>CM066038.1:387110430-389510430 GCA_033557465.1 Ichthyophis bannanicus | reverse complement strand
AGATCAAACCTAAGTTTTTGTTAGAAGCTCAGATGACAAGACTTCAACTTTCATACTTTGGACATATCATGCGAAGAGAGAGAGAGATCATTGGAGAAAGTCATAATGCTTGGCAAGGTAGAAAGTCACTGTAAAAGAGAAAGGCCAGCAATGAGATGTATCGATACAATAATAGCAATTATACTCTATCAACAATGAGCCACTTGGCTGAAGACCGAGCAAAGTTTAGGTCAACTATCCAGAGAGTGGCCATGAGTCGACACCGACTCGACGGCCCTTAGCAACAACATAAAATACCAACTAGAATAAAGAATGTATACTTTCATTGTGGGTATGCATATTGGTGGAGTTTGGACGGATCTTGAGTGGTGCGAGCAAATAAACATGCAGGTTATATTTATTTATTTATTTATTTATTTATTTATTTATTGAACGGTTTTATATACCGCCTTTCAGAAAAATCAAAGCGGTTTACAAAGAACAAAACTTGAACATTACATTGAAACTTATTCAAACAATTGAAATTACAGTGAACATTAAATTGTATATAATAAAAATGGTAATTTGAGGGTTACAATAGTTATATAGTTCCTTAATTTATGCATGTACTTGCAAAGAGTAAACATGGTCATTTACATCAGCTCTAGGTCCAGTAAAACTGAACACATCTCAACATACGCAAGTACTTTCATACCTATGCCTTATTTCGTAATGTCAAATATGTGTACTTATCTTTATAAAATAGGCACAAGGTACACACATGAAAACACGTATTAACTAGATGACAGGTTATAAAATGATCCTGCTATGATGCTTGCCTGTTATTATTGTGGCCAGAATAAAATGAGTAAACTATACAGATAAGTAGATGAACATTGCTACTGTCAATATACATTATAACTCCACCATATAGTAATTGATGCAGTTTAAATTTATCCATCCGACAGCCAGAAAAAAAAAAAAAAGAAAACCACATGTAGTTGGCACTCACTGCCAACTGCATAAGTGGTTTTGAATATCGACCCCAGTGTTCCTATATCCTGATTTTGTGGCCTACCTGCAGTCATTGAAGAGTATAATTAGCTTTCAGTTCTGAACGCTGACAAAGAGTATTCTTCCATTTAAGCAGCAGCCAAGTCACTTAGGATTATAAGATATGAACAAAACTGTTCAGCAAATCCACAAATTAATGCCTGAGAGAAGTACATTATCAAGTTTCCAGACATAGTCTATTAGAAGTAGGTATTGTTTTCTATATTTCTGGTTCTTGGTTCATGCCAAAATCTGGGACAGACATTGAAAATACAATTTATATATATATTTCTTTAATTGTTGCCAAAAAGCTATATATTCTGAGCTAGTTTATAAAGCTATTATAAGGAAAGTTTGACTATCAGAAGGCAGGAAGAATCATTTCAGTGATATTTGAAATGATTTTTTTATGCAGAGAGATGACTGAATGATAAGCAGCTATTTCAGTGAAGCAGTGGATTTCTTACAGACGAGCATACTTCAAAGCAAGTCATAAATGTGCTCCATTTCCCTAGACGCCTATTAAAATGGTTTTATATTTGTCACCTTTCAACAAGTGGTTGCACTTGTGCAAAGGGAACAAGGCATTTAAGGTGCCTGTTACTAAAGGACGCTATGGTGTTGCACTAACTCGCCAAAAGCACTAAAACCATGGCGCATTAGATGCAACACCACAATGTTAACTGTCAGGGGCATGAAAAGAATGTTTCCGGCTATAAATGGGGAACCCCTGTGCAGTAATGCAGCATGCAAAGAGTGTGGATGCATTTAACTCCACTTTTTGAGGTGGTGTTAATTGAACCCATGCTAATTGCAGTTAGTACATGCTGCATACTAACTGTGCAGTTCTCATCACGCCCACTCTCTGCCCCTAATCTGTCCCCAAGCCACCCCAACATGCGATTCATAGTTGTGCTGTCATGGTCCTGTGCTATTTGTCAGTGTGTATCGCAGAATGCCTTCAGCATACACCAGAACATGCACTGACAGCTAGCGCCCCTCAATAAAAGAGTCCCTAAGTAAGTCTATGAATTTTCAAAGAAATAAGGTGGTTTAGAAAAGGTTTACCAAAAATAACTTATATTTTCTAACTGGAAATTCAAATTATTCTGCATCAGTGCTCTTTGAAATCATCATATTCATAGTGAGAATGGTTTACAGCGCTCATCTGTGATCATCAGGGGATAATTTGATACATCTTTTATGCATATAAAATGCTGTTTTACATACATGAAAGGAGTTTTTTTAATTAGGTCATGCCTAAGATTACATTTGGTGTAAGTAGGAGCTTATTTGCTCAGTAGGTGTGCTCAGGGGAGGAGTTTAGACAGAGCATGGACAGAGTCATGGTTTACATGCATATTTTCTGTGCTAATATTTATACCTGCTTCCCAAGCAGGAGTAAATGTCCCGCCTTTAATGTCAGCACAATTTCTGCAGCAATTTGTGCTAGTATTTTATAAAGACACATATGCACCTATATGTCTTTATAAAATAGATAAAAAAATAGGCTCCTTCTTTACCTCCAGACTTAGTGCCCTGTTATAAAATTAATCTTGCATTGTTTAAAATACTTTGTTTAAAGCGATGCTTTAAACATTTTGAAGGTCACCTAAGAGTGTTTATCTGGTGGTGAAGCAGGTGTCTTGCACAGAAATATGAGGAAAATATGAGGTCAGAATCAAACCAGATGGACTTCAGCCTGTTTCGAATTTGAAGAAGTTTTCAGATTTTCAGCACATTCATTGTGAAAGTTCTACTAAAGTTTTCTTAGCAAATTTTAAAATAACATCCAACAGATTTGATGTAGATTCACCAAGTTACATAAACTTAATTAAATCTGACGGTGATAGAATTGAGAAAATCTCTTCAAAGCTTTTTGCAGATTTGACAATTTGAGGCAAGTGTGAAAGCTCTAATGAGGGGCCCCCCCATGCAAAATTTTGCTCAGGACCCCCATTGTCACCCCCTCCACAGTGAACCCCCATTGTTGTGCCTCCTCATTAACCCCCATTGTCATGCCCCTCCCACCATGGCAAACTCCCAATTGTAGTGACACCCCATGAGCCTGTTATCATGAGACCAGCCTGGGAGCCGGGCCTGGAGCGGAGTCAGCACAGCAGACAAATCAATGTAAGTTGCCACGTCCCCTTCCTGACCAAGCCTGCGAGCATTGTGGGGGCTGCTTGGGAAGAATATAGGTCACTGATTTGAGGAATAAGCACTGGAATTCTTGGGGGGAAAACAGCAGACTAATTTCACAAACCTCAAGCTTTCTTATGAGCTTACTGAAGTGGTTCAATGACTTTTGTGAAGTAGGCACACCAGGACCTGCCCAACCATTAAGCAAGCTAGGTGGTCACCTAGAGCTGCAGGTTCTGGGGGGCAGCAAAGAGCAGGTCATTGAAAGGTAAACACACATGATACTGCATTTCCATGTTATGGGGACAGGAAATATGGTGGGTTATGGGTGTGGACATCACTTTGCTGATAGTGCATGGTGACTCATGCTGGCACTGTTGTAATTAGTGTGGACAAAATTACTGCCTCTAGAATTGGACAGCTGTAAGTGCATCCGCACTAACAGACAATACAATTACCACGTGGAAAATAACTTTTCTGTGTCACAGCTATATAGGAACATGTTGGGAATGCCCCCAACAGTTACTACACAGGCTGACCAGGACTGACTAGATTAGAAATGGTTTGCGTAGGAGGCGACAAAGGGTGCAGATAAATGGAACTCAGGATGTTACCAGTGGTGTGCTGCAGGGTAACCGGGGGTATCCGGAGGGGCCTCCCCGCACCCTAACCCCTGCCCCCCCCCCATCTCCGCCTCTGAAGCCCGTACACAAATACACTCTCACAGAGGTTGGCTTAATACTGTTTCTTTATTGGTCGCAGCTACATAACCATAAACACACATCGGCCCAACACGGGCCAATTCAACATTTTAATTCCACATAACAACTCCCCCCCCCCACTCCAATCCGGATGATGCCCGCCCACCAGCCGTTTAGCAAGGTGGGGCATCATCCACCCCCCGTTCCCCCTTCCGCCTGCCTCGCCGTGCTATAGCAAAGGCCGGCTCCCGTTGCTTCCCTCCGGGCAGAAACCCACACAGTGATGTCTCTCCCCAACTCGGAGCACCCGCTCCCCTGCAAAGTGGCCTCAGCCGCCACTGCACCGCCGGGTCGGCGAGTGCCAGCTCGCTACCCCGCCTACCCACTCCTATTTCAACACCACTCAACGCCCCACCCAGCTGCGACAACCTACTCCCCCATCCGCTCTCACCCCATGCCCCACAACCGGAGCAAAGGGAGGGTGGGAGGGACGACTACTCCGTCCGCCGGCCATGACAGGAAGAGGGAGATCGCACGCCGGCGATCTCCCACGCTTCCTGCACGGCCCGCCCCCACAGAACCCACCGGACCAATCAGCGCGTCCCACGTCACAGCGTGGGCACGATGCCGACGGTCCGGCTTGCGCACATCTGCCCCCCCCTTCCTCCTGCCACACCAGCGGGCCCGGCCCCCGGGGACCCGGTTACTCTGCCGGCCTCGGGACCGGGCCCAGCGGCGCTGCGCGATATCTGTCCTTAGTCTTAGACAGTTGTGACATAACAAGCAGATAGCCTGAATATTTCTTCAATATTGGAATCCCTTTGAGAAGAAATTGTTATTCCATCAACGTTACTAGTGACTTTCATTCTGGTCTCTGATAAAGAATGGCTTTTGAGATTGTTCTTTAGGAAAATAAGTTTACTGTTTAGTGGTTTATCTGTTCCAATCTATCCAGATCTTGCTAAAGAAACTCAAAGACATCTGGGATTTTCTCCTTCTTCGTCAGTGGTGTGCTGCAGGGATCTGTCCTTAGTCTTATTCTTTTTAACATTTTTGTAAGTGATACCGGGTAAGGTTTGCCTCTTTGCGGATGATATCAAAATCTGCGATTCAGTAGACTACCAGGAAGGTGTAGATAACATGAAGGATCTAGCAAAGCTTGAAAAATAGTCAAAAATTTGGCAGCTGAGGTTTAATGCTAAAACATGCAGGGTCACGCATTTGGGCTACAAAAATTCAATGGAGCAGTACAGTATAGGGGCTGAATTACTTCTGTCTACAAAAGACAAGTGGGACCTAGGGATGATTGCTTCTGATGATTTTACGGTAGCTAAACAGGTAGAATACCTCTGTTATTCACAGCACTGGGTTATTCAGTGGCACTAATGCAGTTAGTGCCATTGAATATCTCTGGCTGCCAATGCTGCACATCTCCAGTGCTAATTGGCTAGTATCAGATTGTTCCATGGGTAGAGCAGAGGCAACATCCAGTGATAACTGGGCAGAGACAATATTGAGTCGGTTCCTGGATATTATTAAGCAGCAAATGTTAGGCACCTGAAAGAGTGGTCTAACTTTCCCCACAAAAGCTAACTAGGAGGCGGCTAAATATCGCTGCTGCCCGGTTAGCTTCCTGCTTCTCCGGCTAACCCAGATATTCAATGCAAGTGGCTGAATATGGCCCCAGCATTGAAGATCCGAATGTTAGTTTCAGCAGTGATGGCTAGCCGCTGTAATTGTGCTAGCAGCTACCGCTGAATATCCCCCCCCCCCCCCAAATATATTAAAAAAAATGTCCCTGTCTGTATTTACATCTGCTCCAATGCATGCGTGAGTGTCAGATACTTGCTTGTTTGGATTACGGGGCAGTTGTACTAACCCCTGTGGTGTCTAACACCTTCTCAATTAGCTCCTCTTGTACTGCACAGTCTTGTGAAATAAGAACATAAGAAATGCCATACTGGGTCAGATCAAGGTTCATCAAGCCCCGTATCCTGTTTCCAAGAGTAGTCAATCCAGGTCACAAGTACTTGGCAGGTACCCAAAGTCTACAGCTTCCACAATCCTTGTCCTGGGGTAAGCAGGGATTTCCCAAGTCCTCTTTAATAATGATTTATGGACCTTTCCTCCAGGAACTTGTCCAAACCTTTTTTAAACCCAGCTACACTACCAGCTTTTATTACATCCTCCAGTAACGAATTCCAGAGTTTGATTATGCATTGAGTGAAAAAATATTTTCTCTTATTAGTCTTTTTATGGGTTACATTGTAGCTTCATTGCGTGTCCTCTAGTTTTTCTATTTTTGGATGGCATAAACAACCGATCTACATTAACTGCTAACATATCTCTCCTTAGCCTTCTCTTTTCCAAGTTGAAGAGCCCTAACCTTTTAAGCCTCTCCTTAAAGGGGTATCCTTCTATCCCCTTTTTCCATTTTGGTAGCTCTTCTCTGTACCTTTTTTAATTCCGCTATATGCTTTTTTAAGATACGGCAACCAGAAATGCATACAATATTCAAGGTGCGGTCGTACCATGGAACAATACAGAAGCATTATAATATCCTTAGTTTTATTCTCCATTCCTTTCCTTATGATTCCTAGCCTTCTAGTTTCTTTCTTGGCCACCGCTGCACACTGGGTCGACGGTTTCAATCTATAATCCATGATGTCATCTAAATCTTGTTCCTGGGTGGTGGTTTCTAAGGTGGTACCTTGCATCGTGTAAGCGTACTTGGGGTTGTTCTTTCCTAGGTGCATAACTTTGCAGTTGTCCACATTTAATTTCACACTGACACTTACATGTGTAAGTGTTGGCAAATACATGAGTATGTTGTGAAATCAGCTCCTACCTATATATTTATGAGGACTTACATGTGTAAAGACTCAAAGATGCATCCTCTGTACATGCCGGTAAACAAATGTGTATTTGTTGGCATCATTTTGTAAAATATTTGGTGAATTGTGACCTGGGAGTCCCAATTTCCACTGAGTGGATATTCAAAAATGTGATTAACTAATAAGAGTCCACAAATATAAATTAACAATAATTAATTGAACCCTCACAGTGGAGTGAATTTGCATCATTGAATATATAGGTGATTTTTGATTGGAAGACTGGGTAACAGGAAACAGAAATAATGTAGGCTGTGATTGGACCAATGGGGAAAAAAAAACAACCTGTTCTGTGGAGAAGGCAAGCCTTTGAAATGTTTGGCATCTTGAAAGTGAGCTGAAAGAAGAATATCTTCTATGGACTCTACTTTCACAGATAAGTGCATTTTGGTTGTTTAAAACCAAATGCCTGATGCAGGATGGAGAACAATGTCCGAAATGGAACATTCTGTTAGTGATTAAGTCAGAGTAGTTGTCTTGTGAATAATATATACAATTAAAAATGATTTTTGAAGTAGTTGCTTAATATTGAAGATTTTGAGATACTTATAATAAACTGCCTACAGAAGGATACAAGTATAGGTTGACGTCTGATAAAAAAATACATTTTTATCCAGACATAATGTTGTGTGCCATCCTGTCAATGCCAACCAGACCCTAGGTTTTCTTGGTAAGATTGCCAAGCCTTTCTTCTGTGTGGCAAGTCTACAGCACCTGATAATTCAATATGGTTTCCCATCCAAGTACTATCCAGACCCAACCCTGTTTACTTCAGAGATCAGGCTCATTCAGATAGCATGGCCATAGCTCCTACCCCGACATCCTATGCAAAATGGGAAAAGAGTTTTCTCTCATAGACAGAAGGTTACAGACCTTATTTTTTTTTTTCAGTAGATATGGGCAAACTCAGGGGTAGCCCGATTATCAAGCAAACTAGGTGGTCACCTAGGGTGGCAGTTTCTGGGGGATGGTAAAGAGCAGGGCATTCATAGCTAAACCATAGATTCTGACAAGGTTTAAGGTTTGCCTAGGGCTCCTGCCCTGGGTGAACTGTTGAAAGTTAGACTGGAACCAAATGGAAATTTTAGATTTTTTCCAGATCTACTAGGATCGCATAAAAATGCCAAATACATCTTCTGCTGCATAAAAATTCACTTTGGACGTAAACAGATTTGCTTTAGCATTCATTTAAGAATGTTTGCCAGATATTCTGAAAACCTTGAGGAATGCTTCATAGGTTTGATGAATAGGGTGTGGGTTTTCCCCCCAATGATTTGCACATCTTGACTTTCTGGTACAATTATCCAACTAGTTTTGATGTGACCCTTCACTTTAACTCTAGAAATGTATGCACTAGTGATACGTGACGGTTGCTTTCCTCCTTACCACAATAACTGATTCCTCTGACATTAAACAATACAAAGGCAAAGTTTTCTCCCTTCAGTTTCATATGAGAAATGCAAAATTTCCTTCTAAATGAAATAACTCTAAAACCAGATGACAGCCTACACAAGATCAGAGCTAATGAGATGCAAACTGACATAGATTTATGCATGTACTGTCAAGCTTTGTAGATACCACATCAGAGAGCTTAAGAGAAATTTCCTTTTGATTCAAGCAGGTCTTAATTTTGTATACACTAACTCAATTGAATTAAAAATGAAAAGATTGCCAAATTCTGTAGGATTGTGTAAGCTACAAAAGTCAGAAAGTGCTTTAGTAAATTCCAACTTGTTTGTTGATAAAATCCTTCAATCGTGCAGCTCACACTTTTGTACTTTTTGAATGCATACATTATTTCCAAGGTGTGATTGAAGTAGGTCATATTCATGTCCAGACATTTCAGAGTTTTTAATGTGTATAACAATGGCATTACATGAGAGCTGTTGAACTCCTTTGGAGAAGAATTCTTACGAAGCTTTGCATTTTCCGAAGGCTGAAGTTATTTGAAAATTTATAAAACAATATATAAGAACTGACCACCAGACTCAAATTGCTTGTTATGATAATTAACTGAAATATAAATATGAAATAGGATTAGCATAGCATAACTAAAAACTCTTATCTAAAGCGGCGAATGAGTAAATTAATGAGTGAGTGAGCTGCGGTGAGTATATTAATGGAAATGCTGCTAAAACAGAGGATAGTGAGGTTTCTGAAGTCCAATGGATTGCAAGATCTAGGGCAGCATTGGTTTACCAGAAGCAGGATTTGTTAGACAAATTTGATTGATTTCTTTGACTGGGTGACCAGAAAGTTGGACCAAGGCAGAGCATTAGATATGGTGTACCTGGATTTCAGTAAAGCCTTTGATGGGGAGTTAAGATGGCGCTGGCTGGAGCTACGTGAGTGGGTGGTTTTTCCTTATGGGACAGAAATGAAAGGGGGTTGTGCAGCCCTCTCAAACATCCCTACCCTCCTCATCATTACCTGTTGTGGTCTCCAGGCCACTTGATAACATTTTTTTGTGCCTACCTCATCAATCAACATACTTGAGGGGAGTTGAGTCCAGCTGTAGTTTCACGGGGGCTGGAGAGATCAGCAATTATTCCATGCATGTCTTCTCCATCCCCCACTTCACAAAGAGTTTCCAAAGTGGCGTGCTTCCAGCTGACTCCTGGCGATAGTCTGCAACAGAGGGCCTCTACGTGTGGGAGAGAGCTTTCTCTGTCTTGAGGGCCAGATGCTGGAGCAAGTGAGGTCGTGGTTTCGATTTCGGAACAGCTACAGCACACAGAGTTGATGGAGATACCAGGAGGTCACGAAGCGAAACATACTGCTGCCCCAATGAGAGATGGAATGGCCGCAGGCAACCAAGAAGGAGCATTTCTTCAGTTTGGGAGTTTGTCCACTTTTGCCCCGGTATGTTCTGAGACTTTCACTCTTGAGACTAGTTGGATATCTATTATTTCTTTTGGAGAAACGCTGATACCACTGATTTCAACACTGGCATCAAAAGTAGTGAGCAACTCCAGTTACTCACTACTTTTGATGCAAACTTAAGGATTATCAGTTTTCCTCGGGTTGCCACTTTATCAGCTAGTGATATGTTTTGGGGTTACCTTACTGAGATATTGGCAGTCCTGAGTGACTCTTAACATAGAAATATAGAAATATAGAACCATGATGGCAGAAAAAGACCACATGTCCCATCTAGTCTGCCCTTCCATGTCAACCACTACAACAGTTCCCTACAACAGTTCCCTTTTTCCCTTTAGAGATCCTCTATGTTTGTCCTTAATGGAAGAAAGTCGTCTATATCTGAAGTTGTTGCGACATAGCAAGCAGATATCCTGAATATTTCTGCAATATTGGAATCCCCTTGAGAATAAATTGTTATTCCATCAATGTTACTAGTGACTTTCATTCTGGTCTCTGATAAAGAATGGCTTTTGAGATTGTTCTTTAGGAAAAGAAGTTTAGTGTTTTGTGGTTTATCTGTTCCAATCTATCCAGATCTTGCTAAAGAAACTCAAATATGTCTGGGATTTTCTCCTTCTTCATCAGGGGATGGAGCAGCTGGGGGACTCTTTTTTCTTAAACACCCATGCAAGTATATGGTTAAATACCGTTCTGTTTCTTATATACGTTATGAGTCCTCCCAGCTGCTGGACGCTGCTTAGAAGCTTCTATTGACTCTCCCAGAGTTGTATTAATATTGTATTGTTGTTGGTTGTTAGCTAGTCATCTTTCTTTAATTTGTTGTTAAGTTTGATTTCTATTAATGACTCCTCCCACTCCATAGTGGGCTAAGGAGACCAATGGCTTAATATAATTGAAATGACTTTTAAAGATTTTTGGTTGTATGCTCTGTTTCTGTACAAGAAGTTCACTCTTGGTTTATATTTGTAAAAAATTGCATAAATAAAAAATATATTTAAAAAAAGTCCTTGACACCATTCCGCATAGGTGACTTATTAATAAATTGAGAACCATAGGAAGAAATCCTAAAGTAACTGATTGGTTAAGAAATTGGTTGAGTGGGAGGAGACAAAGTGTACAGGTAAATGGAGCTCACTCTAAGGACAAGGACATTACCAGTGGTGTGCCCCAGGGATCTGTCCTTGGTCCGATTCTAGATAACATCTTTGTTAGTGATGTAGCAGAAGGGCTGTCCGGTAAGGTTTGCCTCTTTGTGGATGATACCAAAATCTGCAAAAGAATCGACATCCAGGAAGGAGTAGATAACATGAGGAGGGATCTAACTAAGCTTGAATAATGGTCGAGAATTTGGCAGTTGAGATTTAATACTAAAAAATGCAGGGCCGTGCATCTGGGCTGCAAAAATCCAAGAGAACAGTACAGTGTAGGGGGCAAAGTACTTCTGACCCAGACAGAAGAGCAGGAACCGGGTGCAATTGTTTCTGATCATCTTAAAGTGGCTAAACAGGTAGAAAAGGCAACGGAGAAAGCCAGAAGGATGCTTGGGAGAGGAATGGCCAGCAGAAAAAAGGAAGTGATAGTGCCTCTGTATAAGTCTCTGGTGCGATTTCATTTGGAGTATTGTGTGCAATTCTGGAGACCACACCTTCAAAGGGATATAACAGGATGGAGTCAGTGCAGAAAGTGACTAATAAAATGGTTAGTGGTCTTCGTAGACTTAAAGATCTTAATATGTACTGTATATTTTAGAGGAAAAGTGGGATAAAGGAGATATGATACATTTAAATACCTCTGTAGCATAAACACACAAGAGGAGAGCCTCTTTCAATTGAAAGTAAGCTTTGCAATGAGGGGACATAGTATCTGAGTGAAAGGAGATAGGCTCAGGAGTAATATGCACCATTATTTCTTTATGGAAAGAGTGGTAGATGCGTGGAACAGTCTCCCAGTGGAGGTAGTAGAGACGAGGCCAGTATCTGAATTCAAGAAAACATGGGACATACACAGAAGATCTCTAAAGGAAAAATAAGGGACTGTAGTAGTTGATATGTAAAGGCAGACTAGATAGGACATATGCTCTTTTTCTGCTGACATGTTTCTATGTTTCTAGCTTATATTAGTATTCATAAATTAACAGGACCATGATCTATTTAATAGTGGAGATGTGCAAAAGCTAAAAATTATTTGTTCATTTTTTTTACAGATTTCCAGGTGTTTTTTGGTTTATTTCATATATTGCTTTTTAACAACTTTTTAAATGTTTATTAAAAATATTTAACAAATCAATCATATGCATTTTAATTTGTATTTTAATACATGTTAAATCCATTTAGGGCATATTAATGAACTGAATGCACACTAATAAATGCATGCGGCAGCCGACATCACCACCCGCTGACCTTTGCAGCTCCCCCGATCGGGGTAGAGCGCCTGAGCGGGAAATCCTCCCGTTCAGAAGCTCCTGCCCAATCGGGGCAGTGGAAGCAACAGCAGAGCAGACACAAAAGCAGCACCCCAGCCAAAAGGGAGCCGCGGCAGCCGACATCACCACCCGCTGACCTCCGCAGCTCCCCCGATCAGGGTAGAGCGCCTGAACGGGAAATCCTCCCGCTCAGAGGCTCCTGCCCAATCGGGGCAGTGGGAGCAACAGTAGAGCAGACACAAAAGCGATGCTCCAGCTAAAAGGGAGCCGTGGCAGCCGACATCACCACCCGCTGACCTCCGCAGCTCCTCCGATTGGGGTAGAGTGCCTGAGCAGGAAATCCTCCCACTCAGAAGCTCCTGCCCAATTAGGGCAGTGGGAGCAACAGCATAGCAGACACAAAAGCGGCGCCCCATCAGGGACCGCCTGCGCCTGGCGGGCCCGCGCCTGAGGGCCTCTCCAAAGGGCCCTTTGGCGTGGCCCTTAGGCGCAGCCACAATACAACACAACCACAAAGAGGATAAGCAGAAGTTCAACGGCAGATAACACCAGGGGAAGACCCTACCGACAAAGAGAACACCAAAGCTACAACAGCCAAGTAAGCCCACCCAAACCCAACATGGCCACAACCGTATACCTGCCAGTATACCTCCTCCTAACCCACCTTATCCCCCAGCACACAGCCATTCACTACCCACACACAAAGACCCTATGGATTTCAACACCCATGCCAACTTACGCCCCTCAACAACACACAATCTGGAGTGCACCCAAGAAGCTCAAACATAACAAATACTCAAACCACAAGCACAACCCACACACAAACCCAACACATAACCCCAAAGCAGCAAACACCCCAAACACCACCTCAATAGAGCTCATCAACACCAGATCCATAAGAAACAAAATAAACACAGTCAAAGATCACATAAACAAACAACAACCCGATATCCTTTGTATCACCAAAACATGGCTCACCCCCACAGACAACGTACTCCTCAATCAACTAGTCCCCCCCTCATACACAGCATTCAACAGCCCACACACACAAAGGAGAGGAGGCGGGGTTTTGATCATCGCAAAGAACACCCTAAAGCTCAAAACCCAAAACTCCCCAAACTCAGACCAATGCAACACAATCATGGTAGGAAACAAGCAGATGGCCCTGTGTCTCATTTACAGAGCTCCCCATGGTCCAACAGAGGAACTAGCCTCCACACTAGAGACTGCGCAGTCAACACAAACCACAAGCCACTACTACTACTCGGAGACTTCAACCTCAGCTCTGCGACCAGCAAAGACAAAGAAACCTTCCTACAAGCTATGGACTCAGTACAATACACTCAACTGATCAACACTCCTACACACGGACACGGATCATCTCCAGACCTCATATTTGCCCCCAACTACCTACTCAACAAAGGTGGCATCTCAACACCCACAGTTACTCCAGTACCTTGGTCAGACCACTGCAGAATTAAAATAGAAATCATTGTTCCCCGCATATGCCTTCAACTCAAACCTCTACTACTCACTACCTCACATATTCAGTCCGATCTACATTCTCTACCCCACACAAACACCTTCACTGCCTACGCTCACCCCTTACCACATGTCCACCAGTGGTCCAACGCTCGCCCCTTCTCCGAGGCCCCCTGCTACCAGGAATAGGAGAGCACAGAGGCACCGCAAACCTAAATCAATAAGGATACATGTAAACAAGCCCATGCCAACCCAGACCATACACAAACAGCCTCCACAAATATCTCAGGATCCTTGTAACATCATCCTCATCAATGCAAGATCAATCAGGAACAAGACCCACATCATCCACGACATCATCAATGATGAACAGCCTAACGTTCTCTGTATAACGGAAACTTGGATCTCGGAAACCGACTCAGCAATATTAAACCAGATTCACAAACCCGGCTACAACCTATTCAACTGCCCATGCACCAACAAAAGAGGTGGAGGAGTGCTCATCGTAGCCAAGACCAACCTGCAACTCTCAAGCACGTACCTGAATTCAAGTATAGACATCCACTTGCTTAAAGTGGAAAACACAGCTTTATCCATCTGCCTGATATACAGAGCCCCCTCGTCACACCATGAAGCACTTGCCACGGCGCTAGAGAACATCTCCTCCACGCAAATCAAGAAATTCCAAATCATCTTGGGTGATCTAAACCTAGCTTCAATGCCACCTACCCATGCGAATAACCTCTTAGAAGCCATGACCCAACTAGGGTACCAACAACTAATAAATGACCCCACCCACGACAAGGGGCCTACTCTTGACATGGTCTTTACACCCACGAATCAACAGGGCAACGAAGAGAACCCTCTGACAAGGATAACTCCAGTACCATGGTCTGACCACCACCAAATAGATATCCGGATAAAACTGCCCACCGTACCCAAAGACGCGAAAGCTCAGAGGGTGATACACCAACAAAGAAAATTCAACAAACTCAACTTGGAAAATCTCATAAGTACCATCACGGCCCACATAGATTTGGAAAACATGGACCTCAATGTTCTAACAAACAGCTGGGACACCGGAATTCAGACTGCAGCGCGCCCAACATGGAGCACCCTCCGAACCCAACTAAACTCAGATCTGAACCCTGGTACACAGAAACACTGACAAAAATGAAGAGGGAACTCAGGAAACTTGAAAGAAAATGGAGACGAACCAAATCCATAGAACTCAAGACTGAATACCTCAATCACCTCGCAAAGTACAAAGAAGAGGTCAACTCCGCCAAAAGGACGCATCACACCAACCTATTAAACAAAGCTATCAATAAGCCTCGTGAACTCTTCGAACTAGTGAAATCACTAACCAAAACACCCCAGGCAGTCAACTATGATAACGTAATCAAACCCCAAACACTGGCAGCCCACTATGCAAACAAACTTACTGCGACCACGCCCACTCACCGTTTGAACACAACATACAGGACAACTAGTGTGGAACGGGAACAGGCATGGAGCAACTTTTACAACATTGATGATCGTCAAATGATCAACATAATATCAAACATCAACACCACCACCTCCCCGCTAGATCCATGCCCAGCTGCCTGGGTTAAGGCGGCAAAACATGATATTGTGCACCAAGTCTCGCACATTGTGAACCAATCCCTACAGCAAGGAATCATGCCTGCTCAACTCAAGAAATCTATAATAAGGCCAATTCTAAAGAACAATGCACTCAACAAGGAAGACCCAGCATCCTACCGCCCCATCTCCAGCATATCTTTCCTAGCAAAGATCATTGAAAAGGCGGTCCTCCTACAACTACAAGACCATCTGGATGAACATGAAACCCTGGATGAGCAGCAATACGGTTTCAGACAACATCACGGGGTTGAAACACTTCTAATAGCACTACTTAACAACCTCCTCAAAGGCCTTGAGGACAAAAAGAAAATGTTTATACTCATTGTCATTGACATCTCTGCAGCCTTTGATACAGTCCATCATGGAATGCTCCTAAATAGGATTGAATCAATAGGAATATTGGGAACCCCCTTAAAATGGTTCTCTTCTTACATATCAAACAGAATGCCACAGGTTCTATTCAATGGCGAAAAGTCGGAAGTTTTTCTTCAAACGCAAGGCATACCTCAGGGCTCGGCTCTCTCAGCACTACTTTTCAACGTTTATATGCAGCCCCTCTGTGATATTTTCAAACAGCACAATATCAACTACCACATTTATGCAGATGATATCATGCTATACACACAATTGGATACCGTTAACCCTAACTATAATCAGCTTGAAACTTGCCTTAACGAGATGGCACAATGGTTACAGCAAAACAACATGACGATCAACCATAAGAAAACTGAGGTGATGTATATCTCCAGTAAACCAAACTTTGAACCTCCTGCAACAATCACCCTGTGTAATAACACATACAACACCAAGAATGAAATAAAATATCTAGGGGTCACGTTTGACAGCAACCTAAAGATGGAAAAGCACCTACGCAAAACCAATAAGGCCATTTTCCACAAACTTAGAGTACTTCAACCTCTACGGAGCATCATTGAACCACACGATTTCAGGACTGTTGCACAAGCACTCATTATGCCACACTTGTACTACTGCAACGCCATCCTACAAGGGCTTCCAAAGAAAACCCTAAACATTCTGCAAATGGCCCAGAATGTGGCGGCTAGGATCATCATGCGAAAAAACTTTACTGAACACATCACACCTGTATTGATCGAACTGCACTGGCTCCCCATTTCTGCTCGGATAAAATATATAACACTGATAACCACATTCAAACTCATACATAACATAGCGCCATCCTTTCTCTCCACCTTTATCAGCACACAACCCCCAAACAGAGACAGAAGAACCGTCACCTCAGACACTCTCCACGTTCCAACCAATATCAGATCTGTCAAATCCAGTACTAGCTGCTGCGCATACTCATACTCTGTCCCGACCCTCTGGAACCAACTACCACCTGAGTTACGAGCGATCAAAGATCTTATGACTTTCAGAAAAAAACTCAAGGCGCATTTATTCCAGTGTCAATACAATTTGATGTAAACCCCAGGGGTTCCAAGCTACCACACTATGACACATGGACACTGTTATGTAAAAATGTTTATATGTAAATGCTGAATCCCTCCCTTAAGACCTTTTTCCCATGTGCTGTGTTTTTCCCTTCAAATCAATGTGTTTAAACCCCAAAATTGCTGTCTTGATTTGACAAACTACACTCTGTAATCAAACCGCTACTGATCGCTGGAAGTAGCGGTATACAAATGTATACTAAATAAAATAAGTAAATAAATACCTCAAGAGGAGAGAAACAACAAGACAATAGACACACCACATGTGCAAAGAAGATTCAAAAGCTTCGACAAGGACCAATTCCTTCAAGACACACTACCCCACCTAGACCTCAAAACAGAAGATCTGGACAAGCAAATAAGCAAATGGAACAATGTCATCAACGCTGCAGCCAAAGCCAATGAACACAAAGCAAGGAAAGCATCCAACTCCAAAAGACAGCACACCCCATGGTACTCAAAAGACATACGCAATGGAAAAAGACATCTAAGAAAGTTAGAGCGCCGCTGGAGACGCTCCAAATCTCCCACCACACAGGCCCTATACCTAACGAAACAAAGGAAATACAATGAACTCATTAACCAGACAAAAAGAGAGCACCACACAAACATCATTCTAAAGGCTTACAATAAACCAAGGGAACTATTCGAAATAGTAAAAAAACCTAACAAACAAACCCAACCCCGAAAAATGATGTGCAGATTGACCCACAAGCCTTCGCAGATCACCTTCAAGAAAAGCTGGACTCCACACCACAACGACCGACAAATGGAACTGCCATCCCAACCAAAACCACCAGAACATGGGACAAATTCAGCACCCCTTCCACAAGACAGCTTTCAGACATCATCACAGTGCTCAACACAAGCACCGCACCAACAGACCCATGCCCGGTAATCTGGATCAAGGCAATGAAGGAAAGCTTCATCAACACCATACACAACATAGTACACAACTCACTAACACAAGGAACCATGCCAGACCAGTTGAAGCTAGCTACTATACGACCAATCCCGAAGAAAACCACATTAGACAAGAGCAACCCAGCAGTGTACAGACCAATCTCCAGCATACCGCTACTGGCAAAGATTATAGAAAAAGCTGTACAACACCAACTCCAGGACCACATCGACGCACATGCCTCACTGGACTTACACCAGCACGGCCTCCGCCCAAACCACAGAGTCGAAACACTACTGTTATATCTACTCAACGACATAACCAAATCATAGACAACCACAAAAAAGAAACACTAATGATCTTCCTAGACATCTCAGCTGCCTTTGACACAGTGGACCACACAATCCTCCTAACCAGACTACAGAGCATCGGAATAAACGGCACCACCCTAAGATGGTTCAACTCCTACCTAACTGACAGACTGTTCCAGGTCAAGATCGGTCCCAACACCTCACGACCCACAAAGATCAAGCAAGGAGTGCCACAAGGCTCCGCCCTATCTGCACTACTATTCAACCTCTATATGCAACCGATCTGCAACATCATAAAAGAGCACAAAATTCATTACACAATTTACGCAGATGACATCATGATATACACCCCAGTCAACCTCGACAACTCTGACTACACCAAAATAACAGACTGCCTCAACAACATGTCCAACTGGCTACATGACAACAACCTGACCATAAATTACAACAAGACAGAAGCACTTCTCATCACATGAAACAACAGCTTCAGCACGCCACCCTCCATCAATGTCAACAATTCAACAATACCTTTAAAAAAGGAGGTGAAATATCTTGGAGTAACGCTTGATAGGGAGCTAAACCTACAGTCACACATCAGCAGGACCACCAAAAACGCTTACCTCAAGATGAGAATAATCAGACGCCTCAAGCCACTCCTCACACCAGATCATTTCCGCACAGTCTGTCAAGCTCTAATAACTCCCATACTCGACTTCTGCAACCCGATCTATACAGGTATGTCAAAACAGTCACTCAGACCGCTCCAAATGGCCTAAAACACGGTGGCACGAATAATATCCGGAGCATCAAAACAAGAACACATCACCCCCATACTAAAAGACCTACACTGGCTCCCAATCACCTCACGTATCAAATACAAGACAATCCTAAACATATTCAGAATCAAACACAGGAACTCTGCCCATAGCCTTCAACCCCTCATACAACCCGACATCAGTACAAGACCTAGAAGAAGAGCCACATCGGACACAATCATCACGCCCACAGACAACACAAAGGCATGCAAGTCCACCACATGAAGAGCGCTATCAATTGCAGCACCTGGACTGTGGAACTCATTCCCTGATGAACTGCGATCCACGGAGAACACTAAGGACTTTCGGAAACAACTAAAGACTCTACTCTTCCTGGAGCACTACGGCCCAAACACATAACGGGAGCAATAGCCACGAACTAACGACTTATACACCCACTCATGCTACATAACAATGTATAAAGCTCATGCTGTAAATAGCGCACGCTAATCAACCTACCCACACGCATACACATCTACTGTACAGTATAAGCATACCTGAACACAAATACCAATTCCTCGATTGTTTGCTGTGTACACCGCCTTGATTGAAGGATAAGGCGGGAAAGAAATACCCTTTAAATAAAAAAAAATAAAATGCCTCTAATTAACAGATCTCTCTTTACATACATGACTCTTTGCTAAAACATTTTATGCTTTCGAGAGGAGAATTGTTGAACTATGTAGAAATGAATCTCACAGTTCCATGCTTTTTATATTACTCTTAGGTTTTCAGGATTTCTGTCCCAAAATTATATTTTCCTCCAGAGTGAGGCGAGAGAAAGAAATTGCATATGCAGAAGTCTGCACTGATGGCAGAAACTAGCATAATGGCTCAGCGCAAGTAGCGCGGGTGCAAATAATGCCATCTCAATGGGTGGCCTTAGTGGCCCCTGCAGCCATTTTGCCACACAGTGGAAATGTGGTAACTGCAGGGGGATATAACTATCTCCCACAGAGCTTAGGGAACATGCTGCTAAAAGTACCAAACAACAAGAGGGGTTCAACAGCACAAACACAACAGCTCCTACTTCCACAAAAACAACGAAAGTGACTTGGTGGCCCCAACACAGCATTTATCACCTTCACAAAATCAAGAGAGTCTCAATGGCCTCTACACAGCACTTCTCATCCTCAGAATGAGAGGGGCTTTGTGACCCCCATACAACAATTCCCACTTCAACAAAAACACCACTGATTCAGTAAAGCAAACAACTTTGCCACACAGCCCAACCTTGTGTAGCTGTGAGAGAAGACTGCTGTGATTTACCAGGTTGAAGGCAGAAGATAGGTCAAGAGATAGAGCAAATGTGATGTGACCTCTATCAAGTGACTGGTGGACTTCACTAAGTAAGAATAGTAGGATGTTATCTGTACTGTGGCCTGGGCGGAAGCCTGACTGGCGGGGGAGCAAGGAGTTAGTGTTCTCAAGATGGGCTGCAATCTGTGAAAAGACTAGCTTTTCTAATATTTTGGACAGAAAAGGCAGGTTGGAGACTGGTCTATTGTGGGATGAGAGAGATTTGTCCAGGGAGGTGTTTTTCAGGAGTGGGCAAACTACTGCCTATTTCCAGGCAGAGGGGAAGGTGCCTGAAGTTAGGTTGGCATTAATAAGTGAAAGGGCAAAGGGGAGATTAGTCAAGGAGTTCACTGAAAACCAAGAAGATGGCATGGGTTCTAATGAGCAAGTAGTTTTACAAGAAGTAGGGATGAGCTTTGCTAGGGTTGCAGAAGTGACTATTGAAGGAGTCCCAGGAGGGTACTAGGGACTGGGAAGAGGGGGAGACGGGGATAGCACAGTGAAACTCAGGATGTGGGGTAAGGTAGGGAATTCAAGCTGGAGTGATGTAATTTTCTCATGGAAGTATGAAGTCATCTGGGTGGGGGAAGGCTGATTGGTGGAGAAAATGGGGAAAGATGTTGACACCCTATGTAAACCTTGAGCCTTATACCCCACTCTTCTGGCTATCAGAATCTATTGTTTAGCGTTGAATGCCCTGTTCTTTGCTCCCCCCCCCCCCCAGAAACCTCCCCCCTAGAGAACCGCTTAGTTTGCCTGATGGTTGGCCCGGCCCTGCTTCTATTGCTCGGATCGGCTTGGGGCTAGAGATGCTACAGTGACAGCACTCACAGTCCATGGAGGAAGAAGTCTTGATAATGGTTCAAGGGTGACACCTAGTAGCCAGATTCAGGACTCTTGACTGCAGGGTTCAAGAGGAGAGAATTGGTGCATATCCCTGGCTCATTGCTGCAAGACATGGGGGAGTGGGGGAGAAGATATAACATGCAAGAAAAATCTTTGGGTGGTTTCTAAAGCTCCAAATGAGTTGTAAGCACAAACGATCAGAAGGAAACTGTCAAATAAAACAACTTTACAATAGAGCAATTAACAGCAAAAATGGCAAGTTGATCCTTAAGTCCACACAAATAAGGTGATTTTCAAACACAAAGTACCTGTGTACATTCTTTCTGATTATTGGAGTGTTAATGTGGCTAAAATTATATCTCTATACTTGTATGTTTTAAATGATGTATAAAGAAATGTATATCAATAGCATGCTTACATCTTGTGAACTTCAGACTTAACCACAAAAATCACTGACTTTTAAAATTCTAGGCTGTCGACCATATAACATATGGCTAGATATCTTGATGTTTAGCCAAATATTATTCAGATATCAGAGGGAGAACCAAGAGGCATGTTGGGTGGGATTAAAGTTAACGGGCTTGTGCAGATGTTCAGCATCATCCAGTTAACGTTATCCATTTAGGAAAAACCACAGAAAAAGCTCCCTAGGAACCACCATGTGCTGGCTTCAGGAAGTTGGTCTGCACATTGTCAGTAGCTGCTATGTTAGCTACAGAGAGAGTAAATAGTTGTTCTTATGCTTGCTTGCAAAGGCCAGCAACCTTGAGTTGCAAAGGCCAGAAACCTTGAGTGCTACTCCATCACTCCATGTTCTGCCTTGCTTGGTGAAGTAAGCCACTGCCATAGCATTGTCTGAGAACTGCTTTGTCTACCACCAAGGGCTAAAGTTTCACCAGACCCAGGTGGATCAACTTAGCCTCTAAGCAGTTGTAGGGCCACTCAGCTTCCTGAGGGGACCACAGCTCCTGAACAATCTGGCCTTGACAAGCTGGCGTCTGTGATGCCTATCAGCCAATCTGGAACATCAAGTGGAATGCACACATCAGACTGTTATTTATTTATTTATTTGGCTGAATTTTTATACCACCTTTTGTGGAGGTCAAAGCAGTGTACATAAAACTTTGAACAGGTTAACAGCGTTTACATGGAACATTAGCTTTATACAATAAGAGTTAAAGAACAGAGACTTGCTATCAAACATTTAGGCAGGGTTTGCTGCTTTTAACTATATACAGTGTGTTCTTTATAGCAGAGGAAGTGTTTGGGGTGGTTAGGTGGGGAAGGGTCCAAAGTGGAGGGTGAACAGGTGGGTTTTGAATAGTTTGCGGAAGGTGCGGAGGTCTTTGGTGTTTCTTATGGAGTGAGGGAGGAAGTTCTAAGATGAGGGAGCATAGATCTCAAAAGATCTGGTGCATGCTGGCTGGGTGCTTTTTGTTAATGCTTGGGGGATGACTAGAGTGTTCTTTGTAGAGGATCTTCATGGTATGGTTGTCTGTAGTGGGGGAATGAAAGTTTGGAAATAGGGGGATGATTGGTGGTTGATGGTTTTATATATCATAAGGAGAAGTTTGTATTGTATTCTGCTCTGCAGTGGGAGCCAGTGAAGGTGCTTGAGGATGAGGGTGATATGGTCATGTCTGTGGGCACCTTGGATGATCTGAGCAGTTGTGTAGAGGGCTATTTGCAGAGGAAGAAGCGTTGATTTTGGTAGTTCGTAGTAAATTGAGTTGCAGCAGTCAATGTGTGGCATGATGAGAGCTTGTAGGGCTGAGTAGAAGTCTGGTGAAGCGACGAAAAGGAGGAAGTGCTGGAGGGGTTTGGTTTTGTTGTAGATTGTCCTTGCTGTGTTCATCATTTGTGTCTTCAGGGTGAGGTGGCGATGAGAGTGATGCCCAGGTATGTTAATTTAGGTTTGACTTGGATTTCTGTGAGGTTGAGGGTGATGGTTGAGGGTGGGGTGAATGATTTGTTTTTGGTGATGAATAAAGATGCCGTTTTCTTGAGATTTATGGATAGGTGGTTTGTGGACAACCATTGTGAGATGTCTGTGAAGCATTGTTGTAATTCATGCTGTGAGGTTTTACTCAGGTTGAATGGTGCATATAGCATGATGTCATTTGATGGTTTGTCTGAAGCCACCACTCCAAGTTCTTCTTGACTTCCTTGGGGAAGAGAAGGGTCTGATTGGACTGTTGGGAACAAGAGGATCATAGGAACAATAAATGCTTCTTCAGAAGGCACATGTGAGCTCTTGCTCAAGGGACCTATACCAGCACTGATCTCAGGAACTTTAGAGGTTGTAGATAATCCCAAGCCCAAGGATTCAGCCTCACAAAAGTGGAGTTGGGACAGAGGTTTATGCATTATTGTGCTCTCCTTTGGTCTTGCCACAGCCACATACACCTTTTTGAAGGTGATGGTGGTAGTGATGGTGTTCCTGGGCAAGCAAGGTTCACCCACATCTGGATGACTGGCTGATCAGTCAGACTCCCTGCAAAAGTTGAAGGAGGATATAGCTCAGGTTATTCACTGGTTGGAATGGATAGTATCCCAAGAGTAGTCTTTGATCCTCACAGGAGCTGGAGTACCTTAGGGCCCATTTCAGTGTTTCCTCAGTTCAGAACCATGAGTGTGTACGGGGCTGTGGCAAGACCAAAGGGGAGCACCTGAAATTGGAAATGATGGCCCAGAACACAGTAGCTGAGCAACTGCTGATGCTTCTCCCAAATGGGGATGTGGAAGTAGGCCTTGGCCAAATCCAGGGAGGTGAGGAATTCCCCCAGCCACACAGATGCAGTGACTGATCTGGTAGTTTCCTTGTGAAAATGAAGAACTCAGAGAGAGACATTGACCGCTTTCAGGTCCAAAATAGGTCAGAAAGAACCTCCCTTCTTGAGCATTACAAAATATATGGAAAAATAGAACTGCCTTTGCTATGTGGAAGGGATGGATACCATAGCCTGCAGCTTCAGGAGATGCTGTACAGTATCTTTGACCACCACCCACGTAATCGGGAAGCCACACGGAGACTCTATGAAGGTGTCCTTTATGGGCTCTGTAAACTCCAATACATATCCCAGACTTAACACTTTCAAGACCCATTTGTCTGACATTATATTTGTCCACTCCTGAAGAAATAGCCAAAGCCATTCCAACCAGCTGAACCTTGAAAAGGACTTACCGTATCTCATCATGAGGACTTACCAACTCCAAAAGAGGTTGTCAGTGGATAGAAACATATAAATATGACGACAGAAAAAGACCACATGGCCTATCTAGTCTGTCCTTCCATATCAACAACTCATCAGTCCCTTTTTTTCCTTTAGAGATCCTCTGTGTTTGTCCCATGCTTTTTTGAATTCAGTTACTATCCTCATCTCTACCACCTCCACTGGGAGACTATTCCATGGATCCACCACTCTTTCCGTAAAAAAATATTTCCGCAAATCACTCCTGAATCTATCCCCCTTCACCCTCATCCCATGTCCCCTCATAGCAGAACTTGCTTTCAATTCAAAGAGGCTCTCCCCCTGAACATTTATGCCATGGAGGTATTTAAACATCTCAATCATATCACCTCTATCCCGCCTTTCCTCTAAGGTGTACACATTAAGATCCTTAAGTCTGTCCTCATATGCTTTATAATGAAGACCACTAACCATTTTAGTAGCCATCCTCTGCACCGACTCCATCCTGTTCACATCCTTTTGAAGGTGTGGTCTCCAGAATTGCACAATATATGCCAAATGAGGTCGCACCAAAGACTTATACAGAGGCACTATCACCTCCTTTTTTCTGCTAGCCATTCCTCTCCATATGCACCCAAGTATCCTTTTAGCTTTTGCCATCGCCCTTTCTACCTGTTTAGCTACTTTAAGATCATCAGACACAACCACATCCAGGTCCCGCTCTTCTTTAGTGGACAAAAGTACTTCACCCCCTATACTATATTGCTCCCTTGGACTGCTGCATCCCAAATACATTACCTTACATTTTTTAACATTAAATCCCAGCTGCCAT
Source organism: Ichthyophis bannanicus (assembly GCA_033557465.1). Lineage (NCBI taxonomy): Eukaryota > Metazoa > Chordata > Amphibia > Gymnophiona > Ichthyophiidae > Ichthyophis > Ichthyophis bannanicus. Next base: position 389,485,563 of record CM066038.1, on the reverse strand, counting down.
GTTCTAGACCATTCTTCAAACTTAGCTAGATCCCTCCTCATGTTATCTACACCTTCCTGGGTGTCTACTCTATTGCAGATTTTGGTATCATCCGCAAGGAGCTCTTTGCTCTCAGGGAACGAGTCCGTTCTCTAGAGCCTAGAGTAGCAGATTTGGAAAACATAAGACAGACAGAGAGGTATATAGATGAGACCTACAGGGATATAGTCCTGAAGTCCCACCTCCAGTCTGGCAGCATCCCTGTTGCCATGGAGGAGAGAGGTCACGTGACAGGAGAGCATCACCCTGGTGTGGAAGGAAGTGATCCTGTAACTAGGACTTGTCCTCCAGGTGATGTAAAACCCTCTCGCACTGAGGAAGTTTCTCCAGGGCCATGTGCCCATGAGGGAAGGGTTAGGACAGCCATTATAGTTGGTGATTCGATCATTAGGCATGTAGATAGCTGGGTGGCTGGTGGACGTGAGGATCGCCTGGTAACATGCCTGCCTGGTGCAAAGGTAGCGGACCTCAAGCACCAACTAGATAAGGTCTTAGATAGTGCTCGGGAGGAGTCTACTGTCTTGGTACATGTTGGTACCAATGACATAGGAAAATGTGGTAGGGAGGTTCTGGAGGAAAAATTTAGGCTTTTAGGTAGGAAGTTGAAATCCAGAACTTCCAGGGTTGCATTCTCCGAAATGCTTCCTGTTCCATGCGCAGGACCCAAAAGGCAGGCAGAGCTCCGGAGTCTCATTGCGTGGATGAGACAATGGTGCAGAGATGAGGGTTTTGGATTTGTTAGGAACTGAGGTACATTCTGGGGAAAGGAGGGGCTCTTCCAAAGGGATGGGCTTCACCTTAACTGGGATGGAACCAGGCTGCTGGCATTAACCTTTAAAAAGGAGATAGAGCAGCTTTTAAACTAGATAATAGGGGAAAGCCGACAGTCGCCCAAGAGCAGATGGTTCGGAAGAATGTATCCTTGAAGGATACTACCAAAAGCAGAGAGGTTCCACAAAAGAGTGAAGTAGCCCAAATGCCCTCAAGTATGGAGCAGACACAGCTTAAAGATCCCAAATTACCCATGTCTAACAATAGCCAAATTAATATGAATAAAATACAATCTCTAAAATGCCTGTATGCAAATGCTAGAAGTCTAAAAAATAAGATGGGAGAGTTAGAATATATAGCACTAAATGAAAGGTTAGATATGATTGGAATATCAGAGACATGGTGGAAGGAGGACAACCAGTGGGACACTGTGATACCTTGGTACAAATTATATCATAATGATAGAGCTGATCAAATTGGTGGAGGCGTTGCTCTCTATGTTAGAGAGGGCATTGAGTCAGAAAGGATTAAAGTTTTGCAGGAAACAAAATTTGCTGTAGAATCTATATGGATTGAAATTCCGTGTAAAAGGGGGAAGGCGATGGCAGTGGGGGTGTACTATAGAGCGCCTGGCCAGAATGACCAAATGGATGATGAAATGCTCAAAGAAATCAAGGAAGCTAACAAAGGTTACAGCACAGTAATAATAATGGGTGATTTCAATTACCCCGGTATCGACTGGGTTAGTGTCACGTCAGGACATGCTAGGGAGATAAAGTTCCTAGATGAAATAAATGACTGCTTCTTGGAGCAGCTGGTTCATGAACCGACCAGAGGGGAAGCCATATTAGACCTAGTCCTTAGTGGAACACCAGATCTAGTGCAAGAGATAAGGGTGTTGGGGCCACTTGGCAATAGTGATCATAGCATGATCGCCTTTGATTTAATTAGTGGAGGAGGGATTGTAAGGAAATCCACAGTACTACCTTTTAACTTTCGAAAGGGAGACTATGATAAAATGAGGAAAACAGTTAAGAAAAAACTAAAAGGAGCAGTTGCAAAGGTTAAAGACGTACATCAAGCTTGGGTGTTGTTGAAAAATACTATCTTGGAAGCCCAGACCAGCTGTATTCCACGCTTTAAGAAAAGTGGAAGGAAGTCCAAAAATCTGCCAGCATGGTTTAAAGGTGAGGTCAGAGAGGCTGTTGTTGCCAAAAAAGCATCTTTCAGGAAATGGAAAAAAGAGCCAAACGACGAAACCTGGAAACAGCACAAGCACTGGCAAGTCAAATGCAAGGCCTTGATAAGGCAGGCAAAGGGAGAATTTGAAAGGAAGCTTGATGCAGAAGCAAAAACACGCAATATAGACCTTTTCAAATACATTTGTAGCAAAAAACCTGTGAGAGAGTCAGTTGGTCCATCAGATGATAAAGGGGTAAAGGAGCACTGAGAGGCGACAAGGCGATAGCGGAGAAACTGAATGAATTCTTTGCTTCGGTCTTTACTGAGGAAGATGTAGGGATGTTACCCATGACTGAAGTGGTATTTAAAGGTGCGGAAGAATTGAAGGAAATATTGATACATCGGGAAGATGTATTACAACTATTAGATAAACTGAAGAGTAGCAAATCACCTGGGCCGGATGATATACATCCAAGGGTGTTGAAAGAACTGAAATATGAGATTGCAGACCTGCTATTAGTAATCTGTGAACTATCATTAAAATCATCTCTAATACCTGAAGATTGGAGAATCGCCAATGTAACACCAATTTTTAAAAAGGGTTATAGGGGTGATCCTGGAAACTACAGACCAGTGAGCCTGACATCAGTACCGGGAAAAATGGTAGAAACCATTATAAAGAATAAAATTACTCAGCATGTAGATAGTCATGACCTAATGGGAGACAGTGAACATGGCTTTAGACAAGGAAGATCTTGTCTTACTAATCTGTTATGTTTTTTTGAAGGAGTGAATAAACAGGTGGACAAATGTGAGTCGGTTGATATTGTGTATCTGGACTTTCAGAAAGCCTTTGACAAGGTTCCTCATCAGAGACTTTTGGCAAAACTAAAGAGTCATGGGATAGGAGGCAGTTTACTATTGTGGATCAGGAACTGGTTAAAAGATAGAAAGCAGAGGGTAGGGCTAAATGGCTAATTTTCCCAATGGAGAAAGGTGAATAGTGGTGTACCCCAAGGATCTGTGCTGGGTCCGCTGCTTTTTGACATATTCATAAATGACCTGGAAAGTGGAATAACGCGTGAGGTTATCAAATTTGCAGATGACACAAAACTATTTAAAGTTGTTAAAACCCAAGAGGATTGTGGAAAATTGCAAAAGGATCTTGATAAATTGGAAGACTGGGCATCAAAATGGCAGATGAAATTTAATGTGGACAAGTGCAAGGTTATGCACTTAGGGAAGAACAACCCAAACTATGGTTACACGATGCAAGGTTCCACATTAGGAACCACCACCCAGGAAAAAGATTTAGGCATCATTGTGGATACCATGTTAAAACCCTCGGCCCAGTGTGCAGCGGCGGCCAAGAGAGCAAATAGAATGCTAGGTATGATAAGGAAAGGAATGGAAAATAAAACAAAAGATATTATAATGCCTCTATATCGTTCCATGGTGAGACTGCACCTTGAATATTGTGTGCAATTCTGGCCGCCGTATCTTAAAAAGGATATAGCGATTTTAGAAAAGGTTCAGAGAAGAGCCACCAAAATGGTAAAGGGGATGGAAGGATATTCCTATGAAGAAAGGCTAAAAAGGTTAGGGCTCTTTAACCTGGAAAAGAGACGGCTGAGGGGAGATATGATAGAAGTCTATAAATTAATGAACGGAGTGGAACGGGTAAACGTAGATCGATTGTTTACCTTATCAGAATATAGAAAGACTAGGAGACATGCAATGAAGCTACAGGGTAAACTATTTAAGACTAATAAAGGAAAATATTTTTTCACTCAACGTGTAATCAAACTCTGGAATTTGTTACCGGAGGATGTAGTAAAGGCTGTTAGTGTAACTGTGTTTAAAAAAGGTTTGGACAAGTTCCTGGAGGAAAGGTCCATAAACCATTATTAAGAAGGGACCCAGGATATCAATGCTTGACCCAGTACAAGCATTGTGGAACCTGTGTCTTTTGGGGAAACTGCTAGGTACTTCTGACCTGGATTGGCCACTGTTGGAAACAGGATACTGGGCTTGATGGACCTTGGTCTGACCCAATATGGCATATCTTATGTTCTTATGTTATGTTAAGAGGCAAACCTTACCCAACAGCCCTTCCGCTATATCACTAACAAAGATGTTAAAAAGAGTCAGACCAAGGAGAGATCCCTGGGGTAAACCGCCCTTGATCTCTGGAAGGGGCAGTATAAAATAAATAGTTAAATAAAATAAATAAAAAATAAAACATCCTTCTCCTCAGAGTGAGCTCCATTTACCTTTACTCTTTGTCGCCTCCCACCCAACCAATTTTTAACCCAAGCAGTAACTTTAGGGTCCATTCCTAAGGTGCTCAGTTTGTTTATAAGTCGCCTGCGAGGAACAGTGTCAAAGGCTTTACTGAAATCTAAATACACCACATCTAGTGCTCTCCCTCAGTCCAACTCCCTGGTCACCCAGTCAAAGAAATCAATCAGATTTGTCTGACAAGACCTGCCTCTGGTGAATCCATGCTGCCTTGGATCCTGTAATCTGCTGGACTCCAGAAACCTCACTATTTTCTCTTTCAGCAGCGTTTCCAATAATTTACTCACCACCGAAGTTAAACTAACTGGCCTGTAGTTTTCAACCACATTCTTACTTCCGCTTTTGTGTAAAGGCACAACATGAGCCTCTCTCCAGTCCTTTGGCACCACTCCCGACTCCAACGAGGCATTGAAAAGGTCAGTCAGTGGAACTGCTAGAACGTCCCCAAGTTTCCCCAGTATTCTAGGGTGTATCCCATCCGGTCCCATCGCTTTGTCTACTTTAAGTTGTGCTAGTTTCTCGCGAGCACAGTCTTCTGAAAATTGTTCAAGATGTCCCTCGCTTCTGTTCCTGTTTCTGGGTGTTTTCAGAGGTCCTGCTCCTGGTTCTTCATCTGAGAACACAGAACAGATATTTGTTAAGCAATTCCGCTTTATCCTCATCAGCTTCTACATATTCCTCCTCTTCACTCTTGAGTCTGACAATACCACTTTTGCCCTTCCTCTTCTCACTAACATATCTGAAAAATGTCTTATCCCCCCATTTTATTGCATTGGCTATTTGGATCTTAGGACCAGTGAGAGCCACAAAAGGACTATCCCTTTCTAGGCCTCTGACCATTCAAGGATGTCTCCAAGGATTCCAAAAGACCCTCTGAGGGGTCAATCCAGAGCCCCTGGGCCCATCTTTGGGAAGCCACTGAAGGTGAGAGTTTCCCAGGCCCTTCCCCTGCTTTTTATGATCCTTCCTGAAGAGCAACTTACCCCAAAAGTGAAACTTGCTATGGCGAATGCACATCCTTAGTATGCACCGGGTCATGATTTTATACTTGTTTATTCAAATGAAGATGCTAGATGACTGTTATGTTTATTTTATTTTATTTTTTTAGTTAATTTGCAAATTTGATACACCGCTTCATGATGTATGAAAACAGTTGGCATTACAATATCGATTACAATATCTTTTCATGTAAGAACCAATCAGATAAATTATAAGTTTAGTTTCATGTTTCCTGTACATTGCTCTGTTATCTTTTAACTATTACAAAAAACGGAAATTAATCTGCAAGTTTAAGTTTCATAAGCATTTCATTTGAAACATACACAAACAAAAATATGTTTGTCCATTATCAGAATTTTCAGAATTTTTCCAACTTGATGTTTTGGATTTTTTTAGTTTCTTTCACGCATTATTTTAATAAAATCTTTTCTTAACATGTGTTAGAATCAATTGTAAATGTATTCATAGGTTATTACACATTAAGAGAAGTTATTTTAGAAGTCTTATTAATGATTTACACATGGGATTTACACACTGGATATCCATCATTTGTACTTGTTAGTGTCATCTATGGGGGTCTTTTACTAACGGGTGCTAAAGTGTTGCACATAATCCGTAAATAGTGCTGAAGTCATGGTGAATTAGTTGCAACACCCCCCGAATTAACTCCTGGGGGCATGGAAAACATTTTCCTGGCAGTTAACACAGAGTCCTGTGTCCTAGTACATGCAGCATTAGTGCGGGTGCACCCCCATGCCAGGCTGTCGTCCCCCACTGCTACTGATTCTGGCGGCAGGAGGGGACAGCTAGGCTCGGTGATGGGCCATGTGCTTCGGCTTCCTCAAAGTTATGTCGGAGAGGGGTCAGAAGCGGCAGTCCATGTGTGCTGAAATACATGGCCTGCCGCTGAGCCAAGCCACGCCCCCCTCGATCCCACTGCCAGAATCAACAGTAGTGTGGCTCAGCATAGGGAGGGGGGCATGGCTGTAGTTATTAGGAAGGATTTCTACCTTTAGATTTGCAAAATGGCTCATATACACATGTTAACGCTAACACTTGCTCATGTAGATTACAAAATGTCAATCTAAGTTGCCAAGCTTCCTCCTTTGATACTCCCTACATGTAGGTTTGTTAAATAATACCACCTGTTCTACGTGGATGCACATGCATGTATATATATTCCTGCACTTCCTTATACATATTTTAGAAAAGGCTCCATATTTGACAGAGCCTTTTCTAAAACACCACTGGGATGGTGCATGTCCCAATCTAGATATCTCCATTCTCATCTCATGTACTATCTAAAATGTGTCTTCATGACAGTTTTGTATGCAGTAAAGTTAAGGTATGCTAATGAACCGATTGCACACTAACAAATTCATGCCCTACATTTTAAGTATTACCTGTAATGTAAAATGGTAAGATGATAAGTTAAATCTACTTAAGGTGAAGGATCGAATGTTTTATTTTTATTTATCTATTATTTAGTTTTGAGTTATGTGTGCAAGATCAAATGGTTCTTAGACAGTGGAATTGCTTCAAATATGTCTAAAATAAAAATGATCTATTAAAAATGCATGCACAAGTGGTGTTCTATTAGTTGTTGAAGTACCATAGCTCATGAGTTTGACAAGGTAACTTCAGGAATCCCTAAGGGATTTTGTCTCTGAGGAATTTACCCTGCATGAGTAGAAGGAATCATCATGTGTTAATGCCATGGAAGTGGGAAGTAAGAGTCATATTAAAGGGAAGTAAGTGCTGAGAAAATTTTTATAGCATTAATTTTAGAGCAATATTCCTATAGGCAGTTCAGCCAAAGGGCTGCTAGAGAAGGGTGGCATTCAAAACTCTATTCTTCTGTTTGCTGCGATAGGTATTTTCTGTTTTGCAATCTCCTCAACAAAACTGGTATCAGAACTGAAAAAGGGAAATTCAACAATGCTGAGCGGCCCCTTGGGAGGCAGGGCTGATTAATGGACAATTTTATGGCTCATTTGTAAAATGGGAAACCCTAAGAGAGAGCCGTGTTTACTCTGTTCATACAATTCGCATTAGGATTTCAGACAGAAGAAACAAAAATATTGAACAAGTTCAGATAACCTGGAAAAACAAAGCAAAGAGCTTATGGACATTAACCGTAAAAAATCCCAAGCTACTTGTGGATTTAATATAAGCAACACTGGCAGCGAAAAGGTAAAACATTAGTACATTCTTGGTTGTATTAGTTCAAAAATGCAAACATAAGCCTCAGTGATGTAGTATAGCCTATGGATGACTTCCAACACTCCCTTTTGTCTGAGCAGAGCTTTATAATAGACAGGAAGCTCAAATTGCCGGCTGGATGTATTTTAGAGCCAAACCATATACATATTTGTTTGCTTGAGATACTGTGGTTTAATACCCAGCACTGCTGATTTAAGACCTAATTTGGGAATGGGAGAACATTTGGGAGTTTAACTCTGAACCATATCCAAAGTGGGAAGCTTTTGTTTAGCTAGAATCTAATGTAGACAGGCCGCATATCAGATTGGCCAAAATCAGCCACCTGCAGTATGATGAATAAATTCAAAAGATTTGCATTATATCTGAATATGTTGAATGCTTGAATTTTGAATACACCTAGATTTTCACCTGACCTTGACTATTGGTGCATTTTCACATTAAAAGCTCAATGATCATAACATGATTTTGAACTGGGTAAGATAAAGTTTGCTTAGCCCTAGTTCCATTCATCTGCTAAATAAATAAGAAAAGAGGGTCCTTATCAAGTTGTAAAATTCTGAGAATAATAGAGGCATATTCAAGTCAGTTTAACATCAGTATGTCTCTGCCCACAAAGGATGTTCAAGATCCCCTTAGTCTTGTACTTTGCATCCCCTCTTTTCTAATTGTGTGAATCACTGTTTACTGTCTACCTTCCTTAAACTTTGAGCCAGTAGTCTTCACATATAAATACACTTCACAAAAATGCAATGATAAAATGAGTTTGTCTATCTTACTTTCAGTCATATACCTCCCTGTAGTCAGAATATCAGTCATTTTGCATTTCTCATAATTATGATGGGTTTTGTAATATGTACAGAAAAGGTTTTTGATTATTTTTTTGACGTCTTCCTGATTTCTGATATATTTTTCATTTCAAACCTTTTTCTTAATAAAAATGTTTTGATCTGCACTAGAACATTTTTACACAGGAAGATAGACTTAGCTTGTATTAATTCATGTATTAAATCGATTTTACACAAACATTTTAAGCCACCTAAATGAACTGAGTGATTGCTAAAATAAAAAAATGATCATCATCACGTCCTTTGGTGGCAGGACAAGCCCAAAAAACTGCAGGTACTTACTGTAATTGGGAACATATGCTTGATTCAAAAGAGCTCTTCTGAGGAGGAAATGTTAGTACATGAAGTTATTGTGTCGCATCCTGTCCTTCTGAAGCAAATTACTGGCAAGAATAGATAGCAGTTCACAACATTACAATAAAGCATAGTTACTCACCTGTAACAGGTGATCTCCGGGAACAGCAGGAATTTAGTCTTCACAAATGGGTATCGTTGGTACCGACAAAGCCTGCGCAGGAACGCTCCCCAGCGTCCAATAGGAACACTTTTGGGAGCATCCCTTAGCACATGCACGCTGCCTTCCTGCCCTTCCAAGACGAGGCTCTGGAAGACGTCAATGCAATGGACATCGCATCTGAAGAAAAGAGGTTACCGAGCTTTGCAGCCCGGTTCTGTCTTCCTCTTTTAGTCATCCCCATACAAGAGGAACACTCCGATGGAGAATGGTCAGGGCCTAAACATTTGAGACACCAGTCATGGGTGTCGGTGACGGAAATGCTACCGCCAAACTTAGTACATTTTTTAAAACCACTAGCTGTTTTTTCCATTTTTCAGGAAAATGGGGCCTAATGCCCAAAATGGCACCTAGCACCAAAAAGAAAAAGTTTCTGAAGAGAAACACTTCAGAAGTATATATATATATATTTTTTTTTTTAAAGAAGAAAAGAGAACCAGCGGTACCGGTAGGCATTGAGCGGAGGCAGGCGCGACCACAAGAAAAACAAGTTTAAAGAAGAAAATGTTCTTCGGTGACCGGGTATGTGACCTGTCGGCTCCGCGGAAAACGAAGAACTGAAGAGGAACAGTTGGAAAGGCGGGAAGGCAGCGCGCATGTGCTGAGGGATGCTCCCAAAAGTGTTCCTATTAGACGATGGGGAGCATTCCCGCACAGGCTTTGTCGGTACCGATGATACCCATATTTGAAGACTACATTCCTGCTTGTTCCTGGAGATTACAGTATATTAAGACACTATAGATAACTCATTGAGAAGGGAAATCAGACATCCAGAATGAAACATGTTCAATTCCTCCTGCTTTTTTGGCAAAAGGTTCTGTCAAATGTGGATATCAAGCAGGATCGTTAAATTTAGAAAGCTACACAGATAAAAACAGCAGTGCCATTCAGGGTTTGAACTGTGTAGGTGACATCCCTTAAGTGGTCAATTGCCAGTGCCTACATGCAAGAGGAGCCAATTAAGGAGATGTATTTATTTATTTATCTTTAAATCAAAGCGGTTAGCACATCAAACAATCAAGAGTGGGAGGGTGAATACATGCAGTGGATACAATGACTTGTGTGGTGAGGGTGAGCTGTGTGATTGATTAACTGGTGAGCTATATACATTGTGAATTTTGAACAGGGGCTATATACATTGTGAACTATGAACAGGGGCTATATACAGGTAGCAGGTGGCTTGTGTAAATCGGCTTGTGGGAGAAGGCTGGCAGCTGGTTCATGTGAAGTCCTTATAGTGTTCTTGGCTTGTGTACATCGGCTTGAGGGGTGATTGGGGTGATTGGTGCTTGGTGGTCTTCGTTGAATTGTTCAGCAGCTTTCTGATGAGTGTACAAATCTGTTCCTGAAAGTTTCTGTGGTGGTGGTGGTGGTGGACACCACATTGGTTTGCACATGTGCTCCCCAGGTCCAAAGAAATAGGGAGCTGGAACTTGCACACGCCTTTGACCTGATGCAAATGCCAATGAGATATTTCAAAAGGGAGTATGTATTTCCATTCCAAAATGTGAAGTAGGCACAAACCACACCCACAACATGCTCACTTCAAGATCTGCATCCCAGTCATCCAAATAGAGACATTGCCATGTAGGTAATTCACATATTTAGAAGCCACTATTTCCATGTGCAAATGCTTCTAAAATGACCTTCTTTGGCTTCTTCTTCTAAAGGTAAAGGACAAGGGAGCCAAACACCTAAAATGATAGCAAACGGGAGGAATTTCTTGGCATCACATTTCAATGGGGACCAAGTCCTTAGGCCTCCCTGTGAAATACATTTCTCATAAGACAAAGAGCTTATATATTTCTTGATGAATCATTACTCAGTCTGGAGAGGGAATTTACATTCTTTAATCGGGATTAAAATTTGAGTGTGAATTAAGCTTCGATGAGTCCAAATCTAGGTCAGACACTAGAGCTACAAATTATCCAGTTATTTAGCTCAAAACGATTCCTTTCTTTCCCCCCTTGCAATAAAAACATGAGAAGCCCAGCTGGAAAGAATTATAACAACTTTGCCAGTTCATTCTGATGAATTAATAGCTGTTTTTCTGAGGCTTTAGAGCTGCGGGGAGGTTTATGGTAGAACTACAGTCTGACTACTTCCAATTGATGTCACCTAAAGCACTTACCCTATGTGGGGGTTGAAGAGCCAAAAGTAAAAGAAAAAAATCTTAGAAAGAATAAAGTTAAAACTAGATCAGCCTGTTTACACTATGTACAAAAATTGTTTACAGCTTGACCACGAGCATGTGGAAAAAGATGGAAGTAGTCAACTCAGGTGAAGAAAAAACCAAACCATAATTCATTCATATCAATATTTAGACATGTTTCAGTGTTCAGACCAGCCTTGAGTGTATGTATGGCAGGTGTCCCCCTCCATAATAAACACATTTGCACAAGAATATTCAATAGAATATTGATATGGCAGATCTATATTTACTTACACTAATAGCCTAACAAATGCCTAGCCTGATACTTGGATTTTCTAAATTACATAATTATATCCCACTATGCCGTGCCTTTCCATTATATATCAATAGGATGTGTCTGGAAATAAGGAGAGGGAACCTTTCTCCCTTCAGGAATTAACTTCAGACTGGGCTAGCCTCAATGAGCAACCAAGATCATGAACTGTGCATTACCAGGCAGCCTGCCATATGTAAACAATGCTTTCTGCCTTGGGAGTCCTGTCATGACCATGCCTGTAAAGTCCTTAAGGTGATATCAGAAAGTCACCAAAGTGCTACTAAATAGGTGCATGCCTAAGGCCCAAAGTCAAGAAGACACCCGTAGACCTGCCATATGTTCCACCTGAGAATGGTGAAGTCTTGTCAGATGTGGGATATTTTGGGCCAGGATAAGGTTGACAAGCAAGAGTTTTAATTCAGGCAAGCTATTTTCTGGAATAACTTTTGAACCAGCAGTACTAACAGTACTGAAGAACATAGGAAATGGCAAACTGGATCAGACCAAAGGTCCATTAGGCCCAGCATCCTGTCTTATAGCTAATCCAGGCCAGAGGTACCCAGCAGGATTCCAAAAATTAAATACAATTATTCTTGCTCACACCCAGTGGCTTTTCCAAATCTACTTGGCTAATAATGGTTTCTGAGCTCAGAACTTGTCAAACCGCTTTTTAAACTCAGCTATACTAACTGCCTTTACCACATCTTCTGGTAACAAATTCCATTGTTTGGTTTTGTGCTGAATGAAAAGAAAACATGTCTGATTTCTTTTAAAACTGTTCCCTTTTGCTCCATGGAGTGTCCTTAAGTTCTTGTGCTATTTGAAAGGATAAATTGTAGCTTTTACTTTCTTACATATGGTTTTACAGGATTTCTGAATGGGGTCGCTAAATGGTTGACCAGGATCTGGAGTAGGCTTGCTAAATGTCCCTGATGGCATATAATAAATGGGAATTTCACACAAGAATTCAGGATTGTAAATCCAAGAATTCAACAAGGAAAAAATATTAACAAGGGTTCCAGAATATTTTTTCTTGAACTTAGGGGCTAGCAGGGGGCACAAGAATGCTGTTTCTTCAGGGGGAGGGGGGGGGAAAGCTTTGCCCCAAGGCCTGTCAAACCACATGAGGCTGTGATTGCTGGCTTTCCCTGCCTGTCTGCCCATGGGGATCCAATCTCCTGCGGGCAGACAGGAGAGGAAGGCCAGCGATCGTAGTGCTCTTCTGTTTGCGGGAGATGGGATCCCCATAGGCATCCTGCTGCCTGCCGGGTCATGGCCATCCCCTACTTCTGCCCATTGAGATCAATGGGCAGAAGTAGGGGAAAGCCGCGATTACAGCAGCCATGTTTTGGTGGGGCCAGGGCCCTTGTAGCCCACCCTTTTCCGATGCCTATGAGGGCTAGAAACATAGCACAAGAAAAATCATTAGAGTAAATGTCTAGAAGAGTAGTCGATAGATTCACAAGGCAAAAAATCCAGGAAGGAGTTTTCCTCAGAGCTCAAGACCAGACAGGGAAACTTTTGATATGCACATTGTAAGCACTATGACTAGCTATGTGGAGGGAAAAGAAAGAGATTAAAAAAAACAGACAACTTGAAAATGTAGGTGTCTTTCTCTTGTCAGTTGCTGTGGTCACTCTCATTTAGCTGAGTCCTTTCAGCTTTTTTATTTAGGTGACATGGAGCTAGGGTTACCAACTTTTTCACCGAGAAAAACCCGACACCTGTGGCTCGCCATGCTCCACCCATTCTCCGCCCCTAGTCCCCCCCCAGGCCCCCCCCCCCCCCCCCCCCCCCAAAAATTACCGAGGATACGTGTAGGCTAACTTCCTTGGTCATATAATAATTAAACTGGGAACCCCAAAATCCAAACATGAAATGTACAACACTGGAGAAATAAAACTATAAAGTAATTTCCTCTTGCACTAAACAAAAACGCAAAGATGTTATCAATACACACTTCCCAGACCAAACATATTCCAGCTAATAAATTCAAAATAAAAAGTATTTTTCTACCTTCTGTTTGGGCGTTTTATTTTCGGTTGCAATTGCTCCAGTCACTTTCTTCTGGTTTCTTCGTGTCTTCTGCGAGCTATCCATTTGTCCTTTCTTCTCTTTTAAATGTTTTCCATTCTCTCTCTATTTCTGCTTTAACATACTGATTGTTTCCCTTTTGCTCTTTCCCCCAATTCTTTCCTTATTCCTTTATCATCCATTTAAATTTCACCCTTCCATTCTCAAGCCCCTCACTCTCCCAATACCCAGCCCATCATAGACTTTTCTTCCACACAAAATATTTTTTCCCCTCTCCATTCTCATTCCCCATCTATTCTAGTCCTCCCCCAAAATCAGTTCCCTTATAGTTCTAGACCCACCCAGCATCCACTCCCTTCTAATCCCATTCTCCCATGCCCCACATCAGCCCATTTCCAGTCCTATTCCAGCTCTTCATCAGCCCATTTCCAGTGCTAGCCCTCACATCACAGACCATTTCCAGTCCTAGCCCCCCCCCCATCACAGCCCATTTCCAGTCCAAGTCCCCCATCACAGCCTATTTCCAGTCCTAGGCCCCCCCCATCACATCCCATTTGCAGTCTGAGTCCCCCCGCACCATCACAGCCCATTTCCAGTCCTACCCCCCCCCCCACCATCACAGTCCATTTGCAGTCCTAGCCCCCCTAATCACAGCCTATTTCCAGTCCAAGTTCCCCCTCCCTCCACCATAGCCCATTTCCAGTCCAAGTTCCCCCCCCCATAGCCTTTTTCCAGTCCAGGTCCCCCTCCCCATCACAACCCATTTCCAGTCCATGTCCCCCCCCCACATAGCCCTTTTACAGTCCAGGTCCCCCTCCCCATCACAGCCCATTTCTTTCCAGTCCAATGCCCCCCATAGCCCATTTCCAGTCCAGGTCTGTCCCCCCCTTCACAACCCATTTCCAGTCCATGTCCCCCTAATCACAGCCTATTTCCAGTCCAAGTTCCCCCTCCCTCCACCATAGCCCATTTCCAGTCCAAGTTCCCCCCCCCATAGCCCTTTTCCAGTCCAAGTTCCCCCCCCCAGCCCTTTTCCAGTCCAGGTCCCCCTCACCATCAAAACCCATTTCCAGTCCAGGTCCCCCCCCCCCCCCGCTCTTTTCCAGTCCAGGTCCCCCTCCCCATCAAAACCCATTTCCAGTCCAGGTCCCCCCCCCATAGCCCTTTTACAGTCCAGGTCCCCTCCCATCACAGCCCATTTCTTTCCAGTCCAAGTCCCCCCCCCCGCCCCCATAGCCCTTTTCCAGTCCAGGTCCAGGTCCAGGTCCCCGTCCCCCTCATCACAACCCATTTCCAGTCAAATTCCCCCTCCTAGCCCTTTTCCCGTCCAGGCCCCCTGCCCCCATCACAGCCAAGGCAGTCCTTGGCCACCCCCCCCCCCCCAAACCGCGGCTGTCTGAGGCTTTAGAGGGAGCTGGGGAAGCCCGCGCGAGGCCCCGGCTCCCTCTGAACAGCTGCCAGCGTGAAGAGCCTTTTCCTTCACGCTGGCGGCTGTTCCTGTGAAGCCGCGAATGCTGGGAAAGGTTAAAGGGCATTGCCTTTAAGCTTTTCCACCAATCGCGGCTTCACAGGAACAGCCGCCAGCGTGAAGGAAAAGGCTCTTCACGCTGGCGGCTGTACAGAGGGAGCCGGGGCCTCGCGCGGGCTTCCCCGGCTCCCTCTGAAGCCCTCCGGGTTGGGAGAAAAGCCGTTTTTTTTGCTCTGGCCGCTCCCGATCTTGCGGCCAGAGCAAAAAAAATGGCTTTTCAAGGGCCGGTTTTGCCTCTGCGCCGGCAGCCGGCCTGGCCATGGAAAAACCGGCCAGGCCGGCTGAAAACCGGCCAGTTGGCAACCCTACATGGAGCCCAATTCTGAAAGGGGTATGTCTGGGATGTTTGGATGTCCCCGTGCAGGACAGGCCTGTTAGGAACTGATTCTGGACCGCAGGAACAAAACGTTCTCGCGGTACACAGAATTGGGCCAGAGGATGGCTTGGTGTGCCTTTGCGTGCCTGTGGGAATGTCTTGGCTCCCTTGGCTGCCTCTGCTCAGCCCTCCCTCGGCTGCCTCTGCTCAGCCCTCCCTCTTCCCCACTGCCTGACCCATGACTGGTCAGACAGGGCCTGGATCGGGTGGCGGGGACCACTCCAACATGGCCACGGCCCCAGGGGAAAAATACCAGGATCCGATTGCCAGATTAGCGCTGCTTATTCCACCTTCGAGGTGGAATAAGCAGCACCCCCCCTTGACCCAGCAGGATGTATAGGGCCATGATCTGAATCGGCCCTGTACGTCCTTATGGGCTGGTCTGCCCCCGCTCTGCCCTGGCCCATCCCCTCCCGCCTCCCGTTGTCTCTCCCTGTCCTGCTACTCAGGATGTGCCAGAAGAGCCAGAGGGGGAATCATGCCAGGATGGCTTGCGGGGCTGCACATCCTGCAACCCACAACTCTGCCTCAGGCCCTTAGTCAATCTGTCAGCAGCTTTACTTTTGTAGAGCTGCCAGAATGTGCAGTTCCAAGAGGGATCTTAGGGCAGTGTTAGATTTCAGGAAATCCTATCCTGATGTATGATGGGACCTGCAACAATGATTTAAGTGGGTAGAATCATGGACTACAATTATCACACTGCTTTTAGGATGGAAGTTCACAATCAGGACTGGCCAAACATCTCCCTCCTGGAATTAGGAAACTTGACAGTTCTGCTTTGACTGATTCACAGACTCCTTAGCAAGGGTATGGACAGCTTCTAGGGACTTCTAAGGCTTGAATACTAAACAAGATCAAGATGAGAATGAGGATTGCTCAGAGAGCAAGACAGCTGGACAGGAATAATGAACCATCAGGAAAGAAGCCCAAAGGAGAGGCAGAAAAAATCAGGCCTGTTCTGGGCTGGTCCCTGCTGGACCAATCAGGAAATAGCAACTAAGATTACTGGAAACACAAGACACAGCTAAGAAAAGGCTGGCTAAAGCCAGATTCCTAGGAGGAAGAGTAGTTCCTCCTAGAAGGCTGGTACCCTCCAGCCCAAAGGGCACTAATTTAAGGCAGGAACACATCTGACAACTGCACTAGAAAACACCTCCCTCCTCCCCCCCCCCCCACCCCCACTAAATTGTATTTTTGTTCCTGTTGTTTCAGGTTAAAAACAATATGAAATGTAATGAAAAATGTTGTTTATATTTCTCATGTTGTTTCAAATGAATGCACCTGCCCCTTCAAGCAGGCACTTATGTGTGTCTTAGGACAGGTGTAAAATACTGAGGTACAGAATTTTTAAAATCCATGCATATTCCCTTTGTAAAATGGGAATACATGTTGATATTTAGGCTCCCTCAAACTACTCCTTGTCCATGACCTAACTACTCCTTGCAAACTCTGCATGGTATGAATCACCTTGTCTAGAAAGCAGCTTTCTAAAATCACTACTTGCAGATGTAGGTGAACCACACATTTAAACAACACTGTTTACATGTGGAAATACTTCTAAAATAACCTCTTTAGCATCCCAAGAGAGTATATAAACTATAAATGTAAATATTGCCTTTTGGGGCTTTCTTCTTTAATTAGATGCATGTTTACATATAATTGTCTGGTATAGGGCTTTTATACATACATTTGCTAGCACTTTTAAATATCATATAACTTAGAGAAGATAGCAAAGTAGTCAGGAAAGCAAAGATTCAAAAAGAGGAGGAAATAGCCAATGCAATAAAATGGGGGGATAAGACATTTTTCAGATATGTTAGTGAGAAGAGGAAGGGCAGAAGTGGTATTGTCAGACTCAAGGGTGAAGGGGAGGAATATGTAGAAGCTGATGAGGATAAAGCGGAATTGTTTAACAAATATTTCTGTTCTGTGTTCACAGATGAAGAACCAGTAGCAGGACCTCAGAAAACACCCACAAACAGGAACAGAAGCAAGGGACATCTTGATCAATTTTCAGAAGACTGTGTTCGTGAGAAACTAGCTCAACTTAAAGTAGACAAAGCGATGGGACCGGATAGGATGCAACCTAGAATACTGAGAGAACTTGGGGACGTTCTAGCAGCTCCACTGACTGACCTTTTCAATGCCTCATTGGAGTTGGGAGTTGTGCCAAAGGATTGGAGAGAGGCTCATGTGGTGCCTTTACAGAAAAGCAGAAGTAAGAATGTGGTTGAAAACTACAGGACGGTTAGTTTAACTTTGGTGATGAGTAAATTATTGGAAACGCTGCTGAAAGAGAAAATAGTGAGGTTTCTGTAGTCCAGCAGATTACAGGATCCAAGGCAGCATGGATTCACCAGAGGCAGGTCTTGTCAGACAAATCTGATTGATTTCTTTGACTGGGTGACCAGGGAGTTGGACTGAGGGAGGGCCCTAGATACGGTGTATTTAGATTTCAGTAAAACCTTTGACACTGTTCCTAACAGGCGACTTATAAACAAACTGAGCACCTTAGTGATGGACCCTAAAGTAACTGCTTGGGTTAAAAATTGGTTGGGTGGGAAGCGACAAAGAGTAAAGATAAATGGAGCTCACTCTGAGGAGAAGGATGTTACCAGAGGTGTGCCCCAGGGATCTGTCCTTGGTCCGATTATTTTTAACATCTTTGTTAGTGATATAGCAGAAGGGCTGTTGGGTAAGGTTTGCCTCTTTGTGGATGATACCAAAATCTGCAATAGAGTAGACACCCAGGAAGGTGTAGATAACATGAATAGGGATCTAGCTAAGTTTGAAGAATGGTCTAGATGAACTTGTCAGCCGGGATTTAATGTTAAAAATGTAAGGTCAGGCATTTGGGCTGCAGCAATCCAAGGGAGCAATATAGTATAGGGGGTGAAGTACTTTTGTCCATTAAAGAAGAGCGGGACCTAGGCGTGGCTGTGTCTGATGATCTTAAAGTAGCTAAACAGGTAGAAAAGGTGACAGCAAAAGCTAGAAGGATACTTGGGTGCATACGGAGAGGAATGGCTAGCAGAAAAAAGGAGGTGATAATGCCTCTGTATAAGTCTTTGGTATGACCTCATTTGGAGTATGGTGTGCAATTCTGGAGACCGCACCTTCAAAAGGATGTGAACAGGATGGAGTCGGTGCAGAGGGTGGCTACCAAAATGGTTAGTGGTCTTCATTATAAAGCATATGAGGACAGACTTAAGGATCTTAATGTGTACACCTTAGAGGAAAGGCAGGATAGAGGTGATATGATTGAGATGTTTAAATACCTCCATGGCATAAATGTTCAGGGAGAGAGCCTCTTTCAATTGAAAGCAAGTTCTGCTATGAGGGGACATGGGATGAAGGTGAAGGGGGATAGATTCAGGAGTGATATGCGGAAATATTTCTTTACGGAAAGAGTGGTGGATCTGTGGCATAGTCTCCCAGTGGAGATGGTGGAGATGAGGACAGTAACTGAATTCAAAAAAGCATGGGACAAACACAGAGGATCTCTAAAGGAAAAAAGGGGACTGTTGTAGATGTTGATATGTAAGGAAAGACTAGTTAGGCCATGTGGTCTTTTTCTGTCATCATATTTCTATGTTTCTATAATCACTGGCGCTTATTCATGGAAGTTGCTTTGTGCTGCTGTTCTTTTTTCTGCAAGTATAGATTTCTGAAAATGAGGCTTCCATTGCATGTGCCAGCAAGTACATCTTCACTTTCAACCAGTAATGTTGTATCATCAACATAGCGAAGGTTGTTGATGAGTCTTCCACCAATCTTCACACTTCTGTTGTCTTCATGCAATCCTGCTTCTCTGATGATTTGTTCTGTATATAAATTAAACAGGTAGGGGGAAAATATGCAGCCTTGTCATTTACCTTTGCAGATTTTAAACCATTCTGTTTCTCCTTGTTCCATTCGAACTGTTGCTTCTTGATCAATGTACAGATTGTGCAAGAGAACAATCAGGTGTTCTGGTATGCCCATGCTTCTTAATGTGGCCCAGAGTTTCTCAGGGTTTACACAGTCAAAAGCCTTGCTGTAGTCGATAAAGCACAAATAGATATCCTTTTGGTATTCTTTAGTCTTTTCAAGGCTCCATCTCACATCCACGATGATGTCTCTTGTTCCTTGCCCTTTCCTGGTTCCAGGTATGGTTGTAGTCTCTGTTGAATAATCTTCAGTAGAATCTTGCTGGCATGTGGGATCAGAGCAATCGTGCGATAATTTCTACAGTTAGTTGGATCACCTTTCTTTAGTATTGGTATAAACACAGAGCTTTTCCACTCAGTTGCCCATGATGTTGTCTTCCAAATTTCTTGGCAAAGCCTTGTAAGTATGGTAACAGCTGCATCAGTTTGCTGTAATACTTCTATGGGAATGCCATCAATGCCTGGTGCTTTGTTCTTTGATAATGCTTTCAATGCTGCTTCGATTTCTTCTTTCATCACCAATGGTTCCGGATCATAAGGTACAGGACGAAACAGCTGTTTGTCCACTTGATCTTTATCATATAAAAACTCTGCATATTCTTTCCACCTTTTCTTGATCTTCTCAGCATCATTCAACATAGAACCTTGAGCATCTTGTAACATTCCAATTTGAGGCTGGAATTTTTTCTTTAACTTTTGTAGCTTTAAGAAAGCCAATCTTGTTCTTCCTCTAATAGTTTCTGCTTCTATTTCCTTGCATGTGTCATTGTAGCACTTTTCCTTGTCCTGTCTTGCTGCACATGGGAAATCTCTGTTGAGTTCTGTGATTGTCTTTCTTTTTCCTCTGGCTTTAGCTTCTCTGCATTTCTGGGCAATTTTCAGAGTTTCTTCCGTCATCTTGAGGCTTCACATTTGTATTTGTGGTTAGTGCTGGTGATATTGACCCTGCTTATAGTATATAAAGCCAGTGCATTTTTCCTAGCAAAAATGATGCATGAAGACTATGGGTTAATTTTAGTAGGCAATGAAAATGTTGCTGGTACTCCATGCCACTATGTATCCCCTCAATAAATGCCTGCATAAAATCATTTCTGAAATCACTGAGCAGTTCAACCACTGCCTCCTTCTTGGGGTGGGCTATGAAGCAGGCTTTCATTTGGATTCAAAGTACTGAAGTGAGGACTTCATAGAATATAAACCATTTGCCTCTTGCATCCATCCTTTTTTTGGAGTACCTGGTAGCTGAGTGGTTGGCTGTGCATCTGGTGCATGTGTGTTTGTACTTACTTTTGTGTGATGGACAGCCATTTTTGTTGTAATGCAAGCACTCCTCTGACAGGGCAAATGCAGCACTTATCTGTCTTGGTAGAACAGTGCACCTGAAACTCAGAAGACCTGGCTGTCATAATCATATTGCCTTGAGTATTAGCCATTCATGTTCTGAATCGCTCATCTTAATTAAACCATGCTAATCCCACAGCATTGTTTTAGATGGGTAAGCCATCTCTGTTAACTACAGTTCCAGCCAGCAATGATCCACCCTGGAGGTGGTGGAGACAGAAGAGATGATTCACTTATTAAAGGATCTGAAGCTAGAAGAGGGCCTCTATGCCTATGCTTTCTTTGGTACCATGAGCCTTCCTCGGGACTCCTACCAACAGAATTGCACATAACTCACCCTCCATTGAAGTCACTTGGTGTCAGTCTGCCAACCTGTCTGATTATTTGACTGGTTCAGTCACTGGATCTACTGATGTCTCCGGGGATTATACTTCATTGAGCAAGAACGTCTTTTGGACTGACATTATCTAGGGCTCTGGGATGTCCTTGGTCTTGTCCCCTTGGGCCTATCTGCAATTTATTCCTATCCCAAGCTCATATTCTTTTACCCATGAAGTCTATCCCAGAAGCCTCCCAAACACCTTGACACAGGCACCTCCAAAAAATTATCCTTGAGGGAGTTGGCCTTGAGAAGCGAGGAGGCCTATTTGTACCAATGAGGGACTGAGACTGCACAGCTATTCTAATAAAGACTCCAAACTAGTGCCCAAGAAGAGAAAACAGCTGGCCAAGTCCCTAGAAACATGTTGGCAAAGTTCCTTCTATAGGGTGCCAACAATCCAAAAGCAGTTGTCTTTGCATACCTTCCAATAGTGCAGATCAATTTATGCTGAACTTGAAATGGGGTTATAGGGCTCTCAAAAGTATGCTGCTGGATAATAGCCCCAGTAACCCTTGGACCCTGCACCTTTCTTAATCATGTTTGTGTCTTATGCCCAATTCTCTAATCCCCATAATCATGCAACCCTCCCCACTATTGATCCCAAATGGGCAGTAGATACATGACCACGTGACCCCACCCTCCTCAGGAGCTTCAAGTCCTGCCCTCCCCACCCATCTTGCTAAGGTGTGCAGGGACCACTGAGCCGACTTATTCCTAAGTAGACAAGCCTTTAGCTTTGTCTACCCTCTGAAGGGATAGCAAATGAGCTGAGGCCACAGGTTTAGACCAACAGGGCATGGTCCCCTTGTCTCACAAGTCCCTTTAAAGCTATGCAGTAGAAACTGTGACTTTCAAATAACCAACGTTCCCCCTGTCCATTGTTTTTTTGTTGTTTGTTTGTTTTGTTTTGTCTTTTTTGTGTGGAGTAAACACACCGTGTCTTTAATTACCCAGAATTTATTTTTCAGTTGGGGCTTTTTAGAACCTTTGCTGATGGAGAGGCGAGGGAAGGATATTCTAGCATTTACCATATGAACAGGTGGCATGAGGCAAGAAGAAAGCAGCCAATGTCCCAGATTGCCTCCTGTGAAACCTCTATAGAGTTCCTTGCCTCCTTAAACTAACACTGAGGTGATAAAGGACCAAAAGAACTAATCATACCACATATGGTCTCATGCTTCCTTCCCACATTGGACTCATTGACAGGTGGAATGCCACATTGGTGACATTTGGGGGAGCAGGTAGTAATATCATGAGCAGCAATATCTTCATCAACTAAATGACCTGGCTGCATTCCCTCCACACAGCAGGAAGGATGCAGCAATCTAGGATGCCAATCATAGCTGCCAACTTGCATGATCATCGGCAGTCTAGAGTTTAGCAGGGATGATCTTCACCTTTTGCAGGATGCATGGATAGCAGATTTCATAGTGCCCATGCTACAGGCATGCTATTGCAATATCACATCAGATTATTTCGTTCAAAATGCTCTGTCTCAGACAGATATGTCTTTTTTCAAAAAGAAAATATAAACAAAGCATCTTGGATCTTATTAAAGCAACGCCTTCCATTGCGGATCTTGGTAGAACAAGTGAAACTCATGCTCAGATGTAATTCTTGTAAATTATTTGTTAAAGCTATCAAATTCTGTTACAAGAAACTTCATTATAACGAATATATTTATTGACTCACGCTCTGTTTATTATAAGGAGACATGACTATACTTGCCTGTTTTTTAAGGTGTACTATTAAAGTTATTTTTAAGATGCCCAGGTTTCCTAGTGCAAAGATAATGCAGACATGCTTTGCCAAGAAAAAGATATAGTTCCTTATGGACATGCTTAAAATCTCTAATTTTGCACAATATTTAAGAGCATGTTATATTTATCGTGAGTTGTTTTTGATTACCGTTTAATATTCAAAATTGCACTTTTGAAAATGAGTTTTCTTATAATCAACCTTATCTTTTTTCAAAGTAAAATCTTTTTAATATGAAAATGTGCATTATTAATGAATAGGTTGTATCAAAGAAATAAAACTATGATAGATAACACATTTTGGGGCATGTTTACTAAGCCCTGAACAGGCAACACGTGTGTGGACCATATTACTAGCATGGGGGGAGGGGGGATTAGCACGAGCTTCAGAGTGCTTGTGCTCCTGTCCTCCTGCAGTTAATGTGGGCCCAGGATGAGGCACTGTGCAAGCTGGCACCTGAGCTCACTTAACGCCACCCATTGATGTGGCATTAAGTGCTCCCACCCTAAGGGCACCTAGCATGGTTAGCGTGGGTCACTATTGCCCATGCTAAATGTGATGTGCCAGCCACGCCTGAGTTCTGCTCAGTCCCTGCCCTGATTTGTGCTGCCAGGGAAGCACAGAATATTTGGCACTACAGCCCACACTACTTTTTAGCATGATGCCCAAATCACAAGCTAAACCCCAGGCTACCAGGTAGTGCAATTTAATAAACATGCATTAAAATGGTACTGGAGATTTGTGAATCACCCCTTAGTATTTTATATTTCAAAATATAGAATATGACATTTCATAAGAATTCAAGGATTTCTCTAAACTTAATTACTCCTGCTGGAATTCTGCACACAATAATTCAAAATTTGGCACTTTTGTGATTTTGTTTTCTGTATTATATTTTAAATTATTACTCAAAAACAATATGCTTTGGGGTTTTTTGACAAACAAAGCATGCAAAATTTTGCATAATTCAGAAGTTTTAAGATCCAGTAGCAGCTTTGCTCCTTGAACTTCGGCAAGCATTTTGATGAATAGAAGGAATGAATGTCATTTGTCCATCACATCTACTGAAGGAAGCAACAGAATTTGCAAAAAAAAGTGTGAAAAATGCAACATTTAAAAAATTATAAGAATTAGATCAGCCAACAAGTAATAAATGCACAAATACAGTGTTTGTTCTAAGGTTAAATCCTTTCTGCAGCCATAACCCATAGTGAACCTCTTCATGAACCCACTGCAATAGGGTATAGACACAAAAGCTAATGGAAAAATTAAGAGGCTAATCACAATTAGGTAGACTCTTACATTTTAAAAGGACATAATGTACTGCTATTTTTAACCTCACGTTCATCAAAACGATATAGCTAAGGAGAGGTGAACTTAAAACTAAGCATGACAAATAGAAAACTGTAGCACAGAACAGTAAACTACAGGCAAAATGGTTCAGGGCAAACAGAAAAAATTGTAAAACAGATAACTTCTAAGACAGAATAGGAAACAGCTGTACATCTCATTGTTGGCTGTGATGTGCTGATGTCAGAATGACTGTGTACTGAGAGGCACCATACCGCAAGGTAGTATGTCTCATCCACTAGCAATTGTGTAAACACTATGACATCACTGTAGACAAAAAACAATAGGGGAGCGGGCATTTTCAGTGGCTGGCCATTGCTACTTTACCTAAACCTGGATATTTGGTGCAAGGCCATATGCCACTAAGTGGACTGCAAAACCACCTAAGTATAGGACAGCTGCTGAATATTGACACTTACCAATTAGCTCACAGATTTTTCCTCTGATCTGCTCCTATAATGCCCCATCACTAACTGGATAGCAATGAGGGGCTCGATATTCAAAGGGCAGTTATAGGGTTTTTAACCCTGTAAACCATATAATTGACGATTATCCCCGTTACATGCCCCGATGCTAACCGCTTAGCATCGAGGTGTGTTTGGGACATTGCAGGGAGGAGCAGAGGTGGCGACAAGTGATAACCAGATATTGCATGCTGCGCGCTTAATGGCCTGCACCGAAAACATAGTTGAGGAAAACCATCATCTAGCAGGAGCTAACCAGGCAGCGTGCAATATTGCTGCTGCCCGGTTAGCTAATGTGGCTTCTGGCATGTGTGGCAAACCCAGGATATTCAATGCCAGGGCCGCATATGACCCCAACATTGAATATCCTGTGTTAGGAGTCGGCAGTCCATAGTGGCGCATAGCCTGCCTAATTGAATATTGGGCACGAGGTGTTTAGATCACTTGAGGGAGAGGGGAATATTCAATGGCACTAACCTGGTTAATGCCACTCAATATCCTGGTGAATGGCATTTATATGTCTTGCAGGACTACAAACTGCAGAAATGCCTTGGAATATTTATTGATTTATTTATTTAAACTTAGAGAATATGCCCCCATTGGCATTTCCACCCTAAGAGAATTGTGGAAAACGAAAAGGTTTCGATCATTTTTTTTTGTTTTAAGTCTTTATATTCTTATTTTGTTCATAACAACAGTGTATCTGACAAAGAAGAGACAACCAGAATCCACAGAAAAAAACAAAGTACAATAGCAGTTCTCAGAACATATTGAATCCCATTAAAAAAATCAATACAGCAAATTCACTAAAATAGAAGTAGAACTGTGCTCCCCAATTCCCCAGTCCTTCAAGCAAACAAACCAGATATGAGGACTCAGATTATTATCCTAACAGACTCTACTCCACCAATTCACTTTCCCCCATCCCACCTCCCAACCTAGATGCAGTAGGATCAATAGAAAACAGTAAAGCTTAAGCAATGATCTAGCCTTCCCCTATCTCACCTCAACACAAACTTCATTGGGCCTAAGACCTAGGAGTGAAAAAAGACAAAAAGTGACAAGAATAAAAAGATAATTAAACAGGAAGATTTCATAGCAAGAATCTCCCATACCTTTAGAAACCACTTTACCTTAGTAGGTGGGTAACCCCCCATGCAATACTGGGCTATAACCTGTCCTAACCGGGTAGCCGGACCCGGCGTCCCCTCTCTCCTTACCCCCCCAACCGCCCTTATTCTACCCCCCACCCCTTCCAGTATCAATTAACAGCACAGACATCAATTTTTGGTGACAACGGGTCGCAGCTTTATTTCAATCAACATCATTAACATTAACAAATATATTGACCCAACTTCCCCCCGCGGATTGATGTACCACCAGCCATGCAACTAGCAAGGCGGCCACGCCTCCGCTCAAGCCGTGGTCCCCACCAACGGCCGAGTTCTGCCACCCCTATCTGACTTCGCCATGTTACTAGCAAAAGTCTTCCAGGGGTCGTCCGGGTCGAGGGCACCCCGCCCCCTCCCCAATTCGCCAAAGGCTCCGGACCCCAGACCTCCGGGATCCCGCCTGTCCGAAACCCCCCCCCCCCACCCAGCTGCGACACCCCAACTAACCTCCGCCCTACCCGTCATAATTGGGTGGGCGGGTGGGCTGCCTGTTGGCCGCCCGTTCGCATGTGCTCCGAGCCGGCCACGCGCTCCGGAGCACATGCCTAATGCACGCACCTGATTGGCTCCGCTCGTGCAGCCCCGAGTGGAGCCAATCAGTTCAAATGATGCGCACAGCGTATTGACGCAGGCGCGCGCCTCCTCCTCACTCCCGACAAGCAGGGTCCCGCGCCGGGCCGCGCACCCGGTTACGGGCGGGCTCCGGGACCCTGCCCGCGCCCTGATACTTATAGCCAAAAGTAGATAGAGCCTGCTCCAACTGGACATGTTTCTTATGGTGCAGCTAGTGTGAATCATCCCCCATAATCAACCCTGAGAAAGAAGACATTTAGCATGAACTACTTGTACAACAGTCATATGCATCTTGCCCCAGTAATGTTGAATAACGGGGTACTCCCATCATACATGACTAAATGTGCCCAGTGTCTGCAATTCCTCTGGCAGCGTCTGAAACATTAGAGTTCCATTTATGTACATACCCGGGGGCTTAGATATATCCTAAATAAGACCTGGTCTAGGGTAGCAATTAAAGACACTTGAATGCATAATGCCAGATCTTGGGCTGAAAAGTCTTCCTAACTACCAACTCCAACGGCTGTTCTCATCTCTTCAAATATCCATGAGGAGAACCACATGGACCTCGTCACAAATTGTTTGATTTAGGCAGGAGACTACTTCTTTTAAAGAAGTGTTAGTAAACAAAAGCTCTCAAACTATAACTGCACAATTTTGGGGTCATTTTGTCCTGTGTTACGGTAAAATGCCAAAGATGAAAGTACTGAAACAGCAGAACAGGCCTCCCTAAAACTTCAGAGAGGGCAAGCCTCTCTAGAAATGCTCATCTTTTGATAATTTGGAAAAAGGAAAAAGCAAATATTTCCCCCTGGATCACACCAAATACTCTAACCTATATCCTGAAGAACCTGTTGAGAACATAGTGGGTTTAAAGGTAGGCATATGCATTTTGTGTTAATCTGGGCATTTGTTTAGACACTTCAAAATTAATAACATTCACAAACTGCTTGTGTGCATGTATACCTGCAACTTAATGTCCACACAATCAATTTGCAAGGCAGTTGTAGCATGCATGGAAGGCACGCAATTTTGATGAAAAAAATTATGTTTATTTTCAGTTATTTTGCACATACCCAGTAAAAGGTGAAATCAGGCAAACTTGAGTTCCTCTGCAAAGCCCCCATAGAACATGAGGAAGAAAAGGATGAGAACAAAACTCACCATTCTGCTTCTCATTGAATCTGAGGGCTGCCAGCAATTGAAACCAATGTGGAAAAGCCTTCCAATCTAACCCAATGAACTGATACTGTTGGTGCATGCTGCATTAACCAAACTTTCAGACATGTGCACTGATAATAAGTAAGCAGGCCAGGATGACGCAGTCCTCCCACCTCCTTAAGGTAAACTAAAATTCTATATATAACCCGAGCTCTTTTGCCTTTCCAAATATACTGCACCAAAAATCTTTCCAAACAAATAATTTAAAAAAAGAATAAAAATAGAAACATGAGAAAAGAGAAATAAAAATTGTAAAATTAACAGCTTAACCACTTTAATTCTATCCAGTCAAGATCAGCCAACGTATTTCATCGTTCTAAATCTACCTTAAGCTCCCTAATAACTCTGCAAAAATTTGATTGATAAAACAAATGGGGCATTCTCATTCTAAATCACCAAACGCTTGTAGCAAGAAAATTAAACATAGAGGTAAAGAATAAAAAAATAACAAAACAAGGACAGCAATGATAATAGATATGTCAGTGCCAAGTGACTATTCTATATAACACATGGAGAGACAGAAGATCCTCAAGTACCTAGAAATATAATCAGACAGAAAGAAAATGTGGCATCACTCCTTCTAATGCTTGCAGGAGTCTGCTACCCACTTTCCTATCATTATGATTGGTGAAGACGTATTGTGGTTTCAATCGTGAGAGTCAGACAAGTTCCTTGGGAATCCCATAGAATTTTACTGGTCCTCACAGTTTGAACCACAATTTTGCTGCACAAGTTCAAGTGGAGGATTCCTATGCACCTTAGAGAGAATAATGAGCTTTGTATTAATGAAATGAAAACCAATTGTTCAGCCACAACCAGACAAGATATATTTAGTGATAAAAGGGTGAAAAAAGAACACCTTGCCAACTGCAAACAACAGGACTAGATCTATTATGCTTTTTGATTATGTGGAAACCAGTCACTATTCCATGCATCTACCACTCTTTCCAAAAACAAATATTTCTGCATATTACTCCTGAGTCTATCCCCTTTCACTCTCATCCTATGTCCCCTTGTAGTAGCGCTTGCTTTCAATTGAAAGAGACCCTCCTGTGCATGTTTACCCCAGAGGTATTTAAATGTCTGTCATATATCCCATATCCTTCCTTTCCTCTAAAGTATACATATTAAGAGCTTTAAGTCTGTCCTCATATGCTTCATAATGAAAACCACAAAGCATTTTAGTAGCTACCCCCTGTACCAATTCCAACCTGCTTATATCCTTTTGAAGGTATGGTCTACAGAATTGCACACAATACCCCAAATGCATCCTGACCAAGTTGACTTCTGCATCCTGACTAAGTTGATTGATCCAGTTCTGCTCATCACAGCACTGAGGACTACACAAATCTAAGCTTTCAGATTTTTACAATTGCCTGATTTTATTCTAATATAAATTTCAGCTTGGGCTATACATTTAGGATTATTCAGACTGCCTACATTCCTTGCATAGCCTTTAAATAAGATATAGGAGTGTTCCCTCAGTTCATGTAAGGTCTACTGGTCAAGGACACTTAAGTTCCCACCCACCCTACCCCTCAACCCACCCACCCCAGGGTTGCATTGCCTATATACTCATCATATACATTGACATCTGTCCTTCAATTAGGTGTTACACCCACCTTTATTTCCTTTTCTCTTCCTCCTTGGACTGCTTTATAACAGTTTTAGTCAGCATGTCATGTATCCAATGCAAGAAATGTGGTGCTTTCATTCTAAGAAGAATCATTTGGAACCTAAGAGCTTGCCCAGCATGCCTCAAGTTAGCTGCTATGCATAAAGAATTGATTCTACTAAGGGAAGAATTAGCTGCAATTAAACATACCTCTTTGAGGGTACAAAATGAACAAAATATACCATCGCTCCCACAAAGAATCAAACAGCCCAGGAACAAATGGATCATAGTGGGCTATGGTAGGCTGTGACCTGTAACATGGAGACACCCTCTACATCAAGAGATAATCTTGCATAATGCCTTCTATGCCTTGGATAATGAGGGTGCCAAATCCCTGGAAACTGAAGGGCCCTTACATGAGAGAGTCAATGCCCAATCTACTGATAATGCACCAAATATGAAGAAAAAAAATCACAAAATAGAAAACTACTACTACTTGGAGATTCCATCATCAGAGGCACCAACTTGAGAACACAGTTCGAAGAAGAGAAGATGGTCAAATGCCTCCCAGGCTCTTCAGCCTGCAGGAATATGAACCAAATTGTTGGTATAGTTAGTGCAGAAAGTGAGCACTCCAAAATTGATGCTGTTATCCACTTGGGTACAAATGACCTGGCTAGAAACAGTGCCTCGGCAGTTCAAAGGGACTTCCACTGTGGATCCCTTTATAGCAATAGGATAAAATCAAAATAAATATAATTAACTCTTATATTTCAACAAAACTCCTGCACCACCAACGCTTTGAGAAATAAACCGGTGGGGGGGATCTTATTGGGGAGGTTCTTTCTTGGGAGGGACAACCTCTGGGGGGGGCCACTCTACTTCAGAGGAGTCATATTTAGGGGAATCTCCTTGACAGTGATTTTTTTGGGAGGGGGGCATTGTGGGGCATTGCCAGTTCCTTTAAGCTGGTGGCCAGGAACACTAGGCCTCATGTAAGTGGCCTGATGGTGTTTGAGCAGGCCTTTCTTTCCCGGAATAACACAGCTTGCAAAGTTGATCAGCTGCATTATTCCTTTACCATAGGAGTTACTAAACTGTGATACTCGGTTATTGCAGGTTATTGAGTCCAATGGCAATTTGAGCTGTGGTAAAACGCTAAATTTTACCACAGCTTAATAACTAGCCTCCTAAATAAATACTCTTACAGATGTTTAAATATACTGTAGGCTATACAGTAATAAAGCAGATGAACAAATGCAATGTATAAGGATCTCAGGAAATTAAGAAATTAATAGCAAGCACAGTCTATCTGAAAATAATTTAGATTTACTCATCATTTTAAGCATAATACAGAATCATCATCATCATCATCATAATCAATCCCAATGAAGGATGTAGAGGTTTTTCCAGCAAAGTTCAAATACTGGAAGATTTAGGAAAACCTAATAAAAAAACAATATAAAAGGTGGTACCTTTTATATTGATCCTGATAGTGAATGAGACAAGGCTGGAAGCAGGAGGGCAAGACTGGTGAAGCAGAACACCTTTTTAGTTAGAGGGGCTAAACAAACCAATCTCCAGCCCTGCCCCCAAGCTCTCTATTCCTGATGCTCTGATGCTGTGTTGGGCAAAATATAGGTGGGGCCATGGCCCCTGTGACCTATCCCTTTCCTTTGCTGTAGGGCAAAGCATTTGAATTCATACCTAACAGACTTGGCTAAAGCATGGATATCAGGACTGTTAGGAATCAGTAGAGTTGTAGAGAAGGGTTTGGCTTCCTCCTTTTCCAACCCTGCCTATATTCTTCACAAATGCTTCGCCTTACTCTCAAATATTGAACTGCATTCATAACATTGGATAGCAGGCAGCCATCCTCTCTGTTTATACTGAGGGTAAACTTTCATTCACTGAGATGCCAGGCATCAGTGAGCTGTATCACAGGATGCTTTGGTTGAGTCACCTGGCGTAATAGAATGATGCCCCATTGTTCACAGATAAATGCAATAATTGCCTCTGTTACAATGAAACCTTTGAGAAAGATTTTCCCCCACCTCCCATCCCCTGGATTGAAATAATTACTTAAAATCCACTAGATGCTATGCTTTAGTGACTTCCCTGTGAACAGTATATCTTGACACAAGAGCAAAACACCTGAGGGTAAGGATGGGTAAGAATGAATTTCGTCTGGCAACTGGAGGATAGCAGTGACATCAAGAAGCAGAACGTCCAAGGCAAAGCAAAAAAAAAGACCTTCTAAATCAGTGCCGGAGGATAATGAATTTTTCAGTGCGCTTGCTACTTTGATAATGAATTACTCAGTGGACTGGCTATTTTTCACTATATTGTATGCATTAGTTCCTTTGGGTAAAGGGAGCTAATCTTTTACAACACAGGCATGTGATCTACATATAATATGGACTGTAGGACAAAACTTGCATGGAAACAGATTTGTTAAAAGTCCTTGAAATAAATGTAGGAAAGGTGGTGAGCTATCATTTTTTTAAAATTATGTGACTGTTCTTTAAACCAAACAAGCCCATCAAATGCATTACCGTTTAAAATGAAAATCATACAATAAAATAAAAAAATGTAGCTAAAGGCCAAACATAAGAAATCATCATATTCTACATAATCAAAAGAAATCCTATTCTGAATACCAGATATAATCTCTAAACAAGACAAAAATCCAACTCATGAAAATAATCATAATTTCAGAAATCTTATCACAGCTATTCCACAAAGATATCTTCACAAAAGCATGCTCAAAGTGGGTTTTTAAACCCTTCTTGAACTCCTGCAGGGAGGACCCAACTTAACAATAATGGGAGCACAAAAACAAAAACAGATTGATGAGTAGTCTCAAGTCTAACTCTGGAAGGGAGAATAGAGAGTAAGGATGCATAAATGGAGCATAGATTGTAGGTGAGGACATAAGGTGTGAACTTTGCCATCTTAATGGAATACAAAAATGATGCTACAATTGCATTTGCATATTGCATTTGCATATTGCATTTGCATTTGCATGGAGGATCCATTTTAGGGATGTTTTGCTTTGATCAAAAATACAAAACTGGGAAGAAGCCCAAAAGAAGCCCACTTTCAGGCTTTCTTGTATGAAGTTACTTAGGGCCCGATATGTGTAAACCGTGTAAATACCTTTTGAATATCAGGTCCTACATTTTTTTCTGCTGTATTACAAAAGGAGATTTTTTTTTTTTTTTGCATTGTTGGGCAAAGCTTTTTTTTTCTGCAGCTAGAGTTTTTACCTCTCCTCCAGTCTTCAAGTTCAAAGGGGTAGGCAAACTCATTGAAGTCATTGACCTCCTCAGATGTTAGTGGTCTAATTTAGCTTGCTTAACAGCTAGGCAGCTGAGTGCTATACAAAAGTCTATATTGCCTTGCAGGTTCTGCCATTCCTAGACAGTCTATAATGCAAGCAAGGTAATACTACGGGGCTCCTGAATACAAAATCTCTGTCTGAGAGCTCTTAAAGGGAGCTTTTTATCATTTTTAATAACTAATTTTTTTTTTTTTTTTTTTGCTGTATTGCAAAAGGGGAATTTTTTTTGTTGTTGGGCAAAACTTTTTTTCTGCCACTTGAGTTTTTTTTCTCTCCTCTAGCTTTCACCTTCAAAGGGGTAGGCAAGCTCTTTGAAGTCACTGACCTCCTCAGGTGTTATATCTCCAGGGTGGGAGCTGGGTAGGAAGGGAGGGATATAACGCCTCAATTAGTTTGTTGACATAGACAACATGTTTTTATTGGTTGGTAGGGAAAATCTAGGAAGAAAATAGTTCCACATTTGGATATCTACTAAAAATAAACAATTTGCAGTTCTTCAAGGAACTTTGATTATGTAATTTTAAAAAAGGAATACATTAATATATATACTTCCAATGCATAATATCAAAATGTACTAGTGTAAAGTAATAACTATTTAGCAAGGAAGCAGCTTTACACAAAGGGACATAGAACAGTGCTGTTAGAACACACACAAAAGAGGTTAGCTGCTTTTTCTCTTAAAGGACAGCTGAGGAAAAGTTAGGAACTTTGGTAAATCTCGCTCATTTATTTCAACAGGTACTAAAGCTCCACCATCTGAATGATGACTGGGAAAAATTGTATTTCCAAAGCTGTTGTCCCCATTACAGCTTCTGCCTCTGTGCAGACAGAGAGCTTGATGCCAGTTGAGGGAACAGTTTCTTATGCAAAATACCTGCAAGCTGAAGCCCTCATGAAACAAGTGGAGGAGCTCAGAGAAGAGGTGGCACGCATTCGAGACATTAAGAAGTACATTGATAAGATGCTTCTTGAAGCATCTAAGCTTTCAAAAGAGGTGAAGCATCCCAAGGAAGGAAAGAACTAGGGCTTAAGCTCCCCAAATTTGCAAAATCAGCAACCACAAGAAAGTGAAGGGTAGTGGTGGTTGGTGATTCTCTTCTGAGGATTATTGAGATGTCTATCTTCCAACCAGACTTGATTTCCAAAGAGGTGTGCTGTCTGCCAAGTGCCAAAATTTGAGATGTTATGGAGAGTTTGCCAAGATTCATCAAGCCTACTGACTATTATCTGATGTTGCTCTTCCGTGTTGGCACAAATGATATTGCTAGGTATCCCTTCAAGCATATCAAAAGTGACTTCATGGCTCTGGGAGAGAGGGTGAAGCAGAGGGGTGCGCAGGTGGTGTTCTCTTCGATCCTCCCTCTTGAGGGTAAAGGCTGAAGCAGAGAAGCTTGCATCCTGGCAATGAATGCATGACTGTTTGGATGATGTCAAAGAGCATTTTGTTTTCCTGGACCATGGGATGATTTTCCAAGGGCTGCAGAGCAGAGATGGCGTTCACCTATTTGCAAAGGGTCAGAGTGTCTTTCAGAGTACACTGGCTAACCTACTGAAGAGGGCTTTAAACTAGATGGTAAGTTCCTCCCTGCTCCCCACCATCAGGACCAATCAAGCTGCCACAGGAATGTAAGGTGTGCTCAGGTGTGCCCATGCCTGGCAGACCCGTGCCTGAGGCCTCACTCTTCAGCTGAACCTGGGCTGGACATCACCAAGCTAGGAAATGGAGCTCTAATCTGTGCCATGGAAAGCACAATATGCCGAAACAACCAGACCATGCAACCAAAGTCACAACTGAAATTGCAACACAGAGACAGAGGTAAAACAGCTAAAGCATAATCAAGTGGCTCTCAGACACCCTACTGATGCATTCATCCACACCTTAACCTCCCAAATAGGAACAACCCCCTTACAGGCCAGCACCTACTTAATGCCCATGCTACAGGAAAAACAACATCTACCAATATGGCTACACGGCTATAAAACATTCAACAAATGACCTAACAGAAATATTCAGATCCAAATCATCCGTATAGGTCATGGTAACCACAAAATGCTTCCAGTAACAAGCACATACAATGCACACTAGTTAACGCACACTCCATTAGACACAAAATAAATACAATATCAGACTATATCCACTATCGAAAGATAGATTTATTGTTTATCACTGAGTCATGACTAACAGATGCTGATAATGTCTTTATAAACCAACTTATACCAACAACCCACACTGTAAACAACTGCCCAAGAACTAATAGGAGGAGTTCTTATAATTGCCCAAAAAGAACTCAAGCTCAACACACTGAATAAAATTGGAACAGATGACAACAACATCATAATAGACACAAACAGACACCTCACTGTGTGCCTCACCTACAGAGGTCTGAACCCAACAACTGAAGTATTTTCAACCATCTTGGAAACAGCATGCACACTCTCAAAACCTCATAAACCTCTCTTGAGTCTAGTGGACTTTAACCTTTCATCCATCACCCTCCAAAAAGCCCACTCATTTCTCCAAGCTAGGAGTGCATTACAGTTGTTTCAAATAATAACAGCTCCTACACACAAACAAAGAAGTACCTTGGACTTCATCTTCGTCCCCACAGATACACTAGTCATTAAAAACATAACCCATCCCATTACAACACCTGTGCCCTAGTCAGACCATCACATGCTCACTTTCAATATAACACTTTATTTAACTATAAATAACTAGGAAGAACCATAACAAGATCACAGAAGGTTTAAAAGAATTGATAAATACTCTTCACAAATGAAGTCAAAGCACATCTGACCTACAATATGAACGACCTAAGAGACATAATAACTGTAATGAAGCCATCTACAATGCTGCAGCAACACCAAGCAATGCAAGGATCAAGCACAAGAGGCACACCATACCATCATACTCTAATGACATTAGAACAGAGTAGCTACAGACCATGCCATTCTGCAGGTCCTGTGTTCACCCTAAGGGATAGGATGGGCGCCCAGCACTAGGTTCGCAGTACATGTGGTGCTAGAGATAGGTTGTGCTTTACATCCCCATCACTACCAGTATGTGATAGGTGTTCCTTGCAGTGCATCCAAAGGTAATTTGGCATCCATCTGTATTCCACAGTCATATGTGGCCCTTTGGGACCAGAAACCACCCAGATTAGTGTGTACCCAGTGTTAGGGTCTGACTGACATGGACACCTGTTATCAGTGCAGAGGGGGTTTCTAGACTTGCATGAGGTTTGTGTAGCAGTGCCTCTACAGGTAAAAATGGCATACACCTGGAAAGTGGAATAACGAGTGAGGTTATCAAATTTGCAGATGACACAAAACTATTTATAGTTGTTAAAACCCATGAGGATTGTGGCCAATTGCAAGAGAATCTTGATAAATTGGAAGACTGGACATCAAAATGGCAGATGAAATTTAATGTGGACAAGTGCAAAGTTATGCACCTAGGGAAGAACAACCCAAACTATAGTTACACGATGCAAGGTTCCACATTAGGAACCACCACCCAGGAAAAAGGCGTCATTGTGGATAACATGTTAAAGCCCTCAGCCCAGTGTGCAGCGGCGGCCAAGAGAGCAAATAGAATGCTAGATATCATAAGGAAAGCAATGGAAAATCAAACAAAGGATATTATAATGCCTCTATATTGTTCCATGGTGCGACCACACTTTGAATATTATGTGCAATTCTGGTTGCCGTATCTTAAAAAGGATATAGCGTTATTAGAAAAGGTACAGAGAAGAGTCACACAAATGGTAAAGGGGATAGAAGGATACCCCTATGAAGAGAGGCTAAAAAGGTTAGGGCTCTTCAACCTGGAAAAGAGACGGCTCAGGGGAGATATGATAGAGGTCAATAAATTAATGAATGGAGTGGAACGGGTAAACGTAGATCAATTGTTTACGTCATCAGAATATAAAAAGACTAGAGGACATGCAATGAATCTACAGGGTAACCTATTTAAGACTAATAAGAGAAAATATTTTTTCACTCAACATGTAATCAAATTCTGGAATTTGTTACTGGAGGATGTAGTAAAAGCTGTTAGTCAAGCCGGGTTTAAAAATGGTTTGGTCAAGTTCCTGGAGGAAAGGTAAAGAAACCATTATTAAGAAGGGACCCAGGATATCAATGCTTGACCCAATACAAGCATTGTGGAACCTGTGTATTTTGGGGAAACTGCTAGGAATGTATGATCTAGATTGGCCACTGTTGGAAACAGGATACTGGGCTTGATGGACCTTGGTCTGGCCCAGTATGGCATATCTTATGTTCTTATGTTCTAACACTAAAAAGAACTCTCAGAAAGATTGAAAGAAAATGGAGAAGCACTAAAGACAATGAAGACCAACACCTATACAAAACCAAACAACAAGAATATAAGAACATAAGAACATAAGATATGCCATACTGGGTCAAACCAATGTCCATCAAGCCCAGTATCCTGTTTTCAACAGTGACCAATCTAGGTCATACGTACCTAGCAGTTTCCCCAAAAGACACAGGTTCCACAATGTTTGTATTGGGTCAAGCATTGATATCCTGGGTCCCTTTTTAATAATGGTTTATGGACCTTTCCTCCAGGAACTTGTCCAAACCTTTTTTGAACCCAGTTACACTAACAGCCTTTACTACATTCTCTGGCAACAAATTCCAGAGTTTGATTATACGTTGAGTGAAAAAATATTTTTTCTTATTTGTCTTAAATAGTTTATCCTGTAGCTTCATTGCATGTCCCCCAGTCTTTCTATATTCTGATAACGTAAACAGTTGATCTACGTTTATCCGTTCCACTCCGTTCATTAATTTATAGACTTCTATCATATCTCCCCTCAGCCGTCTCTTTTCCAGGTTAAAGAGCCCTAACCTTTTTAGCCTTTCTTCATAGGGGTATCTTTCCATCCCCTTTACTGTTTTGGTGGCTCTTCTCTGAACGTTTTCTAATAATGCTATATCCTTTTTAATATACGGCGACCAGAATTGCACACAATATTCAAGGTGCGGTCACACCATGGAATGATTCAGAGGCATTATAATATCCTTTGTTTTATTCTCTATTCCTTTCCTTATGATACCTAGCATTCTATTAGCTCTCTTGGCCGCCACTGAGAAGCAACTGCAAGAAGATATACTATACCAATCTGATAATGAAATCCCTTAATAAACCCAGGGAACTCTTTGAAATTGTGTGAACGTTCACAAAAGATCCTACATGGAGAAAAAATACAACATAGATCCACAACAGATGGCACTCTTCCTGGAAATAAGATTAAAAAATGAAATGTCTAACAGCAGGTTACAAACCACTGATAGCCATCCATATATTCACTTCAAGAGACCCTGAGACACCTTTCACCTCCCAACCCTGGAACAGCTAAAATACATCATACCCTACTTGAACATAACCACATCCGCACTTGACCCATGCCCGATGACATGAATAAATAAATACCAAGTTATTAAATACCCTC
Organism: Ichthyophis bannanicus; assembly: GCA_033557465.1. NCBI lineage: Eukaryota > Metazoa > Chordata > Amphibia > Gymnophiona > Ichthyophiidae > Ichthyophis > Ichthyophis bannanicus. Next base: position 389,447,652 of record CM066038.1, on the reverse strand, counting down.
ATGTTAAATGTTACCTTTAATTGTACTGTCTAAATGCTGTTATGTAACTGTACTTTCTAAATGTTTACATGTACCCTAATGTTAATTGTAACCCTCCAATTGTGATGTGACGTGACCACCTTGATTGAAGATTAAGGTGGTATACAAGTCTGTTTAAATAAATAAATAAATCTCACAAAGGAAGGACTTGGCACAATTGTACTTAAAATCACCCACCTCTCACTCTTGCAGGGTTACCTACCTGCTAGACTTAAACAAGCACACATCAGACCTATCCTAAAAACCCTCTTGACCCATTAGATGCTACAGCATACCAGCCAATTTCCAGTCTGCCATTCATGACCAAGATGATTGAGAAAGCCATTCAACTACAACTGCAAGATTACATTGACCAAGCTACACCACTAGACATCCATCAATATGGCTTGAAACCCAAACACAGCGTGGAAGCTTTACTCGCATCCCTACTAGACAAAATAATAACAGGTATTGATAACATCAAACAAGGCTTCATATTAATCTTCATCAATATAAGAGCAGCTTTTGACACAGTCAGCCATCACCTACTATTACAAAGACTGAGAGAAATAGGCCTTAACAACTCATGTGGTTCCAGTAACACTTAGACCACAGACAATAACAAGTCTGAATTGGCCCACACATGTCAAAATCATTAACCGGGTAGCCTGACCTGGCGCTCACCCTTACCTTATACCTTGCTTCCCCCCACCCCCAGCCCCTTGCCCAACCATCAACATCATTTTCTCTTTCTTTTCCCACAAATTACACTGACAGCCAAGTATGGTAACAACTGGTTGCAGCTTTATTTCCCACAACATCAAAACCATAACAGGAACAATGTACTTCCAACCCCCCCCCCCCCCCAGCGGAGCGAAGCGTCACCAGCCGTGCTACTAGCAAAGCGACCTCGCCTCCGCTGCAACCATGGTCCGACCACCGGCAACATTCCGACCACCCCTATCCGACTTCGCCCTATTACTAGCAAAAGTCTTCCAGGGGTAGTCCGGGTCGAGGGCACCCCGCACCCATCCCGAGTCGCCTACGGCTCCGGACCCCGGAAACCTCCGGGATCCCGACTCCCCGAGCGGAGCCAATCATTTTAAATAATGCCCCGCGCGCACGGCCCTGCGCGGCCCCGACCTCCACCCCGAGCACGAGCAGGGTCCCGCGCCGGGCAAAGCACCCGGTTATGCGCAGGCGCCGGGACCCTGCCCGCGCCTTTATTTTTAAACAGCAGCAAGGGATACCCCAAGGCGCATCCCTATCTGCCCTGTTATTCAATCTATATATACAACCTCTTTGTACAGTAATAAGAGACCATGACATATTATATCAAATATATGCAGACAATATAATGATTTACACTCAATTCAATACAAAGCAGATTACTCAAAAATAACCAGATGCTTAGAAGTAATGACAAAATGGTTCAACCAGCACAACCTGGACATAAACTATAATAAAACTGAGACTCTTCACATTACCAGGAACAAAACATTCATCCCTCACACCTACCCATTCAACCATAAAGAAACTGAATAACAACATAACAGTAAAGCAAGAAATAAAATACCTCAGAGTTACTCTGGATCAAAACCTCAACTTCCATCCACACATAAGAAAACCAACATACTACAATATGAAAATCATGCAACATCTCAAACCCCTACTCAACCAGAATGACTTCAGGACTGTCTGTCAAGCAACAATCATACCAGTACTAGATTACTGCAACCTAATTTATGAAGGACTCACTAAAACACACCTCACACTCCCTCCAGATGGCTCAGAACACAGCTGTCTTCATCATAACAGGAACCCCAAGATAAGAACACATAGCCCCATCCTGATACAACTGCACTGACTCCCAATACACGCTTGTATCAAATACAAGATCATACTCAATAGATTCAAAATTGTATACCATACATCACTCATAATAAGAGACCCTGAGGTCAGCCATGGAGAGCCAACAACAAAAAACACCTCATAGTCCCTAACAGCAAGACAACTTGTAAAAGTGCGTTCTCTATGTCAACACCAAAAATATGGAACTCTTTACCAGAAGACCTCAAGGTGACTACAGATAAAGAGACTTCTGCAAGAAATTAAAACATATTTATTCTTTGAACATTATGGAAGTATCACATAGCACAGAATGGACATCATGGACCATTAACAGACCTTGATACCCCCAGACCTTGTTCGTATTCCAAGTTTGTTGCCCTTGTTATAATGTAACTGTTGAACTCAGTTATAATGTAAACTGCTTGTACTTTATAATAAAGTGGTATAAAACCCATTAAATAAAATAAAGTAAATCAATAAATAAATAGATTCATTGGGGATGGACACAGAAAACCCCCAGGTAAGTGAAAGCCTTCGGGTAAGTAAAACATTAAATAGTTCTGTAGAAATGCGTAAAAAAGGCAACTTCTGGAAAGTGATGTGCATTAATGCCCACAGCATGGGAAATAAGATCCCAGATGCTGAGGCTTCGATGGAAGAGGCTGACTTGGATTTAGTGGCTCTTGCAGAGACATGGCTCATGGACAACCATGATTGGGATGTAATTATACTGGGCTATACTTTATTTAGGCAGGACAGGGTAGGAAGAAGGGGGGGAGGAGTGGCACTATATATACAAAATAATATTAAAGCTATAGAATTACAAGGCCTAAGAAGGAGAGAGGAGGAACTGTGAGTAAAAGTAGAAAGAGGGAAAGGGAAAGCTATTTGCATTGGTGTGATATACAGATGTCTCTCAAAAAGAGAAAAATTGGACAGAGATTTAATAGAAGGCATGTGCAGTATTACCATGAAAGGAGAAGTGTTACTGATAGGTGATTTCAATATGCCGGATGTTGATTGGCACCTCCCTGCTGCGGTGTCTTCTACAAGTAAGGAGATCCTAGATTCTCTACAGGGAGAACTATTCTGGCAACTGGCAATGGAACCCACATGAGAAGGGGCCATACTGAACTTGGTACTTACCAATGGGGAAAGTTTTTCTGATGTAACAGTGGGAGATCATCTCAAGGCCACTATAGTTCTCAAATGAAGTAGCTGAAAGTAAAAGAAAGTGACCTTAAAAAAATACAAGCGATCACAGAGAGAGGAAGACAAGCATCACTATTTGGAAAAAGTTAGAGAAGGTGATAAAGTAGTCAGGAAAGCAAAGATACAAAAAAAGAAGAAATAGCCAATGCAATAAAATGGGGGGACAAGACGTTTTTCAGATCTGTTAGTGAAAGGACAGACTCAAGGGTGAAGGGGAGATATATGTAGAAGCTGATGAGGGGAAAAAGGAATTGCTTAACAAATATTTTTGTTCTATTTATACAGATGAAGAGCCAAGAGCAGGACCTCAGAAAACACCCACAAATAGGTAGAGAAGTGAAGAGGATTTTAAATGATTTTCAGAAGACTGTGTTTGTGTGGAACTAGGTAGATTAAAATTAGACAAAGCAATGGGATCGGATGGGATACATCCAAGAATATTGAAGGAACTTTGGGACATTATAGTGGCTCCACTGACTGACCTTTTCAATGCTTCTAGGGTCGGGCGTGGTCAAAGAGGACTAGAGAAAGGCACATGTAGTCCCTTTACACAAAAGCAGAAGGTTGAGGTTGATAACTACAGGCCAGTTAGTCTGACCTCTGTAGTGAGTAAATTAATGGAAACACTGTTAAAAACAGAGGATAGTGAGATTTCTGGAGTCCAATGGATTGCAGGATCTGAAGCAGCATGGGTTTACCAGAGGCAGGTCTTGTCAGACAAATCTGATTGATTTCTTTGATTGGGTTACCAGAGAGTTGGACAGAGGAAGAACACTAGATGTGGTGTAAGATTTCAGTAAAGCCATTGACACCATTTTATATAGGCCCCTTATAAATAAATTGAGCACCTTAGGGATGGACCCTAAAGTAACTGGGTTAGAAACTGGTTGAGTGGGAGGCAACAAAGGCCACAAAATAAGAGCGGGACCTGAGCGGGATTATTTCTGATGATCTTAAAGTGGCTAAACAAATAGAAAACGTGACGGCAAAAGCCAGAAGGCTGCTTGGGAGCATAGGGAGAGAAATGACCGTCAGAAAAAAAGGAGGTGATAGTGCCTCTGTATAAGTCTCTGGTGTGACCTCATTTGGAATATTGTATGCAGTTCTGGAGACCTCACTTTTAAAAGGATAAAAACAGAATGGAGTTGGGGCAGAGGGAAGGCGGGATAGAGGAGATATGATAGAGATGTGTAAATACCTCTTTGGCATAATTACACAAAAGGAGAGCCTTTTTTGATTGAAAGCAAGCTCTGCAATGAGTGGTCATAGGATGATGATGAAAGGGGATAGACTCAAGGTTAATATGTGGAAATATTTTTTTATGGAAAGAGCGATAGATGCATGGAATAGTCTTCCAGTGAAGGTAGTAGAGACGAGGACAGAATCTGAATTCAAGAAAGCATGTGACAAACACAGAAGAACTCTAATGGAAAAAAAGGGAACTATAGTAGTTGATATGCAAGGGCCGACTAGATAGGCCATATGGTCTTTGTCTGTTGTCATATTTATATGTTTCTAGGTTTTATTACAGTGGTGGCCGGCACTCCCTCTGTAATGAGATATGTGAGCTGTCTTGCCCCAGTTTGAATTTCCTCTATTACAAGTTTGCCTACAACACCCACTGGTCATGTGGTAGAATGTAAAAGGCAAATAGGAGAGAAAGTAGCTGTGGAGGAGGTAGATGTGAGAGCAGCAGGAAAGAGAGTAATGCTACTGTACAATGTTCAATTGACTGGAAAAACCACTCCCACATACTTCTATTCAGTGGAAGTGCATCCATTCAACTAATCTGGCAGACTTAATTGCACCTCAGAAGGCACAGATTCATAGGGTGATTTTACTATGACTAACCATTAAAAAAAGGAACAATTCATGTAATCATTTTGCAAACCATTTCAGAGAGGCAGTGAATTAGGGAATGGGAAAACTCAGCATGGCCATCTCAGATCGGCCAACTCAGAGCGGCCCGACTGAGTTGGACGCTCTGAGTTTTTCTAGACCCGTGAATTATTGCTCCATAATATAAGGACATAAGATATGCCATACTGAGCCAGACCAAGGGTCCATCCAGCCCAGTATCCTGCATCCAACAGTGGCCAATCCAGGTCACAAGTACCTTTCAGGTTCCCAAAAGGTAGACAAATTCCGAAATTCACTTTCCCTTCCAGTTTTGCACAAACTGGCCTCAAACCGGTAACCTTGGAGTTCGAAGGCAGGTATCATGTTTCATATATTCATCATACATTAATCTGTGGGAGGATTTAAGTCAGCATAACTCATAGGGCAGTATCTCTTGGAATTATGCTATAGTTCATCTTCAAAGGCAGGCTGATGAAAAATAATGCATAGAAATAAGTATAATCATCAAACAAAGGTCACTTTTCAGAGTGAAAATATCAAAACCAGAAAAAAACACTCTATACAAAACAAAACACTGGATTAATGCTTAAAAGCCACAAAAAATGTGCATGGAGAAAGGAAGGTCTCAGAACCAACGGGGTTCTTTCAGAAAACCGGCCTTCATAAAAACTTCTGTATGCCGCTGCCCTTGTACATCAATGACCATTCCTATTCCTACTTTGATTTCATACTTTTCAAGTGACAAACAATTAAGGCATAGCAAATCAATAGGAGGCTGTTTCCCTGTCTGCTCAAGTTAAGTTTAAGACATTCTTGACTTATTTGTTTGTCATTTGAAAAGTATGAAATAAAAATAGGAGTAGGAATGGTCATTGATGTACAAGGGCAGCGACACACAGACGTTTTTCTGAAGGCCGGTTTTCTGAAAGAAGCCCGTTGGTTCTGAGACCTTCCTTTCTCCATGCACGTTTTTTTGACTTTTAGCGTAGTTACTCACCTGTAACAGGTGTTCTCCAGGAGCAGCAGGAATCAGTCCTCACATATGGGTGACGTCGGCGCCGACAGAGCCCTCGCGGAGCAATTTTCCCCAGCTTTCAAAGAAAGCCTTTGGGAATTGCAGCGCGCATGCGCGGTCCTCTTCCCGCCCAAGGGTGCCATCTTGCTCAGTCAGATGACATAGCTAAAAGACAGCAAAAAATTAGCAAAAAAGAAAGCATAGAACTGCAACTCCAAGGGGAGGAGGGAGGGTTGTGAGGACTGATTCCTGCTGCTCCTGGAGAACACCTGTTACAGGTGAGTAACTACGCTTTCTCCAGGACCAAGCAGGAAGTCAGTCCTCACATATGGGACTCCCAAGCTTAAGGCTACCGGAGACCCTAAGCACAAAAAGGAGCTCCCTCAAGCTCAGTAGCCCAGAGGAAGGAATCTTCTCTGAATACGTCTCCAACCGGTAGCCCAACATCCGGGATGGAGGGTAGGAGTTGCCTATACCTCGAAGAAGTTACGGAGGACTGCCTGTCCGAAAGCACTGTCCCTGCGGGACTCCCTCTCCAGGCAGTAATGGGCCGCAAAAGTCTGGCTTGAAGACCAAGTAGCGGCCCGGCAGATGTCTGCCAATGGAACAGAGCGGAGGTAAGCCACTGACGTAGCCTTCGCCCGAACACGATGGGCAGTGACTCGACTTTCCAATGAGAGGCCGGCTGCCTCATAAGCCCAAGCGATACAGTCAGCAATCCAGATGGACAGAGTACGCTTGGAGACAGGGAGCCCCAACTTATTGGGCTCATAAGAGACGAAGAGCTGAACAGCCCTTCTGTGCTCCCGCGTACGGTCAAGGTAGAAGGTTAACGCCCTTCTATAGTCCAGGGTATGCAGGACCATTTCAGCTCGGCTGGAGTGTGGCCTGGGAAAGTAGGTCGGAAGCACCACCTCCTGGTTGATGTGAAAAGGGAAACCACTTTGGGAAGAAACTTAGGGTGAGTCCGTAGGACTACCCGGTTCTTGTAGAACCTAGTGTACGGAGGATCAGACACCAGGGCCTGCAGCTCACTAACGCGTCTAGCAGAAGTGAGGGCCACCAAGAACAAGGTTTTCCAAGAAAGAAAACGAAGAGGACAGGTAGCCATAGGTTCAAAAGGCGGACAGGTAATCCGCTGTAAAACCACATTGAGAACCCAGTCCGGGGCTGGTGGGCGCAAAGGAGGTTTAAGGAGAAGGAGGCCTCTGAGAAAACGAGCCACCAGAGGGTGGCTAGAAAGAGGTCTGCCATCCACCGGCATGTGATGCGCAGAAAGAGCACTGAGGTGGACCTTGACCGAGTTGGACTTAAGTCCAAGATTGGAGAGGGAAAGCAAGACCACTGATGCTGAACAGGAGAAGGGATCTTGAGACTGCTGAGCACACCAGGCGGAGAACCAACGCCACTTAAGAGCGTAGGACTTCCGGGTGGAGGGCCGCCTGGAGGCCAAGACGACCTCCTCCACATCTGGAGGCAGGCAGAGGGGAGCAAGGACTACCCTTTCAGCAGCCAGGCCATCAGATGAAGGGACCGGAGGTTGGGGTGCAGGAGAGTCCCCTGATCCTGTGACAGGAGGTCGGGCTGAAACCCCAGAGGAAGAGGGGTGTCCACCGCCAGCTGCATTAGAAGCGGGAACCAAGGTTGTCTCGGCCACCGGGGAGCCACTAGGATCATCGAGGCTTTGTCTCTGAGAACCTTGAAGAGTGCCCGAGACACCAGCGGCATGGGAGGAAAGGCATATAAGAGGCTTGTGGACCATGGAATCAGAAAAGCATCCGCTGGTACTCGGAGCAGAATCTGGGAAGTTGCCGGTTCAGAGGACTGGCAAACAGATCCATGGTGGGGAGGCCCCACTTGAGAAAGATCCGTTGAACCACCATCGGATCCAATCTCCACTCATGTGGCTGGAGGATCCTGCTTAGCTTGTCGGCCAGGTAATTTTCTTGACCTGGGAGATAGACAGCTTTGAGGATGATGCCATGGTGGACGGCCCAAGAGCATAGTTTCTGTGCCTCCTGACAGAGAAGGAAGGAGCCTGTTCCGCCTTGTTTGTTCACGTAGAACATTGCAACCTGATTGTCTGTCTGTACCAGCACCGACTGGTGAGAAATCAGGTGAGGGAATGCTTTGAGCGCTAGGCAGATGGCTCTGAGCTCCAGGAAGTTTATCTGCTGAGCAGACTCCCAAGGAGTCCAGAGACCTTGAGTACATGTCCCTTGGCAGTGTGCTCCCCAACCCAGGAGAGAAGCATCAGTCGTCAGGACCTGAGAATGCGGAGGGGGCTGAAAAGTCACTCCTAGTACTAGGTTTGGCAGATGAAGCCACCATTGTAGAGAGGAGACCAGCTGGTCGGATATCTGTACGGAGTCCGCTAGGCTCCCAGTGACCTGATGCCATTGTGTGCGAAGGCACCATTGAGCAGGTCGCATGTTCAGGCGGGCATTGGGGGTCACATGGACCGTGGAAGCCATATGGCCGAGCAGTCTCAGAAATTGCCTGGCCGAGACCAGGGCATTGCTGTGAAAGTGGCTGGCGAGATCCATGAGCCGCTTGGCCCTGTCCAGAGGGAGGAAGGCCCGCGCCTGAAGAGTGTCCAACCTGGCGCCGATGAATTCGAGATTTTGAGAGGGGAGCAAAGTGGACTTTGCGAAGTTTATGACAAATACCAAGTGCTGGAGTAGAGTCACAGTGCAATGAGTGGCCTGAGTGGCCTCTTGGGAAGACTGGGCTCTGATGAGCCAGTCGTCCAGGTATAGAAACACAAAAAGGCCTTGAAGTCTTAGATAGGCCGCCACCACTGCCAGGCATTTGGTGAACACCCTGGGGGCGGAGGATAGGCCAAAGGGCAGTACTCTGTACTGGTAATGATTTCCTCCCACAACAAACCTGAGATATTGTCTGTGGTCTGGATGAATAAGGATATGAGTATACGCATCCTTTAGATCCAAGGAGCATAGCCAGTCGCCCTGCTGGAGGTAGGGCAGCAGGATTCCAAGGGTAAGCATCTTGAACCTTTCCTTTGCAAGGAACTTGTTGAGGTTTCGCAAGTCCAGGATGGGTCTGAGGCCTCCTGTTCTTTTTGGTATCAGAAAGTACCTGGAGTAAAACCCTTGACCCTTCAGGTGGTGGGGCACCGGTTCCACAGCCTGTTCCTGAAGGAGACTTGCTAACTCCTGAAGGAGTAAGTCCTTGTGCAGAGGGAGTCTCGGAGGCTCCCCTGGAAAGTAGGAGGGAGGTACCTGATGAAAGTGAAGAAGATAGCCCTCCCGAACTATGTGAAGTACCCAGGTATCTGTGGTGATGTTGGACCACCTTTGGGCAAAGTGGACCAGCCGGCCTCCTGTGCTGAGAGAAACCAGCTGAGGGGGAGAGGCTATGCTGATGAAGTCAAAAACCCCCACCCTGCTGAGCAGGGGCCGGTGGTGCAGGCTTGGGGGCTTGCTGCCTACGGGACCCATTACCCCGTCCCTTGGCCTGCTTTCCCTGTGGGGGAGTTGCTGAGGCCTGATACTGAGGGTAGTATATATAGGCAGCCGCCTTCCTCGGGTAAAAGGGCTTTTTCCCCGAGCCCTTCTTCTTCTGAGAAGGGGCAGAGGTCTTCCTTGAGAGACGAATCCTGGTAAGAGTCTCGGTCTCGATCTGTGCAGCCTTCTCATCCATGGGCTTGCCAAAGAGGTTTTCACCTCGGCAGGGGACATCGACCAACTTGTCCTGCACCCATGGCTCGAGGTCGGACGTCTGAAGCCAAGCCTGGCGGCGTCCACCGATGCCGGCTGCGGCTACTCGAGCCGATGCCTCAAAACCATCGTAGGCTGCTCGAGAGATAAACTTCGAGCACTCTCGAATACCAGTTGACAAGGTTTGGAACCTCTGCAAAGGTTCGTCGGAGAGACCAGCAGAGAACCCGGCTATTTCTTTAGCCAGGTCCCGGAGACACATGCCCATGTAGAGCTGGTAGGTCTGGACTCGACGAGCAAGCATAGAGCCCTGGAAACACTTCCTACCGAGGGCATCCAGGCTTCGGGCCTCCCTACCGGAGGGCACCGAGGAGTGCATTTTTTGACTCTTAAGTCTATGCATGGCCGATTCCACCACCATGGAATGGTGCGGTAGTTGTGCCTTTTGGAAGCCGGGGCTCTTGCGGACTCGATAAATGGAATCGACCCGCTTGCTTAATACCGGCGACGACGCCGGGCTCTCCCACGTGCGGAAGAGAAGTCGTTCCAGCATCGGAGGAACCGGTACAATAAAGGCCTCCTTCGGGGGAGAGTCATATTGGAGGGCATCGAGTTCTTCGACTCAAGGCTCCTCCTCGGGATCCGCGGGGAAGGCCAAGGCCTTGGCCATATCCCGCACGAAGTCCGAGAACCGGGTATCCTCCGGGGGGGACCATCTCCGAGGTTCGGACTCGGGGGAGTCCGATGGGACACACCAAGTCCGAAAGGAACCAGGTGACTCTTCGTCCTCAGATTCCCAGGCCGACTCCTCGGAGGAGGAGTCGAGTGGCTCCGGTCGGGCGGGCATCGATGCCATCCGCCCCGATGCCGAGGGTGTCGGCGTCGACGACCTCGGTCCCGAACGGGAGGCCGAAGGAGACCGCGACCGAGGATCGACTCGAGCCCTCATGGACTCAAGGATCGGCTCGGTCTCCGGGGTCGACTTGGAGGTCGACGTCCCGGCGGTCAGGACAGAAGCACCGGCGAGGCCAGCGATCAATGCCCGCTGCTGGTCCATGAAGGCAGTCAGACTGCTCTCCAAGGCCGTCAACCTGAGTCCGAGCTCAGGAGACCCAGTAGCCCCCGACTCGGGCCCCGACGGCGTCGGGCCCGACGTCGGCTCCTTCGGAGGCGAGTCTACAAGGACAACAGTACTCACGTGAGCGGGCAAGTCCATCTCGAGACGAGGATGTTTTGAAGGTCTCTCCACCTCTGAGGACCCGGGACGGGAATCGGGGCTATGCGACCTGGCCCTCGAGGAACCAGGAGCGCCCACCGATCCCGCCCTCGCGGGTTTCTTCTTCCGATGATGTTCCCGGGTAGGAGACCCCCTTTCAGAGGAACTTCGACGATGCTCAGGACCAGAGTCCCGAGACGTCGAAGCCTCTGACGAGGTCCGAGCCCGGCCGGAGTCAGAGAAGATCCATTCCCGCTGATGCTGCCGACTCCTCAACGCTTTTGAGGACATTTTGCCACACGGACCACAGATCATCGGGTCATGATCGGGTCCGAGGCAGCGGAGGCAGAAGTCGTGTGTGTCTGTAAGAGACATGAGTTTCTTACAGAGGTCACACTTTTTAAACCCGCTGGCAGCCATCGGGGGAAAAAGGGCCCCTGTGAGGTCGAAAGACCGGGCTGCCAGTGAAAAAGTAAAAAGGCGCGAAATCTGTCACGAAGGACAAAAAAAACGAAAAATAAAGAACGGACTCGCAACCGGCGTCGCGAGTCCGGGCGGGAAAAGAACCGGCGTCGAAACCGAGAGAAAAAAAGAGAAATAAATCAACTTTTCTGCGGGGATTCACAAACAACGTCTGTAGGGCTCCATGGAAAAAAGAAGACTGAGCAAGATGGCACCCTTGGGCGGGAAGAGGACCGCGCATGCGCGCTGCAATTCCCAAAGGCTTTCTTTGAAAGCTGGGGAAAATTGCTCCGCGAGGGCTCCATCGGCGCCGACGTCACCCATATGTGAGGACTGACTTCCTGCTTGGTCCTGGAGAAAAGCACTTATCCCAGAGTTTTGTTTTGTATAGAGTGTTTTGTCTGATTTTGATTTTTTAAAAATAAGTATAGCCAATGCATTTTTTCTAGCACAAAAACAGTGCCTGTATTCATATACAGGGCTCTTTCATTAAAGCATGAGGACTGTGAGTCAATTTTAGCAGGGAATGAAAAAGATGCCGGTACTTAGTATCACCACATACCCCCCTCAGAAAAAGCCCTCGGTATAGCAACAGATTCCACGGAAATGTGGATCAAGTAATCAGTAAGAAGGGATATTAGCTGCAGTTTTTTAATAAGAGAAAACCTTTATAGTTAATTTGGAAATAGAAAGAGGAAATGTGTAGATTAAATCTACACATTAAATCTACACATCTACACATACTATCAAATCAATAGTATATTTCATCAAAATTTCTGTCATGATTTGTCATTTTCATGCCTGTAATCAAGCCGCTACTGATCGCTGGAAGTAGCGGCATACAAATGTATGCTAAATAAATAAATAAATGTAGAGAAAGAATTCTGAAACCTGCAAACTAGGAATGTCCATATCAACTTGAAAAAAACCCATAACATTATTTTCCGATGACTATTGAAAGATTCCTGAAAAGATGAACTAATTATCCTATATAATATGCTATTATTCATAAGCTCATTTATTCCATTTATTCACCTAAACTTGACAGAAATAATTGGTCATTATACCTGAAGTAAGCTGTGACATTTAGGGCATGTCTATTAAAGGTCACCGTGCTTATCGAATGTTAACATACACTAGATGCTGCTGCAGCCATAGAAATAAATGGTCTCAGCATCATATAGCATGTGTTAACCTTTAGTAAACATGCCCTTAGGGTATTTTTCTTCTTTGGATAAACAGTTGGAGGGGAATTTTAAAAGACCCGTCAATGTACAATCTGGGATGTCTAAGCCAGAACATCTTAAAAAAAGGCAGGCACGTCCAGGTGCCAGAGTGATTTCACAAACTTGGATGTGCCAGATAGGGACGTTTGCAGGGGTGTCTACTTAGATATCACCAGAACTATATTGCAGAGCCCAGATGTCTAGGACTGCATAGCGGTTAGAGTAGTGGTTTAAGAACAGGGCAGCCAGGGTTCAAATCTTGTTGCTGATATAACTGAAATTGTGCCGAGTACTGGGGATGGTAGAGTGCTTTCTTCTCTGGATGTTCTTCAGCTAAAATAAGCATTTTCACATGATGTTTCTGTGATCCGGGGGGAATGTTCTGGTCCCTGCGAATGCCCTAACCATGCTTCTAGCTTTCTGGGAATATCCTAGCCATGCCTCCTCCATGTCCCAGTTCAGATTTGAAGGTATGCAGACAAGTGATCAAGGCTTTCTATTAACACTGAACCAATCCCAACACGTTTCGGCCAAAGGGCCTTCTTCAGGGGGTGGTGCCAACCTTGAGAACCAACCAAAATGGCAATCAGATAAAAGATAATTTTAAAAAACATGATATGTGAGTTTCCTACTCTCCGTTGTTTCCTTAGAGCCTTGATCACTTGTCTGCATACCTGCTGATTTGTTTCCTGATGTTGGTGTGGGTTTCCTGCTCTTCGTTGTTTCCCACTTCAGATTCAAACATTCCCCCCGCTGGATTCTAAAATGGCTCTGGAGACAGTCTCTATGCTCATTTTCGGACATCCAAAGCATGACTAGGGGTTCTAAATTCATCCCCTTTTGGTCTAGCCATCACGTTCTTAAATGTTCATTAAAGTTTATTTTCCTAGTCTGATTTTATGAAGTTTTATTTCAGCTCAGGCCTCAAGCCCATCCATTAAGCCCCTGAGTCATGTGACATGTTGAAGTATTGCAACTTTTTTTTTTCGTTTATAAAATACCTTTGGAGGTAATTTCATGGACTGTAGTTTGACTTAAAGAAACAGATGGCAAGTCATTTAATATGAGTCTAAAACTCTTCAGTAAAATTCATTAACTAGTTTTAAATTACAGTTGCTTGGATAATCAGATACTTTCAGCAAATGCTCTTCATTGCTGTCCTGTTAGTATCTCTTTCAAGGACTCATTTTTATTGGATTGGATGCCAGGTATCTGATATTATCTGATTAGAAGGAAGACAAAGACCAGATTTAAGGATTCAATAACTCTCCAGCAGACAACCTTTGGTCCTGGGCAAACGTTTTGCAGTTTGGATACTGCATAAACCAAATTGTCTTTTGGAATTTAAAACATATTTGGTCCAGTTACTAATATACAGTGAGGAAACTTTTCAAAGCTAATTACTTTGGTAAATAGGCTGAAAGTTGCCCTCTCCTGCCTGGCTAAAAGTAGACATTGTCTTCGACAGTGCATGCACTCCTAGACAGACTGTGGGGGAGAAGGCAAACAATGTGTAACAACTTGATTTTCAGAAATGTTTTTGCTTGCACAAAAATCAGGTACAAAGTTTGAGTACTTTGGACTCATGGACCTTGGAGTTAATTTTCTAAGGAAAGGTGTGAAGTCAGCTGGCTTTTTCAAAAAACCTCTATTAAGGTTAGGGAGAATTAATGTTAAATGATGTGCAATGCACAGTATTATTGCTTTAGTGTTACTGAAGCAAATATTTAAATGAAATCAAAGCAAAGTGCTCAACAGTTTCACATCCCCAATACAGTGTCTTGTAAAAATCTTCATGCTTTGTATATTTTTCACATTCTATTGTCTAAAACATACCATTCAAAGTGCATTCAAGTAGGAGTTTGTTTCACTGATCTATACAACAAACTGTATTTTCTGTATGAATGAACAATTATGGAAACATTCTTAAAATAATTAAAAGCTAACAAACCTAAAAGTTTTTACCGAATGAGTTTTTACATCCTTGACACAATAAACCTAACTTTGCTCTATTTCCCAAAAGAATTACTTTGACAAGGCCTGTAATAAGTTAAGTACAGCTTACCTGCATCCAATCATAGTAGTCGAACAGATCTGAATATTGCTGGATTAAGAATCAAGCTATTTCCGTTGTATAATGTGAATATGAAGTAAAGGTCTACATATGGCAAAACATAGAGTTGCCTAAAAATCTTGAGGATAAATTTATTCAAAGTACATTTTGGGGGAGGGCTATGAGACGATTTTAAAGAAAGGGCAAAGTGTCTATCACAGCAGATAGGCTAACCTAGTGAAGAAGGATTTAAACTAGGTTTGTTGGGGATGGGTTTACAAAGACCCCAGATATGTAAAGCATTAAATATCCGTATATAAACTGGGGAGAAAGGCAATACCTGGAAAGCTGTGTAGTACGGGAAATAAGATTCCTGATCAAGAGGCTATAATTGAAGAGGACGACTTAGACAGTAGTGGCCATGAAAATGTGGTCCATGGAGAAACATGACTTGTATAGTTATGTCAATTTATATCAAGTTATAATCTGCAGGAAGAACAGAGGAGGATGAAAGGGAGGAGGAGTGATGCTGTATGTAAAAAGTAATATTAAAGCAACAAAGTTGCACAAGGGATTAATCTGGAAAAAGGGAATGGAACATCTATTTACACCGCCATGATATACAGGCTATATTCACAGTCAGAGATTTAATCATAGCCATTCACAATATTGCTTTGAAAGGAGAAGTGCTACTGAAGATGATTTCAATATGCTGGATGTTGATTGTGACATCCCTGCTATGGCATTGTGTAGAAGTAAGGATATCCTATATTTTCTACAGGGAAAACTGTTCTAGCAACTGATAATGGAACCCAAGAAGAAGGGGACCACACTAGACCTGGTGCTTAAGAATGAGAAGTTGTTTCTGATGATTTAGTGAGTATTATATTGTCTCTACTGATCACAGAATGGTGTGGTTCAGTACTGGGACATGGGATGGAATTTAGTGAAGCTTGAAGAATGTTCTACAATTTGGAAGCTAAGATTTACTGCTAAAAAATGTAGGGCTAGGCATTTGGACTGCGAAAACCCAAAGAAGTAGTATAATATAGAAGGTGAATTACTTTTCTTCATGTTATCGACTGTCAACCATATTGCAGATTTTGGTTATATCCCTTCCACAATATCTCTTGCAAAAATGTTAAAAGAATCGGATCAAGGACCAATCCCTGCAGTACATCACTGGTAATGTCCTTATCCTCAGAGTGAAGTCCATTTACTACTACCTTTTGTTCCTCCCATTCAACTAGTTTATAACACAGTCAGTCACTTTAGGCCCATCCTAAGGGTGCTCAGTTTATTTATAAGTCACCTATCTTCTTTCATGAAGAGTGAGACCTGGGGATGATCATATCTTGTGATCTTAAGGTAGCCAAACAGGTAGAAAAGGTGACAGCAAAAGACATAAGAACGTTTGGCTGTGAAGGCATAGCAATGGCCAGCAGGAAAAAGGAGGTGATAGTATCTTTGTATAAATCTCTGGTAAAACCTCATTTGGAATACTGTGTGCAATTCTGAAGGCTACACCTTCAAAAAGTTATAAACAAGATGGAATCAGCCCAGAGGGCAGCTGCTCAAATGTCAGTGGTGTTTGTTGTAAAACATATGGGGATAGACTTAAAGATCTCCATATGTATACTTCGGAAGAAAGGCAGGAGAAGAGAGATGTGATAGAGATATTTAGATGTCTATGGTATAAGTGCATAGGAGGTGGGCCTCTTTCAATTAAAAATAAGCTATGAAATTAAGGGGCATAAGATGAATGTGAAAAGGGGATAGACTCAGAAGTAATCTAAGGAAATATTTCTTTTCAGAGTGGTGAATGCATGGAATGATCTTCCAGTGAAGGTGGTAGAGACAAGGACTGTATGTGAATTCAAGAAAGTGCAAGTTATGCATAAAGGATCTCCGAGGCATAGAAAGGGATTATAGAACTTAGTAGTGGGTATGGATGGACAGACTGCTTAGGCCATATGGTCTTTAACTGCTGCCATTTTCTATGTTTCCGTCTTTCAATGTGTTTGAATATCCTTTGGAACTCTATTGGGTCAATCATGTTAAAATAGAAATGGCTTGGCACTATCAGGACACTGCCTCCATTAGGCTGCCCATCCAAATTCAGTAACCATGGTTTAAGGAAACTGCTGAGGAAGATCACTATAGGTTTAAGATTACTTTAAAAGAACTATAGAAATCTCTGGTAGGACCAGGAAAAATGTCAACTAATCAAAAATGTCAAGATTATTCTACAAACATGGTCGGTATGGGAGGGTACAAGAAGGAAACCACTGCTAAAAAAAAGTCATATAACATGTCTAATAACATTTGCAAAGAAACACTAACGGGACGCTGCACTCATGTGGGGGAAGGTTTTGTGATCTGGTGAAACCAAAGAGGTCTCAATATTAAATTATACAAAATTAGATTGCAAGCCTCCTGGGGACAGGGGGATGTGTTCTGTCCCTGATTATAACTTGCCTGGAACTACTTCTGGAAAGGTTTGCGCTAAATCCAAAATGAAATAAAATAAATAATCCTCCATCTCCACTTAAAGCCTACACAAATATGAGAATTTACCAAACCATAACTTAAGATGTAAAGTATTACAAACAGGTAATGCAATTATTAAACAGATTATGCAGTTTAGAGCTAGGCGTTTTAAAAGCTGCAAAAGAAATGTCATATGCTTATATAACAAGCACATTCCAGACATAAGCTGAGAAATTGCTCAGATCTTCCTGGAACTCCAGAACAAAGCTATTGTTTATCTCCTATCTTCCAAGGGTGCCACCATGTTAACACACCTCAACACATTAATGTGTTAGTTACCACAGGCCCATTTTATACAATGAGATTTTTTTTTATTAATAATGCATGTTAATGATGATAGGATTCACTAATACAATTAAATCTAACTTTCTAAGCAATTTTCCCATAGACTGAAAAATGAGAGAAAACATTCAGGGCCCGATGTTTACAGCCTAGTAAACCATGTAAAAGCCTTATATGGTGATATTCAACAGCACATACATGGGTAGTGCCGTTGAATATCCCCATGTCCCCTACATGCTCCGATGCTATCCGCTCGTATCAGGGCTTGTTTGGGCATTACAGAGTGGAGCAGAGGTGGAGGAGCGAGATAACTGGGCAGCAGTGATATTACATGCTGCCTGGTTAGTGCTCTGCACTGAAAAGATAGGCAAGGAAAACTCTCACCTATCTTTACAGCACAGGCGCTAACCGGGCAGCATGCATTTTCACTGGTGCCCGGTTTGCTTCACCGAATTGTGCAGCGATACCCGGATATTAAGTGCCGGGGCCACATATGACCTCACAGCATTGAATACCCAAGTTTAAGGGTTGGTGGGCATGGCTATGCGCCGATATGATGCCCCTTTCTGACCTTTTCAATGCCTCTTTGGAGTCGGAAGTGGTGTCAGAGGACTGGAGAGAGGCACATGTGGTCCCTTTACACAAATGCGGGCATAAGGATGACATTGAGAACGACAGGCTGCTTTGTCCAACCTCTGATTAGTAAATTATTGGAAAGGCTACTAAAAGAGAGAATAGTGAGGTTTCTGAAGTCCAATGGATTGCAGGATCTAAGGCATCATAGATTCACCAGAGGCAGGTCTTGTCAGACAAATCTGATAGATTTCTTTGAGTAATCAGGGAGTTGGACCGAGGGAGAGCCCTAGATGTGGTGTATTTAGATTTCAGTAAAGCCTTTGACACCGTTCCACACATGCGACTTATAAACAAACTGAGCACTCTAGGGATGGACCCTAAAGTTACTGCTTGGGTTAGAAATTGGTTGAGTGGGAGGTGACAAAGGGTATAGGTAAATGGAGCATTCTGTATGCTTCGATGTATCCCATCTGGACCCATGGCTTTTAGTTTAACTAGTTCCTCTCAAACACAGTCTTCTGAAAATCGTTTAAGATTCCCGTCACTTCTGTTGCTATTTGTGGGTGTTTTCTGAGGCCCTTCATTTGTGGACACAGAACAGAAATATTTGTTAAGCAATTCGACTTTATCCTCATCAGTTTCTGCATATTCCTCCCCCTGCACCCTTGAGTTTGACAATACCACTTTTGCCCTTCCCCCTCTTAGAGTGCTAGTCTATAATGTGCACATCTGGCCTGCAGACACGTCTATATAAAAAATGGGCCCCCTTTGAACCTAATTCTGCATCTGTGGGTCTGGACGTGCCCACAGGTCTGGAATCGTGGAGATAGACATGTTCAGCGGGCATGTGCAAGTGTTATTCAGATGGCTCTGCACCTCGAGTGCAGCTAAACATCTTGGATGTCCCCAACCCACCATATTCTGAAACGTTACACATTTCGGAACCTGCCTGTCCAGCGATGTAACCAGAGACGCAATGCCCCTCGGGATAAACATGCATCTCCTAAGCCACTCATCACAGACAGTAGATTGCTGATGCACACTAGATAGAAATACATACCAATAAAAAATGACAGCTGCTGCAATTTAGACTATATACCGGTCCCCCTCATACCCTGAAAAGTGCTAGGCCAGTGATGGCTAACCTTTTTGAGCCCGAGTGCCCAAACTGCCGCACAAAACCAAAGAATTTCCTCAAAGTGCCAGCACGTCAATTAAACCTTAACAACAAGATTTTAGTATCTAAAAACTCTTTATAAAGTTGCCTGAACTATGTAACATCATTTGTAAAGGTTGGAATCTTTGTATTGTCAGAAAATCAATTTGATTCACAATCCTTTGGTTTTCATTTCAATTTATTGGCAATTTATAATGTTTTAATGATTTCATTCAATTTAATGAATTTAGGAAGAATTTGATTCAGTTACACAATATATTTTAAATGTATTATTCACATAACATGTCAAATGTATCCTGAGTAAAAAAAAGATAAACTTCTTAAAACTGTTAACTGTGTCAGGACTCGGTGGGAATTAAACTGGGAATCCCAAAAGCCAAACTTGGAATGTACAACACTGTAGAAATAAAACTATACATTAATTTGCTCTTGTACTAAACAAAGCGCAGATGTTAATGATGCACATTTCCCAGAGCTGGCATATTCCAATTAATAAATTCAAAATAAAGAGATATTTTTCTACCTTTTGTGCATTTTTTTTCAGCTGCAATTGCTCCAGCCACTTTCTTCTGGTTTCTTCGTGTCTTCCGCTAACTCTTCATCGTCTGCTGTCCATTTGTCTTTTCTTCTCTCTTCTAGTTTTTTTCCATTCTCTCTCTACATCTGCTTTAACATACTAATCTTTCTCCTTTTGCTCTTTCCTCATTCCTATTTCATCCACTCAAATTTTACCCCTCCATCCTCAATCCCCACTTACTCTCCCAATATCCGGACAATTGTAGATTTGTCTTCCCTCCCACACAAAATATTTTTTCCCTCTCCATTTCACTCTCCCAGCTCCATCCCATTCTAATCCTCCCCCAACATCAGCTCCATTCTAGTTCCAGTCCCACCCAGCATCCGCTCCCTTCTAGTCCCCGCATCAGCCCATTTCCAGTCCTAGCCCCCCATAAGCCCATTTCCAGTCCTAGCTCCCCCATCTATTTGCAGTCCCATCCGAGTCCCTCCATCAGCTCATTTCCAATCCCAGCCCCCCCATGAGCCCATTTCTAGTCCTTTCCTAGCCCCACCATCAGCCCATGTCAAATCCTAGCTCCCCTCCACTCAGCCCATTTCCAATCCAAGCCCCCCATGAGCCTACTTCCAGTTCTAGCCCCTTCATGAGTCCATTTCAATCCAAACCCCCACCACAGCCTATTTCCAGTCTTAGCCCCCCCCATAGCCAATTACCAGTCCTACCCCCCCATCAGCCCATTTCCAGTCTTAGCCCCCCCATAGCCCTTTACCAGTCCTAAACCCCCCATCACCCTATTTCCAGTCCTACCCCCCCATCAGCCCATTTCCAGTCTTAGACCCCCATAGCCCATTTCCAGTCCTAACCCCCCCCATCACCCTATTTCCAGTCCTAGCCCCCCCATCAGCCTATTTCCAGTCTTAGCCCCCCCATAGCCAATTACCAGTCCTACCCCCCCCCCATCAGCCCATTTCCAGTCTTAGCCCCCCCATAGCCCATTACCAGTACTAACCCCCCCCTCACCCAGTCCTAGCCCCCCCCCATCGCCAATTACCAGTCCTACCCCCCATCAGCCCATTTCCAGTCTTAGCCCCCCCATAGCCCATTACCAGTCATAACCCCCCCCCCACCACCACCACCACTTCCAGCCTTAGCCCCCTCCCCATAGCCCATTACCAGTCCTAACCCCACCCATCAGCCCACTTAGCCCCCCATAGCCCATTACCAGTCCTAACCCCCCCCCATCAGCCCACTTCCAGTCTTTTCCTCCCCTGCATGGCCGACTACCTTTCCTACCCCCCCCCCCCTTGCCCATTACCAGTCCTAACCACCCCCCCACCCCATCAACCCACTTCCAGTTTAGCCTCCCCCCTCCCATAGCCCAATACCAGTCCTAAACCCCCGTCCCCCCTATCATCCCAAATTAAAACAAAAAAAAAAAACCAAACCGGCTGCTTCTGCCGCGGCAGCATCAAGAGCTCTGCCGCGGCAGCATCAAGACCTCTGCCGCGGGGCCCCCCCGCCCGGCAGAGCCTCCCTGCATCATCAGCTTTCTTCAAGTCCCAAAACGCGGGCTTCTTTCAGAGCCGCGAGAGTTTCCTTTCTCGCGGCTCTGTTAATCCCGCCGAGGGTGATGGGATTTCCCATCAGCCCCGGCAGGATTAACAGAGCCACGAGAAAAGAAACTCTCGCGGCTCTGAAAGAAGCCCGCGTTTTGGGACTTGAAGAAAGCTGATGATGCAGGGAGGCTCTGCCGGGCAGGGGGGGGTCCCACGGCAGAGTTCTTGATGCTGCCGCGGCAGAGCTCTTGATGCTGCCGCGGCAGAAGCAGCCGGTTTGTTGTTTTTTTTTAAAACTTGGGATGCTGGAGAATGTTTTTTGCGCGGGGCCCCCTGAAACGCGGGGCCCTGTGCAAAAAACATTCTTGCTCAATGGACGGGCCGGCCCTGCCAGCACACTCACCTACCGCCACGCCGCATATCTTAATTGCGGACCTTCCCGCGTGCCAGCTGCAAGGCCTTCGCGTGCCACAGCTGGCACGCGTGCCATAGGTTCGCCATCGCTGTGCTAGGCAATCCCAGTACACCCTATACGACATACCAGAATGTAAATGTATGTCAGGAAATACCTTTCATCAAATACTACATGGCATTAGGAAGCAGCCTTAGTGATTCCTGCCCTGGTAGTCTCTACAAACATGCCTTAAACTGCTAGGGATGGACCCTCACCAAGTGCACAAAACCCCAAACTAACATTGCAGGTCTCCAAAGGATGCAACATGGCTTTAGACAAGGAAGATCTTGTCTTACTAATCTGTAATGTTTTTTTGAAGGTGTGAATAAACAGGTGGACAAAGGTGAGTCGGTTGATATAGTGTATCTGGACTTTCAGTAAGCCTTTGACAAGGTCCCTCATCAGAGACTTTTGGCAAAACTAAAGAGTCATGGGTAGGAGGCAGTGTACTATTGTGGATCAGGAACTGGTTAAAAGATAGAAAGCAGAGGGTAGGGCTAAATGGCCAATTTTCCTAATGGAGAAAGGTGAATAGTGGTGTACCCCAGGGATCTGTGCTGGGTCCGCTGCTTTTTGACATATTCATAAACGACCTGGAAAAGGGAATAACGAGTGAGGTTATCAAATTTGCAGACGACACAAAACTATTTAAAGTTGTTAAAACCCAAGAGGATTGTGGAAAATTGCAAGAGGATCTTGATAAATTGGAAGACTGGGCATCAAAATGGCAGATGAAATTTAATGTGGACAAGTGCAAAGTTATGCACCTAGGGAAGAACAACCCAAACTATGGTTACTCAATGCAAGGTTCAACATTAGGAACCACCACCCAGGAAAAAGATTTAGGCGTCATTGTGGATAACATGTTAAAACCCTTGGCCCAGTGTGCGGCGGCGGCCAAGAGAGCAAATAGAATGCTAGGTATCATAAGGAAAGGAATGGAAAATAAAACAAAATATATTATAATGCCTCTATATCGTTCCATGGTGAGACCGCATCTTGAATATTGTGTGCAATTCTGGTCGTCGTATCTTAAAAAGGATATAACGTTATTAGAAAAGGTTCAGAGAAGAGCCACCAAAGTGGTAAAGGGGATGGAAGGATACACCTATGAAGAAAGGCTAAAAAGGTTAGGGCTCTTTAACCTGGAAAAGAGACGGCTAAATGGAGATATGCTAGAAGTCTATAAATTAATGAACGGAGTGGAACGGGTAAACGTAGATCGATTGTTTACCTTATCAGAATATAGAAAGACTGGGGGACATGCAATGAAGCTACAGGGTAAACTATTTAAGACTAATAAAATAAAATATTTATTCACTCAACGTGTAATCAAACTCTGGAATTTGTTACCGGAAGATGTAGTAAAGGCTGTTAGTGTAGCTGTGTTTAAAAAAGGTTTGGACAAGTTCCTGGAGGAAAGGTCCATAAACCATTTTTAAGAAGGGACCCAGGATATCAATGTTTGACCCAGTACAAGCATTGTGGAACCTGTGTCTTTTGGGGAAACTGCTAGGTACGTATGACCTAGATTGGCCACTGTTGGAAACAGGATATTGGGCTTGATGGACCTTGGTCTGACCCAGTATGGCATATCTTATGTTCTTATGCTACCTGTGGATCAACCCTGTCTGCATTTCCACAGCCAGCTTTATGGCACTGCTCCCCTGGTCAGGGCTGTGTGGACATGGGAGGGGTGATCCTTGAGCCAACACACAAGTAGCCAGACTGCAGCTCTCATTGATCTTGGCCTGGGTAGGGATGTAGGCTGCATAGGACAATCTGGGGAATGTTGGCACTACATCAATCATATCTCCCAGTGCCAGACATAGTGGATGTATGACTGCTCTATCATACTGCCAACAATATCTGATCTTATTAGAGTACCCTATGTAAAATGTACCAGAAGGAATCAGAATAGGTTCCCTATGCCTCAATGTCAAAACATGTCCGTCAGTAATAGGGACCCTCAGAATGCAGGCATTCAGAAGTGCAAACAGTGCTAATATATGCTCAACAGCAGCACCATTGGTACCACAAAATGTGCATTACGGGGATGCATTAGTGCTGTTTTCACTGCTGAGTGCCCTTATTCTGAGGGCCCCTTAGCACTGAAAGGGATTTGTTTTGACATGTAGCTATGGTGAACCCTCTCTGAGTTTGACTGCCCAATCACATTGGCACCCGGTAGCACTGCGATCATCCATATAGTCCAGATACTAGCCAGGCTTTCATGTCCCCCCTGAATTGGAGATGAGCACATCATATCCCCCATGTATCCCTCAAACCACATACACACAAACACACACACACACACACACACACACACACACACACACACACACACACACACACTCCCCTTCTATCACAAAAACATTATTCTGCCAAAATGATGCTCCAAACCTATACATAACAGCAATGACATAGCATCATCACATAGATTACCAGCACTATAAATATGATCTCCATTTTTCACACAATAAGGAATCTTTTTCCTGTTCATGCCCATACTATCCCTGCATCAGCAGTCCCATTTTTCAGAACATGGGAATTGTTAGGGTCCCATAGTTGGCTCCTTTAGCACAAACAGCACATTAGTGCATAGCCTGAATAACCACTATTGCTCTTCTTAATATTTCTGTAAGGATGTTTATTAACATGTCTATGCCTTACAACATTCCCTCACCTCTGCTCCCTGTATCTTAAAACTGCATCTTGTGTTTTTTCCAGAATGCAGTCACACCAGTTCATGACATACTTGTCAAACCATTCTTCAATATGGGCAGCATAGCAGAGAAGAGCAGAATTTTTTCTAAGTTCTGGCTTTAGTCCACGTTTCAGCAGGAATAATGTGGAAAGAATATGTACACAGGCCTTTCCTGAATATGCCTTGTATGTCTCTGCAGCTATTTTTTTTTCACCCAATAAAGCTGCCGATTGTGGCTGAGTGCTGCCACAAACATCAGGTGGGCTGAGCTATGCAGTTTGGGGGCTTTGCTGCAATTGGGACTGTCCAATGCCATTGGGGTCCCACTCACAGGAAGGAGCAGAAGGCAACAGATTTTTTCATTTTTAATTTAAACTGAACTCAGGCACAATCAGCCAACTTTCTTCAGCTTTTCTTTTTTTTAACTGCTGCCGCTTCCTCTCTTAACTGCAATCGGGACCACAGTGGGATTGTCTCGATTGCAGCAAGGTCCCCAAACTGCTCTGCTCAGCCTGCCCATTGTTCACAGCAACACTCAGCCATGATCAGGCAGCTTTATTGGGGATTTTTTTTGTTTTACTGCTGTTGACTGCCTGGTTCCAGCTGAGCCTAATTCTGTCTCTGTCCATGATCACAAAGGGGAATGGGGGCAATGGCTTGAAGGAGGATGGGGCAATGGCTGGAAGGGGGATGCAGGACACAAAGGGGGTTGGGGGCAATGGTTGGAAGGAAGATGTAGGACACAATGGGGATGGGGGCAATGACTGGACGGGATATGTAGGATACAAAGGGGAATGGCACAATGGCTGGAAGGGAGATGCAGAACCTGAAGGGTTATTGGGAAAAATGGCTGGAAGGGAGATGCAGGACACGAAGGAGGATTGGACAATGAATGGAAGGGAGATGCAGGACATGAAGGGAAATGGGGGGCAATGGCTGGAAGTGATATGCAGGATATCAGGCAGAGGCTGGACACATGGAGCATGATCCACAATGGGGCACATCCGGGCTGTCTGGTTGGCCCCAACCAAGATGGGACCAACAGTGCCCGATTCTGCACCGTTGGAGCAAGACGCTCCCACAGGTGCAGGATCGGGCCCTTGGAGCGGCACGGCTGGCCCAGCATTACCACGAGGACATCCTCCCTATTGCATTGCATGTCCTGCACACCCCAGGATCTCGAATCCCCAGCACCCAAGCCCAACGGAGGCTGCTAGTGCTCCGATCGGATGGTGGGGATCTGTCCTTGTAGTCTCTACAAACATGCCTTTCTCTGAGGTGGAATAAACAGGCCGTCCCCCGATGACTCATGGATGAACAGGCCATGAGAGGAATTGGCCCTGTATGTCTGTGGGTAGGTCCTACCCACGCCCATCCCACTCTCCACCCTTATTATGCCCCATCCTCTGTAGTATGCACAGCAGCTCTGTGTGTACAGTGGGAAACAGATGCAGAATACCAACAAGGCAGATAGCGGGGCTGCATGTCCTAGCAGGACATGCAACCCCCACTATTTACCTCATAGAATTGGGGCCATAGTGGAGGGATAGACAGCAGACATAGAGTCATGGACATAAGAGGATGGAGGGCACATGGTGGATACAAGGTGGGTAGAAGGATGGAGGGAAGATGTTGGACATGGAGATCAGAGCAGACGCTGGACATTGATGAGGGCATAAAGAGGGCAGATAGTGGATATGGAATGGAGAAATGGAGGGGCAGAGGCAGGGGCAGAGGGCAGATGATGGACATGGTATAGGGGTTAGAGGGCAGATACAGGACATGGGCTGGCAGCAAGGGGGTAGACAGTAGATGGACATAGAATGGAGGTGTGGAAAGCAGAAGCTGAACATAGGGGTAAGAAAGGCAGATGCTAGACATGGGATGGGGGTATAGGGGATAGTGAGCAGAGGCTGGACACGGTAGGGATGGAGGGCAGATTCTGGACACAAAACGGGATGAGTGGAGGGATGATGCTGGAGATGGGGAGATAGAGGAGATGCTGGACATGGGGTGGGGGAGAGAGGGGATGCTAGACATAGAGGTCATAGGATGAGAAAAAATGGGAGAGGTGCTAGATGGTGAGAAAGGGGGAGACACATGACAAGGCAGGAGAGAAAAGGAGAGATGCTGGACAAGGGTGGGAGGAAGAGAGAAAGAGAAAGAGTTAAAAATGGGAATAACTGACTGGGGAAGGATAGAGAGATGGAGGTGTGAAAGGACTGTGTTAAAGATTGAACAGTAGTAGGAAGACACAGTTAAAAGATGAAGATTAAATCTGAATTGATAGAGAAAAATGGAAGAAAGCTGAAAGGAAAAGATCAGTGTCAGAGATGGAAGGAAATGAAGGAAGGAAGAGAAGTGGCAGATGGACCAGAGTCTAGAGAGTGAGTTAGGAGAAGATAAGGAAAGCAGAAACCAGAGACTTCAATCAACACGATTAGGTAGAAAATTTAAATTTATTTTCTGTTTAGTGATTGGAAAATGTCTGTCTTTGGACTTCACAGGCCTCATATTGAACCTGCGATAGCATTCTAAAAGCATCTGACTGCCTCAGCCAAAAGTGAAACCAGATATTCAGCGCCAGAATCTGGATATCCTCTGGCAATGAATGTCTGGTTTCAGCCCTGACTGGCACAGCTATCCAGACAGTGGCAATATTCACTAAAACCGCATGAAGTTAGGACAGTTATTGCGATGACCTGACTTTATACAGGCACCTAGCTGTTTCACAGACTGAAAATTGCTGCAAAGCAGCTAAACGCTGGGACTACCCACCCCCCATCCATGGACCGTCCTGGAACTCTCCAGACAGGGTCACAGTGTTTAGAGGGGATATTCAGTATCACTGGCTGGTTAGTGCTGCTGAATATCCCTCTCAGTGGGATATTCTCCTTTGAATATCCGGCTGTATGTACATATTTTATCTTTATATGCTGCAAGGTACAGGGGATTCTGCAGGTCTTTTGGTTTCTCTGGTGTATTGAATCCAGTCTGGGCTTTTGGGATTTCAATTTAATTTTTGTCTACATAACTTTATTTGTAATTTGTGCTAATTTATTTTATGCTTGGTGAGGATCTAGCTCAGTGTGTGACCAAGGCCAGGTATTCTGTTAGCATGGAGTTTCTGTGTAAGTATCGATAGTAATCTGACTTCTTTGGTTTTCTGACTAGGCATATGGATATTCTAGGGC
Organism: Ichthyophis bannanicus; assembly: GCA_033557465.1. Taxonomy (NCBI): domain Eukaryota; kingdom Metazoa; phylum Chordata; class Amphibia; order Gymnophiona; family Ichthyophiidae; genus Ichthyophis; species Ichthyophis bannanicus. The sequence goes on along the minus strand of CM066038.1, from coordinate 389,420,046 downwards.
CCACTGCAATAAAAATATTTAGGAGAATGTTTAGTAAGCTGGTGTAACTGTTAACGCTGCAGATAGTGCATGCTATCTGAGCACATTAACAGATAACACAGCCTTTTTCTGCACTATTTGCAGAAACTGTGTTATCTGCAAGATTCGGCAGGATATCGGTGGAGAGTGGGGATGTGTGCAATGCGTGGTTACTGCAGGCATCAACAGCGTACGGTAACCGTCAAAGTTACAGACAACATGGGTGCTCATAACACCACTTCAATGATTAACGTTATGTGCATCCATGATGATGCCGGGGAACGCCCTCTGCAATTTTGGTGTATTATCCGCTGGGGAAATGCTGTGCACGCTCCCAATAGATAACACACAGCTTTTGCAGCTAAAGCCATGCTATCAGCCCTTTTTTGCCATGTTAGCTGTAAAAGCCTAAAATGCTTTTAGTAAACAGATTCCCTTAGAGTGCTGCTCTTTTCCAAGTAGGCTCCTTTTGTGAGTTTTGGAAGTCGATACTGTTATGGTACGGTAGATTTTCTCTCTAGGTCCTGGGGAATTTTTGTAAGGTTTTATATTACTTTGCAATGACCCCAATTTTATAAGGTGGATAGCAGGGCTTCATGTCCCACCGGGATGTACAGCCCCACTATCTGACTTTTCTAAATGTTGCCTCCCATCCCCCCTGAATGCACAGAGCCACTGTGGGTGCTGCGGAGGATGGGGGTGGCACAGGAGCAGAGAGTGAGAGGAGCGTGGATGGGATCGGCACCAGGACATACAGGATTGATTCTGCTCATAGCCCTGTATGTCCTGGGGAAATCAGAGGGACGGCCAGACTATTCCACTTCGGAGGTGGAATAAACGCTGGCCGCCTCCCGGATCTTCATGCATTGTCCTTATTTGTCTGAGTGCTGGAAGCAAATACAGCGAACTATTCAGGAAGTCTTGAAAATTGATGTGGTCTCCTATCAAGTGATCATTCTTCGATCAGCTTTGGTGGAAGATGTGCTTACTGAACAAAAGTCTTTTCTGCTTGACATAATGTTGATTATGTCCTACTTAGAACATAAGAACATAAGATATGCCATACTGGGTCAGACCAAGGTCCATCAAGTCCAGTATTCTGTTTCCAACAGTGGCCAATCTAGGTCATATGTACCTAGCAGTTTCCCCAAGAGACACAATACTTACAATACTGGATAGCAGGAAGTCTTTCTAATATGCTAATGTACACTTTTTGGTGAAACTCTGTATGCCTTATTTTTCATTATGAGTTACCGTTCGCTAAGGAAACAGCTTCTGAGGTTCTTTGGAAGATGGCAGCTATTGATTGATTATCTTTTGACTGTACTCACCTGCTATATGGGAGCTAATGGTTTTCATGCACATGGGTTAATTTGTTTTTGTGTTTATTGTTTTATTTCTGTAATGTTTGCAAAATAAAGACTTTAAAAAAGAAATACTGATAATGTTCAGATTTAAAAAACTATTAGAGGATATAAATCGTTTCTGTCTTAGCATCTTGACATTTTTCTGAATACTTCACATATGGTTTTTTGGTTCAGGGATCTACTTTGTAATGTAATTAGATCATGGTACCATCCAAATGAGAAATAATCAAAAGCAGATATATAGCAGAGATATTAACAGCTTCAAAGTGTGTGTCAAGTTATTTAAGGTACATTATTACTACTACTACTGCTTCTACTCATCATTTGTGTAGCACTCCAAGGTGTATGCAACGTTGTACACGTACGTGTACGACACAGTACCTGTGCAAGACAGACAAATACAACAAACAGGGGATTAGGGTGGAAACTAGGGGAAATGGTTATAACACAGATGGGTGGTGAACAGAATAAGAGGTATCAGGAGCCAACAGAAGCCTCAAAGAGGTGGGCTTTTAGCCTGGATTTAAATAAGAGTGGAGGAGTAGCCTAATGATTAGAGAATTGCTTTGGTAACCGAGACACCAGGGTTTGGTTCTGCCGACTACTCCTTGTGGCCTTGGGCAAATCACTTAACCTTCCATTGTCTCACACTGCCAAGAAAACCCAGGACTTTCTGAGTCAGTATTGACTTGAAGGCACACATTGCATGGCACTTTTGAATAGGACCAGAGATGTATCATGACGTATTGGCTCAGGTAATCTGTTCCAGAAGTGCAGTGCACTAAGATGGAACGAATGAAGTCTGGAGTTGGCAATGGAAGAGAAGAGAAGGGCACAGATAGAAGAGACTGCCTGATAAGTGGAGTTTTCGAGAAAAGGATGTTTAGAGAGATAAAAGAAGAGTAGTAATGAGGAGCTGCAAATGAATGTAGGTCAGTAAGAGAAGTTTGACCTGGATGAGGAAAAGGATAAGGAGCCAGTCAAGTGACTTTAGAAGAGAGGTTATGTGAATGCAAATGAATTTACTCTATGGATAGCTCTGTATCAATTTATCTCATGAATCAATGGCTCCCAAAACAGTTTTTCAGGATATTTGTAATGAGTATGCATGAGATAGATCTGCATGCACTTTTTGCACCCAAAGGAGTACATAATTCACTTATCTGCAAAGGTTCACTCCTACACTCCTGCAAATCCAAACATCATTGCCTACCTATGTTTATTCAATTCTTTGCACCCAACAAAGATCTTTGTTTCTCCTTCACAAAGACTTCATCAGGGATATACTCATATTACAGATGATGGTCCTTTGAGTGCAAAGAATTGAATAAACTTGGGCAGGCGATGATGTTTGGATCTGCAGGGGTGTAGGAGTGAACCTTTGCAGCTAAGTGAATTATGTGCTTTTTTGGATGGTGAAAAGTTTATTAACTAATAGGGTCATTTGGCTTTGTTTTTCAGAACTCATTGGAGGCCACTATACTGCTATATAAAAAAGAATAAAAAAGCATGTAAATGGTGCTGTTTGTTAATTAATTACGTACTTATAAAAAATATATTGAAAATATTAGAAAAGTACTTTTTTATATTTATAGATAATCTTGTCTAGTTGATAGAGGGAGTTGTTGGACATGTGATGTTAAATCTTGGATATCCCCTATGGTGATGAATTTCGCCACATGGTGGGACTGAAGAATAAAACCTGAGGTCATGTTCTCCCTTTAAGAAATATGGATTTTGGAGTTATTATAGGAGCGTGTTGGTCAGATTATATTTGGAAAATTTATGTTTTTAGGTTTAGGTAGATTCAAGGAATTATTTTGGTAGGAATATCCATTATTTACTACCATGCAAACCACAATGTGCAATCAACACCCACTCTCCATCCTTAACCCACTTAGTCCCTGATCCATCATGTGCTAAGCACTTAGCATGGAATTTTTACCACGCTGGCTGTTTTTAGCTTGGGGTAGCAGTTACTGCAGGCCTGCATTAACTAGTAATGCACTTTAGTAAACATTCACCTTAACACTCTGTTAGTAAATGACCCTCAATCAATATTATATGGTTTAGGGACTTGATTGAAATTTAGAGAAAAGAAAATGTTAGTCTGAATGAGCTTCAAACCAGAATACTGCAGCTTTGCTGTTGTTGGAGGCTTTTACTTTTTTAGGGTCACTATTTCATTTTAGAGTAATGAGAAAAAATAAAAGAATAAATGTCAAGTGTCTATGGGTTAAAATGTTTGATTCACCCTTATCCTTCTGGCCTTTCCTTTGATAAAAAGTGTCAGATATTAAAAATTGTCAAAAGTTTTATTCAGGGTGATTACTAGGTCAGACAACAATCTATTAGAAAGAATGTCAAGAAAGATGTTCAGGGTGTGTAGAGACAGTCATCAATGACCTCTGCTCCACAGGGATTATTAACTTTTTGTTCACCTCCTAACACGTAATTAAGATAGAATATTTGATGAGAATGTATTTATGATGAAATATCTTTAGCGTACATGTCTAGTAGTATTTATTTATTTTCATTACTTCAAAAGCACACCGGGGTCAAAATACAACTTTTTAATTGGTTGGTCATCACCATTTTAATTTAAACCCTGATATTCAATGCTGGGATCATATCCGACCACTGGTATTGAATATCTGGGCTGTCCAGTAAGTGTAGTAGTAGTACTAATGTTTTAGATAACTGGTTAAACGGTCATCTTTAACCAGATAAAGTTAGGCCAACCTTTAATCTGCCTAACTTTACCCAGTTAAGGATAGCCAGTTCAGAGATAACTGGTTATCTTTGGGTGCTGCTGTGCTGCTGTGTTCTGACCCCAGAACACCCCGTTGCTAGCAGGTTAACATTGGGGTATTTAGATGGGCTAGGAGGGGAAATTCAGCAGCACTAACCGGGTTAGTGCCACTGAATATGCTGGTAAGCAGCATTTATACAGTGTACAGGTCCGTAAACTGTGTAAATGCCTTTGAATAAGCCCCCTACAGTTTACAGATAAACAAGGCAATTGCAATGCAATGGGGATGTGGACAGGGCAACAACTTTCAGTTCATTTCCTTTTCATTTACGCTTTTTCCCCAGTTTGCAGGCATTTTTGGTTCATTTCATACATACATTTTTATACAAAATGTTTAATCTGCATGCTAATCCACTTAACACATGTTAATTCATAGGTTAATTCATGTTAAAATGATTTAACAGGACTAAATTTATAAGGTGCTAATAAATCAAATGTGAGTTAACGCATGCACAGCCCTACAATCTAAGCTACACATTGCCTGAGAGGAAAAGAATAAGTTCAAGCTACCTCCCTTCTTTTAACATAGTCCTAATTGCAGATAGCCTGGGTTATCTGTTAGCCTGGTTTAGTAGACAGACCCCTTATTTTATATACAAGGACATTTGCCAATTTTGTTTTCTGTTCCTTCCATAGAATTCTATGAGAGTTCTTCATCCTTTTAATCTATCACATTGAAATGTTAGTGGCAATTCAAATTTCTTATTTTTACTTTCAAATGCTAAAAACTATCATACTTCCTCTTATCTTTCTAATTATATTTATTTATTTAACAGGTTTTATATACTGCTTTATCATTTCAAGCAAAGTGGTTTACATTGCAACTTAAACTTGGCAATGTATATTAAACAGGAGCATTTATAATTTGGATTTTTCTGAGACAATGGAGGATGAAGTGACTTGCCCAAGGTGTGCTAGTGGGACTTGAACCCTGGTCTCTGGGTTCCCAAGCTGGTGCTCTAGCCATTAGGCTACTCTTCCACTCACCCCATGCCCTCCACCTCTCCCACTCCCAATCAGTTGCTTCATGCTACCAGTATTGTACTATAATTTACACATGCAAGCGGTGGATTTCACAAACCTATAACAGTTGCCAGTTAAGGAGACACGCTTCTTTAGTCCATTTGGTTTACATTTTTCAGGTCACTTTAAGTACTGGAGGGTTGAGCACAAGTACTCCCTCAATCTCTCCTCTAAAACCGTTCTCGAAAGGCGGAGTTAGCTAACATTCAGAAGATGTACAAAATCCAATGGAGATGTTTTGTTTTGTTTTTTAATATACATGTATTCCATGTAAAATCAGACATGCACATATATCATTTGCATTGCCCAAGCCATGAACAGAACAAGCCCCACTAGAATCTATGCATTCCACAGCATTTTGACGTGTAAATAGTAGCATTGCAAACATTGGCTTTTGGAGAAGTATATGCCGCTATTTACATGTGTAAATGCCACAGAACTGTTCTTAAACGACTCCTGTAAGCTATTCCTCAGAGGTGCTATTAATTCATTAACTTTATATGTATATTCCAGGCAAGATAAAGCCTGGAAGAATCTTTAATTTGAGGCATCTTTTAGAGGAGCAGAGAAGATGAAAAGAGAGAGAGAGAGTAACCGAGCAGATTAAAGATGACCGCAGCTTTTATCTTCCTGCTCTATGATAAGGCATGTAGAAGCCTGGCATCCCATATTCAGCACCTCCTTAGCTTGTGAATTGAGGTGAAAATGATGACAGCTCTGCATTATCGAGTACTGACTCATCCTAGACCGTGGTAGTAGACAGGTCTGTCATCATATTATATGCTCTTTATAGACCATTGCTGCTATTCAGGCTCGTAAAGAGCTTTTCTCCAAACACAAGGTATTCTGCCAACTTTCATGCAAAGCTATGTCTCACTTTGTATTTTCCAGCCTCAAAATAGTTGAATGTATTCCCAAAGAAATTTAGGAATATGGTCACTAAAGAGTTCCAAAGTTCAGCAACTTAGCGCATATTAAATGCAAAAAAGTTAGTGCGAGAGGTATATTCGATCCCCTCTGATTGTATGGAATGTTCCCTCTCAGCGCTAAAACTACAACTGCAATTAACACAGGTGCACTTGATGCCACCCTTTGAAATGGCTGTAAGTGCACCCGTACTAACTGCAACATGGATTAGTGAGTGCTGACACCCACCCTAAACACTATGTGCAGGCAATGTGTACTCTCTGCCACTAGCCTACCCCCAGTCCCCCTGCCATTGTGTGCTAAGCTGTCAGCATGGGAGTTTTACTGCACTGGCTTTTTTTAGCGTACAGTAGCAGCTGCTGCAGTCCACATGCTAAAGGCCACAGTAACTATTAGCACATTTTAGTAAACTGAATCTTCACGCTATCCACCCTTCAGCTCTCTCCACTGCTGACTTATTCCTCTTTCCTCCGCTATGTCATCTGAATCTGTTGATGAGGCAGTATCCTTCTATAACACTATATTCTCTTCTGCTCTGGATATATTTGTTCCTCCCATTCCATGCCCTGTGAGGTGCACTGTACCTCAATCCTAGCTGTCCTTAACAACCCGCTACCTATTTTCCTGGGCCTGCTCAGCTGAGTGCCTTTGGCTTAAATCTCATACCCTTGCTGACTACCTACATTTCAAATTCATGCTAACCTCTTTCCAGTCAGTCATAGCAATCGCCAAGCAAGACTATGTCCATCTGACTAACTCTCTTGATGCCTCTTTGCTATGTTCAGCTCTCTCCTCAAGGTCTCTCCTCCCCCAATCCCTCCTTCACTGTCTACTTAGACCTTGGCTGACTATTTCCATGACAAAATCCAGAAAATTAGCCTTGAATTCTCCACAGGGTCACCTGCACCTCTTCTTCCCCCTCTTATATCCCAAATCCTTCCTTCAGCTTTGGTCTTCCTTTTCTGAAAATACTAAGGAAGGAAATGCAAATCTTCTCTCCTCCTCCAAACTGACTACCTGCTCCTCTGCTGCCATTCCTACTCATCTAATAAGAACATAAGAACATAAGATAAGAACATAAGATATGCCATACTGGGTCAGACCAAGGTCCATGAAGCCCAGTATTCTGTTTCCAACAGTGGCCAATCTAGGTCATATGTACCTAGCAGTTTCCCCAAGGGACACAGGTTCCACAATGCTTGTATTGGTTCAAGCATTGATATCCTGGGTCCCTTCTTAATAATGGCTTATGGACCTTTCCTCCAGGAACTTGTCCAAACCTTTTTTAAACCCAGCTACACTAACAGCCTTTACTACATCCTCCGGTAAGAAATTCCAGAGTTTGATTACACGTTGAGTGAAAAAATATTTTCTCTTATTAGTCTTAAATAGTTTACCCTGTAGCTTCATTGCATGTCACCTAGTCTTTCTATATTCTGATAAGGTAAACAATCGATTTACGTTTACCCGTTCCACTCCGCTCATTAATTTATAGACTTCTATCATATCTCCCCTCAGCCGTCTCTTTTCCAGGTTAAAGAGCCCTAACCTTTTTAGCCTTTCTTCATAGGAGTATCCTTCCATCCCCTTTACCATTTTGGTGGCTCTTCTCTGAACCTTTTCTAATAACTCTGTATCCTTTTTAAGATACGGCGACCAGAATTGCACACAATATTCAAGGTGCGGTCTCACCATGGAACGATATAGAGGCATTATAATATCCTTTGTTTTATTTTCCATTCCTTTCCTTATCATACCTAGCATTCTATTTGCTCTCTTGGCCGCCGCTGCACACTGGGCCGAGGGTTTTAACATGGTATCCACAATGACGCCTAAATCTTTTTCCTGGGTGGTGGTTCCTAATGTGGAACCTTGCATCGTGTAACCATAGTTTGGGTTGTTCTTCCCTAGGTGCATAACCTTGCACTTGTCCACATTAAATTTCATCTGCCATTTTGATGCCCAGTCTTCCAATTTATCAAGATCCTCTTGCAATTTTCCACAATCCACTTGGGTTTTAACAACTTTAAATAGTTTTGTGTCATCTGCAAATTTGATAACCTCACTCGTTATTCCACTTTCCAGGTCATTTATGAATATGTCAAAAAGCAGCGGACCCAGCACAGATCCCTGGGGTACACCACTATTCACCTTTCTCCATTGGTAAAATTGGCCATTTAGCCCTACCCTCTGCTTTCTATCTTTTAACCAGTTCCTGATCCACAATAGTACACTGCCTCCTATCCCATGACTCTTTAGTTTTGCCAAAAGTCTCTCATGAGGGACCTTGTCAAAGGCTTTCTGAAAGTCCAGATACACAATATCAACCGACTCACCTTTGTCCACCTGATTATTCACTCCTTCAAAAAAACATAACAGATTAGTAAGACAAGATCTTCCTTGTCTAAAGCCATGTTGGCTGTCTCTCATTAGTTCATGACTATCTACATGCTGAGTAATTTTATTCTTTATGATGGTTTCTATCATTTTTCCCGGTATTGACGTCAGGCTCACCGGTCTGTAGTTTCCCGGATCACCCCTGGAACCCTTTTTAAAAATTGCTGTTACATTGGCGATCCTCCAATCTTCAGGTATTAGAGATGATTTTAATGATAGTTCACAGATTACCAATAGCAGGTCTGCAATCTCATATTTCAGTTCTTTCAATACCCTTGGATGTATACCATCCGGCCCAGGTGATTTGCTACTCTTCAGCTTATCTAATAGTTGTAATACATCTTCTTAATGTATCGATATTTCCTTCAATTCTTCTGCACCTTTAAATACCACTTCAGTCATGGGTAACATCCCTACATCTTCCTCAGTAAAGACTGAAGCAAAGAATTCGTTCAGTCTCTCTGCTATCGCCTTGTCGCCTCTTAGTGCTCCTTTAACCCCTTTATCATCTAATGGACCAACTGACTCTCTCACAGGTTTTTTGCTACGAATGTACTTGAAAAGGTCTTTACTTTGCATTTTTGCTTCTGAAGCAAGCTTCTTCTTAAATTCTCCCTTTGCCTCCCTTATCAATGCCTTGCATTTGACTTGCCAGTGCTTGTGCTGTTTCCAGGTTTCGTCGTTTGGCTCTTTTTTCCATTTCCTGAAAGATGCTTTTTTGGCAACAACAGCCTCTCTGACCTCAACTTTAAACCATGCTGGCAGTTTTTTGGACTTCTTTCCACTTTTCTTAAAGTGTGGAATACAGCTGGTCTGGGCTTCCAAGATAGTATTTTTCAGCAACAGCCAAGCCTGATGTACGTCTTTAACATTTGCAACTGCTCCTTTTAGTTTTTTCTTGACTGTTTTCCTCATTTTATCATAGTCTCCCTTTCGAAAGTTAAAAGGTAGTACTGTGGATTTCCTTACTATCCCTCCTCCACTAATTAAATCAAAGGCGATCATGCTATGATCACTATTGCCAAGTGGCCCCAACAACCTTATCTCTTGCACTAGATCTGGTGTTCCACTAAGGATTAGGTCTAATATGGCTTCCCCTCTGGTCGGTTCATGAACCAGCTGCTCCAAGAAGCAGTCATTTATATCATCTAGGAACTTTATCTCCCTAGCATGTCCTGACGTGACACTGACCCAGTCGATACCGGGGTAGTTGAAATCACCCATTATTATTACTGTGCTGTAACTTTTGTTAGCTTCCTTGATTTCTTTGATTTCTACTACACTCTGTCTCTTCTGCCATCATCCCTTCCATCTGTCCTATCCTTAACCTATCACTTTCCACTACAACTGTTCCAGTGGCCTTCAAACATGCTTTGGTTATACTTCTCCTCAAAAAGCCTTCGATATATCCTATCTGTCCTTCCAGTTATCAGCCTCTCTCTCTCCTCCCCTTTGCTTCAAAACTACTTGAATGAGCTGTTCACTGCCACTGTCTTGACTCTCTTTCCTCTCAAGCCTTTCTGGATCCACTGCAATCTGGCTTTTGTTCTCTACATTCTACAGAAATGGCTCTTGCCAAAATCTCCAGTCACTTGTTTCTCATCAAATCTGAAGGCCTTTACTTGATTCTCATCCTTCTTGACCTTTCTGTTGCCTTTGACACTGTTGATCACTATCTTCTCCTTGATATCCTGTGCTCGCTTGGATTTAGAGGCTGGTTTTCTTCTTATCTCTTCCATCACACTTTTAGTGCATATTCTGATGGATCCTCCTCTACTGCCATCCCGCTTTCAGTTAGTTTACCTCAGGGCTCTGTCTTGGGACGTTTCTTTTTCTTTCTCCACACTCCCATGGTTTTCAGCACCATCTTTATGCTGACGACTCTCAGATCTACCTTTCTGCGTGTGAAATCTCTCCAGGAATCGAGATCCAGATCTCTGCCTGCTTATCTGATATTGCTGCCTGTCTCACTGCAATCTGAAACTGAACATGGCCAAAACTGAGCTCCTTATCTTAACCCCTACCCCCGCCCCCTTCCTCCTTCTCTATTTCTGTGGATAATACTATCCTCCTCCCTATTTCCTCAGCTCGCAACTTTGGGTTCATCTTTGACTCTACCCATGTTTTCTCTGCACACATCTGACAGATTGCTAAAATCTGTCACTCGTTCCCTATAACACTGGCAAAATGTGTCCCTTCCTTTCTAAACACACTACTAAGATCCTCATCCATTCGCTAGTCACCTCCCATCTTGACTATTGATCCTGCTCCTCACTGGTCTTCCTCTGAATCATCTTTCTCTCCTTCAATCTGTTCAAAACTCAGCTGCACGGCTTATCTTCCACCAGTGTCGCTATGCTCATTTAACCCCTCTTCTCAAGTCACTTCACTGGCTCCCTGTCTGTTTCTGCATCCAGTTCGAACTTCACCTACTTACATACAAGTGCATTCAATCTGCGGCTCCTCACTACCTTTCCTCTCTTATCTCACTCTACACTCCTCCTCGGGAACTCAGCTCCTCTGTCAGATTCCTCTTATCTGTGCCCTTCTCTGCCACTGCCAACTATCGACTTCGTTCATTCCATTTTCCTACTCTAGATGCCTGGAACAAGCAATCTGAGTTGGTGCGTTGGGCTCCTTCTCTGTCCCTATTCAAGTCGAGGCTGCTTTTGGATCCTGGTGCTCCTCATTCTCTTGTCCACTACTTATGTGTATCTTGCCATACTCTAGTCTCCAGTTTTGTGGTGTTTTTTCATCTTAATTGGATTGTAAGCTCTGATGAGAAGGGACTGTGTCTTACGTCTGTATGTACAGCGCTGCAAACACGTTGTAGTGCTATACAAATGATTATTAGTGGTGATAGTAGCAGTAAACATCCTCCTAAATCAATTATAAGCAACATATTTTCTGGGTAATAAAACAGTTTCCTCCTAGTGTGCAAGTCTTTTTAAACAAGCTTTATTTGTTTCTGTATACGGCATAATAAGGATGTGTACTACCAAAATAAATTTGTATCATATATGTATTTTCTAAACTTTTCAGATTTATGTGGTTTATTTGTGTTTTTTTTCACATATTCACACTATGCCTGACAAAATCTTTTTAAACTTTTTAAAGTGTAAAAATAAATTGTACACGTATTTATTTATAGGTATACATATGTACAAGTGATTTGCAAGCACAAACATTTTTTAGGCACCAAAATAAACTGAATGCATAGTCCTAATAAATAATGTGAACAGAGATAATACATGACTTTTACACAAGTTGTCCTAAAGGCATTGAGTTGGATAATGTCTTTGGAATTGCATGTTGTCACTATTTCAGCTTGTCAATATTGGACATTTTTACTAAGGGATTTTTAGTGCACACTAAATTGATTTAATGATGAATTAAGGCACACTAAAGGGCATATTTACTAAATCATGTTAGCTGTGAAAGCAGCAGACAGCACCTTCCAAGCAAGCCACATTAAAAACAATGATTTTCTGTGCAATCTGCAGAATGCATGTTAGCAGCACTTGTGGGTGGGGCAAGAGTGGGTGTGTCTGCACATACTCGTATGGTCCCAACAAACCAAGCACAATGCCACGTGCACCGAGGACCCAGTAAGAAACGTGGAATGCAACGAAAAGACGTGTAGAAGTTAAAAGCCACCGGCTGAAGTGGATTAAAGAAATAAAAGCTTTTAACTTCTACACGTCTTTTCGTTGCATTCCACATTTCTTACTGCATACTCGTATGGTCACCATGTACATCAACAGCACACGGCAACCATCAGATTTGCTGACAGTGCCTGTGCAACTAATGCCACCTCAATGGGTAGCGTTAGCTGCATTCTCTTCTATTGCTAATTCCAGACTTCGCTCCTTTCACCTTGCTGCACCTTACGCCTGGAACAAACTACCTGTGTCTGTACGCCAGGCACCTTCTCTGACCCTTTTCAAATCCAGGCTGAAAACTCACCTCTTCGCTGCTGCTTTTGCATCTTGACTCACCTGATCTCCTTGTTTCTTTACCTTTCCACCTTGTTTTATCCCTGTCTATACATTCTGTGTTGTCTGTCTTGACTAGACTGCAAGCTCTGATGTGCAGGGACTGTCTCTTATATGTCTGTGCAGTGTTGCATATGTCTTGTAGCGCTATACAAATGCTCAGTAGTAGTAGTGGTAGCATCCCAGCTGCTATCCAGTTGCGCTCTCTGCATTTTTGGTATGGTATCTGCTTGAGGAATGCTGTGAACACCCCCAGTAGATACCACAGGGCGTTTAAAGTTAATGCAGTGCTATTTGTACTAACATGATGCGTCAGCTTCAAAAGCCTAATGTGGTTTGGTAAACATGATCTTAATGTATTCGAAGCAGTGAGTGTGGGTTCAGCATGCATTAACCCTGCACTGGGTAAGCGTGGCCCTATTTCCATGCTGTGCTTTACATGTTGGTGTGATAAGTGGGCAGATTAAGGGCAGAGAGTGGTGCGGGATCAGTGCCTAGCAGTCAGCATGCCCCATGCTATCTTTAAGGCGTGCCATTAGCACAGATGAACTTACCACTATTTCCATAGCTGTAAGTAAGTGCACCCACACTATTTTCATGCCTCCTTAGGGTAGAGCGCACTACGTTAACTGCCAGGAGCATGCTTTCCATTCCCTCTAGCAGTTAACGTTGTGGTGTTGCACCTAATGCGCTGTAGCTTTGAGTATTATGGGCTCATTAGTGTGCACTAAATTGTTTAAAGTGCACTACTTAGCACGCATGGACCACTTCACATACCTGTGCTTAGCACACTTTGCTAAAAGCCGTCGTTGGTGATGTTAACCTATGTGAATTGCAGTTATAGTTATGCGCGAGCAAGCTTTACTGATATTGCTTGAAAATGAACTCCAACACAAATACTGAAGAGCTCTGTCATATGCAAAGTAATTCATTAGTATTTACAGTACTAAACACGAACTGTAATAAATCTCATGCTTTATGATAAGTCAAGGAGAATTATTTGTTCCTTAAGAGTTATATGTAGTTAGCTTGTCAATGCTTTTGGGTAAAGGTAAAATGCTTGGCAATGCTCTGATGTCTCCTTATTTATTTATTTATTTATCCAGTCCCTGGGATCTCGAAAGGGTGTGGCCAGATCTGAATGAAGATCCTATTCAGCAGAACCAAACACATCTCACCCCAGCAAAGTCAAACCCCAGCACAAAAATCATTTTCTACAAACAAGATCCATTTTAGGTATAATCTTCCCTACTTTATAATTCATTAGTGCTATTTGTATGTAAGTGTGAGCTTTTCAAAAGAAATAATAAAGTGATAATTAGATGAAACCAAAAAAATCAAGACATTAGCCACTGAGGTAATTCAACACAGGTCCACAAGAAATGTGACGCTCACTCAGATTCTGAAGGATTGATTTAGAAGTAGCCTAATTGTTAGAGCAGTAGTTGAGAACCAGACAAACCAACTCCCACTGCCGCCCCTTGTGATCTTGGCCAAGTCATTTACCCTCCATTGCCTTAGGTACAAACTTAGATAAGTTCTTTAAGGACAGGAAAATATTACTGCACATGAATATAACTTGCCTTGAACACCTGAGAAAAGGCTTGAGCTAAATCCAATTCCCCTTTCCCTAGACAAGCAGAGAAAAAGCTAATAGATTTTCCCTGTGGATCTTGTGAAAATTGATTCAGGCTGAAATCTGCCTGGGTTAAGTTAAATGCAAGGTTGTTTTCTTACTTCTATCCATACAATTCAGCCTGAAGCTGAAAATAGTTCATTATGAGATAAATGGAGATGTTTAGTAAGCCATGCTAAGCATGGGCCCATGCTAATAGTTGCTGTGCAGTAAAAAAATGTTGAATATTAAAAAACAAAACAAAACAAGCTAATTGCTTTGCATGGTTTGGGGTGGGAGCTGGGTATCTTTCTGGTGGAGATAGGGCATGTTTGACAATGTTTGGAAAATAGGTATTAGTCTAAAGTGAGATGTGCGTGAATCTGAGTGGACAATTAGCACAGAGAGGTATAGCAGGCTGATTAGGATGGCAATGGGTGTCATGGTGGAGTTTCTTCTCTATCATTGAGAGCTTGTCTATGACTTGTATGTCTGGGTAGTCTTGCAAGGAGGATTACCAGGATTACTGAGGGCAATGGTGAGCTTTGGTTGATTCCGGGAAGTCCGAAGGCATGATAGGCTTGTGGAAGTATACTGTGTGCTTGCTTGGCTATGGGCTGTGTATTGTTTGAGGTGTTATGCTGTAAGATTGTGCTCCAAAGGTGTGTTGCATTTATAAAAAGAGGTTGCTACCTATTGTGAGTATGTTGGCATCTGAGCTGAAGCTTCTGGGAGGGAACTTGTAGTTGAGCTGTGCTGGTTCTCTTGACCTCCAGTCAAAGGGCCACGTCTAAGGGCCCTTTTACATGGCTGTTAGGCACAGGCCCATCAGGCGCTAGTATGCCTGAGATGTGGAATCTTTATGCTGGGGAGGGTGGTTCCAGGTGATGATGCCTACAAGTGATCTGGCTATCATCTTCCTTCCTGCTGGTGTGCCATTCAGGAGGCCCCCAGTTCTAATCTGCTGTGGCTGCAATGTTGGCTATGTCGGTGAGTCAGGTTTCCTGCCCCTACGATGTGCAATCTTTACACTGGGGAAAGTGGTACTGAGTGATGATGCCTACTGTAGGTGGAGCTCACCTCCATGGGTGATCCGGCAATAGCGTTCCTTCCTGCTGGTGTGCCACTTGGGAGGCCCCCGGTTCTAATCTACTATGGCTGCGATGTTGGCTGCATAAGTGAGTCAGGAGTCATGGAGAAAAAAAGAATAGGTACCTGGGGGGTGGAGAATAAGATGTTGCAGAGGCAGAGACAGGGCCAAGAAAGTCAAGGAGCTGTGGCTACATGCATATGTGTATGCAGAGCTGGATATGTTCATATCTGTTGGGAACTGTATGTGGATGTGAAAACAGTATACTTACGGTGTGACAAAGCAAAACATTTCCCCTTCCTTCATTTAAAAATCATAAATATCATGGTAGCTGTGTGTAGAGATGATGATGTATGTCTCTTTAAGGTAGCAGGGATTGTATGAGAAATCTTTATACCTGGTAATATCCATATATATATATGTCTCTCTTCAAACAGAGGATGTCTGGTGTGCAGGTGCATTGCCCGTGTGTGTGTGTGTGTGTGAATATGTGTGATGTGGGGGTAAGGTGCCTAGGTGTATATACTGTGTGGTGTGGGGGTATCTGTGATGCTGTGATGCAGGGGTAGGATGCCTCTGTGTGTGTATATGTGTGTGTGTGTGTGTGTGTGTCTTCTGGGGGGGGGGGGAGCTGCGCCTTTTAGCATATACTCATTGCGCTCGTTTCTCCCCTTTCTTCAACCCCAACCCCTTACACTCCTCCCTGCAGCCCCTCTCCTGTTGCCTTTGCCCACTCTGTTCCTTCCTATCCTCTGTGCCTTTCTCCCTCCTCCTTGCATTCTCACCTCTTGCTCTCCATTCACCCCTTCCCGTTGCCTCTTTACATTTTTATACCTCCTGTGCAGCTCTGGTCCCAGCTCCTTTTTCTGCATACAGCTGGCCACAATTGCAGCCTACCTCCCTTCTTCAGGATGCAGGACATGCTGTTCCCACAGGTACACAGACCTGATGCTCTACTCTTAGGGGGGCAGCCAGCATACATATGTTTTCACTTTCTTATGCATGCACAAACAAATATGCATACAGCCAGACAATATTTGGTAGCCTGAGCCTGGTGAACCCTTGACAATAGGCGCTATTGCTCTAGCAAAACATGCCCAAAAATGCTTAGACTGATTGCCATCTTCTCTCTGCCAGATGGAGGCTAGTTAGGTGGGAAGGACTCTGGCCAAACCTTTATTTAGGTGCACAAGGTAGGTAAGGTTAAAGACAGCAGGTAACACAAACTACTGTGGGAGACTTGAAAAGAGCTTTATTGAAGTGTCTATTGAGGTCTATCCCTATACTTGTTTCAGCACTAGACCTTCATCAGGGGTTCAGGACATACAGGATATAGACACTTTGTATGGAAACCTAGTCAATATAAAGGCCAGCGGCCAATGCTGATATAGGATATAGACACTCTGTATAGACACCTAGTCAGTAGAAAGGCCAGGGGCCAATGCTATTTAAAATGCTCTACATCTAGATCTGACAGCATAGGAATCTGATATATCCTGTATCAGCATTGGCCCCTGGCCTTTCTACTAACTAGGTAGCTATACAGAGTGTCTACTGTATATCTTGTATGTCCTGAGCCCTGGATGAAGTTCTAGTGTCAAAACAGGTTTAGGGTCAGACCTTGAAAGACACTTCAATAAAGCTCTTTTCAAGTCTTCTACTGTGGTTTGTGATAACGGCTCTACGTTACTGTGGGTTGATGTGCTCTTTGTGCTTGTTCAAGGTGATAAGGTTTTCTGGATTTGCCTGTACTTCCCAGATGCTTTTGGCTCAACATCTCCTTTCTTTCTTGATTTCTCAGCCAAGAACATTTCTCTGGATTCTGATCAGCCTTTACTTGAAAACTGGTAAGTCCTCTTCTCAATAATCCCCTTGCTTCTGTGCTTAGTAATCCCCAGTGTTTTCTGAACCTTAAAACATGGCTTCAGTCCCTCCATCTTCTAAAGCTCCACCCAGAAACATCCTCTTCTCTGTATTGATGTTTTCTTACCTGACTTTATTTATATACATTTGTCTTTGTTTCTGGGCTGCTTTGATATCTGTTTTCCCTATTTGATGCTGCTTCTTGTCCTCTGTGCTATTAAATCATTTTTAAAATTATTTTGTGACATTCTGCCTAATAATTTACATTTTATGCAAAAAATATCAGAATTTTAAGATTTTGTATCAGTTCTTTTTGCACAAATTTTACAGGCAGTGGGGTGCTAAGTTAAGAAACCACAGTAAAATACAATAAATCAATCACAGGCATACCATTCAGAGAAACAAAGTTGGTCCTTTCTTTCCTTTTTAATTTTACCTCTCAAAACAAACCTCCAGCAACAGAACATTGTGGCATAGGTCACAGGATCCTAAAGCAAAAATCTACATTTTCGACAATGTATTAGAAAAGCAAGCTATATATATTTCTGAGCTCCAAAGGTCTCCCTCTGTGTCAGTGCATTGTAATTATTTTTTTTTACATATCTGAATCCTTAAACACTAGCTGCCAGATAAAACTGATTATATAGTCTTGTAAAGATGAATCATGTGCACAAAAAACAGGGACTTGATTCTTGATTTCATAAACATAGCTCCTTGCATGCTTAGGTTCATATGATGTACTTAACGTAGGTCAGGTCCTTCAATTTCCATTTAGTCACAATTTTGAGAGCAATTATATAAGGGGGCACCTAGTCAAAGCACATTTTAAGATGCCTAAATTAAGGCTATTTTATAAAGGCAAGTAGGTGCCTATGTCTTTCTAAAATACCAACATAAAATGTCTTAAATTAAGGCATAATGATTTACACCATTCCTAGTGTAAATGACTGCACCTACCTTTTATAAGTATGCAGGTAAATTATTGCATTTTAAGATCAATTTGCATATTTGTTCACACAAAAATGGTCTGCCCAAACTCCACCCCGGTGCACACCCATGGTAAAAGTATGCTTCATGCAATTAATGTGCCTAATTCTACGCTCTTCAGAATGTTATAGAGGTCATTTGTGTGCATATATGGCCACAAATGCATGTAAATGACTTAAATTATTGGCATTGGTCTTAGGGTGCTGCAGTACTTATGGCCTATATTCCTTTGAGAAATATTGAGGGGTTTAGTTACTAAGGTGCACAAACGTTAACGCATGTTCATTTTCAGCTAATGTGTTATTTTAGTGCAGCTCCCAAGTCCCAGGCGGCTGGATTAACAGCTGACTGGCATAAGGGGCTGGGGTGCCAGGCAGAGGTTAATGTGGGTTGGGGGAGGTGGAGGGGCAGGAAGATGGGCCTAGGCCAACTATTTTAGAGGCCGGCTGGCTGTGAGCCACTATCTTGCCCCTCCGAGCTGGACGACGATACAAGCATGGAACCCAATTACTAATAACACACGTTAATGGTGAATAAATGATTGGTAACATTAACATAAGAACATAAGATATGCCATACTGGGTCAGACCAAGGTCCATCAAGCCCAGTATCCTGTTTCCAACAGTGGCCAATCTAGGTCATACGTACCTAGCAGTTTCCCCAAAAGACACAGGTTCTGCAATGCTTGTACTGGGTCAACATTGGCACACCTTTTTAACTAGACCCGTGAGTTGGTAGGTGTTTGAACGCAACTGAGGGCCAGCTGCTGTCAATGCCCACCTTTAAAAAAATGAAGAAAAACATTTAAAAAAATGTTTTTGTATTGTGGCAGGACATTCTCAACGCTGTTCCTTGCCTGTGGAATGCACTCCCAGTTGAAATACGAGAGAAAAATGAGTTGTTATCGTTCCAAAAGAAACTGAAGACCTTTTCATTCTCTAACTGCATCTGAAAGTAGGGTGGTTGACAGTTGTGAGGAGCCATCAGGTCGTTGGACCTCTTTGTCGTGGGGAAGGTGTGGAATTTTGTTTATCACTTGAGGAATTCTGATGCAGATGTTCCTGTTTTTTTGTGCATTTTAGCATAAATTGGTTTGCATGATTTTATTAGGAAGGCAGTATATAGATGCTTTAGAAATACAATAAATACATATCAGCAGTTACTTGGTTGGGCCTAAAAGTCGGGGCCTTCTTATAAAATTATCCCCTTTATGTAGATTTTTTTTTATTCAAAGTCATAGAACCATAATCTGATACTACCATGGAATAAAGAATAACATTCATTCATCATGACACATGAATCATTCTACTTTAACCCTACCACATTTCACAGAACTTTCCTGATCTCCCATATAACATACGACATTGTGAGTTTCACATTTCTGCTATTCGAATGTTATACTGCGCTGTTTTAATGTGTGCGGTAATGACACTGTATCATTTTATTGCTATTGTTATAATTTAATTTGGCCATTTCCTGGTTCACCTCACTGTTCTAAATATATATTCCACCAAAATGTGCGTATACGGTGGTTACACTGTTACTAGAATAGAAGTTACCTATGACAGCCAATACCAGTTTGTACACCACCTTGAATTAATCTCTTCATAAAGGCAGTTAATCATAAGAAGGGAATTCAATAAATAAACCTGAATTACACTGGGGTATGATACAGTAACCATCTTATTAGTCTGGCAGACATAAACATGAAACGTTGAGAGCAATACCTTTTACTTCTTGAAACCTAAAGGGTTCAATATTCAGCACTTTTAAAGTGCCCGGCCTCCACTGCTTTAATGTTAACCGGATATTCAGCTCTGTAGCTTATCTAGCATCCAAGGCTGAACATCCAGTTTCACCAGACAGCACTGTTGCTATTCAGTTAGCAGGGATATTTGGACATTGACCTGTCCTAACTTTATGTGCTTTAACTATCTGGTTAGCAGCTGAATACTGCTGCTCACCAGATAGCTGCAAGGACCATCCACAGACCGCTTTTGTTTCAACCGGACATATTTTCTGCAGTCTGTGGGAATATTAAGTGGCACTATCTGGATATCAGGACAGCCTTGGTTTAGCCAGTTAGAGGTCCTGTTAACTGGCTAAACGCTTTTGAATATGGTATCCGAAAATTTACAAGCGGTGCAAGGATTAGGACATTTCTGCTATCGAGCAGGCCCAAACTAAATGCATAAATTATTTATATGGCAACTGAATTTCATTGTTATATGGATAATTTCTTGGTGCTTTCCTCAGTTCCCCTTCCCTCTGTCCTTCCATTATATGATTAGTGGCAGAGAAATTTGATGTATTTTCAGACTGCCGCTTTCCCCAGTAATGGAAAACACAGATGTGAAGGCTCATTTTACATTGAGATGTGAATTGAGAAGTTCAGGACAGGACGTTCACAATTCCCCCGGTATATTGCCAAAGCCTCGGGCAAACGTGAAGCTTTAGGAGGTGCAGGAGTGCAGATCTAGTTGCTGGCACATCCAGTGAAAACAGCAGTTTTAGAAAGCTACATGCAGGAAAGGTCTTTTCACCTTATTTGGCAGCTTGACACCTGGTGGTAGTTCTGCAAGACTACGGGTAGGGATTGACTGGCACCATTTTGAGCTTGGCATTTGATGGGGAAGGGAAAGTGGAGATCACTCCTGCTCCCCACTAGAAATCAGAAAATCACCTGGTAAAACCTGGGGAATAGTTAGAGATGAGAGTGTTCACTGGGGTGAAAGTTCTGCCTTTGTCCGGTGGGTATGGAAAGGGCAATGATGATATTGAGAGAGTTTGGGGGTATGGGAAGGGTACTAATGATGATGGGGGGGAGTTAAGATATTGATGATTATTTATTATTATTATTTAACATTTCTTATATACTGCCTTTCATGACATCAAGGTGGTTTACATTGAACAAACTGAAATTACATTGAACAGGGCATTATAACTTGGAGATAACTATTTTACAGGGAACATGGGCTATGGAGGGTTAAGTGGCTTGCCCAAGACCACAAGGAGCACCTGTGGGACTAGAAACCCCAGTCCTTCCGGCCCAAGGTTGCTGTCCTCTAGTGGGATTTGAACCCCCGACCTTCCGGCCTGAAGTACCTTGCCCCAACCACTAGGCCACTCCTCCACTCCATGATGTCATAGGGGATGTGGGTAGGGGTTCGTGGAGGAGGTTCCATCAGCCTTTTCATCTGTCCCTTCAAGCTGGTACTTACGTATGCCCTGGAGGTGACTCACATGTAACATGCAGAATATCTGTCTATATTTTCAGCCTCTCTAAACCATGCCCTATCCATATTCAAAATATGTCCCTTGAAATTTCAGTGGTATGGTTCTCCACAGGTAAATAATGGCTTTCTAAAATTGCTATTTGTGCTTGTGGTTGATCTACACATGTAAACACCATTATTTACATTAGGAGATGCTTCTAAAATCATGCCCATAGCATAGTTATATATTCATTGGTAAACATCTAACTCCATATGAAAGCTGACCTCCAAAATGTTGTCATGGTCATATATGCAAATATAGTAATATGATTCCAAATTTAGAGCAATGAGCTTTTAGGATATTCTCCCCATTACATATATTAAGGTGCAATAAGTGTATGATATTTACAATGTAAATTTAAGTCACAAAAAACATGCTTTGGGGTAGTGTTACATACAGAATGCATAAGGCAGGGAAGAAAACATCTCTAAGATTAAAGATGTTTCTCTAGGGGACAATTTTCAAACTGCCTGCATTACTGCAAAGTCTGTGAATATTTGTACCTGTGGTTTTTTTAACACTCTTCAAAGAGAAGGACTGATTGAAAGAGGGGGAGAATAGAAGGACAAAAGGAAGAAAGTATGGCAAAAAAGGAAGGAAAGAACCTAGTAACATCAAGGAAACAGGAGTGCTTCCACCAGTATCCAATGTATTCCACTTTCAGAAGAGGCAATACATTAAGGAGTCTGTTTAGTAAGCGGCACTAGCAGCTTCCATACAAAATCGTAGCCTGGTAGCGCCGCTTAGTAAACAGACTCCTACGTTTAAATTAAATAAATAAGTAGATGGCAAAGGAGACCACTTAATAACAGAGTCAAATTTACTGGGTTCTGATTTTCCGTATTGTGTTTTACAGATGTTCAGGTTCCATGACCTCCATTACACAGATCTCCTCTGGTCTTGGGAAGAAGAACCAATATTTTGATACAAAGAGTCATTCTAAATGGTCTAGTCATGGTTTGGACATCTGCAGACAAGCACATGGATGTCAAAATCACAGACACATCTTGGTAACCATTCCAGAAATCTCTAGAACAGGGACATTCAAATAGGCGCCAGGGTGTGTGTGACAGAGACAATGGACTTACACGTCCCCATTTTATCCCAGAAGCAGTGGAGCTGTCTGCAGGCACATACATGTTTATTCCTGCTCCAGGCACATATAGGCATCAGGAAAGTGTTTGTCTTCAACTTAAAACATCCAGAGAGTGTAGAGAATATGGAGAACTAAGTCACTAGCTTTAGATTACAAAGTCTCACACTGGGATTTGAATGCTGGCCACCCAGCTCTTAAGCTACTACTCTAACCGTTATGCTGTTAATCATCTTGGTTCTGAAAGTCTCTCCTGGAGACATCTACTATATAGACATTTGATACACATGCATATCGGGCACATCCACGTATCTGGAATTGTGCCTCAACTTGCGCGTGCCTGCCTTTCTTTTCAGATGTTCTGGCTTTGACGTCCCAGATTGCACTTGCACGTCCCATTTGAAATGTGTCTCATAGTGTCTTAGAGTATTTGCTTGCAGTCCTTGTATGCTTTCTTGCAGCAATGTTCAGAATATCACTTGACCCTACTTGTCCTTCTAATTATCGCACCATCTACAGTACCTTCTGCCATTCAATTTCAAACTTCTTGAATGTGCAGTCCTCTGCCACTGCCTTGAATTTCTCGCCTCTTAAGCTCTCCTTGATCCTCTTCCATCTGGCTTTTGTCCCCTACATTCTACTGAGACAGCTCTTGCCAAAGTCTCCAATGATTTGTTCCTGGCTAAATCCTAGGGCCTCTACTCTGTCCTCATTCTTCTTGATCTATCTGCTGCTTCTGACACTGTTGACCACCACCTTCTCCTTGACTCATTGTCCTCACTTGGGACTCTGTGCTATCCTGGTTCTCTTCTTATCTCTCCCATCACTCAGTGTTTGTTCTGGTGGTTCCTCTTCTATTGCTCTCTCACTCTCAGTTGGTGTACCCCAAGGCTCTATTCTGGGCCCTCTCTTTTTCTCTCTCTATACCCAGTCCCTTGGTGCTCTCATATCTTCCCATAGCTTTCAATATCATTTTTGTGCTGATGACTTTCAGATCTATCTATCTACACCTGATATTTCTCTGACACTCCAGTCTTGCATCTCTTCTTGCCTGTTTGACATTGCTGCCTTGATGTCTCACTGCCATGTGAAATTGAACATGGTCAAAACCGAACTTCTTATTTTTCTCCCTAGATCCTCCTCCCCCCTTCCTCCTTTCTCTATCAAAAAAGTATGGAGCAAACACAGAGAACCTCTAAAGGTAAAAAGAGGACTATTGTAGTTGATATGGAAGGGCAGACTAGATAGACCATGTGGTCTTTTTTTGCCGTCCTGTTTCTATGTTTCTGTAGATAACAGTCTTCTACTTCTTGTTTCCTCTGTCCTCAGCCTTGGTGTCATCTCTGACTCCTCCCTCTCCTTCTCCACACATATCCAACAAATAGCTAAAACCTGTCATTTCTTTCTCTACTACATTAACAAAATTTGCCCTCTCCTTTCTGAATCCACTACTAAAACACGTATCTACTTTTTAGTCACCTCCCAACTTGACTATTGCAACTTTCTCCTTGCTGGTCTCCCTTTGAGTTACCCTTCTCCCCTTCAATCTATTCAGAACTCTTCTGCGTAGCTAATCTTCGATATACTCATATTACTTTTCTTCTCAAGTCACTTCACTGGCTTCCCTTCTGTTTCCATATCCAATTCAAACTTCTCCTCCTGACCTATAAATGCATTTATTCCACTGCTTCTCACTACCTTTCCTCTCTCCTCTTTTCCTTCACCCCTCCTCATGAACTCCACTCTTCCACTGGCTTGCTTCTGTCCATGCCCTTTTCTTCTACTGCCAACTCCAGGCTCTTTTCCTTTTACCTTGCTGCTCCTTATGCTTGGAACAAACAAGCTGAGTCTGTACATCTGGTTTCATCTCTCCCCTTTTCAAATTCATGCTGAATGCTCACCTATTTGAGACTGCTTTTGAATCCTGATCTATGGTTTTCCTTATGTCTCCTTGCCCTTCCTTTTTGTACCCTTATTCGTATCTGTTGTATTGCCCGTCTTGTTTAGTTTGTAAGCTATGACGAGCAGAGACCGTCTTTTATACAGGATGTGTCTGTACAGCACTGTGTATGCCTTCTAGCACTATACAAATGATTATTAGTAGTAGTAGCAGCAAAGTAAGTTAAGTAAAAGTAAGTTAATTACTGGTAATACCCCAATTAACCTCCAAGTTGTATATCCCTGTTCTATGTAAAGCTAGTTGCTGTAATTGTTCCATGTAAACCGCTTTGAATGTATGATAAGGCGGTATAGAAGACCTGTTAAATAAATAAATAAATAAATAAATACAATAAAATAAAATCTTCCCTAAGATGACCATCTCCCTCTATGATCTGTCCTTTGCCACAACAGATCTTCTTTTGATGTCATCCCCTCATAAGAACATAAGAAATGCTATATTGAGTCAGATCAAGGTCCATAAAGCCCAGTATCTTGTTTCCAACAGTGGTCAATCCAGGCCACAAGTATGTGGCAGGTTCCATAAAGGCACACAGGTTCCACAATGCTTATCCTGGGGCAAGCAGTGGATTTCCCAGGTCCTCTTTAATAATGGTGTATGGACCTTTCTGCCAGGAACTTGTCCAAACCTTTTTTAAATCCAACTACACTAACGACTTTTATTACATCCTCCAGTAATGAATTCCAGAGTTTGATTACATGTTGAGTGAAAAAAATATTTTCTCTTTTTAGTCTTAAATGGGTTACATTGTAGCTTCATTGCATGTCCCCTAGTCTTTCTACTTTTTGATGGCATAAATGACCTATCTACGTTTGCCTGTTTCATTCCATTTATTAATTTGTAGACCTCTATCATATCTCTCACCAGCCATCTCTTTTCCATGTTGAAAAGCCCTAACCTTTTAAGCCTTTCCTCATAGGGGTATCCTTCCATCCCCTTTACCATTTTGGTGGCTTTTCTCTAAAATCTTTTTTTAATTCCTCCATATCCTTTTTAAGATATGACAATCAGAATTGCACCCAGTATTCAAGGTGTGGTCACACCATGGAACGATGCAGAGGCATTATAATATCCTTTGTTTTATTCTCCATTCCTTTCCTTATGGATTTTGGCAATGTATTTGCTTTCATGGCCACCACTGCATGCTGAGCAGAGGGTTTCAACATATTATCCATAATGACACCTAGATCTTTTTCCTGGGTGGTAGTTCCTAATGTAGAAAATTGCAGCGTGTAACCACAGCTTGGGTTGTTCTTTCCTAAGTGAATAACTTTTCGCTTGTCCACATTAAATTTCATCTGGCATTTGAACATCCAGTCTTCTACTTTATCAAGATCCTCTTGCAATTTTTCACAATCCTCTTGCGTTTTAACAACTTTGAATAATTTTGTGTCATCTGCAAATTTGATCATCTCATTCGCTATTCTCATTTCCAGTTCATTTATGAATATATTAAAAAGCAGCGGAACCAGCACATCCATGGGGTACTCCGCTATTCACCTTTTTCCACTGAGGAAATTGGTCATTTAGCTAATTGGCCATTCCCCTCTGAATGCTGAGCACTGGTGATGAAGGAGCTCATTCACACAGTGCTGGACATGAGAAGTTAGATCCATGCTGTCTTTGTAGTGCTCACTGCCTGTGATGCTTCTTCCACACTGAGAATGATGATAATTCTTTTCCTTATTCAGACAAAAGAGCCATCAATACAATGTCCCAATATTTATTTAGACAGTTTTGTACACCACCTTATCCTTCAATCAAAGTGTTCACAACACAATTGGGGGATACATTTAACATGAGGGGATATGAGAGATACACTAACACCTACAGGGAACATGGGCAATAGAGGGTTGTGGCTTGCCCAAGACCACAAGGAGCACCTGTGGGACTAGAAACCCCAGTCCTTCTGGTCCAAGGTTGCTGTCCTCTAGTGAGATTTGAACCCCTGACCTTCTGGCCTGAGGTAACTTGCCCCAACCACTAGGCCACTCCTCCTTATTTAATCAATGATTCATCAAAAAGGATCAAGAAAACCAAAACAAAACAAAGCTCTCTTCTAATTTTCAAAGTATATATGATGCTTTGACAAATTCTTGTTTTTTGATTAGTCCTGTTTGATGAATCCTTACCTTATAACCATCTTCTCCCTCTCCTCTCCCTTTTCTTTTTCTCCCTTCTCTTTTTTCCCTTTTCTACCACTTTCTCATCATCCTGTCCCCTTTAGTATCTTTTCAAAATCTTTTAACTCTGGTAACCCGGAGGCCCTCCTCGTCCTCCTTCACCCCCTTTTCCCCAGCCCCCCTTCTATTCCCTTAGAACTTAACAAACACACCAACACCATAATATGGTACAACTTTGGTCGCAGCTTTATTAATACATGTAACAACCAGCCCAACATGGGCAAAAACATACTCAACCTCGCCCCCAACCCCTTACTGGACGATGCCCCCACCAGCCATACTATTAGCAAGGCGGAACATCCTCCTCACCGCCCCCCGCCGCCTGCCTCTCCATGCTAGTAGCAAAGGCCGGCCCTCACATCCCGATACTGGGCCGAGACCCTCGACCGGGATGTCTCGCCCCACCCCGGGGAGCCCTTCGCTCCCCCACAGCTCCTAAATCAGTTACCGCCCCACCACCTCGGCGAGCGCTGGCTCTCTACCCCGCCACCGGGGCGAGGTAACTACTTATCCTCGCACCGACCCACCCCCATAAAGCTGCGACCAACCAACTGCTCCAGCATCTCCTGCCAATCGTTTAATAAAAGATCCTGCCCCACAGGAGATAGGTGCACCCCATCTGTACGGTACAGGCCCGCACAGTTTGCATCCGCCCACGGGTGCTGCACCTGCCAGCCACCTGCCTGCTGCACCGAACGCCCAATCTGCCGATTAACTTTTGCTAAGCCTCGCGACCACCGCCGCTGAGACTGGCAGGCCGGCCTCTGTATAATATCAGACCATATAATCGCCACTCCCGGCCAATTCCCCTGCAGCACTCTTATGTCCCGCTGCACCGCTCGAATGAGCTGTCGACAAGTCCAACTTGATAAGTTGCTGCCGCCCAAATGAATCAACACCCCAAGTGGGCGCTGCCACCGGTCCGCCTGTCGTCGAACCAAAGGAAGAAGCTTGCCACCACCGCATGCCGCGCTCCCCCATCCACAGCATCCGAATGTTGCAGGTAGCCAGGCCCAGATGCACTCCAAGAGGGCGCAGCATGGCCCTCCGCTCGGCCCAGTACACAAAGGAGTGCCCGACAATCCACCACTCGCCAGCTGTGCACTCACACGAACCTCCGTCCAGGGAAGGAAGACGCGGCAGCCCTCCTGTAACATGAAACACATCATTAATATCCCCCCCACGCCCCCCCGCTCCCCACCCAGAGTCACCCGTCACAAATGCTCCAGCCGAACATAACCCACATAAGCGCCAGATCGCCATCCCCCAATCCTTTGAATCACCTCCCCCTCCAGCCCAGCTGCCACCGCACTCGTCACCGCCCCTATCCTGAAGGAATGGGATGCGAACTGCCACTCCGCATATCCCAAACGCCGCAAGGCCAAGCACAGCACCGCTGTGAAATGAAACTGTGTGACCGGCTGCCCATCCGTGTGACGAAAAAATTGGCCTGCCATCTGCGGCCGCCGCTGCTCATATGCCTGCAAATTCCTCACCGGGCATGAACACAGCCCCGGAATCGCTTTCAGCAAGACCCTTCTGCCTACACCTTGTTGATCAGTCTTCGAGCGCTTGATATAAATCCTCACGGATGTCTCCTTCAAGACCACGTGCTGTACTTCCAAGCCCCCCTGATCCTCCCGCCGTTTCGACCGCGGAACCAATTCGCTAACCCAAAATGCCCCGAAGAAGGCAGTCACAAACAGAGCACGAAACAATACCGCCTCGGACTCCATCGCCGCCACCTCCAATAACACACCCCATATCCGCAAGAGCAACTCATGCGACACTGGACGCCGCCAATCCCACCCTTGGGACCTCTCCCACACCCACCCCGCCAACAGCCGCTTTACCAAAAACAACGCACTAGGATTACCCCAGCCTGCCACCTTGCTGAAATAGGAGAAGCCGCCAATGCTGCCCGCACCGACGACTGCGAGCAGCCTTGCCCTTTCGCCCAAACTATGAACGAACCCGCAAGCTTGTCATCTATTCTCCCGCTGCTCCAGCCCTTCCCCCGCAGAAAGGCCCATACCTTGGCATATCCTCGCCTATAGGCTACCCACGTACCTGGAGCCACCGAGGACCGCAACAACCCCATCACTCCAGAGTCCCAAGCTGCCAAAAGTGCTCCAGCACCGTCGTCGCTGCTTCGTCCGCTCCCGGGGCCAATGCCCGTAACTTCGCCCACTGAAAACGAGACAGAGCATCAGCAATGGAATTATGCGAACCCGGCACATGACGGCCCTGGCTGTGACATTGAGGCACGAGCAGGCAAGCACCATTATCCGCATTAGCGCCGCCACTCTCAGACACTTAGGGGAGTGCCTGTTAATCACCTGCACCACCGCCGCATTATCACACCAGAAGACCACCCTCCTATTTCTCAACCTCTCAGGCCACACCCAAAATGCCACCACTATCGGGAACAATTTCAAAAATGTCACATTACGCATCAAACCACTCTCCGCCCAGGATGTTGGCCAAGCCTCCGCACACCAAGAACCCTGACAATACAAACCAAACCCCGAACCGCCCGTCGCATCCGAAAATAGCTGCAAATCCACATTGGACAACTCTGAAGATTGCACCAGCGAGCAGCCGTTGAAGTCCGCGAGAAAAGCGCCCCAAACCCGCAGATCCTCCAGCATCCCCGCAGTCACCCGAGTACGATGATGCGGGCGCCGCACCCCCACCGTGGCCAAGGACAGCCGGCGTGCAAATGGCCGCCCCATCGCAATCACTCGACATGCAAAATTCAAGTGCCCTACTAGCGCCTGCAACTCCTTCAATGTCACCTTCGAAGCCGACCCCACCTCCGCTACCAACGCCTTCAGCCGTTCCCCCTTATCCGCTGGCAAGCAAACAACTAAGTCCACCAAATCTATCTCTATCCCCAAGAAGGATAGGCATGTCACCGGCCCAAGCGTCTTCTCCACCGCCAACGGAATCCCAAATTCCTCCGCCATCGCCTGAAACAATCCCAACAAGGTTGCACAAGCCGCATTCTGCGCTGGACCCACAAACAAAAAATCGTCCAGGTAGTGTACGATAGAACAGCAACCCGACCGCTGAGCCAGCACCCAATGCAAGAACGAACTGAAGGTCTCAAAATAGGCACAGGAGATCGCACAACCCATTGGCAGACACTTGTCAAAATAAAACTGGGCATCAAACTGGAAGCCCAGCAATGGAAACGCTGATGGGTGAACTGGTAAGAGCCTAAAAGCTGATTCAATGTCCACCTTCGCCATCAAGGCCCCCATCCCACATTGGCTCTTCAGATCCACTGCCACATCAAATGGAGCATACCGCACAGAACAGCACTCAGGCGGAATATGATCATTCACGGAGTCTCCCGGCGGGAAGGACAAGTTGTGTATCAAACGATAATGCCCTGGCTCCTTCTTAGGTATGACCCCTAAGGGTGAAACGATAAAAGGCGAAAATGGGGGATGATCAAATGCCCCTGCTACCCTGCCCAAGGCACATTCAGTCGCAATTTTACGATGGGCCACCTCGACCATAAGATGCATCGAGCCCGAATTACTGGCCACTACCCCCGAGACTTCACCCTAATACAGAATATGAAAGCCCTCCGAAAAACCCAACCACAACAGATGTGCCGCTTTGGCGTGTGTACTCCTCCCATAACGCTCCAGCCACAGCTGCAATGCCTGTGTCTTAATGGGGGTAGGCGCCAACCCCCATTGTGCCCCCTCATTTGCCCCGCCCACTGCTCCGGACACTCCTTTCCTACTACACTTCATGGCCGAGTGGCCTCCTCCACATATCGAGCAGGCGTGGTGGAACTTGCAATCTGGGAAGGGACAAGACAATTTATTAAATCGCGAACAGAGGTCTCCCCCTGGTCCACCATTGGGCAATCCCGGTACCGCGCCCGCTGCCCGAAAGGACCGCAAGTCGGCCGCCGAATTTTGCCCACCAACTTTCCCCTGTCCGCCGCTACTACCTCCACCCCCTTTTTTGGCAGACATTTGCGTCTGCCATAAATTAGTATCTCGCATCCCCCAGGACAACTGCGTATTCTCCTCCATCATGTCCCGGAATTCTTCATCATAGTTGAGCCAAGCCCAACCTTCATGCGCCTGAGACGCAGCCAGAATGGCATCAGCATATGCCAATAACTCACCATACAGAGCCGGGTCCGAATGTCCACACACACTCGCCAAGCGTAAAAACGCTCGCGTCCAGTTCAATGTATTACGGGAGACCTTCTGCACCCTCCCCGCCTTCTCATCCTCCTTACGCTTCTTCCTACTCTCTCCCGAACGCTTCCTTCCCTCCAAGAGCCGAAAGATATCAATGTACCTCCTCTTCCGAATTCGCCTCCGCAACTTGCGCGGAACGCTCTCCCACAACTCCGCGCAACGCACCACTGAAGACACCGCTTTTTCCCCTCTCCCCCTTTCTGCCGCCGAATCATCCGATGAACTCCCGGAGGACGAGGAGGACAATGACGAACTACGCCTACAGTGACGCCCGTGCTTCCTCTTAGCTTTGGCTTTGCGCCCCACCATAGCCACCGCCCCGCCCAACGCCCTTTCACCACCCAGAGTACCTGAACCCCCTCTACACTCACCCTCAGTGACTTGCTCGCTGGCCTCTGGCACTGCTACGGCCGGACTGGCCTGCTCCACACTCTGGGCCATCGCCGCTGAACTGCTCCCCGCGCTCCCGGCTACTGGCACTCCACTCACCAGAACCTGCAGAGGAAGAGAAGTACCAACAGCAGCAGGACCCAACCCATACCGCCCCGCTCCCCAAACAGTCCCCCCCCCGTACTGCCAAGCTGAAGTACCTAAACCCCCCGCCGCCCACTGAGACCCCTCCCATGCTGACTGGACCCCCACACCTGGGAATCCCACACTAGCCCACTCCCCCCAGCCGGATCCCCACGGCCCCATGGTCATTAGCTGCCCTCCCCCATGTGGCCACTCATCAACCCACCCCCCGGTGCATACTGCATTACTTGCCCACCCTGCCACCATGGAACATACCCGCCGTCCCCGGGCATCCCAAATGGGACCCTTAAGAGGCATGCGGCCGCATCCTGCACACACCCAGACCCCGCCCCCTGTTCCCCTCTCTCACCCCTGCTACCCACCTGCCCCAGGGCCCCGGCAATCTACGGCCTGCTCCCCCCAGCCACACTATCCCCGACGGACCCTGACCCTGCCTGCTTCAGGCCGCGGGCTCCTGAAGTCGCCCCCCCTCCTAACCCCGAACTGGAAGCCCTTTCGTCCATCCCCCCGTGCCCCTTCTGCTTCCCCTACTCCTGGGACTAACCGATAGGGGTGCCTGTCGGGCGGTCTTCCCCCCTGCTCATGCCCCCTTGCATGCACCAGCTCCACGAGTCCCCCCACCCCTCCCCCTAGACTGTGCCCTCTGCCGCCCCCTTGATCCCTTCCTGGCCCGCACCATGCTGTAGCTGCCCACCTCCGGTCCCCAGCTTGTAGTCCAGCTGGTAACTTAACTTAAAGGGCAGGTTTTAGTTTTGTGTTTGTTTTTTTTTTTTTTTTAACCAAAAAACCCTCTCCACAGCCCAGCAATGCACCCCTTTTAAATTCCCACCGGCCGCACCAACCAACTCCCTTCCACCGCGTCCCTCGCTCACCCGGTATCCTGCACAAGGCCTCCCAGCCGACCA
Source organism: Ichthyophis bannanicus (assembly GCA_033557465.1). Taxonomy (NCBI): domain Eukaryota; kingdom Metazoa; phylum Chordata; class Amphibia; order Gymnophiona; family Ichthyophiidae; genus Ichthyophis; species Ichthyophis bannanicus. Next base: position 389,387,769 of record CM066038.1, on the reverse strand, counting down.
CCTTGCTACCAGGCCTCTGCCGCACAGACGAGCATCCCGAAACATGCCCATTCCCTCCGAGGAGCCGCACTGAAAGGCAGAGCCACGCGGCTCCTCGCTGGACCAAGGACCGCCCTCTCCTCTCCGCGGCCAATGGAATCTCTCCTCCAATGCTGTGGAGCGATTTCCTCCTAGCCGCAGGGCTCCATCCTCCTCCCCCCCGCACCCCTGTCACATGGCAAAGGCCGAGGCCGGGCCCGGGCCCAGGTTACCGTTGGCTGAGGGACCCGGCCCAGCGGCCTCGGACATTAACAGCAGTGTCAACAAATGACTTTGATGATCAGACTTTGATGCTTGTCAAAGGGAATGGTATTTGCCTGATCACGTTGGTACTATCACTTGACCAAATTACTGTGTGCTACCCTCCTGGCAATACAGATGCTTTGTTTGGTAAATAGGATTGAGGTATTAACATAATAAGTAGCCTGAACAATACTTTTAGATTTCATTAGTTTAATACACAGTATTTTCTAGGCCAAGCTTTATTTTTCATTTCATCATAATTGTGATTAGTTATCCACAATAATCTAACAAGATAATTATATTTTCTAGACGGGCTCTTTCATCTAGGTCCAAGAAAAGTCATAATATTTTTTATTTATTTATTTATTTAGCAAGCATTTGTAGCCCGCTCCTTCCAGCGATCAGAAGCGGGTAGGATTACTATTGTGAAACTGCCGAATCAAGGCAGGTACAAATTTTGTTTACATACAGATTGTCAGAAAAGCACATCATACAGAGTTAACACTTCTTAGCTATGGGGGAGTTCATTTACATATATACATAAATACATATATACAGGATAATCTTCTTGGACTGTCGAATCAAGGCAGGTACAAATTTTGCTTACATACAGATTGTCAGAAAAGCACTTCATACAGAGTTAACACTTCTTAGCTATGGGGGAGTTCATTTACAGATATACATAAATACATATATACAGGATAATCTTCTTGGACACAGTGGTCAGGGGCTGCTCCATCTGTGGGTTTAGTTCAGGTTGAAATGTGATTGGAAAATGTGCATTTTGAGTTTCTTTCTGAAGTCTAGAAGGTCATTGCTAGCTCGTAGTTCTGGTGGGAGTTGGTTCCACAGTGTTGGCGCCACATATGAGAAAGCCCTGTGGCTGGTGTTAGTTTTGGCAGATCTTATATCTGTTGGAGTGTGAAGGATGTTGGAATTGTGGGTTCTTCTGTTTCGGGTAGGAGGTTGCAATCTTACTAGGTTGTTGAGGAAGGAAGGTGCTAAGTTGTGGATGAGTTTGAAGGTGGTTGTTAGTATTTTGTATTTTGTGCGAGCTGTTATGGGTAGCCAGTGTAATTGAATTAGCACTGGTGTGATGTGGTCACTTAGATTTTTCTTCATTATGACCCTGGCAGCTACATTTTGTGCCATTTGTAATATGTTTAGGGTTTTTTTAGGTAAACCTTGTAGGATGGCGTTGCAGTAGTCAAAATGTGGCATGATGAGTGCTTGGGCCACTGTTCTGAAGTCTTGGGGATCAATAATATTCCGAATGGGTTGGAGCACTCTAAGCTTGTGGAAAACTGCTCTGTTGGTCTTTCGGAGGTGTTTTTCCATCTTTAGGTCACAGTCAAATGTGACTCCTAGATACTTTATTTCTTTTTTTGTTTGGTAAGTGTTGTTACATAGTGTTATTGATGTGGGAGGGTCAAAATTCGGTTCTTTGGAGATATACATTACTTCGTTTTTTTTGTGATTAATTGACATGCTACTTTGTTGTAACCAGTCTTGCATCTCTCCGATACATGTCTCCAGTGGGTTGTAGTCTGGGTTTTTAGTGTCTAGTTGTGTGTATAGCATGATATCATCGGCATAGATGTGGTAATTAATTTCGTGCCGTGAGAAAATTTTGCATAGTGGCTGCATATATATGTTAAACAGAAGTGCTGAGAGAGCAGAGCCTTGGGGGATTCCCTGTGTTTGTGAGAAAGATTCTGCTTTTTCTCCGTTGAATTGAACCTGTTGTGTTCGATTTGAGATGTAGGATGAGAACCATTTTAGTGGGGTTCCTGTTATTCCTATTGATTTTATCCTATTTATGAGGGTCCCATGATTAACTGTATCAAAGGCAGCTGAGATGTCAATGAATACAAGAATGTACATTTTCTTTTTGTTTTCAAGGCCCTTTAGGAGGTTGTTAAGTAGAACTAGTAACAGGGTTTCAACTCCATGATGTTGCCTGAAGCCATATTGCTGGTCATCAAGAGGAGCACTGTCAGTCAGATGGTCTTGGAGTTGTAGAAGGACCGTTTTTTCTATGATCTTTGCCAGGAATGAGATACTTGATATGGGACGGTAGGAGGCTGGGTCTTCTCCGTTGAGTGTAGTGTTTTTTAGGATTGGTCTAATGACTGATTTCTTTAGTTCTGAGGGCATGATTCCTTGTTGTAGGGATAGGTTAACTATGTGTGCTATGTGAGGTGCTATGTCTTGTTTCACTGCCTTGATCCAGGATGCAGGACAGGGATCTAGTGGGGAGGTGGTGCTTTTCAGGCTTGTGACAATGGCTGTGATTTGCTGGGTTCCTATTTTGTGGAAGTGCTCCCATAACTGGTTTTGCGTTGTGTTGTTCTCACTTCTGATTTGTGGTGTTGGTGGGGGGGGTGGAGGACCAGGGGCCGTCAGTTTGGTCGCGTAGTGGTTTGCCAGTGTTTGGACCTTGATGGATTTGTTGAGGTTGGCATTTTGGTCGGTTTTGGTTAGTGATTTGACTAGTTCAAATAACTCTCGTGGGCGATTGATTGCCTTGTTTAGGATGTTGGTGTGATGTAATTTTTTTGCATTGTTCACGTCGTCTTTGTATTTTGCGAGATGGGCCATGTATTTAGTTTTGAGATCGGAGGATTTGGTTTGTCTCCATTTTCTCTCTATTTTACGGAGCTCCCTTTTTGATTTTATTAGAGTTCCTGTGTACCAGGGTTCCGAGTTGATCTTATGTGGGTTTGATGTGTGTTTCAAAGTTGGGTTAGATGTATTTTGGATGTGTGTGTTCCATCTGTTAGTTAGTTCGTCTAGGTCTGTGGAATCTAGGTTTATGTGGGATGCAATGGTGCTTATGAGGTGTTCCTCGTTGAGTTTGCTGAATTTCCTAATGGGGTTGGTCATTCTCATCTCCTTTGAGTTTTTGGGTTGGCACTGTAGTTTAAGTTTACAGTTGATTTGGTGGTGGTCTGACCATGGTACTTGAGTTATGTTTATTATAGGTGGTTCATTGCTTTGTTGTGGATTTCTGGGTATGAAAATCATATCTAGGATGTTTCCTCTATCGTGTGTGGGGTTGCTTATTATTTGTTGGAAATATAATATAATATATCTTTATTCCTCTAAACTCCTCAATGAGTTGTTAGAGGCTGAGTCAGTAGGCACATTCTTTTTCAAAGACAACTCTAATGATAACATTTCTTTGCCTTTTTTTTAAACAGAACATGGTAAATGTCTTATTTAATATGTAATCCAAAATTATTATGTACCCAATCAAAAGTGAAGCTTTCAACCACACTATCAACAGACAAATCTTACACCCACTTCAGGCAATGCGAAGTCAATCCCCTTATTTACTTTTTACTTATTCCTTATATATGTATTTTATAAGTCTTCATAATATGCAGTTATTAAAAATTAGCAGTAGGAAAAAGACCTCAGTACAATGTGAGCCTGAAAACTTCAAGCTTGTTTTAGACTTTCTACGAATGCAATGGCACCAATATAATACATCATGGGTCAAGAAAAAATCTCCTGCATATGGAATCTTTCTTATGAACATAAGAACATAAGATATGCCATACTGAGTCAGACCAAAGTCTTTCAAGCCCAGTATTATGTTTACAACAGTGGCCAATGGGAGGCATTTTTCCTCCTGCTAATTATTAAGAAGTATAAAATGCACAAATAAGGGATAAGTAAAAAGTAAATTAATAAAGGAATTACCTCCACGTTCCTTGAAATCGGTATGAGCATTCTATTGATAGTGTTAATTTATGTGTAAGCCATTTTGGCTTGTCACGCCCTTGCCCCTTACTTCCAGTATGGAGGGGCGTGGTTATCATAGAAAGTTTCACCTTTTAGCCTTTTACTGACTTGTTCTTTTGCAATGCCTCTTGGGAAAGGTAGTTCAGTCACAATTCATAGAAACATAGAAACATAGAAACATAGAAACATGATGACAGAAAAAGACCACAAGGCCCATCTAGTCTGTCCTTCCATAACAACAACTACAACAGCCAATTCACTTGGCTTCAGGTAAAAACACTTGTAGTTGGCTCGAATAGTAAGGCAATGACAGAATTTATTGAAGCAAACGCAAAGGTTCACAAATACTACCCTTGGATTCTTTCTCCAGGATAAGGCAATGACAGAATTTATTGACTCAAACGCAAAGGTTCACAAATACTACCCTTGGATTCTTTCTCCAGGATTCTTCACAATAGACATCAGGACATAAATAAACTCAAAGCAAACTTACAGCTTATAGTGTTCTTCAGCTCAAAGATAAAGCCTTCTAACAGTCATTGCTACCAGCTTGGCTAGCATTGCTGTTTAAAGCAAACAAAAACAGCATTTCTCAATGGCAGTTTTCTGTTCTCATAGTCCCAAACACTTCCAGGCTGTTTGTCTCCTTACAAACAAAGTAAAACTTTTAACAGGAAAAAAAAACTTCTCATAAGCAAATAATGCTCTATTCCAGGCTTTAGGAATATTCAAAAACAAAGCCAAAACTTTACTTTCTTTCACCATTAGCTCGGCTTCTTGACGGTGCACTGCTCTGGATAGCAGGTGTTTAATAAGCCCAATCAGAGAGCTTCAGCTTGCTCTGGCTTTCTCAGCAAACGTATTTCTTCTTTAACACAGGACATGCACAAAACCATCTACAGGCTTTCAAAGTTACCTGACTCTGAAGGTTTTCTCTTAAGGGTGGTTTTCCTTCAATCCCTCTGCAGTAAAGGATTGGCATAAGGAGCAATCCATCTATGAGTCCTCGTCATTCACAGCTAGGTCTGGTTCACCTAGTTGCATAGGCTCTACCTCTCCTTCCAGTTCACAGGGTTCAGCTGACTGCCTTCCATTAGAGCTGAGAGTATCCCTTGCAACTCTGCACTGCTCTGTATTAGACAAGCTTTCAAGGCTCATACCTGGGCCTAGGCTTGTATCATCTTCTCCTCCCTCATGCTCTGGCCACCATTCTCCTGTGCTTCCTCATCCTGTTCTCCAGCTTGTGTTTCTGCTTGGGTCTCTCCCTGAGACTCTCTCTGGGACTCTCCTCCTCCTTTCTCTCTCCGTTTCTTCCTCTATCCTAGACTTAAATCCCCAAGGCTCCAGCCCCACCTCTGCTCCTCTCAGGTGACGGAGATCAGCTTGCCTCCTGGCAGCTGGGTAATTAGGGAACTCATTGACATAAGGGTCCTTTACCCTGGGTCTGTATTCCCTCTCCTTTTCTCCACTAGGGGAACTCTGAAACCTATCCCATCTGGGAATTTCCTGCTTTCTAGGTGTGATTGGGGTTCTGTTTCTCTGACCTTGTAGAATAGGTCCTTTTATAAGGGTGAATTCCTTTCCTTTATCCCTTTCTCCTCTGTCATGATAAGCTTCCTTATCACAGGCTTCATAAGGCCAGACCAGAATTATTAATCAGAATTATTGCAATATATTTCTAGATTTAAAACTAGATTTAGCAATGTACACTAGTGAAATTAACACACATGATTATTAGTTAGGTCCCACTGCATAAAAAGAAGCTTGCAGTAAATAATACAAGTTAGTGTGCAGATGCACACTTTAGTAAATCTAGCTGTTAGATCATTAAAGCTAAGCATAATCTTCAAATATAAATAGTGGAGGAGTAGTCTAATGGTTAGTGCACTGGCTTTGTAACCAAGAGACCAGCATTCAGTTTCCACTAGCACTCCTTCCACTAGCACTCCTTCCACTAACACTCAACATGTAATCAAACTCTGGAATTTGTTACCGGAGGATGTAGTAAAGGCTGTTAGTGTAGCTGGGTTTAAAAAAGGTTTGGACAAGTTCCTGGAGGAAAGGTGCATAAACCATTATTAAGAAGGGACCCAGGATATCAATGCTTGACCCAGTACAAGCATTGTGGAACCTGTGTCTTTTGGGGAAACTGCTAGGTACGTACGACCTAGATTGGCCACTGTTGGAAAAAGGATACTGGGCTTGATGGACCTTGGTCTGACCCAGTATGGCATATCTTATGTTCTTATGTTCCTTGTGGCCTTGGGCAAGCCACTTAAACCTCTATCACCTCAGAAGAAAGGTCTGGCAATCTACTCCTGGTCACACTGCCAAAAAATCCCAAGCAGGGCTGTGTCTCCAGCAGTCTGCCTTGACTTGAAGATGCACAAATGTAGATGTGCCCATCCAAACTAGCAGGTCCTTTTACTAAAGCCTGCTAACTGGTTAACGTACATTTCACAATACAATGACGACTTCTGGTGACCCTAGGCCTTTCTTCTGAGGCAATAGAGGGCAAAGTAACTTGCTCAAAGCCACAAGGAGTGCCAATGGGTATGAAATGCTGGTCATTTAGTCACCAGGCTACTGATCTAACCACTAAGCTATTTTTTTCATTTCTAATCCACATTTTAGCGTCTGCTAATTGACAGCCAAGAATGCTAACATGCATTCATACCAGTTACCCGCTGCTGGAGCACATGGTAAATCACCATCACATGCCAAGGAGGGAAATGGGTGGGATAGTGATGGAGTGTGGGTGTGGAGAGCACATTGCCACTAATGTGAGGGCAACTGCCATGCACTCAGTGACAATGTGGCAATTAGCATGAATGCACATAATGATACCTTTATGGATGTCATTAGTTGCATCTGTGTTAATTGCACCATGTGTTCTTTTGCCGGATCATATGGTAACTCCTGCAAACTTGATGGGCATACTCCTGACCGGTACTTAAGAACATAAGATATGCCATACTTGGTCAGACTAAGGATCCATCAAGTCCAGTATCCTGATTCTAACAATGACCAATCCAGGCCTCAAGTACCTGTCAGATTCCCAAACGTTATCCAGATTCCATGCTGCTTGTCAAATGGGTAAGCAGTGGATTTTCCCAGTCCTCTCTAGTAATAATTTATTGACTTTTCCTCCAGGAACTTGTCCAAACCTCTTTTAAATCCAGCTATACTAACAGCTTTTACTACATCTTCTGGTAATGAATTCCAGAGTTTGATTACGCGTTGAGTGAAACAATATTTTCTCCAATTAGTCTTAAATAGGCTACATTGTAGTTTCATTTGCAGTTTAATTTGCATGCCCCCTAGTCTTTTTACTTTTTGAAGGAGTAAACAACCAATCTACATTTACCCATTCTACTCCATTAATTACTTTATAGACCTCTGTCATATCTTCCTCAGCTGTCTCTTTTCCAAGTTGAAGAACTCTAACCTTTTAAGTCTTTCCCTGTAGGGATATCCTTCCATCCCCTTTACCATTTTTGTTGCTCTTCTCTGTACCTTTTTTAATTCTGCTATATGAGGTAGCTCATGACAGTTGTACTCACAATGCATTAATTGTGCCGCTAATCACATGGTAAGCCCAACCCTTTAGCAAAAAGGGCCCCAAAGTCAAACAGGTCTGAATCAAGTGAAGAAAGAAATTTGAGATGGGTTTCAAATGACAGATTTGTTCATCTTCATCTAGCGACTGTTGTTATTTTAAAATTTGAATCCTTTTGTTTGGACAGAGTTCATTTTAGTTTCAAACCAGTTTAAATATTTCTAATCAAAATGTCAGCAAAATTGACTTGTCTTGCTTAGTGAACATACACAAATAATTTTTAAAAATCCTGCTATAACCAATGCTTTCTTTTTGATATATAGCATTGCTACTTCTATGTAACTTAGGTTATGGCTGTCTTATAAAATAAATTGTGAAACTAATTTGACATTTTGATTTATGAATTATTACTCTGCATGTAAAGCTGTGCAAAACATGAAAATCAATTCTTCCCGCTTGTGCAAGGCTCAAAGGGATTTGGTAAGCATGACTATTGAAAGATTGTATTTCCAAAAATGTAAACTGGATTTATGATGCTTTGCAGCCTAAGTAATGATTGCTTTGTCTGCTGACTTTCACCATTACAGAATTTACCTATTTACTTTCTGGGATATGAAATTTATAGATACCTCCAGTATCAGAAAATTTCAAAGGATTGCTTTAGTATTTCAAACAATCTCATCCATCCAAATTAGTCATCTGTACCAAAAGGAAACACATTGTTGACTAATTTCAAATAAATGACAAGACATTAGTATTCAATTCATTGTTTTAGAAAATTAAAGTTTTAGAAAATCGTAAATGACTTTGTAATATAATCCCATCTGAGTCTCGTGCACTCTGTCACTCCTGTACACTTTACTAGGGGAAGACTAAATGGATACTAGACTGTAATCCAAAGCCAATTCAAGTGCCGCTAGGCTAAGGATTTGATGAGCCACTTATATAGTTAATATCACCATAATGAAAAGGAGGCTTCTTTAAACAAGATATCATCTTGAAAAATGAAGAGTTCCCTTGGGACAGCAGCATGAATTTGCAAGTCTGTCCTCCTTTTAAACTGCAGATGAATGTGTTTCTGTTAATTTTTTTGGATGTATTTTTGTAAAAGTATAAAATAGCACTACTATAAAACTTTAATTTGTTTTTCTTAAGTGCCCATTAGACTAACACTTAACACTCCATCTGCCACCATGATCCATTTGAATCCCTTGAGCATGGTGACATGGTTAATGCCTGTCAGTGTACAGTGCCAGCAAAAGGAGCCCTCGAATATAACTTACATTTTGGCCTCTCTCCATCCACCATATCTCTTTGATCTGGACACTTTCTGCTTCACAAATATGCTAATTGTCTGTTCCCCCGGAGTACCAATGATTGTAATATAGTGAAAATAGATATAATAGGCTTTATGAAATAAGTATTTTTCCACAAGTACAAAAAGGGAGAAAAGACAGAGTACGGGTTACTGGCTTACCACACTTTAATAAAAGGGCTCCTAAATTTGTACCCGAGGACAGAGAGCGTTGAGTGACAGATTAGTGCATTGTCTCAGAAGTAAAGAAACACTTTCACCTATAGTAATATAACAATAGTATAGTATATTATGATAATAATTAGAATTCTTATAGGAGTTTTGGTATTTCCCAGTTTAATCTAGATTTGAGAAAGGATTCCACCTTGCAGTCAGCTGAAAGGCCTCTCCTGATGACTAGAACAGCATCAGAACGGGATATGCCAAGCTCTTAAAGGGACCTCAGCTTTCATATCTGAGAAATCATAATAGGGGGTTGCACTACCACTACTATTATTTCCAAATTTCAAAGTGTTGCTAGGTTGCACAGCGTTATAAAGACACATCCCTGTTTCTTAGAGTTTACAATCTTAATCTGATTACATCATAAGGTTTGGGAAGGGTAGATGTGAAAATAGTTGTACAAAGAAAAAGAGAAGGTAGATGAGACCAGTAACAACACAAGTGTGGATGAAATGTTGGGTCATTCTTGGAGTATGTTATGGCCTCCTGTAGTCCAATAATTACATTAAAGATTGTTTCCTCAAGAGGAGAGTAGAAGCAACTGCAGTTTCCAGTGCAACTGTGAAGGAGCAGGTATCAGATTTCATCTCCACAGAGGGATAAAGGAAAGGAGAGATGGTGCAGAATGGGGGGTGGGGGGGAGGGGACAGAAGAGAAGCAGCAGGTAAAGCTAACTAATAGTGAAGCAAGTGCCCCATCCCTCTGAGAAGTATATTCAGCTGGATGTAAGAGATAAAGAGTTTGATAAATCCTCATGGATGGGATTTGCATCAGAATCATCATATTGAAAGTTTCATGGGTGAAGAAGGTCTTGAAGATCTTGTCAGCTTGCTAAGTACTGAGGAGGTAGAAAGTGAGACTGATACTTCCAGGGCCAAGAACACCCTACAGGCAAAGCAGACAGTAGAAAGTAGGAAGTATGCCCCTAGCCTTCTATCCTCTGTTCTATCCTTATTCCCAGGTCCAGCAATAGCAGCAATCCCCTCTTCAAAGAAGGAATCACAGAAATCCTCAGAAGTGTGGAGGCATCTTAAAGTGTTTGAGGATCTATGATATACGGAATAGAATTACTGTAGGAGGCACATTAGTAGAGAGAAGCTGATGGAGCATCTTAACAACAGTGGCATGCAGCATCATTTGCAGAAACAATACCTTATTCAGCTGAGTAGAAGGGGTGGCACTGATTCTGGGCTGGAGTGGAAATAGCAGTGGTGGGAAAGCTACAGAAAAAAAAATGTTTCTCAAGTGGAGCCCCCATCCTCTTCCCCCAATAAGATGATATGCCAGTAGCCCTAACATGCATCAAAGTAAGTCAGTATAGTGGAGATGGGGTAGTGCTCAGCAGCACTGTCATGAAGCAAGATGTGGTGACATGTTGCATTGGGAAATGATTTCCTTGGATGTCCAACTCATTCAGCTAGTTGACAACTGAGGTTAAAAAGGCTGCTGCATCTCTTAAATCCCTATTACTGAGTGTTCTGCAAGACAAACTATAGTAGGCAGGTGATCCCCAGCCTATATAATCAGTGTCATGCCTGACTGCAGGCAGAATTGGCAAAGGCAGAGGGTAGTAGCAATATATGGATTAGTCAGAATGCCACACGTGCTTAATTCTCCCTGACAGCACACAGATGGCAGTTGGATGAGGCAGGAGCAGGCTGTAGGTAAAAGAGGAGAGGAGTACTGGTGGGCTGTGCTGCACACCAAACTGATAGATGATAGCCATACCTGGGCACAGGGTTGGTAGACAGACCACAGACAGAGCACCAAGCTGCCTTGTTTTTTTTTCCCCATTTTGGTAACAGATGATGGGAAAAATATGGTTAATGAAGTGAAGGAGAGGGGATCTCATGGTATCAGATGCCATGTATATGTGCTGTCCTTGGTTATCAGTCAAGTCTTGAAGCTACTGATTGAAATGTGTTGAAATATAGCAGGGTATTTTCATTGGAAAGTGAAGAGTGAGCATGAACTGCTTGAGAAACACGAATCAGCAAGATCACTTGCACACCAGCTCATCAGGGTGCTGGCAGCACCTGTATTTCTACTTATTTGGTGGAGAGGTTAATGAATCAATTGGACCTGCATCAAATGCCACTATAGACCGAGTTTGAGATCGAAAACCTCCTGGAGTATCAGGACTGGGCAGATACTACTCAGGCCATAGATGTCCTGAAGCCGTTCAAGGATGCACAAAGAAACTAAGTTCCAGAAAGGCTACCCCCAATCTTCTCATCCTAACAGTGAATATTCTACAGGCAAAGTTAGAGGATTTTTAGCAGCAACAGGGATTCACAGCAGAGGTTTTGGTGCTTGTGAACTTCCTGCATGTTCAAGTAGAAAATAGGTTTCTGTCATATTTAATTTTCTTTTATTGTAAACCACCTTAATGCACATAGGAAAGACAGTAAAAACTAATGAACATAGAAACATAGAAATATGATGACAGAAAAAGACCACATGGGCTATCTAGTCTGTCCTTCCATATCAACAACTACAACAGTCCCCTTTTTTCCTTTAGAGATCCTCTGTGTTTGTCCCATGCTTTTTTGAATTCAGTTACTGTCCTCATCTCTACCACCTCCACTGTGAGACTATTCCACGGATCCACCACTCTTTCCGTAAAGAAATACGAGGGTCGTCCAGAAAGTAAAGAACGTTTTGGCATGGTTAAATAAAAACAAAAGATATCAGCACAAAACTTTATTTACATAGCCACAGGACCTTTCTCTACTATTCTACATAATCGCCATTGTTTTCAAGACACTTGTTGTAGCGTGGGACCAGTTTTTCTATGCTGATGTTATACTCATCTGCCGCCAAATGTTTGAGCCAGGCTGTCACTGCCTGCTGGAGTTCCTCATCGTTTGTGAACTGTTTCCCACCCAAAAACTTCTTAAGTTTAGGGAATACGTGATAATCACTTGGTGCCAAAGTCAGGGCTGTAAGCAGGATGACCAAAAATTTCCCACCTTAGACGTTGAAGTTCCTGCTGTGTTCGTGCTGATGCATGAGGCCGGGCATTGTCATGGATCAACACCACCTTTGCTGACAGCATTCCACGTCTCTTGTTTTGGATGGCGCGTCAAAGTCGTTGGAGAGTTTCACAGTAGGCTTCTGAATTTATTGTTGCTCCTCTTGGCATGTACTCGACGTGGATTAAGCCCTTTCGGTCCCAAAAAAAACGTTGCCATGACTTTCCGGGTATTCAAATTTGGTTTTTCCTTCTTGGGTTTTGAGGGCGAATTTGTGTGATGCCACTCCATTGATTGACGCTTGTTTTCTGGAGTCTTGTATGAAACCCAAGTTTCATCTCCGGTAACAATGCGGTCAAGAAATGTGTCACCATCTTTGTCATATGCAGTCAAAAATTCAAGAGCTGCTCCCATGCGATTCGCCTTATGGGCATCTGTCAAAGTCTTGGGCACCCACCGAGCACACATTTTCTTGTAGCCAAGGTGATCTGTCACTACTTCATGTAAGAGCGATTGTGAAATTTGTGGATAAGATTCGTGTAACATGCTCAAAGTGAAACGTCGGTTTTCCTGAATCTTTTCTTCGACTTTTCCCTTCAATTCATCCGTAACAAGTGATGGCCTCCCACTCCGATCTTCATCATGTACGCCGGTCCTTCCTTCATTAAACATAATGCACCATTTCCTCACTGATGACTCGTTCATCACATTATCACCATAAACATTCTTGATTTTCCTATAAATTTCAATAGGCTTAACTTTCTGAGTGTTCAGGAAACGAATGACACTCCGCACTTCACATTTGGCGGGATTTTCGATTGGTGCCGCCATTATGAATCACTGCAAAAACAAATAGCGTGACCGCACAGCAACAAGACTTGGCTCACACTGAAGGGAAGGAGGGAGCTAACTGCGGCGCACGCAATCGCAAGTGGTGGGGGGTCAGCGCCGTGCGCGATGTGCAATCGTTCTTTACTTTCTGGATGACCCTCGTATTTACGCAAATCACTCCTGAATCTATCCCCCTTCACCCTCATCCCATGTCCCCTCATAGCAGAACTTGCTTTCAATTGAAAGAGGCTCTCCCCCTGAACATTTATGCCATGGAGGTATTTAAACAGCTCAGTCATATCGCCTCTATCCCGCCTTTCCTCTAAGGTGTACATATTAAGATCCTTCAGTCTGTCCTCATATGCTTTATAATGAAGACCACTAACCATTTTAGTAGCCACCCTCTTCACTGACTCCATCCTGTTCACATCCTTTTGAAGGTGCGGTCTCCAGAATTGCACACTATACTCCAAATGAGGTCGCACCAAAGACTTATACAAAGACGCTATCACCTCCTTTTTCTGCTAGCCATTCCTCTCCGCATGCACCCAAGCATCCTTCTAGCTTTTGCCGTCGCCTGTTCTACCTGTTTAGCTACTTTAAGATTATCAGACACAACCACATAAACTCCTCACAAAGAAGGATGGTTGTATGCTAGCTACTCTCTGTTACTCCAGGTGAAATGATCTGTCACTCTGCAGTAAAAAAAACCACTGATTTATTGTAAGGAGAGGTAGCATTTCAGCTGGAGGAAAGGGGGCATCAGAGGGGGAGGGGCAGTGGTGATGCAGCCAGGTACCACGTCTCCACCACCCCCATGAGCCCCAGCATAGGAAAATCTTTGGAGATAGAAGATCTAGCACCAGTTATAAGCAGAGTCAATAACTTGATACCATAGTGGAAAAGTTAGTTTATAAAGACAAATCTCCATTTGCTTGGTTTCCCTCAATTTCTAGGGATTGCATAGGCCGGAAAAATTTAGTTGGTTTCTTTTTCCATAAATATTTCCTGATTTTCAGTTGTTTTTTTTAAAGTTAGTTATACATATTTATTTTAATTGGGAATTTTTAGTAAATGTGCTGCCCAAGCCAATCGGGAGCAGCCTGCACCGCCGCACCGCTGAAGCTCCTGCACATAAGAACCGGCGTGCCTAGAAGTGCCCGGGCCTTGTGTGCCCATGCCTTAGGACCACACAAAAGGGCCCTTTGGCACAGGCCTTAGTTGGGGACCAACGGCAGGGGACCAACCCCGACCTTATACCCTTCATGGATCTGGCCTGTCCTCGACAACCGGACAATACACCGGACTTCCAGTCCGCACAGCGTTTCCAGACCCTGCATAACCTAGAAAAACGCTGGCCCGTGGCTATCCATGGACACTACCACTGAAATAAGGAGTCCCAAGGGAGGGCATCAAGCTATCCTCACTCCTACTCCACTGCGGATCTGCAAGAGAAGCGTACTGATTCCAAATCTAAAGCAACTAGAGCGACTACTACAACCATCCAGCTTCTGGTCGCCTCTTCACCCACAAACCGCTGACAGCACCAAAATGCAACCAAAGGGCATGAACCTCAAACACCACCTCCTACTTGCATTGCTCCTATCCTACCTGGCAACCTCAACAGGAACCTGGTCACATACCTTACCAGCCCACCTGAAGGCACCTTCATCTCCAGGGCCAGTTGCTGCACTGATGCATCAGTGTCAGAGACCCATCTCATGCAGAGGCAACTTCAACGCATAACTCTTACCTAAACCATTCACTCAAACCCCATTGTTGCCTCCCCAATCAAAATCACCCTAATCAATGCCAGATCAGTCAGAAACAAACTACATACCATCAGTGACTGACTATATACAAACCCACAGAATAGATATCATCGGCATCACAGAAACCTGGCTTATGGACACAGACCAAGTCATCTTGAACCAAATCACCCCAACTGCTTACACATCATACAATTGCCCCAGAATGCCCAAAGAGGCACTTCAGATTTAAAACCACCTTTACCAATGACTCAGCTGAGAACAGCATCATCATTATATCCAACAAATATCTGAGTCTGAGCCTCACCTATAGGCAACCAAATGCAAAAAACAAGGAACTATCCTCCATCCTGGAGACCATTTATGCAAATGGATCACAGTGCAAACTGCTCATCACCTTTGGTGACTACAATCTCTGTTCCTTAACCAGCAAAAAAGCAAACACTTTCCTCAAGGCAATGAATGCCCTCAAATACACCCAGACAGTGAATGCTCCTACACACCAACATGGTATGACCCCTGACCTGATCTTCATCCCAAATCAACTTATGGAACAAAACCCGACATCAGCACCAACAATCACTCCTACGCCCTGGTCTGATCACTACCCAGTTACATTCACAACCCTCATCAGGAGCCCCTACAATCATCAGGAACCATGGCTCCCAAATAGGAAGTTTAAAACCTTTGACAAGGAAGCATCCTTACAGGAAATTATTCCAAGGCTCCAACTAGACAACAACTACCTGGATGACATCATTAAAAACTAACACCAGCATCTCAACAGCCACTGCAATCACAGACATAAAATGTACCTGTGATCGCAAAAGACCCAAAGCACCATGATACTCATCCAATATCAGAGAAATGAAAAGAACATTAAGGAAATTCGAACAGAAATAGATACACAATAAAAATCAGGACACTCTTCAACAATACAGATCCAAACAATAGGAATACAACAACCAAATTAATGACTTCAAACAACAGCACTACACTAATACTATCCTGAAATCAGCAAACAGACCCAGGGAGCTTGTCAGTGTCATGTGAAAGCTCATCAAAGACACTGCACAACAAGATGCCCACCTCATCGATCCCCAGCAGTTTGTGGACTTCATAATCAACAAGCACAACAACCTCCAAAAATGCCAAGCTCTCAATGCATCCTGTACAACAACCACTGCACCCAATCAAACTTTAGATGACTTTACAGTCCCATCACCTGCACACATCAAACAAATCATTACATCACTTAATGCCACAACCTCCTCTACCGACCCCAGCCCTGTGGCTTGGATCAAAGCCACAAAGGAACAACTCAGCAAGAATCTACAACACATGGTAAAGCTATCATTACAACAGGTGCCACCCACCCTCAAACAAGCCACCATTCTCCCAGTTCTCATGAAGAATATTCTTGATTCAACCGACCCAAAATCATACCGACCAGTATCTAGCTTGCCATTTATCACAAAAATCATTGAAAACGCCATACAAGGGGAGCTATAGGATCACATCGACCTGAACGCCCCTCTGGACATACTTCAACACAGGTTCAGACCACAGCACCCAATCAAACAACCACGGGTTCAGACCACATCAAAACTCTACTAACATCCTTATTCGACAACCTCATGAGAGGCATAGATAGCACAAAAAATGGATTCCTGCTCATTTTCATGGACATTTCAGCAGTCTTTGAGACAATATCCCACTCCATAATGATGGAACTCCTATAAGAAATTTGCCTATGCAGCAACACCTTAAGGTGATTCAAATCGTTCCTCAATGACCAATCCCAGCAGGTCAAATGTGGCAAAGTCAAATCTTCGCAATTCCACATACCACATGGCATACCCCAAGGATCTGTGCTATCCTCCATCCTCTTCAACATCTACATTCAGCCAATATGCAACATCATCAAACATCATAAAATGTTCTACCACCTATATGATGATGACATAATGGTATACGCCCCCATCAACATTCTTGCACACAATCTCTCCCCAATAACCAAATGCCTTGAGGACATAATCATATGGCTTAACAACAACTCACTCTCAGTGAATTGGGACAAGACAATGTTCATCACTAGAACCTCCGCTTTCACTCCTCCACATACTCTCAACATCCTCAATAAACACGTCAGTGAAAGAAGAAGTAAAATACCTGGGCGTTACTTGGGACTGCAACCTAACCCTCCAGTCCCATATCAGTAAAACTGCCAATAAAGCACACCACAGGCTCAAGATCTTCAGAAGGCTCAATCCCATCCTGGACAACAATCATTTCTGGTCAGTATGCCAGACAATAATCACCCCCATATTGGACTACGCAAACTCAATCTACCATGGACTACCTAAACAATACCTCCATCCTCTCCAACTGGTTCAGAACTCGGTGGCCCAGATTATCACAAATATGGCAAGAAGCGAACATATCACCCCAATTCTTGAACAACTGCACTGGCTACCTATCTATTCACGAGTGAGATATAAAGCAACTTTAAATATCTTTAAAATCTTCCATAACCTCTCTGCCCTCTTCCATAACCTCACCGCCCTCCAGAGCCTACTCACTAAAGACTCCAGGCCAAGACCAAGACAAAGCAGCATGGTGAATAAACTCATCACCAAAGCAGCATATCAACGATCCATTCAATCCACTGCCAAGAGAGCACCGTCCCTTGCTTTACCTGCACTGTGAAATGTACTTCCTGAACCAATGAGAACCACAAATTACATCAAGAATTTCCAGAAAATGCTGAAGACACTTTGTTTCCACAAAGATTATGGACTCACCCAAAACCCATAATCACCTCTCTACCCACCCTGCATGTCCCTCCTCCCCCTCTTCTATAATATGTATCTAATGCAGCCTTATAAACCACTTTGATTAAAGTAAAAGGTGGTATATAAAACTTGATAAATAAATAAAAATAAATAAATATAACATATACTAATTGCAGAAGTAAAGCATGCTTTGGGGGTTCTTTTAAAAGCCTTTGTCTTGGTGTGAATTTCTGAAAACGTGCATGCTGATGTCCAAACCATGGAGACATCCCTGAAGTCATTTCACAGATATCTTTAAAGGCACCTCTGGTGCAGGGATGTCCAAATAGGCAGGGGGAATTGCAGAAGCATGTCTGTGGCAGTACAAAGGACATAGACATTCCTGCTTGATTTCAGAGACACTGGAGATGTTTGCGACCCCATTCAAGTTTAGACCTGTTCCAGGCATGAGTAGGCATCTGGAAAGTGTTTGTTTTGGCTGTAGAACATCCTGAGGGTATAGAGAAGATGGTTAAGTGACTTGCAGTGGGATTCAAACCCTGATCCAAGCCCACTAATCAAACCATTGGCTATTACATGTCCCCATTCTTAAATACTATTCCAGCGACATCTATGTAGATTGCCCCATAGACATTGGGCACATCCATGTTTATGAAATCATGCCTGAACATGGATGTGCCTGTTTGTTTTTTTTTCAGACGTTCTGGCTTGGACATCTCAAACTGCACTTGGATGTCATTTGTAAAATGTGCCTTCACGTCAATTAGCATGAGTTAAATCACTTAAGCACACAATAATTTTTTGAAGACACAGTAAGAAACTGAATGAACACCCCATTGAATATTTCTTTTCAGCGATAGATATTGTTATATGGATACATATCACTGAATATTGACTCCTTGTGTCCCAGGTTGTGTCTAGTTTATGTATGCATTAATCCTGCCTTGGCTAGATTGTCTATTACCCACTTGAGTCTACATCAGTGATCCCTTTTTAAGTATGTTTTTTAAAGTGTCACATATGTGATCAAATCAAAGTTCAAAAACTAAACTTCCAACTGTTCCTTGGATACTGCTTTGATGCAGCCATGTTTCAACAGAAAATGTGTGCCAATGGTACTTTTATTGTCACAAATTTCCACTTCAAAGGATTGTGGCCATATTACATCTGAGCAGACTCTTCTTGAAACACTGTAGGGACACTAAATATTGCACATAAAAAAATCTAGAAAGGGGTCTGTGATTATGTTTGATGTTGACTTAAGTGCATTGTCAACAAGCTAGCACGCTGTGAAGACTTTTATAATAAATGGCTGATATACGCATTTGTTCTGCTGTGACTAATTCCCTCCATATTGGCATACTTCTACAGGGTTTTCTTTAAATGATCCAAATTCCCTTTGATGTGAAATTTTCAGGGAACCACAAACAGGGAAGATAAAGTGAAAGAGAAGCTCATAGTCTTCTAGCATATGTTAATGTATATGATCACTGGGAGTAGCTACATTAAAAACAATTGATATAAGCTGCTATGGGTTTTCATCTTAAGGTAAAGAAAGACCTATGATAAAATACATAGATATAGGTATAGATGAAGGTATGGACCTTATACCTTTCTCATTAAGCAGTTAACAGGTGAATTAGCATATATTGTTAGCACATCCCTCCACGAGCAGTAAATGCAGCAGCTTGACACTTGGGTGCATGTTTACTAAACGTTAATGCATGTTAATGAAATTAATGCAAATTAAGTGCAACTGCACCCATAGAAATAAAAGAGCTGTGGATACTTAATGAGCATTAATTTCATTAACAAACATTAAAACTTTTTGTAAACGTACCCCGTGGAAGGTAATTTCATAAACTCCCGTGGTGGTAATGTACATTCGCAGATGCATATTTGAGGTCTAGTTTATAAAGTAAAATACATATGCACTTTATAAAATAGGGGCACAAGCAGTACAAAGATATGCGCAAACTAAGCACAAGTACTTACCGCTGCTCTATGGCAGATATAAATGCCTGCACCTAGATTTTTCAAGTGTGTGAAATAAGTTATAGTATTTTATAGCTTTCATGCATAAATTTGTGCTCTGCCCAAACTCTGCCACTGAAAGTCTGCGTGATCGGACTTATACATGTGCTTACAGCATAGCAACCAGCTAAATTACACCTATAAGTGCCCATTCACACAGTAAGTCCTTGAAAACAGGTGAATTATGTGCATAAAAGGCATATATCTTTATGCAGCTCCCTATGAAATCAGCATCTATGTGCACATTAACTAATAGATGTACAATGGAATGGGGGATGGGTGGTCAGTAAGTACCAGATATGAATTGTTGATGCTGCAATGTACATATTTCTAACTCTGGCCATCCTTCGCCTAGACTGCAGTCCTGGCTACGTCTACCTGCAAAGTACGGATGTTCATGATAATGTATGTATTTTTATGCCGGTTAGTATTTTATACGGCCACTTTTGCACATATTTTGGCCACATA
Organism: Ichthyophis bannanicus; assembly: GCA_033557465.1. Lineage (NCBI taxonomy): Eukaryota > Metazoa > Chordata > Amphibia > Gymnophiona > Ichthyophiidae > Ichthyophis > Ichthyophis bannanicus. Next base: position 389,367,769 of record CM066038.1, on the reverse strand, counting down.
CACAAAAAACTGTCCATTTAACACTAGAAGCCCCAAAGTGTGTCAACTGACGCAAATGCATCTTCGAAGTTGTATACCAGCGCCACTGCTAGAACCATGTCAGTCATGTTCCATGACTTTGTTAGCAAGGTCAAGATGTTGAAATATGTGCATCGAAAATTAATGACAGATTCACCACCTAGCGGGAAAATGAATTTTATACCTAGAAGCCCCAAAGTACGTCAATTGACACACTCAATTGTCTTGGATGTGTCAATTGACGTACTTTGGAGCTTCTGGGTATAAAATTCATGTTCCCACTAGGTGGCGTATCTCAATCACTATTTACAGTTTTACTCCAACATTACAAAAAATAAATACACGATGACGTCATGTAATGATGTCACATACTGCACGTATTTAACAAATAAGTAACTTCACATTAAGTCACATCTGCATTTCATGCTAAACGCAGTCATCATGATAATGAGTCAATTGATGCACTTTGGGGTTTCTAGGTAAAATGCCTTTTGGGGCTTCTAGTGTTAAATTACTCTGAGGAATTGTACCATGCTGGGTATCAACTCAACAACTCCATTTGCCTTGAATATTAACAGCAATGCTTAACAAATACAAACCCAAATTACTGAAGGAGAAAATATATCAATGACTAAACCTCCAGGCTCTAACCAAAACCTCTGCACTGTGTTGTAGTAAATGATCCAAAACTACCACTCATCAAAACACTATGGGGAGCATTCTGAGCAGCAAATAGAGGGGTTGAACGTGTGGGCTGGACTTCCAACCTGTGCTCAACTCCAAACCCCTATTCTGCTGCCAGCACTCCCCGCACGTACACAGCATTTGTGCAAGGAGTGCAGTACATGGGTGGAAAGGGGCAGAGCCAGGGTGGAGTGAGGGAGTGGCCAGGTGCCTGGATGTACAGAGGCTTTTCAGGACAGGACTTTGTATGCACCCCGGCACCAAATGGACGTCTGGCTTATTATACCCTGATGGTGGAATAAGTGCCGGGTACTGTGCAGTTTGTGGGCTGAAGCCCCCTACCCCATGGCAATCAATGTTCCCTCTAATTTTCTGTAAGCTATGTGCGCATAAAATATCAGCTGTGCAGCTTTTGAAGGAAGGTTAAATTTTTGTGTGCCACATAACGACACTCGGAGTTATATACTTTAAAATTTGACTACACGTCAGAATACAGTATGTACACCACATTTTAAAATGAAAATAGACGATTACTAAATGAAGCGGAAAATTTCTAGTAATTACAATCACAACTTTTAAATTTTAAGACGTCTGTGTTGTTTTCTATCAGAATCAGAACTGTAATTTTTGTGCGCTCTGCTGTAAAGTATGTGCGCTCGCTCGGCGAGGTGTGTGCGCGCGCACACGTGCACAGCTTAGAGGGAACAGTGATGGCAATGCCATGGGACAGATCCCACCACCCAATCCAGGCCTTGGGGGCCCTCGCTGATGGTTGGGCGGTGGTGGTCTCGGACCGCTGTCAGTCTGGGCATATGGCACTTCCAGTTGGATGTGGTAGTGCCATGGCAATGGGACGCCAATGCACATTCATGCCAGCTGGAGCATTGTGTACTGGGGACAGACAGCATCGGAGACATCCCCTGCAGCAGAATACAGTGCACACTGGGCCATCTATGTGGCCAATTCTACAATTGCGGATGCGTCTAGATCCCATGGTTGCGGGAATCAGATACATCTTGGCCCCATCCAAGTTTTCGGCTTGCGGATGCCTCAGGTGTGCACCATTTGGAATTGGCCTCTATAGATTGTAAACACTACAAAATATTGTAAAAATGAGGGAGGGACCATCAAATGAAGTCACCAGCAATCACATACATGTGACCCAAAACTTTCATGGGCTTCCCTTTTCAGTCATCAGTCCTATCAGTCCTCATCAAAGTCCTTTAGTCAACAATGCATTTTTTCATACATTTTTTTCATTACTTTAAAAAAAAACATGCAAGTGCTATGAAGCAATTAGTATTGCAATTCCCTCTCTCTGCCATAATATGTACAGGAAAAATAAATCACTTATCTGAGCTCCTTGTTCAGGCCTCCTTTGGGCACTATTGCACTCCCAGCCACTTCAACTGCAGCTCAATTTGCGTTCTAGGTCCGACCTCAACTTGGCCAAAAAGGTTTTGTCTTCTGCTGCAGGAGCAGGCGAATTGCTGGATTAAATGCAAAATTTAGTTAATTCAAATGCAATCGTGACAGCATCAGCGTCAACATGGAAAACACCGGAAGTTTGCAATGAAGGGGAGCCAAAGTGGTAGATTGGGCAAGGGTGAAACTGTGATGCAGCCCCAGAGAGGGTGGGTAAGTGCTACTTCATGTTTTCAAGGCTGTTGCCACAGTTGCTGACCTCAGAGAGTAGTAGCAGCAATGACAATGGGTGCGGGAGGGGGGATCCAGGATGGAGGGCCGACCCAGGGCGCACCCAGTCTTTGTACCAGCCCTGGTGAGATGTATGGGAAGATGCTGGAGAATTAGCCCTGCTAGTGTAATTGATAATAGTCTGATAAGCTCAGAAGGTTCATAAAATATATATTTCATATTATTGTATTTCAAAATAGCTATAAGGAAACTGAATCACAATATAGCCCCAGCTGTAAGACAGCAAGAAGCAGAAAAGAAAATGCCTTCCTTTTTTTCTGGGTAGTCTTAGATACTTCAGGAAAAATATGAACTTCATATTATAAAACTTAACATCTTTCTTACTGAAAAAATATCTCAAAAGAAAGTTCCACTCCACAACCAATGCCAAGTTAACAATAACTGTAGCAGAATATGGCTTATCATTCCATGAGGTGTCCAATAAACCTGCAAAATCACACCCTTACATTTCATCATCTTTCGGGATTTAGCCACTACTGTATCATATGTGATTATCACCTCAAAATCTGGTCCCTCTTTGGGGCATATCAATATTTCATTGTCTACTCCATGTAATGTTTGCATCCAAAATTCATGAAATCATTTTATTGAAAGTGAAACTTAAATGTCAAGCACTCGACCACTGTTCAAGCTTTCATATCATCCCTAGTTTTTTAAATTAGTTTATAAATAGAAGATGATTCCATAGCTAGAAACATGTGTTATGAGAAAAAGAATGCCTTGTTAAATTAAAGTACCAATATCCTTTACATAATACAAATAATGTAAAATTGAATTGATTTTGCCTGTACTTTATTATACTGCCATGTAAATTGTACGCTGCTACAGTATTTGAACAAAATATTATTTCAACAGAAAAGCCATTATAATGGGAGCAAGATGGGATCATGAGAGTCAGGTGCCATAGCTGAGTCCCATTTAGTGGAAGCCTTGACATTTTTTTCCCTTTCTGAAATGTCATCAGGAGCATTGTTGAGTTCAGTAAATGGTCCTCTACTTTTTTTTTTCATGAGAATATGTATCATATATGCTGCAGCATAAAAACTAGGCTCAGTTCTATCCAGGTGAGTAGGCAAGGTCTATGGATGCATTCATTTGTGTCGCAATACAGTAGTGTGATCATCAGACACTGAAAATGTGCGTAAGGCTGTGGTTTATCCAGCATCATCCCCTGCTTCTTGGTATCTCCTCTGCTGAGAATTCTATGCCTTCAACAAACTCTTTCTCCAGACAGTATCTCTTCAAAGATCTTTGATAGGGGGTTGGGAGCTTGGAATCTAGAAGTTAATTGAAGGGAACGCAAAGCTGAAGGTTTTTAAATGGAGTGAACACCATTTTGGATTTGTACGAGAGAAGAACCAAACCTTTCTGATTTATGTGAGAGCACTTGATACAGGGGCTGCTTCGCCCCGAAAAGTGCACGTCGTGATTTTGAACTGCGATCTTCACTTTGGACATTTTACAGAATTTGAGTGTCTTCTCTTCACGTTTTAAGATAAGTTTTCATTTTCCTTAAAAGATTCACTAAAGAACTGTTCGGTGATTAAAATGGTCTGCAGTAGTCTGGTGTGGTTTTGAAGTTTATCTAAACCTCCCTCACTGTGGCCCGACAAAAAGAAAATATTTCAGGGTTTCATTAGGGAGTCTTTGGAGAGATTTTTTGGTAGGGTATTTATATATCTCTCATGTGGGGATTTTTTTGGCTGCTGAAGGTTCACTTAGGGCAACTAATACCCTAGCATCAGACCTATTTATTGGCCAATACAAACAGTTCTGCATTATTGTAATGATGCGGTGTGCCTATATGGGTACAACAATCAGGGGTTTTTATGCTTCTTTGTTTAGATAGGTAGTCCTAATATGCACAGTGGTAAACAGTTTTAAAGGATCTGTTTCTAATCTCCAAAATGAGTATGGATACACTTAATAACTTGCATAAGTAAATGAAACATGTTTAATATCTCCCAGATTTGTCTTGTTGTGACATACAGCAGTCTGCTCAGCTGCAAGGGATAGAGGTGCTTCTCCTTCTCCAATAACATCTGGCAGAGTAGCAGGTGTCTCTTCCATGATGAAGTTTCTCTTTCTGGTGAGCACAGTATACAAGTTCACTTTCATGCTGCACATGCATTTTTATCTTATGTCACTCCTGCATGCTTCTGCTACCTTTATTCTCTATGGAGAACCATTCGCGTGCCCATCACCTCATTTTTGGTTGCACACACATGCATCACTTTCATCCTGGGTGCATGTTCATATAGGGCCAGACCAAGGGTTTTTTCCACTCCAGGCGGAAGCCTCTGCCATGCCACCTCACTGTGCTGAGCCAAGCTGCCCCCACCCCACTGCCACCAATTCCAGAATCGGCGGGAGCAGGTGGCAGTCAGCTTGATGTGACGGTGGTGGCATAGAAATCTGCCACCCTAGGCAGCCACCTATCCCATCTAGTGGATGGGCTGGTCCTGTGTTCATATTTGCAGATGGGCAGAAGGCTCTTTCAGATGGCCATGCATGTGCACACTGCCCGTTTCTGCAATAGCTATGCTGCAACGTACATTTCAATCTGCATGTCTCCACGGCTTCTTGGAAAACCTTTCTAAACTTTGCCTTCATATCCCTGCATTGTTTTCACATAGCTTGGTCCCCCTGTATTAGTGACTCATTTAAAGTTAATGCCAGAAAAGTGTAGCAGTTGAAGGAGATTTTTAATTATTGGAAACATTATAAAAATGACTAATTGGTATAATGTAAGAGTATTAGATGAATTCTAATGACTAATAGCTTTAAAAATAAACTTGTATTCTGCCTGGTGTGTCAGTTTGGGGATTTATAAGTACCCTGAAAATTAATTACAGCTCTCTTGAGCATTAGGATTCTAGAAAATATTTTTTCAACATTCTATTAAGATAAATGTAAAAATCTCTTATTTGTATTATATTCAGAAATCCATATAAACAACACAGAACAATATTATTTTTGGTGACTGAACAATACCTGGCTGCCCAGCTAGTCTTCAAAAATATTAGATGATATGGTAGATGGCATGTTATTGCTTAAAGATTGGATTACATATATTACTTACACAACCTAACAGGAAAAACACACTGGAAACTATCTTGACATTTTTAACCATTTTTTAAAAATGTAATCAATTTGTTTCTAGGCAACTCATATTTTATTCCTTCTTGCTATCAGATTTCAATAATGTTTTTTCTTATCATGTGGCTCATATCAGTGCTAAGGCATGACTGATGACCATTATACCATTTAAGTAGTAGTTTAACTGTTTTATTTTTTGTAAGGGAAGGAGTGGGTCAAATAAAGTTGAAGTTTCATTATTGTGAGTAGTAGTTTAAGGTGCTATGCAAATGCCGAAAAAAAGAACAATATTTCTGGAAATAATGAAGGTGTTGAAGATCATTGGGTGAAAGGATTATGGGGCATATTTATAAAGGAGAGCTGTTACTATAGCCTTTAGCGCAGAAGCGTGGTAAACATTACTGTGCTCTAAAAATACGTGTAGGGAAAATAACATGCTAACTGCTTAGCATGCGATGGGGCTGGAAATGGGTGTTTAAGAACAGAGAGTGATAATTGCTTCAAGATTGCAGTTAGCATGGGCATCATTAGTCCGTGCTAAACATGAATGCTGCCGTTAGTGTGGGAACACTTTATGTTCCGTGCACCTGCATTACCTGGTTTTCGTTTTAGTACAGTGAGGGATTCTCCCCACAATAAATGCATGGTGACATGTCAGGAACATCTTCAACAGTTAGCCCAGGTTGGACATACCTTCTGTGCTAATTTTTTACATTTGGGGGTCTGTTTACTAAGCAGCGCTAGCAGCTTCCATGCGAAATCAGAGCAGCGGTCCCGTTTTATTCAATGGGTCTACAGTCTGATTTCAGACAGAAGCCACTAGAGCCGCTTAGTAAACAGACCCCTTAATGTGCTCTAAGGAACCAAGTTTTATCCTTTAGTAAATATGCATCTATGTTTGCTTTTATTTTAATTACGAAGGGGGGGGGGGATTGATAAGTCTCTGGCCTTGTAACAAAACAGAAAGCTATAGGCAGACTTTAGTTCCAGAGGTCCGAATGATCTTTCTGCATTTTCGTTTTATTTCGTACCAAATAAAGTGAAAATGCAGAGATATTATTTGGATCTCTGGAACTGAAGGGTGCCCGTAGCTTTCTGTTTCATTATCAGCCCTCCTTGTAAAATATATCACTTAAAAAATGGAAGAGATAGAAGGAAGGAACATTTTTGTCTGTGTTAGGGTATGTACACATAGAATTTAATAAAAATGTTTCTGAACAATGCATGGAACTTTTGTCTTATTGGCAACAACCCAAGTTAAATTACTGGGGAATATCTTGTACTATATAATTTGCTACTGAAATTTTTGATAGCCACACCACTTCTAATAGAGGCAGGGCCGGATTTACCTATACGCCAACTATGCCGTGGCATAGGGCCCACAGCTGACAAGGGCCCACAAAAATTGAAAAAATTGTTAGGGTTCTTAAAATTAAATTTAAAAAAAAAAACGCTGGCTGCTGCCGCGGCAGCATGGACTGTCCCGCGGGGCCCCCTCTGCTGCCGTGGCAGCATGGACTGTCCCGCGGGGGACCCCTCCGCCCGGCTGAATCCCTCCCTCCCTCCCTGCCGGCTTTGAGAGGCGCGAAGGGAGAGTGTCTCCCTCGCGTCTCTGTTAAGCCCGCAGACATGCAGATTGAAATTTCCCATCAGCCCCTGCGGGCTTAACAGAGACGCGAAGGAGACACTCTCCCTTTGTGCCTCTCAAAGCCGCCAGGGAGGGAGGGAGGGACGGAGGGAGGGATTCAGCCGGGCGGAGGGGTCCCGCGGGACATTCCATGCTGCCGCTGCTGCGACGGCAGCGGCAGCAGCCAGCGTTTAATTTTATTATTAAATTTTACTTGAGCCGATGGGGGGTAGGACTGGTAATGGGCTGGGGGGGGGTTAAGACTGGTGGTGGGCTGATGGGGTTAGGACTGGTACTGGGTTGTGGGCTGGGGGGGGTTAGAACTGGTAATGGGCTATGGGGGGGTTAAGACTGGTAATGGGCTGTTGGCTGATCTTGGCTGTCTGGTAATATGCTATGGGGAGGCTAGGACTGGAAATGGGCTGGGGGTTAAGACTGGAGGTGGACTGATGGGGTTAAGACTGGTAATGGGCTGTGGGCTGTTGGGAGGGGGTTTGGACTGGTAATGGGCTATGCGGGGGGCTAGGACTGGAAATGGGCTGATGGGGGGGCTAACACTGGAGGTGGGCTGATGGGGTTAGGATGTAATGGGCTGTGGGCTGATGGGGGGTTAGGACTGGTGGGCTATGGGGGGGTTAGGACTGATAATGGGCTATGGGGGGCTAGGACAGGAAATGGGCTGATGGGGAGGGGTTAGGACTTGAGGTGGGCTGATGGAGTTAGGACTGGTAATGGGCTGTGGGCTGATGGGGGGGGTTAGGACTGGCAATGGGCTATGGGGGGCTGACTGGAAATGGGTTGATGGGGTTAGGACTGGAAGTGGGCTGATGGGGGGTTAGGATTGGTAATGGGTTATAGGGGGGGCTTAAACTGAAAATTGGGTGATGGGGGTTAGGACTGGAAGTGGGTTGATGGGGGGGCTAGGACTGGTATTGGGTTGGGGGGTTGCTAGGACTGGAAATGGGCTAATGCAGGGACTAGAAGGGAATGGATACTGGGTGAGGCTGGAACTAGAAGGGAGCTGATGTTGGGGGAGGATTAGAATGGGATGGGGCTGGAAGAGTAAAATGGAGAAGGGAAAAATATTTTGTGTGGGAGGGATAAAAAATCTACAATTGGCCGGGTATTGGGAGAGTAAGTGGGGATTGAGGATGGAGGGGTAAAATTTGAGTGGATGAAATAGGAATGAGGAAAGAGCAAAAGGAGAAAGATTAGTATGTTAAAGCAGATGTAGAGAGAGAATGGAAAAAAACTAGAAGAGAGAAGAAAGGACAAATGGACAGCAGACGATGGAGAGTTAGCAGAAGACACAAAGAAACCAGAAGAAAGTGGCTGGAGCAATTGCAGCTGAAATAAATGCACAAAAGGTAGAAAAATCTCTCTTTATTTTGAATTTATTAATTGGAATATGTCAGCTCTGGTAAATGTGCATCATTAACATCTGCGCTTTGTTTAGTACAAGAGCAAATTAATGTATAGTTTTATTTCTACAGTGTTGTACATTCCAAGTTTGGCTTTTGGGATTCCCAGTTTAATTATGACGTCAGGGCCAACAGCGCGCAGCTGATGCGGCGTGCTCGTTTTTATCTTTTCTGGGGGCCCACAATTTTTGTTGGCGTAGGGCCTCACTCAAGGTAAATCCGGCCCTGAATAGTGGCAGCATTGTTTTGGGCAATAAGAATTGTGATCCAAAATAGGCCGAGTCCAAAGATCTTAGGGATGTGCACAGACAATACATTTTTGTTACAATTTTTTTTTTTAACTTTTTCATGATTTTTGGACATTTTTCTAGTTGTTTCAGATACTTGCATAAAAGTTTTTGATGAAAGGAACTTGAAGTGGGGGTAGCAGGGCCCTCTGAAAGGGTTAATATGGAAAATGGCTTGAAATGTTGTTGACAATCTAAAGCCTAGCAGCCTGGAGAGAGATGTGTTATAAAGCCAAGCTTGTACTTTGGGATGATATTGTTTGTGAGAATGAGACAGAATGATTTTGTTTTTAGAATGCTGGAACTGAGAAATGTCTGTGCTCTGACCTACAACATGTAGATATACAAAGCTGGAGAGGAGCTGGATTTGTACCATGTAACAGTTTTTCCCTAATAAAAGGAGGTGCAATGGCCTAGCATGAGGAAGGAATCATGGGGACCTGCACAAGTGTGCACACCTGTGAATTCCTCACTTAAGCTTAAGTTGTACTGTTACACAAGGTCTGTCCCAAAAGTAATGAAAATGATATTTTTGTGCAGCACAGAAGGTCCAGGAAAGAAAAGTGGGGGGTCTAAGCAGGTGGAGGGGGAACCCAGGTATGCAGTTTGACCTTCCTCAGTTGAGTCCACGCCTTTGTAGCAGTCAGTATGTTAGCAAAGTGCGTAGTAGTTTTTGTGTCCTGTCATGGGCGGAAATGCAAAGGAGTCTGGAACAGCGTTACACTATCAAGTTCTGCGCAAAACTCGGAAAATCTGGTTCCAAAATGTTTCAGTTGTTGAGGACAACTTATGGTGATGCTGTTTTGTCTTCAGCCCAAGTCTTCAGGTGGTACAAGGTGTTGAAGTATGGAAGGGAGAGCGTTGAGTACGAAAAGTACGCAGGGCATCCTTCAACTTCAAGAACTGAGAACAATGTGGCTCGTGTGAAGGCTGTTCTGGATAGGGACTAACGTTTGAATATGCGTTTAATCTCAGAGGAGGTAGGACTACTGAAAAAGGATGTCCACTGAATCATTACGGAAGATCTGAACATGAGAAAAATGTGTGCGAAACTGGTCCTGAAGAATTTGTCTGATGAACAAAAGGACAATCGTGTGTTGGTTTCTTGGGAACTCTTCGATTGTGTGACAAGTGAACCTAACTTTCTACAACAAGTGATAACCGGAGATGAATCTTGGGTTTTCGAGTACGATCCCACAACCAAAAGACAGAGTTCAGAGTGGCACACTTCCCAGTCACCTCAATCAAAGAAGGCCCAAATGAGCAAATCAAGAGTGAAATCCATGCTCATCATTGTTTTTGATTCAAAGGGAGTTGTTCACAAGAATTTGTGCCACCCGGACAGACTGTGAATCAAACATTTTACCTACAGGTACTTGAGTGTTTGAGAAACAGAGTTGTGCGCATCCGCCATGAAATTGCAAACACGTGGTTCCTTCACCGCAACAATGCGCCAAGTCACACATCATTTGCTATGAGAGAATTTTTGGCTCAAAATAATATCTCAACGCTTCCCTACCCACTGTACAGCCTTTGCTTGGATCCATGCGATTTCTTTTTATTCCCCAAGTTCAAAACCCACCTCAAAGGACAACATTTTGGGAAAGTTGAAAACGTCCAGGCAGCTGCGATGAGGGCTTTGAACAACATCACAAGTGCTATGAAGAGTGGCAGCAACACTGGAATCACTGTATTCAATCACAAGGAGCCTATTTTGAAGGGCATAAACAGTAATTGCATGTATGTTCAATAAAAAAAATGTTTTAAATCATTCTCATTACTTTTGGGACAGACCTTGTATAACTCTCTGTGTCTTTAGAGAATTGAAGTCCAAGGATCAAGGTGAAGTTTTGCTACTTGGTCAGAAGTAGGCCACAGGTAAAGAGAACCATTCAGTAGGTGCCGTGCCAGGATATTCATTTCTTTTCATTCAAGGCAAGGCAGAGAAATGAATATGAAGTACAAACAGACTCAGTCTAACTCATGGGCTTTAGCATTTAAAAGAGGCAGCTTGTCGTATGTGTGCAAACATGGTGAAATTGCGAAGTCCTTTAGGAAGGAATTTTTCAGAGGAGCTGCGATGTTTGAAGATTAGAATATATGTGAAAAATTGAAGAGAAAAATATAAATTGTTTGATTCATTTGTTTGCTTTTCTGACGTGTTTTTAAAAGGATAATGTTTTCTGGTTATAAACGATTTAAAAAGCCTGGCTAAAACTTTGTAATTAATTGTGTTTTCATATGCTGATTTTCTTCTTTAGTAAGTCAGAGCTGTATTTCATCAGACTTGTAAGTTGATATTTGAAATGTCTGTGTTCTTATCTTTGTTAGTCGCTAATGCGTAAATACAGATTGACCTTGCTTTGTTTCACTCTTGTGTCTTAGGTAAGGTAATTTCATTTTTCTGTTTTGAGTTGTGCTTTTTGGTTTGATAGCTTTCTGATCTCAATATGAATGAGCTGTGCATGCTAAATTTTGCTTTGGTTTTGGTAATTCTTTATTTTAAAAACAGCAGTAAGTTTTAAGCCTTAGTCTGTAAGAAGTAGTATGTTATGATGATCTATGCATGTATGCTAGTATGAGAATGTAGTTGGTGGTATGAAAAAGTGATTGTATAAAATGAGATACTGTATGATACTAATACATAAATAAATAAATACAATAGTGATAGAAGGATTTTTGACAGACAGTAAACTGATGAGGGTGGTCTAATAATGTGATGTGATGTGTTGATTTAATGAATATGGAAAGGAAGACGAGATTCTATGATTGATTTTGTGGTGTTAATGTATTAGGTTTAAGATAATTTTACAGGGATCCTGGATTTGACAAGTGTGATAGGTGAGAAAGAAAGCAAATTAACCATTTTTTATTTGTATACATAAATACATTTAATCAACAATGTGTAAATTTTGTTTTCAAGGTTAGGGATCTGAGCTTATCCTGGTCAAGAAAATCTGTCTGCTGATTTCATTCTCTGTGTCCTGTTTTATGAGTGAATGGGATGATCTTTCATTCATGCATGATAGCTTTTAGATATATTTAGATATCTTAAACGTTGTGTGAATTTGCATGATATAACAGACTAAGAAAATTTATGAAGGCATTTGAAGGAGATGTAGATACAAGTTAAAACTGAGTGTCTTATTTTGCAAGCAGCATAGAGTGATATGTGTGATATTTAAAGAAAAGATGTAGGATTAGGGGTTTAGCTTTTACAAGTCACAAATAATGAGTGATACATTTTAATTCTAGTGGGTAGACTAAGAATCTGATTCTGGGGCAAGGGTTGCGGTGCTGCATGTCCTGGCGGGATGTATAATCCTACAAGCCATCCGGGCCTGATTCCTCCTCTAACTCTCCCCTTATGTCCTGAGCAGCAGGATGGGGAGAGCCAGTGTGGGGCAGGAGGGTGTGTGATCTGGGTGGAGTGGGGGGGGGGGGGCAGCCCAGCAGGACATAAACGGCCGATTCAGGTCACAGCCCTGTATGTCCTGCCGGGTCAAAGGGAGCATGTTGCTTATTCCACCTCCAAGGTGGAATAAGCAGCACCAACCTGGTGATCAGGCTTGGGAATCCCCCCACCGCGGGACTGGAGCTGGGTGTGGGGTTCCTGCTGCCCGATCCAGGCTCCTGGCAAGCCAGCTGTAGGTTGTATGGTGGGGATGAGGGGGGCTGAAGCCAAGGGAGTCAGGGGTGCCTATGGGGAGGATGTCCCCACAGGCAGCAGGGGCATGCCAGGCCATCCGTGGGCCTGATTCTGTGCACCACAGGAACGTTTTGTTAGTAGGTTAACTGAAAATTCTGATATGCATCACATCCATGAAAGAGTAAGAGATTAGAGTAGCAATGTCCTGTTAAAAGCCACTTACAAGAGTCTATTGGATCTTAAATTCTTATGTTGTGTGTTTCAGTTTTGTTATTATGGAATGACCCCTGCTGGACTGATGCTTTGTTGCTAGTGGAATAGGTATTAAATTAATATCACTGACTATGGTAGATTCAAGGTATAAATACATTTCCCTGTGCAAGAGATTAATTAATCATTTATTATTATGCTGTTATGTGCTGAATAAAGTGTTAACAAAGAAAAATTGTAAACACTGACAACTGAATTTCTATTTAGCTAATTCTATGTTTTTGAAAGTTTGTGGTTATGAATACATTTGTTTTCGTTAAGCATAATTCTTGGAATTCTATGTAATGACACATGATATATCTGTTTCCTTTTGTTTTGTGTCCTGATGACTTTCCTCTGTGAGCTGAGATGTCGATGGGTGGCATGCAGAGTCCCGAATAGTGGGGTCAGACATCCAGGGTAGATGTCCAGCCCCTACTATTCATCAGGACCCGATTCTTGATCCAGCGCTCCCAGCAAGTTCAGGGCCGATACCGGTTGCGGTCCTGTATGTCCATGCCAGATGAAATGGATGGGTGACTTATTCCACCTCAGTCACCCCAAGTGTGGCAATCTGCAGTGGTGTAGCCCCCTGAAAGGTAAGGATGGCACAGGAGATTCCCCGCAGCCCGACCTCATCCTCAGCAGACCCGTTTGGGGATCGGGCAGTGGGGAAAGGAAGTTATTCTAGGTTTGGGTGAGCATGGCTACTGCATGGCATCTTGGTGCCATGGCGATGGGATACCACAGCACTGGGGTCCATGCAGGAGCCATGACAGGGTTGATTGGGAAGAGGCAGGGCATCCAAAGGTCCTGAATTGGGGCATATCCTGCCTAATGAAGTCTTTGCACCTGATTCTGATCCCACAGGACCGTCTAGCTCCCGCGGGATCAGAATTGGGTACAAATCCAGCCCATCCAGATTTTGGATGCCAGGACGAGCAGACATACCCCTTTCTGCCTGGGGCTCCACATCAATCAGACGATATTCAGGGTAATGTGAATCAAACCATTACCTGAGATAAGACAGCCTTCCTAAGAATTTGTGGTGAACAATTGGAATGAGTTTAGTTTATTTGCCGTAAACTGCCAGTTATGTTTTGATTTATGTTACCCCTTAATTAATAAGATTAACAATAGCTTGTACAATTGTGCACTGGACAAGAGAGGTGTGTCTACTAGGCCACATTCTAACTTTAATTTGATAGATAAAGGTATATTTAAAGAATGTAGATGCAAAATAGAAGTATGTTGCAAGCTAGCTTGGTATACATATATTCAAATAATTTGTAATAATCTAGTGCTAAGAGTAGATGTATTGTAAAATTAACATTAGATTAGATAAGATAATTCTGTTCAACAATTCAATATTGAGATTAGCAGTGGTGCTTATTTGCAATTGTGAGGAATCAGAGGAATGTATGCAACGAATCCTATGGGCCGAAGACAATGACTACTGTGAATAAAAGGAAGTCTGCAATGCTACTGAAAGCCAGGTAGAAGCAAGGATCAGTGATTCTACCACTGCTACAGAAAGATATATATGCAACCATGAAGTTGGGTAGACAGTCACTGAAACTGTCCAAGATGTGCATAGCGCAGCCCGGAGTAAAAAAACGAACGCTGCTGGAGAACATGCAGTTGTGACCAGTGTCTTGATGTGAATATGAACGTAAACTTCTGAACTACTGAAAGATCTATGAAGAACAGTTGGCCACTATCAGCATATTTGTGCTTACAGGAATAATTGGTAAAGCCTTTCTCTCTATAGACATTCTTAATGAGACCTAGCAAGGGCAAACAGTATCACATAGTTTTGGTTAATTTGCAGGATATTTGTAATCCTTTTTCTATATTGTCAAATGGAGCATATGTATAAAGACTTCTTCCATCCAGCAAGATGAAATTTGCCTGTGAACCAGATGTGGTGCCTAGGACTCTGAAGCAAGCGAAGAGAGAGGAGTTCCCTACTATGGCAAAAGATTTATTTTGGACTTGGATATGTTTTAGTTATCATTCATTTGTAGTGATTCTTTTCAGAATCAGAGGGGGGACTGTTGAAAGTAATTTGAAGTAGGGTACCAGGACCCTCTGAAAGGGTTAATATGGAGAATGTCTTGAAATGTTGCTGACTGTCTGAAGCCTAGCAGCTTAGAGAGAGATGTGTTATACAAGCTGTGATGGCCTACTTGAGGAGTAATCATGGGAACCTGCACAAGTGTGCACACCTGTGAATTCTTCACTTAAGCTTAAGTTGTATTATTATATAACTCTCTGAGTCTGTGTGTTTCTTTATTTAGAGAATTGAAGTCCAAGGATTAAGGTAAATTTTGCTACCTGGTCAGAAGTAGGCCGCAGGCTAAGAGAGCCATTCAGTTTTCAATGTGCTTTAATTCATAGATTAGCATGTGTTAAATTAATTAAATGTGTTAAAATTTTAAGGCACAATAAGAAACCAAATGCATGCCAATGAAAGAAAAGGTGATTACCTGTAATGGGGTTTCTTCTTAAACAGCAGGATAATGTGGCCATACCCTGTACTGACATCTTCAACAGAGTCAGTGACTATGGAGCTGTTCTCCAGCTAAAAGGAACTTCTTTTATGCTTATGTGAGCTGATTCCCTGCTTTCTCCTCAGATAGCCAATTTTCACCAGTTCATTCATAGGACAGAGGCAGTACTAAAAAAAACATTATTATTATTTTGAGGGGAAGTCATGAGGGTGAGTGTTGCTGCATTAACCTTCTGTCTACACAGAACCCTCATTACAGGTATCAACTTTGCTTTCTCAATAGGCAAGCAGGATTAATGCATCCACACTGTATGGTGAATCCAGAGCTTTGGGTCATGTTTATAATTACTGTTTCTGATGGCCAAGGTGCTCTACGAGTGGTGGCATGTAAAGCTGATGTAGAAATTAACTAGCAAAAAAATTCTTGAGGACTGCTTGATCGAAAGCATCATCCCGATGGGAACTTGGCCCAAAGAGTAGTGTTTTAGAAACTATGGACGGACTTCAAAGTGGCAGCTTCACAAATCCCCTGTAAAGATATAACCCTTAAGTTCTCTTGTAGTAGCTTTTGCTCTGAGCTGATGTGACCCCACTGTCCCTCAGAGCTCCATAATCTCTTGTATATAATAGAAGTTAATACAGTCTTCCCTCACTTGATTTGCAGCTTGTTGTGATGTGAGGGCTTGTGTGCATCAGTGATGCTGAGGGCTAAGCTTTCAGTAGTTTAACTACTGGCAGGGACTCCCAAGATGTACAGGCCTCAGCTGAGGTGCCAGACCAAGACAAACTACCCATCTGGGCAGCAGAAGAATGGGACGGTGTTGGCAGTGGAGGATCACATTTCTGTGACAACGGCAAAAATATTAGATTTGAACTGCAGGGAAGAAAGGCCTGGCAATCCATTTCTGTATCTTGCCATGAAAACCCAATGGATGGTCACGACAAAACAAATTGCACTATAGTGCTGGAAGTAAGACTCCCAGCTCAGAAGTCACTCAACTGGCTACTGGAGAGGAGCTGAAAACCTTTCAGAGAAAAACAGCATTTATGATGTGGTTGGATCAAAGCCCTCGGGAAGTATGACTGCTGACTGTGCATGAAACGAGAGTCAGAAGCTGCAAGGATGTCTTACATATTGGGACATGTAACGAATGAAGCATGAACTAGGGGAAGTTGAAAGTGGTCAAGAATAAAATGGAATGTGTACAACTTGATCTGTTAGGTTTCAGTTAACTGAAATGGACTGGTATCGGATACTTTGCATCTGATGATCACACGGTCAACTATGCTGGAAATGAAAGACAAAGAAGAAATGGTGTTGCGTTTATAATTAAGAAGAAACTTGCAAGAACTGTAAAGAAATACAATGCAATCAGTGAATGCTTAATATCTATTTGTCTATTAGGAATGCCCATCAACACAACTATAATTCAAGTATATGCCCCAACAACAGCTGCAGAAGAGTACAAAGTTGATGAGTTCTATGAACAAGTACAAGCTGAAATTGACAGAACATGCAAACAAGATATCCTGATAATCATGGGTGACTGAAACACAAAAATTGGCAACAAAGAAGAAGGCAAAGTGGTTGGAAAACATGGACTTGGCAACAGAAATGAAGCTGGAGAAAGACTGATAGAATTCTGCAAGACCAATGATCTATTCATCTTAAACACTTTCTTCCAGCAACACAAATAGTGACAGTACACATGGACTTCACTCAGTGGATTGCACAAAAATCAAATTGACTATGTCTGTGGAAGTCAATGATGGAAAAGCTCTATGACATCAACATAGAAAAAACCTGGAGCTGACTGTGGTACAGATCACCAACTACTAGTATGCAAACTGAAGCTAAAGTTGAAAAACAGCAAGCCACTCATGAATGTAGCAACATATGATCTGGAATTTAAAGACTGCCTGCAAAATCAATTTGCTGTTTTAGATACAAATGAGAGAAGAGTTATGGGATGACATCAAGAAGGTTGTGTTGGGGGGAGTAGAGGGTGCCTGCCTGGAGCCTGAGGATGTCGCAGCTGAGCAGTGGGTGTCGGTTTTAGCTTGCCTGGAGATCGGTGTGAGAGTTGTGGCTCCGCCCATTTGCTGGTGTCATCTGCCTGTGCCTCCTCTTTAAAAGCCATGGCTTCTCCTGGTCTGTTGGGAGTAGAGGGTGCCTGCCTGGAGCCTGACGACATAGCAGCTGAGCAGTGGGTGTCGGTTTTAGCTTGCCTGAAGCCTGGAGATCGGTGTGAGAGTTGTGGCTCCGCCCATTTTCTGGTGTCATCTGCCTACGCCTCCTCTTTAAAAGCCAGGGCTTCTTTGTGCAGCCATGGATGCATGGCCATGGACATTTCAACGAAAGGACACGAAACAAAGGGACTTGTCCCTTTGTTGTCCTTTCGGTATTAGGAGGCTGACTTGGAGGGATGCCGCATAAAAGGAACAGTAAGGGCAGGTGTCTTCTGGGAGCTCAGCAACTGTGAGTAAAATCGTGGGCCTTATGGATGTCAGCATACACCAGCAGGACATCATTTATTTATTTATTTATTTATTTATTTATCTATATTTTTCTATACCGCCCCTTCCAGCGATCAAGGGCGGTTTACAAGGAACATTTTAACAATTGTACACAGATGTATACATTTACATTGAACAATCAGATTCAAATATTTACAATGAACGGTTAAGTTTAACTATTTACATTGAACAAAACTTCAACTTCAAGATGTATTAGTAATACAAACAACCATTAAATTATTTACATTGGATATTTACAGTGGTTGTGTTTTGTGTATATTTTGGAATTTATTTCCTTTTATGACGTAAATCGGGGGTGTGTATGGGGTTTCAGACGGGGGGGGGGGGGTGAGTTGTTTAGTTTTGAGCAAGGGGGTTTGTGTGTGTAATACCATGGTTATGGAGGTGTTTTGGGGGTATATGGGATTTCAAAGTGTTCAGTAAAGAGGTAAGTTTTTAGCTCTTTCCTGAACTGATAGAGGTCATTTATGACGCGAAGGTCTATTGGGAGGTCATTCCAGAGCTTAGGGGCAGTGAATGTGAATGCTCTGGAGCTAGTGGTTTTCTTTGTCTTCCTGAAGGCTTTTGGTGTGATAAGGGAGTGGGCTTCGTTTTGTCTGTGTGATCTAGTTTTGTTTGGTGATTGCAGTAGTGTGGATAGGTGTGAGGGGGCTATGTCTTTTATGAGTTTAAAGGTTGTTAGGATAGTTTTGTATCTGATTCGGCTATTGATTGGGAGCCAGTGTAGTTCTAGCAGTATTGGGGTTACGTGGTCTGTTAGACGTGCTTTAGCTATTACTTTTGCACAGATGTTCTGAGCTCTTTGAAGAAGGTATGTGCTTTTTTGAGGGAGGCCTATTAATAGACTGTTGCAGTAGTCAAAGTGGGGGGTGATTAGTGTATTTACTACAGATCTAAAATCTTGAGTTTCTAGGAGTGGCCTTAGGTGCTGAATAGTTTTTAGTTTGTAGTAGATGGTTTTTACGGTTTGTTTTATGTGTGGTAGCATAGTGAGTGTGTGATCTATTATCACACCTAAATATTTTACTTCTTTTCTAACAGGTATGGATGTTCTGTTAATTGTGATTGTTTCTGGGAAGGTGTTCTCTGTGGTTGATGACCTTGTTACGAACATTGCTTCCGTTTTTTTGAGGTTGATGCTGAGGTAGCTAGATTCTAACCAGGAGGAGGTCTCAGTCATACATTCTGATAGTGTGTCATATGAGGGGTTTTTAGCGGTTATAGGGATAGCGAGCATGATGTCGTCGGCGTATATAAAGTGGTTAATCCTGTGTTTTTTAAATATGTTTGTTATTGGTTGTAGATACAGGTTAAATAGGAGGGCGGAGAGGGCTGATCCTTGGGGTATTCCTTGGCCTTGGGGGAATGGTTCTGATGCTTCTTGGTCAATTTGTACGCGTATTAGTCTGTTTGATATGTAGGACTTGAACCAATCAAGGACAGTCCCGCCTATTCCTAAGCTTTGTAGTCTGTTGATCAGTGTGGAGTGGTTAATGTTGTCAAAGGTGGCAGAAATATCTATGAATAGAAGTAGGAAGCCTTGGTTGTTGTCATCTGTACCTCTGATGAGGAAATCCATTAGGGTGATTAATAGAGGAAATCCATTAGGGTGATTAATAGAGTTTCTACTCCATGGAATGGGCGGAACCCAAATTGGTGTGAGTCAAGTGGTTTATGTTCATCAATGTGTTCTTGTAACTGTATTTGAATTGTTTTTTCTATTATTTTAGCTATAAATGGGATGCTGGCTATGGGTCTGTATGAGTTCGGGTCTTTTGGGTCAAGCTTGTTGTTCTTTATTATTGGTCTAAGTGTTGTGAGTTTTAAGGCATCAGGCATTATGCCTTGTGAGAGGGATTGGTTCACTATATGTTGTAGATTTTCCGCCAGTTCCTCCTTTGCACATTTAATCCATGATACAGGGCATGGGTCTAGTGGGGAGGTTGTTGTGTTGATCATTGTTACGATTTTAAGGAGTTGTTTTCGGTCTATTATGTGGAAGTTTGTCCATTCGTTTATGAGTTTAGTGCTTGTAAATATTGGTGTCAGAGTAGTGGTTTTGTTTTTTAGTTTCGCTGCAAAGTGTGTTGCTAATGTTTGTACATTTATTGCTGGTTGTTTAGGCTCGGTGTTATTAGTTTTAGTTAGTGTTTTTACTATCGCAAATAGTTCTCTCGGGCGGTTGATGGCTGAGTTTAGTACTTTAGAGTGGTAGTCTCTTTTTGATTTGTTGATTGCATTTTTGTATCCAGTAAGTATTAACATGTATTGGGATTTGTTTTCATCCGATTTTGTTTTCCTCCATCTCTTTTCTTGTTTCCTTAGTTGCTTTTTTAGTTTTGCTAGCTCTTTCGTGAACCACTTTTCGGTCTTTTTTGTTTGTCTATGTAAGACTTGTGTGGGGACAGCTGCATTTTGAATGGTTGAATTCCAATGTGTTATGGTTGAATTGATGTCTGATGAGTTTGTGTTGAGTTTGGGTAATACTTCGTTGAGGAATGTATTCTTGTTAAAGTGTGCGAATCGTGATGTATGTGGAGGTGTGCTTGTGGTGTTTTTTGGAGCTTGTATTGGTAGGTAAGTTGTAATAAGGTGGTGGTCGGACCATGGTACTTCGGTTATGGTTGGAGTGGTGTGTGGCTGGTGACTGTAGAGCATAGAGGGAAGGAAGATTAGGTCAAGTATGTTACCTTTATTGTGTGTGGGGGCTTGTATTATCTGTGTATATCCCATTTGTGTCATAGCTTCTATGAAGTTATTCGATTGTGAGTTGGTCAGTGATGGAAGGTTCAGGTCACCAAGGAGTATGAGTGGTTTGCTTTGAGATGCTGTGCAAGCAAGTTCTAGGATAGGGGTGAGGTTATTTTGATCAGATGATGGGGGTCGGTAGATGAGGGCGAGGGCAAGGGTTCTATTTTCTATATTGACAATGTCTATTCCGTCTATATTGTCTAAGTTTGTTAGGGTGAATTTTAGGTCTTTTTTGGTGAGTATTAAAGCGCCTCCTCCTCTTTTTATATTCCGATGACAGTTGAATATGTCATATTGATGTGTGGCTAACTGGTTTAGTAGTATGGTGTCTGTGGGTGAGAGCCATGTTTCAGTGATGCAGATAATATCTGGGGTTGTGTCCTTTATTATGTCATTGATTATTGGTATTTTATTTCGTATAGAACGGATGTTTATTAAGATGATTTGTAGGTTAGAGTTTGTGTTATTAGCTCGTTCGTTTATTGTACTATAGGGTTGGGGTTTTATTTGTATGCGTCTGTGAAGGGGTTTGTCTGAGTCGTTGCGCGAATGATGATAGTGGGGGTTTGAGTATGTATTGCTGTGTGTTGGGTTCTGATACTGGTTATGGGTGGTTGGGATGTTATTGTAAGGATTCCGGTAGTGATTGTGGATGATGGGGATGTTTTTGTAAGGGCTTTGGTTGGTATTGTATGTATATATGTGTTGGGTTAGGAGAGTTATCAGCAGGAGAGTGAGAGGGATGTTTGCAGATTTAGTGGGATACATTGTGTGTAGGGGGTTGTGTGAGAGGGAGTTCTGCAGGGATTAGAGGCCTCTGGTGATAGTGTATGTGTCTACAGGCAACAGTATATATAATTTTGGCAGCAGTAAAATTAGTTACTATCAACAGTGTATTCATGTACTGACCACAGTATAATTTGTTACTGTCAATATTATAGTACTATTGGCAACAGTAAAATTAGTCACTTTCAACAGTATATTTACCTATTGGCAACAGTGAATTTTGTTACTTTCAATAGTATGTTCATCTACTGACAACAGTACAGTTAGTTATTTTCAGCAGTATATTCATCTACTGTCAACAGTATGAATGCTTGATGCTTGATACTGGCAACAGTATGTTATATGGCTACTATATAACAGTATACTATATGGCTACTAGTGATAGTAGATGAGTGTTGAGTGGAGATAATACAGGTTACTGACGACAGTAAATGTAAGAACAATATATAAAAGGTGGTAACAGTGTATACTGGCAAAAGCATATACAAGTGTAGGTATTAGTCCATGAGGTATAATTGGTAGTATACTAATATTTATCCACAGAATGTAGAGGTCAAGCGCGAGTCGTGGTATACTTGCTGTGTATGGTCCGGTAGCAGGTCGATCTGGTCTGCCCCGATTGGGCTGGTGAGGTGACTGGAGGTGAAGCACAAGAACGCTGCAGCTCAATCCCTCCTGGGAGAGCTGTGCCGCTGAAGAGAGAGAGAGGCAATTTTGGTTGGGTATACTTGCAGTGACTTGTTGGTGTGTGATGGCGGTGGTTCCACGTGGGCTCAACCCTGGAGGAGCTCAGCAGCACTATGATATTGACGTCTGTGTTCTTCCTTTTTTGTAAAGATTTACCGTGTCAGCCTTGAAGCTTTTCTTTTCGGTCCTCGCCTAAGGGCCACGCCAAAGGGCCCTCTGGCTAGGCCCTCAGGCGCGGGCCCGCCTGGCGCGGTCACGCCTGTAGCGTGCTCTTTTTAAAGTCGGGGAGCTGGGTCCCGATTGGCTGCACGTAGGGCAGTCGGAGAGATGTTGATCTGCCGCGGGAGTCCCGATGATTGTGCAGGGGTCCGGAACAAAGAGAGCTTCCTTCTCACAGCGTGCTCTTTTAAAGTCGGGGAGCTGGGTCCCGATTGGCTGCACGTAGGGCAGTCGGAGAGATGCTGATCTGCCGCGGGAGTCCCGATGATTGTGCAGGGGTCCGGAACAAAGAGAGCTTCCTTCTCACAGCGTGCTCTTTTAAAGTCGGGGAGCTGGGTCCCGATTGGCTGCACGTAGGGCAGTCGGAGAGATGTTGATCTGCCGCAGGAGTCCCGATGATTGTGCAGGGGTCCGGAACAAAGAGAGCTTCCTTCTCACAGCGTGCTCTTTTAAAGTCGGGGAGCTGGGTCCCGATTGGCTGCACGTAGGGCAGTCGGAGAGATGCTGATCTGCCGCGGGAGTCCCGATGATTGTGCAGGGGTCCGGAACAAAGAGAGCTTCCTTCTCACAGCGTGCTCTTTTAAAGTCGGGGAGCTGGGTCCCGATTGGCTGCACGTAGGGCAGTCGGAGAGATGCTGATCTGCCGCGGGAGTCCCGATGATTGTGCAGGGGTCCGGAACAAAGAGAGCTTCCTTCTCACAGCGTGCTCTTTTAAAGTCGGGGAGCTGGCCTAGCATAGGTGTCAAGGCTGTTCCCAGACCTTGGATTTTAAGCAGCTTTGTTACTCTGGTGATATCAGTCTCAAACTTAATGAGGGTAGTTTACAAGATGAGATTAACTCTGACACCCTGGTGATGTCAGTCTCTGGACCTGATGAGATTGGTCTGCAGCCCCTCCTTGCTAAATCAAGAATAGCAGACCTCAAAGGGAGGTGACTGGAAACAATAGCAGACCTCAAAGGGAGTTGCTAGATAAAATTCACTATAAAGGACAGAAATACTTCCTCTTTCTCTCTCTCTTCCTATTTTCATCGGACACACCTTACCATGAGGCTCTGACACCCACTTCTCTCCCCTCCCCCTTGTTCTCTCTTTCTCTCCCTATTCTTCTTACTATGAGGCTCTGGACCACATTTTCTTACCTCTCTCTCTCTCACACACATACACACACACACACACACACACACACACACACACAGATTCATTGAAGTAAACTGAAGCAGCTTTCTAACAACCTCCTACCTCTGTTCTGTAACTTTGTAATAAGCCTATTTCTGATAATCCCCTATAAAATGTAATCTTCTGAATATTGTGATGAGGTGAGTGCAGCCCAGCTAGGGAAAACTGGAAAAAAGAAGGATTTTTTTTCATTGCGGGGGATGGGAGCACAAAATCCTAGGCTTCATACTAGAAGCACTGAAAGAAACCTAGAGGGCAGAGCCAAAGGTAAGCCAATCACAGACCACAGGACAACCCTGCAGAGGAGTAGGAGGTCCAAGTGGGAGGAGCTAGGAAGGGAGTTGCCCAGCTCAACAGTTAACAGAGGAAGAACAAACAAAAGAGAGAGGCACAGTTTGAGTTGGAAGCAGGAGGAGGAAGGAGCTGTGAGCAGAAGGTACAGGAGGAGTGCAGGAGAAAGCACCAGTGGCAGCTGCAGTTCAAGGCCTAGCCCAGGTTCAAGTCCAATTCCCAGGAGGCACAGACAGGAGAGGTCTGGGGCCAAGCTGTGGAAAACCCTTGCAGCCAAGGAGAGCAGCAAATGGAGGAACCCTTACAAAGGCAGCCAAGGAAGGTACGCAGAGAATGAGCAGTGCCACCAGAATAGTTCTTGCTCTGACTCAGAGGAGACTTTCAGACACCTGAAGCCTCAGCACAGCAAGAAGTATCTCAGGAGGGAGGTTAAGCAGGAGAGACACACAGGAGACTGGCTTGGAGGAGCCAAGGCCAGGCAGAGTGAGAGACTGTTTAACATTGCAAAGACTCTTAAGGAAAAGTTACCAGAGCACTTTCAAAGAGCACCTAGCTGTAGCTCACTGGAGAGCATGGAAGTAGGCCCTGAAGAAAGTGTTGTGGAGTCAGAAACTTCTGAGATGGAATGTGAGCTGTGCACTAAATATAATAGTAATGTGTGTTAGAAAACACTGAAATACAAAAGGAAGCTGTTGCAAGTTAAAGCAGTTTCAAGAGTTGAAAGAGAAGAGTAACCCTGAAGACAAGAGGTTAGGAATCTCTCTCTTAGGAAGCTAAAACTGCAAAACTTTAGTGAAGGCCCAAACAGCTAGAACTGTTTGTATGGGCGTGGCAACAGCAGGTTGGAAGCTGTGAAGAGTTTTACAAATGCTTTTGTGTTTTGAAATGGCAAGCAATTGCAGTGAAGAATAGAAACTGCTGTGAGTTTTGTTTGGACATTTTGATTTGGAGAAATTATCCTGTATTTCTTTTGTCTGGAAAAAGTGCTTAAAGAATTTTTATGTTCATCACTTGCCAACTTTGGAAACCGAATAAAAATTTCCTGTGCGCTTTAAAATACCACTTGGCTTTCCTTATTGACACAACTACAACCCCGGAGACAGAGTGGCCCAATTAGTTTGTGAGAGGGTAGGTTTTCCACCCGTAGAAGAAGTAGATGAGCTTTCATCTACCACCAGGGACTCCAAGGGATTCGGATCTACAGGCCTAGGTGAGATAGAGGGGTTAACTGCCTGTTGTATAGAGAAGGAGGAAGATGAATTAGGACCTCAACTAGTGAAAGGCAATACAGATCCTGTTTATGGGATTGGGGAAAAGCTCTCCTGGACACAGCAAAAGGAGTTGTCCGGAATGCTGAAGGACCTCTCGGACGTCCTTACCCCGGTACCGGGAGAAACAGGGCTGGTCGCGCACGAAATTGTGACCCCGCCTGGTGAAGTAGTGCGCCAGCGACCGTATAGACTCCCGGAGGCAAAGCAGAGAGAGGTAGTGTCCCAAATAAAAGAAATGTTAGAGATGGGCATAATTGAGGCTTCCAAGAGCCCTTGGAACAACCCCGTAGTTTTGGTCCCGAAGCCGGACGGATCTATGCGCTTTTGCATAGATTTCCGGAGAGTAAATGACATTTCACGTTTCGACAGCTACCCTATGCCTAGGATAGAGGAGATCTTGGATAGGCTAGGGCAGGCCAGGTATCTGACTACATTGGATTTAACAAAGGGGTATTGGCAGATTCCCCTCACCAGGGAATCTCGGCCAAAAACAGCATTTAGTTCCCCAATAGGGCTTTTCCAATTCCGTCGGATGCCCTTCGGGCTCCATGGGGCAGCCGCAACCTGTCAACGGTTAGTTGACATGGTCCTCCGCCCTCACCAGCGGTATGCAGCGGCCTATATGGACGACATCGTGGTTCATAGTGCACGGTGGGATGAACACTTGACCCAGGTCAGGGCAGTGTTGCAGGCATTGAAGCAAGCCGGCCTTACTATAAACCCGGCTAAATGTATGTTTGGGGCATCGGAGGTAAAATACCTAGGTCACATGGTTGGACAGGGTATGGTAAAACCTCTCTTTGACAAGGTGGAGAGTGTAAAAAAATTTCCGAGACCTGTTACAAAAAAGGATCTTAGGGGTTTCTTGGGGTTAGTGGGGTATTATAGGCGGTTTATCCCACACTTCGCAACCGAAGCAGCCGCATTAACTGAGAGGCTTAGAAAGAATGCCCCTAATATCTTGCTCTGGGATCAGGAGGCGGGACAGGCCTTTGTGAGGTTAAAAGAGAAATTGTGTGAAGCTCCTGTATTACGTGGGGTAGATTTTTCTCTACCTTTTATTATTCAGACCGATGCATCGGAAACAGGCCTAGGGGCGGTGATGTCTCAGAAGCCGGAGGGCTCTGAGCACCCAGTAATTTTTTAAGTCGCAAGTTAACTCCTCCAGAAAAAAAATACTCAACCATAGAGCGTGAGTGCCTTGCTATAAGGTGGGCCATTAATGCGCTGAGATTTTATTTAACTGGACGGAGATTTTTACTGGTGACTGATCACTCCCCACTTAAATGGCTAAATAAAATGAAAGACAGCAACGCTCGTTTAACGAGGTGGTACATGGCCCTACAGGAGTTTGATTTTAAGATAGAGCACAGGGCCGGGAAGCTTCATACAAATGCAGACGCCTTATCCCGTATTTCGTGCTGTTCGCGGGATAAAGCGACAGCCCGAAATAGTCTAAGGGGGGGGGGGGGGGATATGTGATGAGGTGAGTGCAGCCCAGCTAGGGAAAACTGGAAAAAAGAAGGATTTTTTTTCATTGCGGGGGATGGGAGCACAAAATCCTAGGCTTCATACTAGAAGCACTGAAAGAAACCTAGAGGGCAGAGCCAAAGGTAAGCCAATCACAGACCACAGGACAACCCTGCAGAGGAGTAGGAGGTCCAAGTGGGAGGAGCTAGGAAGGGAGTTGCCCAGCTCAACAGTTAACAGAGGAAGAACAAACAAAAGAGAGAGGCACAGTTTGAGTTGGAAGCAGGAGGAGGAAGGAGCTGTGAGCAGAAGTTTCAGGAGGAGTGCAGGAGAAAGCACCAGTGGCAGCTGCAGTTCAAGGCCTAGCCCAGGTTCAAGTCCAATTCCCAGGAGGCACAGACAGGAGAGGTCTGGGGCCAAGCTGTGGAAAACCCTTGCAGCCAAGGAGAGCAGCAAATGGAGGAACCCTTACAAAGGCAGCCAAGGAAGGTACGCAGAGAATGAGCAGTGCCACCAGAATAGTTCTTGCTCTGACTCAGAGGAGACTTTCAGACACCTGAAGCCTCAGCACAGCAAGAAGTATCTCAGGAGGGAGGTTAAGCAGGAGAGACACACAGGAGACTGGCTTGGAGGAGCCAAGGCCAGGCAGAGTGAGAGACTGTTTAACATTGCAAAGACTCTTAAGGAAAAGTTACCAGAGCACTTTCAAAGAGCACCTAGCTGTAGCTCACTGGAGAGCATGGAAGTAGGCCCTGAAGAAAGTGTTGTTGAGTCAGAAACTTCTGAGATGGAATGTGAGCTGTGCACTAAAATATAATAGTAATGTGTGTTAGAAAACACTGAAATACAAAAGGAAGCTGTTGCAAGTTAAAGCAGTTTCAAGAGTTGAAAGAGAAGAGTAACCCTGAAGACAAGAGGTTAGGAATCTCTCTCTTAGGAAGCTAAAACTGCAAAACTTTAGTGAAGGCCCAAACAGCTAGAACTGTTTGTATGGGCGTGGCAACAGCAGGTTGGAAGCTGTGAAGAGTTTTACAAATGCTTTTGTGTTTTGAAATGGCAAGCAATTGCAGTGAAGAATAGAAACTGCTGTGAGTTTTGTTTGGACATTTTGATTTGGAGAAATTATCCTGTATTTCTTTTGTCTGGAAAAAGTGCTTAAAGAATTTTTATGTTCATCACTTGCCAACTTTGGAAACTGAATAAAAATTTCCTGTGCGCTTTAAAATACCACTTGGCTTTCCTTATTGACACAACTACAACCCTCGAAGGGATACAGATGGCCAGCCATCCCTACTAGGCAACCGCCTGGTAGGGGCGCGAGCGTCACAATATGTAATCTTCTGGTCTACTCTCCGTTTGGTCCTGGGTTCATTTCACAGAGACAGTAGTGTAAGCAGCACAAATAAGATAACCAAACAGGTGTGGCTTGGAAAAAGGGTTTTATATATAGAAATAGGCTTATTACAAAGTTACAGAACAGAGGTAGGAGGTTGTTAGAAAGCTGCTTCAGTTTACTTCAATGAATCTGTGTGTGTGTGTGTGAGAGAGAGAGGTAAGAACATGTGGGCCAGAGCCTCATAGTAAGAAGAATAGGGAGAGAAAGAGAGAACAAGGGGGAGGGGAGAGAAGTGGATGTCAGAGCCTCATGGCAAGGTTTGTCCGATGAAAATAGGAAGAGAGAGAGAAAGAGGAAGTATTTCTGTCCTTTATAGTGAATTTTCTCTAGCACCTCCCTTTGAGGTCTGCTATTGTTTCCAGTCACCTCCCTTTGAGGTCTGCTATTCTTGATTTAGCAAGGAGGGGCTGCAGACCAATCTCATCAGGCCTGGAGACTGACATCACCAGGGTGTCAGAGTTAATCTCATCTTGTAAACTACCCTCATTAAGTTTGGAGACTGATATCACCAGAGTAACAAAGCTGCTTGAAATCCAAGGTCTGGGAACAGCCCTGACACCTATGCTAGGCATGATGTCCTGCTGGTGTATGCTGACAATGGATAGACATGTTTCTTCTTCTGTTGTAACAATCCAGGCAAGTTCTCCCACGCAGCTATCTTCGCCCTCTGAGTTGTGGGGTACTTTAAGCCCCATTGCTCGAACTCCACCTCCACAACCTTTAGCTGCCCTGGAGCCACCGGGTGAGAGGGAACAGACTTTGGGATTGGTTATCCCAGAGTTGAATCCCTCTGTGACTCCCCCTTCTGATGTTTCTTTGGTTCATATGCCATCATGTTTGCATTTTGATGTTTCTTTAGCTCCTCAGTCTTCGCTGGGGTCTGTTCCTGCCTCTGTTACTTTACTAATGGACATTTGGACTGTAGTTTTCCTGCCTCTGTTACTTTAATGAATATTTGGACTGTAGTTGCTCAGACAAATCAGTATTTTAAAACTGTTTTTGATCAGACAACTAGTTTCTCTAAAGACGTTGTTGCTAAGTTTGAGCAACAGGATGTGGTCCTTGCTCAACTTGGCAATGGATTATCTAGATTGGCTCATCAGTTCTCCAATGTTCAGGCAGCCAGTTTGGCAGGGATGAGAGATGCCCTGCTTTTAAATGGGCAGCTTGAACTGTTGAAGAATGTGATACGTAGTAAAAATTTTAGATTTCTTAACTTTCCTAAAACTCATTATCTCTCACCATTAATTTTGCTGCAGAAATACTTTAAGGGATGTTTAAAAATGGAAGATGTGGAAAAGATACAAGTTACTAAGTTATATTATTTGCCGGATAAGTAGGCTAATATACCAGTGGGGTCCTCTCCAGCTTCCATTGATTTGTCCCAATTTTTGGAACAATCAGTGGATGATATCCCTGGGAGGGCCACTTTGGTACTTTCTTTTGCTACTGATATTGAGAAATCTCAGCTTATGAAGTTATATTTTAAGTATAAGTATGTTTTATTTTTTGGTCAGTTGGTTCAGGTTTTTCCAGATGTGGCTTGGGCCACTCTATATGACGTAAGAGTTTCCTTAAGTTAAAACCCCGAGTGATAGCAATGGGAGCTACCTTTTGAGATTTCCTTGCAAATGTGTGGTATCTCTGTTGGGTGTCCGAAATGTTTATACGGACCCTCAACAGTTAGAGGGTTTTTTGAAGAGTAGGGAAGGTGGGGTACATAGTGGTACCTAATGGATAGTTTTCTTATCTATATTATATGCGATTTTGTTTTGTTATTGGGATCTTGGAATTTAGAGCTTGACAAAGTGATTTGCTCTAGGTCATTGTTGCCCTCTGCACTCCTGGTTGTGGTCTAATTGCAGTATTTGTTTGGTAAACCTTCAGGGATATGGTCCCCTTTTTTCCTTCTTTTGATGTATCTCACATATTTCTTTGTATATATTTCTGTTGTATTAAATAGAAATTCTTAATTTAAAAAAAAGAAGGTTGTGTTGGAAGAAAGTGAGTCATCTCTACCAAAGTTAAAAAAGCAAAAATCACCAAAATGGATTACCGAAGAAACTCTGAAAATTGTCCAGAAATGCAGAGAAACTAAAGCCAGAGGAGAAAGAGAGGCAATCACAGAACTCAACAGAGGTTTCCAACATGAAGCAAGACAAGACAAGGAGAAGTACTACAATGATGCATGCAAGGAAATATAAGCAGAAACAATTAGAGGAAGAACAAGATTGGCTTTCCTAAGCTATGAGAGTTAATGAAAAAATTCTAGCCTTGAATTGGAATGTTACAAGATGCTCAAGGATCCATGTTGAATGATGCTGAGAAGATCAAGAAAAGATGGAAAGAATATACAGAATCATTATATGATAAAGATCAAGTACACCAACAGCCATTTCAACCTGTACCTTATGATCAGGAACCATTGGTGAAGAAAGAAGAAGTCAAAACGGCATTAAAAGCCTTATCAAAGAACAAAACACCTGGCAATGATGGCATTCCCATTGAAGTATCACAGCAATCAGATGCAGCTTTTACCATACTTACAAGGCTCTGTGAGGAAATTTTGAAGACAACATCATGGCCAACTGACCGGAAAAGATCTGTGTTTATACCAATACTAAACTAAAGTGATCCATATGACTGTGGAAATTATCTCACACAATTGCTCTGATCCCACACACCAGCAAGATTCTACTCTAGATTATTCAGCAGAGACTACTAAATATCTCACACCAGCATCCAATACTACTGCCTCAAATAGCGCACAAGGTCTCACAAGCAGTGAGTAGATCAATCAACATGGCAGATACCAATATGGAACATCAACTCCATCATACTCCTCCTGCATACAAGACCTACAAACTTCAAGGCAAACAACAAATGTACAAACAGACACTCCTCCAACAGATATATGCTATTTTACTAATTCTTATCCTATGTGCTCACCCTACAAATGCTTACTACTACACTACCTACTTTACAACCATTCAACCCTCCCCTATATATGTATCATATCTCCCTACCATCTACCATCCTATCTACCCAGTACAAGCATTGTGGAACCTGTGTCTTTTGGGGAAACTGCTAGGTACTTATGACCTAGATTGGCCACTGTTGGAAACAGGATACTGGGCTTGATGGACCTTGGTCTGACCCAGTATGGCATATCTTATGTTCTTATGTTCATATCTGCTCCCTACAAACATCCAAGTAAGAAACCCTCCAGATACATACAAACAGAACCACCCTCAAATATATCTACCCATCAAACACACCAATCATATACCACCCACATAACCATAGGCCTGATCAACTCGAGATCAATATGCAACAAAACAAACACTATTATTGATCACATACATGAAAACAACATTGATATCCTAAGCATTACTGAATCATGGCTCAAGAACTCAGGCCAGGTAATACTGAATCAAATAACACCGCCAACATTCACAGCATACAACTGTCTCAGAACCCACAAATGAGGAGGAGGTGTGTTAATTCTCACCAGATCAGACCTAAGACTCAAAATGTCTACCTCAAAAACCTCTGAATACTGTGACTTCATCAACACGGAAAATAAGTACCTATCCATCTGCCTTATCTACTGTAGTGATGAAAGCTCCCAGGAAGACATGGAAGTGGAAGAAAATCCTAGTTTCCCCTTTGAAATGAAGGACAGTTCACTTGTGCATAAGACTTGCAAGCCAGATCAGAAAACCCCCCAGCTCCCTGCTAAGGTCAGCCCACGCCCTAGCTCAGGGGTGGAGACAAGCTTGCCTGATGATTGGTCACACAGGTGCAGAGAACAGGGAGTGACTAGCAGCCAATGGTTCTTAAAACCATGAGCAGAGCAGAAAGAGGAGGGAAGGAGGAAGTCAAAGGACAACAGAGAGAGCAAGGCTGAGCATAGCGGGAGGAGAAAGAAAGAAGAAAACTCCCAGGAAAGCAGCTACCCAAGAGGGACTGGAGAAGGACATAAGGAGGCTGAATTTCAGAGCCTGGAGGATCCCAGGAAGAAAGAAATCAGCACTTGTCTGAGGAACCATCCCCAAGGTAAAGCCAGCAGTTTCAGAGCTGAGAAATCAACAGAGAAACAGTTTGCTATTGCTAACGTCCAGGAAGCAGAGCCCTCACCATCTACTGCTAAGAGGTGGGTGGAAAGTTTTACGTATGGGAAAAGACATAGCCCTGATAAAAGCAGAACAGCTGAGTCTTCAAAGCTAGAAGCACTGAGAGAGTTGTTTGCTGAGGGAAAAGTTCACTCCCCTAATACAACTGTGCCTTTACAAGCTGAATTGCTGTGGAATCAGTTCCAGGAATTTCTAAAGGAGAGAAAGTCTGGGAGAGGTTGTAACTTTGATAGAGATACCGTATATCCTGATGCCATAGAAGGAATGCAAATAGATTCCTGTTTGCCAAGCTCTGAGTGTGAACCTGTACCAATGGATTGCTCATTGTGTTTCAAAGAAGAGTCTGCATTTTTGACCTGAGCTGAGAGACTTTGAAACAATATAGAGAATAAGTGAAATATCTGCTTAAAATTAAGGAAAGCTAATACTGTGTTTTACTAAGCTTAATTGCCTTCTGAAGCTAAGAAGCAGTGCTTAGAAGAAGTTTGCTTTGAGAAAAGAAAATCACAGCTGTTGCAATTTTATCAGTATTTCTGTTGAATGACCACACAAGGCAGTCCTCGGTGTAAGCTTGTGGGAATAAGAACAGCTGAACAGTGAAAAGACGTTTTTGTTACGTCACTCTCTGTTACCTGATTTATCCTTTATGTTGGAGAAGCATCCTTTTTGTCTTGTTTGTGTATTGAGCTTAAAGGCCCTGGAAATCCCCACAAAATAAATTTTCTTGCTGCCTTGAACCACCGACTCACAACTACAATTTGTCCTTAAAGAATAAACTAACTACAAGTCCCAGAATACCACTGGTGACAACAAGGAAAGCTTTATTCAAACGTGGACAACATAAGGCTGTTTCCTGCTTGTAAGTTCTTGGGCCCAAGCGGAAGCATCGCACTACCGACCCCCCAAGACTTCAACTGATGACACGTCCAACATCCTAGATATGATATACGCAGCAAACCACCCACACAAGACTCTCATTGTTCTAGGAGACCCAGATTTCATATCTTCATCTACAATACTCGAAACAGCTTTTTACAAAGCAATGGAATCCATTCACCCAAAGCAGATCCTCTCTAGTCCCTCACATCACCCTGGCTCTATACCAGATTGCATTTTCGTGCCAAAGAACACCCTGGATCACAGTCTCATAAAACCACCTAAAACCACACCAATAACATGGTCAGATCACCATGCTATACTATTTGAGCTCCACCAAAATACCCACCATTCATTTCAGAGAACTGAACAGCCGACTAGTCACTTCAAAGCTTTTAACAAAGGACAATTCCTCAAAGACACCTTTCAGTCCCTTCCCCAAGACTTCACAGACCTAGATGCATCGAATAACACTATCCTGGCAGCATCTCAACTCCCACCTCAAAAGAGCTCACACTACAATAAAAACAGACCTAGATCGACACCATGCAGCATCTCAACTCCCACCTCAAAAGAGCTCACACTACAATAAAAACAGACCTAGATCGACACCATGGTATTCTAACACCATAAGAGAATCCAAAAGGAAATTACGACAACTGGAATGCCACTGGAGACATAACAAATCAGAAACTACATTGAGACAATATCAACAGATGCAAAAAGAATATAATAATCTAATTAACAAACATAAACAAGAATACCACACAAACCTTGTTCTAAAAGCCTGTAACAAACCCAAAGAGCTCTTCAACATTGTACACAACCTTACAAATGACCCAACAACGAAGGATGAAAGCAAGATATATCCTCAAAACTTTGCTGATTTTCTAATATCTAAGAATAGTCCCAATAACAACACACCACTTATGAGCATCCCTCTTATGATCACATCAGCTACTGATGCTGACTGTTGTCACGCCCTTGCCCCCTGCCTCAGGCTTAGAGGGGCGAGGTTGCGGTTAACTTCTCTTATAAAGCTTAGATAAACTATCTTTCCCTCTGATGCATGCTGGGAGTTGTAGTTTGGCCTTTTAAGATGAAGTGTAGTCATGAAACCGAAGGTGAAGGCAAATGACAGAATTTATTTCAAAACGCAAACAAAGTCCATGTAGACCATAACAGGATACTTCTCCATTCATTCGCTCAGGATTATTTACAACGCAGCATGGATGAGCTTCACTATGGCTTCACAGTCATTAGCTATATGCAGCTGCTTAACAATGTAACTGATATGGGAAACACAGCTTCTTCCCTCAACAAAGTAAAAATGTCTTCTTTTTAACTTTGTCTTTGCTAAGCATTTAATAACACATGTAACAGAAGAAGAACAAGTTCCTACCTTCACTTCAGGCTAGGTTTCAATACACTGCTTCTAGGAGACTTTCACCTTTTCAGGTATCCTTTAGCATAGGGATTCAGCGCTGCTTAACAACCTCCTCAAGGGCCTGGAAGACAGAAAGAAAATGTTTATTCTCATTTTCATCGACATCTCTGCCGCTTTCGACACTGTCCATCATCTAACCCTCCTTAACAAGCTGGCATCGATTGGAATCTTAGGAACCACCTTGAAATGGTTCTCATCCTACATAACGAACAGAAGGCCGCAGGTCCAATTCAACGGAGAAAAAGCTGAGGCCTTCACTCAAACTCAAGGCATACCGCAGGGTTCGGCACTCTCGGCGCTACTTTTTAACATTTACATGCAACCCCTCAGTGGAATATTCAGGAAATATGGCATTAACTACCACATATACGCAGATGATATCATGCCGTACACTCAATTAGAGGCCGCAGAACCTAATTACGCTCAGCTTGAAACCTGCATGGGAGAGATGTTGGGATGGCTAAAACAAAACAATATGTTGATTAATCACAAGAAAACGGAAGTAATGTTTATATCCAGTAAACCTGACTTCGAACCGCCTCCAACAATCACATTGTGCAACAACACTTACAACACTAAAAATGAAATTAAATATCTAGGAGTCACAATTGACAGCAAACTAAAGATGGAAAAACACCTCAGCAACACCAACAAGACCATCTTTCACAAGCTTAGAGTACTACGACCCCTGCGGAATATACTTGATCCATGTGACTTCCGGTCGGTTGCACAAGCGCTCATCATGCCTCACCTAGACTACTGTAACGCCATCTTACAGGGTCTACCAAAGAAAACGACCAATATATTACAATTGGCACAACACGTGGCGGCAAGGATCATCATGCGATCAAGTGTCACTGAACATATCACACCTGTATTGATTGATCTGCACTGGCTACCAATCGTTGCCAGGATTCAATACAAAACATTGGTAACTACGTTCAAACTAATACACAACCTAGCCCCCTCATTCCTCTCCATCCTTATCTCCACGCAACCAACCACCAGAAACAGGAGAACCATCAACACAGACACACTACTAGTTCCAAACAGCATCAGACATGTAAAAGTCAGTACTAGCCGCAGAGCGTTCTCCTTCTCTGCCCCCACCTTATGGAACCACCTATTACACGAGCTGAGAGCAATTAAAGACATAATCGAATTCAGGAAGAAATTAAAAACACATCTGTTCAATTGTCACTACGACCAGATGTAAATCCAAGAGGATAAAAGAGGAAGTGAATGGCTGTATGTAAAAATGTAAATAGATGAAGGGCAATCTCTTTTGTAAATGTATGTTAGTACATTAAGGTCTATATTTGGACTCCACTATGTGTGCTGTGTATTACCCCTGTTTCTCTCTATCTATGCCCCAACTTTTCTGTCTTGATTTTTGACAAATCCCAAAATATAATCAAACCACTTCTGATCGCTGGAAGTAGCGGTATATAAGTGTTTACTAAATAAATAAATAAATATATATATAGTAGCCTGGCATAGAGTACAGTCCATGGGCATTTCTGGAGACAGTAAATCCTGCTCAATAGGCTCAACCTGCATCTCCTCTGGCTCTGATAATGCAGTGCCCTGCTCTGAGCTCTTAAAGTATGTCTCCGGGTGTATTCTCTCTGAGGATCCCTGTGTCTCTCCTGAGCCCAGCTCCACCCAGTAAGGATAGATTGTTCCTGAAGCTGTGGACACTTCTCCCTGGCTGTATTCACTTGCCTCTCGGAAACAGTTCTTGGTTCGCTTCTCTGAGTTCCCTCTTTGAGCTCTGCCAATGCTCCCTATTCCAGGCTTGGCTCCTTTGACTCCTGTGCTGAGTCCTGGGCTCCCACCTCTGATCTCTCCGAACTTTCTGATCAGGAACCTGGATCTGAACCCATTCCTGCTCCTCTGCTTCCTGCAGTTCTTGCTTCTTCTCCCTCTCCTGCTTCTTCTCCTGCTTCCTCCCTTGCTTTGGCTTTAGCAAAGGTTTATATCCCTG
The DNA here is from genome assembly GCA_033557465.1 of Ichthyophis bannanicus. Lineage (NCBI taxonomy): Eukaryota > Metazoa > Chordata > Amphibia > Gymnophiona > Ichthyophiidae > Ichthyophis > Ichthyophis bannanicus. Next base: position 389,331,474 of record CM066038.1, on the reverse strand, counting down.
CTTCCAGGGCACTAACATTTTCTCTCTGCTCAGTTGCTTGTAATTATCTCTCAAGCCTGCAACTACGTCAGCAGAGCTTGGGTGTGGCAGCCTAGGTTTAGTTTCTCTCAGCTTACTTTCTTTATGTAGAAGTTGAAATTCATGCACTGCAGGGATTTCACTTTTCCTCAAAGAAAATTCATCACCTTTTCCTATTTCCATAAGCTTAATACAAGTTTCCTTGTCACATACCCCCTCCCTAAGATATTGCGGGCTGGCGGAAGTTCCTCCGAACAGTCCGTAATCCGTAATAGGACGTCAGCATTTTGATGTAACCTTTCTGCCCTATGCTCCACCTTGAAGTCGAAAGCTTGCAATGCCATATACCAGCGGGCTAGTCGGGCATTATGGTTCTTCATTTGTTGTAGCCACTTCAAGTGTGCGTGATCCGTGACTAATAAGAATTTCTGCCCAGTGAGATAGAACCTGAGGGCCTCTACCACCCATTTCATGGCAAGGCATTCCTTTTCAATAGTCGAGTAGTTCTGTTCCGCCAGGGACAACTTCCTGCTAAGGAACATTACAGGATGTTCCTTTCCCTCATGCTTTTGTGATAGAACTGCCCCTAAGCCTGCCTCTGATGCATCCGTTTGCACAATGAATGGCTGCTTGAAGTCCACACCACATAACACCGGAGCTGTGCACAACGTCCCTTTTAACATGGTGAAGGCCTTCTCAGCCTCCAGGGTCCATTTGAGGTGATTCGGGGAGTTTTTCTTTAGCATATCAGTAAATAAAGAGCTTTCTTTGGCAAAGCGAGGTATAAATCTCCGGTAGTAGCCGATCAGGCCCAGAAAACTCAATTGTTTCTTGGTTGTTGGCCTAGGAAAATTCTTGACGCTATCTACCTTGTCAATCAAAGGCTTGACCGTGCCTCGCCCAACCATGTGCCCCAGGTATTTCACTTCTTGCCTGGCAAAAGTACATTTGCTTGGATTCAGGGTAAGGCCGGCCTGTCTCATAGCCCGTAGAACGGCTTCAACTCTTGGTAGATGTTGCGTCCAGCTACAACTATGGATAATAATGTCATCCATATAGGCAAAACGGCATACTCTTGATATGGACGCAGAGCTTGATCCACCAACCTCTGACAAGTTGCTGCGGTGTCATGTAGGCCGAAAGGCATCCTTCGAAATTGGAATAGCCCAATCAGAGTGCTGAAGGCGGTCTTCGGCCAAGACTCCCTAGTTAGGGGAATCTGCCAGTAGCCCTCTGTCATATCTAATGTGGTCAAAAATTGGGCCTGCCCCAACCGATCCAACAATTCTTCGATGCGGGGCATTGGGTACGCATCAAACACTGAGATGGCATTCACTTGCCTAAAATCTATGCAGAATCGTAAAGTGCCATCGGGTTTTGGCACCAGCACTATTGGACTGCACCATGGGCTTTTTGATTCCTCAATAATACCCATCTCTACCATCTCTGTATCTGTGCCACCACCTCCTGTTTCTTAGCCTCAGATAGCCGGTAAGGCCGTTGTCTAACCACCTTCCCAGGTGGGGTTACAATTTCATGGGCTACCAGTCTGGTCTCACCGGGGATTGGCGTCAGGACATCTGGAAACTTTTCCAACAATCTGGCCAGTTCTTGCCTCTGCACCAGGGATAGTTCTTCACACATTCGAGGCTCTGGGTTCGTTCTCCACTCCGACAGTTGTGGTCCCAAGTCCTCCTCCACTTTCTCCTCGCAGGTGGCAGTCAGGCCCTTCATACTGGCTCGTCCGGTGGAACCAAACCCGTCGGATCCTCGCTCCGTGGGAGCCACCATGGGGACTTCTTCCAGTGGGGGAAACTCCACTCTCTCACATATGAGCTGAGCAATCCGGTCGCCCACGAGGAAGTCTTCATCCACAAAATTAAAGAGCGATACTTTTATAGTCCCCCTATAATCCGAGTCAATTACGCCAGCGCCGAGGTCAAGAAAATGTTTCAATGCTAGACCAGAGAGAGGGGCTATCTGGCCGTAACACCCGATTGGCATCTCCATCTGTAGGCCGGTGTCAATAAGGGCCTTTCCATGGCTGGGTATTACTTCATCCTCGGCGCTGCACAGATCATAACCTGCTGCTTGAGGTGAGGCTCTCCGGGGACTCTGAGCTTTCGTGGACACCTTGCAAAATTTTAATACAAATTTCTGCTTAACTGGGGAATCACTTCTCAGGGGCTGTTCCTTTGGGTTCTGGCTCGGCTTCCGGGGTTTCTCGAACAGAGGGCTGGGGACCACTGTTACCATCCCAACCAGCTTCAGTCTGAGGCCGTTTTCTAACCCTTTTTTAAACTGGGGCCAGTCTCTTCCCAACACTAGGTCATGGGGAAGTTTCGGGACCAATGCCACAAGGACTTCCTTCTGTATCCCCAACCCTTTTATTACTACCTTGTACATGGGGTAGAAGGAGGCCGTTCCATGGATACATCTAATCTGAACCCTACCCTCTCATCTCCTCTGGACTAACTCACTCTGGGCTTCTATTGCCCGCCAAAGCCTCCGTGACATCATGCTTTGGTCAGCACCTGAATCGAGCAGAGCATTGGTAGCGATCCCCTGAATATTAACATTCAAGAGGAAACCTTCTCTTAGCTGTTTCACATTAGCAGCCATCAATGCTGTACATGCTTTGCATTCCCTTTGTAGGCATCCCATCTTCCCACAATGAAAACATTTTTTTTCCTAGTCAACTTGCCCTCCTGAGTAGGCACATGCGTTTTCATAAATTCCACATTCTTCCCTTGTCTCCTTTCTGATTGCTCAAAACTAGCCTCTGCCGCTATTTTTGGAGCGCCCCCTTTTAGTTGACAAGCCAATTCCGCTTCTAAGTAGTGCTCAGTCAGCAGGGTTGCCTCTCCTGTAGTCTGGCAGTTTTGCTGTATCAGAAAGGATTGGATTTCTTTAGGAACCGAAGCCATAAGTTGCTCTAACACAATTGTATCTATCACCATATCAACAGTTTTACCTTCTGGAGCCAACCACTTTAAAGCTAAGCCTCTGATCCTTTGGCTTAAGGCCTTAGGTATTTCTCTGGCCTTCAAGGTTGTAGCTCTAAGCATGCGATGATACAACATCTTAATCAAACCCAAGCGATCTCGGATAGCATTTTTTCACTTCCCCATAATCTGTAGTGAGTGTTGATGGCATGGCCCTGTAGGCAGCCAATGACTCCCCTGTCAGAGAGGTGGCTAGCCTTACAGCCCATTGCTCCACTGGCCATCCTACAGCATGAGCGACTCTCTCAAAGGACTCTAGGAAATCATCAATATCATCCTCTAATGCAAGTTTTACAAAGGAAAATGTCCCACATGTCTGTGGTCCTACCATACAGACATTTTGTGTCCCTCCTAGTCCTGATTGGGTTGGCAGTACTCCAGCAGATGCTCTCTGGTTAGCAATCAATGCCTCCACCAAGTCCAGTACAGGCTTCTGTTGTGCCTGCAAAGCGGCTGCTGCTTGTTCTTGTGCTTAGTGTGCCATTTCTTGCTATTTCTGGAATTGGGACGCCATCCACTGAAGCACGTCCTTTGGATCCATTTCAGCAACTCCTGCAGGAGAAAAGAAAAGAACAAAACCCACCAAGTGCGGTACCACCAAAACTCTGCTATTCCCTTTCCAGCTGGATGCTTGCAATCTTCCACCCCTTTTTACTCGAATCCAGGTTTAACCTACGCCTAGATACCCTTTACCTGAGGTTAGGCATTGACTCTGACCTCAAAAGGGAGTGTCTCACTGGCCTTCTCTGTCTTTCTGGCTGACCCTGCCAGTGAATTACACTCTGAAGCTCGCAGCACAGCTCAGCAGTCTTGTGTTGAAAAGTCTTGGGGCGTATATCCTGCAGTCTGTATATCATGATACAGGCAAGATCCTGCCAACTACGCCACTGTCACGCCCTTGCCCCCTGCCTCAGGCTTAGAGGAGCAAGGTTGCGGTTAACTTCTCTTATAAAGCTTAGATAAACTATCTTTCCCTCTGATGCATGCTGGGAGTTGTAGTTTGGCCTTTTAAGATGAAGTGTAGTCATGAAACCGAAGGTGAAGGCAAATGACAGAATTTATTTCAAAACGCAAACAAAGTCCATGTAGACCATAACAGGATACTTCTCCATTCATTCGCTCAGGATTATTTACAACGCAGCATGGATGAGCTTCACTATGGCTTCACAGTCATTAGCTATATGCAGTTGCTTAACAATGTAACTGATATGGGAAACACAGCTTCTTCCCTCAACAAAGTAAAAATGTCTTCTTTTTAACTTTGTCTTTGCTAAGCATTTAATAGCACATGTAACAGGTATCTCCCCAGTAGAAGAGCACTTCACTTCAGGCTAGGTTTCAATACACTGCTTCTAGGAGACTTTCACCTTTTCAGGTATCCTTTACAAGGGATTCAACGCTAGTAGCCTGGCATAGAATACAGTCCATGGGCATTTCTGGAGACAGTAAATCCTGCTCAATAGGCTCAACCTGCATCTCCTCTGGCCCTGATAATGCAGTGCCCTGCTCTGAGCTCTTAAAGTATGTCTCCGGGTGTATTCTCTCTGAGGATCCCCGTGTCTCTTCTGAGCCCAGCTCCACCCAGTAAGGATAAATTGTACCTGAAGCTGTGGACACTTCTCCCTGGCTGTATTCACTTGCCTCTCTCCAGCCTCTCAGAAACAGTTCTTGGTTCGCTTCTCTGAGTTCCATCTTGGAGCTCTGCCAATGTTCCCTATTCCAGGCTTGGCTCCTTTGACTCCCGTGCTGAGTCCTGGGCTCCCACCTCTGAGCTCTCTGAACCTTCTGATCAGGAACCTGGATCTGAACCCATTCCTGCTCCTCTGCATCCTGCAGTTCTTGCTTCTTCTCCCTCTCCTGCTTCTTCTCCTGCTTCCTCCCTTGCTTTGACTTTAGCAAAGGTTTATATCCATGCTTCCAGGGCACTAACATTTTCTCTCTGCTCAGTTGCTTGTAATTATCTCTCAAGCCTGCAACTATGTCAGCAGAGCTTGGGTGTGGCAGCCTAGGTTTAGTTTCTCTCAGCTTACTTTCTTTATGTAGAAGCTGAAATTCATGCACTGCAGGGATTTCACTTTTCCTCAAAGCAAATTCATCACCTTTTCCTATTTCCATAAGCTCAATACAAGCTTCCTTGTCACACTGTATAACCACCAATCAATGGAAGAACATCAGCATTCCATCAACAAAACAAATAACTCAAACCATCACCGATCTAAACACCACCACTTCTCCAATGGACCCCTGCCTGGTGACATGGATTAAATCCACTAAAGAAGATCTAAGCACATACATTCAAAAGATAGTAAACACCTCTCTCAACCAGGGCTACATGCCCAAAGCACTCAAACAATCTACTATACGCCCTATTTGTAAAACCACATCAGCTAGTAATACTGACCCATCAAACTACCGCCCAATATCAAGCCTTCCATTCCTAGGAAAAATAACAAAAAAAATTGTTCAGAGACAGCTTCAAGAACATATTGATCAATATGACCCACTGGACCCTCACCAGCATGGATTTTGTCCAAACCACGGCATTGAGACACTTCTTATTTATCTTTTTGATAAGATACTTAAAGGAATAGACAAGATAAAGAAAGGCTTCCTACTAATCTTTATCGACATATCATCCGCATTCGATACAGTTTCTCATCACATCCTACTAAGCGCCTAATGGAAATTGGCCTCCAAGACACCACCATAAAATGGTTTCAATCATACCTAGAAGACAGACAACAAAACGTAAATCTGATAACCTCACCTCAGCACCCTTCCAAACAACACAATGAGTTCCCCAAGGCTCCTCATTATCTGCACTCTTCTTCAACATCTATCTCCAACCTATTTGCAAAATATTTAATAAATGCAAGCTTCAATATGCCATATATGCCGACAATATCATTGCATATACTCCAATCCACCTGGATGCCCCAGACTATTCCGATATATCAACCTGAATTCATGAAATAACAACATGGCTTACTAACAACCATTAAAAAATCAATATAAAAAATCTGAAGCAATCATCATCATAAGGAAATCCACATTCACTCCTCCTAATACCATCAATATTTCAAATACACCAATCACTATAAAAGATGAAGTTCGGTATCTTGGAGTGATACTAGACAAACAACTTCAGGCTTCTTCAAACTAGCAATGCTCTGAAGACTAAAACCTCTTCTCAACAAAGAACACTTCCGTACAGTATGCCAGGCAATCATCACACCTGTGCTGGACTATTGTAATCTCCTCTTCCAAGACCTACCCAAACAATCCACTCTACCCCTTCAAATAGTCCTTAACACTGCTGCTCGTATTATTGCTGGTGCTTCACTACAAGACCATATAACTCCCATACTACATGATCTGCATTGGCTACCGATCTCTTCACAAGCAAAATATAAATCAGCACTCACAATCTTCAAGATCAAAAACAACATGTCAGCAGAAATACTACAAGAGCTCATCGGAACCAAAGCAAAAAACAGACCAGTCAGAAACTGCACTAAAAACATAATACCAACTCCTAGTTTATTCACAAGAACCAATAAATCCACATTCATGTGGGCTTTCTCCTTTGCTGCCCTACTATTTGGAATGCACTTCCGGAAAAAGCTAAGATCCACAACTGATATAAAAGACTTCTGCAAGTTACTCAAGACTACCTTATTCTTTCAACATTATAATGAAGAACACCAATCTCAGTAATATCTACACAGAACCATTTCCATTCCACCTTACAAACTGATTTACACAAGTCATTATATCTGCACCACTCCCAACTATATACCATGATATATATAGTTTTCTTTCCAAACTTCCACCTAACCATCTTTCTCCTGTGAGATTAAATCTTGATGTAGGAAGTTACAAGACTGTTTACGTTTTGGAAATGTGATGTTACTGTTTACAATTGAAAGTTCTTTGAATAAGTTATTGTTTAAAATTGATGTTCTTTGTAAAAGTTAATGTTAATTTAAACCGCCTTGATTAAATGCTGTTAAATAAATAAATTAATAAAATAAATACAACCATACCTGGAACGAGAACTGCCTGAAGTACAAGCGGGTCTCAGGAAAGGGCGAGGAACGAGACATCATCACGGATATGAGATGGATCCTTGAAAAGACTAAAGAATACCAAAAGGATATCTATATGTTTTTATTGACAACAGCAAGGCTTTTGACTGTATAAACTATGAGAAACTCTGGGCCACATTAAGAAGCATGAGTATACCATAACACCTGATAGTTCTCTTGCACAACCTTTACATTGATCAAGAAGCAACAGTTTGAATTGAACAAGGAGAAACAGAATGGTTTAAAATCAGCAAAGGTGAATGATAAGGCTGCATACGTTCCCCCTACCTGTTTAATTTATATGCAGAACAAATCATCAGAGAAGCAGGACTTTATGAAGACAACCAAGGTGTGAAGATTAGTGGAAGACACATCAACAACCTTCGCTATCTTGATGATACCAATTTACTGGTTAAAAATGAAGATGATCTGAAACATGTGCTTCTCAAGATCAAGGAACATACTTAAAATGGGACTGCACCTTAATGTAAAAAAAACAAAGATCCTGATAACTGACAAAATCAGTAAGTTCAATGTTGATGGAGAAGAAATCAAAATAGTGGACAACTTTAACATACTTGAATCAACTATCAATAAAGAAACAACAAGCAGTCATGAAATCTGATGACACATTGCTCTTGGAAGAATGGCTATGAAGGACCTAGACAAGATTCTCAAAAAGCAGAGATGTCTCTCTCCATATAAAGATTCGACTCATTCAAGCCATGGTAGTTTCAATAAAGTCATATGGATGCGAAGGTTGGACAGTGAAAAAGATAGACAGGAAGAAAATTGATGCTTTTGAATTATCATGCTGGCAATGAATACTGTGAATACCATGGACTGCCTGAAGAATAAACCAATCAGTACTAGAGGAGTTCAAACCTAAGCTTTCTTTAGAAGTTCAGATGACCAGACTTTGACTTTCATAATTTGGACACATCATGTGAAGAGAGAAATCATTAGAGAAAGACATCATGCTTGGCAAAGTAGAAGGTCAATGCAAAAGAGGAAGGCCAGCAATGAGATGGATCAATACAATAACAGCAGCTATGGGTGCCACTCTGTCAACAATGAGCTGCCTCATTGAAGACCGAACACAGTTTAGGACAACTATCCAGACGGTCGCCATTAGTCGACACCGGCTCGACGGCACTTAACAACAACAATACAGTCTGAGGCTCAGATTGATAGTCTTTTTGGTCTATTATTAGGATTGTAAGGGACATGTTTACTAAAAGGCGTTAAGGGATCAAGTGTGCCATTAATGCCTGTTATCGGCACCCAGGCACCCTTAACACAGGTAAAAAACTGCTTTAATGGACTGTAAAGGCTCCTGAAGCATTAAGGGCACTGTAGGCGGAGAGTGGGCATTTATAGGGCGGAGACTGGGCATTAATAGTGCTCCCTTAATGTCTGTTGTGCAATGTGCTTAAGTCTTTTAACGCTGGGAACCCTAATACCAAGTAAAGCTTTGAGGAAAGGGTGTATTCAGAGGGAAGAGAACCTATTTAAATGTCTGCAATGTGATGCACTAACAAGGGAGCCTCAGGCAATGATAGTTATGCTCCATTAGCAGCAACAGCATGGTGCCCAAGTATGAAAGGGCACTATGTTGATTGTGCAAATGGGGCAAAGGAGGTGGCATGTGGGTCATGCAGTGGGAGTTGCTGGTATACAGGATGGATCAGGCAGCTGCCCAGGTGGCACATAAGAACATAAGATCTAAGATATGACATACTGAGTCATACCAAGGTCCATCAAGCCCAATATCCTGTGTCCAACAGTGGCCAATCTAGTTCACAAGTACTTAGCACTTTCCCCAAAAGACACACAGGTTCCATAATGCCTGTAGTGGGGCAAGCAGTGGATTGGGATGTCACTGGCTCCAGTGGAATATCCATTTGGAATGACTAGCCCTGCTTGTCTACCAATAATACACATTTCTACAAGAGTCCAATTCGGGTATTTTTCAGTAGGGAGGAATAAAAGTTTAACTTTTCTTTAGGGCCATAATCTGAAGCTGGAATTTGTCGAAACCATTCTCTTAGCTTTCACAAATGCACTACATGTAGCACGTGATCATGGTGACGTTTCGGTGGCGGTTGCTTTAGATCTTTCGGCTGCTTTTGACTTGGTCGATCACTCCCTCCTCCTTCACCATCTATGGGATGCAGGTCTCTGTAGTACTGTGCACCGCTGGTTCCACTCTTTTCTTTCTTCTCGGCCTTGTGCGGTTCTCTCATCTTCCTCCTCCACTCCCCCTTCCGATCCCCATCATCTTCCCTGTGGGGTTCCTCAGGGTTCTGTCCTTGCCCCCCTTCTTTTCAACCTTTTCTTGGCTCCCCTTGTGTCCCTGATTCAGCAGTTTGGTATATCTACTTTTTTCTATGCAGATGATATTCTCTTGCTTCATCATACTTCTCCTTCCTGCCCCGATCTCTCAGTGTTGGACTCCTGCCTTGCGGCTGTAGCAGATTGGCTGACGCTCAACTGCCTGCACTTAAATCTTACTAAAACCATTGCTATCTGGTTTTCTCACAGCGGTCCTCCCCCCTCAATGGCCCCTTCTTTTTCCGGCTCTCCTGTTCCCCTCGTCTCCACTTTTCGCTACCTTGGTGTGCACTTTGATTCTGACTTATCTTTTCACTCTCACATTTCCCACATCACAAAAACATCCTTCTTCTTTCTTCGCCAGATTCGTTCCATTCGCCCTTTTCTCTCCCCTTCAGCCCTTGTCACATTGGTTCTGTCTTTAATCATGTCTCGTGTGGACTTTGCCAACTCTCTATTCATCGGTCTTCCAAAAAATCAACTTACCCGACTTCAACGGATTCAGAGCACTGCCGCACGCCTTGTCACATGCTCCTCCCCTCGGGATCACATAACTCCTCTACTATTTCATCTTCACTGGTTGCCTGTCCCTTTCCGGGCCACATTCAAATTACTGACTCTGATACATAAAGCCTTCCACAAGCACTCCACAATATTTAACAGATCTCCTCTTCTTTCACTCTCCCAGACACACCCCTCGCTCTTTCCATCTCAATCGCCTTACCCTCCCTTCCCCTTCTCGTGCTCACCTTCAGTCTACCCGCTCCTCTGCCTTCTTTTTTGCTGGTCCCGCCCTCTGGAATGCCCTTCCTCCCCCCCTCTGTCTGGAACTTCAGTTCATTACCTTTAAACAAAATTTAAAAACCCACCTGTTTTCCCTAGCTTTTAATGTTCCCTCCCCTTTTGTGTGATCTATACTCTCCCCCACCTCTTGTTCCTCCCTAGGCCCATCCTTTGCCTATGCTTTGTCCTGTTTTCTTGATTCTTACACTGTCCTGTCAGATACTGTACACTTCTTTTCCTTTTCGCTGGCCATTGGCCTTCTTTTATTGAATTTCAATGTACACCGCCTCGGTTATTGTGAAAGGTGTTTTTTATCAAATGCAATAAACATAAACATAAACATAATTAAACAATAAAGCTGTATATTCTGCTGTTTAAGACCATGATTGCTACAATCCACCAAATTTTCTTCCTCTTGTTTTTAGTAGTTCAAAAATACTGTTAGTGTAAGTCTACCTACTATGCACACTATAAATCTCTGAAATGATTCAGATGATAATATCAAGGCTGAATGGTTACAGAAAGCTGAGAGAGAGGATGTCCATTTTGTAAACACAAAGGGACCCTTTTATTAAAGGGTGCCAAGATGTTGCACCTAACGCACCAATAGTATGGAAACAATGCACATTAGGTGTTGTGGGAAGTAGAAAACATTTCCCCGGTAATTAATGTCCTAATGTGGCAAACAAATAGCATGGGTGCACTTAACTCCACCTACTGAGGTGGCGTTAGGTGAACCCTCATGAATTGCAAGGCTTACAGTTAGCACATGGGGCCTGATTCCATCTCTGACGTAGAACCCTCTGTATGTCCGGTCTGAACTGGATGTACTGAGGGCATCGTGATTCCGATCCCGTGGAGCAAGTCTAGCCCTGCGGGATCAGAATCACGATCAGTCCTGTATGTGCAGGCCAGGACTGTGATTCACCCTGGCCTGCATGTACAAGACAAGCCTGATTAACTCAGTCAGGGCTTTTAAATGGAGCCGTGGTGTCATGGTGTCCAGTTTCCATGGCACCATAGCTCCATTTAAAAGCCACAATGCCGGCCGCTGGAACAAACTGTTTATTTCCCGCAACCGACCCCTGATTTGGCCTCCTAGGGCCAGGATCGGGCTGCGGGGAATGCTCTCTGCCCCCTGCTGCCCTGTCCCGGCCCTGGGCCTGCCAATCGCCGATGTCCAGGGAAGTTATTCCACCTCAGAGATGGAATAATTTCCCTGTTCAAGTCGCTGGCCCTGGAAGTAGAGGGTCGACATTAGAATCGGCCTTGTACGTCCGAGGTCAGCGACCACCCACTGCCTGCCCTAATGCCGCCCCGATTCTCCCCTTTCCCGCCCCTATCTAGCTTCCCCGTACAACCGGTGGTGAAGCTAGTCACCGGTGTGAAGGGGCATGAATAGCAGGGATGGATGTCCTGTTGAGAAGTCCATCCTCACTATTCATGGCTCAGAATGAGCCTGAAGGTGTTTACCCCAGAGCTAAGTATACAGTGCTCACCACACCCACTCTCTACCCCTAAGCTGCCTCCTCACCACCCCAACACATGATTCACGGTGTGGAAATTGGCCCATGGTCACTTTCATGGGACCGTGCTAGCTGTCACTGCGTGTTCCAGTATGCCTTCAGCACATGTCAAAACACATGCCGACAGGTAGGCCCTTTAGTAAAAGACTCCCAAAGTTGCATTTGAAGACATTTGCCTACAAAATTCTGGTGATTTCCACACTATTTATTCTCTATTTTTATCTTTATTTGAAAGAACAATGAACTGGTATATATCAGTAAAGCAAAGCTAAAACTGAAGTAACCAAGATTGACAACAGAAACAGAAAGGTAGAAAGAGGCAGACAGCTAGTCAACTTTCACTTGTCACTTCATCTGCTTTTCACACTCAGTCCAAGAATTTTAAAATTTTTTATACAACACACCTGTATTTTGTTGGCTTTCAAAGGGGTCAGCTGTGTTGATTTGACTAGGGTTGCCGATAGGGGCTGACAGAGATTGGGCTTCCTTTTTATCAGACATCTTCAAGTGCAGCACTGGTGACCTGCAGAATAACGACTTTTGGCTGGATGTCTCTGCTTATTTCCAATACTGCCTAATCCATCACTTCTTTCTTTTGAACTGGGCATGTGGACTGAATCACATGCTATAACAGTTAGCACCTCTAGATTACACAGCAAAATTGGAACAGGGAATAAGAAAAGGCCAAAAAGACACATCAAGTTTATCTCCCTTCTGGCTGACCTTGCATTATCTCACTGAATTTTTTCTGAGTAGATCTTGAGTGTATTCAGTAATTCACCTTGAACTCTGAAGACTTGAAGTTGGTCATTCTCTTACAAAAGCATCATTGCTTTTCTCAATGCCAAAACTTGCTTTTCATGTAAGAAAAGGACCATCCTTTTCAAAGAGGAAAGCAAAGCTTGTTCTGAGAACCATATTTAGGCAATGTGTCAAGAAAAGGTTATCTAAGATTTGAGTGCTTGGCATTGTCACTAATTAAACATTTTCAATAAATGTGACTACATTTCCTTCTTGAAAGAAAATATGTGTGTTTTCTTTTTGATCTATTTCCCATGGTGATGCTGATTGTTTCAAGATAGGTTATAATTTCAAATTCTTGATATCCTGGAACTATTGCCACTTTTTAGAGGCAAATACAATAAGGGGCTAAATTTAAAAAATCATTTTCATACATATGTGGCCACATATGTGCATAAGTGGCCAGTTATAAATCTATGACTGCCATAAAAGTACGCACATTAATATGATGGCAGGTTCTTTGCTGGTTCTGCACAGAATATTGGCAGAGTTTGCAAATACATGTACACATTATAGAATATACTAATTTACATGCAAACATCCGTCTATGCATGGAGATTTCGACCTGTTCTATAGCAATATTAGTATTACTATTTTATAAAGAAAAAAGGTTCCTCTGTGTGTTTATAAAATGCACTTAAAATAGGCTCACCCTTACTCTCTTATCCTAGGCAATCTTTTATAAAATTACTCTTCATGAGTGGAGGAGTCACAAAAAATAAAAAAATAACACTGGTCAACAAATTTTTACAAAAGTCATGTTACTGAAATAAAAATAGTCATTTCTTATCAATTTGTATATGCTGAACACGAATATGACAGTGACATTGCAAAGTTGGCTCTAGTTTTTTTGTAATCTACAAGAAGTAATGTTTACATCATGAAATGCATGTCAATACTAAATAGGCCTTCGGTTAATACCTGTAAAAAAACAAGTCATAGACTACTTCTTAGATTTTTTCGCCTGTCTCTTGTACAGCTGTTCGGGAGCTTCTCTGGGGAGTGTCCAGCAGTAATCAGCCAGCATTGTAATGGACCATTTTCCCTGGTATCTTTGCTCCATCTTTGCAATATCCCGGTGAAAACGTTTGCCCTGCTCATCACTAACCAAACCACAGCTGTCAGGAAAGAAATTGAGATGGGAATCAAGGAAAGGGATCTTTAGAGACATATTGCAGCCACGTTTCTGATACTGCATCAGCATGTCTTCTACTAGTTCCTTGTTGTTTTCTGCCCTAACATTCCCGAGAAAGTTTGTTGACACTAGGCAAAAAACATTCCATGCTTGTTTTGCATCACCCTGCAGCAAGTTGTTGAACCGGTCATCTTTGAAGAGCTCTCGAATCTGAGGACCCCAAAAACTCCCTCTTTAATCTTTGCTTCGCTGAGTCGAGGGAATTTTTCATGCAGGTATCGGAAAGCTGGCGAAGTGCAGTCCATGGCTTTCACAAAGTTTTTCATCAAACCTAGTTTGATGTGAAGGGATGGTAGCAGGATTTTGTGAAAAACGATGCGCGGCGTTTTTTTGGAATACCTCCTGGTTCAGTAAATGTCATGGAAAGTAACGTGGGCAGCATCTTTGTAGCAGTTTTTATTGATCACCTGAAGAAACTCTGGTTTGAGTGAAACGCACAGATTGGCACCTGAAAGTGGCATTGGGGAACGTCTAAAGCTAAGGACTAATTTATTTATCTAAATAATGTTTATAAACCCATATTATGGACAACTTTGCATAAAAGCATTTTTAGAAACTATTGTTGCCAGAATTGTCATTGATGCTATTTAAGCACTATAAGTTGATATTTGAGATATCATGGATTGAGCACTGTTTGGTCTGAGACATTCTGAGCACAAAAGAGAAAAAACGATCAATATTACTGAGTTTGTCCACAGGAGGGGTATTGATCACATTGATTTAAATGTTGGTATAGAGCTGAAATTCCATTTCCGTTTTTATGCTAGTTCTTTCATGTGGACAGCATGCGCTACTGGAATAGATGGAAGACAGTTTCCATTGTTCAAAAGCACAGCCTTCAGACTCAGTTTCGAAGAGTCTATAAATAGTCTCCAGTCTTGTGGGTCATGAGTGATTTTTAAGGCATTCATGAGGCTTTCAATATCAGAACAGAATACCGGATTACTTTCCTTTCTGAAGAAAGGCTCCAACTGCTGGTGGCACTTTTGATATGAAGTAATGCTGACATCTTCTTCTAGAAGATTCCATTGTTGGAGTCTTGATCCTAGCAATTCTGCCTTGTTCTTGGATTAGTTCAAATCACGAACCAGGTCATTTAGTTCTTCCTGTGTTATTCTGTGTGGTGTTGATAATGCATCCCAGTGAAAATTTGGGTAGCTGTATGCTGACGGACCAGGAGAAGAACAGGTCGGCTCACCTTTCTCCTCATCAGATGAATCAAGAGAATATTCTGATGGAAGTTCTGGAATAGGAAGTCCCTCACCATGTGGAACTGGTCTCAATGCAGACGGAATGGGGTCTCTAGTCCCATGGCCACTCCTTGTGGCCTTGGGCAAGTCACTTAACCCTCTATTGCCTCAGGTACACTTAGATTGTGAGCCCTTCGGGGACAAGGGAATAAAAAGTACCTGTTAGTATACATGTAAACCGCACTGATTCTAAAGAGCACGGTATAAAATAAATTAATAAATAAATAAATGTTTGGGTAGACTATGCTCGGCTTCTTTTGCTTCGTTATTCCGCTGGAAAGAGGAGGACCCAAGCAGAAGTAACAGTCATTTATGTGGTTGCTTGGCTCTCTCCACACCATGGGGACTGCAAACGGCATTGATGGTCTTTTGAAATTCAACCACTGTGAAAGCTGTGTTGTACATGTAGCACAGCATATATTTATTTATTTTATTTATTTATATTCTCTTATATACTGCGCTATTCTGCATCAGTGCGGTTTACATGAGGAGCCCAAGGCTTGCCTTGGTCACCAATCTTGCATCCGAAGTAAAGATGATATGCCTTATTCAGCTGAGAAGTGATACTTTTCTTCTGGTTGGCAAATGTCACTTCCTCACAAATGTAGCAGAAATTGTCAATGGTATTAACGCACCTTCGCGGCATTACTGTTCTGTATTGTACCTAAATGGCTAAAATTATATGATTAATAAAAGTTACATGTAACAATAGCTTAAAGTGTCTCACACACAGTCTGAAATATTTTAAATGCTCAACCTTTCAGACTGCGTATAGTACACTACTGACGTCAGATGGCTTCAGCAGCCGTCTGGCAGTAGTATTGCATTGCATCAGAAAATGATGCAATCAACTCTGGATGATGTGTGCATGCTGGTATTATGCAATGTGATGCAATATTACATCATTCAAGGCTTATTTGGGATATTGTTGATGTCATACTGGATAAATTTACACGGTGAAACTTCAAATATGAACTACGTGCAATATCTTCAAAACGAGAGCCAATATTTTTTTTTAAATGTTATATACGTGTTCAGCTCACCAAGATACTACAGATTAGGGCCTTTTAAAGTCAGTAACGATTTCAATGTTGACCACTGTAATTAAAGCAACAGCCTTCTTCAGGTCATGGAGATTGAGTGAAAAGTCACTTAGGCCCCTATTTCCTATGCCGTATTAGCTGTTTAACACAGGATTTACTGTGCATTAATTGCTCATGTAAACTGCAACACATAAGAACATAACATAAGAAATGCAATACTGGGTCAGACCTAGGATCCATCAGCACAGTATCCTGTTTCCAACAGTGGCCATTCTAGGTCACAAGTACCTGTCAGGTTTCCAAAAGGTATTCAGATTCCATGCTGCTTGTCTAGTGGGTAAGCAGTGGATTTCCCCAGTCTTCTTTAATAGTGGTTTATGAACTTTTTCTCCAGGAACTTGTCCAAACCTCTTTTAAATATAGCTACAATAACAGCTTTTACTATATCCTCTGGTAACAAATTCCAGAATTTGATTGCGCATTGAGTGACAAAAATATTTTCTCTGATTAATCTTAAATGTGCTACATTGTAGCCTAATTGCATATCCCCTAGTCTTTCTACTTTTTGAAGGAGTAAACAACCAATCTACATTTACCTGTTCTATTCCATTAATTACACAGGTACACTAAAAAGATTTTTTTTTAAACTGCCTCTAATTTCGATTGATTTTTACGTTTTTTGGTGCGCTGAATCCAAATCTGGTAACCAATTTCCTCCATCACGTACAGATTTTTTGCTACATTGGGTTAGCAGTTTGAGGTGAACGTTTCAGATTGAGTGCGATCGAGATAAAAGTTTCTTGGATGAATTCTTTATACTAATTGTTTAGTAGTTATTCAAATAAGAATAAAGAAAATTATAACAAGGCAGCACATAAGAATAGAGTAATGTCAACAAAACACACTGTGATGGTAGCAAAATTGTCTGCACTTAAAACAGCCACATACATGTGCACAAACATTGAGCATATAAGAGCGAGGTTAGACACAAAGCAAAGCAAAGAAATGTGCAAAAAATGTTGTACAGGTATGTATGTAAGAATAGAAAACGCAAACCGCACCATTGCAATACATGAAGACAAACACCCGATGGTGTGAAAATAAAATTCTAATAAATGAGATCCGACACTGTGGTAATAACTAGCAAATTTGTATTTCAAAGTTTAGTAAAAACACGATATTTGTCAACACAGTTTAGATTTTAAAGTCATTCTTGGGTCAATCAATCACCTGGTGGGCCCGTTTCTTCTTCCCCCGAATGCTTCTCTTGGTGAACTGCTTGGCGTATTTTTCACCTGGGGTTTCCCGCAGCAGCAACCAGCAGAAATCAGCCATCATAGTGGTGTTCCATCTTCCTTGGTACCTTCTCTCTGCGTCCTTGATGTCCTGGTGAAACCTTTCACCTTGTTCTTCACTGTACGCCCCCAAGTTTTCGGGAAAGTAGTTCGCATGGGAGTGCAAGAAATGGACTTTCAGGCTCATGTTATAGCCTTGTTCTTTGAAGGCATTGAGCATCCTGGCAACAATATCCTTATAGTTCTCATCCCGCCTGTTCCCCAAGAATTTGAGAACAACATCCTTGAAGGAATCCCAGGCTTCTTTTTCCTTCTCAGACATCGTTTCAGTGAATGCTCCATCTGAAATGAGTTTCCTTATATCAGGGCCAACAAACACTCCTTCCTTTAGCTTTGCTTCAGAAAGTCGGGGGAACTTTGAGCAAAGGTACCGAAAGCACTCACCATCTTTTGGAAGGGACTTGATGAATTGCTTAATGAGACCCAACTTAATGTGGAGAGGTGGTAATAGAATTTTATCACAAGGTACCAAGCTCTCATGAAGAACATTTTTCTCACCGGGTCTCAAATACTCCCGAATTGGCCAGTCTTTTTTCCCCCAGTGTAGGTCGCGGGCCCGGCTATCCCACAAGCAAAGGAAGCAGGGATATTTGGTGAAACTGGATTGCTGCCCTAATAGCATGGATAGAATTTTAAAGTCTCCACAAATCATCCACTTATGCTCATCATAACGAATCTTCTGAAGAATCAGGGCCAAATTCTCGTATTTTTCTTGGAGAATAACAGAGTGAGCAATAGGAACTGAAGTGAATGTGTTGCCATTATGAAGAAGAACACCTTTTATGCTGTCTTTTGACGAATCAATGAACAGCCGCCATTCAGCAGGATCATACTTGAGTTTAAACTTTTCCATCACTCCGTATATATCGTTGCAAAATACCAAATCTTCCTCTTTGCTGAAATACTTCAAAAATTGTGTCTCGCAGTTGCCGGTACCAATAAAAAGTTGTTCCTGGTGACAATAGATTTTTCTGTTTAAGCCGAGAACCTAGCAGTTGGGCAGCATCTTTTGGGAGTCCTAAATCCCGGACTAAATCATTCAATTCAGCTTGAGAGAAAAGTTCAGGTTTCGGATCTGGTTCCTTTTCAAACTCGGAAGTACTGGACTCATCGGGAAAAGCCATCTGATGAGTCTCATCATGATCAGAACCGTCCACACAAATATGATCCAAAGATTTTGGTGGTTCAGGCACAGGTACTTCGTTGCTATGAGGCATAGGCCTAATTGCTGAGGGAAGGTTGGGGTAACTTATTACGTTCTTATTTTTTAAGTTGTATCCCTTCACAATGCAAGAGCAAAAATAGCAGTCACTGCTGTGGTCTCTTTGTTCACGCCACATCATAGGTATTCCGAAACGAAATGCTTGTTTTTTACCTTTCATCCATAAGCGTAGATCTTCCTCACATGTCTTGCACACTTTGTGAGGAGCCCACGGTTTGTCTTGATCGCCTAACTTCAAACCGAAATAGGCGAAATATACTTTTTTAATAAATGCAGAAATGTTCCTCTGCCGCTTTTTCACGGTATATTCCCCACAAATAAAACAAAAACTGTCCGGAGAGTTGACGCAACCTCTGGCTCTGTGAGCCATCACAAATACACAGCACTGCAAACTACAACTGTAGTGAACCACTTCGGAATAAAGCTGGATTACGACTGAGCAAACAAAAGGTAATAATGAACTTGCAAGAAACTGAAATTTGACAGGAACGTTCATGTCGCAACCACCGTGTTTGAGCGAGCGAACGAGGCGAGGCGAACAGGAAAGAACATGCGCCAGCGCGAGTACTGGATTTAGCCCCCCGCCTCCCAATTGTCCTGTTAATGTATAAAATGAATACAAAACACTCTAAAATATCATGAGGGAGTGTTTCTAGTTAGTTAACCATTACAACCTCTATTTTGGGCCAAGAAAATAAACTGCAGTCGGCTAAAAAGAAATTATGTGAACATTCCTTATATGGGTAAGAAATCTAATTTTGCAAGAAAACGTGACGTGATGGAACATTTTGACTATTTTTCCTGGATTCAGCACCCCAAAATCTATAGGAATCAGTTGCAAAACTGGAGGCAGTTTTTTGGTAGTGTACCTGTGTTATTTTATAGACCTCCATCATATCTCACCTCAGCCATCTCTTTTCTAAGCTGAAGAGTTCTAACCTTTTATGACTTTCCTCATATGGATATCCTTCTATCCCCTTTCCATTTTTGTCACTATTCTCTGTACCTTTTCTAATTCTGCTATATCCTTTTTAGGATATGGTGACCAGAAATGCATGCAATATTTAAGGTGTGGTTGCATCATGGGGTGCTACAGCAGCATTATAACATCCTTTGTTTTATTCTCCATTCTTTTCTTTCTTTATTTATGCTGCACTCTTTTTAGAATCAGTGTGGTTTACATGTATATAACCAGGGAGCAGCACCCAGCGCTTCCCCCGACCAACACCCCAAAACCTTGATCAACCTTTTTGTACTCTAACAAACTTCACACCACACCTAATTTGGTACAACAACAGGTTGCAGCTTTATTGCCCAATAACATATTAACATTTGCAACATGAATAACAATCCAACAGCCAATCCCCCGGCGGAGTGTTACCTCACCAGCCATACTATTAGCAAGGTGACCACACTACCGCCCCTGCGCCAGTCAACCACCGGTCAAGTTTCTACCACCCCTGCCTGACTTCACCATATCACTAGCAAAAGTCTTCTAGGGGTTATCTGGGTCGTGGGCACCCTGCCCCCACCCCAAGTAGCTTATGGCTCAGGACCCTAGAAACCTCTGGGATCCTGCTGCCTATCCCCCCCCCCCCCCCACTGTGACACCCCCAACCCCCCGCCACCCTGTAGCATTAAGGGGTGGGAGGGCAACACACCATCTGCTTGCCCTCAACAAGCACCATGTGCATGGTGAACGTCCTTGCTGCTGCAGCACATGGCCTGCCTCTTCCCGGATTGGCTCCTGCTGTGCACGTCCTGGCAGTGGAGCCAATCCATTTAAATGATGTGCTCTCTGTCATCGTGCCTTTGTGTGCCCCCTTGCACCCTAGCTTTCTGATGGGCAGGGTCCTGTGCTGGAGCTCACCCCTGGTTACATTTGGCTGCCAGGACCCTGCCCGCGCCCTTCTTTTCTAGCAGGCACTTTTTATTCCCTTGTCCCCAAAGGGCCCACAATTTAGGTGTACCTGAGGCAATGGAGGGTTAGGTGGCTTGCCCAGGGCCATGGGACTGAGGGCCCCAGTCCCTCTGGCCTGAGGTTGCTTGTCCCCATGTCGGACTTGAACCCCTGGCCTTCTGGCCTGATGTAACCTGTCCCATCCACTGAGCCACTCCTCCCTCCCTCCTTCTTTGATGATTTCCAGCATTCTATTTGCTTTCTTGGTTGCTGCTGTAAACTAGGTAGATGGTTTCAATGTATCATCCATGATGATGCCTAAATCCTTTTCCTGGGTAGTTGTTCCTAATGTGAAACCTTGCATTGTATAACTGTAGTTTCGGTTGTTGTTCCCATTAAGTGCATAACTTTGCACGTCCACATTAAATGGCACACACACAGCTAACATGGAAAACAACATTTTGGGATATGAATGGGCAGAGGATAGGTGGGGCCTGCACTTTGCAGTTAACCCAAAAGTCATTATTATACATGTGATGCTAATGAAGTAGATAACATACTGTAGTTAATTACACATCAAGAGGCATAGCCAACTGCACTTTAAGTTATCTTTCATGCAGTTCAAACGTGTGAAATTCTGATCACCATATCTTACAAAGGATATAGGGGAATTAGAAATGTACATAGAAGAGTGACCAACAAAATAAAGGAGCTGGAAGGATACTCCTACGAGGAAAGGTTTAGAGCTCTTCAGCATGGAAAAGAGAAAGCTAAAGGGGTTATATGATAGAGGTCTTTAAAATAACAAGTGGAATGGAACAGGTAAATGTAGATCAGTTGTTTACTCCTTCAAAAGTAAAAAGACTAGGGGACATGCAATAAAGCTACAATGTGGCCCATGTTAGACTAACTGGAGAAAATATTTTTTCATTCAATGTGTAATCGAATTCTGGAATTCATTGCCAGAGAAAGTAGTAAAAGATTTTAGTGTAGTTGGGTCTAAAAAGGTTTGAACAAGTTCCTGGAGGAAATGTTCATAAACCATTATTAACTGCTTACCGCTAGGATAAGCATCATGGAATCTGTCTACCTTTTATTTATTTAACAATGCTTATATACTGCTTTTCATCAGGTCAAACAGTGTACATTCAGGTGTGTTATATATTTTCCTTGTCCTGAAAGGGCTCCCAATGTATGCTTTTGTGTGTGAGGCAACAGAAGGTAAAGTGGCTTGTCCAAAGCCACAAGGAGCAGCTGTGAGACTAGAAACTCCAGCCCATCCAGTCTGAGGTTGATGTCCTCCAGTGGGATTTGAACCCCTAGCCTGAGGCAACTTGCCCCAACCACTAGACCACTCCTTCCTTTTGGGAATTGATGGATACTTGTGACCTGGATCAGTCACTGTTGGAAACCGGATATTGGGCTTGATGATCTTTGGTCTGACCTAAGTATATGAGATGGTATATCTCATGGACTTATATATTTTTATATCAAAATGTTTTGGGGTGATAATCAGTTTTTAAGTAAATGGAATGGTATTCTTAACAAATGCAGTTTACACTTTTTTGACTTGCTTGTGGAATGCATCATGGTGGAGGTGGATTCAATTAAACAACTGGTTTCTGCATCACAAGAAAAATTAAAGATAGATTTACCAAGTGATTCCTTTAAAATGCATCAAGTTGATTTGAATCAACAGCTATCACAAAGTCTAAAAACAAAAAAGTTTAATCGGGAAAAATTTGATTATGATCATAATTAGGTTTATACCTGGAAACAAAAATTAGTTACTTTTATAAAAAGCAAGTATCCTTTGATAACACCTCTGAAAATACAGTTGATAGTGATTCCTCAGCTAGATCCAAATATTGACAATGCCATCAACATGACATGTAGATCTCTCTTGGACAGGATTTTCAGTGGGGTTGGTACTAAGGTTGGAGACCCTGGCAATACTACCAAACCGACACTTGGTGAGATCCCACTACTCGCTCTTGCAGCAAACAGCAGTCGTCAATTTGATCAACATCCCTTTAACAACAGCACAAGAAAGAGTATCGAACTTGGGATTATCTTTAGTCCCTATTGTCTCTTACAATCCTTTTCATATGTGACAACTTTTATTTAATTTTTTTTCACAAATTGCAAGTGACAGTTTTTTTCAGGCAAACCACCTTTGATAGATGATTCAGTTGTTAGAAATCCTTCCACATGGATCTCGTTGGGTGTGACTGATTTTACAATTTTGACTTTCCAACGATTAGTTTTAGTTGATGTTGAGTCTCTGGAGAAAACCCCCATAAAGACTCATTCTAATATCTCATTGGACGAATGACGTGCTTTGAGAAAGTTGAGCTCTATGTCCCATTTGATTATTCGCAACACTGATAAGGGCGGAGAGATTGTAATTCAGAATAGATCTTCTTATCATCAGGAACTGATGCTCCAATTAAATGACACTAAATACTATATGGCTTTAACTTCTGATCCTACTAGCAATTTTCAAATGGAGATTAAAGAACTTTTTACTGGAGCACTGTCTGCCAAATGGATCACTAAGTCACATCCTAGTATCTCAGTAATTTACACTGTCCCCAAAATTCATAAATTACTGACGTCTCCTTCTGGACATCCGATAGTCTTTTGTCAAAACTATGGAATATGTTTTCTAAACAGTGGTAGCAGCTTCCGTGCAATATTGGAGGCTTGGCCCCATTGAATTCACGGAAGCTGCTACCGCTATTAGTAAACATACCCCTATGTGTTAGAGCTATTATCCAAATGTGATTTTTTCTTACAGAAAGCAGTTTCTTGGGTTTCATCTTTTTTATGACATACCTCTCACTTTATTACTCTCATTGATTCATTTTCAGGCAACTTATCTAGTATTATTTTAGTCACGATTAACCTAACTGCTTTCTATTCCAATATCAATCATCAAGGAGCACTTTCATTATCACTCAATATCCTATTGATTTCCCATGAAGATTACCTAAACCTTTTTTTTATTTCAATTACTAGAATTGGTACTTACTAGAAATTATTTTCTATATGATTCAAAGTTTTTGCTCCAAACATTTGGAATAGCAATGGGGGCCATGATGGCCCCTTCTGTTACAACCATATATGTATATGGTGGATTTTAAAACATCATTTATTTACCCCTCAATATGGTTTTGTCATATCCCTATATGGATTTGATTTCTAGATGATATATTCTTTTTGTGGGATGGATCACTGGAAGATTTGGATTTGTTTCTATCTTAGCTAAACACATGCAAACCAAATATACAATTTACTGCAAAATATGACAGCGACCATATTGAATTCCTAGATGTGGTGGTTTATAAAACTTTGACAAGCTCAACACTACTCTGTATAGCAAACCTGTTCAATGAAATGCTTTACTTAGATGCTATAGTTTTCATCCTGGCCTTCTGAGAAGAGACCTCTCATTGGGGCAATTTTCCCTTTTACGATGAGTTTGTTCTACTTTGTAAGGGCTCCAATCCCATGCATTTGATCTGTTTCAAAGGCTCATTGAAAGAGGCTATCCCTGCAAGGTTATCTTGCAAGCTTATAAGCGAGTGAGATATACCCATTTTGACTGGTTGTTTGGAAACATTTCTAGTGATCTTGCCCCTTCTACCAATTCTAAATCAGTTTCTCAATCTAGTGAGGGTTCTTTGGAGCTTGACAATTTTGTTGGAGTAATTTCCTTTATGATAAATGCAGTGCAAGTAACATCTATTCTCCATAAGTACTGGCATAGATTAGCTCTTTATAGGTATTTTCAGAGGGACCTGACCATCGCCTATAGTAGAGGCTGCAACATCAGGGACCTGGTGGTTCATGCTATTCCTACAGATGCCTACACAACGTTTGGTCGATCTAACTGGTTATTTTCACTGTCAAAAATGTAAATTTTGTGAAACTGCTGTTATCGGCCCTGATTAGGTAGACCCTATCATTCAAAAGTTGCATATATCTCATTGACACACCCATGTAGCCTTAAATATATCAGCTGTACTATTCATCCTGTGAAGATCTGTCTAGCTGAGCATTCTTCTAGGATCAGTATTAAGACTCTACTCCGATCATTGCACATTGCCTTCAACATGTCCATACCTTTCAGGATTTGCGGTGGCGATTGATGAATTATGTTCTCTTGGACCCCCGTTGTGGCAACAGGAAATCTCGCTTAGAGACACTTGAACAATCCTGGATATTTAGACTTGGAACTGTTACTCCAATGCTCTTAATTTTGAGATTGATTGGTGGAGCTTACTTTGATTGACATTGATGTTGGCCATCTTTCTACAGGCTTTTAATAGATCATGCCTGATTTTCAAAGGCTGAGCATGGAAGCTACTGTCATGTGAGCATGAAGACAAAAAAATGCTTGATGAAGAGCTTGAAACACTTGTTTTGGAGCTCGAAATGCAGTACTGTGTCACGTTTGGGATAATGTTTTCCACTGGCTCACTGATGTATGGTGCCTTAGCAATTATCCGGCACCTTTTAACATTGATATCGAGTGGTCAATGTCATAAAAGCTAAGTACCACTATTTTGTGTTTAACACTATTTGTTGTATTTTTGCACATTTACAGGTTTTGGTTTTCTAACCTTTATTAAGAATAAAAGGAAGGTTTGTGTCTTGAGAGGTTTTTCCTCCATTAGCGAACCGTCCGGCATTTACTTTGGTGTGAAAGTAGATGCCTAAATGGGACTATCATAATCATTTACGCACATATGTAAGCACATACAAGCATAAATGGATTCATATAAAATAATGCACTTTATAAAAATTCATGAATTGACTTGTAGGCAGAGTACACATGTATGTATGTAGATTAAAAAATAATATCATTTAAAAATATATTTGCAAAATATAGGTGTGGGCATTTACACCAACTCTAAGGGGTATGTTTACTAAACTTGGCTAATGGTTAACCTGGCTATCTGAAGCTAGGTCCTAGTTGCAATTAGCCCTGGTTAACCGTTAGCCCAGTTTAGTAAACATGCCCTTAAGGCTGGTGTAACTGTGTGTGCCTCAACTAGAGCTGTTGACACTTACACCAGTATTATATAAAGAAGGGTAAGAGCCTACTTTTGATTAGAAAATAATGATTAAATAAGCCTCTGCAAGCTCCAGCTATAGGGGCACGTTCATATAAATTTATCCTCCATATGCTTTAGCTCATGATTTGGGTTAAGTTAAATAGATAGAATGGAGGAATATTGAAGGATTTTAATGTCTTGGGTGTTTTGTGAAAAGTGAGGTCACACTTTACAGTATGCTTTTGTACTTAGAAAAGGTCCTGGTGTAAAAAAAAAAAAAAGCTATGCCCTTATGAAATAAGATAAATTCTAAATCTGCAATAGCCTTAGTTAAAGTTTATTAAAAAAGGTTTGTAGATGTCATCAGGCATTTTTAGAACTTTACTGCCATTTGCTACTGATTTATGATGTGTGGACTACATTAGAAGATTTTTGATGCCACAGTGATTTTTCTGAAATTTCAAGGCTTGCCTTTCTTCAATTATTTTACCAACTAAAATAAACCAAATATTCAGACTTAAAGATGCAAACCATTTGGTTCAAATCTTTACTGAAAGTTCTTTCATTATAGCTCAGCCTATAACAAGTTGTAAAACTGCAGTAATTTGATATTTTAAAAGTACTCAAGGCTTTTATAGAAACAGATCCTTTTGTTGAAGTAGATCAATATAGTCACAAGTGTTTTCTCCTAGTTGAAAGTATAATTGCTAAAGGCAGACTCGGTGACATACTCCAGATCTCGCACACATTGCTGTAATTTTCATAGCAGATTTTGATTTATTGATTATAAAATGAAGTATGACAAAAAAGATATAGAATATTAGTGGAGTCAAGAGGAGAGCAGGCCATCATTTCCCTTACAATCTAGTCACAGAATGCCTTCAAATATGTTTTTTTCAAAATAATAAACAGCCAGACCTTGTTAATCAATAATGGGTAGCTAATCCATATTTTTTCTGGTTTTAATCAACAATCTGATAAAACAGTCAACCTTACATATATGATAGAAGACTGGTTACCAGTTGGCCATTTTGTATAACTAAGAAAGGTGAAATTAAGGCCATAAAGTGCCCCATGAAAACCAGCCTTAAGAATCACTCAGACCAATAAAAATGGTGCTACAGAGATCCCATTACTAGCTGTCATCAAAAACTTTCTTGTTTTATAAAAGAATAGATAATCTAGTAAAGCTGTTTAAAAATTGCCTTAGACTTTTTGGTGGCAGTAAGAGCATGATATTCTTTGAAAAAAAATCCAGATGTACAGTGGAGGAGTGGTCTAGTGGTTGGGGCAAGATACGTCAGGCCGGAAGGTCTGGGTTCAAATCCCACTAGAGGACAGCAACCTTGGGCCGGAAGGACTGGGGTTTCTAGTCCCACAGGTGCTCCTTGTGGTCTTGGGCAAGCCACTTAACCCTCCATAGCCCATGTTCCCTGTAAAATAGTTATCTCCAAGTTATAATGCCCTGTTCAATGTAATTTCAGTTTGTTCAATGTAAACCACACTGATGCAGAATAATGCGGTATATAAGAGAATATAAATAAATTAAGAATGGAAAATCTACTCTATGGGGTATGTTTACTAAACTGTCTTAATGTTACTGGCGCTAGTTGCAGCGTTAATGTGCAGAATGCCATATAAGGTAGTGGGCAGTCAGGAGGTAAGGTTGCAAGGAAATGGTATCGTGCGATAGTGGGCACCGTGGCACGTTAACATACGTTAATCCTAAGTTCATGCCAGTGCGGTGCTAGAAGCTATAAAGATGTAGCCCACTGGTTACTGCAATGACTGTGGAGGCAGAGGTCATGGGTTTGATCCTGCAGTGGTGTTATGTAAGAAGGCTCTCTGAGGTGTTTCCTTTTTTTATTTAAATCAGTGCTGCCAGCAAAAACATCCTCACAGTGCCGTAACCTAAGGTGCCCAAAACCACCTAACAAAAATCCCTACACTATAAATGCCAAAAATCAAAAGTAGAGAAAGTAGAATTACAAAAATGCTAGCGTGGAAATATGTACTTTATGTCGGAAGCGCAGCCTTGAGGCATTAAATACCTCTTGAAGCTAACATTTCCATTTTGCTCAATTTGTTGAGCTCCTCACGGAGCTGACAATAAATAAGGTAAAACACCACAATCTTAGTGTCACCAATAAAACTCTTATAAAACTCTGTATTTCAGCATATGTGATCAAAAAGAACAAGCAAAAACCTGTTGAAGCCAGGAGAACTACTGTGCAAAACTGCTGAATAAAACGGAGGTCACTTATCTGAGTCTCTCATTATTCACGTCGTTTTTGTAGTTAAGTTTCAAAAGTTCATTTCTTTTCAAACGTGCTCCGTGAAAGAAAGACTTGCAATCCAATGCATTTAGTAAGAATGGCACGGACACAGCACTGCGTTTCGGGCGGTTAAGTTTCCCTCGCCCTGCTTCAACGCTCAGCCCACTGCACCAGAAGCAGTCCGTCCAGCAACTGATCAAACACGCCAGCGCATGCTCAATAGCAATCATAAAGTACATATTTCCACGCTAGCATTTTTGTAATTCTACTTTCTCTACTTTTGATTTTTGGTAACCTAAGGTGCAGCATAAGGTGCTCTATAAGGCACTCCATAGGGCACATTACAAAGTATACTGTCCACCAAGGCACCTTATAATATGCCCTATAGGGCACTTTATGAGGCACCTTAGGCTACAGCACTGATTTAAATTAAAAGGAAAAGCCTCAGACAGCCTTATTAAATAACACCACTGTGGGATCAAACCCATGATCACTGCCTTGGCAGTCATTGAAGTAACCAGTGGGCTACATCTCTATAGTGTCTAACACACTGCTGGCTGGCTCCAGAAAGACTGCAAGTCACCACACAAACTGCTGTGGTTACCAGCATAGGGTAAACCCACCCATACCCATGATGCACTGCACTGCACATGTAGATCAGCAGCCTACATCTGCTCACAAGATGGGGTATGCGCCTCTATAGCACCCCGGCCTGGTAGGGGGAACTGACTGTGTGTGTTACAGGCACATAGTAGCTACAGACCGTGACATTGTGTGGTTCCTGTGCTCACCCAGAGGGTGAGGTGGGGCATCCAGCACAAGGTCCGCAGCACCTAGCTTGGCTGAGATAGGCTGTGCTGCAGGTCCCCATCAGTACTAGTGTGTGATAGGTAGTCCTTGCAGATATACCTAGGGTACACCTGTGTCCATCTGTATTTCCTAGTCACATCTAGCCCTTGTGGGCTATGATGCACCCAAAATAGTGCATATCCTGTGTGGTTGCCATGGTCACATGTTATAAGAAAAGGGTGGTGGTTGGACCCAAAAGCGGATTATGTAGCACCACCCAACCTGCCCTCTGTGGGTCAGGGTGTGGGACAGGATCTCCCACCAACAGATCCACATTCTACATCTCTGCAATGATGGCAGTAGAGAGGACCATCTACCCCAGTCCTGCTGGGGAATAGGCACCCTATAGGGCAGTCAATGCAGATCTGTAGGCATCACATAGGGCACTAGCAGACAGGCAGTAGGCCTGGAAAAGCTCAGCTGCCCTCCCGCCACTATCTGGCATTCACCAGCAGAGGGCAGTCAGTCTCCACCCACTGCACCCTGCAAGGTGTTCCAGCCATACACATGCCATAACTGCAAACAATCTGCTAGTTAGTACATAGTGCATGTCCCTGGAAGGAACTTTGTGCACCCAAAAATGGGATGTGTGCACACACACCAAGCAGGTATCTCAGTGATTGGGCCCCAGAAAAAAAGAACTCATAGATATAACTTGAGAAAAATGCTGTATAGGGGAACCTAGCCATGCCATGGTCACTGCTCAGTCAGGGTGAGAGTGACCACCCAGCATGACATGCTGTGGCCACCCTGTCCATGCAGTTGGTGGTCGGGCACTACAATGTCCCAGCCATTGACCTATGCCCTGTGCAGATGCATCCTGCCCAGGCTGCCCTGTCCGGGTCATAACCACAGTACCTTGCTCTTCATTATGCACATTGGCAGGCTAACACTGGAAACAATGCAAGCAGTGTGGGCTCAGTAAGGTGTAGGCAGCCACAAAACACTGGATAGGCATACACACACTCTCCCACCTATGCCAGCATTGTGCAAATATAGAGATTTTTGGCAGCCCTGGCCACCACACCAGTCCTGGGCACAGTGCAGGCATTGGTAACCACTGTCAGAAACAAAAACTGAAATACACTTCACAGATATCAGAAAGGTTGCTATGATGAATCTCTGTCAACAAATTGTGTTTAACTTAGGATTTGTTATCTGACATTAATCATAGCAACCTTTTGATAAATGTGTAACGTGTTCCCAAGTTTAGGATGGTATTGCTAAGGTATGCAGGTGCTAGTATTGTGAGATGCTGCTCTGCGTAGGGCCCAACAGCCTGACTCTCCATGAGGCATTGGATAGTGGAGCCTGCGGGTGTGGGTGTTTGTGCCCCTGTTGGCCGCTGCTCTAGGGCAGAGGTTCCCAACTCCGGTCCTGGTGGGCCAAACACTGTTCAGGTTTTCATGCTGTCCCTAATGAATATGCATGAGATACATTTGCATACAATGGGGCGGTGCATACAAATGCAGCACAGGCATATTTATTAGGGACAGCATGAAACCTGAATGGTGTTTGGCCCTCCAGGACTGAAGTTGGGAAACTCTGCTTTAGGGATTGCACATGTTTATGGTGTCTGTGCTCTGTAGGGTAAAATATAGGCGTTTCAGGCATGTTTATTTTATCTGCAATAAAGGTTGCATCTTTATTACCATGGTTTAGTACTGGGTAAAATATAGGGACATGGTTTGCAGGAGCCACAGCTGGGACTTGAACCTGTGACTTTCTGCCCCTGAACAC
Source organism: Ichthyophis bannanicus (assembly GCA_033557465.1). Lineage (NCBI taxonomy): Eukaryota > Metazoa > Chordata > Amphibia > Gymnophiona > Ichthyophiidae > Ichthyophis > Ichthyophis bannanicus. Next base: position 389,301,026 of record CM066038.1, on the reverse strand, counting down.
ACTGGCTGTGTGACCTGCACCAAACTGTTGCCACAGAGGCAAATTATTCCCTGGGGATACCATGACTGTTCGTCAGACAGACCTTGTCTGTTGCAGTGCATGGCACCCACCTAAACGGGGCTTGGCTGTGGTCTGCTGTGGGCAGATGCCACTGCCCCCTCCACCACCAGCACTCCTCCGCCACCATTCTGACATGCCCTTGTGCCGGTGGTGCTGGTGGTGCGCAGTCCCAGGCCATCCAGTGTGCCGGTAGGTGGCTGCCTATGGTGCGTGATGTGGGTTGAGTGCCTGCATAAACATCCACGCTTCCCCCTGGCACTGCCTGCCAATGTTATGTGCTCTTTGGGGTACTTGCTGGGTACTGTCCCCTGGGACACTGTGGGACACACACTTGTGGACATGTTTGCCCTTGGTCAGTTGCTGTCTTGCTGGTTTTCCTCTTCTACATTCCTATGTGTCACCTAGGCATCTGCCTAGTCCACTCTGTGCCCCAACTGCCCAAATGCATGTCCCGCCTGCAGCCCCCTGTACCCCATTTTGAGCCTCACCGTCGTGCCCTCTCGTACTTGGGCACTATGATGTTGCTGCACATGTATCACTACTATCACTTTTCTTGGTTTCCCTGCCTTTGCTGCACATTGCTGACTTAAATGGTGTCTCTCCCCTGCAAGTGTGCCTCTAACGCGAGGTTTTCACTGGCGTTAATTTTCAGACCTTCATTTCATGGTGTTAGTGTGCCTGGAGCCTCTCCCTGCCCACTCTCCACCCATTGACCCCTTATCTCCGCCCTCTGGGGAGCCTTACTCCACCCTCTGCACACCTTAACGCCACCGGAGACGTTATCGCGTGATACGTGATGTTATCACACGGTAATGTGCCATTATCGCGCAATAACGTCACGTATCGTGCCATAACATCGCCGCTGCAACTTTAGCGCTGTTTAGTAAACATACCCCTATATTAGATTGTTCTACAAGTAGGGAAGTTGAGTCTGATCAGAGCTAAGCTCTGAAGTCTGTTTCAAATCTAAACCGTTCTGGAGTTCACAAAATGTTTCACAAATGAGTTTGTTATACAGGCTTGAGAATATTTTCTTTTTGCTGTTTACCTCCTTTAATATCACGACAGGGTCACAGTTAGGTCATAATTTATTTATTTATTTATTTAACATTTATATACCGCATCTTCCAAAGTTCAGTTGCGGTGTACAATTAACAACAATTAACAAAGCGCAGTTTGTTTTACATAGAACGTCATAACTTTTACATAGAACATCATAAATTAAAACAAACACAGTTTAATAAACAAACAGTATATTTAAGCTAGAACCGTGTGTAACAAGTTAACTAACGTAGTGTAGTGTCGAACAGCGTAAAAAAGATCATAACATATGCAACTATATACATGTGGAGGTATTTGGGCATAAGAGCTTGGATCGTCATTTCGTTTAAGCTATAAGTGTTGTCCGGATAGAGTTAGGTTTGTACTTGATGTGAACAGGTGGCTATTTAGCCTTTGTCTAATATGGGTTCTAGGGTTTCCATTGTATTATAGTGTTTAGTGAATAGATATGTTTTCAATTTTTTGCGGAATTCCACGATCTCTGTTAGTGATCGTAGATCCTCTGGTAGCGAATTCCAAATGGTTGGAGCTATGTGAGAAAAGGCTCTATTATTTGTTAATTTATGTGCTTTTATGAAGTCTTTTGGAATCTTTAGTTTATTTGATTGTCCTTTTCTGTGGGTAGGCTTAGAAGGTTCTCTGCATATTAGACTACATAGAGTAGTCGGGGCCATGTCATGTAATGCTTTGAATGATGTTATTATTATTTTGTAAATTATCCTGCTTTGAATAGGTAACCAGTGAAGGGATGCTAGAATTGGTGTTATGTGTTGGAGTGAGTTTATTTTTAGTATAATTCTAGCTGTTGCATTTTGAGCTAGTTGAATCCTTTTAATGTTTTGTTTTGAAATGCCCATTAGTATTAGGTTGGCGAAATCAAAGTGAGGGGTTATGGTAGCCTGTATTATATTAATAAAATCCTCTATAAATACTAGTGGGCGTAGTTGTTTGAGTATTTTGAGTTTAAAATAGATTTTCTTTATAGTATTTTTAATGTGGGTTTCCATTGTAAGGTGTGAATCTATGATTACGCCTAGATATCTTATTTCGTTTTTTATTTTAATTTCTTGGTCTTGTAGTGTTATGTGGGTTGGAGGGATATATGATTGATTTTTTGTTACAATTAGGACTTCTGTTTTGGCATGGTTTATGTGGAGATTTTGAGTTTTTAGCCAAATTGTGATTTCGTTATAGCAGTCTGATAGGCGTTGTAGTGGTAGGTTAGGGATCGTAAATGGAATGTACAACATAATATCATCCGCATAGAGGTGATATTGTACTCCAAATTTCTTAAATATGTTGCAGACCGGTTTTATGTAGATATTGAAAGTAAGCAAGATTTGTTTTGCACGGCTCCACTATGTTTTTGCAAATTTGGTCATATGTATCTCAGGAGACCAAATCAGACCACATTTCACTTGCCTTTTTCCCTAACAAACACTATTTGGGGGTTGTTTTAGAAGCATTCCTATGTGTAAATAGCAGCATTCACACATAAAGATTGACATACATATGTAAATGGCAATGTTGAGAAACAGCCAACAGCGAATGGCCACAGCTGGGACACTTGATAATTTCTTGATGGCTGTTTTATTGCATTCTGGCAAATTGCACCTGTGTCAGGAGTCTGAAATCATGTCTATTTCATAAACAAATATAAACATATCACTAGCATGTTGCATGGAACATGTGGAGCCTGATTCTGAGAGGGGGCCCATTAGGACCTGATTCTAGACAGCGGGAAATAAACGTTCCTGCAGTACACAGAAACGGGCCCAAGGATGGCCAGGCATGCTCCTGTCGTCTGTGGGGACATCCTCCCCGCAAGCACCCCCGAGTCCTGCAGCTTAGACCCCCCACTTCCCTGCAGCCAGACCCACGGCTGACCAGCCGATCGCTGGGTCAGTGCTGGTTATTTCACCTTCGAGGTAGAATAATCAGCACGTCCCCTCTGACACGGCAGGACGTACAGGGCCGTGACCTGAATTGGCACTGTTTATCCTGCTGTGCTGGATCGCCCAGGCTCCGCCCAGACCCTACTCCTTCCCATCCTCCCACCAGCTCTCCCCATGCTGCTGCTCTGGATGTGCAGGGAGAGTTGGAGGGGGAATCGGGCCAGGATGGCTTGCGGGGCTTATTGCCCTGCCAGGACGTGCAGTCCCGCAACCCATGTCTCTGCATCAGGCCCATAATCCAAAAACACTATTGTATATGCTCAATGTGTACTCATCAAGCATATACAATGGTATTTTTGGACTATGTGTTCCAAGTCGGGTCCTTAATAAAACATCCATCAAGAAATTATCAAGGTTCCCAACTTTTGCCATTCTCCTTTGGTTGTTTCTCTGCACTGACTTCTGACTTGTCACAGAGAGATCCTTCCTTTTGTTTCCTTCTGTACATATGTAACTGCCATTTTAGAATAGGGACTAGATAAATATGGGGATGCTTACCTCTTTTAGATTTCCAGGAGGTGTCAAGAGGATGGGGAGGGTGTGTGAGGTTTGGTTTTGCCTACAGTATAGGCATGGTTCCGCATTTTACAAGGGGAATCCACATCTCTAGGGAAAAGTATAGATGCTAGCATTTACAGCCTCCCCGAGGCATGAATAAGTGCCTGCTGGAAGAAGCAGTTGTCAATTCTGGGGTCTGCTTCTCCCCCGTGATCACCCCTGACCTTATGGTCCCTGCAGAAGGCATTGTATTACTTTCCTGATTCCCCCAAGACAGCTGACCCTTCCTCGATAGCTAAACCCCCAGCTCCTAAAGTATCCTTTCCTCCATACCTGCAAAATCCCTCAGCAAGAAGACCCCCACCCACCCCCCTGGCAGCAACATCCCATTCTAAAATGATGCTGGTGACCCCTAGCAGTAATCTTGCTGTACTACTGCTAGCGGCCAGTACCACGATTACTTCTAGGAATTTTGCATACTGTTTTGGAGCCTGTGACCATAAGAACAGGAGTGACTGGGCATCCCTATATACTAGAAATCCCTAGTAAGGTGGGGGATGGGGATCAGGGCTGGGGGCTCTTCTGGGAGTCCTTGGGAGGGATCATTGCTGCGAGGAGTCAGATGGGGTATTTATGTTAGGGGGATTGCAAGTGTGCGGGATCAGATAATACGCTTTAGGGGGGTGGGGGGGGGCGGTATAAGGCAGCTTATCCTTAGTGATAGTACTGTGAGACTAATGCTGTCCAGAACCCATTAGACCACCAGGGACATACTGGTAAGCCCTGCAATGGACAAGAGAAAATGCGGATCTCTGGGAGGGGGGGGGGGTGATTTTTTAATTTGGGGTCCAGAGGTGCTGTGGTCATCAGGAGGGGGACCTTTTGACTACACTCTGTTACTGAATACACCAGCCCCTTTAGTAATTCTCCCCAGAGCATCAGGCCATGCATTAGCAGCCCAGTACTCTAGTAGAGTGGAATAACGCAGCTTTCTAGTTTGATCGCAAGCTGTCTTATTCTTTTAGCATGGGAGTTACTAACTTATGGCAATGAGTTACGGTTTAGTGACTCCCACAGTAAATTAAGCTGTGATAATATGTGAAATTTTAATGCAGTTTAGCAACAAGACCTCTTAAAGGCAGTGTTGCTTTCGGGCACATTTTCAAAATCTTAAACCTTTGTCTCTGTCAGCCTGTGTTTAACCACCATGGGGTGTTGGCTTCTCCCCTTTCAGGATGTATTTGATCAATGCTGCAAGAACTGCTCGTGATAGTGAAATGAACTCTTCAGAGCTGAAAGCTAATTCAAGATTTGATGGGACATCTGTACTCCATTCTCAATTATTCTGTCATTGCTATCTGATGAACAAAAGAGCCCCTCATTACTGCAAAAACAACGAAAGGCTGAGGAGGATAAGATCATGGTTTACACTTTCTCCTGAATATGATCAAGACACAAAGCTTGCTTAGAATCCTAACAGTCAGAGACAGCACTACCATTAGCTGAACTAGTCACTTGCCTAGCACGCCAGTGGTCCAAGAACGTCCCATTGCCACTACTGCTCCCTTCTCTGGGCCCTGCACTAGCAGCAATTACTTTAAACAGCACCACAGAACTTACCAAAACCTCCAGGTCTGTAGTTTGGTTCATACTTCCGCCACTTCCGATGCACACTTCCTGTTTGCATAGGGGTAGAATTGACTGGACCAGATAGACTTGGTTGGGAAAGGTCATTCTTTTCACAGGGATCCTGCAAGTTACTTGTTATCTAGATAAGTCAGCATTTGTAACAGGATATTGGGCTTGATGGACCTATGGTGTGATCCAGTATAGTTCTTATGTTCTAAAATAGTATAAACTCCTTTTGATATCAGATATGCACCCAATGGGCCACCTGACTGAAGACCAAACACATTTTAGGAAGCTACCCAGAGGGTCGTCATGAGTCAACACCAACTCGACGGCACTTAACAACAGCATGAGGCCAGTTACTATAAAATTACTGTAATTACTACATCTAATAATTCTCAGCATCTCTTCCCTCCTCCTCCCCCCCCCCCCCCCCACCGTCTTTTTCTTGGGAGTAATTTAAAGTCTTAATTTTCTTTACTTTTAAATTCAGTTTGTATCATTCAAAAAGTGAGTCCAGTTCCTTCCTTAAGTAGTTTTCTAAGAACTCACTTAGAATATTCAGTGAATCCTAAGGCATTTTGTGAAACCTATACTATTCTGTTATGCGATTGCATCCTTAAGACTGCAATAAATACATCTGAACTATTAAATGAGATTCAGAAGGGATCTCAGAGACAGCTAGATACAGTGTGGACTTCAGTTCACAGAACTGGAGCTTCCCAAAGACCATTTACCAGGTACTTTTCCTATTCTTCCATCTGTAGCCAGTTCAGATCTTTTTATATTAGTGATGAATTATATCCCACTTCCTGTTCATTTATTTATATTTTAAGGGGGAAACATAAAAGCCTACACATAGAAAAAATCCAACTGGTTTTGATAAACCTTGTCATGTGCAAATAATGGAGCCTTGTCAACCTCCGGCTTTGTTGAAAATGTATACTTTGCAATAACAAAATAAATGCAGAAACAAATAAGGAGTATGTTGAACTCAATTCAAAACATGCGTTTGGTTTCAAGTTGTTGGTGAAGGGGTTTTTTTAACATTTAGCAAACAAAATATGCTGAGATTGCACTTCATAGGACTCCAGACGTCTCTTTCTTTGTGGTCAGGGAAAAAGGAAGCTTCCTTTGAAGCATTATATTAATACTGAGCTAACCTGCATCCAAGTAGAACTCCTTCCTACTGCATTGAGGAGCAGAGTGATATTCCTAGCACACACAAGAACTCCTGGGGTTTAACATTGCCAGAAACAATGAACTCAAAGAAACTAGAAACTCCCTATGAAGTTCACAGTGACAATCCTTCATGATTCTTAGTGCTCTTCATGTCAGTATAACAAGATAAATGATGTAGCTGAAAGATAAAGTCCCTACAAAACAAGCAAATATTATTTTATTTCAGATCTGCTTACCAGCGATGGTTTCCAAAGACATGCAATAAACTTTTGCCATCAAACTTAAACTAGATAGATTTCCTTCTAGGTTTAAATCTGAGAACTTTTTGAGTGGGTTTTTTTTCCGAACTAGGAACTTTAATGTGAGTTTTCTGAACTTCACAGTAAGAGTGTGCAGGCAAAACATGTGAAGGCACATTTTAGAAAGGACATAGAGAGAGGAACTCGCACCATCTATGTCTGAACATGAAGATTTATGATAGTATTTTACAAGAGGTTCTGCCAAATGAAGAGCCCCTTGTAAAATAGGCACAGAACAGCACAGCACGTTTGGTAGGAGTAGTGATTTTAAGAAGTTGCATAGGGGAAAATAGCTGTGGAAACCCCCCCCCCCTACCCCCATCCAGACATTGAATCAGCCTCTTAAAATCACTGCTCCAGCTTAGAGGGCATACCTGGGTCAACAGCAGCATTGGTAGGCCCCCTACCCTATCACTGCCCTGACAAGTGAGGCCTTGAGGGGGGTAGCCTGCAGAGGAGAGGCCTTGGCTGCTGTTCTTCAGAGGAGAGATGGAGAAACTGGGGTTGATTAAAGAGGATGGCTGGGGGGCAGGAACTAATTTAGGAGCAATTGTGGATGCTTAAGTGGGTGACTGAGGGACTCAATGCTGGTTAGGGGAAGATGCCTTCGACATAAGGTGAGGAGAGATGGAGTTGAGAGGCAGCATAGAGGGGGCTTCCACATTTCAGGGGTTGAAGGGGCAATGTCAGTTTTCACAACTGCTCCTGACAGCAGGTACTTATTCATTCCTTGAGACAGGTATAAATACAGACTTCTGGATATTTTCAGAGACATGGCATTATAGGTCCTGCCCAAACCACTCCCTGCCCCCACTACTCCCCCTGGCAAGGTAGACTTGGTGATCATTCCAATGTCTGGAGAAGGACTGTTCTGAAATGGCATTCACATTGGTATTCCATTTTACATATGTAAATGCTGCTTTTTAGACATGGGAATTTTTTTTAAATGACCCCTTTTCTTTCATTTCTTGTGTGAATTCTGGATTCACTGTTTTGTTTTGTTTTTGTTTAAAAATAGTCATTTCAGGTTTAAGAGTAATTAGTTTGCTGTGCTTCAATAATGGAAATGATCTCCAGCAGTGGATCTTATATAGGATAATTGATTCCACCACAGTGAGCAAAATCCACTTGTGTAGAAAAATATTAATGAGAGTCAGAAGCTGCAAAGATATCTTACATATTGGACATGAATCATACAAAGCATGAACCAAGTTAAGTTGGAGGTGGTCAAGAATGAAATGGAACGTGCACAACACGATCTGTTAGGTGTCAGTGAACTGAAATGGATTGGCATCAGACACTTTGTATCTGATGATCCCATGGTCTACTATGCTGGAAAGGAAAGACAAAGAAGAAATGGTGTTACATTTATAATTAAGAAGAAACTTGCAAGAACTGTAATGAAATACAATGCAATCAGTGAAGGCTTAATTTCTATTCATCTATGAGGAATGCCCCTCAACACAACTATAATTCAAGTATATGCTCAACAACAGCTGCAGAAGAGGATGAAGTTGATGAGTTATATGAACAAGTACAAGCTGAAATTGAAAGAACATGCAAACAGGATATTCTGATAGTCATGGGTGACTGGAACGCAAAAATTGGCAATAAAGAAGGCAAAGTGGTTGGAAAATATGGACTTTGCAAAAGAATTGAAGCTGGATAAAGACTGATAGAATTATGCAAGATCAATGATCTATTCATCTCAAACACCTTCTTACAGCAACACAAGCGGTGACTGTACACATGGACTTCACCCAATGGATTGTAAAAAAATCAACTTGATTACATCTGTGGTAATCAATGATGGAAAAGCTCTATAACATGAACAAAGACAAAACCTGTAGTTGATTGTGATACAGATTACCAACTAGTAGTATGCAAACCCAAGCTAAAGTTGAAAAATAGCAAGCCACTCATGAATGTAGCAAAATATGACCTTGAGAATCAGAATTTAAAGACTGCCTGAAAAATTGATTTGCTGCTTTAGATACAAATGGCAGAGCTCCAGGAGAGTTATGGGATGACATCAAGAAGTTTGTATTGGAAGAAAGTGAGAAGTCTCTATAAAAGGTAAAAAAAGCAAAAATGGTCAAAATGGATGACGGAAGAAACTCTGAAAATTGCCCAGAAACACATAGAAGCTAAAGCCAGAGGAGAAAGAGAGGCAATCGCAGAACTCAATAGAGATTTCCAACATGCAGCAAGACAAGACAAGGAGAATGATGCATGAAATAAAATATAAGCAGAAACTATTAGAGGAAGAACAAGATTGGCTTTCCTCAAGCTACGAGAGTTAAAGAAAAAATTCCAGCCTCGAACTGGAATGTTACAAGATGCTCAATGATTCACGTTGAATGATGCTGAAAAGATAAAGAAAAGGTGGAAAGAATATACAGAGTCATTATACAATAAAGATCAAGGGGACCAGCAGTTGTTTCAACCTGTACCTTATGATCTGGAACCGTTGATGATGAAAGAAGAAGTCAAAGCAGCTTTGAAAGCCTTATCAAAGAACAAAGCACCGGGCATTGATGGCATTTCTACTGAAGCACTAAAGCAATCTGATGCAGCTGTTACCATACTTACAAGGCTCTGCCATGAAATTTGGAAGGCAGGATCATAGCCAACTGACTGGAAAAGATCTATGTTTATACCAATACTTAAGAAAGGTGATCCAATTGACTGTGGAAATTATCACACAATCGCTCTGATCCCACATGCCAGCAATATTCTACTGAAGATTATTCAGCAGAGACTACAGCTATACCTGGAAATAGAACTGCCTGAAGTGCAAGCAGTGTTCAGGAAAGGGTGAGGAACAAGAGACATCATCATATGGATATGAGATGGATCCTTGAAAAGACTAAAGAATACCAAAAGGATATCTATATGTGTTTTATTGACTACAGCAAGGTTTTAAATGTACAAACCATGAGAAACTCTGGGCCACATTAAGAAGCATGGGTATACCAGAACACCTGACCATTCTCTTGCACAATCTTTACATTGATCAAGAAGCAACAGTTTGAACGGAAGGAGAAACAGAATGGTTTAAAATCAGCAAAGGTGTATGACAAGGTTTAATTTATATGCAGAACAAATCATCAGAGAAGAAGGACTGGATGAAGACAACCGAGGTGGGAAGATTGGTGGAAGACTCATCAACAACCTTCGCTATGCTGATGATACCACATTACTGGCTGAAAGTGAAGATGATCTGAAACATTTGCTTCTCACGATCAAGGAACATAGGGGCATGTTTACTAAAGTGCGTTAAACGTGACTATCGCGCGTTATACGACGTTAACGACCGTAAGTGCCGTATAACGCGCGTACCGACGCGCTAACGACCGTTAACGTCATACTACGCGCGTTAACCGTAGTTAACGATCGTAAAGCTCCGCGGCGCGTTAAAACAGCGCAGAAGGTGGAGAGTGGGCGGAGAGAAGGGGTCAATGGGCGGAGAGTGGGCGGGGAGAGGCACCCCTCATACTAACGCGCTGAATTTCAGAGCTCAATTCCAACGCGAATGAAAACCTGTCGTTAAAAGGCATTTAAAGGGAAGAGAAACCATTTCCGTCAGCAATGTACAGAAAAACCGGGGAAACCCACAAAACGTGAGCAGTGTGATACATGTGCACAGAACAATATATCACATAAAACGTTAAAAATGACCACAAGAAACATTTTAAAAAGCATAATTCAGCTGGGCAACAGTGATAGCAATGGGCAACAAGGAACAACACTCCCTGGAAAGCACAAAAATAAAAAGAAATGATGTGTGGAAGGGTCTACGCTCCGCAGACCCTTTCAAAGAGCATTACATTGTAATGGAGCTGTCCTGGGCGTGTGGTGTAATGTTTTCCAATGATATCATTGCTGCCCAGCTTGGTTATGGGTGTGTGCCCCTTTTCTGCTGTCTTTTATGAGGTTTATGTACACCTTTGTCTGCATAAGGTAAATGAGGCCACAGTAAACCTGTTGCAGAGCAGGGTTTCTGGCTCGTCAGGCCGGTTTAACTAACTCCAGGGAGTGCACTGTCTCTGTGGCCACAGTGTGGTGCAACAGACACAGCCAGTGCCTGTAAGACCAGAGGGTCACAGGTTCAAATCCCAGCTGGGGCTCTTGCCAACCCAGTCCCCATAGTTTTACCCACCACTAAACAGTGATAGTAAAGACACTCCTTTACAGAGAACATACACATGGCCTATAGTTTACCACACCAAACACAGACACCAGAAACAGGCACATTACCTAAAGCAGAGTCCCGCAAATGCAGTCCTGGAGGGCCCCACACCATTCCGGCTTCATGCTGCCTCTAATAAAGATGCCTGTGCTGGGGGCGGAGCCTGATGTCCAGCGGGTTAGACGCTTCGCGCTGAAGCTCCCGAGAGGCCTACTCAGAATCCTGACTTAATACCTACATAAACTTCATATTTTGCTCCGAACTTACCGGGGTACCTCGGGGGGGATGGCGGCCCATAAACCAGCGCGCTTGGACTTCGGGTCTCCTTCTTCTTCACACGGAAAACGCTCCAAAACAGAGGTGTCTTCCCCACAGAAGATGGTTCCACTTCGGGAAAACCCCGAAATGCACCAGGAGATCTTAGAGGAAATACGCGGCGTGAAGGAACTGGTGCAGTCCAACGGAGAGAAGCGCTTCGAGCCATGCGAGAAGACTTCGGTGTGCTCCAGGACCGACTTGAAAGTCTTTCATTACGGCAGGACAACATGGCGGGGGTCCTCGACTCGCACGCGGTGCGCTTGGTCAAACTGGACAAGGCTGAGCGCCAGATACAGAATCTTCAAAAAGAGTTAGAAGATAGCAATAATCGAGCCCGTCGCAACAATGTGAGGCTCATTGGAATACCGGAGGGGGCGGAAGCAGGAGATATAAGAGAATTCCTGCTCAAAACTCTTCCCTCCTTGCTGAAGATCACTTTTCATAGAGATCTGGAAATTGATCGAGCACATCGTGTTCCTACCCATATGGCGCTCAATCGAACGACCCCCCGGCCTATTATCTTTCGATTACTACGATATCAACAAGTGGAACAAATTCTAAATGCTGCCCGGGCGAATCATCATCTGGAGTTTGAAAGTCATAAAGTCTCCTTCTTCCCTGATTTGGCAAAGCCCACAGTTGACCGTCGGAAGAGACTCCTTGCTTTTCGCCCTCGACTTCAACAGCTACAGGCTTGCTTTGGCCTGTTTTATCCAGCGAAGCTCCGAGTGACTCTCCACAACCAAACTAGGACATTCGAAGATCCTGATCTACTATCAACATTTTTAGACTCCAAAGAAGCAGAGCAGATGCGCTAATCCAACAACTTGGACTTATTATCTGCCGGCTCTGTCCGCCATTTTGAAGGGCCCGACGCGGTGGTCATAGCCAAGCACAGAGACTACCTGGACTTTTCTTTCTTTCTCTATATGACTTTCTTGGTCTCCTATCCCTCCATGATGTGTGCCTCGGTTGGATTCGGAGCACGCACAGTTATACAGGTTATATGTTTTCAATTTCGGCCTTCTCTGGGGTTTCTCCCCGCAGACACATGGTCGCCAGTAATTTCTGGGGTTCTGCTTCTTCTCTACCGCACTGCGGTTCTTATTTTTTAATGTGGGGCGCTTCATTGTATTACATTAGCTTATTTTCTATCATGTCATGTGTACAGCCAGATACAGTTAATATGAGGGACATTGTGAAATTATGTGCGTTATCATGTTCTTTTTCAGAATTTTTAACCTTTCTGAATGGCCTTATGTAAGATCTTATCACTTAACGTAAAAGGCATCAATAGCCCAATCAAAAGAAAGAAAATCCTTAGCTATCTTAACCATGAGCATGCTGATTTAGTGTTTCTTCAGGAAACGCATCTAAACTCCGCTGAAACACTGAAACTCAATGCTAAGCCTTACATGGTGGCTGCCTATTCTCCCGCCGTTTCCAAATGGTGTGGGGTAGCCATTCTGGTTAAGAAGTCTTTGCAAGCTACTGTAATGGATACTAGCTCTGATAAGGAGGGTAGATGGGCCCGTGCACACCTTAAGGTTGGAGATAGTGAATTCACGTGTATTTGTATTTATGCCCCGAATGTGGATAACCCTGCTTACTATGCAAGTATTGCGCAGTTGGCACAGGCCTCTGCCAATACTCCATTAATACTTGGTGGCGATTTCAATCAAGTGCTAGACCCTTTGATAGATAGACAACCGCCTAGAACGAGTAGTCCACCCAAGAGTCTTGCTACCCTTACAGCTCTGATGCAAGATCTTGCGCTAGTAGATATATGGAGGCTGCTTCACCCCTCCGACTTAGAGTTCACCTTTTTTTCTGCCCCCCATCACTCACAATCTAGAATAGATTTCTTTCTCATTTCGAAAGCACTGATTTCTCAAGTGGACACGGCTAGGACTCATCCTCTCCATATTTCAGATCATGCTGCCATATCTTTTTCATTACATGTCACTACGCGAGATGATCATCCCCGTGCTTGGTTTTTTGATAGATCCCTACTAGATCAAAAAGATTTTCAGGTTGACATAAAGGCCGCTATCCAAGATTATTTTCATTTTAACTCACCCCATGACACAGCGAGCTGGGCTTGGTGGGAGGGTTTTAAGGCATCTATCCGTACAACTATAACCAGCTATCAAATTCGACAGGGGAAACAAAGAAAGCAACACTTACTGATTCTAGAGCAACAGATACAAGCTGGGGAGCGTCTCCTCACGTCCCGTACTGACCCATGTATTTTACTCCGTTTACAACGCCTTCGTTTTCAATACAATCAGCTTTTATATACTGCTGCTGCTAAAAATATTGAATCACAACAAGGGATGTATTACCGGGAAAATAACCGTGCTGGCAAATTGTTAGCAAATGCCCTGAAAGGTCAAAAAGAAGCCAAGCGTGTTACCGCTCTCCGTAATCCGTCGGGGGGGGGGGGGGCTTGGTCACTAAAGATACAGAAATCTTAGAACTCTTTCGTGATTTTTATACTCGGCTTTATCAATCTGAATGTGATTTTGAGCCAGAAGTATTTGAACGATTACTCTCAGGGGTACAACGACCGACCCTATCTGACGAAGATAGAGAGGCCATGGACAAACCATTCACTTTATCAGAAATTCATTCTGCTCTCAAGAGATGTGCCACAGGTCGAGCTGCAGGCCCGGACGGTCTCCCTGCTGAATTCTACAAAACCTTTAATGCTGACTTAGCTCCAGTTTTGAAACTTTATTTTTCTGCTCTGGCCGAGGAGGGATCTCCTTCTGGGTCCTTTTCAATGGCAAATGTAGTAGTTTTTGAGAAAGAGGGGAGAGATCCGCAATTAACAGCTAATTATCGTCCAATTTCCCTACTAAACGCGGACTATAAAATATTTGCCACCATTCTCTCCACCCGGCTCTCTGATAGGATGTCTACTTTAATACACCCAGATCAATGCGGTTTCATTCCCGGTAGATCAACTGCTGACAATGCTCGGACTCTATGTCATGTACTGACTACCGCAGTTAATCTTGATCGACCATTGGTTGGCCTCTCACTTGATGCTGAGAAGGCCTTTGATCGCTTAGAATGGCCCTTCCTGTTTGCAACTCTCCGCTGGTACGGATTCGGAGAAGGTTTTCTCCGTTGTCTCCGCACCATGTACGCACAGCCTACAGCCAGTATCTGTGCTAATGCTTTAAAGTCTCAGCCATTTCCCCTTCAACGCGGTACTCGCCAGGGATGCCCACTGTCTCCACTTCTTTTCGATCTTGCACTCGAACCCTTAGCTTTACTAATCCGGCAATCAGAGGAGATTCATGGAGTCCCCTTCTCTCATAGGGAAATCAAAATTTCAGCATATGCTGATGACCTTATGCTCTTTGTCTCTCTAGACTCAGTGCCGGCTGTCCTAGAGCAAATTGGTAAATATTCACAACTCTCGGGTTATAAGATAAATTGGACCAAGTCGGTAGCCTTTCCACTAAATCCTCTGATTCATCAGGCAGATATGCAATCCTTTCCCTTTTTATGGCAACCTCGCATGGTCAAATACCTTGGGGTTCACTACTGCTCTCCTTTGGAAGACGCTATCTCCTTTAATGCCAAAGACTTAACCTCTAAAGTCCGGGCGCTTACTCACCGTTGGACTCCTTTAACACTTACCTGGTGGGGTCGCCTAGAAACCATAAAAATGATGATTGTTCCTAAAGTGAATTACATTTTAGAAATGTTGCCCTGTCTCCTACCTCGACGTACATATAAAGATTTAGAGGGCCTTCTGACCAGATACTTATGGCAAAACAAGACACCTAGGATAGCGAAGCATAAGTTGCAAGCAGATAAGGAAAATGGGGGTGTCAGATTCCCTGATTTCCTGAAATACCACCACTCTTTTCTTCTCAAACAAGGCGCTCGTTGGCTGGAAGATCTAGCACCGAGTAGACCTGTGTGGCTAGACATAGAGGAGGACCTTTGCAAACCGATTCCTCTTACTTATCTCCCTGGTATGACTCTCCCATCAGACTCCCACTATCCACCAATGCTTGTAGACACTTTAGGTGCCTTTAATACTCTTATGCAATCTCTAGACTCCCGATTCTGTCCGTTAGACAGACTCCCGCTTTGGTACAATACTCGATTTCAAATACAAAATAAACCGATGGCGTGGAGCCCCTGGTACACTAGGGGCATTTGGATCCCTAACCAGTTGTTCCATGATGGTCGCTAGAAAACTTTTAGCGAATTGCAAATTGAATTTGGTCTCCCAGCGAAACACTACTTTCAGTTGGTGCAACTTCAGCATTGCCTTCGGAGTGCTAAGGTGCTCCCGCCATCGGAATCCCATACCCAAGGATTGTCGGAGACTATCCGATCTATCGGGAGTTCACCGGATGTAGCATCTAACTTTTACAAAACCTTATGTAATGCTGTAAATAGAGGTACCCCTATAGCACAGAAAGCATGGGAGCGGGAACTGCATGTAACTTTGACCCCGGAGCAATGGAGCCTCGTCTGGAGTAGAGTGACACGGGTCTCCCGATCCGCCTCACTCACTCAGACACTCTTCTTTCTAGCCCACCGGTGTTTCTATACTCCTGACAGATTAGCCAAATGGAACACCTCACAGGGCAATAGATGCTGGACATGCCATGCGGCCATTGGTTCACTAACTCATGTTATGTATGAATGTCCCGCACTACAGTATTACTGGCGTCGGGTCTGGGGTCGTATCCAATCTATTTTGCACTTTCAAGAGCCCCTTTCTTGGAGGATAGTGGGACTCCGCTCAGCTGCGGGGCTCCCCTCTCTTCCAAAATCGGCTTACTTCCTTTTAGACTTTATGCTGGGCATCGCTATTTCCCTAATTACGAAATACTGGAAAAATAGCTCCCATCTGAGCCCCAATGAATGGTGGAATCATGTCTGTCTCTACAGTAAATATGAACAAATACCTCGTATGTTTGCTTCTTCCGTTCAGACCCCCCATCATCTGTCTAAATGGAAGATGCTCAATGACTATGTTCACACTGCTAAATGCTCTCATCTGACTGTTTAAATTTGTATGAATCTCTGTCACATGATCATTCTGTATCGCAGATACTATTTATGTTCGTTTTGATGTACAATCACTGTTGTTTGGAAGCGCTCACATGCTGATACTGTCGGCTTAGAGAAGAAGCATGGGGGTGGGGGGTAATAGGGTTTGCTTTTCTTATTGTATACTTGTTTTGTCTCCTTTGGTGTGTTGTTTCTTTTGTTTGTTGCAAAATGAAAATAAAAGTTTAAAAAAAAAAAGAAAAAAAAAAAAGATGCCTGTGCTGCATAGCTATGCACCACCCCCATGGTATGCAGATGTAGCTCATGCATATTTATGAGGGACAGCATGAAAACCCGAACAGTGTTTGGAACACCAGGACTGGAGTTGGGGAACTCTGCCGTAAAGCAGCAGCCAACAGGGCCACACACCCACCCACAGGCCCCATTGGCCAATGCCTCCTGGAGAGGCAAGACATTGGGCCCTGCCTGTATCACCCAATACTAGCAGTTGCATACCTTAGCAATGCCACCCTACACCTGGGTATATGGTACAGAGCTATCAAACGTTCCCTATGATAACTGGCAGATATCAATTCCTACGTTAAGCACAGTTTGCTCATTGCGCTCCACCATAACAATCATTCTGATGTCTGCGGTGTTTGCTGCAGGTCTGGTCTCTGACAGTGTTCACCACCCTGGGGAGTGACCCCCCAACAGCCTTGTGTACCATATCCATGCCTGTACTATGCCCATGAGTGGTGTAGTGGGTATGGCTGCTGACCACCTCTATAGTAGCACAATGCTGGCATAGGTGTGGGGGTGTCTATCTGTCTATCCAGCAATGTTGACAGTATTGGGCTGCCAATGTGCATAATGAGGTGCAAGGTACCATGGGTATAGGCCGGACAGGGTGGCCTGGCCAGGGTGCATCTGCACAGGGCATAGGGCAGTGACAGGCACATTGTAGTGCCCGGCCACCACCTACACAGACAGGGTGACCTCAGTATATCCTGCTGAGAGATCATTATCACCCTGACTGTGCAGTGACCACAGCATGGCTAGGCACTCCTATAGTGCTATCTAGTATTTCTCTCATGTGATAAATATGGGTTTCCTTTTGGGGCCCAGTCACTGATGTATCTGCTTGCTGTGTATGCTGACATCCCAGTTCTGGGTGCAGGCATCTCCACTGGGCACTAGCAGACTGTTTGCAGCTGGTAGGTGTTGTGATGGAGTGGCTTGCAGGGTGCAGTGGCTGATGGCTTGCACCAGGGGAATATCAGATAGTGGTGGGGTGCAGCATACCATATCCAGGCCTAATGTCTGTCTGCTGTTGTGTTATGGCTGTGTACAGAGCTGCATTGACTGCCCTGTGGGGTGTCTGTTCCTCAGCAGGACTAGGGTTAATGTTCCTCTCTACTGCCACCTTTGCAGGGAGGTAGACTGTGGGTCTTTTGATGGGAGACTCTGTTTGCCACCCTCAGCCCTGGGGGAGGGGGGTGGTGGTGCATGGGGGCTACACCTGACTGAAACAGACAAAGTTGTCCAAGGTGGTCCTGCAGAACCTACCTATCTCACACAGTAACACAGCTTTGGACCTGCGCCATGGCCGGTGCTGTGGACCTGGTGCTGGGCACCTCACTGCATCCTCAGGGTGAGCACAGTACCCGCACAATGTGACGGTGTGTAGCTACTCTGTGCCAGTACAACACACGGTCAGTACCCCCTATCAGGCCGAGGTGCTGGGGGGGTGCACATGGTCAGTTCTCCCTACCAGGCCGAGGTGCTGTGGGGGTGCATTCCCCATGGTGTGTATCTGTGGACAGCTGATTTACATGTGCAGTGCATCATGGGTGTGACTGGCCCAATCCAACCCTGTGAAACTCCAGCAGCTGCTCACAGGCTCTGATAAACCATAGGCCATCACACGTACATCTGTTAGCATAATGCATAGGTGCAGGACACCCTACAAAGTCTGTAATATCAGATGCCCACACTGGTAAAAACACACGTACCCACGCACGTACCGACGCACAATTGTACGCGTGCAGCTACGCACGGAACTACACACGTACCAATGCACGCAACCTCGCACGTATCAACGTACGTGGCTAAGCACACTCCGAGGGTGTTTTTCTGACACCAATACTCAGCGTAACGAAAAACATGCCTCCTCTTTCCCTCTGTAATGTGCAGGGTGATGCCTGGGACAGCCTTCTGCGTTAGGCACACTGGGGACTCGAACCCATGCTGTCTGTAATAGCGGTCAGTACCGTAACCATTGTGCTACAGCTCTGTTTCAGTGCTTTGTGTCTGTACGTCTTCTTATGATTAACGCGCAGTAACGCGGCACGGCGCCCGGTAACGCTCGTTACATTTTCTAACGCGCGGTAGTGGTGACGATGTACCGCCCATGTCCTTATTTGGGGTTTCTTTCACTACCGCGGCTCCTAACGCGAATTGCACTAACGCACTTTAGTAAACATGTCCCATAGTCTTAATGAAAAGAAGACAAAGATCCTGACAACTGGCAAAATCAATAAGATCACAATTGATGGAGAAGAAATTTAAATAGTGGACAATTTTAACCTACTTGGATCAACTATCAATAAAGAAAGCACAAGCAGTCAAGAAATCTGACGACACATTGCTCTTGGCAGAATGGCTATGAAGGACCTAGACAAGATTCTCAAGAGCAGAGATGTCTCTTTCTATACAAAGATTTGACTCATTCAAGCCATGGTATTTTTCAATAACATCATATGGATATGAAAGTTGGACAGTGAAAAAGATAGGAAGAAAATTGATGCCTTTGAATTATGGTGCTGGCAATGAATACTGTATATATCATGTACTGCCCAAAGAACAAACCAGTCAGAACTAGAGGAGATCAAACCTAAGCTTTCTTTAGAAGCTCAGATGGCAAGACTTTGACTTTTATACTTTGGACACATCATGCGAAGAGAGAGATCGTTAGAGAAAGATATCATGCTTGGCAAGATAGAAGGTCAAAGCAAAAGAGGATGGCCAGCAATGAGATTTATTGATACAATAATAACAGCTATGGGTGCCACTCTGTCAACAATGAGCCGCCTGACTGAAGACCGAAAACAGTTTAGGATAACTATCCAGAGGGATGCCATGAGTCGACATTGACTCGAACACACTTAACAACAACAGACTAATATTTCTCATAATGCTTTAATCACTTATCAGTTTTGTTGGACTTCATTTCAATGATGCTGCTAACATTCAGCTACATGTAGTCATGATATTCCTTTTTAATTTTTTTATTTGTATAGTTTTCTAAATACTCTTTAAAATATTAGAAAAGTCCATACATTTATAGTATTAGATAATCTAACTGCCATCCACAGCTGCTGCGTTTTGAAGGAAATGAATCTAACTTCTGCATCTTCTTTTATTCTTAGCTGGCATTTGAGGAGTAAGTTGTCCTCTCAACCAGTATGCTGCTGTAGGTGCTGCTGGATTCCATGTGTTGTTCACAATCTGCTTTCAGCCTTGAAAATTGGTGGCAATATTTCTGGCCTCATCGATGGTCAGTTGCTGGTTCCTTGGGTCTTCTTCAATGTGTTTCAGCCACATTTTCTTTGGTGCTGCTCATTGAACTCTCCAGTGGACAGGTCACTCTCACCATAGGAGTTTGAATGGCAGCCAACTGGTGTTCATTCTGCAAATGTGGCCAAACCATTGCAGTCTGCGTTTTTGGATTTTCTTCTTCAACTGAAGGCTGATGATTGAAGCCCTTCTGCATCAGGGCTCCACCCATGCAATATGATTATTCAAAGACTTATCTGAACTTGAAAATACTTGTCCAATTCCCAATATCAAGAATAAATTGCTCTATTCTTCTTGACTTAGTGAGCACGCCCGGCTTTGCTTCCAAAGATAGCAGTGGCGTTTTTATTTCAAAGAGATAAAAGAACATACCTCCTAGGCATCCATGAATCAGATCACAGTATACCAATCCACTTGTTGGTTAAGATCCATTGATTGGACTGTTTATAAGTTGAAAATCCAAAATTGCTCCAGGTAATTGAGCCACGCTTGACAATCCCCTCCTCTCATTAAAGCCGGGACATGAGCAATGACGCTCCAGGGAAGATCCAAAAATTGATGAGATATATGTTTGCAATGATCCACCATAGGCACCCCTAGCTGAGTTGTGTTCATTCTTGATATAACCTATGGATCATAGTCCTTTTTGTTCAACCTGCATACACTTTTCTACAGGGACATTCAATGGCATACACAACAATTTGTCTGAGAAGATGTTTTCCATTGTGATTTAATAGAGATCCCTGAGTTTGGAGATTGCCACATTTCTCCCTCTATAGTCAGTGAACAAAATTTACATTGTCCACATTTAAAATGCCCTTTATGGTCCTCATTCATCTCCATCATTAATTTGCATGTTATAGATTTGCAATCACAATGGAAGATGTCTTGTCAGACAAATTATGTCATGTATGCCATTGAACGTCCCTGGAGAAAAGTGTATGTAGGTCAAAGAAAAAGGACTATGATCCAGAGGTTACATGAACATAAATTAAGATTGAATACAACTCAGCTAGGGGCACCTATGGTGAGTCATTTCATAAGTAAGTGGCCTAGCAGTTGGGGCAAGTTATCTCAGGCCAGAAGGTCAGGGGTTCAAATCCCACTAGAGGACAGCAACCTTAGGCTGGAAGGACTGGGGTTGCTAGTCCCACAGGTGCTCCTTGTGGTCTTGGGTAAGCCACTTAACCCTCCATTGCCCATGTTCCCTGTAAGTATTAGTGTATGTGCCTCATATCCCCTTGTGTTAAATGTATCCCCCAATTGTGTTGTGACCACTTTGATTGAAGGATAAGGTGGTATACAAAGCTATCTAAATAAATATGTCTCATCAATTTTTGATCTGTGACAAGTATTTTCAGGTTCAGATAAGTCTTTGAATAATCATATTGCATGGTTGGAACCCTGATCCAGAAATTAAATTAATTTCCTTTGAAACGCGGCAGCTGTGGTCGGCAATTAGATGATCTAATACTATAAATTTATGGACTTATCTAGTATGTTAAAGAGTATTTAGAAAACTATACAAATAAAAATATTAAAATGGACTATCATGAATACATGTAGCTGAATGTTAGCAGCTTCATTGAAATGAAGTCCGACAAAAATTATTGATAAGTGATCAAAGTTTAGTGAGACATATTTGTCTACAGGAGAGGATTTTGGTCACTGGGCTTCAATAACCAGCACTATTTCTCCCTGAAAAACAGGGCAATATACAAGATCTCTAGGAAGGAATAGCTGACAAATTAATCAGTTTTGTCTTGACAATGGAAATATCCCCAATTTTTACTTTATAGATTGCTCCCTCTTTCTTAAAATGGTCATCCTTGTCCATCCAACTATAGCTACTGCTTCTCAACAGTCTACATCAAAGTTAATAAATCAAGACAGTTTTAATATAAACATTAGCATTTGCACAAGCCAGTTAATCTGAATCCATATCATATGCAATAAAGCAAAATCAGTGGATGGAAAAAGACAGATTTCCAAATCATAGGAATGTTAAAATCAACTTTTTTATATCACACCTTTAGAGCTGACATCTGAATGTTGCATAACAATAGTCTAATTTCTTATCCATAAATAACAGCTGGCTTTAGCTTCTGTAATCAGGATTTTAAGAAACAATAGTTCAGAATTCTACACAGTAAAGGCAAATTTTAGAATGTACATGGAGGCTGGAATTGAGACGCTGAGGTCGTGGCATATACAATTCCACCCCTATTTTAGAAAAGGCTCTGACAATCCTAGAGCCTTTTCTAAAATACAGATAAAGAGGTGCAGGAGTGCACATGTATGTGTCTATATTTGGCGCCAGGAGAGCCATTTTATAAACCTACATATGGAAAAAATCAACAGAGGCAACTCAGCAGCTTCTACGTGTAAGCGCCGACACACATGAAAATTATGAAATACCAACTTCCACGTGTAAATATACAATTTGCTCATTCTGTAAACCTACATGTATAAATGCTGCCAGTTAAGTACAGAGGTCTCTATCTTTATCTGAGTTCAAGTTTGGAGGGGGAAATAAACAAAGGGGGATTAAGGACAAGAACCCTCTTAATCCCTCCTGTAAAGGGCTGGTGAAAACGAACACTTTTTTCCTAACCCTAAAGATGCTAGGAAGCAGGTATAAATCCTGCTATGGAAAATTTTGGTCATATATGTGCATTCCTTATATGAAATGGGGAATACATATATAAATTATTGGACTGGCCAGGCCAATCCCTACCATACCCTCAATATGTCCTCTTGCAATTTCTAAATAGTAAGGATATCCACGTGTAAACCGAGTCTTTTTGAAAATTTTCATTTATACATAGGTGCCATTCCCATGTGTGAATGCCAAATTTTAGATGTGGAAATCACAAATAAGCCTTCTAAAATAAGCTCCAAGGCTATTTGGAAGATTTGTTTAAGTAACTTTACAACAGATCTTTCTATTGGAGTTCCCCCTCCTCTCTACTCAAACATTCACACCCACATGCATGCACAAATGTTATTCGGGCAATTTTTCTGAGTCTTATGGGGTAGCACTTAAGGTATCATGACTTTAGCAGAGCCAGGCAGTGAATATCAGCGTTATCCAGTCAAAGTCAGGTCACCAAAATAGCTGTCCTAAAATTATCTAGGTAAGTTTATCCAGATATCTTTAATGAATCACATTCGGTGATTAAACTTATCCAGATAACTTTAACTGGTCTCCACTCTGCTGATTATATCATCTCCTGTGTTTACCTTGGATTAGTTTATTTGTTGTATGGTTGTTATGTCCTGCCAATCCAGGAAAAAGTTCCTTCTCTTGATGGGATTTCATAGGAAGTGAGAGTTTTTCTGCAGCATTGTATAAAGGTAAAACTTGCTGTGAAAGCAATGTTTGTTTCAAACAAATGATTTACAGAACACAAATTACCAACTGAGACCATGGGGAAAGCAAAATAATTGCAACTTTTTTGCTTTTGGCTGAAACGTGTATTTTCGGTTGATTTTCCTTGGTTTAGTAGAAGAACTCCAATAAACTATCCACTGGGCTCTGATTTTCTACATCTGCGGTTCTTTTTCTCTTTATATTGCTCAAAGCCAGTGGCTCCGTTAAGTAACTGACAAATTTATGTTCAAGAGGGACTTTGTGCTACCTAATGCTGATTTGCCCTCTGCTAATTTAGCTGCTTAGTATTTAAAGATCAAGGGCCGTGACCTGGCATTCCCACTGCAATTCATGTAGAATTATTTGTTTTTATAATGTTGTTACTATTCTGTTATGCTGTAGAAACTAACCTTTGTCTGCTTTCCAGCAGAGCAGATCCCTTGTCCTCCTGGGGCTGTCAAAGTTCTGTTTTACTAATCTATATTACTTCACAAGTAACTACCAACATATTTGGACCAAATACAGGCTTATTCTTTTTCTTGTTTATTTTGGCCTAAGGAAAACACTGTATAATTGATTTTTTTTCCATTGTACTAAAATGAATATCTTTAAACCTAGAATGAAAGAAAGAAGACAAAATTATACACACAGAGTGAATACTAAAACACATTAATATATTTATAATTGCCCGATATTCGAAGGCCTTTACAAGGGTAATTTCCTTAATTACCCGTGTAAAGGCCTTATCCGGGATTTTCAAAGGGCACCTATATGTGTAGTGCCCTTGGAAAATCCTGGCTAAGACCCTAACCTTAGATACAAGAAGCCTTCTTCTCCATAGTCTTGCAAAGAAGTGTGAGAGCAATTCAAGATCAAATTTGAGCCAGATGATTTCAGTCCACTTAAAATTTGACAGAATTTTCAGATTTTCTCCAGATGTACTGGGGAAGTTTAGAGGATTTTCTCAGGTGGATTTCTGAAACTTTTTAAAACTGAGAAATGCAAAGCAGAGTCTAAATTCATTTTGGACCTATTTCATTAATGATTAGCACACACAAAGGGCATCAGTGTGTTGTAGGAATACGTAGACAAAAAATGTTCAATTTGTTTATTTTCCTGTATCATTAATGGGTTTATTTTTATTATAAATTTTCATTTCAAGGCAATTTTGTTAAAGAGGAGGATGCAGTTGCCATCCAAACAAAAAACATTGCTGAAAGGTTAGTAGAGGTTTCAGGCAAATGATGAAGTCCATTTAGTTCTTTTTCCACGTTTGTTAACAGTTGTTATTTTGTCTCCACTGTTTCACAGGCTAGAGTCATACATATGACTCTTTGATTAGATGTGAGGAGACTTGCAGGACAAGCTATTATGTCTCCAGGAGGCTGGTTATAGACTGCCTATTTTAACTATGTCTTGTAGTTGTGGTGTTCTTTGTTCTTTCCTGAATGGCCCAAAGTTTGTCTGGTCTGGAGCTCTGTGGAAAATCATTGCTGGATATTTTGCCCTGTAAATCTATTGACTCCTGCTCTAGAGACTTACTTGAAAAACTTCTTCTACCATGTTATTCTGCCAGAAAGTTTTTGAAACTGTCTATCAGAGACATTTATCAAGTCTACTCCAGATCTTGTTTGTCCATTTTGAGATGATCACTAATTGGACTACCATGATCCGGACTAAACTTGGTGTCTCTGATAGTATATTTAGGGTCTCTTTTACTAAAGACTTAGCACATGCTATCTGCTGTGTGACTCATTTTATTCCTATGGGCTCTGTGGCTTACCCCACTTCCAACTTAAGAGTCTTCAATAAGTCCAAACACTGCAGTCCATCTAATTAATCATGCCACCAAATATGATCATGTATCCTCTCTACTTATCAAGTCACATTTGCCTCCTCTCACTCATCGCGTAAACTTCAAGCTTCTCACTCTCATCGACAAAATCATGCACTCCGGCACTCCTGCTTACTTATCTTCCTACATTATCCCATATGCTCCTCCCTGAGTCCTTCAGTCAATTCATGCAAACCATTTTCATTTCCAATCACCATCACAGGCCCGCCTTGATTCTACCCAACACTCTGCATTTTACTTTTTAAGTCCCAGTCTTTGGAATTCCCTTCCTGCTGACCTCTGCCATGAGCCTTTTTACCCCAAGTTTAAGTCTGCCCTGAAAACCGATGTATTTCAGCTCGCTTATGATCTTCCTTCCTAGATCACATTGGATTGTACCCCTACTCTTGACTTCTCCCCTCTCACCCCACCTTCCTCTTTTCTCTCAACTATTCTATCATTTTAAATGGCGTTGTTTTTCCTTTTCTTAATGTGTTTTTAATTTTGTTTTTATTATATATCACTCTGCCCTTTGAAAAGAGTGGTATATCAAATCTCAATAAACCATAAACCATGTACTATGTGTTAGTAAAAGGGACTCTTAGACCTAGTTTCACAGAATTTCTGGCAAAAAAAGCATGGTCGAAGTAAAGTTTTTGGAGTAAGTTTCTAAAGCAGAAGACAATAGATTAAAAAGTCCAATAACAGTTGTCCACAAAGCTCCCGACCAGAAAAATGTTGGACCAATCAGGACCCAAGAACAAAGAACACCAGAAATGCAAGAAACAGTTAAGAACAGACTGGCTAGAGCCAGCTCTCTTTAGACATAATAGCTCTTCCTGCAAGACTCCTTCATTCCAACCCAAGTGTCATCAATTTGAGAGTAGTCTATGAAGACAATGGGGATAAAGCAGATTTTTTTTAATGCTGTGTTCCAATTAAAAACAATGTGAAACTTTGAGCACTGCTCGAGGCATGGTAAGATGGCCACTTGAGCAGTTTGCTACCTGCTGCTTTCCATGGGTAAGAGTAAGGCCAAGGCTAAATCAGGAAAGGAATCCTTGAATGCCCCACTTCAGTTTGCAAAGTGCAGGGGCAGCCCGCTGCACTAAGCTCCAGTAGTTCTCCATCTGTGTTGACGCTGAGGACAGGAGACCCGGCGTTCTCCTTGGAAGCAGATTGAACCATGTTCCCAGATGAGCATCTCCCTCCTCCTTCTGGTACAATGGCAAGGTTGCAAGTTTGCTTGGAAAGAGTCTTCCCTTTGAGGAAGTGACGTTGCTAGTTTTGCCAAAGATCTTGGCTCACTGGTGACCCCGGTGTTGGATTCAGGAGACTACAGGTGCAGGGGTGAGTCCAACTTGATTGTAACTTTGGCAGTGGTTCCCTCTAAAGTGCCTATCAGACCTTTGGAAGTTCCTATGGTCTTGATGGCCTTGGTAAGCTTGGATAAATTTACTTTGGAAACTATTTGGGATGTTTTCGTGAACTTGACAGTGGCGGTGTCTAGCCAGACCCAACAGTTGCAAAAATATATCCAGGAGCAAGATACTTGTATTTCTCAGCAGCAAGTTGCAGTAGAGGCTATTAAGGCCTCTATGGCAGATCATGCGGATAGACTTGATTCTTTTCGGGACTCCTCTGTTGTTGTTATGAAAGATTTAACCACTGTTAAATTTAAATTGGAGACCTTAGAGAATGCTTCTAGGGTCTCCAATTTAAGGTTCATTAATTTTCCCAAATCTTCTGTTGTCTCGGCTCAAGAGATGTTCAGAAGATATGTTACTGAAGTTATTCAAGCGTCCAAAGATGTGATTCCGCCATTATCCTGTATTTATTATTTACCGCGTAGTAGGAAAGAATCTACTGGGGAATCTCAAGCAATGGGCACTTTAAATGTTTCTGCATTGCTTGAAGAGTCCATGACAGAGACAATTACATCTGTTATGCTCCTAATTACATGTGCTGTGTTATCGGATCAGGACTGTTTTTTCAAGCTTTTCTTCAAGAAACGTCGTCCCCTTCCTTGGATGTAATGTGAGGGTCATGAGACTCAGAAATGTGAGAGAAAGGTTTTGCTTCTAAAGGCAGGGGTGTTGCAGTTGGGGGCGCTTTACCTCTTAAAGTTTCCTTGCAAATGCCTAGTAAAATATAACATGCAACCAATCTGTGAGATCATACGGTCATTTAAGGTCGATTACATGCTTTATGCCGATGACGTTCTACTCTACACCCCCATCTCAACTGACCATTTGGATCTCTCCCCTCTAATAAATTGTTTCAATGCAGTTTCTGATTGGCTTCTCTCCCAAAACCTCCGTATACAACATAAGAAAACGGAAGTCCTCTTTATCACGAGGAATCCCAACTTTAACCCACCACAATATCTCAAAACTAAGGAAGCCGAACTGCAATCCAAACCCTCAATACGCTACCTAGGAGTCATTCTGGATCAACACCTAGATATGAAGTCCCACATAGGAAACACGGTCAGAACAGTATACTACAAGATCCGCTCTTTGAGACACCTACGCTCCATGTTGGAACCAAAAGATTTCAGGACAATATACCAAACACTGATCATACCCCACTTCGATTACGCTAATGTCATTCTTCAAGGTCTTCCTCAGTCCACCTTAAACCCGTTACAGCTGGCAATGAATGCCGCAGCAAGGGTACTTCATGGAGCCGCCAGGACTGACCATGTTACTCCTCTGCTGATTCAATTACATTGGCTACCCATTCAGGCCAGAATTCTCTTCAAAACTTTACTTCTCACATTCAAAGCTCTCAATAAACTCTCCGCTGCATCCTTATCTGCCCTTATTCACACTACTACACCAAACAGAACAAGAAGATTCTCGTCCATCAACTCCCTAAAGCTCCCAAAGGCCCTTACAAGCTGCTCTTCTTCTACAGCCAACAGAGCCTTTATCCTTTGTGCCCCTAGGTGCTGGAATGCACTACCCCCTGGCATCCGGGCTATCAACAGGAAAGCCCTCAAATTTCAACTCTTCAACAAGTACCTTATAGAGTCATCAACACCCATTAACATTAGTGTTCCCACCCAATTACCAAATTCCATGATATCTCAATAACATGCTTAGGCTGATTCTTTATAAGCATTGATCCTGTTCCTAGTAACATGTTCCTATTCAGTAGTATTACATCTGTAAATAGATTGTAAATAGTTTCCCTTGTTATCCAAGTTCCTTCCCTTGTTATCTGTAAACTCATGCAAGTTAACTGTACTGAGATTTTTGTTCTATGTGAACCGCGCTGATGCTGAATAGTGCGGTATATAAGAGAATATAAATAAATAAATAAATAAATAACTCTTAGTTATGGTTTATTCCAGCCATCAGAATTGTTTGCTTTTATTAATTCTAGGCAAACTGTTTCATTCCCACCCAATTTATCTTGATGTTGACGCTTTAATTTTGTAGAAGCATCAGAGCTCAGGTTGGCATTAATTTCCTTAGTTTCCCATTAGGGACAATTCCTTTATTTTATATATATTCCATACCCCCTCTTGACTTTGTGGCCTTGTGGCCCTAACATATTTCAGTTGTCTTTTTGAGATTTTTCGCTTATATTATTTTTCTTTGTTATGTCCTTTACTGAACAAGTGTTAAGTGTGGCTATAAAATTGAAAATTCAATAAATATTTTAAAAAAACAATATGAAAACACAGGAAATGTTTTTGGTATTTCCCATGTCATTTAAAATGAATGCACATCCTAGTATGTTGCTATTTGTTGCAAAGCCCAAGAGAATATAATGGGCCATGGCAGTAGATAGCGCACCCTAATGCCATTAGTGCATCCTAAGATTTAGTAAAAGGGATTCCATGCATTTAAAAAAATATATTGAACAAATTGCTTTGATGAGATCTGCTTTTATTTTTATTTGCAGACATGCATTGAATCAGTCTGACAAAACTCCAAAATATTTCCAGGTCCACTGAATATTTCAATATATCTCTTTAGAAGAAATTTGCCAACTTCAAGTTACTCCTGTAATATGCACAGAGACTATGGCCCTCATTCTAGAATGCAGGTTGTGGGGCTAAACGCTATTCCCCCACCGGCTCTCCACATACATCCTATGCTTGAGGATGGGGAGAACCGGTAGGGGGGTGGAGCGGGGACGGGCCGCCTAGCAGCATGTACAGGATCGATTAAGGTCATGGCCCTGTACATGCTGCCGGGCCTGCTGGGGCGTGCTGCTTATACCACCTCAGCGGTGATATAAGCAGCATTTTTTGCTGGATCGATGTACGGCAGCCACCACCAGGGTCGGGGACAGGTGTGTGGGGGTCTCTGCCACTCACTCCAGGCTGCAGCAGGCCAGCCATAGGTCCAGTGGCAGGGATTTGGGGGGCCGGGAATGTGGCAGTCTGGGGCGCCTGCGAGGAGGTTGTTCCTGCAGGATGGAGGGACATGCCGGGCCATCCTTGGGCCCAATTCTGGCTCCTTCAGGAATGTTTTGTTCCCGCAACCAGAACTGGGTCCTAATGGCCCCGTCTTCAGCAGGGACATCTGGATAGCCTGGACACCCCCCTCCCAAATGGGGCTCCACGTATAGACATGCAAACCTGAATATTCCTGAAATTGTTTAACATTTATCATGTTCTTTTAATTTTGAAATATTTTATCTATTTATATTTTATTTTTATTGAGAATTATGAATTACCACCCAACATATTAATTAAAGAAGGAAAGGAATACAAAATCAAATTAAACAGGTTAACATTGTCAAAGAAAAACATAAATCTCCATAATTAGTCCACATTTAAGGAAATAAGGGGATGTACAAAGAAAAACCTGTACGTAAGACAATATCCCTCCCAAGCCACCACAAGAAATAATCAGGCAGGTGGAGACTTAAACATCAGCCATATGGGAAGGGACAGCAACCTGAACTAAACCTTCTTCTCTAACAGTTAGAACTTGACAAGCTGTTTTGAGTCAAAGAACAAATATACATTATTCTCATAAGAAACAGAACACTTAACAGGAAATTTCAATTGGAAAGTTGCCCCTATAGCCAAGACCCTCGGCCAAAGGCATAGAAACTCCTTCATTCTTAACTGAGAACCACGAGACAAATCAGGAAACATCTTAAACTGTGACTCCAAAAAAAGCTCATTAAAGTTCCTAAAATACGAACGGAAAATCATAGCTTTATCTGTCTCCAAAGCCAAGGTAACTAGCAGGGTGGACCTATCCGTAATGATCTCTAAGGAATTCTCCAGGAATCCTGTTAGGTCACCTCCCCCCAAAGAAACAGCCCCTGGGGCAACCCCACTTCCACTAGACCCAAAAGACAAGTATTGCACTCGAGTCAAAAGAGGAAAATGCTCCGAGGAGATCTTTGTAACCTCTCCGAAGTATTTTCTCACCATCTCCATAGATGACAAAATTGGAGACCTAGGAAAATTCAAAAGTCTGATATTGTTATGACGGATTTGATTGTCCAAATACTCCATCTTCCGATTCAGCACAAACTTATCTTTATTCTGTGCTCCAACCAACTCTCGGAGATGCTCCAGCTCCTGCTCCAAAGCGATGATTCTCCCTGCTTGCTGTTCCTGGACAGTGGAAACAGTATCATAATTCCTCTTAACTTCCATCAAATCAGAACTCACAGTTCCCACAAGAGTTCCCAAGGAAGAATTCACAGTGGCAATCGCATCCCATAGCACCTCCATTGAAATTATCTTTGGTTTCATCAAGGTTTTAATCCCTGAAGCCAGCAATTCTCCTGTCTGCGGTGACAACATCTCTGCAGCCACTACCAAGACTAAAGGATCCTTTACTCTTAAAGTCTCACTCACACAGGAGTTGCTTCTGCCGGCGGAGAGCCCTCTTTGCCATCCCTCAACGGTGTACTCGTCGGCAAATCATCGGGAAGCACTTCTCCGTCCATCCATGCATTTCCGGGTCTTGGCGGGGGGGGGGCGGGGGGGGGGGTTGAAGCTCCGTGGAGAGCAAGACACTCTGAGCACAGAGAGCCGACACACCCTCCAATGGCTCCACTGTAGACGCTGCTCCAACGCCGGAGAAGAAGCCGCAAGAATCCAAAGTCCTCTGTCCAATGGAGCTCACTGCAGGAGGACCCGAGGGTAGGTGTTCCTGCTTCCATTTTCTACAGCCCATAACCACGACCAAGAAACACAGCTCCAGTACAGACCAAGGTAGATGCGACTAGACTCTGACAGCACTTCCTGCCACCATCTTGCTTCCTCCCTCTCTCATCTGAATTTTGAAATATTTTGAGCATTTTTTATTCTTTCCAGCCCAGTGCAATTGGGTCAGAATGGGTTGAGACTGCCTATCTGTCTGCCTGTCCATCTGTCTGAGATCCAATTTGTTCTCCAAAAATGTAAAACCTGGCCAATTGGATGAGAGATTCCAGAGAAATAAGGCCTCCCCCCACCCCCCAAAAAAAGGTTCAATGAATTTATATGTGAGAATGAATTCTAATTTCTCTAGGACAGAAAAGTAGATACAGTGAAATATACCAGTTAGGAAATTCCTCCTTTCAAACTGCGTCTCCTTCTTCTCTACTCTTTCAAACCCCAAACTGTCTCACCCCCAAAAACTGCCCCACAACTGTCACATTCCCCAAAAAATGTTCTTTCACAACTGGCCTACCAGCAGGCATGGATTTAGGCAAGGATAACATGGGCAACTGGGTAGATATCAAATGCTAGGCTAAAGATATCAAATGCTCAGGCTAAAGAGAGGCCTTCTCCCCTTTGCCCTGGGCCCATGCACTTCAAAGGACAATGCTATAACATTCTATCCTCCTCCATCACCTCCACTCTCTCCATTTCTACCGATGGGTGCCAGAATCAAATCCAGCCCTGACTACTACCTTGCCAAATACCTCCAGCCTGAAAAACGTACTCCCATACAACTACCTCATCATCCTGAAAACTGCTCCAGCCTCAGAAACTATCCCTCCACAACTGCCGCACCATACCACACCACAAACAGCCCTACCCCACTAAACACATTTCTGCAACAACCCCATCACTCCCAAAGGTGCCCCAGCACCAAAACCCCCAAAAGTTCTCTATCCATAAAAAACTCCCCCTACAACTGCTCTACTGCCCAACAAATTGCCTCCACCCCCAAAATCTACTCCCTGTAACTGTCCAAACACCTTGACAATTGCCACATCCCCAAAAACTACTCTACACAACTGACCCATCCCTCTATAAACTATCCCCATTCCCGAAAAACACCCACACTCAACTGCCCTACCAACCTGCGCACTATTGCCACCACTAAAAATAGTTCCCACAACTGTCCAACCACCTCACAAGCTGCCTTACACCCAAAAATGACCTCTGCAATTGACCCCACCATGTTGCCAAATGCCCACTACCCTACTAACTGCCCCATTTCAAAATACTACCTCCCACAATTTCCATAGATACACATACCGAGAAAATATACAAAACAGTCATATTTATTTATTTAACTGTTTTTATATCCCACCTTATCTCATAAGAAGGCCTTAATGTTGGAACATAACTTAAGGTTTACATCAAACAAAGCAATAAACATAACATAGCAATGAGTGAGATTTAACTTTTTTTTAAATTTCTTTATTTACATTTTCAAACAAATTACAACAAAAGCAGAAATTACAATTAAAATTATTATCTTCTTTAAACATAAAGGCAAAAAACAAGGCTTTAACAGCCTACCCTACCCTTCACCCTCCCTTCCCCATGCGATCATCGAAAAAACTTATGAAATGAGCACAAAAAAGGGGGGGACCTACAAGGGCTATGACTCCACACCAACTTCTCACCATGTGGTAACATGGTAGCTGGACTATTTACCCCTTGATTTACACCATATTGTGCTTTAGAGATGTAAGTATTTAGGGGTTTCCACTCGAGGAGGGTGGAAAGCATTAAGGTTGTTCCGTAACGTGGCATTTGTTCATATTTGCAACATAAGCACAAACGGTTCCACCATTCGTGCCAGCTAAGCACTGCAGTATGTTTCCGGTTTGCAATAACGAGATACAGAGCCGCTCCCATCATAAAGTCAAATAAAAAATGACAATCCCTCTGTAACGATGAGATGCCAATTGTTGACCGAAAAATGACCACAGACCAGGAGAGAGTGGCCCTGAATCCCAGGACCTCTTGGACTTGGTTCCAAATTGAAATCCAATAGGACTGCATATTAGGGCAGTCATATACTACATGTCTTAAAGTGCCAACATCACTCTGACAAGACCAACATTCCTTTCCAACCATTTTATCCCACTTAGCAACCTTTATAGGGGTAAAATAAGCTCTGTGTGCAAAAAAATATAAAGCTTGTGAAATAGAGACAGACTGAGATATTCTATTTGTCTTGCTCCAAAATTTCTCCCAGGATTCCAGATAAGGAGTCACCCCTGTTGCATGTTCCCATATCCATTGAGCACCAATAGACTGTGGGGTGTGGTTCTGAAGGACCAATTTATAATAGTAAGAAGCCACCCCAGGAGCCATTATGGCTGAACCTATAATTTTCAACAATCCCCATTCTTCAGGTAAAGATTTAATATCAATAGGGGAATTCTCTATACAATGTCTCAGCTGAATCCACTGGAAGTAAAAGGATTTAGGCAAGTCAAACTCCCGCTGTAGGTAAGTAAAAGGCTTCCATTTGTCATCTAATACCAGTTGGCCAATGGCCCAAATACCCCTACTGAACCATTGTTGCCATGTAAACGGACACTGATGCATTTTTAAGAAAGGGCTGTGCCATATGGGGATTAGCTTTGATAAGCATTCCTCTTTAGAAATTGCCTTCACTAGCTGCTGAAAGGCCCTTTGAGTGTCTGCTATTACCCTATGAGACTTCAACCTCTCAGAAGACACCATGTCAAGGAGAAGATTTAAGGGGAACAGAGCACTTAATCGATCTTCCAGGTCTAGCCATACTGGGCGATTTCCCCCAGCCCCCTCCACCCATTTTGAATCTTGCTTTAGTAGAAAAGCACAATGGAAGGCCTGAAAATCAGGGAAGTTCACACCCCCATCCTCTTTTTTAGACTTAAGCTTCCTAAGAGCAATTCTAGGTGGTTTATTCTTCCATAAGAATTGAACAAGAGTCATTTCAACTTGACGAAAAGTGTTACTTGAAAGAAAGACTGGTAACATTTCTAACACATAGTTCACTTTAGGAGTGATAGTCATTTTTATTGCTTCAAGACGACCCCACCAAGAGAGATAGACTGGTGACCACTTTGCAGTTATATTACAAACCGTAGAAAGGAGCTCCCCTTCATTGAACAGTAAAGTTTCACTAAGTGGATAGCCATAATGGACTCCTAAGTACTTCACCATTTTAGACTCCCACACAAAAGGATAATCTTCTAGATCCACCCTGCAAACCCTTGAATTTAAAGGGAATGCTACAGACTTTGACTAATTGATTTTATAACCTGATAATCCTGAATATTGATCTATCAGCTTTAGAATAGCTGGTATAGAGCTGGGCGTGGTAAATAGCACTAAATCATCAGCATGCGCAGAAAGTTTAATTTGCAAGTCAGCTATGGACACACCTTTAACTGCAAGGCTTTGTCTTAACAACAGGGCTAAAGGTTCCAAGGCCAGATTGAAAAGGATGGGAGAAAGGGGGCAACCCTGACGGGTTCCATGCCCCAAAAGAAAATCTTTAGACTGAGTCGCATTCACAGAGATATTAGCACTTGGTCTCGCATACATTAGTTTGATCAATTTACAAAAAAACCTTCACCAAACCCAAACCACTTCAGAACAGTAAACAAGAAAGGCCACTCCAGACGATCAAATGCTTTTTCTGCGTCTAACGATAATCCCACAAGTGGGTCCTCTATTCTTTATGCACCTTCCAAAATGTGACACAACACTCTAGCATTGTCTGCTGTGGAACATCCCTTAGTGAAGCCATATTGGTCTGGATGTATCAAAGAAGGGATCAATTTGGAGAGACAATCAGCTAAAATGGCTGCAAAAATGTTATAATCTGCATTTAGTAATGAAATTGGGCGGTAGTTACTAACCAACTGAGGGTCTCTCCCAGGTTTTTCAAGAACCAAAATATTTGCAGAAGCAAACGCTCCAGTATGAGCCTCCGCTTCCAAAAGAAATCTATACTAATTTAACCTGTAAATAGTTACCCTGTGAATAGTTACCCCGGTTGTCCTATGTTTCTTTTCCTGTTCTATGTAAACTCAATGTTGCTTGTATGCATTGTAGTATGTTTTGTTCGATGTACACCGCACTGATTATAATAGCGCGGTATAGAAGAAATGTTAAATAAATAAAATAAATAAATATAATATTGTTGAAGGTATGGGCCTAAGATTTTGGAAAAGGTTTTGCAAAATTCAACCAGAAGGCCATCTGGGCCAGTAGCCTTGCCCACTTGCAAAGAGTTAATAGTCTGGATGATTTCCATGACCGTAAACTGTTTGTCTAGTCCTGCCGTTATATCTTGATCTAACACCAGCCGCTGTGTATTGGCCAGTAATCTATCAAAATCCTTCTCAGAGAAATCTATCTCTGGGGAGTATAACTGAACATAAAATTGGCGTAAGGCCTCTGCGATATCAGAGTCCTTGACAATCAGTTGTTGCACCTGAGGATCTCTCAAAGCAGTGATGTGAGAAGTTTCCTTATGGCCATTTAATGAGTTAGCTAGTAACCGTCTGGCCCTGTTACCTTCTAGTTAATACCGACCTTTCTGTACTTGAATATTCTGTGAGGCCTCAGTAGTTAAAATTGAGTTATATCTAAATCTAAGATGCTGTAACCGTATCAGAATATTAGGATCAGTTAAGACGCTGTAACCGTATCAGAATATTAGGATCAGTTTTCTGCCTTAAGATGTGTTCCCCCACTTTAATCTGCTTGTCTAAAGCTTCAAGTTCTGCTTTACGCTGCTTGGCCTGTCGTATAGCAAAACTGGCAATGGTGGCCCACTTGCTAGCTTTAAATCCCTCCCACCATGCCCAACCCGAGGTATCCTGAGATAAATTAAACTGAAAATACTCCTCTATAGCTAACAGAATGGTTTCCCGGAACTCCTGGCTGCTAAGAAGAGTTCTATCAAAGTGCCTGCATGAATGAGATGGGGCGCTCATTGAGTAAAATAGGGTGAATGAGATTGCAACATGATCAGAAATATGAGCCGCATGTATATCGGACTCACTAATTCTAGAGCATAGTCCTCTGGAGACTAGGAAATAGTCTATGCATGATACTGAGTTATGAGGAGAAGAGAAGAAAGTGTATTCTTTGTCCATAGGGTGTTGCAACCACCATATGTCTATCAGCCCCAATTCTGGCATTAGAGGCGAAAGAACAGAGTGAGCTTTGGGGACCTTATTGGTTTCACTGGACTCCTGTCTAACAAGGGGTCTAGTACGAGGTTGAAGTCTCCCCCCACAATATTTGGATAGCTGGACACCTCTTGAGCCAAGGCCGCAATAGAGCTAAAGAAGGCAGGGCAATCTATATTAGGAGCATATACATTAATTAAGGCCGGTTCTGTGGATCCTATTTTAAGGACAACCATTGCCCATCGCCCATCTGTATCAAATCTAGTTTGTATTACAGTGGAGGATGAGATTTCCTTACTAGGATGGCTACCCCATTTTTTTTTCTGATTGGCAGCAGAAAAAGCCACTAGTGAAAATGGTTTTATGTGTAATTTTAACGACTCCTTCACATTCAAATGTGTCTCTTGTAACATTAGGATGTCAGCACTTTCCTTACATCCATATAAAAATATCATTTTCCTTTATGGGATTGTTAATGCCCTTAACATTCAGTGAGAGTATCTTAAAGGAAGACATATTGACATTAAAGTATAAAATGACAGTCTACTGTTGCAGAAACATTCCAAGTTGTAGCAAATGTTTTAACATTGTTGAACCACACCTTAAAAGCCCTCACAATGATAGCTGCACTTATAGCCCAGTAAAAAAAAATACAGAAGGAAAAGCCACTGCTTAGCCATTGCCCCGGTGGAAAATCGCTCAAAATAAAAACACATGGTTCTAAATAACAAAGCCAACAGAACCCTGGGGGGTTATAACAGTTCAAAACTTAGCAGACAAGGGACAAGACAGGCACGGAGGGAAAAATTAACTAGTTTACTTCAACTCCACTGCCACTTAAATCAACTTAAACCACACACTACCCATTCCAGAAACAAGAAAACAGCGTCCCCAAACCTGGAGTGCTAAGAGTTATAGCAAAACTGCCCCCACCAAACAATTTATGTTCCCAAACAACCGCATGTATGCAGGCAAGGGGCGTCCCACTCCTCCAAGCCCCTCTGCCCTCCCAACCACAACAGACATCACAAACAACACAAAACACAAATGGAGAGAGAAAGAAGCAAAGAATAAGACATTATTGACCAGGGCAATACCCTGGAGTTCCTCCAAGAGAGTCATATTGAATGGCACATCAAATGTCAATTCTGCATGGTTGAATGTCCACTCTGTATGAATGAGACACTACTTCACGACCTCAAACCAGTTAAAACACCCAAATAAGAAAGCATTGAAGAACTTTTGCAAGCCACTGATTGCAAGGGAAGCCTTCACTGCATCAATACCAACTCTTTGTCTTCTAAGAACGCGTGCAACTCCCCTGGATCATCAAAAGTCCTTGTCTGGTTGTGCAGCGTGACTCTTATGTGAGCAGGGTAGAGTAACCTGAAATGGGCCTGTAGCTTCAATTAACATGGACGTAGCGCCAAAAAACTCTTTCTCCGATCTACCGTCACCTTCGCAAAGTCAGGGAAGAATAAGAGTTTGTGCCCCTGATACTCCAGGCAGAGCATGCTCTGGCTGCTTCCATTATTTGTGTTACTTGTTGAAAGCGCAAAACTTTGAGGATGATTGAGTGTGGATGCATGCCTGCAACAGTGGACTGAGTAGGAACTCGATGGGCGCGATCGATCTCAAAAGGCATGGCGAAGTTCACCTTCAACACACCCGTGATGAGTGACTGCAAAAAAAGCTACCATGTCAGGACCCTCAGCTCCCTCTGGAGCTCCCAAGATTCTTATGTTGTTCCTTCGAGCGTGATTGTTACCATCTTCCAACTCTCTTTGCAGTGACCATATCAAATTTGCTTGCTTCTCAATGGCCCTGAACCACTCCCCATGCTTTGCCACCATGCTCTCCACCTTCTCCAATCTGACCATAATTGACTCTAAAGCATTTTTCAAGGCGCTGATATCCTGCTGCATTGTGCACAATGAGTCTCCATTAACTTTGACCAAGTCTTTAACAGCACGAATCTCAGCCAAAAGCCAAGGCCTCAGGACAATCTCTGATGACCGCCATCTTGTGAGGTGAGAGAGGCCCTGTTTTGGTTCTCTTTGCGCTGGTGTTTTGAGGTATTTGATAATCCAGCCGCGTCAGCTTGGGGCCAGACATATCCAGGATCAAATGGTATCAGAGTAGGTAGGAACTATTTAGTTAAAGATTGCAGAAGTCAGGATTTTTGACCATTGCTCTCTGGAGCAGAGCTCTTACACGACCATCTTGCCCAATGATAGGCTCTGCCCCCCCCCCCCCCCAAGATTTAACTTATCTTAAGTGCACACAGACGTGGATGCTAATTCTGTTCAGTGTGTCCCCCGCCTGTCCAGCCAGTCAGAATCGGAATGTGCTCCAGTTGCACCTGACTCTGCTCTCATGGGGGCTAGACATGTCCATGAGATCAGAATTGGGTCTACTGGCCTGGATGTGCAGGCCATGCCCCGATTCTGGCTGCCCGGACATCCAATGAACTCCCCAGCTAGCCCAGCCTGGCTCCTGCATGGAGCCATTGTGCCATGGCATCATGTTGGCAAGGCACTGCAGCCCCATGCAGGAGCCGTGATTCCTGGCAGACCCATAATCTAACCCCCAATTGGGCCTGCCATGGCCAGAGCTGGGCTGTGGGGAAGATTTTGCACCCCTCACCTCTGGTCTGCTGCCCGTCTCCCCAATCAGGCTCTGACTAGGGGGACTTATTCTACCTTCGAGGTAGAATAAGTCCCTCCTACAAATGGCTGACCCCAAATGTACAGGACGGACCTCAGAATCGGCCCTGTACATCTGGGGTCATGGCGCCGCTCCAAGCCAGCCCTCTCCCACCTACAAACAGAGCTCCATGCATGTGGGGAGCTCTGTTTCCAGGACACACTTTAGAATGGCCCTCAAAAGGTATCCACACACACATAAAACATATACACAGGAGACACTCACACAGACAGTACAGATGCAATCAGTTGGATGTTTGCATGCATACATACATACAGAGGGTTTAGAAAGAATTTTGTGAATCATGTTCTGCATGCTTTCCCCACTTGTTTGAATGTTTATGTATTCATTTGTTCAATTTTAAAATTTTATAAAAAACGGGGCTGATGTTCAGTAATGCCTTATTTGGTTCAAGTTAACTGGTAAATTATCTGGTTACCTTTAAATGAATATTTAAAAAAAGGGGGGGGGTACTAAATTGCAATAAAATAATGCATTTTATGACAACAATATTTACTTAGTAAATCCTTTTGTAAATATAAGTTTGTGCTGCTGTAACTGGGAACACCACACTTTCCTGACTGCAGTGACTGAGATAGCAGGACTCATGTTGGGCCTGCTCTCCGTTAAAGGGGTCAGGAGTGTTATCTTTTCACAAATAAGGCACCTTGCAAAGTTAAATACAAGCTGTATTATCTGATTTGCATAATAACAAGGTACTTTGTATTAACATATTTCCTTCTCATTATTATTTAGTTTGCTTTATGATAAATTAACATATTTTAAGGCAAATAATGGTCAATTTTGCCATTTTATAAGACCGTCACATTGTGGGGGTACTGTGCTCACCCTGAGGGCGTGGTGGGGCGCCCAGCACCTGGCTTAGCTGAGATAGGCTATTCTGCAGGTCACCATCAGTGCCAGTGTGTGATAGGTAGTCCTTGCAGAAACACCTAGAATACACCTGTGTCCATTCCTATTTCCCAGTCACGTCTAGCCCTTGTGCACTATGATGCACCCAGAATAGTGCATATCCTGTGTGGGTGCCATGGTCACATGATTTAAGTGAAGGGGGTGTTCGGACCCATAGGCGGATTATGTAGCACCACCCAACCTGCCCTCTGGGGTTCAGGGTGGGGGACAGGATCTCCCACCAACAGATCCACATTCTACATCCCTGCAATGGTGGCAGTAGAGGGGACCATCAACCCCAGTCCTGCTGGGGAACAGGCACCCTACAGCGCAGTCAATGCAGATCTGTACGCATCCATAAGGCAATGGCAAACAGACAGTAGGCCTGGAAATGCTCAGCTGCCCCCCACCACTATCTGACATTCACCAGCAGCAAGCACAGTGAGTCTCCAGCCACTGCACCCTGCAAGGTGTTCCAGCCATACACATACTAACTGCAGACAGTCTGCTAGCTAGTCCATAGTGCATGTTCCTGGAGAAGATGCATGCACCCAAAACTGGAATGTGAGCATACACACCAAGCAGAAAAGTCAGTGATTGAGCCCCAAAAACAAGAACCCATAAATATCACTTGAGAAAAATACTATATAGCACTATGGGGGAACCTAGCCATGCATTGGTCACTGCTCAGTCAGGGTGAGAGTGACCTCCCAGCAGGACATGCTGTGGCCACCCTGTCCGTGCAGGTGGTAGCCGGGCACTAAAATGTCCCAGCCATTGCCCTATGCCCTGTGCAGATGCATCCTGTCCAGGCCACCCTGTCTGGGCCATACCCACAGTACCTTGCTCCTCATTATGCACATTGGCAGGCTAACACTGGAAACAGTGCAAGCAGTGTGGGCTGAGTAAGGTGTAGGCAGCCACAACACACTAGATAGACATACACACACTCCCACACCTATGCCAGCATTGTGCAAATATAGAGGCTTTTGGCAGCCCTGGCCACCACACCAGTCCTCGGCACAGTGCAGGCATGGTTATGGTATGCAATACTGTTGGGGTCACTCCCCGGGGTGGTAAACACTGTCAGAAACAAAAACTGAAACACACTCCACAGATATCAGAAAGGTTGCTATGATGCAGCTCTATCAGCAAATTGTGCTTAACTTAGGAATTGTTATCTGCCATTAATCATAGCAACCTTTTGATATATGTGTAACATATTCCCAAGTTTAGGGCGGCATTGCTAAGGTATGCAAGTGCTAGTATTGGGAGATGCTGCTGCACGCAAGGCCCAACAACCTGACTCTCCATGAGGCTTTGGATAGTGGAGCCTGTGGGTGTGGGTGTTTATACCCCTGTTGGCCGCTGCTCTAGGGCAGAGGTTTCCAACTCCGGTCCTGGTGGGCCAAACACTGTTCAGGTTTTCATGCTGTCCCTAATGAATATGCATGAGATACATTTGCACACAATGGGGGCGGCACATACTAATGCAGCACAGGCATATTTATTAGGGACAGCATGAAACCTGAATGGTGTTTGGCCCTCCAGGACTGCAGTTGGGAAACTCTGCTCTAGGTATTGCACATGTTTATGGTGTCTGTGCTCTGTAGGGTAAAATATAGGCGTTTCAGGCATGTTTATTTTATCTGCAATAAAGGTTCCATCTTTATTACCATGGTTTAGTACTGGGTAAAATATGGGGAAAGGGTTGGCAGGAGCCACAGCTGGGACTTGAAATTTTGACCTTTTGCTCCTGAACACACTGGCTGTGTGTACTGCACCACACTGTTGCCACAGGGACAGCTCATGCCCTGGGGATAACATGACTGTTCATCAGGCAGACCCTGTCTGTTGCATTGCACGGCACCCACCTAAATGGGGCTAGGCCATGGTCTGCTGTGGGCAGATGCCACTGCCCCCTCCTCCACCAGCACCCCTCCGCCACCATGCAGCCATGCCATTATGCCGGTGGTGCTGGTGGTGCGCAGTCCCATGCCATCCATTATTCCGGTAGGCA
This sequence comes from Ichthyophis bannanicus, assembly GCA_033557465.1. NCBI lineage: Eukaryota > Metazoa > Chordata > Amphibia > Gymnophiona > Ichthyophiidae > Ichthyophis > Ichthyophis bannanicus. Next base: position 389,259,030 of record CM066038.1, on the reverse strand, counting down.
GCTGCCTATGGTGTGGGTTCTCGGGTAGGGGTGCCTACATGGACATGCGCGCTTTCCCCCCCCACCCCCGCACTGCCTGCCAATGTTATGTGCCCTTGGGGATACCTGCTGGGTAATCTCCCCTGTGACACTGTGAGACACACACTCGTGCCCATGTTGGACCCTGTCAGTTGCTGTCTTGCTGCTTTACAGTTTCAGCATTCCTATGTGCCACCTAGGCATCTGCCTAGCCCACACTGTGCCCCAGCTGGACCACAGCATGTGCCGCCTGCAGCCCCCTGTATCCCATTTACAGCATCGGTACAGTTGCCCTTGCCTATGTGCCCACTCTGCTGTTGCTGCACATGTGCACACCATAACAAACCTGCCCAGTCTAAATGGCAGAAACCCTGGTCAGCACTATTTCAATGTGGGATCATTCACTTTGTAGGGGGACAGAGCACAGACGCTTCCAAACATGACATCTTAATTTATACGCTTTTTCAGTAGTGTTGCTTTATGTTTATCATTAATATCACTATTGGCCAGCTTGGTTATTTGGATTTTAGATGTGGTTCTGGTCCTTTTATATGTTTATTTGCCTCTGTTCCCTGCACGTGTATCACAACTATCACTTTTCGGGGTTTCCCTGCCTTTGCTGTACATTGCTGACTGAAATGGTTTCTCTTTCCTGCAAATGTGCCTTACCGCGAGGGTTTCACTGGCTTTAGTATTCAGACCCAGATTTCACAGCGTTAGTGTGCCTGGAGCCTCTCCTCTCCCACTCTCCACCCATTGACCCCTTCTCTCCGTCCTCTGGGAAGCCTTACTCCACCCTTCAGACCCAGATTTCACAGCGTTAGTGTGCCTTAACACCGCCGCTGCTTTATCTCGTGATAATGTTACATTATTGCGCGATAAGTGCCGTTATTGCACGATCATGTTACATTATCGCGCGATAATACCACTGCTGCGACGTTAAGACGGTTTAGTAAACATATCCCTAAGAGTATATTTTATAAAATAAGTGAGCAAGTAGTGACACTGCCCATGCTCTAGTCAAACCTCACCCCAGAACACATCTATAATCAGGTTGCCTGATAGTAGTTGTTCATGTGTAACCCCTGGGGTAATTTTATGAAAGCCCTTTCAAGCGCATAAAACAAGTCCTATTGAGATCAGCAATATATACACTTTAGTAAATCTAATTCTAAGTTTGCACCTGAGGCAATGGGGAGTTAAGTGACTTGCTCAGGTCATAAAGAGTGTCAGAAGGATTTGTACTTTGGTTTCCTTAGTTCTCAGCCTGGTGCTCTAACCACTAGGGTATTCCTCCACTAATATAGCAAAGCTATACGCAGACCCTTGAAGGAGATTTCAAGGGAGCTCCTGTACAGACAAGAACACTATAAAGAGCCAGAGGAGTTAGCCTGCCAGAGAGGCAGAAACACTTTGAAGAAAGCTTAAGAGGGAAAAGTCAACAATGGAAAGGAATTGAGGTTCCTGTAGGGAAGGGGATGATGGGAGCCATTGTCTTAGATCAGGGGTCTGCAACCTTTAAGACATAAAGAGCCACTTGGACCCGTTTCCGAAGGGAAAAAAAAAACTGGGAGCCGCAAAACCATTGCGACATTTAAAACAAATCTAACACTGCATATATTGTTTCTTACCTTAATGCTATATACGACCCCCTACTTTTCCTGTTAAAATATAGGTGTTTGGCCTATACTCGCCGTATAAGACTACCCCTCTTCCTTCGCACACCAAAAAAAATACGCCAGAAAATATAACAACAAGAAGTAACAATATTTGATTTCAAAATTATGATGATTTTGTAGTCAAATCACTAATATGAAATAAAATTATTTTTTCTACCTTTGTTGTCTGACCAATTTATTCTTTGATCATGCTGGTCCCGATCTGAGGCTTCTGCTTTCCTGTCTTCTCTTAGCTCTCTTTCTGTGGTCTATGGTCCATCTGCCAGTTCTTATCTCTTCTTTCGTTTTCTTCACTTCTTTCCATCAGCCTATTTCCAGTCCCAGTAACCCTCCCCAATATCAGCCCCTTTCCAGTCCTCACTCCCAGTACCTTCCAATGTCAACTTGCATTCCCATGATTGCCACTGGTGTCCATTTCCTTCCAGTCCCCCTCCTTCCCCACTGACCAGTCCCTTCTAGTACAAATACCATGGCAGCCCCTCTCAGATCCAGTTCCATTCTCCCATACCCTCATATCAGCCCATTTGTAGCCTTAGCCCCCAGTTATCTTCCAGGGCCAGCAGCTCTATCCTCCCCTCCCCACAATCAGCCCATGCCCAGTCAAAGCCCCCCAATCAGCTTGCTTCCAGTGCTAATCCCCCCTCAACCCCATTACCAGTGCTAGCCTCCCCTAATCAGCCCAATACCAGTCCTACCCCCCATCAGCTCATTACCAGTCCTAGCCTCCCCTAATCAGCTCATTTCCAGTGCTCGTCCCCTCAACCCCATTACCAGTGCTCCATCCCTCCATGTCAGCCCCCTCCCTCCCTCCCTCCCTCCCTCCCTCCATCCATATCAGCTCCCTCCCTCCATGTCAGCCCGCCTCCCCAATCCCTCCATGTCAGCCCCCTCCATGTCAGCCCCCCTCCCTCCATGTCAGCCCCCTCCATCCCTCCATGTCAGCCCCCTCCCTCCATCCATATCAGCTCCCTCCCTCCATGTCAGCCCCCCTCCCTCCATCCATCCATCCATATCAGCTCCCTCCCTCCATGTCAGCCCCCCTCCCTCCATGTCAGCCCCCTCCATCCCTCCATGTCAGCCCCCCTCCCTCCATCCATTCATATCTGCTCCCTCCCTCCATGTCAGCCCCCCTCCCTCCATGTCAGCCCCCTCCATCCCTCCATGTCAGCCCCCCCTCCCTCCCTCCCTCCATCCATTCATCTCAGATCCCTCCCTCCATGTCAGCCCCCTCCATCCCTCCATGTCAGCCCCCCTCCCTCCATCCATTCATATCTGCTCCCTCCCTCCATGTCAGCCCCCTCCATCCCTCCATGTCAGCCCCCCTCGATCCATCCCTCCATGTCAGCCCCCCTCCCTCCATGTCAGCCCCCCCCTCCCTCCATTCATTCATATCTGCTCCCTCCCTCCATGTCAGCCCCCTCCATCCCTCCATGTCAGCCCCCCTCGATCCATCCCTCCATGTCAGCCCCCCTCCCACCAAGTCAGCCCCCTCCATCCCTCCATGTCAGCCCCCCTCCCTCCATTCATTCATATCTGCTCCCTCCCTCCATGTCAGCCCCCTCCATCCCTCCATGTCAGCCCCCCTCGATCCATGTCAGCCCCCCTCCCTCCATGTCAGCCCCCTCCATCCCTCCATGTCAGCCCCCCTCCCTCCATCCATTCATATCTGCTCCCTCCCTCCCTGTCAGCCCCCCTCCCTCCATGTCAGCCCCCTCCATCCCTCCATGTCAGCCCCCTCCATCCCTCCATGTCAGCCCCCCTCCCTCCATCCATTCATATCAGCTCCCTCCCTTCATGTCAGCCCCCCTCCCTCCATGTCAGCCCCCTCCATCCCTCCATGTCAGCCCCCCTCCCTCCATCCATTCATATCTGCTCCCTCCCTCCATGTCAGCCCCCCCCTCCATCCATCCATCCATCCATTCATATCTGCTCCCTCCCTCCATGTCAGCTCCCTCCCTTCTTCTGCAGCCGCGGCTCCCTGCCTCTTACGGAACCGCGGCTGTGCTTTTAAAATCATCTCGGAGCCCTTCCTGTCTTGACGGGCTCCGTGCAGCATTGTCCCGCCTCCAAAACTTCCTTTAGAGGCGGGACAATGCTGCACGGAGCCCGTCAAGACAGGAAGGGCTCCGAGATGATTTTAAAAGCACAGCCGCGGTTCCCTAAGAGACAGGGAACCGCGGCTGCAGAAGAAGGGAGGGAGCTGACATGGAGGGAGCCCATAACGCGACGTTTAAAGCGGGCAGTGTGCTCCGGAGCCGCGGCAAAGGTGAGAAAGAGCCGCATGCGGCTCCGGAGCCGCGGGTTGCCGACCCCTGTCTTAGATGATTCTGGCCTTAGGCATGTCATGAAAAAGTTACAAGAGGGAATGAATATTGTTTCAGGGACCAGGCGAGCCTAATTAGAGTTTTAGAGAGCATGGTGATGTTTAGGGATGTCTCCCATCCAAAACGTTTAGAGCAGAGAGAAGCCTCACAGCTGCCTGCAAGACAGGAGGCCCAGAAGCGGCCAGGGAGGCTGAAGCCTTCAAAGTTGTCAGGAAGGCAATCATCAAGTAGCAACCTCAGGATCTGCTAGTAGGTTAGAGGCCTAGAGGCTGCCAAGAAGTCAGAGTTCCCAAGTGACCAGATTTAAGAGGGCCAGGAATATGCCAGTCAATGAACCTGGTTGAGCCAACACTGGAGGGCAGCAGGAGGGATGTTACAGGTTTGTTGCACTGTTATATGAGAAAAATTACTTTGAACATACATACAGCTAGAGATATGTGATTCTGTTTGAAAAAGGTCATCAACTGGTTTGTCTAACCCATTAAAAAATGAAGAATTCATGAGGCAATGAACTCCTGTTAAGAAAACTTATATTTGCAGCAAAATCTGCAGGGGATTAATGGAAAATTTGAAGTGGATCCAAGAGAATCCACTATTTCGTCAATGAGTTGGAGCATCTTTGAACTGCTCAGATTTCTTCTAGCTATTTTATTCTGTGAATCCACTTCATATTTCTCCACATCCTTTGAGAAAAGTCTCAAACTTGAATCAAGCTGAAAAGTGTTTGTGTCGTTTGGCAGCAATTTATTTGCACTTCTCTGCATACCAAAAAGAGCTGAGGGTAGAAAACTGATTCTAGAGGGTAAGAGGACAGAATGGATTACTGTGTCGAATACTCCTGCAAGTTTTAATGTTGAAACAGGCCCTGTGAAGTGTGTTTTATGGATGAATGAGAATGATGTCCACGTAGGAGGGTGACTTCTGTCAGAGCTGACAGAAGTCAGACCAAGAGGTCAGACAAGGGGGAAATCATGAAAATCACGGAAAGCCCTTGTGATACAGATATTTCAAAGAAACTACATAACAATGAATGTAGAAAACATGTTAAATGGTGGTATCAAGACTTGGGGGTTTTAAGGTCAAGAAATGGCAACCCAACATTTGAAAATCTCCGTAATGATGCTGGAAAATGCATTAAATGCTAAGACTTTTGAATATCCATGGTAAAAGCTACATGAAGACAGAAAGTGTTTTCTGTTTGGGGGGAAAGATATTTTTTACTGTTTTGGTGAGAGGATGGGGGAGAGAAGGCGGGAAAAAAGTTTCCTCTTGTAGGATAAGAAGAAAGTTTGGGATGGGAGGTCTGGGAGGGAATATGTATTGCGTTTTAAAAGTGAGTTCTGTCTTTTGCATGTGTATTTTGCATGTCCTCAATATTAACAAAATCCGCCCCCTCCTTTCTGAACACACTACTAAAACACTTTTCCACTCTCTAATTACTTCCCGCCTTGACTATTGCAACCTCCTTCTTCCTCGTCTCCCTCTTAGCTACCTTTCTCCCCGTCAATCTGTTCAAAAATCTGCATTCGCTCCTCTTCTCCTGACTACCTTTCTTCCCTCCTCTCTCTCTTCATGAACTCCTAATGGCTTGCTTCTCTCTTTGCCCTTTTCCTCCACTGCCAGCTCTAGACCGGCCCTTTTACCTTGCTGCTCCTTATCCCTGTGTCTGTATGCCAGGCTTCATCTCTTCCCCTGTCCAAGTCCATGCTAAAGGCTCACCTCTTTGAGGCTGCTTTTGGATCCTGACCCCTCTTTTTCCTTCTGTCTCCTTCCCTTCCCTTCCCTTTCCCTTATTCTTATCCTTTGTCTTGTCTATCTTGATTAGATAGCAAGCTCTAAAGAGCAGGGACTGTCTCCATATATGTTTGTATGTACAGCGCTGCATGTGCCTTATAGCGCTATGCAAATGATTAGCAGTAGTGCATTGCTTCAGGTCTTTTGAGAGGCAATTTATAAATCAAAACAAAGAAAGAAAAAAAGAGAGAAAAATTTCTCCATTCTAAAAAGAATCTATTTTTAAATCCAAAGTGAGTCACTGCTAACAGCATAAATGAGACTTAGGGGTCCATTTATAACAGAGTGGTAGCATGGGTTGCGTTAAAGGAGCACTGGGACATGACATCATGGCCGGATTTTGGTGCTAACTGTTCACGATGCGTTGGGGGTGCAAGTGGATGGGTTAGTCATGTAGAGTAAGAGGGGTGGGCGCCTTGAATCAGGACACCCACATTAACTGCAAGACGAGCAATTAGTGCAGGTGCACTTTCTACCACTTTCCTAGGTGGACATAAGTACACCTGCGCTAATTGTGGACCACATTAGGGTAGGGTGCATCACATTTATTGATGGGAACAGATTTTCCACAACCCCAAAACTGAATGAGCTATGGTTCTGCGACTATCAGTACGTTAGCTGTAACACCATAGTACCTTTAGTAAAAGGGCCCCTAAGATTCAAGCTGATAAAGTTGAATCAATATGCCAGATTAATTATTTATTTATTTTCAGCAATTTGTTATACCGCTAAAAGGTTTAGCACAGTGCAGCAGTTTACAGATTATACTCAAATTCTTGATTGCAGGATCTACACAGACAAACAAGACATAGACAAAGAACAAAGTGAAACATTGAGGGAGAGGGAAGAGGAGTAGCACAGCAATTTCATTCCAAAAAGCAATGTTAAACAGATCATTTCAAGGAGAAACAATAGGAGGGAAGGGGATCAGCATCCAAGCTTCAGGCACCAAAGAAAGAAAAGAAGAAGGGTAGATTTATTCAAAGGTCTGCTTAAAAAGCCAGGTCCTCAGACCAGTTTTAAACTTTGATGTTTAATATGTGGGGAATCCAGTGCATAAACAAAGGATTTGCTTCACCCACCTTAATCTTAGATCATCTCGTTCCTCCCTTGATCTAAAGTTCCCTCCCCCCACTATCTTTCTGTGATGCGACCTCTTTCACCACCTTCTCTTTTCCTTTCCCTTTCCACTCCACTATCCCAGGTCACATCCCTTTTACTAATTCTCCCCTTTTTGTATTCTTATATCCAATGGGGGTATGCGGGCAAAAAAAAATCATTTTGATAAATCTCTTGTGTTGCTTGTTCTGTTTTGTTTTATTTTAAGATGAGGACAGTATCTGAATTCAAAAAAGCATGGGACAAACAAAGAGTATCTCAAAAGGAAAAAAGGGGACTATTGTAGTAGTTGATATGGAAGGGCAGACTAGATAGGCCATCTAATCTTTTTCTGCCGTCATGTTTCTATCCTAAGAAATATTCATTTTGTGTCATTTTGCTTTTATAAATTTTCATTTCAGAGCAGTGTTGTTTTTTAAAGAAGTGGCTGCTGCCCAATCAGAAAACATAGCTGAAAGGTTACTAGAGGTTTCTGGCAAATAATAAAGCCTAACAGCTTTTTTTTCCTTGACAAGGAATCTGGTTTAGGCTTGGTAAATGTCTCTCATAGTATACTTAAGACACAATTTCACAGAATGTCTGGAACAAGATCATGGCAAACAAAACCCCTCTTTGGTGTAAATCTTATGAACAGGAGTCAATAGATTCACTAGGCAAAAAATACAAAAAGGGTTTTGCATAGAACTCCAGACTAGACAAACTTTGGGTCAACCAGGAAATAGGAATGAAGATCACCAGCAATACAGGAGCAGGCTGGCTAGAGCCAGTCCCCATGCAGACATACTATATCTTCCTACAAGTTGCCTGTCTTCAAACTCAAAGGTTACTAGTTTGAGGCCAGCCTGCCTATAATAACACTGAGGGTGAAAAAACAGAATTATATGTTTTTTTTTAAATTTCATGTTCAGATTAAAAATGATATAAAGCAACATTTCCTATATTGTTGGTAATTCCAACGTCATTTCAAATGAAAGCACATCCCTAATATCCAATTGTATCCTATCCCTAATTCTCCTTGATCATAGGTCCTCTCCTTACCTCATCTTGGTTCATTCTTTTTTTATATTTATTTTTTATTGAAGCTTTACTTTATACATCCAGGTATTCACATGAATGAAAAGACAATGGAATATATAATAAACACATGAAATAAAGATAAAAATAAATAAAACAACCATTATGATTAGCCTACAATTAAGAAAAGCAAAAGGGGGGTACCAGGAAACAAAACAAAACGTAATACAGCAAAAAAAAAAAAAAAAAACCTACGCCGCAAACTACCACAAACAAATGCAGGTCAGGTCAGCCATTTGGGAAGGAACAGCAACTTGTATAGAAACCTCTTCTCTAGCGGTAAGGAACTCCAAAAAACAAATATACATTATCCTTATGGGAAACACAGAATTTAACAGGAAATTTTAATTGGAAAGTAGCTCCTAAGGCCAAGACCCTAGGTCAAAGGCCTAGAAACTCCCTCCTCCTCATCTGAGAACCACGAGACAAATCCGGAAACATCATAACTAAAGATCCCAAAAAACACTCATTAAAGTTCCTAAAGTAAGAGTGGAAAATCAAAGCTTTATCAGATTCCAATGCTATGGTAACAAGAAGGGTGGACCTATCTATGATAACCTCCAGAGAGTTTTCTAAAAAAAACGTTAGTCCTCTGATCCCAAGGAAACAGGACCTGGAGCCTCCCACAGATGCTAGAACCCAGAGACAAATACTGTACTCAAGTCACAGGTGGGAAATGCTCTGGAGAAAACGTTAACACTTCACCAAAAGATTTCCTCAACATCTCCATAGGTGGCAAAATTAGAGACCTAGGAAAGTTCAAAAGTCTGATGTTATTACATCTAACCTGATTTTCCAAATACTCCATCTTCCGAGAAAGCAGAATTTTGTCCTTCATCCGAGCCTCAACCAGCTCCTGGAGGCGACCCATTTCCTGCTCCAAAACGAGAATTCTCCCTGCTTGCTACTCCTGAGCAGTAGAGACTGAGGAGTAATTATTCTTAACTTCCAGAAAATCAGCATTTACAGTCACCATAAGAGAACTTAAGGAAGAGTTCACCATTGCAATTGCATCCCACAGCGCCTCCAAAGAAATCAAACTTGGTTTCATCATACCTTTAACCCCGGAAGATGGCAACACTCCAGTCTGTGCAGGCACCAACTCCCCAGCAGATATTTTAGCCGTCACAACATTTTCGCACTGTACCTCATTCTCTAGAGAGATTGCCTCTGCCACTGGAGCGCCCTCTTCACCATCCCTCAATCCTTTCCCTAGTCGGAAAGCAGCTGGAAGGCACGTCTTCAACCGACCAATCACTTCCAGGTCTTGGCGGGGGGGGGGGGGGGGGGTCTGCAGCTCCGGTGAGAGCTGCACACCCAGAATGCACAGCGACAAAAGACCTTCTTCCATCTCCATCGAGGACCCTGCTCCCATACCAGAAGAAAAGCCACAAACATTCAATGTCCGCTGTCCCTTGCAGCTCACTGCAACAACAACAGGACCCAAGGGCAGGTCACCTTGCTTTCTCTTCCTGCAGCCCATTCAGGAGCTGCGGATACTGCTCCTAGTCACAGCACAGAGGAAGCTTGACTACAGTCCAGCAAAACTTCCTGCCACCATCTTACTTCCCCCCCATCTTGCTTCATTCTCCCTATAGCCTCTCCCTTGGTATCCATCATTCAACTAGAGTTATTTCCCTCTCTTTGATCTCCCTTATCCTGGATTGGGAGCTGAAGCAAGGAAAAGGAGAAAGAAGTCCATGCTATTTTCCCTAGTGCACATCAAAATGACCTTCTACACATAGTGATCCCCCAATTTTAATTTTTCTCTCCTCTAGTTCTAACTCTCTCCTCTTCCATTTATCTTGTTAGTTCTGGGACCAACAAAGATCTTTGATGAAGGTGGAAGAGAAGGGGAGGGCAGCAGGCAGCAACATTTAGGCTTAGAATCAGCACAGAACTCATAAGTCAGAACAGTTTATGAGATCACTGGTAGACCTGTATTCTCCTCCCAAGCAAGTTTTCCCTTATGAAAACTGTACAGAGAATAAGGCTCCCACAAGTCCTTTGAGGGGATATCAGTTTATAGGACCCACACTGATTCTGTATTTCACAGTTGGCACAGTGTTGCTCCCCTGAAAAACATCAATTCCAGAGACAGCTGACTCCCTTCTTAATCATACCCTAGAAAGGACAGTGTCTTCGTTCAAAGGTGGCAACAAACTGCTAGTGCAAAAGTAACCGCAAGGTGGTGTGATCTGGCAATATCTCTCCCTAGAAAAGAAATGTTTTGCATGTGATTACATTTTTTTTATCTCTATTCTGCTCTCCATTGTCTGTCTTCGAATTATTTTCTTATTCTTTCCATTTGATATTTCCTTTTTATCTAGTTTTCCCCTGTCTTATTGCTATAGGGCAGCACTGCAAAACTGGCACCATTTTGATAAGCACCAGAGATGGGGCAGAAGCGGATTGGGACTATTTCTGCATCATTAATCCCACAATTTGCCCCAACATCCCCATCTCCTTCTCTCCTCCCTCTCTGGCTATTACCTCTTCATTCCCTTTCACTCTCTTTCTTCCCTAGTCGTCTCTATTTGGACACAGTCTGGGGTCATTTTCCCATCATATGACTTAATTTATTCATGTTTGTATGAGTGATACAATGTGATTAAGATATTGTTCAGTAATTATTCAACAAATGGTATCATTAGGCATCACCAAAGTTTACCTTACACTACAATTTCAGCTGCAGCTCTCCTGAGTCATTTCAGACACTAATACTAAGGCTACAGGCAGCTGGAATACTATCTACTCTCTTAAACAGAAGCAGTACTAAGGGGCCAGGTGCTGAGGCACATGATTGTGGTATATGCATTGCCCCAACTCTTTCCCTTGGCACAAGATTGCTGTTTAAAGGTAGCATGTGAAAGGAGTAGGTGGGAAAATATGAGAAGTGTGAATGTTTACATCTCTGCTTGTTCCTGCCCTATCACTGCCAAATTAAAAAAAAGAGAGGACAAGTTATTTTGTCTGCATCCCCAATGTCCCAGTAGACCTAGGACTGCAAGAAAAAATGGGTGCAAACCTGCACAATAGACTCCTGGAAGAAACATATAGATTGATAAGGGGCCCAGGCAATTGTACTGTTTGTCTCCCCTATTGCCAGCCGTGCCAGCATGATGGGCTGTGGTTAACTCATCTACTTCTCATGAAATCTAAACTGCCCTTTGTTTTGCTTATACCTTTCAGTTCATTTTCCATTTACTTAAGAGTATTCACAAGTTACCAGTGACTGAAATGGTATTTAAAGGTGATGCATTGGAAGAATTGAAAGAAATATCGATGGACCGGGAAGAAGTATTACAACTATTCAATGAACTAAAGAGTAGCAAATCACCTGGACCAGATGGTATACATCCGAGGGTGTCGAAAGAACTGCTATATGAAATTGCAGATCTACTATTAGTAATTTGTTAACCATCATTAAAATTATCTGTAATACCTGAAGATTAGTGAATGACCAATGTAACACCAATTTTTAAAAAGGGTTCCAGGGATGATCCGAGAAACTACAGACCACTGAGCCTGATATCAGTACCAGGCATAATGGTTGAAACCCTTATAAAGAACAAAATTATTGAACATGTAACAAGTCATGGTTTAATGGGAGAAAGCCAACATGGATTTAGCCAAGGAAGTTCTTGACTTACTAATCTGTTATATTTTTTGAAGGTGTGAATAAACAGGTAGACAAATATGAACCGGTTGACATAGTGTATGGATTTTTAGAAAGCCTTTGATAAGGTCCCTCATGAAAGACTCTTGGTGAAATTAAAAAGTCATGGGATAGGAGACAGTGTACTATTGTGGATCAGGGACTAGTTAGAAGATAGAAAGCAGGGGGTAGGGCTAAATGGCAAATTTTCCCAATGGAGGAAGGTGAATAGTGGAGTAGCCCAGGGATCTGTGCTGGGTCCACCGCTTTTTAACATATTTAGGAGTGGAGGAGTAGCCTAGTGGTTGGGGCAAGGTACTTCAGGCCAGAAGGTTGGGGGTTCAAATCCCACTAGAGGACAGCAACCTTGGGCCAGAAGGACTGGGGTTTCTAGTCCCACAGGTGCTCCTTGTGGTCTTGGGCAAGCCACTTAACCCTCCATAGCCCATGTTCCCTATAAAATAGTTATCTCCAAGTTATAATGCCCTGTTCAATGTAATTTCAGTTTGTTCAATGTAAACTGCACTGATGCAGAATAGTGCAGTATATAAGAGAATGTAAATAAAATAAATAAATTTGTAAATGACCTGGAAATGGGAATAATGAGTGAGGTAATCAAATTTGCAGATGACACAAAATTATTCAAAGTTGTTACAACCCATGAGGATTGGGAAAAATTGCAAGAGGACCTTGATAAATTGGAAGACTGGATGTTCAAATAGCAGATGAAATTTAATGTGAACAAGTGCAAAGTTATACATCTAGGAAGGAACAGCCCACACTATGGTTATATGATTCAAGGTTCCACATTAGAAACCACCACCCAGGAAAACGATTTAGGCATCATCATGGATAACACGTTGAAACCCTCTGCCCAGTGTGCAGCAGCAGCCAAGAAGGCAAATAAAATGCTAGTAATCATAAGGAAAGGAATAGAGAATAAAACAAAGGATATTATAATGCATCTGTATCATTACATGATGCGACTGCACCATGAATATTGTGTGCAATTCTGGTTGCCGTATCTTAAAAAGGCAATAGCAGAATTAGAAAAGGTACAGAGAAGAGCCTTCAAAATGGTAAAGAAGATGGAAGGAAGCCCCTATGAGGAGAGGCTAAAAAGGTTAGAGCTCTTCAACCTAGAAAAAAGAGATGGCTGAGGGGAGATAAAATAGAGGTCTACAAATTAATGAATGGAGTGGAATGGATAAATGTAGATTGATTGTTTACGCCATCAAAAAGTAGAAAGACTAGGGGGCAATAAAGCTACAGTGTAACCCATATAAGACTAATAAGAGAAAATATTTTTTCACTCAACACATAATCAAACTCTGGAATTCATTACCAGAGAATGTAGTAAAAGCTGTTAGTATAGCTGGGTTTAAAAAAGGACAAGTTCCTGAAGGAAAGATCCATAAACCATTAAGAGGACCCAAGAAATCCACTGCTCACCGCAACACATGCATTGTGGAACCTATGTGTCTTTTTGGGAAACTGACAGGTACTTGTGACCTGCATTGGCCACTGTTGGAAACAGGATCCTGGACTTGATGGACCTTGGTCTGACCCAGTATGGCATTTCTTATGTTCTAATAACCATCTCTGCTGGTTTGAATACTGAAACATTAGATCCATTTTCATAGGTCATGCGCACTTTTGAGATATATATGATTTTACCTTGGGCAAATAACTAGTATCTGTATGTTACTGTAGGCTTCATAAAAAATTAATTGAAAATAAAAATCATGTTCTATTTGTTTAACCTATTTGCAGTCCGTCCTTTCCTTTCCTCCTCTTCTCTAACCACCTTGTTCCTTTCTCTTGTCACTTCACGTTTGGATTATTGTAATGCCTCTCTAGCTGGTCTTCCCCTTACCCAACTTCGTAGACTTCAGTTGGTTCACAACACTGCTGCCCGTCTCTTGACCCACACCTCCCAGTCTGCTCATATCACCCCCCTTCTCATCCAGCTACACTGGCTACCTATCCCTTTATGTATTCAGTAAGATCCTCATTTTCGTACATAGATCACTACACACCGGCATACCACTTTACCTCTCCGATCTGGTCCATTTTCACTGCCCCCCAAGAGTCCTCAGATCCATTCATGCCAACCGTTTATTTCTTCCCTCTCCATCCCAGGCTCGCCTTGAGTCAACGCGCTCTTCCGCCTTCTTCTTTCTTGGTCCTCGTCTCTGGAATTCCCTGCCCTCCGCCCTCCGTCTGGAACTTTCTTTTCCCGCCTTCAAAGCGAAACTCAAAACCTATATTTTCTGCACAGCTTTTGACCTTCCTCACCCCTCTCCCTCTTCCTCTCCCCCCCCTCGCTGATACACAATGAGCATTTATTCCTCCTGTTGTTATTGCTGCCTACTGTCCCTTTCCTCTAACGCTGTCCCTTTCCTATCAACAAATGGCATTCCTTTTCCATTTCCTTCTTCAGCAGTATTCCCTTTGTTTTTATTGTAAACCGCCATATGCCTCGGTTCTGGCGGTATATTACGTTTTAAATAAAGATAAAGATAAAGAACCTCTTCCCTTGCTTCTAGGGCAGTAAAACCATATTTTGGCATAGACTTCCACAACTTCTGGCTGAGTTAAAAGTACTTGAGAGATGCTGACTGCAGTCTTTTTGAATGGTTAGTGGAAACACATGTAATATGCAGGGAATCCATATATTTTATTTTATGCATCTACCAGTGATGAGGATGCTTTATTGACTTTAGGTGCAAAAGGTGGCCAAATTGCTAAAGTTCATGTAACAAAAGTTAATCAATACTTCCTTTTTTTCAGCAGGGAACTGGGCTGCTTGAGTGTCTGCTTTATGACTAAAAATGCCTTGAAAAATTGCCCCCTTAAATATCAGTCATCGTTACTGAACTAACACAAATGACAAACCTGGAGCAGACAAAGTAATGTATTTAAATCCAGCCACTGATAGCCTCCCTGTGGCCTGCAAACTGCAAAAGTCTTGGTCCTCAGCTTCAACAGAAAATATTTCTCAGTTGCCCTCACCACCCATGCCATTGTCTCCTCCTCCTCCATGTACAGACGTCATCAGTGTGAGCCAGAAGACCCATTATTGAAGTCATTCCCGAATGTGGGTCGTAGGGCTGCATGTCCCATCGGGATGTGTAGTCCCACAAGGCTTCCAGGGCAGATTCCTCCACTGGCTCTCCCCAAATGGCCTATGCGTCAGGATGGGGAGAGCCGGCATGGGGAGGGAGGGGGTGGGCCCAACTGGCAGCATGTACTTGGCTGATTCAGGTCACGGCCCTGTACGTGCTACCGGGCTCATGGGACGTGCTGCTTATACTACCTCGAAGGTGGTATAAGCAATGTTTTTTGTGTGATCAGGGCCGGAGCCGGGTGCGGAGGGTCCCTGTTGCCCAACACAGGCTGTGTGTTGAGTGGCGGGGAATAGAGGGGCCGGAAACGCCAGAGTCAGTGGTACCTGCGGGGAGGACATCCTTGCAGGCAGCAGGGGCACACCGGACCATCCACAGGCATGCTGGGCCATCCTTGAATCTGATTCTGGCTATCATGGGAATGTTTTTTTTGTTTGTTTGTTTGTTTTTTCTGTTTATAAATTTTTACAATAAATCCAAGCAAAAAAAACTTGAATGGAAATAAGGATACAGAAAGCAAACAAGGTTAGAAATGTTCCCTGTAAAATAGTTATCTCCAAGTTATAATGCCCTGTTCAATGTAATTTCAGTTTGTTCAATGTAAACCGCACTGATGCAGAATAGCATGGTATATAAGAGAATGTAAAATAAATAAATAAATAAATAAATTACATCCACCCTAATATAGGAAAAACAAAACAGGGAATATAACATTTCTGTTCCTTCTACAGCCCACAAATAGAGGGGGGACATCCAACTAAGATACAAATAAACCAATAACACAGGCACACTACCAAAAAACTGCCTCCAGTTTTGCAACTGATTCCTATAGATTTTGGGGTGCTGAATCCAGGAAAAATAGCCAAAATGTTCCATCACGTCACGTTTTCTTGCAAAATTAGATTTCTTACCCATATAAGGAATGTTCACATAATTTCTTTTTAGCCGACTGCAGTTTATTTTCTTGGCCGAAAATAGAGGTTGTAATGGTTAACTAACTAGAAACACTCCCTCATGATATTTTAGAGTGTTTTGTATTCATTTTATACATTAACAGGACAATTGGGAGGCGGGGGGCTAAATCCAGTACTCGAGCTGGCGCATGTTCTGTCCTGTTCGCCTCGCCTCGTTCGCGCTCGCTCAAACACGGTGGTTGCGACATGAACGTTCCTGTCAAATTTCAGTTTCTTGCAAGTTCATTATTACCTTTTGTTTGCTCAGTCGTAATCCAGCTTTATTCCGAAGTGGTTCACTACAGTTGTAGTTTGCAGTGCTGTGTATTTGTGATGGCTCACAGAGCCAGAGGTTGCGTCAACTCTCCGGACAGTTTTTGTTTTATTTGTGGGGAATATACCGTGAAAAAGCGGCAGAGGAACATTTCTGCATTTATTAAAAAAGTATATTTCGCCTATTTCGGTTTGAAGTTAGGCGATCAAGACAAACCGTGGTGGGCTCCTCACAAAGTGTGCAAGACATGTGAGGAAGATCTACGCTTATGGATGAAAGGTAAAAAACAAGCATTTCGTTTCGGAATACCTATGATGTGGCGTGAACAAAGAGACCACAGCAGTGACTGCTATTTTTGCTCTTGCATTGTGAAGGGATACAACTTAAAAAATAAGAACGTAATAAGTTACCCCAACCTTCCCTCAGCAATTAGGCCTATGCCTCATAGCAACGAAGTACCTGTGCCTGAACCACCAAAATCTTTGGATCATATTTGTGTGGACGGTTCTGATCATGATGAGACTCATCAGATGGCTTTTCCCGATGAGTCCAGTACTTCCGAGTTTGAAACTGAACCAGATCCGAAACCTGAACTTTTCTCTCAAGCTGAATTGAATGATTTAGTCCGGGATTTAGGACTCCCAAAAGATGCTGCCCAACTGCTAGGTTCTCGGCTTAAACAGAAAAATCTATTGTCACCAGGAACAACTTTTTATTGGTACCCGCAACCGCGAGACACAATTTTTGAAGTATTACGGCAAAGAGGAAGATTTGGTATTTTGCAACGATATATACGGAGTGATGGAAAAGTTTAAACTCAAGTATGATCCTGCTGAATGGCGGCTGTTCATTGATTCGTCAAAAGACAGCATAAAAGGTGTTCTTCTTCTTCATAATGGCAACACATTCGCTTCAGTTCCTATTGCTCACTCTGTTATTCTCCAAGAAAAATACGAGAATTTGGCCCTGATTCTTCAGAAGATTCGTTATGATGAGCATAAGTGGATGATTTGTGGAGACTTTAAAATTCTGTCCATGCTATTAGGGCAGCAATCCGGTTTCACCAAATATCCCTGCTTCCTTTGCTTGTGGGATAGCCGGGCCCGCGACCTACACTGGGGGAAAAAAAGACTGGCCAATTCGGGAGTATTTGAGACCCGGTGAGAAAAATGTTCTTCATGAGAGCTTGGTACCTCGTGATAAAATTCTATTACCACCTCTCCACATTAAGTTGGGTCTCATTAAGCAATTCATCAAGTCCCTTCCAAAAGATGGTGAGTGCTTTCGGTACCTTTGCTCAAAGTTCCCCCGACTTTCTGAAGCAAAGCTAAAGGAAGGAGTGTTTGTTGGCCCTGATATAAGGAAACTCATTTCAGATGGAGCATTCACTGAAACGATGTCTGAGAAGGAAAAAGAAGCCTGGGATTCCTTCAAGGATGTTGTTCTCAAATTCTTGGGGAACAGGCGGGATGAGAACTATAAGGATATTGTTGCCAGGATGCTCAATGCCTTCAAAGAACAAGGCTGTAACATGAGCCTGAAAGTCCATTTCTTGCACTCCCATGTGAACTACTTTCCCGAAAACTTGGGGGCGTACAGTGAAGAACAAGGTGAAAGGTTTCACCAGGACATCAAGGACGCAGAGAGAAGGTACCAAGGAAGATGGAACACCACTATGATGGCTGATTTCTGCTGGTTGCTGCTGCGGGAAACCCCAGATGAAAAATACGCCAAGCAGCGCACCAAGAGAAGCATTCGGGGGAAGAAGAAACGGGCCCACCAGGAGATTGTTTGACCCAAGAATGACTTTAAAATCTAAACTGTGTTGACAAATATCGTGTTTTTACTAAACTTTGAAATAAAAATTTGCTAGTTATTACCACAGTGTCGGATCTCATTTATTAGAATTTTATTTTCACACCATCGGGTGTTTGTCTTCATGTATTGCAATGGTGCGGTTTGCGTTTTCTATTCTTACATACATACCTGTACAACATTTTTTGCACATTTCTTTGCTTTGATTTGTGTCTAACCTCGCTCTTATATGCTCAATGTTTGTGCACATGTATGTGGCTGTTTTAAGTGCAGACAATTTTGCTACCATCACAGTGTGTTTTGTTGACATTACTCTATTCTTATGTGCTGCCTTGTTACAATTTTCTTTATTCTTATTTGAATAACTACAAAACAATTAGTATAAAGAATTCATCCAAGAAACTTTTATCTCGATCGCACTCAATCTGAAACGTTCACCTCAAACTGCTAACCCAATGTAGCAAAAAATCTGTACGTGATGGAGCAAATTGGTTACCAGATTTGGATTCAGCGCACCAAAAAACGTAAAAATCAATCGAAACATTAGAGGCAGTTTAAAAAAAAAATTTTTTAGTGTACCTGTGATAATTGAAGGAAATCAAACTGGTGGGAGACAGTCAGGAAATAAACGATTCAGTAGAACTATACTGCCTCAGAGGGGCGGCGGGCATTTATGAAAGCAAGCAACTGAGATGGATCATAAAAAACATATGTTACTGAATTCAATTTGACCATACATTTAGAAGGAAACTTGAGAAAAAACTGACCCCCCAATAACAATATGCCTGGACGTAAAAGCAAAAACTCTCGCCTACGTTTCTGGGTTTCCCTAGAAAAATCAGGGAAAACCCGAACAGTTAAACCAAGAAAAACCACATCCCTTTTGCGAAAAAACATTTTAAGAAACCAATCCCTGTCAGAATTCAATGCAAAAATTACAATTAACGTAGCAGGAGTGGCTGTATCAGTTAGAGAAGCTTCTAACATAGCAGATACATTCAAAGAATCAGCCACATCTACTCCAGGTATAGTACCACCACCCTCCATTTTTTTCCTAGTAGATAGGTAATATGCCTTAACTAAGGGTGGATGCGATTCCACTGGAACCCCCAATACATCAATCATATACTTTTTAAACATTTCTTTCGAACCGACAGACTGGGCCTTAGGGAAATTAACCAAACGAAGATTAGAGTATCGAGACATATTTTCCAACATTTCAATTCTTGACTGTATCGCTATAACATCTTTCTGATAGCCAGAGCACAAGTTATCAACCTGTGTTACTTTCTGTTGGAGCTCAGAAACTGAACTCTGCACTGCAGAAATCTCCACAGTATGTTGCTGAAGAAGACCGGTATGGGACTGTAACTGGGAAGACAAACTTGAGACCTGAGGAGCCAAAAGTTTTCCCAACTTCACTATTGCTGACCAAATTGTCTCCAGGGTAAATTCCTCGGGCTTCTCAAAAGAGAAAGGCGTCGAAGCGTGTATACCATCTGCTCCAGCCTCCATTGTCCGTCGCTCCATCTCTAATGCAGCAGGAGACCCCAACGCCAACAGAGATGACTCTATGGCAGTGGGAGAGGATACCGCGGCAACTCTGCCATTCCCTGATGCTGGCGTCCCTCTGCTTTCCACTCCCCTTCTAGTTGTAGGGGGAAGTATCACTGTCAGCACCAAGCTCCTCACCAACAAAGGCTCTTTAGGGAGCCGCCACTGCTCCAGCGACGAGATGTCAAGCCCGGAACCTCCCGCCGACAAACTCAACTCAGCCGAGAGGTCCCTAGGGCCACTACTCGCTGGTTACCCCGACTGCTGCCGCGGCACTAAATAAGAGTCTAGCGGATCAACCGCCTGAAGAGGTAAAGGGGTCGAGGTTGCCGGGGTAGAGGAGGGCTTCTTAGCCCCTTTAGCTTTCCTTTTCCCCATAAAGTATAGTGCTGCCGCACAACGCTCCCTTCAGTCCGCCATCTTGGATTCCCCACTTCTTCCTCATGGGAATGTTTTATTCCTGCAGTCCAGAATCATGGCCAAATGGGTCCATCTTGCCTGGGGCCATATGGATGCCCCGGATGTGCCCCTCTTGGAATGGGGCTCTAAGTGATTAAAAGGAGAATATCTAGCTCAAAGTGGTGGTAGTGCCTCATAGCCCAGGAAGGTGGCAGTGATGATGGCCTGGGGGGGGGGGGGGGTGGTGGAGGCACAGTCTCTGTTATTATCCCACTAGCTCTCCTTGTGGCTTTGGGCAAGTCACTTAACCCTCCATTGCCTCAGAAAAATCTGAGTTATCAATGTCCCTGTTTAATGTACATTCCCAAGTTTAAAGTTACAACGTAAACCGCTTTGATTGAACTGATAAAGTGGTATAAAAGACTTGTTAAATAAATAAATAATTTTTCTAGATTTAAATTAGGCTAGGGTATATAGAGTAGAGGACAGCCTAGTGGTTAGAGCTCTGGCTTGGTAACCAGGAGACTAGGGTTTGATTCCAATTGGTGCTCCCTGTGACCTTGGTCAAGTTACTTAACCTGGACACACTGTATACAAACATGGGTAGCAAAGGAAGGATTGTTTATTTCTGAACAATTATGAGCCAAGGCCCATAATTGCTACCCACGTTTGTATACTGTGTGTCCTGTTTTGCACGTGTTTTTTGTGCTTTTTGGTTGGACGGCAAGTTACTTAACCTTCCATTACTTAGGAAGAAAGGCCTGGAAATCTACTTCTGGTCACACTGCCCAGGAGCTGCTGAGTAAAAATTGACTCAAAGGCACACATTACATTTTTGTCAGGATGCATAATTTATTTATTTAGTCCATTTACTAGATCTACTGCATAAAGGCCAAAAGGTGGTAAAGGCAATTTATAAAAATTAAATGAGAGGGGAGGAAAAGAGAGTATAAGAAAGTATGGGGTTACAATTCAACAAATAGTAAGGGTTAAAGCAGGAGAGGAGGACAAAAAAGAAATGAAAGTCAGGCAGGGCTCAGAGGGAAGGCCTGTTGAAAAAAACCCCAAATCTTTAAATCTTTCTTAAATGGAGGGAATGAAGATTCCTGCTGAAGAAGAAAGGGAAGGGAATTCCAGAGGGAGGGACAAAGATAGGTAAATGACAAGTTTCTAGAGATAACCAGGTGGAGGGCAGAGTGGGGGTGGGGGGGGGGATGGAGGGCCAGGAGGGAAGTCTGGGAGAAGCGGGGGGTTCATGAGGTTTTTTGGAGGTGATAAGGAAGGTGAGTTAGGAGATGCAGGAAGAGTAAAGGGTGTGGTGAACAAACATAAGAACTTTTATAACAGATATGAAATACAACAGAGA
This sequence comes from Ichthyophis bannanicus, assembly GCA_033557465.1. NCBI lineage: Eukaryota > Metazoa > Chordata > Amphibia > Gymnophiona > Ichthyophiidae > Ichthyophis > Ichthyophis bannanicus. The sequence goes on along the minus strand of CM066038.1, from coordinate 389,237,875 downwards.
GCCAGTGCAGATAGATGAGAAGAGAGGAGGTGTCATCAGAATGGTGGGCACCAAAAATCATCTTGGCAGCGGTGGACTGAATGAGTTGGAGAGGATGAATAGGGTATTGGAGGACACCAGCAAAGAGAGAACAAACAGTGTGAGTTGGGGGATGGTGAGATGAGCATAAGGAACGGAGACGGTGGAGAGCGAAAAAAAGATTTGGTGACAGAGTTAATATGTGGCTTAAAGGTGAAATCAGAGTCAAGTGTAATACCAAGGGTTTTGATGGAGTCCTGATAAGGAAAAGAAGATGAAGCAATGGAAAATAAAGGGATGGAAGGAGGGCAATGAGGAGAAGGAACGCAAATGGCCTCACACGTCTACATATTAAGGTGAAGAGAATGGTCACCTAACCACTGGGCAACTGCATGAAGGCAGGATTGGAAGCGGGAAATATCAGAAGAAGAGAGGTGGATAGTGAAGAGAATCTAGATGCTGTCAGCAGAAGGAAAGAGATTACAGCTGAGAGATTATATCTGACTGGGAAGAGGGGCCAGAAAAATATTGCAAAGGGTGTGAGCAAGAAGGGATCCCTCTGGAACACCTGAGGAAGGGGGGAAGGAGGAAAAGAACCTGAGGAAATCTGAAATAAATAGAAACGTACAATTCAAACCACTTGAGACCTGGACCATGGAGACTATTAGAGTGAAGATGATACAGGAGGAGGAGGTAGTGAACACAGTCATGGTTCCAAATGTGGCTGCAGGACCAAAGGTTTGCCCATGCCTGACTTAAACACTAGTTCAACATCTATAACACTTAACTGACTAAAGCAGTGCTGGCAAATAGTTAAATGTGCACACATACAGGCATTTAATAACATGACGTTAGGATGCATTCACTTAATTCTATATATGCGTTACACAAAAATGTTACTCTTTCTTTCCAGATGATCAATGACCCAGCACTATTATTTCATAAAGAAATGGTACAAATGCAGATTCCCTGGAGAAATGAGATGGATTCTTTTTCAAATAGAGATACTATTACAGTAGAACAGTGACTTGAAACAGACTATACTATACACCCTAGGGGGTGGAACTTGAAAATCAATTTTATACCTTATTTATAGTTTAGCTAGAAAGACATACTTTGTGATTCAGTTTCTTCTGTATGCCTGAGTCTTCCGTTGCCATCTTTTTAACCAGTGTTGAGGCATTCTACTGACTGAATGTCCACAATTTACAATGAATTATATTTCCCCATACCTGGATGGCCAGACATCATATGATTTCTTGGTAATGCTCAGCTGGAAGATCACTCAGTCCTGTATTACACATCATAAAAATAGTGCTGTCAAGACACTTCAATTCTCCACATGATTATCTATTTTTTTCTGGCTTTTTGCAATCATATCACCCCTGATCACTTGCAAAGAATAAAAAGTGTCATCCAAAACTTTAGGCAGGAAGGGATGAGATAGATCTGCTTTTATATTGAAAATAAAAAATATGTTTCTGTGATTTTGCCTTACCACTATGGCACCTCTTGAAATGAGCCTGACATGAATTCTGCCCTGTGGATTAGTTTGGGATGCTGCAGATGTAGATTTCATAGCCTGAAGCCGGGAGTCTCAGCTGTTGCACAAAGGTGACATCTAGTGGTCAGACTAAAGATGCATATGTGTCAGTTCTAGAAGTAGATGTAGTCTTGACTTGTGGCCAATGGTTGCTTTGATATGTAGGCTACATAATTGGGGGTAAAGGAAGAGTTTTATAAAATGATGAACAGTCTATGATAGTCACAAATGAAGGCTCATGGTGGCATAACAGTTCAAGCTGGCACCAATGGACCTGAAAGACCAAATAATCTGGAAGAAGCTGGTCCAAAAACACAGATCTTAATTTCAATATCATGGAGAAACATCTAGGGGGGTCATTTACTAATGGTTAGTACATGCTTTCTGCCACAAGACCCAAACAAATAAAATGGGCCCTGCAGCAGATAGCAGGTGATATCCATCAGTAAGTGACACCCTCTCTAGTGAACAAAAATAATTCAATTTGTTGTGAGGTGGTTCTTTGCTATTTTAGATTTTGTTCTCAATTTTATTGGACCAGTGCTTATTTTAAAATATATTTCACTGTTCATTAGCTTTTGAGACCTTATAGAAAAGACTATGAGGCCTTGAGAGCTAATGTGGCTGAATGACTTACACGTACATTCCATTGATTCTATTTTTGCCATGCATAGTGATATGTGCATCAATTTTAGTGTAAAATAAATGCCAACTTGGTGGCTCTGTCCTTTTTTTCTGGCTTTGAGTTGAACTACTACTGGAAAGATGTGAACTAAATATAAATAAGACAAAAATAAAATGCAATAAATTGTTATGCTTGTGAATTATTTTGCTTGCTGATATCATTCTATATTTTCATTTCATATTATAGAAGGGGTCCAACCCAGTTGATGAAGTGTACTAACCATCAAGGAATCCATATGTTACATATAGTTTTTGGGTGCAACACCTGGATAAGATTAGATGCATTATTGGTGGGAAGTTGAAGATCAGTTTCTTGGTTAGACCATTTGTGAGTATCTATATTGATCTACCTAATTAAGAGTGGAGTGTTATATCATTGATAAGTTATCATGTATGAAGATATGTTCAAATCATCTGTGGGTGGTTGTGTGGCATCAGATGAGTTCAAACGTGAAGGCCTGCTAAATGAAATAGTTATTAGTTGGTAAGGAACTTTTTTTCTGCAGTGTATCAGATAGCCAACATTAAGTTCCACTGTTTTTAGATTAAGGGCAATCACTCCTGTTTTTCAGAGGCCTTGAAAATTCCAAGGAAAAGGTTCAGATGATGAGAATGTTGTTATAAAAGGACTAGTCTGCCCTAGGAAAATTAATGTGGAGAAGGGAAGCCCATAAATATTTAGCTAGTGTTCATAAAGCTAAATTAAGGGGCATGTTTACTAAAGGGCATTAAGAGAGCAGTCGTTAGTGGGTGTTAAGAGCAGCGATAAGTGTAGGAGGTGTTCCAACATTAAGGGCACTATGCGTTAACAGGATATTGGGCGTTAAGGTGCCAAGCAGGCATCTTAACATCCAAAAATGGCTGTCATCCTAATGCTGTATAAGGGAGCACCAAGGAAAGTCAATGTAAAGGTGATGAATGGAAGGACAGGTGGAAGCTGATGGACCTGCCAGATCCATGTGCACCCTACGTGGTAGCCAATAATTTGGATGAGCATGTGGGAGGCATCTGTACCAATGCATAGGGGGGTGCCAATGTAAAAGGGCAAAATGTGAGTGTGTGGCATAGGATGGAGAAGACGTGTCCTGCAGTGGAATCAGAAGTGGAAGGAGGTATGCAGTAAAAGGAGGATGGAGCACAAGGAGTGACATGCAGATCAGACATGAAAGACATGTATGAAGAGCCAAAATGTGGAAAACAGCACGTGTGTAGACAATGGTGTAGCAGCTTGCACGACAAGACATGACTGCACAAAGCTGGCAGAGGTGGATGGATGGGCTGAAGAAAGAATGGAGAGGGTGGTATGGGTATTGGCAGCACCAATGTGCTGTAGGTGCCACCCCCAACGTATTTGTACTGTGTGGGAAAATGTGCATCTGTGCCACATAGAAGGTCTGATACCAGACATGTGTGTTGCACACCTGTCCCAGCCACACAACCACCATATAACACCCGAGACAAATGTGCAGATAACAACTGGACAGGTGTCAGTCAAACTGGGCAAATGGGGCAGGTTCAGACATGAGGTGATACCTCAGGTGGCACAGATGCACATTTTCCCACACAGTACAAATACGTTGGGTGTGGTACCTACAGCACATCGGTGCTGCCAGCCCATACCGTGTCCGCAGGTAGGTTTCAGCTGTATGCATGTAACTACGACCAAAAGAAATCACTGCAATTCCCAGTCATGCAAGGAATACCACAAGGCTCAGCCCTATCATCAATGCTCTAACATCTACATCCAGCCCATATGCAACATCATCAAGCACCATAAACTACACTATCACATTTATGCTGACAATATCATGATATACGCTCCAATCAACCTACTAGCACTAAATACCACAACAATAACCAAATGCCTTGAAGACATGAATGACTGGCTCATAGCCAACAACTTAACAGTCAACTATGATAAAACCGAGGCAATGTTCATCACCAGGAACCCCACCTTCATACCTCCACAAACTATCAGCATCTTAGACAAACATATAGTAGTCAAAGAAGAAGTTAAGTATCTAGGCATCACATTGGACAGAGCGCTGAACCTGAAATCCCACATCACCAAAACCGCAAACAAGGCCTATCAACATTTGAGGACCATCAGACAAATCAAACCGTCAGGAGCACTTCTGCACAGTGTGCCAAGCACTCATCACACCGCTGCTTGACTATGGAAACTCACTATACCAAGGCCTCCCTCAGCAGACACTACACCCACTACAGATGGTGCAAAACACCACAGCACGCATCATTACAGACACTCCAAGGACAGAGCACATCACCCCTATCTTACAACAACTACACTGGCTCCCAATGCTCACAAGAGCTAAATACAAAACAATCATGATCATCTTCAAAATTATTCACCATCTCTCAGCAGATGTACTCCAAGATGTTATAACAAGAGATATCAGCAATAGACCAAGAACCAATAACGACAACATGATCGGCACACCTGCAGGCTATCACAAAACCAAGCAAACAACGTCAAAAAGAGCTCCATCACTACTGGCGTCCACACTATGGAATTCCCTCCCAACGAGCCTGAGGGCACTGGATGACATCACAGAATTCTGCAAAGACCTCAAAACACTGTTATTTATAGAATCATATGGACATTTAGACAACAGCCCATACCCAAACAGAAACACAACCACCTCCGCCAACTAGGCACGTACTCATCCCACCTACACACTCAAGATTATTAAACGTTATTAAACACCCTCTTGTTAAATGTTACCCTCAGTTGTACTGTCTAAATGGTGTTAAGTAATTGTTCTGTCTAAATGTATACAAATACCCTGATGCTAAATGTAACCCTCCAATTGTGATGTGACGTGACCACCTTGATTGAAGGATAAGGTGGAATACAAATCTGTCTAAATAAATAAATAAATAAATACTGCTGTATCAGTGCAGTCAGGTTGTGGTACATCTTACTGACAAATTTGTAATGTCTGATGATAAACAGGGACTGTACGGACCTGCAGTCAGCTGAGCCATTAGTGAGTTAAGTGACCTGCTCAAGGTCACAAGGAGGTATTGTCAGTCCATGAAGATTGTGGCACACAATCTAGGTGACAGTAACACATTCCAATGTGTAGGGGGCCTGAAATCCTGGTATCTGGGCCCCCAAGCTATTGCTATGATCATTATGCTACACCCCTAAGCAAAGGCCTAGTATCTGCAGGGTGAACATATCTGACCACCTGCAATGGGCTGCAGCAGAACCAAGAAAGCCATGCTATCAGGATGGCATGATGGGGAATATCATGTTTGCTGACCCAAAGTGGTCCAGAATGCATAACAAAGTAGAAGGATGTGTGTCTGCAAGTCACAGCAGAGCCTGGACTGTTACAGACAGGGAAATGACCTGAGTAACAAAGGCACAAAATGAGGATTGAGCACTTGTCCCTTGCCTATGGAGATAGTGCATTAACCAGTAGGCTACACCTCCACACCTTTCTACATGGCAATGTCTGGTATCAAAGAGTCTGCAGGTCTCTGCCTAAACTGTCTGCTGTGTGGGCTGGTATAAGTTAACCCCTTTAGAACCCATTAGGCACTGCATATGTGGAACTGCAGTCTGCAATTGATCACCAAATGGAGAATGCACTGATTCATCATATCAGCTCATTAACATGCACTGACAGTGTGTGCTACAAGCACATAACAGCTACAAACCGCACTACTGCGCAGTTTTAGCTGTCACCCTGAAGATGAGGATGGGCGTCCAGCACCTGGTTCCTAGAACATGCACTGTGTGATGCTGCAGACCCTCTGAGAGGGGAAGAAAATGTTTTAAATGCAGGAAAAGTCAAGCACAACCTGCAATATCGTGAGGAACCACATAGGGGGAGCAGGAGGGACCTCCGAGGAACAGAGGAACCACACCTCCTAGGTCATGAGGTAATGCCAGCCAGCTTCCAATCAAGAAAGAGAGGAGTGCCTCTTAAAGGGAATTTGGAAGGTTGGAAGGCAGAACTAGAACAAGGAGATTCAGAACAAGGAGAACCGGAACAGGTGGAGGCGGAATCAGAACAGCCTGGGAAAGGAGAACAGGCTGGGAAAGTGGTACAGCCCTGGAAAGGAGGATATCCTGGGGAGACAGGACAGCCCTGGAGAAAGGCAGAGGCAGGACGGCCTGGGAAAGGAGGACTGCCAGGAGAACCAGCAGAACCAGCAGGTTGGGCAGGACATCCGAGTGAATGGCCTAGATATCCAGATGGAGCAGTAATCCCTGAACCACGGTTCCGCAGGAGGCAGCAGCAGCCGCATTGGCTTGGAGAAAGGAGACCCCGTGGAGAAGGTGGGACAACTCCAGCCAGAGTGAGTGTTTGTTGTACAGAGAGGCAAAGGCGTGGCTGTGACTGTGGTCTAAAGCCAACAGCAAGACGGTTGGAGAGCTCAAGGCCTATTGCTCAGGCCAGGCAGGATCCCAACTGGAGCAGGCCTCAAACCTCACCTGGAGCAGACAAGCCGAGAAGAAAAGGTAACCCATATTTAGCTAAAAGCAGGGTACAAACTGCTGATTGTCACCCCCCCATTCTCAGCGTATAGGCGGTTGCCTGGAGGAGTGGAAAATGTGCCAGATTATCCTTGTAAGTGCTGATGCTTGGTATCCCTGTAGTTGTGGCCCAAACGAAAGACAGCCAAGGTTTTGTGTGATAACAAAAACTTTATTTGTTGCACAGGATTCTGTCATCTATCCTCCCCTAACCAGAAACAAATCGGTGGATACTTTTATATGCCAATATAAAGTCCAACTGAAATACAGTCCAACCTGATCCTTCTCAGGGTTGTCAGATTATGTACAAGGTAAATTCAACTTCTTCTCATCAACAAACAGCTTCAGTAGCAGCTAATCACTTCCATAGCTTTCACCATATTCAGCTGCTTACGGACATTGAGTTTCACTCCAGCAGAACGCTGCTTCTCTCCGTGCAAACTCAGTAGCATGAATTACTTATCAGCACTTCTCTTATACAATACTATTAACAGCTTCACTCTTGGCAACACATAGCACAGTCTGCTTCCATGTCAGAATAAGACCTATCTGATTTGGTTGAACCTAACTGCATGGATTCAACATCTGAGTCAGACGTCTCATGATTCAAATCAGGGTACTGCTGATCAACAGGCTTCCATGGTTCCAAATGGTGTCTAAGCTGTTTCCACTCTCTATTCCTTTCCCTCAGTGGAATATAATTATAACTAGAATCAGCAGCCTCCTTTAAAGTGGTGTTAAAGGAACTCAACTGGCTTGCTCCTCTTCTAGTACGTCTGGGATGCAAAGGTGGGTAAAAAGACAAGTCTCTGTTCTTGCACTGCTCCTGTTTCACTGGCGCAGCGTGAGCTAGCTTTAGCTTCTCTCGTCGAAGCCTACCATCAGCTGATGAATTAAGAACAGCTGAGGTACTTCCTAAGCTTCTGCTAGTATCTGGCTTCTTGCACTTGGAACGCTTAGGCAGCTTATCATACAGAGTTTTATACTTGGTTAAACTCTCACCTCTGTTCACAGCTTCTAGGGAAGAGTCTAGGGAAGATATACTCTCTCTTCTGGTTAAGGGTTCCAGCCTCTCCCCATGAGAATAAAAGTATGTTCCCACCTGCTTCTCCTGGCTGTCTGGTTCGCGTTGACCTCTCTCTCTCAGAGGAAGCTTGCTCCCCTGCTGTCTCAGAGACCTCCGTGTCTCACAGCAGTCTGGATGGCAACTCTCCCAGCACCATGTGCTATCCTGGCAATGGCTGCTCCACCCTTTGCTTCTCTCTGCCTCTTGGTCAGAGTCAGGTCCTGAGTCTCCTGCCTGAACACTTCCTGTTCTCCCAGGCACTCCTCCTGCTCCTCCACGAACTCTCCTCAGATCAGAACTCAATCTCCTCAGACTCCTTCCCCCACACGAACTAACTCTCTCTGTTTCTTCCTAGTTAAGAGCATTGGGCTGTCCTATCCGGTTTGACTCCGCCCCCTTGCCTCTTATGTCAGCTCCCCTGTTTATCCTGGAGCTGGGGTGTGGCTCTCTCCCTGCCTTTCTGTGCAGAGAGTTTCTCTGGGCTTGTGCTTTAACCCCTTCCTTGCCTGCCTTAATGTGTGCATTAGAGGAAAGCTGCAGTTTTAAACCCATTTTCTCCCTGTCTAAAGCCTCTGCATCATCACATAACCCCCCATTTAAGATATTTCGGGCTGGATGGACATCTCCAGAACAGCACGAAATCCTAGCTCTCTGACCGTGGCTGACAAAAGCATTACTCTCAACGTCAGTTATAGCCAAATGAGCTAGGGCCACCCGCTCATGCCATGGCCGTAAAACATTGATATGGTAATTTTGTTGTTTTCCTTTCCTAGTTTCTACCGTATATGTAGCTGGCCCCACCTGTTTGACCACCCGACAAGGTCCTGTCCAGGTACTTTCAAATTTTGAACTCCGACCGGGCACCATTATAATAACCTTTTCTCCTATGTCTAAATGACGGGGCCGTGTGCGGCGGTCATAATACCTCTTTTGACGTACTTGACTAGCGGTCATATTTTCCTCTACCACCTGGGACATACGTTGCAACCTCCCTCTTAAATCTTTTAAGAAATGAGGTATCTCTATGTCCTCAGTAGTGGGTTCGACCCACTGGTCTCTCAAAATATCTAATACCCCTCTGGGCGTTCTACCATACAGGAGTTCATACAGAGAGACGCCTAAGGAAACCTGTTTCCTTTCCCGACAGGCGTATAATATGAATGGGAGCATCCTGTCCCACTCCGTCATTTCTCCCTCTAGACTCCTTTTCAACATCCTTTTAATGGTCTGATTTTGTCGTTCAACCAGATCATTGGTCTGGGGATGGTACGCGGCTGTTTTAATATGCCGGATGCCAAATGCATCCCAGACCTGCGCGAGATAGCGGGATAAAAAATTTGTACCCCTGTCTGTTAGGATTTCCCGAGGAAACCCTACCTCGCAGAAAAGCTTTAACACTTCGGCTGCAATAGTGCGTGCCGATGTGTTCCTTAGGGGGATTGCCCAGGGGAATCGTGTGGCTTGATCCACAATAACTAAGATGTATTGAAATCCCCTGGGAGTCCGAATCAATGGTCCTACCATATCCATAGCTAACTGCTCAATCGGTCGTGATATACGGGGTATGGGCATCAAAGGTACTCTCCCTGGTGGTAAGGGGGTAACCTTCTGACATGCGGGACATGCTTCGCAAAATTTTGCCATTTTCCGAAAAATCCCCGGCCAATAAAAACGATTTAAAATCTGGTCTAAGGTGCCCTGCACGCCTTTATGTCCCCCTAACGGATGATCGTGAGCTAGCCTTAAAACCAAATTCTTAAAAGTATTAGGCACCACTAATTGCTTCCGGACTTCCCTGGAATGGAGGTCTAAGCTCTCCCAATAGAGTACCTCCCCCTCTAAGCAAAAACGAGGCAATGAAGCCTCCCCCTTATTTGCATGATCAAAGGCACGAGTCAAGGCTGGATCTTGCCTTTGTTCCTCTGGAAATGAAGGGAATTTTTCCACCAATTCGGCCGAAGCCCATGGCAATCCCTGACCTGTCGCTAACTCGGCTCTATTCTGGGCCCTGCGGTTTTTCTCCCGCCGCTTCTCCCCCTTCTTACGCAGTACACGATCGCTGGGAGGAGTCACTAAACCGCTGTGCGAGGGCAACCCGGACATGGGGTCATCCATGGGGTCCTGTCCCTCCTGACTGGCCTTACTCTGAGCCCGCGTGGACACCAGGCCTAACCTAGACCTAGGTTTCTCCCTATGAGTGTACGTTACTTGTCTTTCCTTTACCTCCTTCTTTATGGGTTCTCTCTCTACCTTCCGTACACTAGGGTCTTTGGCTTCGGTGGAAATGGCTAACCCTTTAACTAGGCCCTTCCGAAATTGAGGCCAGTCCCTACCTAAGACTAGGGAATGTGGTAGTCTTGGCACTACTGCCACTGGAATTTCCTTTTTCAATCCCAGCCCTTCCACAGTAACCAAATGTAACGGATATGACGCGGCTGCGCCGTGTACACAACAAATTTTAATCTTTCCCTCAGAGTGTCCTACAAAATCCTTACTCTGAGCTTTTATCTTCCTCCATAGGCTATCTGAGATCATTGATTGGTCAGCGCCTGAATCTAGGATCGCTTCAACCTGAATATTGTTAACCATAACCTTTAGTACAAACCCCTCCCCAACCTCCTTGGACTGGGTGGTTACTAAAACAAGCTTGGCTTTACAGTCCCTTTGTAAGTGACCCTTCTGACGACATGCAAAGCATTTACGCTGTTCTCTATGACTTTTGGACAGGGGTATTCTAGCCATAGATTTCCCTGACCTTACTTCCTCCCTCTTCTCTGGAATTTTCAAGACTGTTGACACTGAAGTACCCATTTGCTTCTGACCGACGGCTTTAGCCTCTAAGCAACGGTCAGCAAGTGCTATGGCATCTCTCGTGGTCTTACAATCTTGCAAAAGTAAGAAGGATTGCAATTCTACAGGTACAGCATCTAAGAACTGTTCTAAAACAATATCATCTAATACTGAATCAATGCTTCTCCCCTCTGGAGTAAGCCACTTGTACACCAGTGTTTGAATCCGATGGCATAAGCTCTGTGGTGTTTCACCTGGGGTGAACTTGCACCCTCGCAAAAGGCGGCGATATACCACTGGAGTTAAACCTAACCGGGTTCTAATGGCTTTGACTACTGCCTCATAGTTGTTCACAAGATCATTGGGTACCGTTCTGTAGGCTGCTAGCACCTCTCCCATTAGGGATGATGCTAAGCGTATAACCCACTGGTCTTTTGGCCAACTGCTCATGAGCGCAATGCGTTCAAAGACCTCCAAGTAGTCATCGATATCATCATCACTTAGCAATTGCCTTATAGATACCATGCCCTTGTTTAAGGTTTCAAGACCTGTTAAACTGCCTAGTGAATTTGGCACAGTCTTAATTGCCTCCGTAGTCTGCTTCTGCTCTCCCATCCATGCGCCTAGCAGATTCATCAACGGCTGTTGTTGCGCCCGCAGCATCTCCGCTGTTTTCTCCTGGGCCTCTGCTGACATTTGCTGCTGCTGCTGGAATCTCTCAGATACCCAGTTCCATAACTGAGCCGGATCCATCGCTGTCTCAGCTGCAATAAAACAGAAAGCAAACACCAAGTGTGGCTTTTCATACAACACCCCTTCCCTCAGCTTCCACCACTCTGCAATACCCCACCCCCTTGTAGCAGTATCCTAGGTAACCCTTCTCATCTACCGGTTACCTGCTACAAGTGGTGAGTCTCGCTCCTCAGCACTGCAGAATCCAGGAACCTCTGCTCCAATCCGCCTTAGCTGACACTCCACTCCGAGTTTGCAGAGTTGGTAAGCTCTTCCTGAAGGTACCACTTTGTGTGTTGAAAAAAAAAAAATTATTTTCCCTCTTTTTTTTTTTTCTTCTTGGACTTTGGAAAAACTGTTCTTCTTTAAACTTTACTGGCAAATTTGTATCAGTTGCTTATTTCTGTGAGGTGGTAGCTTTAATCCTAAAAACTACGCCAAAACCTGTTACACCCCCATTCTCAGCGTATAGGCGGTTGCCTGGAGGAGTGGGAAATGTGCCAGATTATCCTTGTAAGTTCTGATGCTTGGTATCCCTGTAGTTGTGGCCCAAACGAAAGACAGCCAAGGTTTTGTGTGATAACAAAAACTTTATTTGTTGCACAGGATTCTGTCATCTATCCTCCCCTAACCAGAAACAAATCGGTGGATACTTTTATATGCCAATATAAAGTCTAACTGAAATACAGTCCAACCTGATCCTTCTCAGGGTTGTCAGATTATGTACAAGGTAAATTCAACTTCTTCTCATCAACGAACAGCTTCAGTAGCAGCTAATCACTTCCATAGCTTTCACCATATTCAGCTGCTTACAGACATTGAGTTTCACTCCAGCAGAACGCTGCTTCTCTCCGTGCAAACTCAGTAGCATGAATTACTTATCAGCACTTCTCTTATACAATACTATTAACAGCTTCACTCTTGGCAACACATAGCACAGTGTGCTTCCAAGACCTATCTGATTTGGTTGAACCTAACTGCATGGATTCAACATCTGAGTCAGACGTCTCATGATTCAAATCAGGGTACTGCAGATCAACAGGCTTCCATGGTTCCAAATGGTGTCTAAGCTGTTTCCACTCTCTATTCCTTTCCCTCAGTGGAATATAATTATAACTAGAATCAGCAGCCTCCTTTAAAGTGGTGTTAAAGGAACTCAACTGGCTTGCTCCTCTTCTAGTACGTCTGGGATGCAAAGGTGGGTAAAAAGACAAGTCTCTGTTCTTGCACTGCTCCAGTTTCACTGGCACAGCGTGAGCTAGCTTTAGCTTCTCTCGTCGAAGCCTACCATCAGCTGATGAATTAAGAACAGCTGAGGTCCTTCCTAAGCTTCTGCTAGTATCTGGCTTCTTGCACTTGGAACGCTTAGGCAGCTTATCATACAGAGTTTTATACTTGGTTAAACTCTCACCTCTGTTCACAGCTTCTAGGGAAGAGTCTAGGGAAGATATACTCTCTCTTCTGGTTAAGGGTTCCAGCCTCTCCCCATGAGAATAAAAGTATGTTCCCACCTGCTTCTCCTGGCTGTCTGGTTCGCGTTGACCTCTCTCTCTCAGAGGAAGCTTGCTCCCCTGCTGTCTCAGAGACCTCCGTGTCTCACAGCAGTCTGGATGGCAACTCTCCCAGCACCATGTGCTATCCTGGCAATGGCTGCTCCACCCTTTGCTTCTCTCTGCCTCTTGGTCAGAGTCAGGTCCTGAGTCTCCTGCCTGAACACTTCCTGTTCTCCCAGGCACTCCTCCTGCTCCTCCACGAACTCTCCTCAGATCAGAACTCAATCTCCTCAGACTCCTTCCCCCACACGAACTAATTCTCTCTGTTACTTCCTGGTTAAGAGCATTGGGCTGTCCTATCCGGTTTGACTCCGCCCCCTTGCCTCTTACGTCAGCTCCCCTGTTTGTCCTGGAGCTGGGGTGTGGCTCTCTCCCTGCCTTTCTGTGCAGAGAGTTTCTCTGGGCTTGTGCTTTAACCCCTTCCTTGCCTGCCTTAATATGTGCATTAGAGGAAAGCTGCAGTTTTAAACCCATTTTCTCCCTGTCTAAAGCCTCTGCATCATCACATGATGTATGGGGAGTACAGGGAGCACAGGAATATTATCCTTGTGAGAATGCTTACGAGATAAGGTGCAAGAAACACGCACCAACCAAGAGACTTGTTAATGACCAAGCTTTACAGAAAGCAAAGACAAAACACTTGCAAAAGGAAGACAGTTCCCAGTATCTGTGGGCGCAGGACCGACGCCCTGTATTCAACCCTGAGCATTGGGAGGTTATGCAGAAGATATATAAAAAGCCTTATTACAACTTACCAACAAATACTGACTTAGGCTCAGAGGCTTCAGAAGGGGAACCGATGCAGGTGGAATTTGCATCAGACACTGAGATGGACTGTAGCTTCTGTAAGACAGGAAGCTTGTAGTCCTTACTAAGCCACTAAGCTCTGTCTTGGGAGTTGAGACTGTTTGTTTGCCTGCTATACCATTTACTGTGAAGATAACAGTTTTCCTTTAATGCTTTCTTTTTCTTTATCCTGAAGTAAGGAATTTGTGTTTGACGTTTTTGTGTCCAAGCATATGAACCTTTTTGCATGAATGGGGAAATAAATGCCTTTTGTTTTCCCTCCACTCGGACATGTTGTTTTCTGTGGGATTTTGGTACCAAAGGACGCTACCAGGGCTGAAAGTCCCTGGGCCCTGTAAGATATTGGCCAAACCCAACCTTAAATGTTTTTTGTCCCACCTACCTCGCTCCAGTACGCTGCCAAGGTAGGCCCTGTGACAACTGCTAGAGATGGTCTTTCTTAACTATGCTGTGGATCCACATCACTGCTAGTGTGTTGCAGGTGTTCCTTGTAGTGTCGTATGCTGGTCATCCTGTTTTCTACACAATTGCACCATGCTGTACGTACCAGTAACCTCTGGGCTCTGTATCCTGCTCCTGTTAGGACTCTTCTAGAACAGTGTATATCAGTGCCCAGTGTTAAACAGCTGATGTTATGGATGCTAACTGCAGTGCGGGCTTCTAGGCTTGTTTGGGCCTGTTGCTACAGTCCTGCTGGAGTAGGCTAGGAACAACTGCTGTTCCAACCATCTAGGATTAACAATCCATCACTGCAAACACAGTCAGACTTGCACCTGCTTCCCACCACTGTGGTTTTTCAGCCATGCACATACCAACTACAGCCAGTCTGCACACTATGCATATGCACAGAGCGATCATCTGCACCCTGGTTTGGGATAAACAGCATGGACACCCAGCATTTGGCTCAGTGATTGGGCTCCCGGGACGGAGACTCAATTGTTAAAATTATGTATAGGAGAGATTTTGAGCTGGTTGAGACTTGTGGTCAATATGCCCCTAGAGAAGACACATTTGCTAGTTCAACTAAAAATGTCAACAATTACTCCTATTTGAAAAGGGGGATCAGATTCAGGGCTGATTAACATTTATTACCTTATTGCCAATATTCACATTTTAGGGAAAACTATGTAAAAATAAGTCTGTTATGAAATATGAAATTTTTTGGAAAACACAAATGGCTTGGACCTAGGTCACTCTAAGTGTGATTTTAGAAGGGCCATCTGAGAGCGCTATGTCCAGAAATTCAGGGGACTGGTAGCAGTGAAAGTAGGCACGTGTAAATGCCTTCTGAAATTGCTATCTCCAGGAACAAGCAGGAATGAGTCTTCACATATGGGTACGTCGGTACCGACGGAGCCTGCATGGGAATGCTCCCCAGCATCCAATCAGAAAGCTTTTGGGAGCATCCCTCGCGCCTGCGCGCTGACTTCCCGCCTTTCCCACTGCCTCTCCTCAGTTTTTGTTTTTCCGTGGAGCCGACAGGACGTCCTCCTGTCACCGCAGAAACTTTTTTCTTTAAAATTCTTATTTCCTTGTTTTCTTGTGGTCACGGCTGTCTTTCCCGCCGATACCGGTACCGCCGGTGCTTTATTCTTTTCTTTTCTAAACTTAGAGAAATTTTTTCTCCTCAGTTTTTTGTTTTAACTTTTTGGGCCAACCAGGCCTCTCCAACATGGAGCCTTCTTCCCCTAAGAAGTGCCTTCAATGTGGAAACATAGTTTTCTTTTTAGACTCCAATGCTTGGTGTCTAACCTGTTTGGGTCCTGACCCTTTTTTCCCTGATCCATCAGGCTGTATTATTGGGAGAAGACCTTCCCTTTTTCGAGTTTCCCTCGATGCCGTTTTTCCTCCTGAGGTAAGGACACCGGTTTATTCTTCTCTCCAGGATCAGGTAACCCACAAACAGTCTGTTAAGACTAGCCAATTCTTGAAGGGTAAGTCTCATGCCCAGCATGATGACGGCTCCGGCCTTGCCCTCAAGACCCCATTGGCAATAAAACCCCGGCGGGAGTCTTTGGGCTCCAAAGCATTTACGGGGTTTCAGGTTGTTCCTGGGGCTCACCCCTCACAGAACATACCTGAGCCGTGCTCAGGGGTGGTATCCGCTTCAAGCGGTACCGATAACCCGGCACCGGCACCGGTGTCGAGTGTTCCACTCTTCACCAGGGATCGTCATCTGGTGTCCTCGGTACCTTCGGGGCCGATCGATACGACCCAGATTGGCTTTCCTGTATCTCCGCCATGCTCGGGGTTGGTACCGGCTTCGAGCGGTACCGATACCCCGGCATCGGCATCAGTGTCGAGTGTTCCACTCTTCACCTGGGATCATCATCTGGTATCCTCGGTACCTTCGGGGCCGATCGATACCACCCAGATTGACTTTCCTGTATCTTCGCCATGCTCGGGGTTGGTATCGGCTTCGAGCGGTACCGATACCCCGACATCGGCGCCGGTGTCGAGTATTCCTCTCTTCACCAGGCATCGTCTTCGGACGTCCTCGGTACCTTCGGAACCGATCGATACAATTCCGATTGACTTTCCTGTATCGGCATCGCCGATACCACCACCAACGTCGGTACCTTCTAGACATGCATCGATAGACTCGCTCCCTTTGATGCCGAGTCTAGAATCGATCTCCAGTCTAGATGATTTGGTACCGACGCGTTTCGGAACCGATCCATATCGTTTCCAACTATGCAGTACCGAGGATATTCACCAAGGTTCTCTGGCTACCTCGGTACCGCTTCAGCAGCCCCCGATTACTGCTTCGATGACTTCGCGCAAACCATACAAACACATGATCAGCCTACAAATTGTATATATTGTATATATTGTGGTTGTACATAGTTACCCTGTTAGCCAAGTTGAATATCCTGTTCATATGTAAACACAAAGTACTTTTGGAAATGTGTATGTTCACTGTTCATTGTAAACCGCGCTGAAGCTGAATAGCGCGGTATAAAAGAGACTTTAAATAAATAAATAAATAAATAAAATTATCGTCTCCGATACCGGTATGGGTATCGATGTCGATTCCTGCAGTTCCATCGGTGCCATCGATCCTTTCTATGCCTAGCTTGGAATCTATACCGGGCACTGACGATGCAGTACTAACTGCCTCGAATCAGAACTGTCAGTATCACTGTCCATCTAGCAGGATTCTTTTTCTGCACCAGTCCAGTATGTCTTCTGGTGCTCAAGCTGCTCCTTCAACCTCAGCTTACCCAGGAATAGTTCCTATTGGAGATCCTTCTTTTCAGAAATTTCTCCTTGACATGGCAACCTTTCTTGCCATTCCTATTCCTGGCTCTACTCTTGACCAAGATCCTGCAGAAAAGGAAAATATAATGCTTCCTTTACATCATTCTTTGCAGGATCTTCTTCTGAGGATGTGGGAATCACCTTTAAAGGTTCCTTCGCCTTCTACAGCCATTAATGTTCTGTATCAGGTGCCTCCCTCTCCGGGGTTTCAAAAAAACCAACTTCCACATCATTCCATTGTAGTGGAATCAGCAATGAGGAAGGTAAGAAGCAAGAAGAAGCATTCTTCTTATCCGCCAGGTCATGCATCTAAAGCACTTGATGCCTTTGGACGTCAAACCTTCCAAACTTCTATGCTGGCTTCAATAATTATTTCATATATTTTTTATATGAGTCTGACACTTCAGGAGGTCACAGAGAAATTATCTCTTTTGTCCCCTTTTTTGTCAGAACCTAAGGCCACTGACTATTCCTTGCTTCTTAATCATAGCAGGAATATCTCTTGGTTTCTTTCTCGTGCTTCTCTAGACTCTTTTGAGTCTGTTAGCAGATCCTCTGCTATTGCCATTGGAGCACATCATACAGCCTGGCTGCAAGCTTCAGACTTGAGCAGATGGGCACAGCATACACTGGGTAATTCTCCTTGTACTGGAGAAAATCTCTTCAATAAAGAGGCTTTACGTCAGGTTGCTCATTGCTCCACTGACTTCCCTGGTTCTGGAAACCATCCTAAGCCTTCTTTTTCTACGGGACATAGGAAATGTCCTACCAAACCTTCTATCCCTAAGAAAAGAAGGTTTCACCCTTCTCCTGCCCATCCTCCAGATGTACCCAAGCAAGGGACATCTCATCCTAGTCTGAAGTCTCCAGACTCTAGCCAGTCTAATCATAACCATCAACCATAGGTTCCTGTATGTTGCAATCTACAGTTAACTTCTTCTTAGCAGAAGTTTATTCTTCAAACTCTACACTGGTTTTTTCTTTTTCAGTATGTTAAGCTGTTAGGATACTTTTGTCCATGGGTTACAGAATTCTCCCCTTCTTACTACTACGAAGGGAGGTTACAACTATCCCATGATAGTTTCTGTCCCCACATGGACATCTTTTCCTTCAGCTGTCTTACCATATGGTAAGTCACCTTCCAACCCCCTCTCTTCCAGGGTTTCCCCTGCTTGAGTTGGTACCATACTGAAACACTTCTCTTTCTTTCCAGTGTAGCCTTTTTGTTATCCTTCAATGCATGCTCTGAACAACTCATCAGACAGGGACGAGAATATCTCCGCTCCCTTTGTCTGTTTTCTCTCTGTTTTTATACAGGAGAATCCCCTCTGCTGTTTTGTTCACTTGCTGTGTATGCAGGAGTTCCAGTGATTACTTTAATGCTCATTGCAAGCTACTTTCAACTATCTTGCATAATACTACTCTCTGCAGGTTATCTTTTTCTAGCCATATCCTTTCCTAGGATGTGGCAACACATCTGACTTCTGTCAGTTTTATTTTATAATTCTCCTGCACAATGCTCTCTGCAATCTTCAGAGAAGCTTTCTACTATGGGCCCTTGCTACAGAGCATTGAACTTTGTCTCTGAGGATTTTTTCCATATAGTAGAAAAAGCTTATATAATCATTCCATGGAGTGAATGTCCAAGGAGTTCCCAATCTTGCAGGAATCTACCCCTTTTTTCCTTACAGCTTGGCATTATGCTTTTCTGCTCCACTTGGACAACGCATACTCTTTTACTGTGCATGATACCCCTGTGTCCCTTGGCTGGGTCATCCTGGGGTCTTAGTCTATGCGTTTTTTTGTCCTTTGGACATGTCAGAGTCCCAAAGTACTCCTGACGTGCTCTTGCCAAACTGCTATTATCCTCTGTTTTTTCATGCAACCATACTGGTTATTCCACTGAACTACATTCCTGCACCGCAGAAATAGATTCTCTATATATCTTCAGGTGGTTTTTACCCCCTCATTATTAGATGAATCTTTTCCCATCACATTCCCCATGTGAATGTTTTTGTGGGGCTCAGTTGCAGGCATGTATCCTCAGACTTATATTCATGTATGTATATGTCCTATACATACATATTTCTGTAGTCTGTGTGGGCATAAGTCATGCCCATCTATCTATCTATATATATATAGACATATATGCACATATAAATAGATATGCATGTCTCTCCATATATTGGGAGATGTCCATAGGACGCTAAGTATTACCTGCTATCTCCCTAACTGTCTGTGCTATAAAGCCTATCCCTTCTTAAGGGGTCCAGACAGTCCGCTTGCCTATTCTCATACGGCTCAGCAAGTGGGAGCGGTTATACACACAATTATTGCTGTGATGTCAACAGCTTCTATTTTTGTTATAGATCTCCCTGTCTATGAAGTATCAAACGTCAATGTCTTCCTATCTCTTACCAGCTAGGAAAGACAGTGTACATCTTCAGTATTTCTGAGTACACTTCTGTTCTCCTGGGAATAGGGGCTTTTTTTCCATACCCCCTCTTCCCTTCAGGACTGGGCTAATTCTCCAGATCGGTCAGTCTTCTTCTTTTAGTCCTCAATGTTAATAACTCTGTACCTAAAAGAGTTTTCAGCTTTTTCCCATAAAGCTTTCCATTGAAGACGTGCCGTTCCTCTCCTACCCCAGTTGACACCTGGGTCACCTGCCCATTCCAGGTTTGGAACTTCATCCTCACTGCTGTGAAGTTACCTTCAGGATTCCGCTACTGCATCTACAGTACACTCCATCACAGTTCTACTTCCTACAATCCAGTAGGTAAACTCTATATTGTACTAGTTCATTAAATATTTTAATGATACTTGACATACATTCTAAAGACTCTTTTTCTCTGTAGTCTTTAGATTCGCTGTTCCTCTACAGCTCTTCTCTATTCAACTCCTACCCCCCATCCCTCAGGGGATGCCGGGGATCCAGGTATGGGAAATGCCGTCCTGTTCCAGGGATACGCATTTTATGGGATCTCCCCTGGCACCCACAGCTAGGGAGTCCCCATATGTGAAGACTCATTCCTGCTTGTTCCTGGAGATAGCACAGTTACTTACCTGTAACAGGTGATCTCTGGGAACAGCAGGAATTAGTCTTCACAACCCACCCACCTCCCCTAGGAGTTGTATCTATCTATCTCCTTTCCTCTTTCTCTCCTTCTGTCTCAGCTATGAAACTCAACTGAGGAGAGGCAGTGAGAAAGGCGGGAAGTCAGCGCGCAGGCACGAGGGATGCTCCCAAAAGCTTTCTGATTGGATGCTGGGGAGCATTCCCGTGCAGGCTCCGTCGGTACCGACGTACCCATATGTGAAGACTAATTCCTGCTGTTCCCAGAGATCACCTGTTACAGGTAAGTAACTGTGCTGTCTCTGCCCCGAAAGATGAACATTCCGGGTCCGGTTCTGATGATGGTCCCGTGAAGATAGCAAGGCTGGGTATGTGCATTGATTGTAAACTGCTTCTCTGTCGAGAGGCGGTATATTAAATGCAAATAAACCATAAACCATGGGTGAAGGCCATTTTAGAAATGTGGACGTCCATGAATTACATGGCCTCAGAAACAAGTACTTGGATGTGCCAACTGGAGTATTTCAGAAGTGGGTGATCATCTATATTATGAGACATGCAAGTCCTGTCCAGCCATTTCATATAAGCAAACATGTGGCAATGGGCCAGTAATATGTTTGCACAATCAATTAACAAGCAGGTTTCTTTGGCCTAGAAAAATTAGCTTTGCGAGGAGACCGCATTTCACTCTTCTCTCTGCAAGTGTTGCTACGATGAAACTAGCACATTTATTGCATCTTATTCATGGTCAGGAGCAGGTATAGACATGGACGTATAACAGCCAGGACCAGACTAGAGGCGTTGAAAAGGAGTGGATCACATGGGCCCTGGCCCCACCAAAACTGTGCTGTCATGATTGTTGGCCTTCCCCTCCTGTCTGCCTGCAGAGATCCAATCTCCACAGGCAGACAGGAGGGGGAACCACCCAGGGCATGCCTCCACCACACCCCTATGCTACATGGATGTACTCGTGCTGGGGATGTCTATAAACACAGCTTTTTAAAATGGGTGGTAGCAGTGAAGTGAGTTGCAAGTCTAAATGCCCATTTTCAGACCTTCAATTTATAAACAGAGCTTCCAAACTAACCCCCTTCGCGTTTAGCCAGTTTTGGTTGCAGTCATAAATCATGTGTATCATTGGTTGGATAAAGATGAACCAGTTTTGCTCATCCTGTCAGACCTATTCAATGCCTTATCTGATTGAGTGGGATATTCTACTGAATAGATGTACATATTTAGGTCTAGGATCTTAGAAGATTCTTTCTTAAGGAGCTATGTTTCTGCATACTGAGTAATTACGAGATGCCATAGTTTCATCAGTTTGCATGTGGGATTAACATTTTGGGAAAACTAAGGCCTGCTGATGCTGGACCCTGAGGCTGAGTTGGCATTTTCTGGGGTCTATAAGGACTTGTGAACTGAGCTGCTGACACTCTTTTTCTTTCTGTTTTTCCTTCTAGGTGAAATATAGTTTTGCACTCACCAGGTAACATTTTTACTTGGCTTTGTCAAATGTTGTTATTCAGATGGTTTTCAGGTGTTGGTAAATTACTATGCTATAAGCTCAGCTGAACCTCTGTCTTGCAAAAGTAGTTACTTGGCTAAGTGCCCTTCTTTGATTCTTTTGTCTAGAAGATAGAAGCCCTCTGCTCACCTTCACCATGAGTGCAACTTGATAGGTAGGCAATTCTATTGGACTCTGAGGTTCCTGGTCTGGGTGTGAAAAATTATGCAGAAGACATGTTGGAGTATGAAATATTCACAATGCTGCATAATGTTTACTATACGTTGCAGTTTGGATGTCAGCTGAAACCTTTTCTAGAATCTTCAGTGCTTTAATTTGCTATATACTGCGACGCCCTTGCTTGGGCCCGAAGGCTTACAAGCATAGAGCGGCCTTATAGTGTCCTTTTAAATAAAGCTTCCCTTGTTTGTCACCAGAGGGATTCTGGGACTTGTAGTTGGCTTACTTATATAAGGGCAAATGTAGTTGTGAGACTGGTGGTTTAAGGCAGCAAGAAAATTTATTTTTTTGCAGGATTCCAAGGCATTAAAGCTCAAAACACAAAAGTCAAAGGATGCTTCTCCAACATAAGAGTAAATCAGGTTAACAGAGGAAAAAGCAACAAAAAACCTTCTATCACTGGCCAGCAGCTTTCATTCAAATAAACTTTCACAGAGCACAGCTTCTTGTGGTCATTCCACGTATCAGGTAAACGTTTTAACAGCTGCTGTTTTCTTTTCCAAACCAAACTTTTACTAAAGGCAGCTTCTTGGCTTCAGAATCTCACATACTTAGTAGAACACAGTCTTGGCTTTTTCCAACTCTTGGAAGTCACAGAAATTAGTCACTATATTGTTTCACAGTCTTTCAACCCTGTTCAACAATACTCAGTTCTCCTTTAGACACAAAGAGCAATCCATTGGTGACAATTCTGACTCAGCTTCTGGCATACAAGAATCCACCTGCATCTCTTCTATGGACACCGGGTACTTCTTACTTCCACCAGTTTTATAAACTTGCCCAGCCTTCCTGTCTTCTAAAAACTCTTGAAACTGCTTCGACAGCAAATCACCCTGAGAAGGCACACTTGTATTGGGAGGGTAAAGCTTCCTCTCTGCAAACAGTTTTCTTAATGCTTCTAGTGTTAAAAGCTCAGTTTCTCTGCTCTTATCTGGGCTTCGGTTCCCTTCATACATAAAACTATCCACCCACCTCTTAGCAGACATTAGGTCTGGCTCCTGGACACTAGCGGAAGCAAACTGTTTCTCTGCAAGCTGTTCAGGTTTACATGTACTGGCTTTACCTTGGGGTGGGTCTCTCAGGCAGCTACTGATTCCTTTCCTCCTGATATCTTTCAGGCTATGGAACTCAGCCTTCCAGTGCCTTTCTCCACTCCTTCCCAGATAGCCGCTCTCTTGAAAGTTTCCTTGGAACCTTTCTCCCTTTCCAGGATCTCTCAGAGTTTCTCCTTCGTGTGCCTCTGTTGCTCTGCCTGCTCTGGCTGCAGACCTATTCCTTTCCAGGATCTCCTGGACCTGCTGGCTCTGCTCTCTCTGCTGCATCTCCTGTGTGTGTGTCTCCCTTCTCTCCTGTGTGTCCTGTGTCTCCTGTGTCTCCTCTCTTTGCTCTGAGTGTGTTTTTAAAAAACGTTTGCTGCCGGGCACTCCCTTGCCTCTGCACAGGTGTGACCAATCATTGAGCAAGCTTGGCTCTACGTCTGAATTAGGGCATGGCCTGGCCTCAGCAGAGAGCTGAGTTTTTTTCTTGCCTGCCTTGCAAACACTGTGCACAACTGAACTGCCATTTGTTTTAAAGGGAAAAACAGGGTTTTCTTCCACTTCCATCTCTTCCTGGGAGCTCTCCTCACCACAATACACATTGATGATTAACGATTGGGATGATGACAATTCACTGGACTGTATCCTGGTCTTCTGGATACAGTGTTAAGGGGAAGTGTTTCTGGATATGGAGTTGAGGCAAATTCAAACACTTGAAAACATACCTGCTCACATGGCTGTAGAGAGCTGACAATGAGCTAATATGTGTTCTTGGTTGGTGGAGATACACTGGCCGTAAGTAGCAGAGCTTAAAAATTTAATCTATCAGTTTTGACTTTTTGGGATTTTGAGATTGCAGAGGCTCCCATGTCTAAGGGACAGGTTGCATCGGTATTGACCCTTTAAGAGACTTATGCTCTAGCTAGAATTGCCTGCTAGAAACATCTACAATCAAGGTGCTACAGCAGGCATGGCTCATGGCCAGAGCTTTCCCAGTAGTTGTTCCCTTATCTTGGAACAGTTTACCATTAGATATGTGGCAAGAAACTAATTTGTTAACCTTCATGAAAAAAAAATAAGGCTTATTTTCTACTGCTGCTGGACCCCGAGGCCGAGTTGGTTATCCACCAGCATTGGAGTCTGTCCATCTTTCTATCAATGTTTTTATTGTTTATTTGTTTTACATGTGTTCACTGCTTTGGTCAGCTTGTAATGTGGAAGTGGTATATCATTTTTTTTTAACTAAGTACAATTTATGTTGCTTCTTTGTTGAGCAAAATTAGCTCCAGTGAGGAAAATGAAAATCCTTTACTGGCAGCATTTTGAAAGTGAGTGCAGTAAAGTTCCCTGTACTAAGTTAGGAGAAGCTGAACAAGTACGGGATAAGTGCTGCTGTGTATCAGAAGGTTAAGTGCCTATATCCTGTATATAAGTTAAAAGTAGCATCTAGTGTACACTGAAGATTAAGTGCTTTCCATGGTCCTTTCAACTGAAAGATATGTTTGTATATTTTGGTGAGTGAAAATAGAAAAGCGTGTCAAGTGCTATTAATTGATTCCATAGTGCAACATTGATAGAGGCTAGGAGATTGTCTCTGCAATGAAAGAAACATCCTTGAAATCCAATTCAAAAATTGATTGGCTAGTAGAAAAAAAACCTGTCTCAGAAGGCAACTACCTTGTCGAGAGAGCCTACAAATCCATCTTGGGTAAAATTGTGTGACAAGTACTGTAAGTATCAAAGTAGACGTACATTTCTGATGAGAAAATAGTGCCTGCCTATGAAGAAAGCTTATGGATACAGGAAGGATGATGGTAGTTTGACATCCAATTTAATTAATTCTGGACAGGTTATACTATTTAACATAAATCTGATTTATTAGGTAACTCATCTGGATTCTGTACTGGACCTTGATTCAAACAAGTTTTAAGATCTGAATATAACACTCTCAGCCTGCTTCATTCATTTTAATGCTATGGTGAAGATCTTTATCATATGACTAAGAACATGGCTAGAATTAGTAAGAAAGTCAAATTTTGTAACCAATTACTTGTTAAGTTCTATTTAAAAAAAATGCTTCTCCCAGCTGGATTTCTTAAAGGGATTATTTATAGTCAAACAATTTCTGTTTCATCTTCACACAAAACTTGTTTGTGTTATAATATTTTTACTCGTGTTGCTTTCTTTAAATAAAGTCAAATTGTAACTAGAGGTTGTGCATATAAAGTGGGATTTTAGAAGGGGTATCTAGGAGGAATCTGGGATGTCTAGAAAAGAACGTGCAAAAATCTACGGGAGAGGCAGCAGAGGAGGGAGACACATGCAAGTGCCTTCTGAAATCACTATGTCTACACCCTGGAAAATGAATGCCTTAGTAACCGGTTCTGAAAATTGGCTCTGCGCAGTAAGCAAGGCTGAGTACATGCATGGGTGTAGTCCATTTTACAAATGTGGACTTCCCTGTATTTCATGGCCTCAGAAACGGGTATCACAGAAGGGAGGGCGACTATGCTATGAGACTTGCACATCCTGGCCTGCCATTTCCAATACTCAGATGTGCATCCACAGGCCAGTAATAATAATAATATATGTGTCAATAAAAGTGCATTATGCACATCTCCTGGAAGAGTTACATCCACAAAACCAGCAATTCTTTTCACCTTATTCATGGTCAAGAACGGGTACAAGTATGGGAGTCTCACCAACCAGGGCCAGATGTGCTTCTGCTGTTCTAAAATTGCACCGTGATGTGCATCTCCCTTGCTCTACCCAGATCATGCTTACACCACACCCCTGTGCTACATGGATGTCCTCACTCTAGAGCAATTAACACAGGGTATTCTAAGTCACTCCCACAGGGGAATCAAAATGCCAAACCCGGACGTGTTTTGGCTGAGCCTTCCTAAGAGGTTCTTTGGCAAGCTTATAACAAATAGTTTTAATTAATTATAAGCTTGCCAAAGAACCCCTTAGGAAGGCTTCGCCGAAACACAGCCGTGTCAGGTTTGGAATTTTGGTTCCCCTGTGGGAGTGACTTAGAATACCCTGTGTTAATTGTTTTCAATAAAGTTCTTCTTATCTACCACACAAAGACTTGGTTGCTTTGCTTGCTATACGTGGTATAGTGCCCATTTTCAGATACACAATAGGGCTTTAAAATGATTGCCAAACTATATTCTAAAAATAAGTCTGATTCTTAAAATGTGTTTTCTGAAACTTGACTTTTAAGTAGTGGCCTGCCTGACTCCCTAGTGGTAGAACTGTGAGACTATTGTTTCGACTGAAGTGGTCATTCTGAATCAAGGACCCACCAGGCAGGAGCACCCAGGGATCACTTCTGATCCCCACTACTCTCCAGAGAAACCTCTGTTAGGTAACAGTGGAGGCGACAGGATTGGAAGATTGGGGAATCATGGAGGGTTATTTTGGAAAGGGAATTGGGGACTTTAGGGGTTCAAGGGGGTAATTTTTGTTTTACTTCCTCTTTATTGAGCAGAACAATATTGACAGAGGACTGGGCTAGAAGGATTGGGGGATACTTTTGAAAAGGATTTTTTTTTTTTTACACCAGCTCTTTGAATTTTAGGCCATTTATGTGGAGCCAAATGCCCCCGAGAAGAAAATATAGCACCACCATTTTGCATAGTAATGAGCTAGATTGGATTATTATTTAATATTCATTGCTGTAACGAATCCTGCACTAAGCACAAATAACACATACTAATTGTTAAATAATACAGCTTACTAAATAGGGCAAAAAGCTGGTTTAGGCTAATTTAGGCTAAGATGGCTAATTTTGAGAACCTAAACCAGTCTCTTGAAAATTTACTAGGTCTGAGTGCCTAGATTTATTCAGAATTTCACTTAACTCTTAAATTTAGGAGCCTAAAAGAGAATGAAAAGGAGTAGGTTTAGGGTGGGAAAAAAAAAGCTTAGGAAGGAAGTAGTGGCAAATGAATGCAGAATAAGTTTAAGGTCATTACCTTTGAGTTCCTTTTAGTCTTTTGACTAAAGGGTGCTCTACAGTTAACACTCAATTTGGCATATGTTAACTGCATGCTCAGGCCCACAGTAACAGTTATCATGGGGGCATGCCAATTAACACGCATCGATTTTCATGCAAACTGCCAATAGCACATTAAGATGCTGAATGGATAGGATAGGGGTGGAAAGTGGGCATGGTAAGATCATTGCAGTTAGCACGTGGGGACATATTATGCACTGTCAATGTTGTAATTAGCATGGGTGCATTTACTTTCACAGAAGAGACAGGAAAAGACACAGGAGGAGAAACAGGAAGAGAAACCGAAGTGGAAACAGAAACAGTTGGAGAAGCATGTGACGAGGAGCAGCTGGGATCCACAGAGAAGCAGGGATCCACAGAGGAGCAGTTTGGAGTCACGAAGGGAGTTACTAGGAGACTCAAAGGCACTGATACTAGGAAGCAAGAAAGCTGGAAGAGTAGCTTTAAAAGCCAGAACAACAACAGACAGAACTATGGCAGATCTGTTCAGCCTGATATACACTTGAGCAGCATAAGAGACACTAATAAGCCAGCAGGAGCTTACATCCTGAATGCTAATATAAGGAAAAGTGCTGAGGCTTATTTGGAAAACCTGACCCAAGGTAAAGCTGACATTTCTAGTTTTGATTGTCTGTTCAGAAACTCTCCAGAGCGAGTTAAACTGTTAAAGGAAAACCCAACACTTACTTTTAAGGATAAGTGGGGGAGGGGTTTTACTCACACGGAGAACTGTTGTGCTGACAAAGACAGCATACCAAATTACCACGAGCTAGATATCTTAAATAAACGTTTTCCTGAAGCAGAAGAAAGACATCAGCTTAGCAAAGGACACACGCAGGCTGAATTACTTCTAGCAGAGTTCAGGGAATTCTTAGAGAAAAAGGCAGTCTCTCCTTTTAATCTTACACAGCATGCCAATAGCTGTGAGGAAGAGATGCCGTTAGAGATTTCCTTGCCTTCAACAGAACAAGACCTAGCCATGGATTGCTCTACTTGTACTATTGAAAAGAGTCTTGATTAAATGCTTTAAAGTTATATGAAAAGAATATAATAGTTTAACTTACCTGTTACCAGTGTGAAGAAGCTTATGGAACTTTAATAAGTGGAACCACTTCCCAGAGCTGAGGAGTTTTGTTGTTATGAGAAGACTTTAGTTTCAGTTCATGGAAGAGTCACATGATTACCTGAATGTGAGTCTGAGAAGGAACAGTGAACAAGCTAATTAAAAACGAGTCCAGCATTGCAAATCCTGTATGTTTTGGTTTTCCCATCTTTTGTTAAATGTGCCATAATCTTCTTTTGCGTCTGATTGCACTGAACTGCAAAGCTTGGAAATAAACCTCTTAAAAGAAATTTTCTTTGCCTGCCTTTGTCTGCTCGAGCTACAACTACAATCTCGATCCTTCAGGAGGCTCAGGACTACATTACCCAGAATCCCTAGGGTCAAATAGTAGTACTTCACCCCTGAAGGGCACCAAAGGCCACTCCCACCTGGAAACCTTCAAGGCCCAGGTAGTGGGTGGGTGGCACTAAATAAAGCAGTTTCATTGTTTGGTTTGGTATAAACGCCTATGGATTATTGTTTGGAGAAAAGAATCCTGTTTGTTTTGCGTTGAACCTTAATGTTCTTTAGAAAAATAAATAAATTCCTATGTTTTGCCTTGTAAACCCTCAGTCTCCACACTACTTGTTTTTTTCTAAACAACACAACTACAAATCCCAGCAGCCCCGGCGCTGGATGAGGAAGAAAACTCTTTAATTAAAGGACTAACAAGTGCAGCCCTAAGCCCATAGGCTGTTGCCTGGGCCAGGGGCCTCCACAGACTGTAGAGTTTATGATTGTGCTACATAGTATTATAAGGAAAGTCTTTTGAGTTTTATGCAGTACCTGATGGTAACTTGCCTTGAACTACTACTGGAAAAGTGTGAACTAAATACTAAGAAAAAATACCGTATAAAATATGTTTTGTCTTAAATGTAATCTTTGACATAATTATTGAATGAGCATTAAATGAATATATTTTATTTGTCTATTTATGTACTATTTGGTTTAACACCTTTCGAGCAATAATTGACAAGATGGTATTTAACTCTAAATTGACAAAGTAGATAAATACTAACAAAAACTACAAAATATTATGTATAGCATTAAGAAGAACTGTACAGCATGTCAATATGTAACCTTTAAACTTGTCGTATATGCTGCACATCTTGATAAATGCTCTAAGCGTCTCTGCACAGTAGGGAATAGGCATGCTCACTTGCATCAGACCTAAGCCTCTGCTCCTTAAGTGGAGAAACTCCAGTACAAGTGTACTCATTTTGGTGTCATAAATTTAAAAAAATCTAGAGTAATACTGGCAAGTAACGAAAACCATTTTTTTTACAGGTGGCTCGGTGACAGTTCTGTGCATCACCATGCAGAAGTCCCTGAGTCAGTTCTATTCTTGTCCATAGCCCCTGGTGGGAGGGAACTATGGTCATCACTTAGTCCAGGGGTGGGGAACCTTTTCTCATTTGAAGGCCGCATGAGAGCTAACATCCTTCCAAGAAGGCCACATTCTAAAAAAAAAAAAAAAAAACCCAACAAATTTACTGCAAAATGCAAATAATTTAATGCTAATTTAGCTTTTATACCCTTTCAAGTGTCTTATACTGCCGTACGGCAGAGTGCATACTAACAATGTTTCAATACAAATGTATATATATATATATATATATATATATAATTTTAAACAGCTAAGCTAGCTGCTTACCTTTCAGTGACTCTTCTGAGATTATTTTTTGCGAGAAAGCAGTGATATATCAGGCTGCAACATGGATGTACGTAGTCTTAACTGGTGTTCTAGGTGTTCATCTGTAATTTGTGATCTTAAGGATGTCTCAATTTGTCTTAAGTAGGAGAATGTAGATTTGCAGCGATATGTTGTTGAGAAGCAGGAGAGCAAGCGTCGTGCATGTTCCCTGAGGTGAAGATATTAGACGGCATTTTTCCATATTTGAATGGGATCTTTTTTGCTGTCAAACAGCGACTTCAGAATATAATCTTCCGAGAGCTCAATTAACTCCATCTGCAGCTTCTCTGGGGCCTCAGATACATCAACTAAGTGAGGTTGAAAAGCCAATTTGAGGGTCATGTCATGCTTCTCAAAATCTCTGAACCTTTCGTTGTATTCCTTAATTGGGGAGTTTATAACCGATTCATATTGTTTGAAATTTTCAAAAGAATATTTTTCTTCATTAATCATTTTTACTAGGTGAGGGAAGAGCTCTTCAGGAAGCTTATTTCGGCCAAGAAGTGACTTAAGAAATGTTAATTTTTTTTCTGAATATTTTATTTCTTGCCCAATATCATATATAGACTCGGGGGTATGTTTACTAAACTGCAGTAACGTTACAGACCGCGCGTTAGGTAACATTAACGCTCGTTAGGTAACGTTAATGTGCGATATGTAATGTTAACGCACAGTAATGTTATAAACCACGCGAAAGCATTCTGCGGCGCAGTACACACCGCAGAGGGAGGAGAGAGGGTGGAGAGCAGGGGTCAATGGCCGGTGAGTGGGCGGAGAGAGGATCCCTGCACACTAACACGCTGAACTGAAGGGCTGAATCCTACTGCGAATGAAAACCTGCCGTTAGATACACATTTGCAGGAGAGAGAAACCATTTAGGTGTCAGCAATGTACAGCATAGTCAGGGAGCACAAGAAACATGATAGTAGTGCTCCATTTGCAGCAATACCATAGTGCCCAAGTATGAGAGGCCACTATGGCACTGGTGTAAATGGGGCATAGGGGGCTGCAGGTGGCACATGTACTGTGGGCAGCCGGGACATAGGGTGGACCTGGGTGTCGCCCAGGTGGCACATAGGAACATAGAAACTGGAAGTCTGAAAGACAGCATCTGACAATGGCCAAACACAATATACAAATACATTGTCCACACTAGCCAATAGTTGCCAGGGCATAGACAGGACATCACCGCATCCATCCCACCACCATGTTGAAGGGACAGACTTTTGTTAGGCGTTGATGGGGGGTGGGGTTGAGGATGTCCATGTATGCCTTCCCACCCCAGATGCCGCACCGTAGGCACCTACTTACTGGAACAGTGGATGGCCTGGGACGGCGCACAACAAGCAACAACAGCATATGGTTATGTCAGCATAGCATGAGGGGGTGTTCATGCTGGAGGGGGCAGTGGCACCTGTCTACAGTGGACCCAGGCCATGCCCTGTACCAGTACATGGTGTGAAGTGCAACAGAAAAAGTCTGGCTGAGGAGACGTAAAGGTATGGCCCAGGGACTGCTATGCCTCTGTGGCCTCATAGTGCTGCAGTACACACAGCCAGTGTGACTCAGAGCAGAGGGTCACAGGTTCAGGTCCCAGCTGTGGACCCTGCAGAACACATTACAAACTTTTGCCCTACTACGTAGATACAACAGAAAAACAGGAAATGTCTGGCTGAGGAAAAGTAAAGGTAGCTCCAGGGACTACTGTGCCTCTGTGGTGCAGTACAAACAGCCAGTGTGACTCAGAGTAGAGGGTTACAGGTTCAGGTCTCAGCTGTGGACCCTGCAGAACACATCACAAGCTTTTGCCCTACTACATAGATACAACAGAAAAACAGAAAACGTCTGGCTGAGGAGACGTAAAGGTATGGCCCAGGGACTGCTATGCCTCTGTGGCCTCACTGTGCTGCAGTACACACAGCCAGTGTGACTCAGAGCAGAGGGTCACAGGTTCAGGTCCCAGCTGTGGACCCTGCAGAGCACATCATGAACTTTTTGCCATACTATGTAGATACAACAGAAAAACAGGAAATGTCTGGTTTAGGACAGATAAAGCTAGCTCCAGGGACTCCTGGGCCTCTGTGGAAACACCGTGGTTTAGTACACACAGCCAGTGTGTCCAGGAGCAGAGAGTTACAGGTGCTGGAACCTGCAGAACACATCACAAATTTTACCTTACTAAGTAGATACTACATCAAACCATGCAATCCCCACAGCAGTGGCCAACAGGGGTAGAAACACCCACTCACACAGGCTCCACCATCCAAATCATGCTGTACAGGCAGGCTGCTGGCCCCAGCACGGAGTTGCAGGTAACATCACAGCACCACTGCTACCTCCTGCTCAGTCCAGAAATGTTGGCAGTGTGGCAGGCAGGGTTGCCAAACACCCCTATCATTGCACAGTGCTGCTAAGGAGTGTGTGTGTATATGTCTATCCATAGATTTGTGGCTGCCCATCCCGCTCTCGGCCCACATTGTCCAATTGTTACCAGCGGTAGCCTGCGAATGTGCATAATGAGGACAAGGTAGTGTGGGTATGGGCCAGATAGGGCGCAATGGGCAGGCTGCATCTGCACAGGGAGTATTTCAATGGCTGGCACACTGTAGTGTCCGAACACCACCTGCATGGACAGGGTGGCCCCAGCATGTCGTGCTGGGAGAGCATTCTCACCCTGACTCAGCAGTGGCCATGGCATGCCCAGGTTCCCCCATAGTGTTCTATACTATCTGTCTCTAGTGATGCCTGTGTGATCTCAATTCTGGGGCCCAATCACTGACATACCTGCTTGGTGTGTGTGTGTTTTCTCATTGACCATTGTAGCACCCCTACAGGTTAGGTGGTTGCCTATATGTAGTGAGCGTACTTCTTTATGTCCCTTATCACCTGAATTCCCAATGCCGAGGCTTCTCAATAATGTAGTTGTGTGGTAAGAACCAAAACAGCCGAGGGTTTCAAAGGTAACAGGAATTTTATTTTCTACTTAACCATTGAACTTCTTTGTCAGCAGTTCAGATATAACCAGAACAAAAATGGGATACTTCTCCATTCAAAAAGGAAAAACAAACTTTACAGCACAGTCCAGGCATGAGCCGTTTCAAACAGCTTGTTTTAAACGAAGCAATAAACCTTGCCTTCAGTCAAGATTACATTCTTAGGTCCCAGGCTCGGTATAGCACAAATTTGTATCACTCAGGGCTCTGCACAGCACCTTGGCTTCTTGGTTACAAGCTGCTAAACCTTTGTATCATTCCTTTTTAAAGACATTGGCATTCTTCACTTTCAAGTTGCAAATATTGGCTTTTAACTTCCAGCATTCATAGCCTTCTTTGAGCCTGTCTGACTAGCTTATCATTAGTGTTTTAATTAACCAAATTTCCAGCAGGTCCTAAACTTTTCAAAGCTTCTGTTTTTTTCACTACTTTTAAAAACCATACAGCTTTTACTTTTTCTGACTCACACAATAAGAGCAATCCATTTCAACATCAGAACATACATTTTCTGAGAGGCATTCTTCTACTTCCATACTTTCCTCATTTGGTTCAATTAGCACCTGGCTGGCCTCAGCGTCTCTAACGGCAGGTTTCAACTGCTCCAACAATTTCAAAACCTGTTCCCATTGGGAATCCTCACTGCGCTGAGTTGCAGGGGAAGGATATAGGAGATCTTTCTTTTTTAATAAACCTTTTAAAACTTGCAATGGGCTCACCTTGTTCCCAGCAACCTGTCTTCTCTCAGGCTGTGCCACCGGTAGAGCCTTCTCCACAGACTCTCTCACAGAGATTCCTGTTCCTTGCCTTCCACCAGCATTTCCCCCAGAATCAACTCTCCTGCGTTCCAAGCCAGCTGTACTCTTCCTACCAGTTAGGCTTCCTTCAGGGCTTGGGTTGTCTGAATGCTGCATGCAATAAGGATCTCCTTTGAGGCTTCTGATAGAGCACTTCTCTCTTACACGCGTCCTCCTAATCTCCTTACTTCCTGTAGTTTCAAGAGATTCTCTGCTAGTGTCCAGCCTGCTAGGGAACGTCTCCTCCTCAGAGGATTTCCCTCCTGGACTCCGCCCACGGACACGATCTCCTCCTGCTTTCCTTCTTCCTGGTCTCTCTCCTTTCACTCCTCCTCCTCCTTTCATTCCCCCCTTCGTTCCTCCTTCTCTGGAAGACTCTCTCTGCTTATATGATTGGGGCTACCCTATAGCCTCAGACTCCACCCCCAGGCTTCCCTCGTCACCTCCCCTGGTCACCATGGAGCTAGGGCATGGCTCACGCTCTACATATCTGTGCACAGAGTTTTTTTCTTTGGTTAGAGTTTTAACACTTAAACTCCCTGAACCTTTCTTCTGCCCAGAGGTAAAAGGCTGTTTTTTCACACTTTCTTTGGGCTATATACCTGTCTCGCCACCACACCATGTACCACGGACTGGCCAGTGGCATGTCTGCAATTAGGCTGTGCATAGTGCAGTCCAACAGTGTTGTCTGGTGATGCATGGCAGACTGTGGTATATAGCAAGTGAGGATTCACACAGCAACCCCACATTAATGCTGGTCTGCCACAGCTCCAGTCACAGGTATGTCTCATGTGCTCTAGCCTTAGAGGGATGTCCTTTGCCGTCAGGAATGGGGTTGCTGGTCCCGTGGCCTCAAGCACCTGTTCCTCCACACCCCCCCCCTATAAGATGGGTGTTATGGAGCCCTTGGGGGCACATAGTGTATACTACTCTGAACAGTAGGGGGCCATGGTACATAACCCTCATAAGACACTGGACACCCCTCTGCCCTGCTAACAGGTGGCCATGGCAGCCAGACCCTAATACTGGGTACACACTGATTTGGGTGGTCTCTGGCCCCAGGGGGACACCTGTGACTATGGAACACAGATGGACACAGAGGTGCCTTTGGTGCACTGCCTGAGACACCTGCCACACACTGCCAGTGATGGGGATATGCAGAAGAACCTATATGTAGCACCGCATGTACTGTGGACCTAGTGCTGGGCATCCACCCATACCCTCAGGGTGAATACAGAACCTGCACAATGGCAGGGTCTGTAGCTACTCTGTGCCAGTATCATGCACGGCAGTCCATCTTACCAGGCTGTGTTAACAGAGACGTGCAGATCCCATTTGTTGATCCGCTGTGGACCACTGTTCGGCATGTGCAATGCATCATGGGTGCTGGTGCAGTTACCCTAACCTGGCGCACAGAGCAGACGGTCCATGCGGTGACCTGCAGTACCTCTGTACCCAGGCATTGCTCTACAGCACGCCATAGAGGTATAGCCCAATGGTTCATGCAATGACATTCCAAACTGCGTCCATGGGTTCAATCCTCTATTGTTCCCCCTTCCCATGTATGCCAAACTCAGATAACTTGTATGCCTCTAACACTCATATTTTTGCAGATATGTGCTGCCAGCCCATAATAGACTCATCACAGTGGGCGACATTCCTCTATTCTGGTTATTTGCATCTGTCAGTTGTGTAGAGTCCTGACTGCCTGTGCAGGTTGCCACCACAGGTCATGCACTGTGACCCTGTCCTGCATTGTGCCTCTACATTGCCTGCCTTGCCTGTACCTCAGTCGCATGGTACCACCACACCTCTGTCCACCCATCATTGTAACCATCCTGGCACCCCCACCCCCCTGGGGGACACGTATTCCCACCATCTGCCACCCACTGTCCTCCCAGTACTTTACATTGCCCACACCCAGTGCTGTGGTACAGTTGCACACAACATGTTTGTCAACAGTACTGGCAGCCACATGGTCTGGCCGCAGATATGGCACATCCAGGAGCCTCCAGCCCTCACCCCCAATCACCTGTGCAGTGGCAGTAACCCGTGGCCAATCCTGTGTTAGGATGATATTAGTATCTCTGGACATAGGTAATGCATGTCAACCTGAGGCACCTTGCAGGCCGCAGGGCAAATTAACCTAGGGCACTGTGACATTGGTATGCCACTGTGAACAATGGCAAAATATCCCAGGGAGCCAAATAGATGACCTGTCCAGGTGTGCCCAGTACGGTGATCTGCCTAGGGACCCCAATAAGGTGCCGTAGAAGGCGCTTCACAAGGCACCTGATCAGCATCCTATACAGCACCGTACAATATGGCGCCCAGTAACGCACCTATTAAGGTGCGGTAGCACAATATATCATTGAAGGAATCTACGAATGCGCCATGTTCTGAAGCACGGTAGCAGGCGACATACAACGTGCTATTAGGACTGAGGAGTCCCTGGACGCCCTCCTTAGTGTCCCGTTGCATAAGGCGCGCTCCAATGCGCTGTAATCAACATTAGCCTAACACATGCCTGAGGCCCAGATGGCTGAAAGCACTGGTCAACAAATTTTTACAAAAGACATGTTACTGAAATAAAAATAGTCATTTCGTATCAATTTTTATATGCTTAACACGAATATGACAGTTGTGACCCACTAGCTTGCCCAGAGGCTAAGGAGGGCTTGGGTAGCTTGGTGGGGCATTATTTTATTGGCAGTTATGTCCCTGTGAAGGCAGTAGCAAAGCCTTCTGGTTCCTGAAGTTTGTACCCTTAGCCAATAAGTGTAGTTGAGGCAGAGGGTAAGGTTTAAACTCAGGTTTTATTCCCCGTCCCGGGCGGATTCAAAACCATGGAACATAAAAGGAAAACAGACCATACGTCTGGTAACACAATTAAAGAAAATACTGGGAACAAAAATCAGCTTCCTTCAGCATTAATTAAACAGCACCAGAAAATAACAGAAAAACAGTTCTTTTCACTCACGTGCAACCTGCAGCTGTTTCTTCCTTCAAATACTTCTGGCTGCTTTAACATAAAGAGTTTAAACAATCGGACAAAGTGTATGTACAATCCATTGCAGTGCCATCTGAAACATCTTCAGGGAATTCCACCTGCATTTCCCCCTCGTCAGAGTGAACTTCTGGCTCCCA
This sequence comes from Ichthyophis bannanicus, assembly GCA_033557465.1. Lineage (NCBI taxonomy): Eukaryota > Metazoa > Chordata > Amphibia > Gymnophiona > Ichthyophiidae > Ichthyophis > Ichthyophis bannanicus. Next base: position 389,201,298 of record CM066038.1, on the reverse strand, counting down.
AATGCCCTTCAAGTTAAAATGTCTCTGCCGGGGAGTAAAAGGATTATCTTCCTCCACTATACTAGTGGCCTGTGGGAAATTACCATATTGCTTGTATTTAGAGTCTTGAGAGCTACAGAGCTCTTTGTATGAACAGAGGAAGTCAGAGTATTTTAAGTCCCTCTTACTAGGGAGAATACGCCTATCTCTAGGCTCTGATGCTTCCTGCTTTCTCTGACGAACACAGCTCTGCTCTGTTACCCTTTTTTCACGGCGTTTATCTGTCTCCAGCCAATGTGCCTCAGGGTAAAAACTTTCCCCTTCTGCTTTCCTGGAGTTAAACAGTTTGTAGCCTCTAACCTTGGCTGTAGGACTGCCTTTCCTATTTGCCTCACAGCAATGCTCCTGAGGATACTGGGAGGCTGTGCACTGCTGTTCCCAACAGCTTCTTTGCAAGTCACCAACCTCTGGTTCCTCGGAGATTCTCCTTGGCTCTGTCCTCACAACTCTGTGGACACTGCTTTCCAGCCCAGCAGTTCCAGGTACTTCTGTTCTTCTCCCACTCAAGAACAACTCTGTTTCTCTCTCTTCCTCTCTTTCTCCTTCTCTTGCTCTTTCTCTTGCTCTTTCTCTTGCTCTACCTGCTGGTAAGTGAGTCCTAAATATATTGCACTTGGTGTTAGCCTGGGCTCCGCCCCCATGCAGGTGCTCTCTCTTTCCTAATGAGTTCTGAGCTCCCTTTCTGCTCGGGCATTCCCTAACACCTCGTGGCTGTGTTTTCCACTGTTGCTCATGGCAACCCTTTCCCATATGTGAAGGTGAGCTGTCAGTTTCCCTGCTGTTTTGCTCACTCTCCCTTACTTCCATGGGCTCTGATGGCGTTACCTCGTGACACAGTGAAATTGCAAAGTTGGCTCTAGTGTTTTTGTAATCTACAAGCATTAATGTTTACATCACGAAATGCATGTCAATAGTAAATATAATAGGCCTTAGGTTAATACCTGTAAAAAAACAAGTCATAGACTACTTCTTAGATTTTTTCGCCTGTCTCTTGTACAGCTTTTTGAGAGCTTCTCTGGGGAGTGTCCAGCAGTAGTCAGCCAGCATTGTAGTGGACCATTTTCCCTGGTATCTTTGCTTCATCATTGCGATATCCTGGTGAAAACGTTTGCCCTGTTCTTCACTAACCATACCACAGTTGTCAGGAAAGAAATCGAGATGGGAATCAAGGAAATGGATCTTTAGAGACATATTGCAGCCAAGTTTCTGATACTGCATCAGCATGTCTTCTACTAGTTCCTTGTAGTTTTCTGCCCTAACATTCCCGAGAAAGTTTGTTAACACTAGGCGAAAAGCATTCCATGCTTGTTTCTCATCACCCTGCAGCAAGTTGTTGAACCTGTCATCTTTGAAGAGCTCTCGAATGAGGACTGTGGTGATGAAGGGGCATCAGAGCTCATGGAAATAGCCGGAAAACAAACTTTTATCTGCAAGCAGAGAGATAGTTCATAGAGCAGGGGGTTTGAAACTGCAGCAAAAGAAAAAAAACACACTCACAGAGCTGCTGAGTCCAGGCCACGCCCAAGCTCCATGGTAACCCAGGAAGGTAATAGGAAGCACCTGTGGGAGGAGTTGGAACGGGGAGAGAAGCTACACACATTTAAGCTCCAGGGAACAGACAGAAGGGAGCCTACCAGGAGAAAGGAGCCTGCCAAGAGAACGGAGGGAGAAGAACTCCTGAGGCAAACTGAAGGGAAAGGATCCTTCAGGGGAAAGGAAAGAGAGAGGTTTTCCAGAGACAGCCGCAGAAGGGAGTCCCAAGGCAGCCAGCACACTGGGGACTACAGTACAGGGAGAAGCCTATGCTGTGAAGGCATTGCAGCACAGCCTGGAGACTGGAGAGTCTATCCTGAGAGAGTTGCTGACTATAGTCCAGGTACGGGAGCAGCCCTGCATAAGTCTGTGAGAGAAGTTTTACCTCTGGAAAGGTCTGTGAAGAGAAGGGTCACGAAAGACAAGGTGAGCCAGTTAGAAGCCTTGTCTAGCTTGTTGAGAGATAAGGGTCTCAACAGCCATTCTAAAAACCCTGAGCACAGAGAGAAGTCCCAATGGGAAAAGGTCTTAAAACTCAGACCGAGTTAAGCCAGGAGACAGTAGAGTCTGATTATGAGGACATGCAGACAGAACCTTGTGATATGGAATAAGACTCCTCAGACTCCTTGATGGATTGTTCTTATTGTATGAAGACAGAATGAAGAGGCTGTAGGTTTTTTTTAAAGTTGAGGAAAAAAAACAGAAGCCATTTTCCTGAATGTCTTATGTCTTGAATGCTGGAAATGTTTAAAAGGAGAATTGCTGGTGTTTAGAGCTGAGAAGAAATGATTCAAGATTGATTTGAATGGTTAATAGAAGCAAAAGAAGCTTTGTTTAAAGTTTTATTCAGTTTGGAAAGGCTGATACCTTTGCTGGAAGCTAGCTGCAACCAGCTAAGCTGTTTTTCTAACTGTTGGACTTTGGGAAGAAACACTTTTTGTATAATAAGCTGCATGAAGCAATTGTAATATTTATCACTGCCAGAATCATGTGTGACTGGAACTTCTTTTGGTTGGAGAGTACATCCTATTTTTGTTAATGTGTGTTGTGCTTCAACGCAAGTTCATTGCAAAGGAACAGACACAAATAAATTCCTGTGTTTGCCTTCAACCCTCGGATTCCTTTTTATTTCACACAACTACAATACCCAGAAGCACTAGCTCTGGAACCCATATTAAAAGGGACATTAGATGGCACGCCCCTGCCTTTAGGCAACCGCCTAGACGGTGGGGAGCACCACAGGTGGTGTAATTTTTAGGATAGTCTACCTTTGCACACGCATGCGCAAGATCTTTCCAACCTGGAAGGAGGAGAAACGTCTGCAGGAAGGCAGAGATAATACAGAGGCCTGGTGAGCACTGAAAGACCGGAATGGCAGCAGAGGTCAGAAGGGGAGTTGATTACCCAATTGTGACCCGCTGGCAGACAAACATGAAGCTCCACCTGCATCAGGTAACCCGTGCATAGGAGGGGTTATAACTGGATACTGGTGCAGGGAGGGGTACGGCAGTGCTCAGTGGGAGTCCGAGTAAAGCATTGTGGTGCCGCACTTGGTGGTTTTCTTTTTTCTCTTTTCTTGTTGTTACAGCACAGACTGGAGATGGAGCGTGCGGAGCTTCTGGGCTGGATGGCTGAACAGTTCCAGAAACAACAAGAGATGTCGACGAGAACCCTGGAACATACAGCGGCCATGATCCAAGCGCAGCAGAAGCCGCTCCTGGAGATGATGGGGAGATGGCTGGGAGCGCAAGAAAAGGCAACGGAATCTACACGGACAGTATCAGGTTCCCTAGGAGCTTTCCAAGGGCTGGGGTTACCTTATACTGGGACATTGTCTTTTGGACAGTTAACTAAGGACAATGATATAGACAACTTCATGGAAGCTTTTGAGAGGGTAGCTCTCTTAGCTGGATGGCCTAAGGACCAGTGGGCAGTCCGTCTTGCCACTTCTCTCACGGGGGAAGCACTGGCAGCTTATAGGGCCATGCCCGCAGCCTTAGCCTCCAATTACGAGGAGCTTAAGCGAGCCATAAGAGACCGCTTGGGTCTATCCCCTATGTTTTACCGCGTCTCTTGAGGAGTTATAAGTTAAAGCCAGGTGAAACACCGTGAGCTTTGTGCCAGCGTATTAAAGATTTGGCATGGAAGTGGCTAACACCTGAGACTAGAACCCTAGATTCTGTACTGGATTGTGTGGTGTTGGAACAATTCATGGAGGCAGTTCCCAAAGACCTGCAAACCTTTCTGGTCCTACAAAATTGCCAAAACACCAATGAGGCTACCTCACTGGCAGAGCACTTTTTAGAAGCGGAGTTGGGAAGCCAAGTGAAGGATGGTGTTTTGAAACGGGCAGGTGTAGTAGCATCAGAAAGGAAGGCGAGGTCGGGGATGGGGTAAAAATTTAAGGATATGCCCATGGATAGAGCCTATTATGCCCGGAGAAAATGTTTTTCCTGTGGGGAGGAAGAACACCTAAAAAGAGATTGCAAAGCCAGGACAGCCTTAGTAACCACCCATTCCAAGGAGAGTGGGGAGGGATTTTTATTGACTGTAGAGGTAGCGGGTATCCCTACAGAAGCATTGCTGGATTCCAGAGCGGATCAGTCCATGATCTCGCAGAAGCTCTGGAAAATGATTGAATCCCAGGATAGTCAGGTCCTAGAGCCCTCTGAAGGCCGCATAAAGATAAGGTGTATCCATGGGGCAGCTTCATCCTATCCCATATGCAAGGTGAGGGTAAAGGGTCTAGGTTTAAAAAGAAAAATATCAGTAGCTGTTGTGCCTAGGCTCCCACACGCCCTAGTCCTGGGGAGGGACTGGCCCCAGCTTAGGCGAGGGTTAGCCAAGGAGCTACAGCACAAGACAGGCATGACCTCCACCCTAGCACACCCAGCAAGCTTAGAGAGAGGAAACGAATCTCCAGCCAGGCTAGTAAGGGATTCATCCCTTCTGAGGGATGGGTCAGTCTATGATCAGGAGAGGTATAAGGAGAGGGCAGGCATGATCTCTACCCGGGCACGCTCCAAGGCCTTGGAGGAGGGCCACAACCCACAGGAAGATGCACTACAGGGGTTGCCCTCTCACGACGACTTGATAACTCCCTCTAGGGGTAACCATAGGAAGGGAAAGGCTGAAAAACACCGGGAGAGGCGGACTAGATCCCGGAATAGGGCTGAATTAATCGCCAGACAGGAGTTGCCCTCGGTCCCCGCAGAACTAGTCAAGAAAATTTCCCTCATTTCCTAACTTAACAGCCAGCCAGACCCACCAGAATACCTTTTACGACCGACGCACAAAACCTCGTCAGCTAAAGATAGGGGAAAAGGTGATTGTAATGGTCGCGGGAGCCAGTCCCAAATTTGAGAGTATATGGAAGGGACCCTATAGAGTAAGGAAGCAGATGGGTCCAGTATCTTATTCTGTGGAGAATGGAAGAGGAAAACAGCAGATATATCATATTAATGTATTACGACCTTGGCACAAGCAAACAGGGTGGGCTCCTTTGGCTGCGGGAGAACATAAACCAGATAAAGAGCAACTAGACCCAAACAACCTATCAAGAATTATGGGCTGTGTGTGGGTTGGTACGCCAGCCCATAATGTCTTAAGGGGGGGGGGGGGAATGTGTGGTGATGATGGGGCATCAGAGCCCATGGAAATAGCCGGAAAACAAACTTTTACCTGCAAGCAGAGAGATAGTTCAGAGAGCAGGGGGTTTGAAACTGCAGCAAAAGAAAAAAAACACACACACAGAGCTGCTGAGTCCAGGCCACGCCCAAGCTCCATGGTAACCCAGGAAGGTAATAGGAAGCACCTGTGGGAGGAGTTGGAATGGGGAGAGCAGCTACACACATTTAAGCTCCAGGGAACAGACAGAAGGGAGCCTACCAGGAGAAAGGAGCCTGCCAAGAGAACGGAGGGAGAAGAACTCCTGAGGCAAACTGAAGGGAAAGGATCCTTCAGGGGAAAGGAAAGAGAGAGGTTTTCCAGAGACAGCCGCAGAAGGGAGTCCCAAGGCAGCCAGCACACTGGGGACTACAGTCCAGGGAGAAGCCCATGTTGTGAAGGCATTACAGCACGGTCTGGAGACTGGAGAGTCTATCCTGAAAGAGTTGCTGACTATAGTCCAGGTACAGGAGCAGCCCTGCATAAGTCTGTGAGAGAGGTTTTACCTCTGGAAAGGTCTGTGAAGAGAAGGGTCACGAAAGACAAGGTGAGCCAGTTAGAAGACTTGTCTAGCTTGTTGAGAGATAACAGCCATTCTAAAAACCCTGAGCACAGAGAGAGGTCCCGATGGGAAAAGGTCTTATGTTTATGTTTATTGACTTAATATACCGCTCTACAAATACATATCAGAGCAGTTTACATGGTACAAAAAACAAGGAAATCATATGATGAAAAGGGGAAAGGAAATTACAATATTAACAGGAAAGCAAACCAGGCAGAACCAATCGACAGGACAAGAGGAGTAAAGAGGAGAAGCGGGAAGAGGGGGGGGGGGTAAGGGCTACACAGAGGGATCTGGGAGATCAAAAGCAAGGGCAAAGAGATGGGTTTTGTGTTTGTTTTTGAAGGTAGTATTTGTCTGTTCGAGTCGGATGGAGGAGGGGAGAGAGTTCCATAGGGTGGGGCCAAGGAAAAAGAAAGTGGAGGAACGAGTGGACTGAAGGTGAGCATGAGCAGGTGAAGGGAGATGAAGGCGGTTAAGGTAGAGAGACCGTAAGGAACGAGCTGAGGTATGAAAACGGACAAGGTCAGCGAGATACTGAGGGGAATGGGAGTAGAGGACGCGATGCAGGATTGTCAGAACTTTGAAATGGATATGAGACTTGACAGGAAACCAATGGAGGTGGATGAGTAAAGGTGTAACATGGTCTTAAAACTCTTAGAGGAGATTAAGCCTATGTCCGCTCAGACCGAGTTAAGCCAGGAGACAGTAGAGTCTGATTATGAGGACATGCAGACAGAGCCTTGTGATATGGAACAAGACTCCTCAGACTCCTTGATGGATTGTTCTTATTGTATGAAGACAGAATGAAGAGGCTGTAGTTTTTTTTTAAAGTTGAGGGAAAAAAAACAGAAGCCATTTTCCTGAATGTCTTATGTCTTGAATGCTGGAAATGTTTAAAAGGAGAATTGCTGGTGTTTAGAGCTGAGAGGAAATGATTCATGATTGATTTGAATGGTTAAGAAACAGCTAGAAGCAAAAGAAGCTTTGTTTAAAGTTTTATTCAGTTTGGAAAGGCTGATACCTTTGCTGGAAGCTAGCTGCAACCAGCTAAGCTGTTTTTCTAACTGTTGGACTTTTGGAAGAAACACTTTTGGTGTAACAAGCTGCATGAAGCAATTGTAATATTTATCACTGCCAGAATCCTTTGTGACTGGAACTTCTTTTGGTTGGAGAGTACATCCTATTTTTGTTAATGTGTGTTGAGCTTAAAAGAAAGTTCATTGCAAAGGAACAGACACAAATAAATTCCTGTGTTTGCCTTCAACCCTCGGATTTCTTTTTATTTCACACAACTACAATACCCAGAAGCACTAGCTCTGGAACCCATACTAAAAGGGACATTAGATGGCACACCTCTGCCTATAGGCAACCACCTAGATGGTGGGGAGTGCCACAGGACCCACAAAAACTCCCTCTTTAATCTTTCCTTCACTGAGTCAAGGGAATTTTTCATGCAGGTATCAGAAAGCTGGCGAAGTGCGGTCCATGGCTTTCACTAAGTTTTTCATCAAACCTAGTTTGATGTGAAGGGGTGGTACCAGGATTTTGTGAGCCTCAACCAGAGCTGGGTGCTGGATATTCTTCTCTCCAACTGTTACATTCTGTCTGTGATTCCATTCCTTCCACAAGTAGTGTCAATCCCTTCCTTGGCTATCCCACTCACATAAACACATGTGTTTTATATATCCCTGCTGCAGTCCCATTAAAAGGGCAACTACTTTCAATTCACCACAGAGGTGCCAGCTGTACTTGTTATAGTTAATGGAAGTCAGTAGATGCTTTAAGTTATCGTATGTCTCTTTCATGTGGACGGCATGCGCTACTGGAATAGATGGAAGACGGTTTCCATTGTTCAAAAGCACAGCCTTCAGAATCAGTTTTGAAGAGTCTATAAATAGTCTCCAGTCTTGTGGGTCATGAGTGATTTTTAAGGCATTCATGAGGCTTTCAATATCGGAACAGAATACCAGATTACTTTCCTTTCGGAAGAAAGGCTCCAACTGCTGGTGGCACGTTCGATATGAAGTAATGTTGACATCTTCTAGAAGATTTCATTGTTGGAGTCTTGATCCTAGCAATTCTGCCTTCTTCTTGGATAAGTCCAAATCATGAACCAGGTCAATTAGTTCTTCCTGTGTTATTCTGTGTGGAGTTGATAATGCATCCCAGTGAAAATCTGGGTCACTGCATACTGACGGACCAGGAGAAGAACAGGTCGGTTCACCCTTGTCCTCATCAGATGAATCAAGAGAATATTCTGATGAAGGTTCTGGAATAGGAAGTCCCTCACCATGTGGAACTGGTCTCAATGCAGACAGAATGTTTCGGTAGACTATGTTCGGCTTCTTTTGCTTCGTTATTCCGCTGGAAAGAGGAGGAACCAAGCAGAAGTAACAGTCATTTATGAGGTTGCTTGGCTCTCTCCACACCATGGGGACTGCAAACGGCATTGATGGTCTTTTGCAATTCAACCACTGTGAAAGATGTGCTGTACATGTAGTGCAGCATATATGCGGGGCCCAAGGCTTGTCTTGGTCACCAATCTTGCATTCAAAGTAAAGATGATATGCCTTCTTCAGTTGAGAAGTGATACTTTTCTTTTGGTTGGTAAATGTCACTTCCCCACAAATGTAGCAGAAATTGTCAACGGTATTAACGCACTTTCGCAGCATTACTGTTCTGTATTATACCTAAATGGCTAAAATTATATGATCAATAAAAGTTACATATAACAGTAGCTTAAACTGTCTCACACACAGTCTGAAATATTTTAAATGCTCAACCTTTCTGACTGCGTATAGTACACTGCTGACGTCAGATGGTTTCAGCAGCCGTCTGGCAGTAGTATTGCATTGCATCAGAAAATGATGCAATCAACTCTGGATGATGTGTGCATGTTGGTATTATGCAATGTGATGCAATATTACATCATTCAAGGCTTATTTGGGATGTTGTTGATGTCCTACTGGATAAATTTGCACGGTGAAATGACAAAAATGAACTACATGCAATATCTTCAAAACGAGAGCCAATAAAAATTTTTTAATGTTATATTCGTATTCAGCTCACTAAGATACTACAGATTAGGGCCTTTTAAAGTCAGTAACGATTTCAATGTTGACCAGTGAAGCCTGACACACTGTAACATCAGGCCTTAATACCCACAAGAACATGGTCTGTCAGAGCAATATAACATGGTATGTGTAGCGCAATGGTTAGGCAATATGTCAGACTACAATGTATTGGGAGTTCAAATCCCAGAAGGGAATACTACAATGGGAAGAAGATGGGTATAGGGCATGACACAAACAGAAAGACAAATCATACTCAGATATAGAAAAGGATACCTGTAACATAAACAAATAGACCACCGCGCGTTGCAAACAGAGGTACACGCGTGGGTACGCGCATTGCAAAGCACGCACTGCGCAGGCACATTTTTACTGCATCATACGAGGTCTGGTCACATACAGCAGACGAGATGGTTGCCAGGTCAAGAAAGCCTGCATTTACCCATGCAGACCTGTATCTGCTTGCAGAACTAATATGCCTCTGCCAGGAGCACCTGTTTCCAGGCTCCTCCCATAGGCAGGACCTCAGCAGAGTGAGGAGGGCCTGGGTGCGCCTCACCAGGCGATATAATAAAGACTGACTATCCACGTGAGGTAAGTGCAAGGGGACAGGCACCCAAACCTAGGACTTAAAAAAAACAACTGCTAACCAACACACATATCAGACATGCAAAGCAAGGGAAACACAGGTGGCTGTGTGTCCAAATGTGATCAATGTAGGCCTCCCTGTCGATGTTAGCAGATCAGCCCCATCCCCAGGGGGTCGCAGAACCCATTACAGAGATTTATTATCCATCCCAGTGTTATGGTATCTGCTCCTGTTGCAGTTTCACTGATGTGCCCTATCCCCAGGATGCCCAAGGCCACATTACCGAGGTATAATATCCATCCTGTTGCTAAGGTACCTGCTCCTGTTTAGGTTTCACAGATGTGCAAAATCCCCAGGATGCCCCAGGCCTCATTACAGAGGTCTATTATCCATCCTGGTGTTATGTCACCTGCTCCTGTTTAAGTTGCACAGGTCTGCCATATCCCCGGGATGCTCCAGGACTCACTGCAGAGGTCTACTATTCATCCTGGTGTTATGGTACCTGCTCCTGTTTAGGTTTCCCAGGTCTGGCAAATCCCCAGGATGCCCCAGGCCTCATTACAGAGGTCTAAGATCCATCCTGGTGTCTTGTCACCTGCTCCTGTTTAAGTTTCACAGATGTGCCAAATCCCCAGGATGCCCCAGGCCTCATTACAGAGGTCTATTATCCATCCTGGTGTTATGGTACCTGTTCTTTTTTACCTTTTCCAGGTCTGCTAGACCCCCAGGATGCTCCAGGCCTCATTACAGAGGTCTATTATCCCTCCTGTTGTTGTGGTACCTGTTCCTGTTTATGTTTCCAAAGTCTGCCATATCCACAGGATGCCCCAGGCCTCACTACAGAGGCCTACTATTCATCCTGGTGTTATGGTACCTGTTCATGTTTACATTTCCCAGGTCTGCCAAATCCCCAGGATGCTCCAGGCCTCACTACAGAGGCCTCACTACAGATGCATCCTGGTGTTGTGGTACCTGCTCTTAAGTTGCACAGATGTGCCAAATCCACAGGATGCCCCAGGCCTCATTACAGAGGTCTATTATCCATCCTGGTGTTATGGTACCTGCTCTTGTTTACGTTTCCCAGGTCTGTTAGACCCCCAGGATGCACAGGCCTCACTACAGAGGTCTACTATTCATCCTGGTGTTATGGTACCTGCTCTTGTTTAGGTTGCACAAGTCTTCCAAATCCCCAGGATGTTCCAGGCCTCACTACAGAGGTCTATTATGCATCCTGGTGTCATGGTACCTACTCTTGTTTACGTTTCCCAGGTCTGCTAGACCCCCAGGATGCTCCAGGCCTCATTACAGAGGTCTATTATCCCTCCTAGTATTGTGCTACCTGCTCTTGTTTACATTTCACAGGTCTGCCAAATCCCCAGGATGCTCCAGGCCTCATTACAGAGGTCTATTATCCATCCTGGTGCTATGGTACCTGCTCTTGTTTACGTTTCCCAGGTCTGCTAGACCCCCAGGATGTTCCAGGCCTCATTAGAGAGGTCTATTATCCCTCCTGGTGTTGTGGTACATGCTCCTCTTTATGTTTTCCAGGTCTGCCATATCCCCAGGATGCCCCAGGCCTCACTACAGAGGCCTACTATTCATCCTGGTGTTATGGTATCTGCTCCTGTTTCCATTTCCCAGGTCTGCCAAATCCCCAGGATGCTCCAGGCCTCACTACAGAGGTCCATTGTCAATCCTGGTCACTCCCCGCCCCTGCACCCTTACACCGCCCTGTGCTGACCCCCATTCAATTTCACCACATCCACTCCCATTCTGTCCCCTGCAACTTCAGCAATGCCTGTGCTGCCCCACTCACTGCCTCTGTGTTGGTCCCCTCCCCTCGATTTATGGCAGCCATGCCCTGCTTCTGCTGTTCCGACCCCTCTCTGCCTGCCACCCTGCCCCCTTGAACCTTCTCCCAGCCAGGGCTGTCATCCCTGGCACCTGCCCCCACGGACCACTGTCGCTCCCTGGGGGGGTATCGGCATGCAACGTGACTAATGCGCATCTATGGCCTCCACCCGCCCCGCAACCCACTCGCTTTCTGGTGCCATGTGGGGTGCATGCCCTGCCCCTCCTGCCCCAGCTTCTGGATATGATACCCCCATCTCTGCTGGCTAGACCCGGCATGCACTGCCTAACACCTGCCGACCCCCTGACGTGTCTGCACCTGGATCTGCACTCTGACCTGGGGTCCCTGCGTTCAGCCACATGCCTCGTCGCTCTGGTTGGGGTGATGGTGTTGGGCCCGGCACCCCCCCCCCCCCGCATACCAGGCTGGCCCCCCTTCCGACCCAGTCCTGGCACCTACACCATTGGCTGGTCCGTTGAACCATGCTCCCCCCCCCCCCCCCCCGCTGACTGGCCACTGCCGGTTACATCCTTGTGTCCATGATCTTGTTTGGGTATGTGGCTCTGTATTGTCCTCAGTGGTCCACCACCCTATGCAATGCTACCCCTGTGTGTGTACCTGTTGCTGCACCCCCACTGCTATGCTATCCCCAGGGGTTGTACCCCATTGCTCTGTTCGTGGCCTGCTTGTTTCACCCTGTTTACACAGTCCCTTGGTGTACTACCTATGCCCATGTGTGCAGTGGCGGTCTGTGCACCTTGCAGGACTATTCTTGGCACAGGGCCACGCATGGCAGGTGGTAGCACACTGTCCGCGCCCCTGTCTGCGGTTCCAAGGGCTTCCAACCTGTGAATGGGTAGTGGGGTCCCTGGACCTGGATGTGGGCCTTTGCAGGGCCCTGCTGGGATTGGCAGGTGCCCTGGGATGGCAATGCATGGTGACCAATGTTGAGTCAGGGCCACATGGTGTGGGGCTGGGGACATGGTGTGGGGGTGTGGGGGTGTGTGGATGTGTGGGATGGTGAACCCATTGGGCCAGGTTTCGCCGTCTGCATGTGTGGGGTCTGCAGGTGGCGGGTTACACTGTGCATGGCTGGCAGGGGGCTGTGGTCCAGGGGCAGTGTGGGGATGGTGCACCAGGTGTGGGTTATGCCATATGTTGCATGGGACTGACTGAGGACATGTGTCTCTGTGGGACTCCTGACATGCCCCCCCACCCCCCTGCGTCCATCCCTGCACTCACCTGTTTATGGTCTGTCATCAGAACACCTCTCTCTGTCTTACCTGCATGCGGCTGCACTGTACCCAGTGCAGGGGGCAGGCCATGTATGTACATGGGTCCGAGTCGGTCCTCCAGGCACTGCTCCAAGGTGGTCAGGGTGGCCACCTGCACTGGACCGCTGCCTGTGCCCTATGCATTGTGCCTCTCACGGAAGAGTTGGGCACGTATGTTTGTCTTGATGCCGCAGTAGCACGTGCAAAGGCTCTCTATGTCATGGTGTGGGCCCCCTGCTGCTGCCACCGCTGCCTGGACCTCTGCCCATGCCCTGGTACGCATGCCAATGGTGGTGGTTGAGCTCAGCCGGCCGAAGAGCACCTCGTACCTGTCAAGGATGCTAGCCAGGAGGAGGTCATTCTCCTCCTGGGTGAAGCGGACCGGCCTCCTCCTGGCTTTCTCGACTACGAGCATCCAGTGGCACTTAGGGCCTGGCACACCTCCAGGATGTTCCAGTGGGTGGTGTATGGCCCCGGATGGGCCTGCCCTCTCACTCTCTGGATCTGCAGTGGTGTGGACCACTAGTGGTTGCTGGATGCACTCCCCTCCTGCCTCATGGTGTCCCTCGTCCTCCATGATGTGATACGTACTGTGTACCATACACACTTGGTGTTATGGGCATGCTGTGCCCAGTTATGTACCTACGTGTGTTCCACATGGGTGTTGCGCACATGCGCAGTAGCGCACGTTACATTTGCATGCACTCAGCTGAGATTGGGTCCGTGGTACATTCACGTGCACATCTGCAGATGCCAGTGCATGGGAACACCTTATCTGCCCATACGGGCACTGCTCCTATCCCATGCACACGTACGCGCCTTACGCATGATGTATTGCATCCTGTGCTGTGTGCGCGTAAGGCGCATTCCTAGGCATGCTACACCCTTTCCCTCCTCTCCCCACCCTCATATATATCCTCGGCAATTGCTATTGGTGTGCATCGCTGCATACACGGGTGGTTCATCCTCCGGCATGGTTCATGGTGCATGCACACACACTCTGCTATTTATCATGGCTTTGTGTGCTGTCTGTTACATAAGGCGCATTCTGACACATGTAGGTCAGTCACGCGGCGTATCCCCATGTACTAGTCTGCATCAGATGTATGTGTGGATGCCCCACCTGCGCGCGTTGGAATGCGCCTTGCGTTCTGCCCTCACCTACTTGTCTGGTTGGGGCACGCAGTGCAAAACGCCATACGTTTGTGTGATGCTGGGGCGCGGGGACATGCCCCGTGCTCCTCCTACCCTCATTCAGCGTAGCCAATCACGGAACATGCATTTTGGGGAACGCGCGTTTCTGCGCATGCTACAGCATTATGCTTCTATATGTGCAGGGCGTATTCTCATTCTGTTGCTGGTGTATGTCCCAGCTTCACCAGGTGTGTAAGGTTTGCTCTGATTATTTTCCGCACCCCACACCCTATTTAACATCTACCTGTCCTCCATCTCATGTCTATCATGGCTCAGATCTGGAATGCAGTTTGTGCAGTGGTGGCGTTGGTGGAGCTGGCGGAGCTGCGGTTGCCTGAAGGGAGATATGGTATCCATGGGGCTGTGGTACTGGGCATGGGTGCAGTCCCGCTGCAACTCAGACCTGCAGCTGTGGGGGCTCCACAGGCGGAGGTGACACCAGCATGGCTCTATAGGAGTGCTGAGGCACGGATCCGCCTGCCACGCCTCTACAGGCCCAGGCACAAGCTCCAGGACATATGTGAGGACCAGATCATTTCCATCTACTGTCTGGACACAGGGGCTATTAGGGAACTCTATGAGGATCTACGACCTGACCTCGAGCCCCGGACTGCCCGGTCACCTTCCATACTGGGATTGGCCAAGCTCCTGGCTGCCCTACATTTCTTTGCCTCTGGCTGTTTCCAATCCTTGGTAGCCACAGTGGGAGGGATGAGCAGGCCAACCTTCTCATGCTGTCTCCACCAGGTACTGTGGGCCATGGTCAGCTGGGTTGGGAATTACATTGTGATTCCTAACAGTAAGCAACATTGGGGGGCCCTGGGCCAGGCATTCCAGCGGATTGCAGGGATACCACATGTGATGGGAGCTATTGATTGCACACATGTTGCCCTGGTACCACCACGCGACAGGGAGGTTGTGTTACACAACCGCAAACACTACCATTCCCTGAATGTGCAGGTTGTTTGTGATGCAAATATGCATATTCTGAATGTGGTTCAATGGTTCCCAGGGTCAGCCCATGACTCCTATATCCTGCAGCACTCGGCACTGTTTGGCCAATTTGAAGCCAGACAATATGGGGACTGTGTGCTGCTGAGTGGGTATTTACCATATCTCACATGCGCATACAGTATATGATATCTGGGGTCCCGTTGTCACCTGTGTCCTCTGCATGCCTTTCTTTGCGTTATGGTTGTGGGGCACTGCCTTGTATGGGGCTTTGTACAATGTCACACCCTGTCACCGGAGACGTGGTCACGTACCTCTGTATGAATCTAAACATCTCTATGTATACCATGTGTGTCTCATTGCTCATCTGGGTGTCTCGGCACACATGCGTGTGACACTGGTATCTGCTACTGCTGTTCTGTTGCACAGGTCTTATGTACAGGGACACTCTGGGCACATATGGTGTGCCCCTTCTATGGCTGGGTGTGACACCTCTTGGTTGACAATGATTCCAGCACATGGCCTCGGACATACCGCACACAGAGATGTACATGTGTATGCTTTTGTGGTGTGTCCCTCGTGGACTCCATATCCAATGTGTGTGTGTGTGTGGTCCAGGAGGGGGGGGAGTTAGGTATGCACCCAGAACCATCCTCATGCTGTACGGTGTGTGTGGGGGCTATTCTCCGTTGTCCATGTGAGCGACAACACGTGGGTGGAGCTGTGGTCGCACTTGACGTCACACATGTATGCTGTATGTCTATCCACATTATCTTGTCTCTACTGCCATTCCGACCTTGCCCCTCAGGTATGTGTTCCAGTGACATCTGCTATATGTGCACTGTATCATGGGCGTCACATGGTTGCACACATGCACATCTCTGCCCCTTCCAGTATGCTTTGCCACTGTCGGCCAGATGCCTTCACACCTGCCACTGCTGCTGTTTGGGTATAGGTATTTGGCCGTGTGTTTGGCCTGGATACAGTTGATGTGTATTGCCCTCATTAGCCTTCCCCAGAGTTCTGGGTCGCCCAGCTCCAGACGCTTTTGCAGTGCCATCGTGTGCCATTCTATGATGCCATATGTTTGTGTCCCTGTTTATCTGTTGTCCAGTTAAACGTTGCTACTTCTGTGCATTTGTGTGTCCATCATCTCCCACTTGACTGTACCACATTTCTTTCTGCAGGTGATGCAGGATATGGCTGTCATGCCTGGTTGCTGACCCCTGTGTGTCTCCCATGGCCAGGTACAGAGATGAGGTACAATGAGGCCCATGCCTCCTGCCGCTCAGTCATTGAGCACACCTTTGGCATTCTAAAGAGTTGCTTTATGTGTCTGTATAGGACCGGTGGTGCCTTACAATATGGACCCATGACTGTGGCACATATCATTCTGGACTGTTGCATTCCGCACAACATTGCTCTCAGGCACAATGTCCCAGTCAAAATTAATGAGGATCTAGAGGAGGATCCTGTGTGCCCTCCTGTATGTGGCTGTGGTGACACACATGAGGGGATGACAGTCAGGCAACATCTGATCGAGGAGCTGTTTTCCTGTAAGTTCTGCATATGTGGAGATGTGCATATGTGTCTCCATGTATGTGCTGCCCTATGTGTTTCACGACACTATCATGACATATATATATATTGACTCCCCAGGATAGGCTGCAGACCCTGCCCAGTGCTGTGGTGCATGTGGGAACTGTGTGTACGTCATTCAGACCTGCAGGTGACTGGGGTGGGTGGACATACAGGTAAGTGTACTGTGGGGGCAGTGCAGCATTATACATGTCTGTGTTTCCCTCTCCACTGCACCTATGTTGTTGTACACGTGTTTGGCCTGCGGCTCCATCCCCCATATGTTCCGGTTGACACACATATGGCCATTGGCCTGTGCACATTTCAGGTGTTTTCACACTGTATCTAGGGCACATGTTACCGGGCTGTGTGTGTCCCAAGGCACAGGGTGTGGGGTTGGTGGATAGCACATACAGTCTTCCCTGGCATTGTGGCATTACGCAACATCAGTGTATCAATGCATGGACTGTAATGATTGTCTCCACTGGTCACTGATTGTGCACAGACATGCCAGTATGCAACTTGTGGCATGCTCACCTTGTCTCACGGTGTATGTCTCTATGTCTTTGGGGCGTGTCTAGGTGATGGTACCTTCTGATGCCATCTTCCATTGTCTGGTGCAGGGATGTGTCTGGGCACCGGTGCAGTGGTGATCACCTGTCTCTCTGTGACATTCTGCTGTTGCCCTTGTGTACATTGTGTGCATGTGTCACGTATTGTTCCCTGACATGTCTCATGTTTGCTGACAGGACACTACACATCAACATTTCGGTTACACGCAACTCACCTTACCTTGGACATGTGCCACTGACGGCTGACCATGATGACGTGGTGATGGACACATTTCATTGACATCCGCTGCCTCTACTGTGGCCCCTTGTGCCCTTTGCCTGGCTCAGACAGTCCCCACCAGACACTTGCTGTACAATGAAGGTAGGTTGCACCTTAGATCACCTGTGACTGACATCCACGTGTAGATGTTTCTTTTGGGCTGTCTGTATCATTGTGCCTTTCTGTGGGATCTCTGTGCACCACCACTGCTGGACATGCTGTTGACCTATAGGATGCCTGTGTGACATGGACATTGACATGACCATGTCGAGATGGTAACCTAGTCTGGAGTGCCATCTCCTGCTGTGGTCAACATGCACTGTGCTGTGTGTTGTGGCCGTGTCATGTTTTAATATCTGGGGATTCATTATGCACATAATGTGCTGTCAAATGTCTGTGTTGTGACCTGATGATGTGTGTAGCATACCTTTACATTTTCTCTACTCCTTTTAACACAGGGCGCAGCCAATACACAAGGTACATCTACTACACTGCATCTGGAGTCCCTATCGCCCAACTGTGGTTGGACAGGACACCTCCATGCAACGGTCCCTGGGTGATGGTGCCAGTGGGAGATGGACCTATGTGAGTCGGACACATGCCTATGTTGGACATCATTGTTGGCCTGCTACTTTGGGCATCACCAGGGGGACCACCACACCGTTAATGCTGTGCTCTGGGTGTTGTGTTTATCGCAGTAGAGACACATCACCTTTGCATTGCTGTGGAACATTGAGACGTCACTCCTGACTTTGCATGGCCATGTAATCTGGGATGGTCATAGCTGGACTTGTAGGGTCACAGGTGGCATTTGCACTGTGGACACTTGTCTGTACATCTATAGCAGGAACTCATATGCACGCTGTATGTTGTACATCCATCTGACATTGTGTAGCTGTGTGTGGCCAATGTGTGGGGCTCACATCGCAGGCATTGCACCAATATTTGGCTACACAGGTACATGCAGCCATGTATGTGGCACATGAGATATATTCCGTAGGTCCTGCTTATTTGTGTGGCTAACTTCCACTTGTACATGACACACTATTTGCTTCCAGAACACTGTGATGCATGCCACCATCTCTGATTGCTGTTTGACCATTGCAGGGGGTGTTACAGTGGATATGGGGCAGCACTCTGTCGTGTTTCAACGTACACGGTGCATGTGCATGTGTCTGACTCATCTCTTACACCGGTGCATGTGCCGGGGTGGGATTTGTGTGGGTACGTGCACTGTTGTGGACGTCTCTTTGTAGCTCTACGTATATGTTATTGTGTGTGTTTACTGGACAGATGTGGCAATGTACATTGACTTGCAGGCTTATCTTTTCATGTGTGCACAGTCCTCTTTCTGACATGACATTGCACCACTCACATTGTGCCAGTACCTTTGCACTGTGGTGGCGGGTGTGTCCATTTCCAGGCTTAATTTGTGCAGTCCCTGTACATTGCCATATTATGACTGCTCCTGTTTCCACGACACCCATTGCAGTAGGCCTTCCACATAGTGCTACCTCTGTATATTAGTGGGATCCCATCTTCTTTGCTTTTTGCCCACATGTGACTCTCGTCCTGATACCGTGTCCTCATGTTGCATTGTGTCACTGTTTTTTATGCCATGTGTGCATTAAAGGTGTTTATTTACATGACTACCTGACGTCTGGTCTTTCTCAGCACATCACATGCTGTTCTAGGGGCATCTACACTGCTGAATGACCCACTGATACCCACACATTAGGTCTACACATATAAGGGGTGGTGCTGGGCCATTGGGACATAGCATCATTGGCATGTTTGTGCATTTGCCTGTGCACTGTGTTTGCACTTCACTGTGTGGCAGCATGACATTACATCTCTGTATCTTCCCTTCAGACCTTATTGCCTTGTGTGTGTGTGTTGTCAGCCTGGTGTGCCTGCCTGATACATGCCACCTGTCAGCTGTGTGTTCCGGTGCTGTGGCCGTGATGGTGCAGACATGTACTACTACTACTACTGAGCATTTGTATAGTGCTACATGGCGTATGCGGCGCTGTGCAGACAGGTGGGAGACATGTTCTGCGCATCAGAGATTACTATCTAGTCAGCACGGACACAGATGGGGTGGGAGGGATGCCGCTGGGGACGAGGGGGTCAGGGGAATCATGCTTCTATGGCTGCAGCGAGGATGTGTGGTTTCATCCTGGATTTGTGGGGGGTTGGAGACGGTGCCTGCATGTACGGACAGCGGACGTTTGATCACGGCCTACAGGGCATCACGGAGAGGGGGCGAAGTGTGGGGTTAGCAGTAGAGGTGTACTGCACAGGAAGTGGGTGTCTGCTTGGGGACGATGTTTTAAGGGAGTTTTGTACGGGGAGATGGGAGACAAGGGGTGGTGGGGAGCCACAGAGTCTCTGCATTTTGAGCTCAGCAGGGGATGTTTGACATGGGTATGGTAAAGGTTAGGGAGGCTTTGAAGTGACCTGACAAGGAGGGTAGTGTGGCCATGACTGGCCTGGTGCATGGTTGGATGCACAGCAAATTGTTGCACACATTGATGGGGAATGAGGTGTGTCCAGGTGAGACCTGCAGGAGGCAGACTACTGAGGCACTGATGGGATGATATTGGGGAGTGCATGGGCATATTGGTGGTGTGTTCAGGGTGGATGGGGCGGGTATCACTGCTGTTGTGGAGGAAGGGGGGCAGGTGTTAGCTATCAGATGGCTGTGTGTCATGAACGGGGGTGAGGGGTCTGGGATGGCCCCAGATTGCGGCCTGGGGACACTGGGGGAGGTACAGAGTTATCCACAGACACCGACAACAAAGGGGGGCAGGAAGGTATTACAATGATGGATGGGAGGTACGGTCTTGGCCATGTTCACTTTCAGGCCGTGGTGAGACATCCAGGCAGCAATGTCATCACAACAGGCATGGATCAGGGTTTGGTTAGCCAGGGAGGGTTCAGACATGAGTAGGTGGCTCTATTAGCCATCAGTATCTAGCTGGTGCAGCCAGCCATGGGTGGTGATGGGCACCCCATGGGACTGTGTATGGAGGGGGTAATGAGGGATCCACGCCAGATCCTTGGGGTACACCATCTGGGTGTGGGGTTGCGGGGGAGAGGTAGGTGTACAGGTATTGTTATGGTGTACCATTATATGGGTATAGTTACATCACAAAGTTTAATCTCACTACTCTCATTACTACCACACCTACTGCACCTGCACAGTGGGAGACATAGCCTGTTGGTTAGGACACAGTACCTCAGGCCAGAGGGCCATGAGTTCACATCCCACCTGGGGACAGCAACACCAGGCCTGTGAGACTGGGGTTTCTAGTCTTATTAGCATTCCTTGTGGCCTTGGGCACGCCATGTGGCCCTCCATTGGCCACCATTTTATTTGATGGGTACGGCGAGATAGACAACTAGTTACTTACAGAGATAACTCAGTACTTATGTCTGGCACTGCCCCTTTTACACAGCACTGCACAGACATGTCGGGCAGACACCCTACTCACCACAACTTACATTCTAGTTAGGATAAGTGAGAGAATGTGGGAGCATGGGTAGGAGAGATGACGGAGGAGGAGGATCATGGTAGTTAGTGTCCACAGGCAGCAGCGGGTAGGTGAGCTCTCAGGATAGATTGGATGTGTGTTTGCGAGGGTGCCTGGCACACAGACCCCGGGAGTTTATCCCAGGTGTAAGGTGCATCAGGGTGAGGGATGCAATGTCTGCTGTTCGCAGTGGAGCAGAGGGGCCATCCGTTTCAGCACTGTGATCCAGTGTGTGCCTTTTGTGGTAATTTGTTTGCATTGTGCTTGTTGGGGTTGTTTGGGATAGTGGTCACAGATGCCCATTGGCAGTCCATAGGTTGCCAGTTTGATTCCCACATGTTCTGTTCCTTTTCCTTTCCTGTGTTCTGCTAACCTGCCCATGCAATGGCTGCAGTCTCGTCACCTCTCCACACAACCTTCCATCTCTGCATTGTGCTCCACAGTGTGCCCTCTCTGCAGCCTATCTGTCGCATATTGTGTGCTACATATGGCTATATGTTATAGTGTCCATGTGAACAGTTGGCTTGGTGGATTGGTACTGCTATTGTTGGTTGGTCTGTTCCACATCACTGTGCAGGTTGGATTCTCACATGCTCCTTTTTCGTTCCGTTGCCCTGGTCCATGGGCCGTCTACATATCTGTCCCTTCAGCCGGCCCCTGACACCCTTCGTGTATCGCTGCTCCCATGCTTTTTTGCATGCTGTTTACACTGCATTACATCTCATGGTGTGTGTGCATGTGTTTCTATGTGGCTCCCATCCCACTTACAGACTGTGATATGAGCTGTGGATGCCTGTTGTGCATGTGCATTGCATCATGGTGACTGTTTGGGTTGCCTTCTCCTGGCACACAGCAGGCTTTTTGTGTGGTGCCCTGCAGTGTTCTTGTATGCAGCCATTGCTGTGGACCTCACAGTGGTGGGGTGGCCTACTGGTTTGTGCAGTGCTTTTCAGGCTAGTGGTCATGGGTTCACTCCCTCTTTGTTCTCCTTCTTTTATGCCTTTCCTACACCAATACTTGACATTCCTGTAACAGTCGTATCTCTGCTGATCTGTGCTGCCAGCACATATTACCCTCATCACAGTCGCCAACCATCCTTCTGTCCATCAATCTGCAATCTGTCAGCTGTGTGGCATCCGGTATTCATGTGCAGGCTGCCACCCCATGTCCTGCTTTTCAGGTGCCTTAACCTATGGTGCCTTATGGGGCACCTTGCCGGCACCTTATACGGGGCCTTCAAGGGGTGGCTGCATGGCGCCTTACATTAGGGCACCTTGTAGGGCGCATGACAACTTACCTTGTGAGGCGCCTCTGGTTAAGGTGCCTTGTGATGTTCCCTATATGGCACCTTGCGACGCGCATTACGCGATGGTGCATTGTTAGCGCGTTACTTGGCACTGCTTGTTATTTGATGCACCGCCCACTCCTTTATATGGGCATCTGTATCATTACCGCGGGAACTACCGTGGGTGACATTAACGCAGTTTAGTAAACATACCCCTTGGTGTTGCCTGGCAATGAAACGTTCAAGTTATTTGCTTTGTCATTATATCACACAGAAAAGCAACATTGCTAAGAAATGCCTTGCATGATAATTCACAGTGTTCATTCCTTTCCTCGAAAAATTGGATTTGTTCACTCAAATACAAAGCTTTGACTAAAACCTGTCCTTGTGATAACCAGCGCACTTTTGAATGGTAGGGCAAATCAACACTAATTACCTCATTATCCATCATTAGCATTTCACAAAATTGTCGATGTCTCATTGCATTTGCTCAAATATAATTCACAATTCCTACAACTTTCTGCAAAGTGTCATTTAAAACAGTGTATTTGGCACAGAGACTTTGTTGATGCAAAATGCAATGAAAAGAGATAAGATCATTTTGACTTGAAACCTCTTTCTTAAGTTGTGTGATAAAGCCTTCATTCTTCCCTGTCATAGAAGGTGCACCATCTGTGCATACACTTACTAAATTAGCCAGATTCAGTCCGAATTCACGACATTTGTCTTTAAAATCATTAAACACATCGATTCCTCGCGTTCTGCTCTTTATTTTATTTTATTTTATTTATTTATTTAACAGTTCTTTTATACCGCGCTTTGTTTTCAGTGCGGTTTACAATGAAACAAAATGACTCTCAGACAAATAAGCTGTCCTGAGTTTACATAGAACAGGGAAGGCAACTGGGATTTCAACTTTGGGGAACTTATTTACAGATTGTGAGGCAGACTATTTACAGAGAATAGATTCTATAATAGTGATGTGCATCATGATGTAGGACTGCTGCATATTCATATCACAATCTTGAACTGTGTTGCGGAGCTGGAGAGGTGTTTCCAGGTTGTGAGAAGTGTGTGATGAAGAGGTAGTGCTTTATGGTTTTTCTAAATTGCATGAGGTCTCTGGATGCTCTTATGGGGGATGGGAGGTTGTTCCAGCATCTGGGGGCGTAGAACGCAAATGCTCTATTGTTAGTTGATAGTGCGCATAGTACACAACTCTTCGTAAACACGAAAATCCTTAGCTATGACAGAAACAAAATGCAATACCTGTGTTGAGTCAGTGCAATCAGTTGATTCATACAGCGCTATTGAATAGTACACATATTCTTTTTGGATTATTTCTTTCAGTTGATCTTCTATATTGAGTACTAATTCATGCTGCCGATCAGCATTAGTTCTTCTTGAAATAGGCAGTTCTTCTTTCAGCGACCTTTTCGGGTTTTTTGACATGATGGAAAGCAAAAAAAAAATGTAATCAAGTGACAAACATACTCTGAAGGAAGGAACCACAAACGCTGCACTCTCTATGCCAGCCAGTTAGTAACATAAGAACATAAGATATGCCATACTGGGTCAGACCAAGGTCCATCAAGCCCAGTATTCTGTTTCCAACAGTGGCCAATCTAGGTCATATGTACCTAGCAGTTTCCCCAAGGGACACAGGTTCCACAATGCTTGTATTGGTTCAAGCATTGATATCCTGGGTCCCTTCTTAATAATGATTTATGGACCTTTCCTCCAGGAACTTGTCCAAACCTTTTTTAAACCCAGCTATATTAACAACCTTACTACATCCTCTGGTAACAAATTCCAGAGTTTGATTACACGTTGAGTGAAAAAATATTTTCTTTTATTAGTCTTAAATAGTTTACCCTGTAGCTTCATTTCATGTCCCCTAGTCTTTCTATATTCTGATAAGGTAAACAATTGATCTATGTTTACCCATTTCACTCTGTTCATTAATTTATAGACTTCTATCATATCTCCCCTCAGCCGTCTCTTTTCCAGGTTAAAGAGCCCTAACCTTTTTAGCCTTTCTTCATAGGAGTATCCTTCCATCCCCTTTACCATTTTGGTGGCTCTTCTCTGAACCTTTTCTAAAATCGCTATATCCTTTTTAAGATACGGCGACCAGAATTGCACACACTATTCAAGGTGCGGTCTCACCATGGAACGATATAGAGTCATTATAATATCTTTTGTTTTATTTTCCATTCCTTTCCTTATCATACCTAGCATTCTATTTGCTCTCTTGGCCGCCGCTGCACACTGGGCCGAGGGTTTTAACATGGTATCCACAATGACGCCTAAATCTTTTTCCTGGGTGGTGGTTCCTAATGTGGAGCCTTGCATCCTGTAACCATAGTTTGGGTTGTTCTTCCCTAGGTGCATAACCTTGCACTTGTCCACATTAAATTTCATCTGCCATTTTGATGCCCAGTCTTCCAATTTATCAAGATCCTCTTGCAATTTTCCACAATCCTCTTGGGTTTTAACAACTATAAATAGTTTTGTGTCATCTGCAAATTTGATAACCTCACTCGTTATTCCACTTTCCAGGTCATTTATGAATATGTCAAAAAGCAGCGGACCCAGCACAGATCCCTGGCGTACACCACTATTCACCTTTCTCCATTGGGAAAATTGGCCATTTAGCCCTACCCTCTGCTTTCTATCTTTTAACCAGTTCCTGATCCACAATAGTACACTGCCTCCTATCCCATGACTCTTTAGTTTTGCCAAACGTCTCTCATGAGGGACCTTGTCAAAGGCTTTCTGAAAGTCCAGATACACAATATCAACCGACTCACTTTTGTCCACCTGATTTTTCACTCCTTCAAAAAAACATAACAGATTAGTAAGACAAGATCTTCCTTGTCTAAAGCCATGTTGGCTGTCTCCCATTAGGTCATGACTATCTACATGCTGAGTAATTTTATTCTTTATGATGGTGTCTATCATTTTTCCCGGTACTGACGTCAGGCTCACCGGTCTGTAGTTTCCCGGATCACCCCTGGAAACTTTTTTAAAAATTGGTGTTACATTGGCGATCCTCCAATCTTCAGGTATTAGAGATGATTTTAATGATAGTTCACAGATTACTAATAGCAGGTCTGCAATCTCGTATTTCAGTCCTTTCAACACCCTTGGATGTATACCATCCGGCCCAGGTGATTTGCTACTCTTCAGTTTATCTAATAGTTGTAATACATCTTCCCGATGTATCGATATTTCCTTCAATTCTTCCGCACCTTTAAATACCACTTCAATCATGGGTAACATCCCTACATCTTCCTCAGTAAAGACTGAAGCAAAGAATTCATTCAGTCTCTCCGCTATCGCCTTGTCACCTCTTAGTGCTCCTTTAACCCCTTTATCATCTAATGGACCAACTGACTCTCTCACAGGTTTTTTGCTACAAATGTAATTGAAAAGGTCTTTACTTCGCGTTTTTGCTTCCGCAGCAAGCTTCTTCTCAAATTCTTCCTTTGCCTGCCTTATCATTGCCTTGCAATTGACTTGCCAGTGCTTGTGCTGTTTCCAGGTTTTGTCGTTTGGCTCTTTTTTCCATTTCCTGAAAGATGCTTTTTTGGCAACAACATCCTCTCTGACCTCACCTTTAAACCATGCTGGCAGTTTTTTGGACTTCCTTCCACTTTTCTTAAGGTGTGGAATACAGCTAGTCTGGACTTCCAAGATAGTATTTTTCAACAACAGCCAATCCTGATGTACGTCTTTAACCTTTGCAACTGCTCCTTTTAGTTTTTTCTTAACTGTTTTCCTCATTTTATCATAGTCTCCCTTTCGAAGGTTAAAAGGTAGTACTGTGGATTTCCTTACTATCCCTCCTCCACTAATTAAATCAAAGGCGATCATGCTATGGTCACTATTGCCAAGTGGCCCCAACAACCTTATCTCTTGCACTAGATCTGGTGTTCCACTAAGGATTAGGTCTAATATGGCTTCCCCTCTGGTCAGTTCATGAACCAGCTACTCCAAAAAGCAGTCATTTATTTCATCTAGGAACTTTATCTCCCTAGCATGTCCTGCAGTGACACTGACCCAGTTGATACCGGGGTAGTTGAAATCACCCATTATTATTACTGTGCTGTAACCTTTGTTAGCTTCCTTGATTTCTTTGAGCATTTCATCATCCATTTGGTCATTCTGGCCAGGCGCTCGATAGTACACCCCCACTGCCATTGCCTTCCCCCTTTTACATGGAATTTCAATCCATATAGATTCTACAGCAGATTTTGTTTCCTGCAAAACTTTAATCCTTTCTGACTCAATGCCCTCTCTAACATAGAGAGCAACCCCTCCACCAATTTGATCAGCTCTATCATTACGATATAGTTTGTACCCAGTTATCACAGTGTCCCACTGGTTGTCCTCCTTCCACCATGTCTCTGATATTCCAATCATATCTAACCTTTCATTTAGTGCTATATATTCTAACTCTCCCATCTTACTTTTTTAGACTTCTAGCATTTGCATACAAGCATTTTAGAGAATGTATTTTATTCATATTAATTTGGCTATTGTTAGACATGGGAAATTTAGGATCTTTAAGCTCTGTCTGCTCCATACTTGAGGGCATTTGGGCTACTTTACTCTTTTGTGGAACCTCTCTGCTTTTGGTAGTATCCTTCAAAGATACATTCTTCCGAACCATTCGCTCTTGGGCGACTGTTGGCTTTCCCCTAATATCTAGTTTAAAAGCTGCTCTATCTCCTTTTTAAAGGTTAATGCCAGCAGCCTGGTTCCATCCCGGTTAAGGTGAAGCCCATCCCTTTGGAAGAGCCCCTCCTTTCCCCAGAATGTTCCCCAGTTCCTAACAAATCCAAAACCCTCATCTCTGCACCATTGTCTCATCCACGCATTGAGACTCCTTAGCTCTGCCTGCCTGTTGGGTCCTGCGCGTGGAACAGGAAGCATTTCAGAGAATGCTACCCTGGAAGTTCTGGATTTCAACTTCCTACCTAAAAGCCTAAATTTAGCCTCCAGAACCTCCCTACCACATTTTCCTATGTCATTGGTACTGACATGTACCAAGACAGCAGACTCCTCCCCAGCACTATCTAAGACCTTATCTAGGTGGTGTGTGAGGTCCGCTACCTTCGCACCAGGCAGGCATGTTACCAGGCGATCCTCACGTCCACCAGCCACCCAGCTATCTACATGCCTAATGATCAAATCACCAACTATAATGGCTGTCCTAACCCTTCCCTCATGGGCACATGGCCCTGGAGAAACTTCCTCGGTGCGAGAGGGTTTTACATCACCTGGAGGACAGGTCCTAGTTACAGGATCACTTTCTGCCACACCAGGGTGATGCTCTCCTGTCACGTGAGCTCTCTTCTCCATGGCAACAGGGATGCTGCCAGACTGGAGGTGAGACTTCAGGACTATATCCGTGTAGGTCTCGTCTGTGTACCTCTCTGTCTGTCTTATGTTTTCCAAGTCTGCTACTTTAGCCTCTAGAGAACGGACTCGTTCCCTGAGAGCAAAGAGCTCCTTGCACCCAGTGCACACGTAAGACCTCTCACCAACTGGGAGAAAATCATACATGTGACACTCAATGCAAAAGACTGGAAAGCCCCCATCCCGCTGCTGGACTGCTGTCTGCATCTTAGTTTTAAGCTTGTGTTTAGATCTAAGTTCTTTACTTACTAAGGGTTGCTATGGATATTTATACTAATAAAACTGTACCTAATACGTGTAATATACCTTGTTCACCTGAAGCTTAACTAATCTCAGGTCCTTAGTGTATGACTGATTTGGGTAATGAGCTTCACCTGAGAGCACCTCCTGTCTTGTAAAATGTGTAAGTACCTATAAAGCTACGATTATCCCAGGGGAGGGAGGGAAATAACACTTATTAAAAGAGGGCTGCTACACAGTACACTGTCTTGTGCTGCTGAGGCAAGCTATATTCTGATTTTATTTAAATTATAGCTCTTAGCTGCTGCTAGGCTCTAATTTCTTATGAAATTTAAACTACAAGCTTTCTGCTGGGTTCTAAATTTAACAAGAAAGCTCTCTTCTGTGTTTTAAATTTAAGCTAAAAGTCCTTTGCTGATGCTAGGCCCTGAGTGACTATTAAATTTAGACTACAAGCTCTCTGCTGGGTTCCAAATGTAACCAGAAAGCTCTCTTCTGCGTTTTAAATTTAAACTAAAAGTACTTTGCTGTTACTAGGCCCTGAGTGACTATTAAATTTAAACTACTAGCTCTCTGCTGGGTATGAAATGTAACCAGAAAGTTCTCCTCTGTGTTTTAAATTTAAACTTAAACTGCTGCTACTAGGCCCTGACTGATTTATCAAAAATAGTGGGTTCACAGACTAATTAGCTTTAATACAAAGAATTCCTTTTAGAAAATTACCAGAAGTATATACTCACAGTTGCAGATCTCTCTCCAGAAGTAACAGTCCCTTTTTCTAGTCCTTTAAGACACTGTGACCACAGTGTTGCCAGAAGGTGGAGAAGAAATTTTGGTTTCAAAACTAGCGTCAATTCTTTTTTGTTGCAATCATGAATTTGTTTCTTCACATATAAATTTGAACGAAAATGTTGAGAATTTATTCAACGTCACATACTGGGTATCTCCTTGTACTGTGGTTTTACGTCCTACATGCACCAAGGCTGAGGCACACTCTCCTCTACACGACACACTTCGACTCGCACACGCGACCACTACGCTTCACCACCAATTCCAAACTGATTCACTAATGCGTTCTCTCGTTCAAAATCCAACCCTTTCTCTTCCTACGCATTCTCCTCTGAGTCTCATCATGATATATTTATCCGAAGGAGTGATGTTACGCCACGCCAGTTCCGCGTCTGTCATCGTCTGTTATCGGATGTAGTGTCTATCACAAGTTCCCCGTACCGACGTCACCGGCAATGGACATTTCAGGAGACATCTTTATCACCTCTAAGAACTACAATTAGATAAGCGATACCACCTTATTGTGGCCAGATAACGGCTTTTACCAAGAATCATCTCTTAGCGGAATCGCCATATTGCCAAAATTAGTTCACATATGTTAATCAATGTCATATATATAACAATATGAAAACTTGTTTAAGAAGGCCGCAGAAGGGGGGGCGGAGCCAGCGCGAAACCGGCATGGTGGTGTAAGACCTCTTCTCCTGGGCCCTAGAGCTGTAATCCTGAGTGCCACCCGAGTATACTATCTCCCCGGTCGGTGAAATCGCAAGGGTTGAGCGGGAGGATGTCGGGGGCAAGCAAACGCAATTGGAATTTGCTTCCACGGCTGCGGCGGCGGGGTCCAAAAGATCTAAGACCGACCCACTGTCGCCGCACAAACCAGCGCCCCAGCAAGAGCCATCAGACGATCTCCGCCAGCTTCTGCATGAAGTAAGGGCTATAAGAAGCCAAGTGGATTTGAACGGAGAGACACTATCAGAATTACAAGCCGACTTTAAAGACCTGAGCACGCAACTTCATTCTCTCTCCTTTAGAGTGGACAAGGTGGAAGCAATGGCGGCTGGACACGAGGAACAGATCAAGAGTGTCACTTCAGCCGCTCGTAAGCTGGACTGGCTCGAGAGGAGTGTAGAGGATATGGGCAATAGGGCTCGACGCAACAACATCCATATTGTTGGACTTGGCGAAGGAGCGGAAGGTAGTGATCCTATCCGATTCATGGAAGACTTCTTGCCTAAGGTATTAAAAATTACCTTTGCCCGCCCGTTGGAAATCGAGAGGGCACACCGGATCCCGGCTTTTCCGACAGGCCCTAACACGCATAGTCAGCGTCCCCGCCCTTTCATAATGTGCCTGCTGACGCATCAGCAGGTGCTGCAGATTTTTGCGGCGGCTAAGGCATGTCAGCTGCTTCAATATGAGGGGCGCAAAATAGCGTTCTATGCGGACTTTTGCAAACGCACTGTGGAGAAATGGAGACAGTTCCTGGAGTTGCGGCCCAGGTTACGCAACCTACAAGCAAGATTCGGCCTGTTCAGCCCAGAGAGATTCAAAGTGACTCTGATCAACACTACTGTCTTTTGAAGATCCAGGGGCGCTGCGTCAATTTATCGAGGACCAAGAAGAGCTTCTGATGCAGCAAAGCTGATGTTACTCAGGGATTGGCGTCTTAGATTTGTGGTATGTGGTCTGGCAGTGTGTGGCTGCATATGCGATAGCATATTGACTCTAGTGTTGAACATGACTGTCTTCTGGGGGTTTTATGCTTTACAGTTAACTTGTTGGGTGGCTGGGAGTAGTTTTTATTATTCCTAAAGGGGCTGCCCTGTGCTGTAAGAGTGTTTCTGCTGTCTCACCCTTTTTTGATTTCTCTTTTGTATGGGAGGGGTTTATGGCTCTCTGGGAATTCTCGGGAAGTAGGAGGCAGAGTTGGGCTCACTGAAGACCGCAGGCATGAAGATGTCATATGAGCGGGATGGCTAATGGGTTGAAGATCTTATCTTTAAATGTGAAGGGGCTTAGGTCACCGGTCAAAAGGAAGAAAATTCTTGTGTATTGTAAGCGGCAGCATGCCGACATTATTCTACTTCAAGAAACTCATCTCTCTGCATTAGAGGCGGGTAAATTGGAGGACAAGCACTTTAAGCTGGTGGGATTTTCCCCTGCCGTGCATAAGAAAAACGGGGTCGTCACATTGATGAAAGCCGCCTTAGGGTTTCAGTCAGTTGGCTCAAGCCATGATGAGGCAGGGAGGTGGTCCAAATCTTTAATAAGGGTGGGGAAGGAACTTTTATCAATTATCAATATTTATGGGCCTAATATAGATGACCCCAATTTCTTTTGTAATTTGAATAGTGTCATTCAGGAGGATCATGGGGCTCTGATAATCTTTGGAGGTGATTTTAACTTGGTAATAGACTCCTTGCTGGACAGGAGTCCCGGTAGGGTTGAACGCCCCTCTTGCACGAGCGTCACACTCTCCGCTCTTTTAGATTCGTGTGGGCTGGTTGACATATGGAGATTGTTCCATCCAAACGAGAAGGATTTTTCTTTTTTCTCCCCTGTACATAGTTCTTTGTCTCAAATAGATTTTTTTCTGCTCTCTAAGTCCTTGGTCTCTGGCTGTCTTGACGCATCGATTTTAGGCAGGTCGGTCTCGGATCACGCAGCTATAACGGTGGATGTTGTCCTGGAGGATGTAGCGAGACCTGGACAGGAGGAGGTGCGGGCTGCCATCGCCTCCTTCTTTGGCTGGAATAGATTGGGTGATACAGCCAGTTGGGCCTGGTGGGAGGCCTTCAAGGCCTCAATGTGTGCCGCGATCACTAGTTTTGCAATTAAGGAGGCAAAACGGCGGAAGGTTCAACTGTCTACATTGGATATGCAAATTCGAGCTGGTGAAAGGCTGTGGATCTCCCAGCTGAGCCCGGGAATCCTGCTGCGGTTGCAAAGGTTAATATTCCAGTATAATGAAATCCTGAGCTCTGAGGTAGAGCAGATTATGTTAAAGCAGTCTGCAAGGTTTCATGTGAAGAGGAATAAAGCTGGAAGGCTTCTAGCGCACACTGTGCGGGGGAAGCAAAATAAACCTAGAATTGCTTCTATTCTAACTAGTAGCCAAGGCTGTTTGACAAAAGATGAGCAGATAGCGGGAGAAGTCTCTAAATTTTACAGCTCGCTATTTGCTTCTGAGTTGAGAGCAGATGATAGTGAGTTTACTAGGTTTGTCAGAAGCTTGGAACGCCCTGTTCTGGAGGAGCGTCAAGCCCTAGACATCGGCAAACTGTTCTCGTGCGAGGAACTCCTCTCGGCAATTAAGGCTATGCCTTCAGGAAAGGCGGCCGGGCCCGACGGTCTCCCTGCTGAATTTTACAAAGTTTTCAGCAAAGAGGTGGCTCTGTTTTTGCTGGAGTACTTTGGAGAACTCGAAATAGAGCATAGCCACACTGGTAGGTTTGCAGAGGCCACAATAGTGGTGTTGGAAAAACCGGGCAGAGATCCCAGGTATGTTGCGAATTACCGGCCTATCTCACTCCGGAATGCCGACTATAAGGTGTACGCGAGTATTCTAGCGCGCAGACTGGTGATGGTCATAGGTGATTTAGTTCATCCCGATCAATGTGGGTTTGTACCAGGGAGGTCCACCACAGATAATGCTCGCCTTCTGTGCAACCTGCTTAAGAGGGCATCGTCGGAACCTAGACCGTATGTCGCTCTCTCATTAGATGCGGAGAAGGCATTCGATAGGTTGGAATGGCCGTTTCTGTTTTTCATTCTGCAGTGGTTTGGCCTAGGCGAAGGGTTTATAAATAACATCAGAGTGTTATACTCTCGTCCGACCGCTAGTATATGTGTCAACGGTATCCTTTTGCATCCTTTTTCTCTTCATAGAGGAACTAGACAGGGATGTCCCCTCTCCCCCTTGCCTTTTAATTTGGCTTTGGAGACTTTGGCTATCGTGGTGCGGCATCAGCTGGATCTTGAGGGGGTCCAAATTGAGACTCTGCGAGTAAAGCTGTCCGCTTATGCAGACGATGTGCTCCTTTTCACGCAGCCCGCAGAAGTCCAGACTATTTTGGCCTTGTTTGAGGAGTATTCCAGTGTCTCCGGGTATAAGATAAATTGGACTAAATCTGTGGCATTCCCCCTTAACTGCCTCGCCAACTCGGTGGAGATGGCGGCTTTTCCCTTTAAGTGGGAGGCTGGCAATATTAAGTATCTCGGAGCGTGGTATAATGCCTCGACGGATGCTATGATTCTGAAGAATCTTGAAGAGCTCCTCCTCCTGATCCAGCAGAAATCTTTAGCATGGTCCCCCCTTCATCTCTCCTGGTGTGGCCAACTAGAGGTCATAAAAATGTCTCTTACTCCAAAGATTAACTATGTGCTCGGTATGCTTCCCTTTACTATCCAGTCGATATGGTACAAAAAGCTAGAGAATAGTCTTATCACTTTCCTATGGTGTGGCAAGCAGCCTCGCATTGCCACTAAAAAGTTAAAGGCTGCTAGAGATAAAGGGGAAGTGCATTTCCACGATTTCTTCTGGTATCACCAGGCCCTTCTGCTCAAACAAGGTTCCTTGTGAATAACATCGGATGACTTTGGACAGAGACCCATTTGGTTAGAAGTAGAGGCTCAGATGGCCACCCCCTGTCCTCTGGCATTTATGTTGGGCTCATTACATCCTGAATGGTCTCTCGTGGGGAGGGTTATTAGAGCCACCCAGGATGCTTTTTCCGCTCTGGCACGGTTGATGGCCAGAGAAGACCTGCCCTCGGGACAGATTCCGTTGTGGTGGAACCCACGCTTCAGGATCCGCGGGCGTATGTTCGCCTGGAAGAAGTGGCAAGAGCGGAGAATCTGATCGCTTGGACAGCTAGTAGACGCTACTGGTTGGAAAGATTTTGAGGCATTGCAGGGGGAGTTCTCCCTACCTAGTTCATGTTTTTATAAATGGGTCCAGCTTAAACATTGTATTACTGCATCAAATACACCTCTAAAGATTTCAGAGCTAGCCAAGGGAGGAACTTTGCTCAATGGGCTCCAGGTTATCATCGGCCAGCAGGGGGTCACCTCTAAGATTTACGCACTGTGGAGGGAGCGTACTTCCACTGTCCCTGTTGGTTTGGCCTGGGTCTGGGAGTTTGACATCTCTCAGTCAATTCCAATTCCAGCGTGGAAAATCCTTTGGGGTCCAGTATCCAAAGTTTCCAGATCGGCTGCGATTACCCAGTCATTGTATTTTTTCATGCACCGGGCTCTCATAACCCCGTCAAAGCTGGCTAAATGGGACCCCGACACTTCTGGCATGTGTTGGTCTTGCTCAGGGGAAAAAGGTACTTTTTTGCATGTTTTTTGATTGTCCCCTGGTCCAGAGGTTCTGGAGGCAGGTGTGGGCTAGGATGCAATTGATCTTGCATTTCTCCGCAGAGTTGGAGAGGAGTAGGATCTTTCTGCGGTCTCTGGGCGTATTTTCTGGGGGGGACCATGACAAACATTTTCTATTCAATTTTATGATGGCCATCGCTATTAAGATGATTGGAAATGGAAAAACGTTCAGAGCCTGAGCTTGGACGGTTGGTGGAATCTAGTTTGTCATTATTCTAAATTGGAAAAAATCTATTGCAAACTCCACCACCCGAGCAAGGAGGAGCTGAACGTCCGCAGATGGTCCCTCTTGGATCAATTCGTAGCCCGAACTCATGTTGTGTAAGGATGCTCGCCCGGTGGCCCAGTGCCTGTATTGGCCACCCCGCCTAGTGTGTTGCTGATCGGGGGGTTGGGGTGGGAACCCCTTGCTTCCTCTCCTTCTTTCTTTTACTTTATCCTGACTTTTGTTCATTCCCGGAGAGCCAGGGTGGGTGGTGGGTTGGGGGGGTGGGGGACGGATTATGCTTTTGTTGTTCTGTATGGGTTGTTTTGTATGCTGTGTTGTGGTTGGTTCTGCTGTATGATTTGTAAAAGGTTAAATAAAGAATTAAAAAAAAAAAAAAAAGAAGGCCGCACATCACGCTCCAAAAGGTCTCATGGGGCCTTAAGGCCGCAGGTTCCCCACCCCTGGATTAGACTGAGGATCGAGTGGTCAGATATAGGGTTTGTGATGGGGAGATTTTCAACAAAGCACTAGTTCATGACTCCTGATACTAAGCTGCATGATCAGACTAAGAGGATAATATATTAAGCATGCAGAACTGCAAGCACAATTTCCATTTTAGTATATACTGTTTTGCTGCTGGGACTTATATGCAAATAGGTGCAGTAGCAGCTTTGAAACTTAGCATGGAGGTGGCTCCAGACCCACACAAGCAAACAGAGGAATGTCCATTATGTCCCCATGTAGTTAGTGTGGGTTCTGTGCCACCCATGTGCTAATTGGTTTTACTGCTATTAATGCAGGTACACTTAACGACATCCATTGAGGTGGCAGTAAGTCTACCCATGCTAAGTACAACATTGATGATTTTCATACGTTAAAGACGCCCATTTTAACCACAAATGGGGTCATTCCAAGTCCCATTGGGACGTCCATCCCTGCTATTCAGGCCTTTTTCTGATCCCGTCTATCTTTCCTGCGCATTGTACAGGGAAAGTAGATGGGGGCGGGAAAGGGGCGAATCGGGGATGGCATTAGGGCAGGCAGTGGGCGCTCGTCAGCTCCGGACGTTCAGGGCTGATTCCAGTGTCGGCCCTGAACTCCGCAGGCCAGACTGAATCGGGGGTCCCAGCCTGCATGTACAGGCCTGATCGCGATTCTGATCCCATGGGGCTAGACATGCCCCATGGGATCAGAATCGCAACTCCCTCTGTACATCCGGTTACAACCGGGCGCACAGAGGGTCACAATGTCCATGTCAGAACCCCTGAATCACCCAGTCTCTGCCCCAACCCATGCTAAGTGCTTAGCATGGAATTCTTAACAGGACCACATATTTGGCACACAGAGACGGTTACTGTGGTTTAGTAAACATGCCCCATGCATTTCTTTTTTTTTAAAATTTTGTTTTTATTAAATATTATTCAAATTACAATTCAATAAAAACAAGAAAAATATCCCAATAAAGAGGAAAAAATGAATTAAGGAATTAAATACAATCCCATCAATGACAGCATTAAGAAATGAGTGCATAGCCCACATTACGAGGAGCTAAATCAAAGAAGGTAAAAAACATAAAAAACAAAAGAATTAACAATATCCATTCTTACAATCACTTCCAATACATTCTTATCCCAAACCAGCACATAAATATGATGTCAACAACCAGCCCTTCACACCTACATCTAAGAGGTGGTGTCTTCTCTCACTCAGAAGCTTCTCCAACTGCAAGGGATCAGAAACTACAGTATAAATTTAACACCCTGAATCATAATCAAACATTTACAGGGAAACTTTAAGTAAAAAGTACCATCAAATGTTAACATTCCTGGTTGAAGCAAAAGAAAAGCTTTCCTTCACATTTGGGTAGGCTTAGATACATCTGGAAAAATGTGCAGTTTAGAGCAAAATTTTTCATAACCAAGGATTTACCTTCCTCAGTGCCCTATAATTTTCTTATAGACAATTTTGTCTTGCTAAGGTCTAAAGTTTTTGCAAAGGATTTTTCATACATGGCGTATTTATGCAGTTATAGCTAATAATTATAGCTTTGTACTATTTTGCATTACAGTTACCATCTCTGAAATCCTTACTGAACTATATAAACTTTTCTTAGTACCATACATAACTTATCGAACCCCACACCAGACAGGCTTTCACCAGCATAAACCCTTGTTTTACCTGGTTAATCGGTACTGATCTAACCATTGGTCCTCTCTCTGCATAGCCTGTGGTGCCACAAGGCTATGCCCTGCAGCTAGTGGTGATATCACATGCTAGCTCATCTCTCCTTTCGGCACCCCTTTCTTCATTTCCCCGCTTTTGCTTTACTGATCTAGGTAACCAACAGCCCCTTGAACTCTCATGTCAACTACAATCACTCTTCCCTTCCTCACTACCCCTAACTTTCCCCTGAAATCCTCTTGGTCCACCCCACCCATATGGTATGTGGGCAGGAGAACAAGGTCTCTCCCTTCCTAACATCTGCCCCACCAACAAATAACAGTGACAACCTTCTTGCCCCTTCTAATCTTCCATTCCTCTCATTCCTCCTCCAGCTAACCAGCCTGCCCTAAGTCATACTTCCCTTTCCCCTTTCTGCTCCCTCACCACTCTGCTCTACCTATCCTGTGAGAGGAATGAAAAGGGACAAATGGGGGCTCATCAAGTTAATCAGCATTCAGTTCAATCTGAGAGACATTTAAATGTCCTCACTATAGTAGTTTCTTAACTCCGTCACTTCCCCAGTGTGAAAGGGGCTCTCTTATAGAAGGCCTTATTCATCTCCTTCCCGTTCGGTACAGAAATCCTGAATGTAATCAGGTATATCAGAAGGTAGGAGTTGACACATCTGGAAACAGAGGGTTGATGCCAGTAACGTAATTGTCACCTTCTGGAATGAACTAGTAGTCAGATAAAGCAGAGCTGTCATCATGTTCATCTCAGACAAGCTGGGAGGAGAGGCTATACTGGAGGACATATGTCCATTCGCCTTATCAGAGAACTGAGAGATGAGAGCTCTAGTCAGCCTGAATCTATTCATGCCCTCTATCGCTGTCAACTGTTCATAACTGGCCCAGGATCAAAAGACGCTTTGGCCGACATCCTGGCCTGTCCTGCAATGTGCATAAAAGGACAGATGCATTCTTAGCACCACTGAGTTTTAGTTTAATTTAAAAATGTCAGGGAGAATATAAGCTCTCTTCATCCTTGTTTTAAAAGTGGGGCTGATGATTGCAAGATTGCAAGAGAACAATATATGATAGGGAACGTGCATGACATTGTAAATTTTGTTTTATTGGGTTTTGTTGGGGTGGGGGGGATTTCTTTACTTTTCTTTCTTTTTGGTTTCTTCTTTAGTATACTGTATGTTGGGCTAGATTTCCCAGAATGCAGTATTTCATTATTTTCTGCTAACATCGTTAACATGCATTATTTTATCACAGACTCCATTTCCTATGATGGGACTTTTTTTTAATAATCAGGCCTATGCAGAAAAACTAACGCACTGTTTGTGCACAGATAATGCAATTTATACCATATGTTCCACCCCGCCAAATGCAGAAAAGAGATTGACGCATGTGTATGCAGCAAAGGAAAAATATGCACACACAGTAACACCACGTGTATGTTTATTAAACAGCAGTAGCGGCTTCCGTGCGATATCGGAGCCACAGCCCCATTGAATTCAATGGGGCCGCGGCTCCGATATCACACGAAAGCTGCTAACTCTGTTTAGTAAGCATACCTCCAAGCATTTAAAATAATATGCAAATGAGCTGCACGTATTAAAATGGAATGCTAATAAGGTCTGCGCCCGATGCAGGAAAAAGCATAGAGGATTACATAATCAGCAGGAGCGCAGATGTCTCTATGCCTGGTCTGAGGTTGCTTAAACGTCTTGCACATGTAGGGAAAGGCTGTTTCGGGGTATATACTTCCTTTGTGTAAAGTGTAAATATGTATATAAGCACCTTGTGTAAAGTCCTAACCTCAATCAACTGTAAATCTGTAACCCTTCTTATGTGTGCTACCCGCCTCACTAATCGAATTGTACCTACCCCTAATTACTGGCCAGTACAACCAGCCTTACCTTGTTTTGCAACCGCTGCTGATCACTGGAAGCAGCGGGATACAAATTTGTACGTAAATAAATAAATAAATAATAAATATACGGATGAACAGTGACCTTGTTCCTGCTCTCCATCTCCATCTTCTAATCCAGTCTTCCCATGCATGCCCAAAATTTACCCGACCTACTCCTGCACACAGTTGTGGCTGTGTCTGGAGCAGACTGTGACCCAAGTCTCTCTGCACTGACTGAGACCATTCCAGAAAGGAATCAGGCTTTTCAGGGATGCATCATGCACTCTACTGTTACCAATAAATATCCCTGCCCCCCCCTACCAAAAAAAAACCACTTGAGCAAAGGAGGCAGATGATTTTTCAAACTGTAGGTAACACTGTGCATGCTCACATTTAGATGATTCATGGAAGTGAGTGCCCTTGGTCCCACAGCCCAGATAATTTCTTTCCTGAGATCTGGTAATAAGAACATAAGAAATGTTATACTGCGTCAGACCGAGGTCCATCAAACCCAGTATCCTATTTCCAATAGTAGCCAATCCAGGTCACAAGTACCTTGCAGGTTCCAAAAAGGCACACAGATTCCAAAATGGTCATCCCGGAGTAAGCAGTGGATTTCCCAGGTCCTCTTTAATAATGTTTAATGGACCTTTCCTCCAGGAACTTGTCCAAACCTTTTTTAAATCCAACTACACTAACAACTTTGACTACATCCTCCAGTAATGAATTCCAGATTCATTACTGGATTTATAGACCTCTATCATATCCCCTCAGCTGTCCTAGCTTAGCTATTTTTCT
Source organism: Ichthyophis bannanicus (assembly GCA_033557465.1). Classification (NCBI taxonomy): domain Eukaryota; kingdom Metazoa; phylum Chordata; class Amphibia; order Gymnophiona; family Ichthyophiidae; genus Ichthyophis; species Ichthyophis bannanicus. The sequence continues at coordinate 389,162,398 of CM066038.1, read as the reverse complement.
GCAGCACTGTCTCTTTCTGCATACTCTGCTGCTGCTGCCAAATGTTGTACTGTGCACAATGCTACCAGTGCAGTGCCACCTGTGCCATCACTAATTTCTGCCAGTCACTGTTTGCCAGTGCCCCACACATGCCTGCAGCTGCCTCTGGAGTGAAGGTGGAACAGAGACATAGGGGCTTGTTTACAAAGCCGCGGTAGCGGTTTCCGCTCATTATCGGAGCCGCGGCCCCATTGATTTCAATGGGGCCGCAGCTCCGATAACGATCAGGAATCGCTACCGCGGCTTTGTAAACAAGCCCCATAGTGAATGAATGTCGAGCTACTTGACTGCTGGTTTGTTTGTTGAACAGCGGTGCAGCATTAACACAATGGCATTGATTGAACGGAACAGATATGCAGTCATGGTGCCCCCAGAGGAAGAGGAAGACCATGCAAACTATTAAATGTTGATAGGTGTCACTCAGGGGTAAAATTACCTATGGGCAGCTGCCCTTTTTGTCAATAGGTAAAAACAGCCTACATAGACTACATTCACACATTTAAACCTGCCTCAAAGCAGATGAAAACATTTGTGAAAGAATTTCAGTACTGTTGGGGATAACTCTGGGAGCCTATTCTATAAAGGTGTACACTTGCTAATGTTGCCTTTAAATAATAAAATCCAGTAAAATAATATCCCATTATGTTTATAGATAAACAATATCAAGACAAATCAAATCATTGCATAAAAAAATTACAAATTTACATTAGTTGTTTTATCTTGGACTTTCAGAATAGGAGCAATCAGTCCATAATAAAGGTCATTTGATCTGAAGAACTATATGGCATTCATCATCGGTCCATCTAAACAAATTTAATAGCAGTATCCATGTCAGTAATTCATAAAATTGAAAATGTTCCAAATATATAACAGTTCATAGAAGAAAAATATTTTAAAATGTATATTTCAATAATTTTAAAATCTCAAAATTCATCAAATAATCAAATTAATATAACTCATTTAGGGGCATGTTTTGCATAAGGTTTAGAATGCAGTAAGAGCGCCATGCTAAAAAGTAGCTAGGTTCCCGCACTAAAACGCCACGCTAACTGCGTAGTGCATAGTGGGGTGGGGATTGGGCAGGTCAGGGACAGAACAGATGTATTGACAGCAGTTTGGGATTAGTGTAGGTGTTAATAGCTCATGATAACTGGTTTGCTGCCCTTGACGCAAATGCCCTTAATGCCACCTCCATGGTAGTGTTAACCTCCTGTGCCTGCTTTCACGGTGCTAACCATAGGGGGTGGACGAACATGCCTTCAGAAGTTAGCACAGGCCCCCTGCACTGGTAATGCTGCCCACACACACATTAATGCCGCAGACCTTAGAAAACATGCCCTTGATAGCGTGTCAAATGTCTGGGTGGGTGCCCCTGTGAGCAGCAGTGATCATCACACGGTGTGGTTTGAGATAAAAGCCAAGGTGCAGTCCAATCATAGCAAGCTCAGAGTCCTAAACTTCAAAAACACTGACTTCAGTAAAATGGCCAAGTACCTGAAGGAGTTGGCAGGATGGGAGAGGATAAGGGAAGTGGAATTACAATGGGCCAAGCTAAAGGAGTGGAGGAGCAGCCTAGTGGTTAGGGCAACTGCCTAGTACCCAGAAGATCAAGGGTTGAATTCCCACTGGCACTCCTTGTGACTTTGGGCAAGTCACTTTACCCTCCATTGCCTTGGAAGAAAAGGTTGGCAATCTACTTCCAGTAATACATTCCCAAGAAAACTCAGAGGTAGCTGGGTTGCTATGAGTCAACCCTGACTTGATGGCACTAAAATAACTCCTAAAGGTGCCAAGAAAAGGGGCAACAGATAAATATGTAAATAAAGTAAATAAAAACAAAAGGAGAAGGAAGCTATTATGGTTCTCCAAAGAAGTGGCTGCTCAAATAAAGGCAAAAAACACAGCTTTCACAAAATTCAAAAGCTTGCAAACAGAGGAACACAGTAAGGAATACAGGATCAAACTAAAAGAGACAAAAAGTGAAATAAGGAAAGCAAAATCAAAGGCAGAGGAAACAATGGCTAAAGATGTGAAGAGTGGCAACAAAACTTTCTTCAGGTATATTCAGAAGAGGAGGAAAATCAGAGATGGAATTGTAGGACTCAGAAGTACTGGGATTGGATTTGTGGAAAGTGACATTGAAAAAGCAAAATTGCTAAACAAATACTGCTCTGCTTTTACTAAAGAAAATCCTGGAGAAGGACCATCTGTGACTCCCAAATAAAAAATGGGAATGAAGTAGATACCACACCATTCACAGAAGATGATGTGTTTGAACAACTTGCAAAACTGAAAGTGGACAAGCCCATGGGACTGGATGGGATACATCCCAGGATACTGAAAGAGCTCAGGGAGGTTCTTGCAGGGCCGTTAAAGGATGTTTTCAACAGATCCTTGGAAACAGGAGTAGTTCCTCAGGACTGGAGAAGGGCGGATGTGGTACCTCTTCACAAAAGTGGTAACAGGGAAGAAGTCACAAACTACAGGCCCGTGAGCCTTACCTCGGTGGCGGGAAAAGTAATGGAGGCGCTTCTCAAAGAGCGAATAGTGGACTTTCTGAAAAACAACAGGTTGCATGACCTGAGGCAACATGGTTTTACCAAAGGACTATCTTGCCAAACAAATCTGATTGAGTTCTTTTACTGGGTGACCAGAGAACTAGATCAGGGGCATGCAATGGATGTCATATACCTGGATTTCAGCAATGCCTTTGATATTGTTCCTCATAGGAGGCTTATCAATAAACTCAGTAGTTTGGGGATGGGTCCCAAGGTGGTGAACTGGATCAGAAATTGGTTGATTGACAAAGGACAGAAGGTGATGGTAAATGGAGCTCACTCGGGTGAAAGGAGTGTGATTAGCGGGGTGCCCCAAGGTTCGGTCCTGGGCCTGGCACTGTTCAATGTATTTGTGAGTGATATTGCTGAAGGACTGCATGGAAAAGTCTGTCTTTTTGCAGATGACACGAACATTTGCAACAGAGTGGACTCCCCTGAGGGAGTGGATAACATGAGGAAAGATCTAAAAAAGCTGGAAGAATGGTCTATTGCTTCGCAGTTAAGATTTAATCTGAAGAAGTGCAGTGTCATGCACTTGGGAAGCAGAAATCCAAGTGAAATGTATGCGATAGGGGGCGAGAGGTTGGTGTGCACGGACCAGAAGGACCTTGGTGTGATTATTTCTGTGGATCTCAAGGTGGCAAAACAGTACAACAAGACAGTGGCAAAAGCCAGGAAGATTTTGGGTTGTATACAAAGAGGAATTACCAGCAGAAAGGAAGAGGTACTCATGCCACTGTATAAGTCACTGGTGAGGCCTCACTTGGAATACTGTGTTCAGTTTTGGAGACCATATCTTGCAAAGGGTATAAAAAGACTGGAAACTGTTCAGAGGAAGGCGACCAAAATGATTTGGAGCCTGCATCAGAATCCTTATGAGAAGAGACTTGAAGATCTAAATATGTACACTCTGGAGGAGAGGAGGGACAGGGGAGATATGATTCAGACCTTTAAATACTTAAAGAAAAATAATGAGCAAACAAACCTCTTCCAAAGACGGGGAAGCTGTAAAACTAGAGGGCATAACATGAAGCTGCAAGTGGGGTAAATTGAAAGGCAAGGTCAGGAAAAACTTTTTCACTGAAAGGGTGGTGGATGCTTGGAATGCCCTCCCGATGGAAGTGTTGGGGCAAATACAGTGACAGAATTTAAAATGGCATGGAACAGACCAAGTAGATCCCTTTACAGCAATAGGATAAAATCTAAATAAACTTAGCTAACTAATTTCTCAACATTCAGGGGTGTCCTAAACGGAACAGTGGGTTCACCCCTTAAACAAAGACATAGGGAGGGGTGGCCTGCATGGAGCGGCAGGTGCACCTACTCTTGCCATCTTACTGTGCAGACTAGATGGACCATACTGGTCTTTATCTGTCATCATTTACTATGTTACTATGTTACTATGATCATGCTGTATACATCACTTGTTAAGGGAATTTAAATTATAGTGCTACTTAAATAATAGGACTGTGCATAGATACTTTTCATGTTTTTGCATTTTGTTTCATTTATTTAAAAGGAAAACAAAACAAAATAAAAAATAAAATATTTTTTCCATCCTGAACCACAAAAACAATTATCCTTCAGAGCCCTTCTCTTATCTCGCCCAGCCTTTCTCAACCCATCTGACCCTAATGAGTTTCTCACAGGAGAGAAGCAATCCCTATTTGGTCCTGTCTCTGCAGTGATGTAAAAGCAAATGGCACCATTAGACTGAGGCTAGCAGCTCTGATAACTACTTCATACAAGAAAATGGCACAAATGTGGGCCTGGCTGAGTTCACCACCTTTTCTGAATAGCAGAAATGAACAATGGCATGTTCCTCAGCCTGACAGAACCATTTGTAATTGTAGCACTGCTGTGGAGAGCCATAAGTGATGGCTCCTGTCCTGTGAGGAAGTGAGATCACTAGAGCAAAACAAGGTCCTTGGAAACTGGAGAGAATGAAAGAGGACATAAAGGAATTGTTTTATAGTATGGGAAAGGCCTATGCTTTTTAAAACGAAATGAATGATTATAAACCAAATGTATTTCTTCTTTTGTTTTATCATAAAAATGAATTGAAATGAAATTGCCTGATTGTGTTACTTTGTCTTTTACAGGGCTCACCTCAGTGATCTCACAAGGGCCTTGCCAGTACTGATGAGGGTACCGGCACCAACACTCACTCTCATGGATGGAAGACCTGCAGAACCACATGGTTATTACGTGATTATATTCTGGTCTGGCAGCCTCTCTGGTTTTCCCAGCTACTCTTGCATCCGAAGGACATAGTCCACCAGGTTCTGTCCCAGGGTGTGCTCCTGTTTCTAAGTCTCCTGAACTATTCCAGGATTGCCCTGGTTCACTTCTCATAAAGCAACTCAAAGGGGGAGAAAACCATGAAGCTCTGATGAACCTCTCAGATGGCAAATATCCTCAATATCGGTTTGAGAGATTTATTGAAGAGTTCAAGAAGTCTATCCATCTGTGGGTGATACACTAGGGTATGAAGAGTTTTTACCTGCAACAATGCATAAACTCTCCGCATTACTTGTGACTTAAATGGGGTTCCCTGGCCTGAACAGGGCCAGACCAACCATCAGGCAAACTAGGTAGTTGCCTAATGTGTCAGCTACTTTTTGGCAGTGGGGGAGGGGGAAGAGCATTCAAAGCTAAACAGTAGTTTCTCACATTCTGGGGGGCATATGGCTTAAGGTTTGCCTAGGGTGCCAATACTTTGAACCAGCTCTGGGGCTGGCCCTGAGTCCAATAAAACCTCCTGGTCAAATCATCTCATGAGAAGGCCTCATTCAAGGTGGTTGCCACTGTTGCAGTCTTTATATAACACAACAACAGTACAGTGTCTTATTCAAGAAAGATTAGAATGCACCTGTTGCCTCAGGTGGTCCTCTCCAAAGGTCCTACCAAATCCATGATGACTTGCTCAAAGCTTGTTTTCACAAAAGTCATTAGTGCTAAGGGGGTCAGGTCAGATTTTAGCAGACTTAATTACTTAACATCTTGTACAGGACTGACAGTAAAGCTGAAATCAGTTATATAGCCTTGCCCAATAGAATTGTACTAATATTTGCTTGCAGCTAGCTCGTCCCTCTGGAAGGCAACTCAGCTGCTGTTTGTCAGTAGATTACTCATGTAAATGGTTCAGGTTATCTCTGACCACCCTGCCAAGTGAGCGGACCACTCAAAGTTCATCAGAAAGTAGTCCATATCCTCTCGGGGAGTCATTTTGGGCATTACTGGAAGGATTTTTCAAGCTTTTGTAGCCTACACGGATTGGCCCATCTGTGTGAGGGAGTTCTGTTGCAGTTCCATCTGTTTCTGTAGAACCCGCTGCTGCTCACACTGGTGCTACACAATAGTCTGCAGCTGTTGTTCCCCTCTTCCTCCAGGGCCTGGAGTAACTGTTCCATAGTGGGCTGGGCCACATTCAGTCTATTCCTTTCTATTTCCACAGAACTATGGTTGTAAAACAAAACAAAACCTGGCCTGTCCAGCCTAACTAACCTTTTCAGCTTCCACTCCTAGGACAGGAATAAACCCTTTAGCCTATAACCAGTGTTATACTATAGTAAGACCCAGAACCCTTAAGAGATTAATAGATTCATAGTCTTTGCTTGAGATGCTGTTATCCCACTACTGCTACCACATGTGATAGCATGTACAAGTGGCTCAAGTTCAGGGTCAGTGGTAAAACCCTGCCAAAATAGCAGTTCAGCTGAGGCAGGTTCAGAATTCCAACAGAAAAAGGCTTTATTCAATATACAACATAAAAATGTCTGACTTACCTTTTGCAGGCTTGCAAACAGCACAAAGGAAAAATCATATATACAGTCAGCATAGTCTTGAGTACTTATTTCTTCTCTGGTCCTCCCCTCACTCAACCCCTGAGGTTTTAAATTCTTTACTTGGGGGTCTGTTTACTAAGATGTGCTAGTGGCTTCCATGCAAAATCAGAGCCGCAACCCAGTTTTGTTCAAAGGGGCTGCAGCTCCGATTTTGCATGGAAGTCGCTAGCGCCAATTAGTAAACAGACTCCCTGGTCTCGCTCCTCTCCTTAGGTTCCACAGCTCTACTTCTGTAGTTAGGCTTTTGTCTTTTAAGGAGAATTTGGGATTATCTTCCATATACTCTTTTACAAAGGTCAAATTAGTTTTCTTCATATATTTGTACATTTTAAGTTGTAAACAAGACACTTGGTGCCACAAAAGCATATGACACTGATAGTCACAAAGGGTGGCAATTTTTAAATTTCCCATGGACTTTGCAAGCCCATGGGTACACTGAACTTTACCCAATACATACAAGCTCATTTTCAAAGACATTTTCACCAGAGATACATTAAGGACCTGATATTAATTAAGCTTCAGGTGAACAAAGTACATTAAATGTATTAGGTATAGTTTTATTAGTACAAGTATCCCTAGCAACCCTTAGTAAGTAAAGAAATTAAATATCTAAACGCAACCTTAAAACTAAGATGCAGACAGCAGTCCAGCAGCGAGATGGGAGTTTTCCAGTCTTTTGCATTGAGTGTCACGTGTATGATTTTCTCCAAGTTGGTGAAGGGTCTTACGTGTGCACTAGGTGCAATGAGCTCTTTCCTTTCAGGGAACGAGTCCAATCTCTGGAAGCTAGAGTAGCAGACTTGGAGGACATAAGGAAGACAAAGAGGCACATCGACGAGACTTACAGGGATATAGTACTGAAGTTCCACCTCCATTTTGGCAGCATCCCTGTTGCCATGGAGGAGAGAGGACAAGAGAGCATCACACTGGTGTGCAGGAAGTAATCCTGTAGCTAGGACCTGTCCTCCAGGTGATGTAAAATCCTCTTGCACCAAGGAGGTTTCTCCAGGGCCATGTGCCCATGAGGGAAGGGTTAGGACAGTCATTATAGTTGGCGATTCGATCATTAGGCATGTACTGTAGATAGTTTGGTGGCTGGTGGACGTGAGGATCGCCTGGTAATATGCCTGCCTGGTGCAAACGTAGTAGACTTCACGTGCCACTTAGACAAGGTCTTAGATAATACTGGGGAGGAGTCTGCTGTCTTGGTACATGTCGGAACCAATGACATAGGAATGTGTGGTAGGGAGGTTCTGGAGGCTAAATTTAGGCTTTTAGGTAGGAAATTGAAATTTAGAACTTCCAGGGTAGCAATCTCCGAAATGCTTCCCGTTCCATGCGCAAAGCGCAAAAGGCAGGCAGAGCTCTGGAGTCTCAATGCGTGGATGAGACGGTGGTGCAAGGATGAGGGGTTTGGATTTGTTAGGAACTGGGAAACATTCTGGGGAAAGGAGGGGCTCTTCCAGTGGTGTGGACTCCACCTTAAACCGAATGGAACCAGGCTGCTGGCATTAATCTTTAAAAAGGAGATAGAGCAGCTTTTAAACTAGATAATAGGGGAAAGCCGACAGTAGCCCAAGGGCGCATGGTCCGGAACAATGTATCCTTGAAGGATACTAGCAAAAGACTGAAGTTAGGGTATATCAGCAGAGAGGCTCCAATAAAGACAAAAGTAGCCCAAATGTCTTTGAGTACAGAGCTTAAAGATTCCAAATTACCCCTGCCTACCGATAGCCAGATTAATATGAATAAAATACAGCCTCTAAAATGCTAGTATGCAAATGCTGGAAATCTAAAAATAAGATGGTAGAGTTAGAATATATAGCACTAAATGAGAGATTAGATATGATTGGTATATCAGATACATGGTGGAAGAAGGACAACCAGTTGGAGACTCTGATACCTGGGTACAAAATATATCGAATGATAGAGCAGATCAAATTGGTGGAGGGGTTGTGCTCTATGTTAGAGAGAGCGTTGAGTCACAAAGGATTAAAGTTTGGCAGGAAACCAAATTCTGCTGTAGAATCTCTATGGATTGAAATTCCATGTAAAAAGGGGAAGGGGAAGGCGATGGCAGTGGGGGCGTACTATCGACTGCCTTGCCAGAATGAACAAATAGATGATGAAATGCTCAAGGAAATCAGGAAAGCTAACAAATGTTACAACACAGTAATAATAATGGGTGATTTCAATTACCCTGGTATCGACTGGGTTAGTTTCACAGCAGGACGTGCTAGGGAGACAAAGTTTCTAGATGAAATAAATGACTGCTTCTTGGAGCAGCTGGTTCATGAACGATCAGAGGAGAAACCATTTTGGACCTAGTCCTTAGTGAAACACAAGATCTGTTGCAAGAGATGAGGGTGTTGGAGCCACTTGGCAATAGTGATCATAGCATGATTATGTTTGATTTAATAAATGAATGAAGGACAATAAGGAAATCGACAGTACTACTTTTTAATTTCCAAAAGGGAGACTATGATAAAATGAGGAAAAAACTAAAAGGAGCAGTTGCAAAGGTTAAAGATTTACATCAAGCTTGGGTGTTGTTTAAAAATGCTATCTTGGAAGCCCAGACCAGCTGTATGCCACACTTTAAGAAAAGTGGAAGGAAGTCCAAAAAACTGGCAGCATGTTTTAAAGATGAGGTCAGAGAGGCTGTTGTTGCCAAAAAGGCATCTTTCAGGAAATAGAAAAGGGAGCCAAATGATGAAAACTGGAAACAACACAAGCACTGGCAAGTTAGATGCAAGGCATTAATAAGGCAGACAAAGAGAGAATTTTGAGAAGAAGCTCGTTGTGGAAGCAAAAATGCATAAAAATATTTTTTTTCAAGTATATTCAGAGCAAAAAAACCATGAGAGAGTCAGTTGGACCATTAGATAATAGAGGGGTTAAAGGGGCACTAAGAGGGGACAAGGCTATAGCGGAGAGAATGAATGAATTCTTTGCTTCAGTCTTTACTGAAGAAGATGTAGGAATATTACCCATGACTGAAATGGTATTTAAAGGAGATGCTGCAGAAGAATTGAAAGAAATATCGATACACCGGGAAGATGTATTACAACTATTTGATAAACTGAAAAGTAGCAAATCACCTGGACTGGATGGTATACATACAAGGGTGTTGAAAGAACCGAAATATGATGTTGCAGACCTACTATTAGTAATCTGTGAACTATCATTAAAATCATCTATGTAATACCTGAAGAATGGAGGATGGCCAATGTAACGCCAATTTTTTAAAAGGGTTCCAGGGATGATCTGGGAAACTACAAACTGGTAAACCTGACGTCAGTATCGGGAAAAATGGTGGAAACCATCATAAACAACAAAATTACTGAACATGTAGATAGTCTTGGTTTAACGGGAGACAGTCAACATGGATTTCGCCAAGGAAGGTTTTGTCTTACTAATCTGTTTTGTTTTTTTGAAGGCGTGAATAAACAGTTAGACAAAGGTGAGTTGGTTCATATATGTATCTGGACTTTCAGAAAGCCGTTGAAAAGGTCCCTCATGAGAGACTTCTGGCAAAATTAAAAAGTCATGGGATAGGAGGCCGTGTACTATTGCGGATCAGGAACTGGTTAAAAGCTAGAAAGCAGAGGGCAGAGCTAAAAGCTAGAAAGCAGAGGGTAGAACTAAATGGCCAATTTTCCCAGTAGAGAAAGGTGGATAGTAGAGTACCCCAGGGATCTGTGCTGGGTCCGCTGCTTTTTAACATATTCATAAATGACCTGGAAATGGGAAAGATGAGTGAGATTATAAAATTTGCAGATGACACAAAGCTATTCAAAGTTGTTAAAACCCATGAAGATTGTGGAAAATTGCAAGAGGATCTTGATAAATTGGAAGACTGGGCATCCAGATGGCAGATGAAATTTAATGTGGACAAGTGCAAAGTTATGCACCTAGCAAATAAAAATCCAAACTATCATTACATGATGCAAGGTTCCACATTGAAACCACCACCCAGGAAAAAGATTTAGGCGTCATCATGGATAACATTTTAAAACCCTCCGCCCAGTGTGCAGCAGCACCCAAGAGAGCAAATAGAATGCCAGGTATCATATGGAAAGGAATAAAGAATAAAATGAAGGATATTATAATGCCTCTGTATCGTTCCATGGTGCAACCACACCTTGAATATTGTGTGCAATTCTGGTTGTATCTTAAAAAGGATATAGTGTTATTAGAAAAGGTACAGAGAAGAGCCACCAAAATGGTAAAGGGGATGGAAGGATACCCCTATGAAGAGAGGCTAAAAAGGTTAGGGCTCTTCAACCTGGAAAAGAGACGGCTGAGGGGAGATATGATAGAGGTCTATAAATTAATGAATGGAGTGGAACGGGTAAACGTAGATCCATTGTTTACACCATAAAAATATATCAAAACTAGGGGGCATACAATGAAGCTACAGGGTGACCTATTTAAGACTAATAAGAGAAAATATTTTTTCACTCAACGTGCAATCAAAATCTGGAATTTGTTACCAGAGGATGTAGTAAAATCTGTTAGTGTTGCAGGGTTTAAAAAGGGTTTGGAGAAGTTCCTGGAGGAAAGGTCCACAAACCATTATTAAAGTGGACCCAGAATATCCACTGCTTGGCCCAGTAGAAGCATTGTGGAACCTGTGTCTTTTGCAGAAACTGCTAGGTACTTGTGACCTATATTGGCCACTGTTGGAAACAGGATACTGGGCTTAATGGACCTTGGTCTGACCCAGTATGACATCTTATGTTCTTATATTCTTAAACTTCCTGAGTTTCCTTTTAAAAATGGCATCTGCAAAGTTCCTACAGAAGTTACACCTGTATTTCTGTGAATTGAGTCCATTGAGAAAAGTACACATGGAGGTCTGATAATCAGATCTCCGTATGCACTTTTACTCCCTGAACTTGCCATTATATCCAGGAACAACCCTAAAAATATGCAGACTTTGATTTAGTAAATGTAAGAAATTTTCAAAATCTCATTTACATGGATAATACTGTTTACCCATGTACAGTCTTTTCAAAATTGACCTCCTCCTTACTTAAAAATGTAATGCTAAGAGTTGCTAACTATAGAGAGGTGACAGTAGAGAGAGAAAAGAAACTGTAATTTCTGGAGGAGGCTCTAGGTCTCAAAAAAGCATTGAGCTATGTTTTGGTATGCTGAAGCTCTCCAAGACACATCTGGAGAAAACCAGCTGCTTCCTCTGGTTTTGCTTGAATGAGAACATATGTTTCTACGAGGACTTTCACATTCTCAGTCTTCATCCATGTTCCATCTCACTAGCAACCTCCATCTAACAGAGGCAGTGAACTTTCCCTATTGCCAAGAAACTTTCAATAAGTAGCAGTAGGAAAGGCAGTCGGATGGGAACAAGCAGAACAACTGGGACCCTGTTTCCCCCCTCCCCCTCAACCCACATTCACATAAGAGTCTTTAGAGTAACTGCAGTGGAAAAGAATCACCATTCTTTTAGTTAAAATGTAGGGTCTGCTTTTCAAAAAGGCTGGTGTTTAAATGCCATGGCAGTTAGCCTTAGTGTTTAAATATTGGTGGGATATTCTGTGGTAGCATTTGAATAGGAAATGCCACTGATTATCTAGGCTGAGTGGTGCTAACCAGATAAACGGTGACTTTATTCAGTTATGGGGTCATTCCAAACTGCGTTTAGTGGGGATGGACGTCCAGGTCAGATGTCCATCCCCGTTAAACACCCGGGACCATGTCCCCTGCCTAAAGCTCCCTGCAAGTACATAGGAGATGTGCGGGGAGTTCTGGATGGGGGCAGGAGGGGTCGGGCTGAAGGAGAAGGTGGACAGTGGGTGGGGATATGACCCCAGATGTATAGGGCCGATCCTGAGGTTGGCCCTGTCCGTCCAGTATTACCAGCATGGACAGGGGACTTATTCCACCTCAGAGGTAGAATAAGCCCCCCGGGATGTTGGGGGACGGTGGCGCATGGCAAGGTCAGTAGGGCGAGGGGTTGCATGAGCTTCCCCGCAGCCCGACCCTGCCTTTGTAAGGCTGCATCGAGGGTCCGTTTGTGGGGAAAGACCTTTGTTTCGGTGGCTGGGGATCGCAGCTCGTTAATGGAGCTACTGTGCCATGGCAACAGGATGCCATGGCACCGTGGCTCCATGCAAGAGCAGGGATAGGCCTGTGCGGGGAGAAGATTGGATGTCCGGTGACACAAAATCAGGGTACAGCCACCCGTCCAGGTACTGGACGGTTATCTAGACCTGATTCTGATCCCGCGGGGATATCCAGGTGGGCAGAACGTTCCCCATTTGGAATCGGGCCCTTAGTATCAATATATTCAGTCAGTACCCATCCATCTTGCAAAGTAGGCCTGCTTTTTAAGCAGTCTAAGTTCAGCAGATCAGTGCTAACTGGATAAAGTCACCATTTTTCTTGTTAAGACAGACACACTCTTTGCCCATGCATATTCAGAAGCAATATCCAGATAATTCTGATGAATATCACAGTAAGTGCCCTTAGCCAGTCAATCTCCCAGCTAAGTGCTCTCAATATCGACCCCATAACTCATATGTGCTTTCATCTAGTCATCCCTGTTTCTATAGGGCAAATCTAAGGGCAGTGAGATGGAGGTGAAGTCCTAAGAGTAACAGTCAGAGAAAGGTCATTAAGGGAGGACTGTTATACAGTGAGAGAAAATGAAAGTGAGAAAGGCACACAATGTTTCATAGCTAGAAGTAAAGACACACTGAACACAGCTAGAGCAAAGGAACCATGATATATTACATCAGAAGGTCAAAAGTGTTCACAACAAGGAAGTAGGAAAACAGTCAGATATAACAATGAATGACTAGATGGAAAAAATATAAGTCAACATCTGTAACATCTTTGAGGGTATGCCCAGTTTTCTATTGTAAATGTTCTACAGATCAAGTTGCTGAATTGGCTTTGAGAGATGACCACTGTAAGTGTAGACAGTGGTTGTTGATTCTTGTCTGGATTTGGTGGACCGTTATCCAACATGGCTGGTATATTTGGTACCATATTTCCAACATGTGTACCCACTGGTTCTGCAACATTATCAATGCCATTCTCCTGCAACACACTGTGTGAAAGTGGCTGCTCAGCCACTTGCAGGACCACTTGTAGTACCCCATGACTGTGGTGATAGAAAGTCCCTTCAGTGTCCACTAGATATGAGTGTGATGGGACTATTTGCACACAGGTACCCAACCTCCAATGATTTGCACAATTACCTGGTAGTGGTTTCATGCAGACTGAGTCTGCATTATTCAGCTCAGGCAAGTCTCTTGCAGATATGTCATATCTTGACTTAACACATTGCTTTTTGTGTTGTGTTTTTTCTGATACACCTTGTACCACAAAGGGCTCAAATAGCTTGCTGGCTATTGGCAGAGATGTCTCCATTCTCCTTGACATCAGGTGCTGGCCTGGGCTGCTCTCCATGCCCTCTGTTAGTTTGGTTCACCAGTACAGTATAGCTGTCCATGGGTCTTCACCGTCCCTTTTTGCTTTCTTGCACAGGATCTTCACTATCTTTACAGCAGATTCAGCTTTGCCTTTAGCTTGTGGGTGCCTTGGTGACAGATCCAGCCTACCCGCTAGGCAAACCAGACAGTTGCCTAGGACGGAATCTTGTAGAGGGCAGCAAAGAACTGCTAGTCAAAGCAAAATAATGGACCCTAACAGCCACAGAAAGTCAGACTCATCAGTGCTTGATTTTATGGGCACTTTGCATATAGTCCATTTATCCTTGTCAATGACTTTTGGAAATGTCCTTCATTAGGTATTTATTTACAAAACAAAGTTTAATATTTAAAAGTATGATGTCCAAATATTCTTTTAATAGTATTTTCTTGGAGGGAAGGTGTTACGATTATTATGACTGAGTTTAATTATCAAAATCTGTGTGGGGCTTCTAGGGGTCTAAATGCTAAGTGTGAGAGGGCCCAAGGCTGAAGGTTTGTTTAGGGTGTCTAACAACATTGCACTGGGCCTGCTTGATGATGTAGTAACATGTTCAAACCCCCACTCAGCAGAAAACATGCAAGTAAATTTAGGTCATTTTCTGAGATCACTGGGATCAAATTGGCCACAGTGTGCAGCACTTGATTGTAGTTTCAGCAGACACATTTGGGAGCTGTTCAGTTTCCTAGAAGTCTGAATAGTGATCCACTTTCAACAAGAATTTTTTCCCAGTGAAGGTAAATAAGTCCATGCTGACAATCTGCCAAGGCTGCACCAGTATGTCATGTGATATCACCCAGGCACTTTCTTCTCGATATACATATCTGTCTCATGCATATTTATTGTGGATATCCTGAAAACCCGACTGGATGAGCGTGCCCCAAAGACTGGGTTGGGAATCACTGTTTTAAAGGACAGCTTCCAAAGAGCTCAAAAGACAATTACTTAAAACTGTGGTTTAAAGAGAGTTTAAACCTTTTTTATAATCCTCAAACATTTAAACAAGGGTTCAAAAGAGTTCACAATCATTATGGCAAACCTTTAAATCAGGGATTTAGGCTGCAGTTCCCATAAAAGGTTCTTAAACTTCAATTCAATCCTTAAACAGGTCTTTAAATGACCATAACCATAACCATAACCATAACCATAACCATAAATGATAGTTCAACAAGGTTTGAAAAGGTTTCTGAAAAACAGAGTTCTGTACTTCCCTTCACCCTCCCATCCATCTTCATGTATATTTACCCACCTGAACTGCTCTTTCTATTCCCTGTGTCAAACCCGCTCTGTCCGTCCATTCCTTTCCGTCTCCTCTGTCCACACTTCTACTTTCCCTAGTAATGACCTGTATTGATTACTGCAACGTTGTCCTCGCAGGCCTCCCCCATTACCAACTTTGTAGACTACAACTCCTTCAGAACACTGCCACCTGCTTACTGACCCGTGCTTCTCGTTCAGACCACATCACTCCCCTGCTCATGCATTTGCACTGGCTGCCCATACAATTCTGGATATATTGCAAGATTCTTACTATAGTCCACCATACCAATCACTCTAACACCCCTCAGTATCTCTCTAATCACCTATTCCTACTGCCCACCACGCATGCTCACTTAGAATGCACACATGCCTCTGCTTTCTTTTTCCTCGGCCCCCTTCTCTGAAACTTTCTCCCACCTGCCTCTGCCTAGAATTTTCCTTTCCACGTTTCAAATCATTGCTAAAACCACATCTCTTCACCGTCGCCTTTGACCTTCACCTCACCCCTTGTTTTTTCTTTGTCTTCCAGTCTATCTGCTTCCTCTTTCCTCTTCTGTCTTTCCTTTCCTGTCTTGCCACGATGCTCTTCTTCCTTTCTGTTTTCCCATAGCATGCAATTTTTACTGTAAACTGCCAAGATACCTTGGTCCAGGGTGGAATATCAAAAAACTCAATAAAGATAAAGATCATGCATATGCCAAAGTGGGCTCTTGTCCTTAAAAGCCTGTGCTACTCGAGACTAACACAGCTACCTTTCTGAAAACCTTTGATATCATGACTTCTTAGAAAGTCACATCAGTAAAAAAGTTTTAACTTCTAAAGAGGATCAAAAAAAAATGTACAATTCTGTATTTTTCTCATACTGCAAATGCAATAGCAGAGTAATTTGAGTTTCAAAGACTTTTCTTTAAAAAACCAACAGAAATAGTTGTGTTCGCTACCCATGTAATATGAATTAACATGGTTAATATGTGTTTTTAAAAGTCTCGTTTTATTCAATGGTTCCTCCTCTTCTGCATTTCCCTCTTAGTTGATGAACCTTAAGGGTCTGTTCTAGGACCTCTCCTTTTCTCTCTCTATACCCAGTTCCTCAGTGCCCTCATCTTTTCCCATGGTTTTCACTATCATTTTTGTGCTGATGATTCTCAAATCTATTTTTCCTCACCTGATATGTCTCTTGTACTCCAATCCCGTATCTCCACTTGTTTGTCTGACGTTGTTGTCTGGATGTCTTTCCGCCATCTGAAATTGAACATGGATAAAACTGAGCTTCTTATTTCCTCCTAAGCCCTTCTCCCACCTTCCTCCTTTCTCTATCACTGTCGATAATAACATACTACAACCTGTCTCTTCAGCCCATAACCTTGGAGTCATTTTCAACTTCTTGCTTTCCTTCTCATCTCACATTCAACAGATTGCTAAAACCTGTCATTTCTATTTGTTTAACATTAGCAAAATTTGTCCCTTCCTCTCTGAAGACACTATTAGGACCCTTATTCATAGGGGTGGCCCAAGACAGGTGCGGGGCCATGTGCGGAGATTCATTGTGGGGCCTCATTTGCATAAGGGGCCTCACTTGCATAAATATTTGCATCATGTTAACATGCGCTTTTAGTAAACATGACTCTTAATGAGTGTCTGGATAAAGAAAGACTACCAGATTTCTAAATTACTATATTCCAGTGCCAATCGCCAGGCCCATTAGGAAGTACTATAAACACTGACCATTTAGAACCCATAGCAAACCCGCCATATCATAACAGCACTACCAGGACTCACAAAGCACCTTACCCTACCTATCAAAAGGCAACACTGCAAATATTAAACCAATACATCTCACTGGGGGAAAGAGAACAAGTGGGACTGTCAAATAGAAGCTACATGAACAGAATACCTCAGATTGGCTGCACATGCAGAACATAGACCGTAACCACACAGAGAACAAGGGATCATAATTTAGAAATAGGAAGATAATAATTAAATTGGGAACTCCAAAAACCAAACATGAAATGTACAACAACACTGGAAAAATACAACTATAAATTAATTTCCTCTTGTACTAAACAAAAACGCAAATACATTAGCAATGCACATTTCCCACAGCTGACATATTCCAGTTAATAAATTCAAAATAAAAAGTATTTTTCTACCTTCTGTTTGGGCATTTTATTTTTCAATTGCAATTGCTCCAGTCGCTTTCTTCTGGTTTCTTTGTGTCTTCTGCGAGCTGTCCATTTTTCCTTTCTTCTCTCTTATAGATTTTTTCCATTCTCTATATCTGCTTTAACATACTGATCTTTCCCCTTTTTCTCTTTCCCCCATTTCTTTCTTTATTCCTTTATCATCCACTCAAATTTCACCCTTCCATCCTCAATCTCCACTTACTCTCCCAATACCCGGCCAATGGTAGATTTTTCTTCTCTCCCACACAAAATATATTTTCCCCTCTCCATCCTCATTCCCCAGCCCCATCCCCTTCTAATCCTCCCCCAAAAATCAGTTCCCTTCTAGTTCTAGACCCACCCAGTATCTGCTCCCTTCTAGTCCCAGTCTCCCATGCGCCCACATCAGCCCATTTCCAGTCCAAGCTCCCCCCATCAGCCAATTTCCAATCCTAGCCCCTAGTCTTGCCCCTATAAACTTTAGGGTCTGAGAGGGGAGCAAAGTGGACTTTGCGTAGTTTATGACAAAGCCCAGATGCTGAAGAAGAGAGACAGTGCGAAGAGTGGCCTGTCAGGCCTCCTGGAGAGACTGGCCCCTGATGAGCCAGTCGTCCAGGTATGGGAAGACAAAAATTCCCTGATTCCCTATTCCAGCCCCCCATCAGCCCATTCCAGCACCCCATCAGGTCAATTTCAGTCCAAGCTCCCTCCGATCAGCCCATTTCTAGTCCTAGACCCTCATCAGCCATTTCCAGTCCTATTCCAGCTCATCACACCATTCCCAGTCCAAGCTCCCCCATCAGACCATTTCCAATCCTAGCCCCCGCATCAGCCATTTCCAGTCCAAGCTCCCCCATCAGCCAATTTTGAATCCCAACCTCTCCATCAGCCAATTTCCAATCCTATCCCCCATCAGCCAATTTCCAGTCCTAGTCTAGCCTCCCATCAGGCCATTTCCAGTCCAAGCTCCCCATCAGCCCATTTCCAATCCTAGCCCCCTATCAATCATTTCCTGTCCTATTTCAGCCCCCATCAGCCCATTTCCAGTCGTAACCCAGCCCCCCATCAGCTATTTCCAGCCCAAGCTTTCCCCCCCCCCATATCAGCCCATTTCCAGTCCCAGCTTTCCCTCCCATCAGCTCATTTCCAGTCCTAGCCCCCCATCTGCCCATTTCCAGTCCTATTCTAGACCCCCCACGCCCGCCAAAGAGCCCTGCGGCCATCTAAGTGTCTTCAGAGCTGAGCCAGGGAAGCCTGCATGAGGCCCCGGCTCCCTCTGCACAGCCGCCAGCTTGAAGAGTGTTTTCCCTCATGCTGGCTGCTGTTACTGTGAAGCACGCTGAATGCCGGGAAAGGTTAAAGGGCATTTCCTGGCACTTGCGCGCTTCACAGTAACAGCTGCCAGCGTGAGGGAAAACACTCTTCAGGTTGGTGGCTGTGCAGAGGGAGCTGGGGCCTCGTGTGGGCTTCCCAGCTTCCTCTGAAGCCGTCCATTTGTGGGAGAATGAAGTTTGCGCAGGGCTCCCTGAAGTGCGGGGCCCTGTGCGAATAACATTCTCGCATAATGGACGGCCCGGCCCTGCTTATTCACTCCTTAATTACCTCTCACCTAGACTATTTCAACCTCCTCTTTGCTGGTCTTCCTCAATCCCATCTGTTTCCTCTTCAATCTGTTCAGAACTCTACGGCATGATTGATTTTCTGCCAGCCGTGTTACTCTTATGTGACCCCTCTATTGAAATTGCTTCACTGGCTTCCCTTTCAGTTCCGTATTCATTTCAAACTACTTCTCCTAACCTTTAAATGCATTCACTCTACGGTCCCTCATTATCTTTCCTCCCTCCTCTCTCCCTGCTCCCCCCATGTGAACTCCGCTCCTCCTCTGGTATCCCTCTCTCTATGCCCTTCTCTTCTAATGCTAACTCCATACTTCGATCTTTCACATTGCTGCTCCTTATGCCTGGAATAAGCTTCCCATATCTCTACATGAAGTCTCTTCTCTCTCCCTTTTCAAATCCTTGCTAAAAACGTAACCTCTTTGAGACCACTTTCAGACCATGATCTTTGCTTTCCTTGTGTCTCCTCTTCCCTTTGACCTCATGCTTCTTGTATTGTCACGTCTGTTTGTCTTTTAGATTGTGAGCTCTTTGAGCAGGGACTGTCTTTCTTTGTGTTTGCATATGCCTTGTAGCACTTAATAAATGAATAATAATAATAATAACCTACTACCAATATGTGTGTTGATGGTATTAACATGTGTAGTAGCTACTAAGCTACTACCACTACTACTATTACTGAGCATTTAATAGCGCTATAAGACATACACAGTGCTGCACAGACACATGTAAGAGACGGTCCCTGCTCATCAGAGTTTACAGTCTATTCAAGACAGACAACACTGTAGCTGTAGACACAGGATACATCTAGCGGGAATGGTAAGGAAACACAAAGGAGACCGTGTGTGTCAAGATCCAAAAGCAGCAGCGAAGAGGTGCAGGTATACCTGCAAATTGGGTGAAAAAGAAAAGTTGATAGTTTTATCTCTCACACTAGCTTCTTTTTCCTCTAAAGACAGAAAAAGAAACCAAAGCTTATGTTAAAGTATGAAGAAGCTTTATGAGAAAACAATGAAAACCCCTGGAAGGTTGCAGAGGAAGGCAGGCCAGATGTCAGCAGTAAGTGCTCTAAAACCTCAAAACAATGAATAATGTTTTATGACTGGGAAAACTAAATCAAGTGACGTCATCCCAACCACAAGAAGCAGTGAAATGTGAATCCCTTTTATGGAACGCATCTGGAAAATACAAATGCTGATTTCTTTTTTTCACTTGATGACTTTCCTTTGCTTTTCACATTGGCGGGTGGGTTTTTTTCACCTTGAAAACAGCTGGCCAGAATAGACAAAAAAAGTTACTTTGCCATAGCTTTTAAAATCTTTTTTTAATAAAGCCATATCTTTAACACTAGAAGCCCCAAAGTGCGTCAATTGACGCAAATGCATCTTCGAAGGTTTATACCAGCGCCACTGCTAGAAACATGTCAGCTATGTAATGATGTCACATACTGCACGTAGTAAACAAATAAGTAACTTCAAATTAATTCACATCTTCATTTCGTGCTCAACGTAGTCGTCGTGATAATGTGTCAATTGATGCACTTTGGGATTTCTAGGTAAAATGCCTTTTTGGGGCTTCTAGTGAGTTAAATAAATATAACTAGAAATCTGATGATGGTTTTCAGGTTGTTCTCATTAAGCTTGATTCTCCAGTCTGTCTCCCCTTCCCTGTCCTTAGTAGAAGATTTTAATTGGAGAGTCAGTTCTTCCTCTTATTAGACTCCACAAATAAGTATAGAACTATGAACACTCTTTGGTGGATTTATATTTAAGCATGTTTTCCATTTGTTTAAATTGTAAAAGTTACACTAGGGGAGTAATTTTGTAAGGGGGAGCATAACTGATTTCACAGGATACGTCCTTGCATTTGAGATATTTTAGTCATTAATGTATGTATATTGCTATATATGCATGTTAACAACATCTTATAAAATAGTGACCAGCATAAAAGTGAACGTATTGACATAATGTTGCACACTTTGCTGGTGTGAGTGTGTGTTTATGGGCGGAGAACAAACATTTGTGCATAAATTATTACATTTTATAATTTATGTGCATTGTAGAAGAATATAGGTATGGTCATTTATACCAGTTCTAGGTCTGCTGAAAATTTCCATGCCTTATCTTAAGGTAGGATTTCTGCCAATTATGCTAGTATTTTTTAAAAAGAAGTAGTGCCTTAAAAGTGCTTTAGCTAGGTTCTCCCTTATAAAAAATTACCCTCCAAATGTCAAGATCTTTAAGAAGTAAAGAAAAAGGAAGTGAAAGACTAACTCTTAGGATCTATTTTATTACATGACTTTAGGTGCCTAATATGAATTTTAATGTGTGGGGCACCATGTTAACTGTGCAAATTTCTGCATCAAACAAGTAAGGGGTCATTTAATAAACCCTTTACACATAAAACACCAATATGAGTGTAGAAAAGGACACTTATGAAATTAGATCATGCCTAAAAGTATGCGTGGTGCCAGCCAACTCATACTTGTACAGTAGGTATGCTCCGTAGGCGAAGTTTGGTTAGGTGTCGAGATTACCATGCATATTTTATAAAATACATTTGTCCATTCATAAAGTGAACACTAATATTTAGGCCTGTTCAAGAGCAGACATGTCTGTGCCTGGATTCTAGACAATTTCTGCCAGCTTCTACTAGTATTTTATAAAGACAAATAGGTGCCTATAAATCTTTACAAAATAGGCAAGAGCTAGGCGCCTTCCTGCTCAATCAACCTAGGTGCCCTGTTAAAAAAATTACTTCTTTAAAGCAGAAATTCATATTAGGGGATAGAAATGGGCATGAAATATGACTTGTAGTTAACATGTGGGTTGTCACTGTGCATTGACTGCTAATGAGGCTAATAAGATGATGCAGTTAACTGCTCGGTCAGAAGAGTAACTAACTGGATTCCACATTAGTAGCCATGCCATTAATGCTTGGTAGAGGCATTTATCTCATTTCAGCATCTTGGCTGTCTTTTCCTAAGTGCTGAGAGCAGTGGAAGAGTAGCTATTGGTTAGAGCTGCAGGCTGAGAACCAGGAAAGTCAGGATTCAAATCCTACCGCTTCTCCTCGTAAGCTTTAGTGAGTCAATTAACTCTCCAAGTTCAAACTTAGATTTAAAGCCCTCTGGGGACAAGAAAAAACCTAGTGTACTTTGGTGTAACTCACCACGAGTTAGCTACTGAAAAAGCCATGAGCTAAATTCAAACTCCTTCCTTCCCCTTCCAAGAGTTACCGCAGGTTTTGTAGCTACCATAGGTCAACTTCTACATTCAGCATGCATTTACTACTAAACCTTAGCATGGCTTAGCAAATAGGCTTCTTAGTAGAGCATCATGGACACAAAAAGTGAGAGGAAAACCTTCTTCTATAATGTAATTCTTCGTCACATAATTCCCATTTGTGATGTCAATCAAGATATCACAGAAAAGAATTGCCTACTTAAGTTGCTGTTGCCAGAAGTTCAGCATTTCTTGACTTTTGTGCATTTGTGTGAGTAGACTTTCAGAGATTTATTTTCCATCCCACTTTTGAAGAATCATTTTCATCGCATATGCATCCTCTCAGTACCACAGAAGTCGAGGTCAGGTTTCTATGCTGAGTGAACAGGTTTTACTGTAGACATCTATGTTCACAGCCAAGATAACACAAGTTACAATAGCGAAGGGAATTTCCCATTTAAGCATGCATGGGGACAGTGGGAGGTGAAGGCAACATTAGCACCAGTGAACCCTAGTGCTGCCTTCTGATTCACCCTGATATCTTGCAGATTAGGTCATATAAGAAGAATGTTGGGAAGCATTTACTAGGTGATAATTACTGTGTATCTTATGCTCCATTCTTTCTTAAGCATTTTTAAAATACAAGCAAAAAATCATTATTCTAAGAAATACATATGTCCACAGAAACAATATTCCCTTAAATACCTTAAGGAAACAGTAAGAACACACAAGTGATGGCCATTTCTATTGGCTCTCAACACTCCTAGATGGCAGAAAGAAAAACAAAGATAAATTAAAAAAAAAAATCACAACCATATCAAAAAGAAAATAGATCATAATCTCATTAAAAGGCAGAATAAATGCTAGCCCTTGATCATAGGGAGTAAGGCATACATTTTACTGTGGAAAGCATTTTTAAATGATCTGGATCCTAAAAATCTTTGGCCCAATATTTAGCGCCAGCAACTAGCGCTCCTACAGTGGCTAGCTGACAGTGCCGAACCTTAGACAAGGCTATTTAAGGCTGGGGCCATATCTGGCCACCGGCATTAAATATCGAGGTCGAGTGCAGAACCCAGAAACGAATGAGGTAGCAGCAATATTCAGCTGCTACCTGGGTAGCTTCTGTGGTGAAAGTACGGCCAGCCTTTCACCACGTAGCTATAACCGTTGCCCAGTTATGGCTGGGTGACGCCTCCGGTCGGCATCAGGGTGTACAGCGGCAGCATCCGTGGATATTCAGCGGCACCGAATATCCCACTTAGTGACATTTACACGGTCTGCGGCTCTGCAAACCCTGTAAATACCTTTGAATATTGGACCCATTTCTTCTGAAATTTAAGCAGGCATTGTTACAGATAGAAGAAATATTCTACTCTCATAGGCAGTGTTATTGAAGCATATGCCAAAATCATCTTCCATTTAAACTGCGTGCTTTTTTTTCCAGAGCCCAGTCATAGGTGGGCTCCAAGATATGCTAAATTAGAATCAGAGTCAGAATCAGATGAAAGAAAACGTTTGTCGTTTTGCAGATGACATGGCAATAGAGCGGACACCACAGAGTAGAAAACATGAGAAAAAAATTCTACAAAAATTAAAAGAATGATCTAATGCTTGGCATTTAAGATTCCGTGTGAAGTATAGAATGATAAGAACATAAGAACATAAGATATGCCATACTGGGTCAGACCAAGGTCCATCAAGCCCAGTATCCTGTTTCCAACAGTGGCCAATCTAGGTCATATGTACCTAGCAGTTTCCCCAAAAGACACAGGTTCCACAATGCTTGTACTGGGTCAAGCATTGATATCCTGGGTCCATTTTTAATAATGGTTTATGGACCTTTCCTCCAGGAACTTGTCCAAACCATTTTTTAAACCCAGCTACACTAACAGCCTTTACTTCATCCTCAGGTAACAAATTCCAGAGTTTGATTACACGTTGAATGAAAAAATATTTTCTCTTATTAGTCTTAAATAGTTTACCCTGTAGCTTCATTGCATGTCCCCTAGTCTTTCTATATTCTGATAATGTAAACAATCGATCTACATTTACCCGTTCCACTCCGTTCATTAATTTATAGACTTCTATCATATCTCCCCTCAGCCGTTGCTTTTCCAGGTTAAAGAGCCCTAACCTTTTTAGCCTTTCTTCATAGGGGTATCCTTCCATCCCCTTTACCATTTTGGTGCACCTGGGATGCAGAAATCCAAAGAGCAATATGAGATATGAGATAGGAGGCAAGAGGCTGATGTGCACGGGCCAGAAGAAGGACCCCAACGTAATAACAGCAGAGGATCTCAAGGTAGCAAAGCAATGTGACAAGGCATTTGCCAAAGCCAGAAGGGTGCTAGGCTGCATATAGAGAGGAATAACCAGCAGAAGGAAGGAGGTATTAATGCCTCTGTACAAGTCATTGATAAGGCCTCACTTGGAGTACTATGTTCAGTTTTGGAGAATGAACCTTGCAAAGAATATAAAAGGACTTGAAACAGATCAGAGGAAGGTAGTCAAAATGATATAGGGCCTGAACCAGAAGATGTATGAGAAGAAACCTGAAGACCCTAAAGGAGAGGAGAGACAGGGGAGATATGATACAGACATTTCATTAAATACTTAGACCCTCATTCTATAACGCAGGTTGCGGGGCTGTACATCCCGCCGGGATGTGCAGCCCCGCCAGCCACAAACCCTATTCCACCACTGGCTCTCCCTATACATCCTGTGCTTCAGGATGGAGAGCTGGAGGGGGTGGGACCAAGGGCGGAGTGGGGGCTGGCTGCCTGGCTGCACGTACATGGCCAATTCAGGTCATGGCCCTGTATGTGCTGCTTGGCCTGCAGGGCCGTACTGCTTAAACGTACTGCTTATATCATCTTACTTGGGGAAATTTAACAACTGCAATTTCAGAATTACTATTGTCCAGGTTTTCTACTTTAGCTTTCAGAATCAATTTTTCTTTTGCTAAAACAGGTTGAAAAATAATCTGGTGTTTGAGGCCTTCAAATTTAAGTGCTAATCTCTCATTTAATATTATGTGCATTTAGTTTATCTTGGATTTCTTTTGAGGAATACCCTCTTCAAAATGCTATGAAATATCTTTAATAATGACTCAATTGCCATCCAAATTAAGTACAAAGAGATTACTTCCTCCTGGGCATTGAGTTCTAGCTGTTTATTTAATTATTTACTGTTTGTCTAACTGTTGTTTGTTTAATTATTTAGTGTTTGTCTTAGTGGTGTGCTAATTCAGCCTTCTCAGCTGTACTTACCTTGCCTCTCTCAATTAACTGGGCCTTGTGTGGTAGCCATTTTGAATTAATCTCTCTCCCCAGAGCCTGCTGTTAAGCTTTTCCTGTCCTTGCCTGCCTGAGTGACTCCTCCCCCTGTGTGTGTGGTAGCCATTTTGAATTAATCTCTCTCCCCAGAGCCTGCTGTTAAGCTTTTTCCTGTCCTTGCCTGCCTGAGTGACTCCTCCCCCTGACCCCCTCCCCCTGAGGTATCCTGTAACCTTGTTCCTGTTTTCTCCACGTGTGCATAGGCTGTTTTAGTTTGCTTTTCTCTGATCAGAGAAAGGCTGAACTTTTACAGAGCTCTGCTAGTGAGTGGATTTTTGCCTCCTGGGACATCTTACTGTGAGTTCTAGCTGTTTATTTAATTATTTACTGTTTGTCTAACTGTTGTTTGTTTAATTATTTAGTGTTTGTCTTAGTGGTGTGCTAATTCAGCCTTCTCAGCTGTACTTACCTTGCCTCTCTCAATTAACTGGGCCTTGTGTGGTACCCCCATCCCCCTGCTGAGGGTTCAGGACAGGGTACCTTGTAACTGCCCTCTTTAATAGGACTTATCTCCCCCCCTCCCTCCCCAGCACCCACCCACCCCTGGGGAAATTGTAGTTTTATAGGTACTTGGACATCTTAGAGGAAAGGGGCTGCTCTCAGGTGCAGCTCTTAATCCAAATCAGTCATACACAGAGGACCTGTGATTAATTAGTTTCAGGTACACAGGGTGTATTAGGGGTATTAGATACACTTTTATTAGTATAAGCATCTACACCAATCCTTATTATATACCGCTTTAAAAGACCTAAACACAAGCTTTAAACTAAGATGCAGTCAGAGGTCCAGCAACGAGATGGGGGTTCTCCAGTCTTTTGCATCGAGTGTCACATGTATGATTATCTCCCAGTTGGTGAGAGGTCCTACATATGCACTAAGTGCAGGGAGCTCTTTGCTCTCAGGGAACGAGTCCGTTCTCTAGAGGCTAGAGTAGCAGACCTGGAAGACATAAGAAAGACAGAGAAGTACATGGACGAGACCTACAGGGATATAGTCCTGAAGTCCCACCTCCAGTCTGGCAGCATCCCTGTTGCCATGGAGGAGAGAGGTCACGTGACAGGAGAGCATCACCCTGGTGTGGCAGGAAGTGATCCTGTAACTAGGACCTGTCCTCCAGGTGATGTAAAACCCTCTCGCACCGAGGACGTTTCTCCAGGGCCATGTCCCCATGAGGGGAGGGTCAGGACAGCTGTTATAGTTGGTGATTCAATCATTAGGAATGTAGATAGCTGGGTGGCTGGTGGACGTGAGGATCGCCTGGTAACATGCCTGCCTGGTGCGAAGGTAGCAGATCTCACGCACCGCCTAGATAGGATCATAGATAGTGCTGGGGGGGAGTCTGCTGTCTTGGTACATGTTGGTACCAATGACATAGGAAAATGTGGTAGGGAAGTTCTGGAGGCTAAATTTAAGCTTTTAGGTAGGAAGTTGAAATCCAGAACTTCCAGGATAGCGTTCTCCGAAATGCTTCCTGTTCCACGTGCAGGACCCAAAAGACAGGCAGAGCTCCGGAGTCTCAATGCGTGGATGAGACAATGGTGCAAGGATGAGGGTTTTGGATTTGTTAGGAACTGGGGAACATTCTGGGGAAAGGGGGGGCTCTTCCGAAGGGATGGGCTTCACCTTAATCAGGATGGGACCAGACTGCTGGCATTAACCTTTAAAAAAGAGATAGAGAAGCTTTTAAACTAGAAAATAGGGGAAAGCCGACAGTCACCCAGGAGCGCACGGTTCGGACAAAGGTATCCTTGAAGGATACTACCAAAAGCAGTGAGGTTCCAAAAGGGAGTATAGTAGCCCAAATGCCCTTGAGTAAGGAGCAGACAGAGCATAAAGATTCCCAATTACCCATGCCTACCAATAGCCAGATTAATATTAATAAAATGCAGTCTCTAAAATGCTTGTATGCCAATGCTAGAAGTCTAAACAATAAGATGGGAGAATTAGAATATATAGCATTAAATGAGAGGTTAGATATGATTGCACTCTCAGAGACATGGTGGAAGGAGGATAACCAGTGGGACACTGTGATACCTGGATACAAACTATATCGTAATGATAGAGCTGAACAAATTGGTGGAGGGGTTGCGCTCTATGTTAGAGAGGGCATTGAGTCAGAAAGGATTAAAGTTTTGCAGGGAACAAAATATGCTGTAGAATCTCTATGGATTGAAATTCCATTTATGAAGGGGAAGGTGATGGCAGTGGGAGTATACTATCGACCACCTGGCCAGAATGAACAAATGGATGATGAAATGCTCAAAGAAATCAAGGAAGCTAACAAAAGCCACAACAGAGTAGTAATAATGGGTGATTTCAATTACCCCGGTATCGACTGGGACAGTGTCACAGCAGGACAAGCTAAAGAGATAAAGTTTCTAGATGAAATAAATGACTGCTTCTTGGAGCAGCTGGTTCATGAACCGACCAGAGGGGAAGCCATACTGGACCTAGTCCTTAGTGGAACGCCAGATCTGGTGCAAGAAATAAGGGTGTTGGGACCACTTGGCAATAGTGATCATAGTATGATCATGTTTGATTTAATCAGTGGAGGACAGATAGTAAAGGAATCCACAGTACTACCTTTTAACTTTCAAAAGGGTGACTATGATAGAATGAGGAATATAGTTCGGAAAAAACTAAAAGGAGCGGTTCCAAAGGTTAAAGACTTACAGCAAGCTTGGGTGTTATTTAAAAATACTATCCTCGAAGCCCAGACCAGCTGTATTCCACGCATTAAGAAAAGTGGAAGAAAGTCCAAAAAACTGCCAGCATGGTTTAAAGGTGAGGTCAGAGAGGCTGTTGCTGCCAAAAGAGCAACCTTCAGAAAATGGAAAAAAGAGCCAAATGATGAAAACTGGAAACAGCACAAGCACTGGCAAGTTAAATGCAAAGCATTGATAAGGCAGGCAAAGCGGGAATTTGAGAAGAAACTTGCTACGGAAGCAAAAACACGAAATAAAGACTTTTTCAAGTACATTCGTAGCAAAAGGCCTGTGAGAGAGTCAATTGGACCATTAGATGATAGAGGGGTAAAAGGGGCAGTAAGAGGAGACAAGGCTATAGCAGAGAGACTGAATGAATTCTTTGCTTCGGTCTTTACTGAGGAAGATGTAGGGGTGTTACCCAAGACTGAAGTGGTATTTAAAGGTGATACTGCAGAGGAATTGAGAGAAATATCGCTACACCAGGAAGATATATTACAACTATTTGATAAACTGAATAGTAGCAAATCACCTGGACCGGATGGTATACATCCCAGAGTGTTGAAAGAACTGAAATATGAGATTGCAGACCTGTTATTGGTAATCTGTGAACTTTCATTAAAATCATCTGTAATACCTGAAGATTGGAGGGTCGCCAACGTAACACCAATTTTTAAAAAGGGTTCCAGGGGTGACCCGGGAAATTACAGACCGGTGAGCCTGACGTCAGTACCAGGGAAAATGGTAGAAGCCATCATAAAGAACAAAATTACACAGCATGTAGATAGTCATGGCCTAATGGGAGACAGCCAACATGGCTTTAGACAAGGCAGATCTTGTCTTACTAATCTGATCTGTTTTTTTGAAGGTGTGCATAAACAGGTAGACAAAGGTTTGTCGGTTGATATAGTGTATCTGGACTTTCAGAAAGCTTTTGACAAGGTCCCCCATCAGAGACTTTTGGCGAAGCTAAAAAGTCATGGGATAGGAGGCAGTGTACTATTGTGGATCGGGAACTGGTTAAAAGATAGAAAGCAGAGGGTAGGGCTAAATGGCCAATATTCCCAATGGAAAAAGGTGAATAGTGGAGTACCCCAGGGATCTGTACTGGGTCCGCTACTTTTTGACATATTCATAAATGACCTGGAAAAGGGAATAACTAGTGAGGTAATCAAATTTGCAGATGACACAAAACTGTTTAAAGTTGTTAAAACCCAAGAGGATTGTGGAAAACTGCAGGAGGATCTGGATAAATTGGAAGACTGGGCATCCAAATGGCAGATGAAATTTAATGTGGACAAGTGCAAAGTTATGCACCTAGGAAAGAACAACCCACACTATAGTTACAAGATGCAAGGCTCCACATTAGAAACCACCACCCAGGAAAAAGATTTAGGAGTCATCGTGGATAACATGTTAAAACCCTCCGCCCAGTGTGCAGCGGCGGCCAAGAAAGCAAATAGAATGCTAGGTATCCTAAGGAAAGGGATGGAGAATAAAACAAAGGATATTATAATGCCTCTGTATCGCTCCATGGTACGACCGCACCTTGAATATTGTGTGCAATTCTGGTCACCGTATCTTAAAAAGGACATAGAGTTATTAGAAAAAGTACAGAGAAGAGCCACCAAATTGGTGAAGGGGATGGAAGGCTACTCCTATGAAGAGAGGCTAAAAAGGTTAGGGCTCTTTAACCTAGAAAAGAGGCGGCTGAGGGGAGATATGATAGAGGTGTATAAATTAATGAATGGAGTGGAACGGATAAACGTGGATAAATTGTTTACGCTATCAGAATATAGAAGGACTAGGGGGCATGTAATGAAGCTACAGGGTAAACTATTTAAGACAAATAGGAGAAAATATTTCTTCTCTCAACGTGTAATCAAACTCTGGAATCTGTTACCGGAGGATGTAGTAAGGGCTGTTAGTATAGCTGGGTTTAAAAAAGGTTTGGACAAGTTCCTGGAGGAAAGGTCCATAAACCACTATTAAAAAGGGACCCAGGATATCAATGCTTGGCCTAGTACAAGCACTGCAGAACCTGTGTCTTTTGGGGAAACTGCTAGGTACGTATGACCTAGATTGGCCACTGTTGGAAACAGGATACTGGGCTTGATGGACCTCGGTCTGACCCAGTATGGCATTTCTTATGTTCTTATGTTCTTATGTTCTTACTTTAGGCTGTATCAATTCACTGATCATTCATCCTGAATTGTCTACACAACTGATACTATCTCTTCACTGACCTCCCATGCCAGTGGTGGGAGCCCTGCCCAGGTTAATTCTTGACATTGAAGCATATACACTCTACTGAAACAGCTCTTGCCAAAGTTTCCAGTGACTTGTTCCTGGCAAAATCCAAGGGCCTTTACTCTGTCCTCATCCTTCTTGACCTCTCTGCTGCTTTTGACACTGTTGACCACAACCTTCTCCTCAATACCCTGTCCTCGCTTGGTTTTAAGGGCTCTGTACCATCCTGGTTCTCCTCCTCCTATCTCTCCCATCGCTCTTTCAGTGTGTGTTCTGGAGGCTCCTCTTCCTCTGCTATCCCGCTCCCAGTTGTTGTACCCCAAGGACCTGTCTTGGGTCCGCTCCTTTTCTCTCTCCATACCCAGTCCCTTGGTGTGCTTATCTCTTCCCATGGCTTTCAGTACTATCTGTATGCTGATGACTCCCAGATCTACCTCTCTACACCTGAAATCTCTCCAGCAATCCAGACCCGGATCTCTGCCTTCCTTTCTGACATTGCTGCCTGGATGTCTCACCGCCACTTGAAATTGAACACGGCCAAGACTGAACTTCTTATCTTTCTGCCTAAAACCTTACCGCCTCTTCCTCCTTTTTCAGTCTCTGTGGATAACTCTGTACTCCTTCCTGTTTCCTCGGCCCGCAATCTTGGGGTTGTCTTTGACTCCTCTCTCTCTTTCTCCACACACATCCATCTGACAGCTAAGACCTGCCATTTCTTTCTCTATAACATCAGCAAAATCCACCTTAATCACCTCCCATCTTGACTACTGTAACCTACTCCTTGCTGGTCTCCCTTGAATCATCTCTCTCCCCTTCAATCTGTTCAACACTCTGCTGCGCGGCTAATCTTCCACCAGCCTTATCATGCCCATATTACTCCAATTCTCAAGTCACTTCATTGGCTCCCTATCTGTTTCCACATCCAGTTCAAACTTCTCCTGCTGACCTATAAATGCATTCACTCTGCAGCGCCTCACTACCTTTCCTCTCTTATCTCTCCTTACAACCCCCCTCGGGAACTCCGCTCTTCTAGCAAACTGCTTCTATCTGTGCCCTTCTCTTCTACTGCTAACTCCAGACTTTGCTCCTTTCACCTTGCTGCACCTTATGCCTGGAACAAACTACCCGTGTCTGTATGCCAGACACCTTCTCTAACCCTCTTCAAAAGCAGGCTGAAAACTCACCTCTTCGCTGCTGCTTTTTGATCTTGACTCACCTGTTCTCCTTTTTCTTTTTCTTTCCCCCTTGTTTTATCCCTTCCTACATCTTCTGTGTTGTCTGTCTTGACTAGATTGTAAGCTCTGATGAGCAGGGATTGTCTCTTACATGTCTGTGCAGCGCTGCGTACGACTTGTAGCGCTATACAAATGCTCAGTAGTTGTAGTAGTATATACAATTACAATTATATTCTCCAGCGGTAGATGTCAAAACTGGTAGAACCTCCCCTCCAGCTTCTTTGAACTGTAGTAATTGCCCCAAATTTGACATGGTCAATTTTTCAGCCTTAGCATCAGGGCAAGGAACTGTACCCCAGGACTTTAAGATATTGCGGTGCCTGGCAGAGAAGGAGAAGGGAAGGAATTTTGGATTTAGCTCACACCTTTTTCAGTGCTAACCAGTTAGCATCGGGGCGTGTTGGGGGTTTTCTAGGGCAGAGCAAAGGCGACATTGCTTGCTAACTTGGCAGCAGAGATACTGAGCCGCTGCCCAGTTAGTGATATGCCCAATATAGGTCACAGATACCTGGCAGGACCCCAAAAGGTAGACAGATTCCATGCTGCTTATCCCAGGGAAAAGCAGTGGATTTCCCCAAGTCCACTTTAATAATGTTTTATGGACTTTTCTTCTAGGAACTATCTTAACCTTCTTTAAACCCAGCTACACTATTAGCTTTTACAACATCCCCTGGCAATGAATTCCAGAGTCTAATTACATGTTGAGTGAAAAGATATATTCCCCGATTAGTCTTAAATCGACTACTTTGTAGCTTTATTGCATGCCCTCTAGTCTTTGTACTTTTTGATGGTGTAAACAACCAGTTAATGTTTACTTGTTCCACTCCACTCATTATTTTATAGACCTCATTCATATTTCATCTCTGCTTCTCTTCTCCAAACTGAAGAGTCCTGCACTTTTAAGCCTTTCCTCTTAGGGTTCTCATTCCATCTCATTTATCATTTTGGTTGCTCCTCTCTGCACCTTCTCTATGCTGCTAAATCTTATTTTTAAAATATGGCGAGTAAAACTGCACACAAAACTCAAGGTGCAGTCGCACTATGGAGTTTATACAGAAGCATTATGATATTTTAATTTATGAAGATTAAATGCCTTGCAGAGTTTTATTTTATTATGCATAACTAATAAAATAATGCCCATAAATAATGCCCATGGGGTATATTTACTAAAGGGTGTTAAGGTAACAGGCGTCAATGGTGCTGGGAGGCATTCCAGCGTAAAGGGTGCTATGGGCCTTTTAGTGTGCGCTAACAGGACTCGAGCATTAAGGTGTCAAGCATGCACCTTAACATCCAAAAATGGCTGTAACCCTAATGCTGGATTAAGGAGCACCAAAGAAAGTGAATGGATAGAAGGACAGGTGGGAGTTGATGGACCTGCCAGATCCGTGGGCACCCTTTGTTACTAGTACCCTAAGGAGCATGTTAACTAAAGGTTGTGGCCCATTTATTTCTCTGAGCGAATTCAGCATTTAGCATTTAGCTTACATTAGGTTTAGTTAATGTATGCTTAATCTTTAGAAAACATGTCCCGAATTGTTTGATAAATGCAATTTCTAAATTCAGAAATTAACTAATGAAGCAAACATGAGCGAAAAAAAATAATTTATATGTGTACATGCTTGACCATGTGAGTTTTGAATTTGGATTTCAGATTTAAGGCTTCATTTCCTAAACTCTGCCAACTGATTAACATGTGGTTTAGCATGTCGTAGCTGGCCGCAGAGATTGCTAGCGCGCAGCCATGCTAGCTACCATCTGCCAAATCGTATGTTAAATGGCAATCGCATGGTACTATGCAGAGTGGGTGGGTTAGATTTAGTAAAATAAGTTCTTAATTACTTGTCTTTCTGAAATGAAGGCAAGCTAAAAATCAGATATTATAGTTATTTCTCTGACGAAAAGCTTAAGCTTCAAAAATCTAATTCCAGGTCCAAACCGAAAATTCAAATAGTCAAGCTACAACTGTAAATGGTCAGTGCATACAACTTTATTGCTCGCAAATTTATGGTTATATTGCTTAAGGGGCATGCAGCCCATAATGTTGGACAAGATCCCTCATGAAAGACTTTTGAGGAAGTTAAAATGTCATGGGACAGGAGGCAATGTCCTATTGTGTCTTGGGCACTAGTTAAAAGATAGAAAACAGAGAGTAGGGCTGAATGGTCAATTTTCACAATGGAGAAAGATGAAAAGTAGAATGTCCCTGGGATCTGTACTAGGCCTACTGCTTTTTAACATGTTTATAAATTACCTAGAAATCGGAAGAACAACTGTGATGATCACATCAACGGACAGCACAACATTTTTTCAAAGTTGTGAAATCATGAGAGTATTATGAGAAATTTCAAGAGGACCTTGAGAAATTTGAAGACTGGGCATCCAAAGGGCAGTTGAAATGTAATGTGGATAAGGGCAAAGTGATGCACTTAGGAAAGAACCACCCAAACTATAGCTACTGTATATGATGCAAGGTTTCATATTATTAGAAGCCTCCACCCAGGATGTTGAAATCTGCTCAGTGTGCAGAAGTGGCCAAGAAAGCTAATATAATGTTAGGAATTATAAGGAAAGGAATAAAGAATAAAGCAGACTATCATAATACCTCTGTATTGCTCCATGCTGTGACTGTGCCTTGAGTATAGTGTGCAGTTTGGGTTGTCACGTTCAAAAAGAAAGTAGCAAAACTAGGGAAGGGTCAGAGAAGGATAATCAAAATGATAAATGGATTCTAACGGTTCTCCTATGAGGAAAGGCTTAAAAGGTTAGACTTTTCAGTTTGGAGAAGCGATGGCTGTGATATGACATGATAGAGGTTTATAAAATAATAAGGATTGGAATGGGTAAGTGTGAACCAGTTGTTTCTTCATTCAAAAAGTACAAAGACTAGGGGGACAAGCAGTGAAGCTACCAAGTAGTATATTTAAGACCAGAGGAAATATTTTTTCATTCAATGCATAATTAAGCTCTGGAATTCACTGGATGTTGTTAAATTTGCTAGTGTGGTTGGGTTTAAAGAAGATTCAGACAAGTTCTTGGAAGAAAAGTCCATAAACCATTTTAAAAGGGAGAGAATCCACTGCTTATCTCTGTATAAATAGCTTGGTTATCTACCTATTGGTATCTTGCCAGGTACTTGTGACCTGGATTGGCTACTGTTGGAAACAGGATAATAATGAGCTTGATGATCCTTGCTCTGATGCAGTAGGGCAAATCTTATGTTCTTTAATGCTATCAACTTGTGTTAGTAAATAGGACCAGTTGCAGAAATGGGACCTGTGTAAATAAATAACATGTGTTTATCTGTGTTAACGTGCAGTAAAGCAGTAGTGCCCCTTTGTAACTGTGACCCTTATTTTGTTCATGTTTTCTGAATCTTTCAGTTTATATAGAGTTCTGGCATTAATGTAACATGTTTAATAAACTGGGACTGATCCAATCTCAAACTGATACAAACAGAAGAATTCACACAGTATGTAGAACATGCAGACCTGATTTAATGCAAAATACAGTTGAAACCCAGCACTGAAAACCCACCCTACCCTCGGGTGTGGTGTAGCCAAAAAAAACAATGGGACAATATTTAAGGCTAAGAAAGGGAAAAAAGTACTAAAATCAAATAATCCATATGTATTTCAGTGAACTGGAAATTTCTGATATCATAAATCACTTCCACATGTTAAATGGTAAAGTACTTATTATTCTACAAAAATAATATAGGCGATTAACATTTCACTCTTTCTCCATGGAGTATAAATATGTGTCAAAGCTGATATAAAGAAACACCAATATAGTCTTGTCTTCGAAGAAAAATATGTTAACATATGTGGATGTCATTATTGATATTACATGCACGAAAAATACTTCATTTAATGCAATCCTTGAGACCAATTCAACAAGCATTAGTAACAACTGTCAACTATCACTGGGCTTTCTTTTGGCAGCACACAAACAAACAGATAATGACAATATTTAGAGAATGGAGCCAATTTTTGGTCAATCTTTCACTGTAAGCCCTGTAATCTGCTCTCATATTTCAATACAAACTCAGAACGAAGATCTCTCTTAACTTTTTCAGCATGACCATGTGAAGAAAAATTCCCCCATCATTAGGGGTGCAGAACTCTAATCTCCAAAGGCTGCAATCAGGCCTAGTTTACAGGACTTTTACAATAAATATTAAGAAGCTATATTTGTATTTTGGTTTAAGTATTCGGGGCCAGTGGAAGAATAGCAAGTGAATTGTGGGGATCAAAATAAAATTTAAACTGATGATTCATTTTTGTTTTATGATATTATTATTCCCAACCGAATGGAAGTTGAGAAGAATTATACAAAAGGAGTCAAAAAATGTCTCTCTGTCTTTCTATCCATCTGGGGGCAAAATTATTTTCTGAAAAAAAATGGTATGTGATGAAGGAAAAATCACTGAAAATACATATCAAGTTTGAAAAAGGTCCAGATTGTTCTAAGAGGTTCCAGAGAAATAACTCTCAACCAAAAAACCTGGTGAATTTCTATGGGAGAAGGAATTCTAGCTTCTGAAGCATAGAAACTGTAAAACATAGTAGTTAGGGAATTGCTCCTTTCAAACTGCCTTTCTCCTGTTCACAAATCTCCCAAAATTCCAAACTGCCCCTTTGAAAAAATACTTCCTGCAATTGCTCCTAATCCCCTAAAAACTAGGACCCCACAAACTATCTCTACCTTCCAAAACTACCACCATAACTTTCCCAGAACCTCAAAAACTGGCACCCCCCCCAAAAAAAAAAAATCTACCATCACAACTGCTACCACTTCCAAAATCTACTCCCCCTCATAACTGACCTGCCTCTCTATAAACTGCTCTCACTCCAAAAACGAGGCCACAATTATTGACCCACTACCCCACAAACTATCCTTACCCTCAAAAATTACTCCCCCATAACTGCCCCACCACACTACAAAATGCCTCACCCCAAGAACTAACCCCTACAAATGGCCCAATGGCCCACAAAATCACTCACCCCTTTAAACTAATCTCTTGTAACTTCCCCCCTGAACTGCACCCAGCTCCCAAAAAATCACACATAAACTATCCTTCCAACAACTGCGCCAACATCCTGCAAAATGTTCCACCCCAAAATACCTCTGCAACCCCAACCCTCCCCCGCAGTCTTGTTAATTGCCCAAAGACATTTTAAGTTATTCAGATATTCATTCATTTTCTTTGTTGTTCTTTCCACGACAAAACCTATTAACTGAATTGCATTGCTTTCTTCTTGGCTGCTATGTTTTCTGGCAACTAATCTCTGTTGCCATGGACAGGGCTACATTATGGCACTGGCAAGCTAAGAATATACCTTGGGATCTGTCTACTTAGGTTTGTTAGCTGTTAAAGTGCTGATAGCACAGGAAACGTGCACTGCATCAAGAGCTAATGTGTGGCAACTACAGATAGCACAACAATTTCCTGCACAATCTACAGACCACGCGTGGGGTATGGATGGAGAGTGAGTGTGTTTGCAACAAGTGGTTACCGCGAATGTCTGCAGTGTGCAATAACTGCTGGTTTTGCAGACATCATGGGTGCTACCAATGCCACTTCAGTGGGTGGCATTAGCTGCTTACACTGTGCTGCATTGTACAATCTCTGCATTTTCACAGTGTTAGCTGCTGGGGAAATGCTGGGCATGGAAAATGCAGCTTTTGCAGGTAGTGTGGGTACTATTTGCATCAACACACTGCCTTAGCTGCTAAAACCTGTCACAGTCCAAAGCGTAGGAGACAAACTGTCCGGTGTGCTCAGGGCTTAGGAAGGTAGGAATGACAACCGTCTGGCTTTTTCAGGATCTGACTGATTTTTTACAATAATGTTCGGAAGGGGATAGCTAACATGTTTGGAAAATTTTCAGAGCTAGAAAACGTTCTCTGCAGGTCTAGTCCTTCCCTCTGTGTGAGTGAACTTGCCCTGCCTGCTTCCAGTGTAACCAGCGCCAGAGTAAGATAGGATACAGCCAATGGGAAGGCTGCGAGGGTGGAGCACGGGAAAGCTGCCTTAGTCACAGGAAGGGTGGAGATGAACTGGGGGAGTTCCTGTGAAGTTCTTGCATGTTGTGGGAGATGGAAGAGAAATGAAGTCCCCACCTAAAAAAAAGCTCCAATGCACTTCCCCCTACCCATAAAAGAGCCCCAGTGCATTTCTAGCCAGGACACTGTTGAGCATCAGGAGGTGCACCGATGAGGATTAGGAGCTGTCCAGGGGGATCGGTGCAGTCATTTTTAATATTACAAAGTGGCTGATATTTTATTCTTTCCTCTCCCTTCAGTCACAAGGCATCACATGAAGGGATCTTGTCTGAGGGATTATCCATTACGGTTTGCAAAAGAGTTTTATTTTCAAATCACATTTTGCATGGGTCACATCCCCTAACTTCATATAGGTGGTTTATTTTATTACTTTGGTTTATTTTAATACTTTGGTTTATTTTATTACTTTTATCCTTTCCAGTTTATTTATTTATTTATCAGTGTTCATATGTAATTTGGTTTTATGCTATCGTTTTACGTTTGTTAATGTTATAGCAAAAATGTTTTATGCTCATATTGTTTTTAACAAGTTCTGATGGCATGTTTTTTATTATATGGTTTATATTGTTTATGTCTTATGTTTTCTAGCATGCCAAAAGAACCCCTGATGAAGGCATAGGTGAAACACGGCCATGTTGGGTTGGCGTTTAGACCCCTTTGGGGTTTTTTGTACCCCTGGTGAAGAAATTTTAAACAAAGCAATCCTTTGTCAGTACACACAGACTGGGTTTAAAGTGTGCAAATATGCATGTAAATTAAGATATTTTATAATCAATGTACATACATGTGAACTCTACCCACGCTCTGCCCGGGTAACACTACCAACTTTGCTTACCAGCAAAGTATGCATCTTTATTTTAGTGAGCAATTTGTTTCACTGCTCGCTGTTTTATAAGATGCCATTCATGTGCATAAACTGCAACATATGCACATTAATGATTTTATAAAATTAATGTCATTGGGGTAATTTTATAACAGGGTGCCTAGGTTAATACAGCAGGAAGGTCCCTATTGTTAGCTTATTTTATAAAGACACTAGGCACCTTTGTGTCTTCATATAATACTAGCACACAAGTCAGAAATTGTGACTGCTCGAGAGCAGATGTAAATGTCAGCACATAAAATACACACAGAAACACGTGGAGCCTGAAGAATGAAGGCCACATTAGTACCCAATTCTGCACCATGGGAGCTAGACATTCCCACGGGTGCAGGATCGGGTACTGAGATGGCTTGGCGTGCCCCTGCAACCCTGCAGGAGAAGTCCTCCCCACTTCACGGCCAGCCAGCTGCAGTGCTGACCCCCTTTTCCCCACCACCCAACCCTCAGAGGGGGCAGCCGGGACTTGGATCAGGTGGCGGGGACTACCTACAGCTGATCCCTGCCTTGGGGGGGGGGGGGGATTCTGGGCCCGACTGCCACCTTTGCCGCTGCTTATTCCACCTCCAAGGTGGAATAAGCAGCGTGTCCTTCCTCCCACCCACAGGATGTACAGGACCGTGACCTGACTCTCATAGTAACATAGTAAGTGACGGCAGATAAAGACCAGCATGGTCCATCTAGTCTGCCCAGCAAGATGGCAAGAGTAGGTGCACCTGTCGCTCTGTGCAGGCCACCCCTCCCCATGTTTTTGTTTTCTTTCCGTGGTGGATCCAGGATAATGCTGTGCAACAAAAAAATTCAGTATTTGCGCAACATACAAACATAAAGTTTGTGCAAAAATTGAAAAACATGAAAAATTAGCCAATTAGGCATGTGTGCAAATTGGATTGTGTTGGGCGCCAACGTCCTTCAGTTAGCGCCTTCACAAATGAAGGTGGTGCTAAAACATGAACTATGGTAATATTCTGAATAGGTTTGTCTGCTTCGGGGGTGAAATTTCCTGTGGGTGAAATGTGTGGGGACGAATTTTCCCGGGGGTGAGATGTGCAGGGGCGAAATGTGAGGGGCGATGTTTCCCTGGGGGCGAAATGTGGGGGGCAAAATGTGGGGGGTGAAGTTTCTGTAAACCGTCTTTTAATGCCCTCAGGCTTGTTGGAAGGGAGTTCCATAGTGTGGATGCCAGTAGTGATGGAGCTCTTCTTGAAGTATTTTGTTTAGTCTTGTGGTATCCTGCATGTATGCCAATCATTTTGTCATTATTAGTCCTTCTTGGTCTATTACTGATATCCCTTGTTACGATATCTTGGAGTGCATCTGCTGAGAGATGGTGAATGAGTTTGAAGATGATCAGGATTGTTTTAAATGTATGTGATATGAAATCAAATTTGCTTCACAGCTCATCATCATTACTATTATTCCACTAATTTTTTAATGATTTTTGTGTCTGTACTTTAAAAGTTGGATTATTTATTTATCTTCTAGCTTACTTACCGGCTTCCCAGAGCTGTAGACATTTTAAATATCAGTAAATACATACTAAGATATCCCAGCAATATAATGTCATTGAATGCTTTGGATTTCAAAAAATCAATAGTGTATACCGTGCTCTAAACTACTCAGAACTACTCAGAAGTCTGCATCTCAGGAAGACATTGTTGCGTTCTTTCTATTTGAACATAGCATTCACTGTGACCAAGTGGAACTGCGTTTCAACATCCAAAAGCTTGTGCAGGGGTGTTGCTGACTGCAGATACGAGAGGGGATGACTGGTAAGTCTCTGGCCTTAAAACGAAACAGAAATCTATGGGTACGCTTCAGTTCCGTTGATCCGAATGGTCTCTCTGCTGCTTCGTTTGATTTGGTACGAAATAAAACAAAACTGCAGAGAGATCATTCGGACCACCAGAACTGAAGTGTACCCATAGATTTCTGTTTCGTTACAAGGCCAGAGACTTAGCAGCCCCCCCCCCCCCATCCCATCCCTCATATTCTACCGGATGTTATAGTTCTCAACTGGCCGTATCATATGCATGAATAACCTTTTATCACTACTTTTGAACTGCCAAGTCACATTTTCAGAACATATATGTCTTGATCTTTGACTAGCTTTTGCTTTCCCGTAAATATATTTTATGAGTTTCCATGTTTTTTGATCTCAACTTTAAATAGATGAACCATTTCCCGAGTCATGTTTTATTTCAGACATTTCGCTGCCTGCAATATTCAAAACTTAAAGATGCAAAGAATAATCTTGTGCATGCTTTGTGGTCTCCCTGCTCAGTTTCTCCCTCTACTCTCCTGTTCTGCATTTCTCTCTTCTCTAACCTTCAAAGGGAAAGCAAAATTGAATGTAAGGTCTGTGCGGATGTGGGAAGCAGAGCACATGTTTTTTGCCATGTGTTACTGGTATGTATGTGTACACTCAGCTGCATATGAATGAGCTCACTGATGTAGAAAAGGCAAAGTTTACTTCTCATGCACGCCTAAGCACAGGATCTTTAGTTCTTTTCTGCCCAGTGGCAGTAGGGAATGAGAGTGGGCTGGCCTTATGACACCCTGAATGATACAGAAAACCGCCCATAGGCTTGATTCTACAGTCTGGTGGAAAATCCAGCCTTACTTATGGCTGTCACTTATATTCAATGGTAGCAACATCCTAAATTCTATGTCTAGTGCTTTGTCACTTTCTTTGAGGGCTGAGGATATCCTTTCACAGCCCCCAAACCTCTCTTCTCTCTCCTCATTTTTCATTTTTGTTTGATATTTTTACCTATCATTGTCCCACTGTTGTTTTTTTCTCTCGTACTTAACTCTCCATCTTATTCAGCTCCCACTCCCTCCTTGCACTATGAGGAACTGCTCTGCAGATTTTCCCCTACTCAAAGCAGCTCTAAAATAGCAGTGAACATGCACTGAACATCTGGTAAACCAGTGTACCCATAAAAACATCCAGAAGAGATCTTTTAGGCAGACCCTAGACTGTGATTTTCAATATAGATTTCTGGTGATCTGCACCTTTTGGATCATTTTAGAAGCATGAAAATCTAGAAAATCTTATCCTAAAGGAAATTTGGAGGTTCTTTTTTTGTTGTTGTTTAAATCATGCTCTTCTCCACCTATGATACCAGGGGGAAACATTTTTTCAGAACTTGTCTGTGAGAACCCAGATGAGTGTAACAATTATAGGGGCATGTTTAATAAAGGGTAGCAAGGGGTTGGCACATGCTTTCAGAGTGGCACAAAATATTTGCAGGGGCCACTTGCCAAAAACCCCACGGAACCTGATAGCACATGTCAAGGTGATGACTGGGCAGGATGGAGAGTTCCTGGCATGGTGCAGCTAGCTTGGATATTTGTGGCCTGCGCAAAGTGCATCAAGTGCATGTAGCATGGGTGGAACTAACACCACTTCAGTGAGGGGCATTAGCTGCACCCATGTCCAGTTTGACACACTGATGCACGATAACTGCTGGAGGACAGATGGACCCACCCCCCTGCAGTTAGCACAAAGCTTCATGCTGGTAACACAGCCCACATGTGCATTACTGACACAGGGCTTAGTAAATATGCCTAGTCCCCAGTTGCTATGTTGTCTGTCTTGCCTAGACTGTAAGCTCTGATGAGCAGGGACTGTCTCGTGCATTTGTCTGTACAGTTCTGTGTGTGCTGTGTAGCGATACACAAACGATAAGTAGAAGTAGTAGTAGTAGCAGCAGCCCAATACTACCCAATGGCAGCATTAATGCTCAAAATGCAGAAAATAAACATTTTATAAAGAAGTAATGCTATCTTCTGCTCTTCATATGCCTTCTCTCTCCTATAGGAGGTATTTTTGTAAACGTATCCCATGCAGGTTTTATGCATGTAAAAAAAGGTATTTCTAAACTACCCCAGGTTTACATATATAAAAGTACATGCAGGGACAAGAAAGCATCACCTTTTTTGTGAACCTTCTCTAGCAATGCCCTGGGACAACATCTGAGTAGAACCCACAGGCAGATGGGATTGTGCACATATATTTTATAAAATATGCACATACATTAATAGTCTATGTGAAGGCATTTAGATCTGCTTCCAATCAGGTGTAAATGTCTGTGGCTTCAGTCTAGCTGCAAATATTTCTGGTTTATTCTAGTATCTTATAAGGATATGCATTCATTTGAAAAGACATGGGAAAGATCAAT
Source organism: Ichthyophis bannanicus (assembly GCA_033557465.1). Taxonomy (NCBI): domain Eukaryota; kingdom Metazoa; phylum Chordata; class Amphibia; order Gymnophiona; family Ichthyophiidae; genus Ichthyophis; species Ichthyophis bannanicus. Next base: position 389,119,566 of record CM066038.1, on the reverse strand, counting down.
GAGTCATATCATTTGGAATCCAAAAAGGCCACTGAAAAATCTGAAATTCAGTTTCCGCTTTAGTTTTGTCACAGGCTGACCTCAAGCCAGTAATCTTGGGTTTGGCAGCCAGGGATCTTGCAGAAGAGACATCAGATTTCCATTGGTATTGGCTTTAGGCACTCTGATCTTAACTCTGCTGATGATCTTTCCTTTTTCCTGATTCTTCCAAAGTTTGTCTGGTCTGCAGTTCTATGGAAAATGCTAACTGGATGTTTTGTTTTACCTTGTAAATCTACTGATCCCTGCTGTAGAGATTTGCTCCAAAGATTTTTCTTTTGTCATCTTATCGTGCCAGAAATTCTGTAAAGCCATTGCTAAGTACACCATCAGAGATATTTAGAAAGCCTAATCTAGATCCTGATTGTACAATTAGTGATGACCAAACAGGATCTGGATTAGGCTTGCTAAATATCTCTGGAAGTATGCATAGACATAGTTTCACAGAATTTCTGGCACAAGAATGTAGCAAAAGAAAAATCTTTGGAGTAAATCTGTACAGCAGGAATCAATAGATTCATAAGGCAAAAATGCAATTAGCATTTCCCATAGAGCTGCAGACCAGACAATTTTTGGGCCAATCAGGAAACAGAAAAGAAGAACATTAGGAAGACAAGAGCAGGTTTGCTAGAATCATCCACCATGGAAATGTGATGACTCTTCTGCAAGCTGTCTGCCTTGTAACCCAAAGCTTACTTGTCTGAGATTAGCCTCTGACCATGAGAAAAATCAATTGGGATTTTTATTTGTCTGAAACCTGTAGTAGCCTTTCAGCTATGTTTTCTGTTTAAGAAGAAGCCACAGCAGCTTATTTAATTTAAAAAAAAATCCCCTGAAATAAAAATTTATTAAAAAAAAATTAAACTCTTGTATTGCTTAAATCAGAATTTTGGATTTAACCCTTACATTTTCACAGATGACATATACATTTTAATTAGTCACCAAACTTGCAATTCTTCTTTTCAAAATCATTATGCCTAGTCATTAAACTTGATTGCTGACTGGATTAAAGTTCAACAATTAAATCTCAGTACATCTAAATGTGAAGTTCTTTGGTTTAGCTGTGCAGAACCAATATATTTCCATCCTTTGCTCCCAAAATAGTGGATATTTATATTCCTTTAAAGAAATCAGTACATTTCCTGTGGGTAATTCTCAACAATACCCTTTCCTTTTCTAAATATATTTCAAAGGTAGTAACTAGTTCATTTATGACTCTTAGACACATCAGATCGGTGAGGCATATTATCACCAAAGGCTCTATGAATGTCTTATTGCATGCTTTAGTCCATACTACACTTGACTACTATAATTCTGCTTTGACAGGTTCCACGAAATATAACCTTAAAAGACTGCAACTTGTTCAAAATACTGCAGCTTTGCCACACCAACAGATCACGTAACACCTTTTTTAATAGTGCAAAAGTGGCTGCCAGTGGTAGAATTAAATACAAAACATTGTTACTTACTGATAAAATGTATTATAGAGGTTACCCATTATATTTATATTCATTAATTATTCCATACTGCTCAATTTGACAATTACGTGCCCCTCAACTTAACTTATTGACAATTATGCTTCAAGGTTTAGATTCAAACTAAAAATACATGACACTTTTTAGCTTTTTGATTCCTACTTTATGGACTAGCCTTTCACTATCTCTGCTCAGAAAGCTGTAATACATTTTTTAAAAAAAATAATTATTGAAAGTTTGTTCAATAAAACCTTTTTTTTCCTGGGTATGCAGGCAGATGTGTTCATAACTGGCTGGATCCTTTGTTTGTTACTAATCAGTTTGTCATGGCAGTGATTGTTGTTATATTTTTTTCTGTTAACAGATTCCTATGTTTTCATTTTTTTTATTTTATTTTTTGTTTTATGTTATGGTTATTTTTAATATTAACATTTTATGATTTCACTTCTGCTACTGTTTAATCTGGTCTATAAGCCTTTCTGATGGCCTTTGGCTAAAGGACGGGATATCAAATACTGATAATAAATAAAATAATTAAAATATTCATATACGAGGTGAGATTTCTAGCTTTAACTTTAAACAGACAGAAACATGGTGGCTTAATGTGTGTATCATGTATTATAACCGGGTAAGGCGGACACGTCACCCTCCGCCGCTCATAACCACCCCCTTAATTTTCCTCTAAACCAATACATGTTAACAACCACATGACAACATTTTTTGGATTTCAAAACTGGTCGCAGCTTTAATAACCTTTTTAACAAACCAGATAATACAAATACAAAACATTATAACTCCCTCCCCCCGCCCAGCAGAGCGAGCCCTCACCAGCCATGTTAGTAGCAATGTGACGCTGCTTCCGCTTCCCCCAGGCACAGGCCCGAGAATTTTTCCACGCCCTCCCTCTTCCGGCTTCGCCATATTATTAGCAAAAACCTGAGGGATTAACCGGGTCGGGGGTACCCTACCCCCGCCCTCCTGCTTGACTCCGGCTCCGGACCCCGGAAACTTCTGGGATCCCGCCAACCCCCCCCCCCCAAGCTGCAACAACCCATACCCCCCCAAACCCCCTGAGCATCCACATAAAGGGCGGGCGTGCGGGACGTCTGGCGCCTCCAGCCCCACCAAGCCGAAAGACCGGAGCAGCACCGGGTCCCCGCACCTCCCCCCCTCCGCGGCCCACAGACCTCAGACTCCCATTGGCTCCCGCGCATTTGAAAAACCAGCGGGAGCCAATGAGACCGCCGGCCGGCGTGGCCTCCTCTCGACATGCGCGCCACTGAATCCCGAGGGCGAGGGCAGCCTACCGCCCCCCCCCGGTTAGCGGCGGCCACGGGGACGCGGACCCGAGGCCTTACAATAACCGGGTAAGGCGGACACGTCACCCTCCGCCCCTCATAACCACCCCCTTAATTTTCCTCTAAACCAATACATGTTAACAACCACATGACAACATTTTTTGGATTTCAAAACTGGTCGCAGCTTTAATAACCTTTTTAACAAACCAGATAATACAAATACAAAACATTATAACTCCCCCCCCCCCCCGCCCAGCAGAGCGAGCCCTCACCAGTCATGTTAGTAGCAAGGTTACGCTGCTTCCGCTTCCCCCGGGCACAGGCCCGAGAATTTTTCCACGCCCTCCCTCTTCCGGCTTCGCCATATTATTAGCAAAAACCTGAGGGATTAACCGGGTCGGGGGTACTCTACCCCCGCCCTCCTGCTTGCCTCCGGCTCCGGACCCCGGAAACCTCCGGGATCCCGCCACCGGCTCAGGTCAGCCACGACCGGAGCCGCCCCACAAAGGTAAGCTGCGACCAGCCCTCACCCTTAACCTAATACCTTCCAAGGCCTCCTGCCAATCGTTGAGAAGTAAATCCAACCCTACCGGGGACAAGTGCATGCCGTCCGGCCTGTAAAGGCCCGAGCACTCCACATCCACCCAAGGGTGCAGAATTTGAAAGCCCCCTTGCTCACCCACCCATCTGCCAATATGACGGTTAATCTTTGTCACACCCCGTGACCACCGTCGCTGAGCCCAACAGGACGGCCTTGGAATGATATCAGACCACAACAATAGCACTCCTGGAAACATCCCGAACACCACCCCCAAGTCCTTTTTGACTGCCCGAATCAACTGTCGGCAAGTCCACAAAACCAAATCGTTGCCACCCAAATGTATCAGCAAAATGTCCGGTGCACATCTGGAACGCTGGTGATGCCGCAGCAAAGGCAAGAGCTGGATCCACTGGAGTCCACGCTCGCCCAGCCATGAGACGGTCACCACGAGCTCAGTAAGTCCCAAATCCGGCCCCATCGGCCATGTCGCTGCTCGCTGACCAGCCCATAACACAAAGGAGTGGCCAATCACCCAACAGCAACACGATCCTTGGCCTTTATCTGCAAAGAAAGAATAACAAACAAGTTAGTGACCCCCCCCCCATGCCCTACAGACGGACATGGCTGTGGAAAGCCCGCGACCGCCATCTCCCGATCCGCTGGATCTCCTGAGCCGACAGTCCAGCAGCTGCGGTGCTGGTCGCCGCCCCAATCCTGAAGGGGTGAGGGGCAAACGCACCGGGGTCCTCGCTTACCAGCCGTAACGACAGTCGCAGTACCGCCGAAAACTGGAAACGCGTAAGAACCCGCGCATCCTGATGTATAAACAGGCTACCGCCGGTGTCTGGATGCACACGTAAGTACGCTTGCAATAACGCCATGGGACACGAGGGGGAGCCTTGCACCGCTGTCAAGTCCACCCACGCACCCCGCCCTGCCTGATCCGTCTTAGAACGGGCAAGGCGGATACGAACCCCCGAGGAATTGCACCTGATGTATCTGAACCTTCCTCCCGTTGCAATTCCTACACGACTCCGCAACCAACTCACCCACGCTAAAAGCGCCGAAAAAGGCTACCGAAAAAAACGTGCGGAAAAGCACCCCTTCATAGGAGGATGAAACCACTTGAGGCAAAGCGCCACATAAACGCCGAAGCAAGTCGTGCATTATAGGGTGCCGCCAATCACCCAATGAAGGGCAGGACAGCTCCCAACCACGTAGAAGCATACGCGTTAAAAATCCCCCACCCGCTGCCTCCCACCCTAGGGCGCGTGCAAAAAAGGAAAACCCCGCCAGATTCCTCCGAACGGTAGCACGCGACAGTCCCGCCGCCTTCGATGCCAGCACATACTGACCCACAAGCTGATCGGAGGCTGGACCTCCTTGCCACTCCTGAAGTACCAGGAAGGACACCACGCTGCTGCAGCCTCGTTGATAGGCTACCCACGTCGCCGGAGAGACTGAATTTCGAAGCAGCTCCATCATGTCACGAGGCCAATTCGCCATAGGTGCTCCGGGACCGATGCTCCCTCCTCCTCCGCCTCGGGCGCCAAGGTTCGAAACAGCTCCCACTTAAAACGGGAAACAGCATCAGCAATCGTGTTATGACTACCCGGAATATGCCGAGCCCTAATCACCAAATTCAACTGCAAGCAAGCGAAAACAACCTGCCGCATCAAGTCGGCGACAGGCCTACATCTTGGGGAATAATTATTGAGCACGGACACCACCGCTTCATTGTCGCACCACCAAAGAACTCTACGATTGTGAAGTCTGTCAGGCCATAATGACATAACCACCAGAATGGGGAACATCTCAAGGAAGGTAATATTATTCGTAAGGCCAGTATCCTGCCAGGACTGTGTCCACCCCGCCACACACCAAGAGCCCCCAAAATAAATTCCCAGGCCCACACCCCCGGCTGCATCGGTAAACAATTGCAGCTCCGCAGAAGTCACCTCCTGGCCTTGCAGCACCGTGGTACCATTGAAGTTACTTAAAAATTTGTCCCAGATCCTGAGGTCTGCCCGCAGGCTGCGTGACATCCTAATCTGGTGATGGGGCTTCGTAACACCCGCAGTAGCTACTGCCAGCCGACGCAAGAAGACTCTCCCCATCAGGATAACTCTGCAAGCAAAATTAAGCGAACCAACCAAGGACTGCATCTCACGCAACATCAGCTTGCTTGAAACCATCGCATTCGCAACCAACACTCGCAGCTTCACAACTTTCTCATTTGGCAGGCGAGCGACATGCGCTACTGAATCCAACTCAACACCCAAAAAGGTAAGGGTAGTCGCAGGACCCTCAGTCTTACCTGACGCTAAGGGAACCCCCCAAATCTGGGCTAGTTGTACACAACCATCCAACAACGCCTTACACTGCCCTGTATGCGCCGGTCCGACGAAAAGGAAGTCGTCCAGGTAATGCACGACCGCACCACACCCCATCCAGTCGACAAATGCCCAATGCAAAAAGGAGCTAAACTGTTCGAAATAAGCACAGGAAATCGAGGGGGGCGGAGCCTGATGTCCAGCGGGTAGGACGCTTTGCGTTGAAGCTCCCGAGAGGCCTACTCAGAATCCTGACTTAATACCTATATAAATTTACTATTTTGCTCCGAGCTGACCGGGGCACCTCGGGGGGGATGGCGGCCCACAAACCAGCGCGCTTGGACTTCGGGTCTCCTTCTTCTTCTCATGGAAAACGCTCCAAAACGGAGGTATCCTCCCCGCAGAAGATGGTTCCATTTCGTGAAAACCCCGCAATGCACCTGGAGATTTTGGAGGAAATACGCGGCGTGAAGGAATTGGTGCAGTCTAATGGAGAAGCGCTTCGAGCCATGCGAGAAGACTTTGGAGTGCTCCAAGACCGACTTGAAGGTCTTTCATTACGGCAGGACAATATGGCGGGGGTCCTCGACTCGCACGAGGTGCGCTTGGGCAAACTGGACGAGGCTGAGCGCCAGATACAGAATCTTCAAAAGGAGTTGGAAGATAGCAATAATCGCGCCCGTCGCAACAATGTGAGGCTCCTTGGAATGCCGGAGGGAGTGGAAGCAGGAGATATAAGAGAATTCTTGCTCAAAACTCTTCCCTCCTTGCTGAAGATTACTTTTCACAGAGAACTGGAAATCGATCGAGCACACCGTGTTCCTGCCCGCATGGCGCTCAACCGCACGACCCCCCGGCCTATTATCTTTAGCTTGCTACGATATCAACAAGTGGAACAAATTTTACATGCTGCCCGAGCGAATCATCATTTGGAATATGAAGGTCGTAAGGTCTCCTTCTTTCCTGATTTGGCAAAGCCTACCGTTGACCGTCGGAAGAAACTCCTTGCTCTTCGCCCTCGACTTCAACAGCTACAGGCTCGCTTTGGCCTGTTGTATCCAGCGAAGCTCCGAGTGACTCTCCATAACCAGACCGGGACGTTCGAGGATCCTGATCTATTATCAACATTTTTGGACTCCAAAGAAGCAGAACAGATGCGCTAATCCCAAATTTTGGACTCTTATCTGCCGGCTCTGTCCGCCATTTTGAAGGGCCCGATGCGGCGGTCATAGCCCAGCACAGAAATAGCCTGGACTTTCTTTCTTTCTCTGTATGACTTTTGTCTTTGGTCTCCTATCCCTTCATGATGTGTGCCTCGGTCGGATTCGGAGCACGCACAGTCCTACAGGTTATATGTTTTTTCAATTTCGGCCTTCTCTGGGGTTTCTCCCCGCAGACACATGGTCGCCAGTAATTTTGGGGTTTTGCTTCTCCTCTACCGTACTGCGGTTATCTTTGTTAATGTGGGGCACTTCATTGTATTATATTAGCTTATTTTCCTATGTCATGTGTACAGCCAGGTACAGTCAGTTTGAGGGACACAGTGAAATTATGTGTGCTATCATGCTCAGAATTTTAACTTTTCTGAATGACCTCATGTAAAATCTTATTATTCATCGTACAAGGCATTGCTGGTCCACTCAGCAGAAAGAAAATCCTTAGCTATCTTAGCCACGAGCACGTTGATTAGGTGTTTCTTCAGGAAACGCATTACACTCTGCTGAAACACTGAAACTCAATGCTAGGCCTCACATGGTAGCTGCCTACTCTCCCACCGTTTCCAAATGGTACGGGATAGTCATTCTGGTCAAGAAGTTTTTGCACGCTACTGTACCTGATATTAGCGCTGACATGGAGGGTAGATGGGCCCGTGTACACCTTGAGGTTGGAGATAGTGAATTCACGTGTATTTGCACTATGTCCCGAATGTGGACAACCCTGCTCACTATGCAAGTTTTGCGCAGTTGGCCTCGGCCTCCGCTAATGCTCCATTAATACTTGGTGGCGATTTTATTCAAGTGCTCCCTCAATCTTTTCTTCTCAAACAAGGTGCTTGTTGGTTGGAAGCTCCAGTACCGAGCAGACCTGTGTGACTAGATATAGTAGCGGGCCTTTGCTCACCGATTCCTCTTACCTTACTCCCTGGTATGACTCTCCCATTAGACTCCCACTATCCACCAATGTTTTTCGACACTTTAGGTGCCTTTAATATTCCTATGCAACCTTTCGACTCCCGACTCTGGTCAGTGTAACTTCAGCATTGCATTCGGAGCACTAGAGTACTCCCGCCATCGGCACTCTCTGCATAAGGTTGATTGGAAACTTCCGATCTCTCGGTAGTTTACCGGGTGTAGCATCCAATTTTACTAAACCTTATGTAATGCTATCACTAGAGATACCTCTATAGCGCAGAAAGTATGGGAGAGAGAATTGCATGTGACTTTAACCTCGGAGCAATGAGCCTTATCTGGAGCAGAGGGACACGGGTTTCCGACCCGCCTCACTCACTCAGACCCTCTTCTTTCTAGCCCACCGGTGTTTTTACACTCCTCACAGTTTAGACATATGGAACACTACTCAGGGTAATGGTTGCTGGACACGTCCTGTGGCCATTGGTTTATTACTTCATTTCATGTTATGCATGAATATCCCGCACTACAGTATAACTGGCGTCGGGTCTGGGGTCGTATTTAGTCTATATTGCACTCTCAGGAGTCCCTTTCTCGGAGGATAGTGGGACTTCGCCCAGTTGCGGGGATCCCCTCTCTCCCAAGAAATGGCTTATCTCCTTTTGAACTTTATGCTTGGCATTGCTGTTTCCCTCATTGAGTAATACTGGGAAATTAGTTCCCATCTGAGCCTCAATGAATGGTGGAATCATGCCTGTCTCTACAGTAAATATGAACAAATACCTCGTCTGTGTGCTTCCTCCGTTCAGACTCCTTCTTATTGGTCTTACTGGAAGATGTTCAATGAATATGTACATTTTGCTAAATGCTCTCATCTGACTGTCTAACTTTGTATACATCTCTGTTTCATGATCATGCTGTATTGTGGATATTTTTTGATTGTTTGATGTATAATCACTGTTAACTGGAAGCGCTCACATGCTGATACAAACGGGTAGAGAAGAAGCACCGGGGTGGGGGGTAATGGGTTTACTTTTCCTTATTGTATACTTGTTTTGTCTCTTTTGGTGTGTTGTTTCTTTGTTTGTTGCAAAATGAAAATAAAAGTTTCAAAAAAAAAAAGCACAGGAAATCGAACAACCCATCGGCATGCATTTGTCGAAATAAAATTTACCTTCGAAGCAAAACCCCAACAAATGAAATGACGCCGGATGCACGGGCAATAACCGGAAGGCGGATTCAATATCCACTTTTGCCAACAAACACCCAGACCCACAGGCTCTCACAAGTTCGACCGCATCATCAAAGGAGGCATAGCGTATCGCGCACAATTCCTTAGGAATGTGATCATTGACCGAGGAACCAATGGGAAAGGACAGATTATGTATTAAGCGATACTTGCCCGCCTCCTTCTTTGGGATAATACCCAGCGGAGATACCACAAATTCATCAAAAGGCTGCTCGCCGAAAGGGCCCGCTATCCTACCCAAAGCAATCTCAGATGCCAACTTATCCTTGACCAAATGCACAAAACGCCGAACTGAAGGCGAATTCCGGGCCTTGGCTACCATTCTCTAAAATGCTGCTTACCCATCGCTTAGGATAGCTCCTAAGCCATGGACCCAAAACATCAATCTCAATCGGAGTGGGAGCCAAACTCAACAGGCTTCTATTGCCTGTGAGAGGGGGTCGTGGCTCCTCCGCCACTCTTTTTGACACATTTGATCGCTGAGTGGCTTCCATTACAGATAGAGCATGCGTGCCGGAATTTGCAATCCGGAAAGGGACAGGAAGACTTGTTGAACCGCCAGCACAAGTCACCCGCACCCCCCCCCCCCGTGGTTCTCTGCAAAGCAGGGGGCACGCCAGATCGAAAGGGCCGGTCCACTCTTGTAGTGCCAGACAGTCCAACTTTTTGCCCGCCTGAACTTCCGCCACTAGGTCTGATCACCATCTGCGTCAGCCAAAGATTGATGTCTTGCGTTCCCCAGGAAAGCAGTTGATTCTCTTCCATCTTATCACGGAATTTCTCATCATAGTTGAGCCAAACCCAACCTTCATGAGTCTGTGACGCCTCTAAGATGGAATCCGCGTACGCCAGGAGCATCCCATACTGATCCGGATGCGCATGACCCCATACACTAGCTAAACGCAGATAGGAATGCGTCCAATTGATGACGTTCCGCGCCACTCTCCTAACCCTACCCACCTTCTTGTCCTCCTTTCTCTTCCTCCGACTATCCCCCGACCGTTTCCGACCCTCAAGCAAACGGAATATATCCAAGTAGTGACGCTTAACAATCCTCCTCCGAAGATTCTTTGGCACTCCCTCCCATAACTCCGAGAAAGCCACCACCGAAGGAGCCGCTCCAGCCCCACCAAGCCGAAAGACCGGAGCAGCGCCGGTTCCCCGCACCTCCCCCCCTCCGCGGCCCGCAGACCTCGGACTCCCATTGGCTCCCACGCATTTGAAAAAACAGCGGGAGCCAATGAGACCGCCGGCCGGCGCGGCCTCCTCTCGACATGCTCGCCGCCGAATCCCGAGGGCGAGGGCAGCCTGCTGCCCCCCCCCGGTTAGCGGCGGCCACGGGGACGCGGACCCGAGGCCTTACAATTCTCACTATTAAAGCTGTCCTCAACAGTACATCTGATGCATCTTTCAGGTTTTTACAGTTGCATTTCAGAAACATATATCACAGATTTGTACTGAGCTATAGATGAAATTCTTTATTATTTGATAAACTCAGCAGTAGCAGAAAAGCATGGGGATAAATATAATATTATTGTATTAAAAATATTAAAAGAAGATAGGAAATCTAAGCATTGAAGAGCAGTATACAGGATCCAAATAGCCCTATATTGCTTTGAAGTAGCATCTCCAAATAAGCAGGTGATGAAAGAAAATTCTTGTCCATTATACTGGTAAGACTGGTCTTTTTACCCAATGAAAATCAATCACCCCAGCTTCATGGTTCAAGTAATACTCAATGATATAAAAGTATCAGAATAGCTAACATTGTTGTAAGAAGATCTTTCATATACAAGGTCTCTTGATTTTCAGGAATCCAAAACAATGGGTTAGTAGAAAACAAGTTTGCAATTAAATCTCATACCACATGATTGAGAGAAGTCACTAGACCCCTGCCACCCTCCCACTGTTTCCTTTCTTTTCCTGTAAAACAGAATAACAGAACTCTTTTAGTCTTGATTTTATAGAGTCCAATTTGAATTTTTTAATGGGGGCAAAGAGAAACACGAAGTAAACAATACCGAGCATCCTTTACAAAGTGCAGATATATAAATAACGTTTACTACTTCTTATTGTTTTTATAGTGAAAGACTATTGCTTCTTCATGGAACTTATTCAGGAGAAGATACAATTAAGAAGCTTTAGACAATACATGAGTTTCAGTAAACATGGTGAAAACTGATGAGGTGAAGGCAAATTTAGTATCTCTATTACAAGAATTACAGTCAAGCTGTAAAGAGATAAGTCCTCTTGCTAGTGAGGTCAGGAGGGCTAGTGAGAAACAGGTATGGGGGGTTGGTGGTATATTTAAGAGGAAGGGTAAAGGAATATTAATTTTGGGAGAGGAGACCTGGAAGAGGGGGCAATGGCATGCATAATTCATAGGATTCGAGGGGAGGTCTGGAGAGGGTTGTGCTGCTGAAAAGGAGGTCAAAAGAACCAAGTAGGAAAGAAGGAGGGCTGGTAGGAATGCTTTTCTCATGGTGACCCATAGGTAAAGGTTTCATTAGTACAGGGAATCAATGATTTCCTGAAGTAACAGGGACTCAGCCCTTGATACCATATAAATATTTTTGCAATGCTGACATGGAAGCCTGATTGAATTCTGAGGTATGCAAATATGTACTAGATATGTAAGTGTACCGGCCCCCCCCCCCCTTAGGTAAAGAAGAGATATGTACTGCCAAGGAGGGGGTAGTTAGTAGAAAAAATACTGTGGTCATCAACTGGCTTGCTAGCCCAGGTGAAGACCCAGTAAGATAAGAGGGTTCTTGTCTGTAAGAGGTCAGACAACATTCAAATTTCCCCATCTCAACCACAGCTTTCCTGCAGAGTATGCACGTGTAGTTGGGCCTCATCAATATTCAATAGGAATAGAAAGGTATAGCAAATAATGCACTCTGTAAATAAGAACAGAACTTTACTAAAGGTACTATAAAGGACCAAAGCAACAATGAATAAAATTATTTATTCATTTGAACCTCTGGCCCAAGGTAACTTGCCCCAACCACTAAACCACTGGGAGGAGTGGCCTAGTAGTTGAGGCAAGTTACCTCGGGCCAGAGGTTCAAGTCCCACTAGAAGACAGCAACCTTGGCCGGAAGGTTTGGGGTTTCTAGTCGCACAGGTGCTCTTTGTGGCTTTGGGCAAGCCACTTAGCCCTTTGTTGCCTCAGGTACAAAAACATAGACTGTGAGTCCTTCAGGGACAAGGGAAAATATATATATATAGTACCTGAATGTACACCACTTTGGCTGGTAGAAAAGTGGTATATACGCCTAGTTAAATTAAAATAAATAAATAACAAGAAAACAGGTAATTGCATGGTAACACAGTAAAAGCAAGAAAATCAAGGGTCTCAATGAGCTACAGAATGATGTACAAACTGGCTCATGACCCCCAACTATTGCATCCAGCAATAAGGCAGAGGACTGCTGTAACCAGGCCCAGGCCAGAATAAGGCCCAAGGATGGCCCGGTGTGCCCCTTCTGCCTGTGGTGACATCCTCCCCGCAGGCGCCCCTGACATCAACAGTTCTGTCCCTCTATTTCCCCGCTGCCCAACCCAGACCTCCTTAATGTCTTTGAAGGGCTGAGGAGAAAGTTTGCTGGCCTGACTTTAGCTGAGTTCTGGAAAATTCAACTGGTGTCGACTCTCTCAGCATCTATGAAGGTAGACATATCGGGGAACAGCTGCCATCAACATCTGGCATGCTTCCCTTTGTTTCCTCTCAGAAACACTCTCAGGAAGGGCTCATCTCTTATTCTAGCTGACTGCTGTCTGCTGAACAAATAGGAATTCTCTTCTGTCCACTTTGCAAGAGCTATTCTCTCTTTTGCTGTCCTTCCCTCCTTTTTGTAGAGAACGAAATGCATTTTTTCTCTCCAGTATCTTGTGCACACGCCTTGACTGGTCCATTCAAAAGAGTGGGAAAACACTCTATTGAGCAGGAGAATTACTTTCAAGGCATGGTTTAATGGTTTTTTTGCAGCATGAGTTAGCCATAAATATTAATAACACTGAAGTGCTAATGGTCACATGGGAACCTGCCTTTACCCCCCTAAAGGTTCTACAGATAGGGAATATGAAGCTAGATGTTAACCATGAGATGTCCTATCTAGGAATAATACTAGATCAGCACCTGACTTCTTCAAATCAACAAAGTCATCAGGACAACATTTTTTAAGATATATTTATGCTCCAGAGGTTTTAAGGCCATTGTTGGAAGAGGATTTTTGTACAGTACTGTATCACTCCATGCCTAGATCACTGTAATGGTATCTATAAAGGCCTACATGCAGGGTCATTTAGGACATTACAGCTTGCGCAGAATGCTACAGCCAGATTTGTATTTGTTTGGCCATATTACCCCTATGTTGAAGAAATTGTATTGGCTTCTCATCCAGCAGAGAATTCTGTTTAAGGTTTTAATAACAGTACAGAAGATTGTGGACCAATCCTCTGAGTATTTGACAGGGCTACTGCATACTTATAATTTGAATCAACCAATGAAGCCATAAACATATGTTTTTCCTATGGCAACACATATTAGACTTCCGACACTGTGGGAGAGGGCATTTTTACTTTATGTGTCATCCTTATGGAATGCCTTGCCGTATGATATTTGATTAGAGGAAGATAGGTGCAAATTTTCTGAAAAACTGAAGATGCATCTGTTCAGAATACCATATGATGCTTAAGATGGTGAACTGCCTGTTCATATTGATGGTCATTTTAGAAATTATCTATGATTTGTATGTCTGAAAACTGGCAGTCAGATGAGAAAATCTCAAAGATGTCCATGGAGCCATTTTAGGAAGCTCAAATTTACACGTGCCCAGTACGATCACATCCGAGTTGGCCGGGGGTGTGGCCGGGTGGATTGATAAAGACAGAGATACAAATGCAATTGCAGACCAGCACTGTGCATTTGAAATCACTATGTATCTTTCAAAGCCAATACAGCTTTAGTGAAAAAGGTCTCTATGGGGCCCTTTTAGGATTTTGTGCCTAATGCATATTTAGCGCTAAAACTAACATGCACTAAGGGAAAGGTCTCTGTGGTAACTCTCATGGCTATGACCAGCATGTTCCCAACAGTTATGCAGATAAGTACCCTAACCACAGTGCAAGTTCATTCATGTTTTAATGCAGTTGCCGGATGGCTAAATGACAACAATCTCTCATTCAACTATAACAAAACCGAAACTATGTTCATAGCCTGCGACCCAGGATTCTCATCACTAGAAACAATTAAAATAGGCAATATCACCCTCTCAGTGAAACTGCAAATCAAATATCTCAGAGTCATCTTGGACCAGCTTCTGCAGCATAGAGCTACTGCATACTACAAAATCAAAACCCTACATAACCTATCTCCACTCCTAGACCTAAAGCATTTCTGTATGGGCTACCAGGCCATTGTAACACCACAAATGGATTACTGCAACTCTGTATCTCAAGGCCTACCAAAAGAGGCTCTCCATCCCTTAATGCAGCATGACTAATCATGGGGACTTCAAAACATGACCACATGTGCTAAAACATCTATACTGGCTCCCCATACAGGTCCATATTAAATTCAAAGCAATCATAATAACTTTCAAGACTACACACAATCAAGCTGCAGACTGTTTGCATAAACTTATCCAGAAGCCCCCAAGTTGAAGAGCAAGAAGATAACAAAACCAGAACCTACTCAACATCCCAACACATAAGCTCAAAAGTACACAACTAACTTGCCAGAGAGCGTTCTCAATTTATGGACCCACACTTTGGAACGCTCTCCCTATTGTAGTAGCTTTTTTCAGAGATCTCTATGGAGGTCTCATAGTTTTGGTTTTGTTACCAAGAACATAGAGACCTCCAAAAAAAAAAAACCCCTCAAGACCTCTTCATTCCAGGAATACTTCAGTTATGATACTTGACACAGAAGGCTCAACTCCCTCCCACCACTGATCCCCACCAATCCTTAAATCATGTAGTGTAACCTTATAACAAACTATTGTATATAGTTAAACCCTGCTATCTCCTATCTTCTTAAATGTTGCCAGTGTAACTAGTTATTGTTCCTTACTTAATTTTGAGTTCATCGTAAACCAATTATCCAATTTTGAGCTTGCTGTAAACTACCTTGATAACTTGAAAGGTGGTATAAAAGAAACATAAATAAATAAGTATTGTGAGTGCACCTAAGTTCACCTATTTTGGTGGCATTAGGTGCACCTGTCCTTATGGTAACATTAACAGCATGTGATCTGTACCCCCTTGCTAAATGCAATGTGTTCACCACACCCACTCTCCAACTCTACCCTGCCTATTCAGCACCCCAGTGTGCGAGAGACGGTGCGCAAATCAGGGCCTAAGCACACAATTACCATGCATGAAAACATGGGATAATTGCTTAGTGCCCTTTAGTTCTCTTTTTCATGAGCTACCATACAGTTTCCATGGTATAAAAAGCTTTCTAGTGCACCAACACTAGTTATATACATATCTCAGAATTTATCCAGCTGTATACTGTTTCTATTTGAATGAAAGGCAGTATATAAGTACTGAAGATGATGTGCTCTACAATCATTTTCAAAGTGCCTTCTAGGGTACTTCCAAAAATCTTTCATCGTATCAAAATGTCTTCATGTGAATTCTTGCAATCATGACCAACACACTGTTCTCTCATTTGTCCTGGAAAAATAACTCTCTTTTCTTTTACAGAAAAGTATTGAAAGTACACAATCTAACCATTTAAAAAACACCTTTCAATGTGTTCTTTTTTTCTTCTCTTACTCATACTTCTTCCTCCATAAGATACTAAAAAATCAGTAGGAAGTTTTCATTCATTGTAAGCATCGCTTAACTCTTGAACATGGCTAAAATGTAAAGACGTATGTATTATATATGAACACATACAATTGCATTAAAAGTGAGCAGCAGGGATTGCTGGGTTCATTTCTGTTTGCAAGATTTTATCTTTCAAATGCTTACTGCATGTTTCATTACAGATGCCTCAGTCTGAGCTTTCTGTCAAAATATCCTTGGTATTGTGGCATGAATGTTTCATTTTCTTTGGAACTACAGGTGATGCAAACACCGAATAATGCGGTATTTAAGCTCCATTTTTTTGTAATCTTTGTCAGTTTGGGATATGAAAGGCTTTTTTTCTTTTTCTTTTTTTTACAGCCATACATTGGAAATATGCCACATTGCTGAGAAGTTTAAAATAAGCATAAAACTTCTGTATTTATCTGTAGCCATTCTGAGAACATACATGGAGACCTACCATGTAAGAAATGAATATGAAATTAAGCTAAAGGAATTGCAACAGACCCATTATTTTAAATCATACATCCAGTGAGTATTTTACTAACGGGCACTAAGTTGCTGCACATAACCCGCCAGTAGCACCGAAACCATGGCTGGCTGTGTTCAAGACCACCATGTTAACTGTCAGAGGCATTATTATTGCTGTCTTCAATCCGCTTCTCTGATGGACCCACAATAGGAGTGCAAGACTGAAGAATATACGAGGGGAAACCTATATACTCCTTAGAACCAGATACAATATTAAAATGTTCCTACAAGCAGGATGTTTATATAACAGCAGGAATTTCTATTTTGAATAAATGTTCTCATGCATAGAATATTCCTACAGTAGGGGGCTTTTATACATAAGATCATATTCACTCTATTTCTTTCTTTGTATGCTGGAAGCCCTCTAAGTGAGGTACAGTGAGTCCAAAGTGAGCATTATAATATTTTAGTTCAACCAGTCTAAATACTTATTTTGCCATGAGTGACAGGGCCTGAGATAAAGGCAGCCAAACCCCTGTATAATTTATTCATTTTCAGTCTGTATTTTCTGGATCTTCTATTACAGTTTTCTTGACAAAGAAAACTAGAGACCTTAGTAGTTTGCTGTGGGAATATTTGTTCATACACTATGGGGGGGGGGGGGGGCATTTTCAGCCATGGCGGCCAGCATTCTGCAAGTGTTTGGCCATCGCAGCTTTAAATTAAGCCTGGATGTTCAGTTCCAGGTTATATCTGAAGACCGACATGGCTCCTAAAGTTAGGACAGCATTTCACCTGTCTTAACTTTAAATGGTGTGGCTAACCAGTTAGCAGCTGAATATCGCTGATGACCATCTAGCTCATGGTTCTCAACCCAGTCCTCTGGGATCCCCAGGCCAGTCAGGTTTTCAGGATATCCACAGTGAATATGCATGCGATAGATCTGCATGTACTGCTTCCATTGTATGCAGATCTATCTCATGCAAATTCATTGTGGATATCTTGAAAACTTGAATGCCCCATCACTATCTGGTTAGCGACTGGGCATTTAAATCTCTTAGGGAGGGATATTCAATGGCACTAAATTGGTTAATACTGTTGAGTGTCCCTGTGAGCAGAATTTATGCAGTTTGCAGGTCAGCAAACTGCAAAAACACTTTCAATATGCCCCCCCTATGTCCATAAATGGTATATATAACATTAGACATCTGTGGCTCAATATTTAAACTCCATGGTCTGCATTTCAAATAAAATCTGCATATTCAGCAGTGCGATCCAGAGTGCGGAAGGATCTGAATATATCTATAATGCCATCCGTGCCAGAGTTATCTGGATAGTGGTGATATTCAGTCTGATGTCTTGATCACTGTCCGGAAAACTTTAAGATACCTTTTTGGCTGTCCTAAAGTGCTCCGGATATTTATCCAGATAGTGGACTCAGTTTTGCCACTATTTGGATAATTACCATGAACACCCACTCTCTACCTGGCACCATATGGATAGTGCTAGGGGAAATAAGTAATGATTTTCTGTGGCACTAGTTCGGATAACAGATGCTGCTATTTTGAATATCGAGTGGCTGTTTTTTTGAAACAGCTTATATATAAAACTTGCATTATTACAAAAAAATTCTGTATCACAAATAAAAACTTCATCAATATATATATAAACATGTGTAAATCAGAGATTAAGAGGGTTATTTTAGAAGCTTTATTTGCATTTTAAATATTAATTAGGCAGCAGAAAAACATGCAAGCTCTACCCACGTGTAAAACTCAATTTTGGAAATGCCCTGATTTACATCTTTTTGCCCAGAGTATGTCTAATCTATTAATATTTCTCAAAGAACCGTTCTGGGGGTGTTTTAGGGTATGGCCTTGGTGGGGCAAAAATCTACATATGTATCTCCCATTTCATTTATGTCTGGAATTGCTTATGTCTGAATTTAAACCTTCTCCCATCCCCCGTAGGCAGAAGAGCTGAAAAAGGCTGCTATCACATTCATGAGCGTTAAGGCAGAAGAGCAAGGTCACAGGAACTTCAGTGTCTGTCCAGGCTGAAAAAAAAAGGTTAGAAGAGGTATGCTGCACAGATGGCTGAATACATTTAAAGGGGCAGTAAGTTTTAGTAAATGAATGGTAAGGGGAATGGAGGACAAGGAGGGAGGCTGGGGAGGAGAGAGTCGGGGAGGGGAAACAGAGAGTTGGAGGGTGGGGGAGGAACAGCAAAAGAGGGGATGGAGTTGGGGGGGCAGGGAAGAGTGCAAGAGACTGGAGGGTGAAGAGATGAATGCAGGGGAAGTAAAGGGCACAATGTGTAGGTGCAAAAGATGCACTCCTCTCCCACCACACACACACGCATATGCACACACACACACATGCAAGCACTCCACTCTAGGCACCACACACACAAGTACACATGCAGGCACCCCAGCCCACGCACCACACACAGGCACACACATGCAGATGCAGGGAGCCCACTCTCTGAATCACACACACACACACACACACATATGTGTAGCTTAAAGTGTCAGTGGGAATGGCGGGAGAGAGAGGAGGAGGAGGCGTGGGGCCACTGCCTTCTGTTCGCCTTGTGCAGTGGCCCGTTAAGAGCCTGATTTATTAAGCTTTTTCCCATTAACGGTCTTAGTAAATTTGGCCCTAAAACCTAAAAATGTAAATGTGATACACCTTTTGGGGTAACGGGGGCAGGGGCGTGCACTGTGATCTATGTTTCGGTGGCCTGCTCCTAGATTCTTAGACTGACTCCTAGATTCTAAGAAAATTTGTCAAGGCCTGCAAACAGGTATTTCAAAAGTACTCCTTTTGACCATCCCTTTACAGGACATATTAAAGAGGATACCCACCTCAATACCTCCAAGGTTTAATTCCCCTCCAAATTGAAAATATTGCCCTTTAGCAGCATCTACACTTCTAAGTTTCTAAAATGACTGGGATAGAAGCATTTTTATATCCTTTGCAAGATATGGTCTCCAAAACTGAACACAATATTCCAAGTGAGGCCTCACCAGTGACTTGTACAGTGACATTAGTACCTCTTCCTTTCTGCTGGTAATTCCTCTCTGTATGCAACCCAGCATCCTTCTGGCTTTTGTCACTGCTTTGTAACACTGTTTCGCCACCTTGAGATCCTCAGAAACAATCACTCCGAGGTCCTTCTCCTGGTCCGTGCACACCAACCTCTCAACCCCTATTGCATACAATTCTCTTTGATTTCTGCTTCCCGAGTGTATGACACTGAACGTCTTCACACTGAATCTTAACTGCCAAGCATTAGACCATTCTTTCAGCTTTTGTAGATCTTTCCTCTTGTTATCCACTTCCTCAGGGCAGTCCACTCAGTGCAAACTTTGTGTCATCTGCAAAAAGACAGACTTTTCCATTCAGTCCTTCAGCAATATCACTCACAAATATATTTAAAAGTACCAGTCCCAGGACTGAATCCTGGGGCACACCGCTAATCACCTTTGTTTCATCCGAGTGAGTTCCGTTTACCGTCACCTTCTGTCATCTGTCAGTCAACCAATTTCTGATCCAGTTCACCACCTTAGGGCCCATCCCCAAGCTGTTGAGTTTATTGATAGCCTCCTATGAAAAACAGTATCAAAGGCATGCCCTTGATCTAGTTCTCTGGTCACCCAGTCAAAGAATTCAATCAGATTTATTTGGCAAGATAATCCTTTGGTAAAACCATGTTTCCTCAGATCACGCAACCTGTTGGTTTCGAGGAAGTCCACTATTTGCTCTTTCAGGAGCACCTTCATTGCACATCTCATCTATCCCACCTTTCCTCTACATAAGAACATAAGAACATAAGACATGCCATACTGGGTCAGACCGAGGTCCATCAAGCCCAGTATCCTGTTTCCAACAATGGCCAATCTAGGTCATATGTACCTAGCAATATCCCCAAAAGACACAGGTTCCACAATGCTTGTACTGGGTCAAGCATTGATATCCTGGGTCCCTTTTTAATAGTGGTTTATGGACCTTTCCTCCAGGAACTTGTCCAAACCTTTTTTAAACCCAGCTATACTAACAGCCCTTACTACATCCTCCGGTAACAGATTCCAGAGTTTGATTACACGTTGAGTGAAAAAATATTTTCTCTTATTTGTCTTAAATAGTTTACCCTGTAGCTTCATTACATGTCCCCTAGTCTTTCTATACTCTGATAGCGTAAACAATTGATCCACGTTTATCCGTTCCACTCCATTCATTAATTTATAGACCTCTATCATATCTCCCCTCAGCCGTCTCTTCTCCAGGCTAAAGAGCCCTAACCTTCTTAGCCTCTCTTCATAGGAGTAGCCTTCCATCCCCTTCACCAATTTGGTGGCTCTTCTCTGTACTTTTTCTAATAACGCTATGTCCTTTTTAAGATACGGTGACCAGAATTGCACACAATATTCAAGGTGCGGTCGTACCATGGAGCGATACAGAGGCATTATAACATCCTTTGTTTTATTCTCCATCCCTTTCCTTTTGATACCTAGCATTCTATTTGCTTTCTTGGCCGCCGCTGCACACTGGGCGGAGGGTTTTAACATGTTATCCACGATGACTCCTAAATATTTTTCCTGGGTGGTGGTTTCTAATGTGGAGCCTTGCATCGCGTAACTATAGTGTGGGTTGTTCTTTCCTAGGTGCATAACTTTGCACTTGTCCACATTAAATTTCATCTGCCATTTGGATGCCCAGTCTTCCAATTTATCCAGATCCTCCTGTAGTTTTCCACAATCCTCTTGGGTTTTAACAACTTTAAACAGTTTTGTGTCATCTGCAAATTTGATAACCTCACTAGTTATTCCCTTTTCCAGGTCATTTATGAATATGTCAAAAAGCAGCGGACCCAGTACAGATCCCTGGGGTACTCCACTATTCACCTTTTTCCATTGGGAATATTGGCCATTTAGCCCTACCCTCTGCTTTCTATCTTTTAACCAGTTCCAGATCCACAATAGTACACTGCCTCCTATCCCATGACTTTTTAGCTTCGCCAAAAGTCTCTGATGGGGGACTTTGTCAAAAGCATTCTGAAAGTCCAGAGACACTATATCAACCGACTCACCTTTGTCTACCTGTTTATGCACACCTTCAAAAAAACATGTCAGATTAGTAAGACAAGATCTTCCTTGTCTAAAGCCATGTTGGCTGTCTCCCATTAGGCCATGACTATCTACATGCTGTGTAATTTTGTTCTTTATGATGGTTTCTACCATTTTCCCTGGTACTGACGTCAGGCTCACCGGTCTGTAATTTCCTGGGTCACCCCTGGAACCCTTTTTAAAAATTGGTGTTACGCTGGCGATCCTCCAATCTTCAGGTATTACAGATGATTTTAATGAAAGTTCACAGATTACCAATAGCAGGTCTGCAATCTCATATTTCAGTTCTTTCAACACTCTGGGATGTATACCATCCGGTCCAGGTGATTTGCTACTATTCAGTTTATCAAATAGTTGTAATATATCTTCCCGGTGTAGCGATATTTCTCTCAATTCCTCTGCAGTATCACCTTTAAATACCACTTCAGTCTTGGGTAACATCCCTACATCTTCCTCAGTAAAGACCGAAGCAAAGAATTCATTCAGTCTCTCTGCTATAGCCTTGTTTCCTCTTACTGCCCCTTTTACCCCTCTATCATCTAATGGTCCAATTGACTCTCTCACAGGTCTTTTGCTACGAATGTATTTGAAAAAGTCTTTATTTCGTGTTTTTGCTTCCGTAGCAAGTTTCTTCTCAAATTCCCGCTTTGCCTGCCTTATCAATGCTTTGCATTTAACTTGCCAGTGCTTGTGCTGTTTCCAGTTTTCATCATTTGGCTCTTTTTTCCATTTCCTGAAGGTTGCTTTTTTGGCAGCAACAGCCTCTCTGACCTCACCTTTAAACCATGCTGGCAGTTTTTTGGACTTTCTTCCACTTTTCCTAATGCGTGGAATACAGCTGGTCTGGGCTTCGAGGATAGAATTTTTAAATAACACCCAAGATTGCTGTAAGTCTTTAACCTTTGGAACCGCTCCTTTTAGTTTTTTCCTAACTATATTCCTCATTCTATCATAGTCTCCCTTTTGAAAGTTAAAAGGTAGTACTGTGGATGCCTTTACTATCTTTCTTCCACTAATTAAATCAAACATGATCATACTATGATCACTATTGCCAAGTGGTCCCAACACCCTTATTTCTTGCACCAGATCTGGCGTTCCACTAAGGACTAGGTCCAGTATGGCTTCCCCTCTGGTCAGTTCATGAACCAGCTGCTCCAAGAAGCAGTCATTTATTCCATCTAGAAACTTTATCTCTTTAGATTGTCCTGCTGTGACACTGACCCAGTCGATACAGGGGTAATTGAAATCACCCATTATTACTACTCTGTTGTGACTTTTGTTAGCTTCCTTGATTTCTTTGAGCATTTCATCATCCATTTGTTCATTCTGGCCAGGCGGTCGATAGTATACTCCAACTGCCATCACCTTCCTCTTCATAAATGGAATTTCAATCCATAGAGATTCTACAGCAAATTTTGTTCCCTGCAAAACTTTAATCCTTTCTGACTCAATGCCCTCTCTAACATAGAGCGCAACCCCTCCACCAATTTGATCAGCTCTATCATTACGATATAGTGTGTATCCAGGTATCACAGTGTCCCACTGGTTATCCTCCTTCCACCATGTCTCTGAGAGTACAATCATATCTAACCTCTCATTTAGTGCTATATATTCTAACTCTCCCATCTTATTGTTTAGACTTCTAGCATTGGCATACAAGCATTTTAGAGACTGTATTTTATTCATATTAATCTGGCTATTGGTAGGCAGGGGTAATTTGGAATCTTTATGCTCTGTCTGCTCCTTACTCAAGGGCACTTGGGCTACTATACTCCCTTTTGGAACCTCACTGCTTTTGGTAGTATCCTTCAAGGATACCTTTGTCCGAACCATGCACTCCTGGGTGACTGTCGGCTTTCCCCTAATTTCTAGTTTAAAAGCTTCTCTATCTCTTTTTTAAAGGTTAATGCCAGCAGTCTGGTCCCATCCTGATTAAGGTGAAGCCCATCCCTTCGGAAGAGCCCCCCCCTTTCCACAGAATGTTCCCCAGTTCCTAACAAATCCAAAACCCTCATCCTTGCACCATTGTCTCATCCACGCATTGAGACTCCGGAGCTCTGCCTGTCTTTTGGGTCCTGCACGTGGAACAGGAAGCATTTCGGAGAACGCTATCCTGGAAGTTCTGGATTTCAACTTCCTACCTAAAAGCTTAAATTTAGCCTCCAGAACTTCCCTACCACATTTTCCTATGTCATTGGTACCAACATGTACCAAGACAGCAGACTCCTCCCCAGCACTATCTATGATCCTATCTAGGCGGTGCGTGAGGTCCGCTACCTTCGCACCAGGCAGGCATGTTACCAGGTGATCCTCACGTCCACCAGTCACCCAGCTATTTACATTCCTAATGATTGAATCACCAACTATAACAGCTGTCCTGACCCTCCCCTCATGGGGACATGGCCCTGGAGAAACGTCCTCGGTGCGAGAGGGTTTTACATCACCTGGAGGACAGGTCCTAGTTACAGGATCACCTCCTGCCACACCAGGGTGATGCTCTCCTGTCACGTGACCTCTCTCCTCCAATGCAACAGGGATGCTGCTAGACTGGAGGTGGAACTTCAGGACTATATCCCTGTAGGTCTCGTCCATGTACTTCTCTGTCTTTCTTATGTCTTCCAGGTCTGCTACTCTAGCCTCTAGCCTGAGAGAAAAGAGTTCTTTGCAATTAGTGCATACGTAAGACCTCTCACCAACTGGGAGAAAATCATACATGTGACACTCAATGCAAAATACCGGAGAACCCCCATCTCGTTGCTGGACTTCTGTCTGCATCTTAGTTTAAAGCTTGTGTTTAGGTCTTTTAAATTCTGTATATAATAAGGATTGGTGTGGATGCTTATACCAATAAAAGTGTATCTAATACCCCTAATACACCTTGTGTACCTGAAGCTTAAGTAATTAATCTCAGGTCCTCTGTGTATGACTGATTTGGATAACGAGCTGCACCTGAGAGCAGCCCCTTTCCTCTAAGATGTGCAGGTACCTATAAAACTACAATTACCCCAGGGGTGGGTGGGTGCTGGGGAGGGAGGGAGGGAGGGAGATAAGTCCTATTAAAGAGGGCAGTTACAAGGTACCCTGTCCTGAACCCTCAGCAGGGGGGAAGGGGTTACCACACAAAGCCCAGTTAGTTGAGAGAGGCAAGGTAAGTTATAGCTGAGAAGGCTGAACTATCACACCACTAAGACAAACAATAAATAATAAAATAAACAGTTAGACAAACAATAAATAATTAATAAACAGCTAGAACTCACAGCAAGGTGTCACAGGAGACAAATATCCACTTCTCTAGCAGAGCACTGTAAAAAGCACTGCTCTTCTCTGATCAGAGAAAAGCAGACTAAAACAGACTATGCACACGTGGAGGAAACAGGAAGAAGGCTACACAATACCTCAGCGGGGGGGGGGGGATGGGTAGGATTCACTCAGTCAGGCTAGGACAGGAAAAAAAGTTTAACACACAGCAGGTTCTGGGGAGAGAGATTTAATTTAAAATGAACAGTTAACCTGGCTACCACACAAAGCCCAGTTAGTTGAGAGAGGCAAGGTACGTTATAGCTGAGAAGGCTGAACTAGCACACCACTAAGACAAACAATAAATAATTAAATAAACAGTTAGACAAACAATAAATAATTAATAAACAGCTAGAACTCACAGCAAGGTGTCACAGGAGACAAATATCCACTTCCCTAGCAGAGCACTGTAAAAAGCACTACTATTCTCTGATCAGAGAAAATCAGACTAAAACAGACTATGCACACATGGAGGAAACAGGAAGAAGGCTACACAATACCTCAGCGGGGGGGGGGAGGGGGAGGATTCACTCAGGCAGGCTAGGACAGGAAAAAAAGTTTAACACACAGCAGGTTCTGGGGAGAGAGATTTAATTTAAAATGAACAGTTAACCTGGCTACCACACAAAGCCCAGTTAGTTGAGAGAGGCAAGGTAAGTTATAGCTGAGAAGGCTGAACTAGCACACCACTAAGACAAACAATAAATAATTAAATAAACAGTTAGACAAACAATAAATAATTAATAAACAGGTAGAACTCACAGCAAGGTGTCACAGGAGACAAATATCCACTTCTCTAGCAGAGCACTGTAAAAAGCACTGCTCTTCTCTGATCAGAGAAAAGCAGACTAAAACAGACTATGCACACGTGGAGGAAACAGGAAGAAGGCTACACAATACCTCAGCGGGGGGGGGGGGAGGGGGAGGATTCACTCAGGCAGGCTATGACAGCTAAAAAAATTTAACAAACATCATGTTTTGGGGAGAGAGATTTAATTTAAAATGAACAGTTAACCTGGCTACCACACAAAGCCCAGTTAGTTGAGAGAGGCAAGGTAAGTTATAGCTGAGAAGGCTGAACTAGCACACCACTAAGACAAACAATAAATAATTAAATAAACAGTTAGACAAACAATAAATAATTAATAAACAGCTAGAACTCACAGCAAGGTGTCACAGGAGACAAATATCCACTTCTCTAGCAGAGCACTGTAAAAAGCACTGCTCTTCTCTGATCATAGAAAAGCAGACTAAAACAGACTATGCACACGTGGAGGAAACAGGAAGAAGGCTACAGAATACCTCAGCAGGGGGTGGAGGGGGAGGATTCACTCAGGCAGGCTAGGACAGGAAAAAAAGTTTAATACACAGCAGGTTCTGGGGAGAGAGATTTAATTTAAAATGAACAGTTAACCTGGCTACCACACAAAGCCCAGTTAGTTGAGAGAGGCAAGGTAAGTTATAGCTGAGAAGGCTGAACTAGCACACCACTAAGACAAACAATAAATAATTAAATAAACAGTTAGACAAACAAAAAATAATTAATAAACAGCTAGAACTCACAGAAAGGTGTCACAGGAGACAAATATCCACTTCTCTAGCAGAGCACTGTAAAAAGCACTGCTCTTCTCTGATCAGAGAAAAGCAGACTAAAACAGACTATGCACACGTGGAGGAAACAGGAAGAAGGCTACAAAATACCTCAGCAGGAGGGGAGGGGGAGGATTCACTCAGGCAGGCTAGGACAGGAAAAAAGGTTTAACACACAGCAGGTTCTGGGGAGAGAGATTTAATTTAAAATGAACAGTTAACCTGGCTACCACACAAAGCCCAGTTAGTTGAGAGAGGCAAGGTAAGTTATAGCTGAGAAGGCTGAACTAGCGCACCACTAAGACAAACAATAAATAATTAAATAAACAGTTAGACCACCAATAAATAAATAATTAATAAACAGCTAGAACTCACAGCAAGGTGTCACAGGAGACAAATATCCACTTCTCTAGCAGAGCACTGTAAAAAGCACTGCTCTTCTCTGATCAGAGAAAAGCAGACTAAAACAGACTATGCACACGTGGAGGAAACAGGAAGAAGGCTACACAATACCTCAGCGGGGGGGGGGGGGGGGGGGAGGATTCACTCAGGCAGGCTAGGACAGGAAAAAAAGTTTAACACACAGCAGGTTCTGGGGAGAGAGATTTAATTTAAAATGAACAGTTAACCTGACTACCACACAAAGCCCAGTTAGTTGAGAGAGGCAAGGTAAGTTATAGCTGAGAAGGCTGAACTAGCACACCACTAAGACTAACAATAAATAATTATATAAACAGACAAACAATAAATAATTAATAAACAGCTAGAACTCACAGCAAGGTGTCACAGGAGACAAATATCCACTTCTCTAGCAGAGCACTGTAAAGAGCACTGCTCTTCTCTGATCAGAGAAAAGCAGACTAAAACAGACTATGCACACGTGGAGGAAACAGGAAGAAGGCTACACAATACCTCAGCGGGGGGGGGGGGGAAGGGGAGGATTCACTCAAGAAGGCTAGGACAGGAAAAAAGGTTTAACACACAGCAGGTTCTGGGGAGAGAGATTTAATTTAAAATGAACAGTTAACCTGGCTACCACACAAAGCCCAGTTAGTTGAGAGAGGCAAGGTAAGTTATAGCTGAGAAGGCTGAACTAGCACACCACTAAGACAAACAATAAATAATTAAATAAACAGTTAGACAAACAATAAATAATTAATAAACAGCTAGAACTCACAGCAAGGTGTCACAGGAGACAAATATCCACTTCTCTAGCAAAGCACTGTAAAAAGCACTGCTCTTCTCTGATCAGAGAAAAGCAGACTAAAACAGACTATGCACTGGTGGAGGAAACAGGAAGAAGGCTACACAATACCTCAGCAGGGGGGGGAGGGGGAGGATTCACTCAGGCAGGCTAGGACAGGAAAAAAGGTTTAACACACAGCAGGTTCTGGGGAGAGAGATTTAATTTAAAATGAACAGTTAACCTGGCTACCACACAAAGCCCAGTTAGTTGAGAGAGGCAAGGTAAGTTATAGCTGAGAAGGCTGAACTGGCACACCACTAAGACAAACAATAATTAATTAAATAAACAGTTAGACAAACAATAAATAATTAATAAACTGCTAGAACTCACAGCAAGGTGTCACAGGAGACAAATATCCACTTCTCTAGCAGTGCACTGTAAAAAGCACTGCTCTTCTCTGATCAGAGAAAAGCAGACTAAAACAGACTATGCACACCTGGAGGACACAGGAAGAAGGCTACACAATACCTCAGCAGGAGGGGGGGAGGGGGAGGATTCACTCAGGCAGGCTAGGACAGGAAAAAAAGTTTACACACAGCAGGTTCTGGGGAGAGAGATTTAATTTAAAATGAACAGTTAACCTGGCTACCACACAAAGCCCAGTTAGTTGAGAGAGGCAAGGTAAGTTATAGCTGAGAAGGCTGAACTGGCACACCACTAAGACAAACAATAATTAATTAAATAAACAGTTAGACAAACAATAAATAATTAATAAACAGCTAGAACTCACAGCAAGGTGTCACAGGAGACAAATATCCACTTCTCTAGCAGAGCACTGTAAAAAGCACTGCTCTTCTCTGATCAGGAGGGCGGAGGAAGGCCCCGGAGTGGCGGAGAGACGGGGTTAATGGGCGAGGAAGGGGAGGGGAGAGGCCCCTCGCACAGTTGCGGGGCCGAATTTCCATTGCAAAAATAGCGCGAGTGAACCACTCGCGGTAGAGGGGATTTAAAGGGAAGAGAAACCATTTCCGTCAGCAATGTACAGCACAACCGGGGAAACCTGAAAAACGTGAGCAGTGTGATACATGTGCACAGCACAAAAGTGCAAATAAAAATAGAAAATGACCACCACAAAAATATTAAAAATAGTAATTCAGTTGGGGAACAGTTATAGTGATGGGTAAAACTAGAAAACACACCCAGGAAAGCTCCAAAAAAAATGATTTATGGAAAGGTGTACTTAGCGGAGACTCGTCCAAAAAACATTTCCCTTTTTTCTGGAGCTGTCCTGGGAGTGTTTTCCATGTTTGCCCATTAATATCACTGTAGCCGAGCTTGGTTATATTTTATCCCCATTTTCCCGTGGTCATCTGTGGGCTTTACTTGCACGTTTGTCACCAGACAGGGTGAAGGAGCCCACAGTAGAAATGCACACAGCAGGCTTTGCGACTCCATCCTGCCATGTTACTATCTCCAGGGACTGCACTGTCCCTGTGGCCACAGTGTGGTGCAGTGGACAGAGCCAGTACCTCTAGGGTCAGAGGTTCAAATCCCAGCTGGGGCACCTTCCAGGCCTGGCCATATATTTTACCCACCACTGAACAACGATAGCACACACACCCCTGTCTTGCAGGGAACATAGGCATGGGGAGATCACCCATATTTTACCCAACACCACACACACACCACAACAATGGGCAATACCTACAGCCAAGTCGCCCAAATGCAGCCCCGTACTGACACATTGCAATCAGGTCATCTGCTTTCTCTGAGAGAAGCTCATGCCAGCATGTTGGCGGACGAGTACATGTGGTGCAGGGGGCAGTGGCCGCTAGCCACGGAAGACAGAGGCCTAGCCATGTGCAGGCTGGCACAGTCCACAGCAACAGACAGGCCCTGCCAGATCCACAGTCATGGACTATCCAGGGAATTCAGCCAATCTGTGGCTACACTGTGGTGCAGTGCACACAGACAGTGCATACAAGAACAGAAGGTCACAGGTTCAAAGACCAGCTGGGGCTACTGCCAATCCTGCCCATGTATTTTCCCCACAAATAAACAGTGACAGTAAGGACACACCTTTCGTGACGAGGACATATGCAATGTTAATACGTCTATCTTTTACCCCACTGAGCACAGACACCATGAACAGGGGCAGAACCTACAGCAGAATCCCCCAAATGCAGTCCTGGTGGGCCACACACCAGTCAGGTTCCATGCTGCCACTCATACAAATGCCTGTGCTGTATATCTATGCACCACCCCCACGGCATGTAGATGTAGCTCATGCATATTCATGAGGGACAGCAGGAAGACCCGAACAGTGTGATGCAAAACTGGACCGGATTTGGGAAGCGCTGCCGTAAAGCAGCAGCCAACAGGGGCAGACACACCCACACCCACAGGCCCCATTGGCCAATGTCTCCTGTAGAGGCAGAACATTGGACCCTGCGTGCATCTCCCAATACTAGCACCTGCATACCTTAGCAATGTCACCCTACACCTGAGGTTCACAGCTCTGAAACATTTGCTATGAGTACAGGCTGATAGATATCCCTACGTTACGCACATACTGCTAGTTGACCCCATCCGAACAATCTGTTTGGTGTCTGTGGTGCGTGCTCCAGGCCTGGCCTCTGACGGTGTTCACCACCCTGGGGAGTGACCCCCAGCAATACTGCATACCATATCCATGCCTGTGCCGTGCCCAGGACCGGTGTGGTGGGCAAGGCTAATCACCCCCTCAATAGTAGCACAATGCTGGCATAGGTGTGGGAGTGTGTGTCTGTCTATACAGTGTGTGTTGGCTGCAAACACCTTCCCCAACCCACACTGCCAGCACTACTGCCAGTATTGGCCTGCCAATGTGCATAATGAGCAGCAAGGTACCATGGGTATAGGTCAGACATGGTGGGCTGGCCAGGATGCATCTGCACAGGGCATAGGGCACTGGCTGTGACATTGTAGTGCCCGGCCACCACCTACACAGACAGGGTGACCTCCGTATGTGCTGCTGGGGGAGCACTCTCACCCTGAGTGTGCAGTGATGACAGCATGGCTAGGCACCCCCATAGTGCTGTATTGTGTTTCTCTCTTGTGATATATATGGGTTTCCTGTTGGGGCCTCCTCACAGAACTCTCTGCTTGTGTGTGTTACAACCCCAGTTTTGGGTGCATGCATTTTCATCAGGGCTAACCAGCAGACTGTTCACAGCTGGTATGTGTCTTGATGGAGTGCCTTGCAGGGTGCAGCGGCTGATGGCTTGCTGCAGGTGAATATCAGATAGTGCTGGGGTGCATCTGTGGATATCCAGGCCTAAAGTCTGTCTGATATTGTGTTATGGATGTGTGTGGAGCTATTCCCCAGCAGGACTGGGGGTTTGATGGTGCACCGGGGGGGGGGGGGGGGGTAGGATGGGGATCTGTTGGTGGGAGGCCCTGTTTGCCACCCTTGGGGTGGGGGGGTGGTGTGGTGTGGTGTGTAGGGGTAGGTACCTTGACCACCTAGGGGTCCATGGGGGTTTTCACTAACTGAGACAGACAGAGATATCCAAGATGTTTCTGCAGCACCTTCCTATCTCACAGGTTAGTACTGTTTTGGAGCTCTGTCATGGCTGGTGTTGTGGACCTGGTCCTGGGCGCCACATCACACCCTCAGGGTGAGCACAGTACCCGCACAATGTGACGGTGTGTAGCTACTCTTTGCTGGTAGTCCACCTGCTCAGGACCCCCTACCAGGCCGAGGTGCTGTGTGGGTGCACACGGACAATTCCCCCTACCAGGCCGGGTAGCTGTTGGGGTGCATTCCCCATCTTGTGTGCATCTGTGGACAGCTGATTTGCATGTGCAGTGCATCATGGGTACGGGTGGCCTAACCCTATCTTGTTTACAACAGCAGACTGTCTGTGAGGTGACGTGCAGGCTCTCTGCAGCCAGCCAGCCAGGGGCTTGCTGACAGCTATAGGGCTGTAGCCCAATGGTTATGTCACTACCTTTGCAGCCAGAGGTCATGGGTTCAAGCCCACTGTGGGGTTCTGTGATAGGGTTGTCCAGAGCATTAACTTTGTTTACTGTACATATTTTTATGACAGCAAACACACCCTTGGCATACTGTACCCATAAGGTGCCTCTGAGGGTGCTCTTTAGGGCGCCCTATAGGCCACCTTCTGGGTGCCATCCATATTGGGTGCACTATACATTGTCCTGTGTCGCAACATACATGGTGCCCTATAGGGGACATTCTAGGGTGCCTTGGCGGACAGTGCACTGTAACATGTGCCTTACGGGCATCCGTATGTTAGCACACTGTGAGAGCGGGTTTACTAGTAGTGGGAAATAAAATAAACCTTCGAAGGCCTCCTACAGCACTCCTCACCATAATACATACTGCCCCAGCCAGCCTTGTTCACTGGGCACTGTGAGGGGTTGAACCCCTGACACCTGCACCATTGATCAGTGTCTTCACCATTGTGCTGTGGCTCTGTTCCTGTGCTTGAGCAGCAGCGTGCAGCCTTGTAGCCATCGGCGCACCGTCTTGTGGCGCACAAAAGTAACAGCGCGCCGCCTTCTGCCGCGTAACATTAACAGCGTGCCGCCTTATGCCGCCCAACATGGGCATGCCTGCTAAAATAATGCCTCAGCCAGCTGTCTTCAATGGGCACTGTGGGGAATTAGAACCCATGATGCCTGCACGAGTGGTCAGTGTCTTAACCATTGTGCTATGGCTCCATTCCTGTTATTTGCACATCAGCGCACCACTTATCCCTCCCACTATTGGGTTGCCCCCTCACACATCAGTGCGCCACCTTCTGCCCACCGGCTCGCCGCCTTCTGTTGCCCGATTTTATCAGCGAGCTGCCCTCTGCCGCCCAACCTTAACAGTGCGCTGCCATCTGCCGCCCACAATGAACAGTGCGCCGCCTCATGCCGTATAAAAAAAGAG
This sequence comes from Ichthyophis bannanicus, assembly GCA_033557465.1. Taxonomy (NCBI): domain Eukaryota; kingdom Metazoa; phylum Chordata; class Amphibia; order Gymnophiona; family Ichthyophiidae; genus Ichthyophis; species Ichthyophis bannanicus. Next base: position 389,087,069 of record CM066038.1, on the reverse strand, counting down.
TGCGCCACCTTCAGCCGCCCATAAGCAGTATGCCTCCTACACCACTTTTGCCCATAAAAGTTGATGCTTCAGCTGGTCTTTTTCGTTGAGCGCAATAGGGGTTTGAACCCCTGGCCCCTGCACCATAGGTCAGTGTCTTCACCGTTGTACTACGGCTCTGTTGTTTGGTTATGCAGCAGTGCCCCACTTAGCCTTTCCACGCGATAATGTGGGCCCCGCACATTAGCGCGACGCACACACGTACGGTCCGTTTTTTTCCTTTTTTCTGCATGGCCCGCCCACTCCTTATATGGCACCAGCACACTAACGGGAACCCGCACAGCAATGGTGTTTAGTAAACATGCCCCTAAGACAAACAATAAATAATTAAATAAACAGTTAGACAAACAATAAATAATTAATAAACAGCTAGAACTCACAGCAAGGTGTCACAGGAGACAAATATCCACTTCTCTAGCAGAGCACTGTAAAAAGCACTGCTCTTCTCTGATCAGAGAAGAGCAGTGCTTTTTACAGATTTTTACAGATCTTTAAATCTGTCATCATATGCTTTATAAAGAAGACCAACAATCATTTTAGTATCCACCCCCTGCACCAACTCCATCCTGTTTATATCCTTTTGAAGGTGTGGCCTCCAATATTGCACACAATGCTTCAAATGAGGGTTCACCATAGACTTATACGGAGGCATTATCACCTTCCTTTTTTTCTGTTAGCCATCCCTCTTCCTATGCACCCAAGCATCCTTCTGGCTTTTGTCATTGTTTTTCTAGCTTTTTAGCCACTTTAAGATCATTAGACACAATCATGCCCAGGTCCCACTCTTCTTTCATGAACAGAAGTACTTAGTACCCTACACTGTACTGCTAACTTGGAGTTTTGCAGCCCAAATGCATCACCCTACATTTTTTAGCATTAAATCTCAACTGCCAAATTCTTGACCTTTCTTCAAGCTGAGCTAGATCCTTCCTTACATTATCTACTCCTTCTTGGGTGTCTACTCTACTGCAGGTTTTGGTATCATCCACGAAGAGACAAGCCTTACTCAACAGACCTTCCGCAAAATCACTAACAAAGATATTAAAAAGAATTGGACCAAGGACAGATCCCTGTGGCACACCACTGATAACCTCCTTCTCCTCAGGGTGAGCTCCATTTACCTGTACCCTTTGTCACCTCCCACTCAACCAATTTCTAACCCAGACAGTCTCTTTAGGGTCCATCCCTAGGGTGCTTGGTTTGTTTATGTTGCCTGGGCAGAATGGTGTTTAAGGCTTTACTGAAATAACTACATCTAGGGCTCTCCCTCAGTCCAACTCCCTGGTCACCCAGTCAAAGAAATCAATCAGATTTGTCTGACAAGACCTGTCTCTGGTAAACCCATGCTACTTCAGATCCTGTAATCCACTGGCCTCCAGAAACCTCACTGGCTCCAGAAACCTCAGCAGCATTTCCAATAATTTACTAATCACTGAGGTTATGCTAACTGGCCTGTAGTTTTTAACCTCATCCTTACTTCCGCTCTTGTGTAAAGGGACCACATGTGCCTTTCTCAAGTCCTCTGGGACCACTCCCGACTCTAAAGAAGCATTGAAAAGTTCAGTCATTGGAGCTGCTAGAATGCCCCCAAGTTCAATAGTCTTAGATGTATCCCATCTGGTCCCATTGTTTTGTCTACTTTTAGTTTATTTAATTCCTCACAAATACAGTCTTCTGAAAATCATTCAAAATCCCTTCACTTCTGTTCCTATTTGTGGATATTTTCTTTGGTTCTCCTCTTGGCCCTTCATCTGTGAACATAGAACAGAAATATTTCTTAAGCAATTCCACTTCATCCTCATCAGCTGCAACATATTCCTCCCCTTCATACTTGAGTTCGATAATATCACTTTTGCCCTTCCTCCTCTCACTAATATATCTGAAAAATGTCTTATCCCACATTTTATTGCATTGCCTATTTCTTCTTCATTTTGTATCTTTACTTTCCTGACTACTTTGCTAGCTTTGCTAAGTTTTTCCAAATATAGATGCTTGTCTTCTTCTCTTTGTGATCTCTTGTATTTTATGAAGACCACCCTCTTTTTCTTAACCTTTTCAGCTACTTCTTTCGAGAATCATAGTGGCTTCCTTTTCTTTTTACATGTATCTACCTTTCTAACAAAAAGGTTTGTTGCCCTTAAAATATCCCCTTTAAGTTTTGCCCATTGCTTTTCTACATCCCCCAGCTTTTCCCATCCCGCTAATGACTCCTTGGGGTATTGTCCCATCCTGGCAAAGTTAGTTTTTCTAAAGTCTAAGACCCTTTCTTTTGAATGGATCTTATCAGCCCTAGTCCTAATACTGAACCACACCATCTGGTGATCACTAGATGTGAGATGATCTCTCACTATGACATCAGAAACACCTTCCCTATATGTAAGCACCAAGTCCAGTATGGCCCCTTCACTTGTGGTTTCTGTTGCCAGTTGTCAAAATAGTTCTCTCTGTAGAGAATCTATGATCTCCTTACTTCTAGATGACACCGCAGCAGGGATGTGCCAATCAACAACTGGCATATTGAAATCAGTAGTACTTCTCCTTTCATGGCAATACTGCATATGTCTTCTATTAAATCCCCGTTCACTTCTTCTCCCTGTGAGGGAGATCTATATATCACACCAATGCAGATTGATTTCCCTTTCCCTCTTTCTAGTTTAACCCACAGTGCCTCCTCACTCCCTTTTAAGCCCTGTAATTCTATAACTTTAATATTATTTCTTACATTTATTGTCACTCCTCCTCCCCTTCTTCCTATCCTGCCCTTTCTGAATAACGTATAGCCCAATATAATTACATCCCGGTCATAGCTGCCCATGAACCATGTCTCTGTAACTACCACTAAATCTAAGTCAGCCTTTTCCATTAAAGCCTCAACATCTGGGATCTTATTTCCCAAGCTATGGGCATTTATACGCACCACTTTCCAGATGTCACCTCTTTTACCAATTTCTACAGAGGTATTTAAAGTTTATTTATTTATTTAACCGATTTTGGTGTACCATTGTTCTACCAGTCAAAATGGTGCACATTTTATTAGTAGGGGAAAAGTTTGGCCCGGGATCGTGGGAAGAGGTTAGCAGTGGTAAGTGGGGGGTAAGCATGGTGGAGGTGGTGGATGAATGGGTTAATATGTAGCGGATGGTTCAATGTCACCTTGGGGGTCAGCATGAGCCATAGTGTTCTTGGAATAGAAATGTCTTCAGTTGCTTGCAGAAAGTTTTGGTCTCCTGGATATTTTGCAAGTTGGGTGGCAGTGCATTCCATAATGTTGGGGCATAGAGAGGGAAGGACCTGTGGTTGGCCTATTGGGTGTTGTTATAGATTCGTGTTGGGAGGCTGAGTAGGTTGCTGGTGGCCTGCCTGCGGGGCCTGTTGGAGTTGAGGGTGCTGATCAAGCTTTGAAGGTATTGGGCAGTTAATCCATTCCGAGTCTTATGTATTATGGTGAGGGCCTTGAACTTTATCCTGGAGATGATGGATAGCCAGTGGAGGGAACTTGGAATAGGTGTGACGTCGTGGTGCTTAGGTGCTCTGGAGATTGTTCATGCTGCTGTGTTTTGCATGAGTTGAAGTGGGTATATGGTGCACTTAGGTAATCTGTAGTATATGGAGATGCAATAATCGAACAAGGGGGTGATTGTTGTCTGGCAGACTGTGAGGAAATCAGTATAGGTGAGTAGGGGGCATAAGTTACATAGCATTCTGATTTTGAAGTAGACTGTCTTCGTGATATTTTTAATGTGGTTTTGAAAGTCCAGGCACTGGTCTAAGGTGACTCCAAGGTACTTGAGTTGTTTTTTAACTTTGAGCTTTGTGTCTCCAAGCTTAATGGATATCAGAGGCATGAACTCGGGGTTCCTGGTAACGTGTAGAACATCTGTCTTTGCGAGGCTGATGGTCAGGTTATGATGCTTGAGCCACTTGATCATTTCATCGAAGCAGGCTGATAAATTGGAGTAGTCTGGGGCAACTGTAGAGAACGGTGTGAAAACCATTATGTCATCGGCGTAGACAAAATATCGGCATTGTGCTTCTGGATGGTTGCACAGAATGGGAGAATATATATGTTGAATAGCAGAGATGAGAATGTGGATCCCTTGGGCACTCCTGTGGCAGTATGTAGGGGGTGGATGATGTTTCTCCTATTCTGACCTGTTGACAGTGTTGCAAGAGGTATGAGTGGAGCCATTAAAGCAGCTTGCCCTTCACTCCAAATTCGCAGAGTTGATTGAGCAGTATTTGATGAGATACTGTCTCAAATGCCAAGCAAATATCCCAGAAAAGTAGTATAAATCCACTTGATTTGTTTCTGTTCCTTCAATAAGGGTTGATATTAGGGATGTCAGTAAGGATTCTGTGCTGTGATGTAGGTGGAAGCCATGCTGGTGCTGGTCCAGGGGTACATGCAGGTCAATGTATTCCTGCAGTTGGACCTGGACTGCCTTTTCTATGACTTTTGCAAGAAATGGCACACTGGTGATGGGTCAGTATGAGGTGGATGATTCGGGGTCTAGATTGGGTTTCTTTAGGAGAGGGCAGATGGAGGACTGTTTGAGCAGTAGGAGGAGGTAGGCGAGTGAGAGGGATTTGTGTACTATAGTTGATATGAGTGGTAGTAAGTGGGCATGGATCCAGCGGAGAGGTCATTGTATTGATGCCAGAGATGATATATCAAAGAGAGCTCTGGGTCTGTTGAGCGCTTTGAATAGGGTGATGTGGTAAAAATCCTTCTTGGCCACCAAGGTGCTTTTGCAATAGGCTCTTAGTTTTTCTATATATATGGTGTGCAGAACAGGGTCTCTGGATTTCCTCCACTGATGTTCTATGCGGTGGAGGTGCTTGTCTATGGTGCTTGGTGGAGTTAGAGCATAGAAGTAAGGAGGCTGCAGCAGAGATGGTTGTGTGCCAAATGGAAATTGCTGCATCAAGGTCACCTTTGGTCTCTGGTTTAAGTTGCTTTAGTGTTGGCAAGATATTTTGCAGAAAGGTCTCTTCATCAAATGCTACAAAACATCTGACTTTGGGAGTGGTGTCTGGGGCTGCGTATTCAATACATTGTTGAGGTAGGGTAAGTGTGATGAACTGGTGGTCTGACCAGGGTACTAAGGTTGTAGTTGGGGGCGTGTAGCCAGGTGTAGTTAGGAGGGGGTAAGGGAGGAATACCAGGTCTAGGGTTCCTCTTTTGGTGTGTGTGGGGGTATTGATTACTTGCATATATTGCAGGTCCTGCATGGCCTGAAGTAAGATGATGCTTTGATTGCTTGCTGCAGATGGCAGGTCGAGGTCTCCCAGAAGACTGAAGTGTTTGCGGCGAGAAGTGTGTGAGCATATGGTGTCTAAGAGAGTATCGAGCTCCTCTGCCTTGTTGTGTGGAGCACTGTAAACCAGGCAGAAGGTGATGTGTCCTTTTGCGATCATTATGATGTCGATGTCTGGTGTGGAGATGGTGGTGCTGGTATCAAATGTGAGCCCTTTGCATGAGAGGATTCAAACACCTCCCCCTGTGGTATTGCTGTGAGGGCAGTTGTGGATGGTATGAGTGTCGGTACAGAGATGGTTGGGTAGAATTTTGCCACTGTTGGTGAACCAAGTTTCAGTTATGCATAAGAGGTCCAGTTTGTTATCGATGACCAAATCCTGGAGAATCTGTATTTTGTTGCAGGCTGAGCATGCATTAACTAGGGTACATTTGATGAGATGGCAGGTATGCGTGGGTGAAGGGGTGCATGTTCTTGGTGCGGTGTGGTATGCATGCCTGGGTCTACTTTGGTGGGAGGTGATGTTCTGCGACCATGGTCTTGATGGCCTGGGTGTGGGTGGGAGGATGATGGGTATGGAGCAAGGGTGTCTCATGTTGGAGGCATTGGATTCCATGGCCAGTAAGTTGAGGATGATGAATAGGAGAAGGCAGAGTGTCTTCATTTGTCCAATGCCCGTTGCATGGCCCTTTCTTTGGTAGTTGGAGGTGGTGTTCAAGATTGTCGACTGTTTGCCAGCGAGCATTGCTTTTTCACTTTTGGTGGTGTTGTGTGTTCATCGTAGCTGGTAAGGCCTACTAGGTTTTATGCAGGAATTATGCTTCTGAGTTGTTGTGGCGTGTCCAACGAGGAGTCCAGGCTGAGTGGATGTCTTATGTGCTGTGTATGGTCCTTGCCTAAGTGCAGGCCCGCTAGGCATGGGTGCGCCTAGTGCTTGCCTGCCTTTTATGTGCAGTTCTGGCGGCAATGTGGGTCTGTATGTGCATAGGAGACGCTTACCTCCACGCTGCTTGGGGCTCCAGTTTTGACGGAAAAGGAATTGGGAGCAGATCAGCAGTAGGCAAAGATGGTGGCAGGAGCAGATCACAATCAGGTCTCGGTAGCGGGAGCAGATCAGAGCATAGAGGCAAGTCCCAGCAGTGTGCATGTAGGTGTGAGTGTTCAGTGTGTGTGTGTTAGAAAGTGATTCATGTTTCACTTACCTGGGAGCTTTCACTTACCTGGGGGCTTTTATTACCTATCCCCAACAAATCTAATTTAAAGCCCTCTTCAGTAAGTTAGCCAGTCTGCTAGATGGCCATATACCTGCCTGAGTCTCTGTGCTGCTTCTGGCCTAGCAGTATCCCAAGCCTCTTTGCTTGCTTCCTGGATCAAGGAGAAAAAGAAAGATCCTGATATCAAGCAGAATTAAAACACTGTTTTGAAGTCAAATAAGGGCATGAAAATCCTCTCATTCTCTTTCTAGTGCTATAGGATATAGATAGTAAAATAACTCTTATTCCTCCATTAGCCCTAGAAAAAAGGAAGACGATGACCCCCATAGCCCAGCAGAAAACTATACTTACTTGCACAATACATAAACGTTAAAATCATGTGACTCCTGCTATCTGAGAAAGGGAATAAAGATGTGCTTCTGACCGGGCTTAAGGTGAGAGGGAAGAGATAAAGATGAAACCGGAAGGTGGAGAAAGAATATAAGAACAGAGGTAAAAGGGCAGTCATGACTGATGAAATTCATGGGATTTCAAAACACCAATACACTGGCCATCTGCACTTTTCTTCACACCAAGAAGTTCTGCATAAAGAAAACAGTTTAGGCTTGATATTTCAAAGGGATTAACATAGAAGACCTGCTAACTGTGTTAATCCCTCTATCTGGGATATTCAGCAAATATTCTCCTTCTCTGTAGATTTGTTTGGAGAGCTCTCTTGTTTAGAATGTTCTGCTATTCCTTTAAAGAATGTATTTAACTTAGAAGGCTGAAATAATGCAAATCATTTAAATACAGGTCTTAAAATAAACTCAGTTTTATTTGCTGTGCATTAGCAAGAAAAAACTATGGATAAATATTTTGCTACCTTGAGTTAGCAGACAGCTGAACAAGCCAAATGCAACATTTTAACAGTAAATTTTTAAACTCATAACTAAGCTTTCAGGGAGCAAGACAACAATAATTGCTTTAGCACTGAAGCTGGACCCCCATTTTATGGTCACAACCTATTGATACAAATGGAAAACAAGATCAATCAAACCCAATTTACTTTTATGGCACTTTTTAAGGTGACCTTTTGCAATCACTTATCAATAAATACTATAGATGAAGTCAGCTGCTTGAGAATACCATCAGCATACAAGTCCCAGATTCGTTGGGCATGCTGGGACATGTTTACTAAACCGTATTAACCCTTAGTGCAAGGTTAAGAATGTGGAAGCACATTTTCTGACCTCGCTGTCCAGCCCCTTGTGCAGCCGACCAGGAGCGGGACGCCCAGAGGTAGACCTGATTCTGATCCCATAGGGCTCGATGTGCCCATGGGATCAGAATCGGGTCTGCGGCCTGAACATGCAGGCCAGGCCCTGATTATAATTGGCCTGCATGCCCAGCAGATCTCCTAGCTACCTCAGTCAGGCTCCTGAATGGAGCTGCAGTGCCATGGCGTCCCAATAAAACAATGTCAAGCAAGCCATAATCTTATCATTAAAACACAATGGGCCAGATATTCATAGAGACTGACACAATTAGCAGACCTGCTGAATATCCACAGGTGCCACTGCTGCATAGCATCGGAGTATTCCAGGGATGGCACCCAGCGATAACCAGGCAGTAGCAATATTGAGCCACTACCTGGTTATGACAAAGCGGCGAAAGCCAGGTGCATCAAAGGCTGGTTTAGCTTTCGCTGCTGAGGCTAACCAGGAAGAAGCTGAATATTAACGCTTAGAAATCAGTTTTGTAGAGCAGCATAAATTAGCTTATAATATAGTGCCAAATTATTAGTCCTATAGTAAATCCTGGCATCTTAGATCAATTTATACAGTATCATCATTTCCAGAGATAGTGTATTCAAATCCCTTGACTTATTCCAAGTTGTAAATAAATGTTGTCATAGAGGGTGAGTAAAGAGAGAGAGGGGCTTTCCCATTCCAGCAACACCATCACCATCTGAGAAGGTAAGCAATTTTTTCCGCCACTTGCTTCTATTGATGGTTCAAATAGATATTACTTCAGCCCTATTTAAAAATATCTTTCAAAATGATATTGTAGCAGCCTCTGGACCTTTTCATTTTTATTGTTGGATTCTGCATTTTCTTCCTGTTCCTTTGGACTTCTAGTTCAGTCAGAACCAGGATATATTGAACTATGGTGCTATACTTCTTTCACAACCACCTGTTTGTTTTTTAACCTCTTAGATCAACTCATTCGCCTACCTAGCCATAATAGAGATGGTTCTTTGCCAGTGGCGTAAGCTCAAATGAGGGGCCCCAAGCAAAATTTGCTAAGGGCCCCTCATGATGGTGGTGACAGCCAGGAGAAGGGGGTCAGAACCTTTTCCTCCCTCCTTGTGCACCCCCCTGAAAATTAAAAAAAAAAAAAAAAAGTCAAGAGCGTGGCAAACATCATACTTAAAATAAAGATATTTGCTGCTCTACCCCCTGCTGCCTATCTGTTTCCAAAGTACTTCAGCATGATAGCCTGAGGCCTGGAAAAGCTATTCCCCATATGGAGCCGAAGTCTCAGGTATCATGAGACTTTGGCCACACAGTGGGGAGAAGCTATTCTGGGCCTTGGGCTGCCGTGGTACTTCTTTGGAAATAGAAAGACAGCAGGAGGCAGCAAGGCAACATATTTATTGTACATATGTAAGTATAATGTTTACCACACTCTGCCACTGCCATTGCAGGCCAGGGATGGCTGGGCCGAGTGGGTCCCCTGTCTAGTCTGGGCTTCCCCATATTGCAGGGGCTGCTTGGACAGTATTTATGCCACTGGCCAGAGATCGCAATTTCCTTTTGATCCTGGTACACATAACTTGAGTTTGGCTATTAAATGTCATTATTGTGCAATGATTATAACTTCCCTTGCAGAGGCTGTAAACACTCTCTATGGCATTCTTAGCTGGCCTGAAGAGAGCAGAAGCTAGGCCTAGAAACCGAACATGGGTCTTCACACAACTGCACAACATTGTCACTGAGCCATCTGGCCAGTTTCTCTTGCTTTTCTTGGTATTGTTGTTAATTAGTTGGTTATTGGCCAAATTTGTTTTCAATTTCAAGCAGATTTACCTATTGCTGCATTCATATTATGTAACCTATGATGCAAAAATGTAAATGGAAAAAAAGATGATATAGTTTAGGGAGTTAAGAGGTTTTTTTAGACACATCAGAAGTGAAATTATGAGACTGGGAGGAGACCATAAGAAAGGTATGGCAGGAAATAAAGAAAAAAGCTGAAATACTAAACTTCTGCATTCATCGAAGAAAGGATTGAGAAGGACTGATGATTATTGACAAGGGATCATGTAGATGTGGTGTAGATACCACTCCACTTATAGAAAAGTATGTTTGTATTATTATTAACCAGATTTGTTATACCATTTTTCTACCAATCAAAACGGTGTACAATAAACAAGGTGCAAAGTGTGGTTAACAGGGTGTATGGAACTAGAAAAACTGGAAATGGACAAAACTATAGGATCAGATGTGATAAATTCTAGTACATAAAGGGAGCTGTAAGAGCTTCCAGAAGGTCTATTAAAGGATGTGTTCAGTAGATCTTTGGAGACAAGAGTGGCCCTATGGGACTAGAAAGTGTGGATATTTTTGCCTTTTTATAAAAGAGGAACAGAGACCTGGTTGGAAACTACAGGTCTGACTTCTATTGCCAGAAAGTATAATGAAGTATTTAAAATCCGGCAGGTTATTTTTTTTTAATTTGTTGATTCAAAAATGGTTCTAGACAGATACACTTTCAAACATCAGTAGTGCAATTGCAGAAGACCTCATAAAAAGCACTGGGGTAACCTGTATGGGATGGTAGTTTCAATAATAAACAGCAGTGGTATAATAGCCGTGAGCTTCCAAGAAGCTGGGATGATCTGAATGAAGGTACCATGGTTAAAATTAAAATTTCAGTGAGCATGGGAAGCTCAACCTTCAGAGCCTTATTAACTTTGATTTTTACTGGGATTAGTACAGGTAATAGAATAGGGCTTGGGTATTAGCTTGGATTTTGGTCTTATAAAAAAAAAACAGAGTTAAAGATCATGATGACAAGGCTTGGCAATGACCTGGCAAGTGGAGCAATAGTGGCATGCGTGTGACAAATATGAATGGCAGTGGGTTAAACATAAGCCCATGTAGCAATGTCGCACAATTCTATCTTATTTGGCACTTTTTGCTTAAGTTCCCATTGAAATATTTAGTCTCTATTAGAATTTCTAAGAACTCAAGAGGGACAATCAGCAGAAGAGGTATTGAACAGTGTGAGGCAAGGATGAATATAATGATGAAAAGATATTTTTTCAGGAATTAAGGATTTGCTGAAGTTTTGATTTGCTAATCTTGTGGGGTTTGGCTTCTCCCTCTCCTAGCTTTTGCCTCTCTGACTGCTGCTCTCACTCTTTCCAAGGTAGGCACGTGGTAATCTTTCCTGTAACTTATGGTATTCCTTTCTCCTTATCTCTTGATTTGATTTTATCGTATAACACCCTGTTGCTAATGTGTATGGTGGTCTATCAAGCTTAATAAACATAAACATAAACATGGAACTGGGAACTTTTGCTTGTGAATGTGTGATTAATTTGACTTCTTATTTTTCTTCATATCATATTTATTCACAAAAACTCACAAGGGTCAATTCCAGGGTGGAAACATACAATAAAGCCAAAATAGCCACTCTATGGGGTATGTTTACTAAAGGTTCTTAATGTGCGCGGTGTGCATGAGCACGAGCTAAGGTACCTTAGCGCACGCTAATGATGCTTTACGGGGCAAAAATGCGCTTTAGTGTGCGCTCACGCGTGCAGCAGCGCAAACGAGCGCTGAAGGTGTGGAAAGGCTCCCGGAGGGCGGAGGAAGGCTCCCCAGGGGCGGAGAGAAGGGGTCAATGGGAGGATAGTGGGAGGGGAGAGGCTCCCCGCACACTAACAATGTGAAATTCGAGGCCAAAAATAACGCAAGTGAAAACCTCGCGTTAGAGCTGATTTAAAGGGAAAAGAAACCATTTCTGTCAGCAATGCACAGCAAAACCAGGGAAACCTACAAAAAAGTGATAAGTGTGATACATGTGCACGGAACAAAAGTGCAAATAAACATTGAATATGACCCCAACAAAATGAAAAAAAGTCATAATCAAGCTGGGCAATAGTGATAGTAATGGGAAACATCAAAAAACACTCCCAAGAACGCCCCAAAAAATAAATATGAACTTTGGAAGGGTCTACGCTCCGTCCCCATACAAGGTGAATGATCCCACAGTGAAATATTACTGATCAGGGTTTCCCTCTCCATTGGACAGGTTACCTATGGCATGCTCATATTCCACAACAGCAGGGCGGCATGTCGGAATGGGCAACTGGACAGATGCTGGGAAAGGGGATACAGAGGGCTGCAGGCGGCACATGCTGTGGTGCAGCTGGGGCACAGGGCGGACTAGGCAGATGCCTAGGTGGCACTTAGGAATGCTGAAACTGAACAGCAGCCAGACAGCAACTGATGAGGGCCCAACATGGGCACGAGAGTGTTTATCACAGTGTCACAGGGGATAGTACCCAGCAGGTACCCCCAAGGGCACAGAACATTGGCAGGCGGTGTTGGGGGGAAGCGTGGACGCTTATGCAGGCACCCCTACCCCACAACACGCACCATAGGCAGCCGCCTACCTGCACACTGGATGGCTTGAGACTGCACACCACCAGCACCACCAGCAGAAGGGCATGTCAGCATGGTGGCACAGGGGTACTGGAGGTGGAGAGGGGCAGTGGCAGCTGCCCAGAGCCGACCATGGCCTAGCCCTGTGTAGGTGGGTGCCATGCACTGCAACAGACAGGCTCTGTCTGACAAACATCCATGGTATCTCCAGGGACTGCACTGTCTCTGTGAGTACAGTGTGGTGCGGTGAACACAGCCAGTGTGTTCAGGAGCAGAAGGTCACAAGTTCAAGACCCAGCTGGGGCTACTGCCAATCCAATCCCCATATTGTACCTGCTACTAAACCGTGATAGTAAGGACAAACCTTATTGCAGAGAACATACGCATGGTTCAAACGCCTATATTTTACCCCACTGAGCACAGACACCAGAAACATGCGCATTACCTAGAGCAGAGTCCCCCAAATACAGTCCTGGAGGGCCACAAATCATTCAGGTTTTATGCTGTCTCCAATATAAGGCCAAACCTCTTGTGTTACGGACTATATAATCTACGGCATCAGATGCCCTTGTGGGCTGCTATATGTTGGTCAGACTGTTCGTCAACTAAAAGTTCGGTTGGGAGAACACCATAGCCGAATCCACTGTAAAGTGATTGAAGCCCCATTAGTGGCTCATTGTCTGCAACATAAACATGGATTTCAAGACTTGCGATGCTTTGGACTGGATCGGGTACTGGGAGGCAGTTCCGGCAGATCCAGAGCAAAAACTCTTTTACTACGAGAGCAAAAGTGGATATATAAACTGCAATCAGTTTCTCTGGGAGGTCTCAACAGTATGATTGAATGGAGAGCTTGCCTGTAAAAATTAATTGTTAGTTTCATTCATGATTTAGAAGTTGGTCCGGTAATGTTATTTGTAACAGCGTTTGGGGAGTCTGACGTCATGGTTGAACAACTATTTAACTACCTTGAGTCAAATTTGAACTCGCATGCGCGGCATTTTTTGAGAGAGCTGACAAGCCATGGATAACACGCTGTTGATCGCATAAGCCTATTTTCATAAATAATCCAGTCTAGTTAAGGTATGACCAATTTTTGAACACTCATCTAGTAATCATCTTTAAAGAAAAATGTTTCTGTAGTGACGTTCTTGCATTTCTTTATGGACAGTACTGATTCACAGATTGCATACCCCCTGAAGAAGAATTGAAACATGGAATAGATACCGGTGAGATGGCATTGGGGCAATTGCAATATTGGCACAATGCATAAAACTGGATCAAAACTTGATAAGTCTGATTTTTGAGAAATTGTAACGTGTGGTATTCAATTACAGGAACCTTGTTTATATGGTCGTTGATGCTATTGGAGCACATAGCTCAAGGGAGATTCACCCGGAGCAGTGCCAACTTTTGTCTGAGACCATAGGTTCTTATTATAAGAGCATTATAGTATATTTGGGAAAACAGTGAAATGAAGTGAAAAATGTGAAATACGTTTGAGAACACATTACCATATTATAGAACATCGGATTGAAGCTTATTTAATTGGAGGGATATATTCACTAGATTTTGGTGTGTATGCTGACATCCCAGTTCTGGGTGCACGCATTTCCACCAGGAACATGCACTATGGACTAGCTAGCAGACTGTCTGCAGCTGGTATGTGTCTTGCTGGAACACCTTGCAGGGTGTAGCGGCTGAAGGCTTGCTGCAGGAGAATATCAGATAGTGGTAGGGTGCAGCTTAGCATATCCAGGCCTAATGTCCGTCTGCTATTGCTTTATGGATGTGTACAGAGCTGCATTGACTGCCCTGTAGGGTATCTGTTCCCCAGCAGGACGGGGGTTGAGAGTCCCCCCTACTGCCACCATTGCAGGGAGGTAGAATGAGGATCTGTTGGTGGAAGACCCTGTTTCCCACCCTCAGCCCCAGAGGGGGAAGGGGGGTGGGTGGGTGATGGTACATAAAACACCTGTGGGTCCATAAGGGCTAAACCTTGACTGAGAAATACAGATGTATCCAAGGTGTGTCTGCAGACACTACCTATCTCACACATTAGCACTACTGGGATCCTACAGCATGTTCCATTTCTGCTGTGGACCTGGTGCTGGGCCCCCTACCTCACCGTCAGGGTGAGTACCGTACTTGCACAATGTGACGATGTATAGCTACTCTGTGCCAGTGCCACACATGGTCAGTTCCCCCTACCAGGCCGGGGTGCTGTGGGGGTGCATACCCCATCTTGTGATCATCTGTAGACTGCTGATTTGCATGTGCAGTGCATCATGGGTATGGGTGGATTATCCTATCCTGGTGACCACAGCAGACTGTTTGTGTGGTGACGTGCAGTCCTTCTGCAGCCAGCCAGGGGTTTGCTAGCAGCTATGGAGCTGTAGCCCACTGGTTACTTCACTGCTTGTGGAGCCAGTGGTCATGTGTTCAAACCCACAGTGGGGTTGTTTGATAGGGCTGTCTGAAGCATTGTCTATTTTTAATGTACATTAGTGCTGCCAGCATAACACCCTCGGGGTACTGTAACCATAAGGTGCCTCAGAGGGCGCCTTATAGGGCACCCTATAAAGCGCCTTCTGAGGCACCTTTATGGTTACAGTCCATATAAGGTGCCTTATAAGATGTCCTATGAAGCGCCCTATAGGGTGCCCTATAGGAGACAGTGCACTTTAGGGTGCCTGGGCGGACAGTGCACTTATAGGGTGCCTGGGAGGACAGTGCACTTTATAGTATGCCCTCTGGAGTGCCTTATAGGGTGGCTGATGCGGCACCTTATGTTACAGCACTTTGAGAGTGTGTTTGCTAGCAGCACTAATTAAAACAATATTAAATTGCCTCATAATGCAATATTACACATAACAGGTAGTGTTTCAGGCAGCCTTATTCATTGGGCACAGTGGGGGATTGAACCCATGACCCCTGCACCATCAATCAGTGTTACACTGCTGTTTCTTGCATGTCAGCGCACCTACTTAACATTTTCATGCGTTAAAATGCACAGTGCTGCCATCAAAAACAGTGCTATGACCTTGCCATGCCTCATAGGGCACCCTATATGGCGCCCTATAGGCCACCCTTTATGCAACATTGTAGGGTGCCGTGGTGGACAGTGCACTTTAAAATGTGCCCTCTGGGGTACCTTATGGGGTGCCTTATGCAGCACCTTATGTTACAGCGCTTTGAGAGTGCGTTTGCTAGCAGCAGTAATTAAAATAAAATTAAAATGCCTCATAATGCAATATTACACATAACAGGTGGTGCCTCAGGCAGCCTTATTCATTGGGCACAGTGGGGGATTGAACCCATGACCCCCGCACCATCTGTCTGTGTCTTCACCATTGTACTGCAGCCCTGTTCCTCTGGTTGCACATCAGTGCGCCTGCTTATGCTTCCCGCGCGCACAAGAGCGCGCAATAATCCCGGTTTGCTAGGTTAAGACTGAAACACCCACTCCTTATATGGCATCCTGCACACTAGCGCCGGGCGCACATTAGGACAGTTTAGTAAACATACCCCTAAGGGTTTTAATACACAATAACAGTGTGGCGCTGAGCTAAAGGCTACCGCATGGTAAAAATCCCATGGCAAGTACCCAAAGTGTGTTGGGGTGGGATCATAGCAAGCTGTAGTTGAAATCAGGCATGGCCAGCAATGTCAGCTATTGTGTGGTATGCTGCCGCATGTAGCTGTCATGACTGCCAATAGTGCAGCTGCACTTAATGTACCGGTATTCAGGTAGCATAGTCTCTGCAAAAAATGCTTTAAATAAAAGATTTGTCTGATCAGGGTTCCCCCAGTCTGAACACCCATAATCAGATCCCACCTTGATCCACCCTCCCACCCTCATGACTCTCTCCTTTCCAGCCCCTCTAACAAAACCCCTGAGCACCTGCTCGGACAGCAAGACCCCTTACTGATCCAGATTTCCCTGTATCTGCTCCCCCTTAAAAGCAAGATCCCCAAAATGACACCCCCCCCCCAAGATAAGTCTCCCAAACAGAAGCCTCCTAACACCATACCATTACCCTTCCCCCACTTCCATGATTGCCCTTATATGGCATGTTGACCCCCTAGCAGTAGTACTGTTAGACTACTACTAGGGATCATAACTGCATTTTGAAACCTGGCAGCTACCATAGCAGGAGCAGAGTAGGACCACTCCTGTCCTACTCCACTAAACTTTGGGTGAGTCTCGGGGAAGATGGGGATGGAGGAAGGGTCAGAGTATGGTATTGGTGGAAGCTTTGTTTTGGGAGGGTTATCTTGGCGGAGCTTATCTTAGGGTGTCTTGCTTGTGGGTAGGGTGCTGATTCAGGGGTGTCTGGATTGAAGAGGTCTGGTTCAGAAAGCTTACTGTCCAAGGGGGTGCTCATCGGGGGTACTGTTGGGGGGAGTCTAGGTTGGAAGGGGATCTGATTAGGAGGGATCGGTTCATGGATGGTTGATTTTGTGGGGGAGAGCCAAGCGGGAGCCTTGGTGGGACTCAGATTGCACCACTTTCCTTGGTGGTGGAGCACGCATTCCATACCATGGCAGGTAGTGCTTGGATACCTGCATTATCTCCTGAGGCATGAAACATGGACTTATGTGATAACTGTTTCCCTTGTGTTCTAACTGCAGGGTAGATGCTGGGCATATCCCCAACAGCTAGTGCACAGCCTTTGCACTTACTGCACATGAATTTTTGCACACAATGCTCAGTAAGTGCAAAAGCATAATGTTCTATGTTCTAGCTCCTATTATTTCATAAAAATTCAGCAGAATCCTTCTTCATTTTGGGACATGTTTATTAAACAATGCTAATCAATAGCATAAAGTTTACCACATGCTATGCATGCAACAATTACTGTTAGTGCGGAACCACACACTAAAATTCCCATGCAAACCAGCGAGCACACAATTGGGCAGGTTCTGGAGGATTAGGGGAATTGATGGCACATCATAATTAGCATAGGATTTTTGGATGCATGCTAACAGTGAATGTTGCTGTTATCATGGGTGTACCTAACTCCACCTCAAGGGATGATAGGAAGTGTACCCGCATGGTAGTTAGCACACTTCAGCATACACCCCTAAAATATATCACAGGCTTCCACGCTAGTTCTGCGGCTCAAATGCATGCTAACATGATTTAGTAAACATGTCCTTTAGTCTTTGATAATTAAAATAGGTTACCTTACTCATCCACATCCACTTCCCTAATTTACTTCCCACATTCCTTAGTTTGGATTTAGGGAAACTATACCAACTAGCTTGATCATAATATGAGCTTTCCTAGATCTAAATGCTTGCTTCTTCTTTTGAACCAGTTGTTTTAATTATAATGTATGTGAAAGTACATAGGCCCCCATTCTGTGAATACAACGGGAGCTTGAACATCCCCAATATTAAACACATTCTTTCACTGTGCACTGAAAACGTCATTTGGGTTGAGTTTAGCACGCCAAATAGTTTTGAAATATTGCTTTTATATGTGTATCTCTGTGTGTAATTAATATTAGCAGCCTCAGTAAGTTTTTTTTAACTCCACAGTCCAGGCTCCAGACAGCTTCTGCTTTGCTCATTCCACAAGCTGATAAGGGCTTCTGAAGTCTCCAAATTCCCTGTCTCACTCTGCAGCCTGACAAGGGCCTCTGAAGCCATTTGGCATCATCCAAACACTCCCCCACAATGTTTAACTATTGACCCAAGTAATTTTATTTTATGGATGTCATGCATATTTTCATTATCCTGAAAACCCTATAGATATGCAAACCTCCTTCTCATATCTTGAGAACCCGTATTTGACACAGGGCCGGCACATCCACTAGGTGAACTAGAGAGTTGCATAGGGTGTCAGACCCTAGTGGACAGCATCGCTAACCCAACCCCCTGGAAAGCATCGGTTGAGCTGCTGCTTCAGCTCTTTGCAGGCTTTAAAATGCCCATGCACAAACGCACAGTACTGGCCTGCCGCTGCTGCCCACCCTCCAAGAAAGTTGTATCGAAGAGGGGGCAGGAGTGACAGGCCATGAGCGCATGGGCACTTTAAGGCCTGATGCAGTGCTGAAGCAGCAGTTCAACCATCGCTTCCATTTTAACGCAAGATGGGGGTAGCATGGTGGCCTGGATGGAGGCGCAGTCTTTTTGGTGGGGCGGCAGCATAGAGGGTCTACCTAAGGTGGCAGAAACCCTCATGCTGCTATTGATTTGACACCAGCATATTCGAGGATTGTTTCATATAATAATTTTAGTTCCCTATGTAATTATTAATTAGTTCAATAGTATATAGTATAATATGCCAGTATGATGTATACCAATTTGAGTTTCTCAGACACAAGGCACTCACAACATTGACACAATGAGCAGGATGGAAAAATAAAGCAACCAACAGTTACAAATTTATATTCTGTGGAGTTGTTTATTGTCATGTATAGTAAATCCTTTTTTGAATCCTATATTGTTATGTTTTGACATGAACCTTGCTCAAGGGTATATCTAAAACAATAAAAAAAACATATATACTGTAGATACCAAAGTTAATAGGAATATAGATAGGAAATAATGTAGCAAAATAAGAATTATATAGTAATAATAAAATGAAAACACAAATAAACCTGAACACATATTTAAAAAATACAAGAACAGCTAAAAAAAAACATTAAAAAAAATGGAGCCATGAAATTAAAATTCACAGGTAGGCAGCAATAAAAAAATCTTGTAAAATGACAATTACAAATTAAATTGATTTAAAATGATCAATCAATATATTATGGCCCTGATTCCATAAGGCAGATAGCAGGGTAGCACATCCCACTGGGGTGTGCTACCCCGCTATTTGCCTTGCCGGTATTCTACCTCCGTTCCCCACTGTATGCATAGAGGTACCGTGTGTGCCTAATGGAAGCACTTGTCCTGGTCATGAGGAGTGTCATGGCTTTGTGCATCCATGAGGACATGCATGCATATGCGTGTGTCATGGGGAAGATTTTGGGTGCGTGTGTGTGTGTGTGTATGTGATGGTGTGTGTTAGGGGCTGTGTATGTGTATGTGGCATGGGGAGTGTCGAGGCTGCACACATGCATGTCTGTGTGTCATGGGGAGTTGTCAGGGCTGCATGAGCTCATGGGTGTGTTTGTTATGGGGCATTTTCAGAGCCGCATGTATGAATGTGCGTCACGATGTATATTAGGGACTGCAACCATGTGTGTGGCATGGCGAGTGTCGGGGGCTGTGTGCATGTGTATGTATGTCTCTCTCATGACCCCCCACCCCTTCCAGGCTTCCTCCAGTCTTTCTCTCTCTCTCATAAACCCCCCAGTTTCTCCCTAGTCTCTCTGTCTCTCTCCTAACCCTTGAATAGCCTCCCCAAGTCTCTCTTTCTCTCATAACTCAAACATGTCTTCCCTATTATTTTTTTCTCTCTCATGACTGTCCCAGGCTTTACCCAGTATCTGTTTGTCTCTCTCTCTCTCTCTCTCTCTTTAAGGTCCCCCTAGGCTTCACCCAATCTCTCTCTTTCCGTCTCATACCTCCGCCCCTTTATCCAATCCTTCTTGCACTCACCCATCCTTGTCTGGCTGTGATTGGCTCTATGTGTGATAGAGAAAGTTGGATGATCCCCTGATTTCAAGTCTCGTGAGACTTCAAACCCCGAGATCAGCCTGAACCTCTTTCCCAGCATGGCTCACCATTCAGAGATCCGATTGCAATGGAGCAAGCATGAACCAAAGCTTTTGGCTAGGCTCGCATATGCTTGTTTGTTTGCATATTCTTGGCATAATCAAACAAACATGCAGACAATTTCCCTGCCACTGAATTCTCAACAATATGTACTACATTATTGTGAAATGCACCTAAAGAGCTTGAAAACCTTTCATCCATTTATAAGATTCCTTATCAAAACAAAATTTCAGTAACCCTGGTAACCCGGAGGCCCTCCTCGCCTCCTTCAGCACCACATTACCACCACATATATTCCCTTATCCCTCAACAAAACACCCTGACAACAGTATATTGGTGCAAATATTTTGGTCGCAGCTTTATTTAAAACCTGCAACAACCGGCCCAACACGGGCCAACATATACAACATTCCAAGATAAACCCCGACCCCCCACCCATCGCTGGACAATGCCCCTACCCACCGTATTAGTAGCAAGGCAGAGCATCCTCCTCCCCTGGACCCCACCACCTGCCTTGCCATGCTAGTAGCAAAGTCTGGCCTCCACAGCCCACTACCAGGCCAAGACCCCCAACTGGGATGTCTCGCCCCACCCCGGGGAGCCCTTCGCCCCCCACTGCTCCTAAATCAGTTAAAGCCCCCGCCGCCTCGGCGAGCACTGGCTCTCTACCCCGCCCCCACCAGCTGAAACATTCCTACACACCACATCCAAGGGCGGGTGGGCGGGAACACTTCTTCCGCTGACGAGGAGCCGCGGCGAAAAGAACGACCACACGGCTCCTCGCCGACACCAGCTCCACCCACAGACCCCTGAACCAATGAAATCACTCCCCTCAGGTCTGCAGGAGCGATTTCAAAAGCCACACTCTCCAGCCTCCTCCCCCCCCCCCCCAACCTAGACCCCGATCACATGCCGGAGGCCGAGGCCGGGCCCGGGCCCAGGTTACTGACGGCCGCGGGACCCAGCCCACGGCCTCGTGCATGTAATACTGATTCTGCCAATTGTATTAGTAAAGCAATGGAAATCCTAAAAATATCCTGTTGTTTCATCAATGTGTTCTCAGTGATAACAATACCCTTAGGTAGTGGAATATTACAACAATGGCCACTCCTTTGTCCACTGGCAGAAAAGGGTGGGGTCATTGTAATGATCACTACAGTTTATATTAGAGAAATGGAAATACAACTGTTAACACATGCTTGAGCGTGAGCTAATGAGCCACGCTAACAGTGTGTGCACTAAACAAACAATGGGGGATTAATTCTGTGCTCTTTGCTTAGCTCATGATGGGGAGGGAAATGGGTGAGATAGCGGCAGAGTACAGAAGTGTCTGCATAATGCAATTAGTGCAGTTGTTACCAGGCACACGTTCACCATCAACATTGCACTTAGTGCACATGCACTTAAACTTTAATCTAATATGATTATATCAAGCAATTCTTGGAGCCACTGATGCTAAGAAATGGCATCACAATGCACATTTAGTACCACAAATTAGCATGGGAGGTGTGGCCAACACACACTAGCTGTTGGGAACATTCCCAGCATTCTCACCATGTGAAACCTACAACTGTGAATAATACTGGTGCTCTTATTGCCACATTGAGGTGGCGGTAAGTGCACCTACACAAATGCAACATTGACAGCACACATTTATGACACTTCTGCTAATTTCAATGTGCAGGCAATGCCCACTCTCTGCCCCTAACCCACTCAGTCCCCATCTATTCATGCCCTAAGCAGTTAGCATAGGACTTTTACCATGCTGGCATTTTAGGCATGTGGTAACAGTTACCACAGTCTTGTGCTAATCGTTTACCAGGTGCTAAACCCTATGCTGTTACCAGACTTTAGTAAACATGACCCATCATTTTCAAATATGAATACAAAGCAGTAAATGTAACATGGAAAATGTCTGAGAATAAATATAATAAATCCAAAATAGCCACTCTATGGGGTATGTTTACTAAACCCTCTTAACGTGCGCGCCGCGTTAGTCTGCAGGATGCCATATAAGGAGTGGGCGGTTCAGTTTAAAGTAACAAAACGGGATTAGCGCGCGCGCTCTTGTGTGCCCGCGCGGAAATCATAAGCAGACGTGCTGATGAGCAAACAGACGAACAGGGCTGCAGTGCAATGGTGAAGACACTGACAGATGGTACAGGGGTCATGGGTTCAATCCCCCACTGTGCCCAATGATTAAGGCTGGCTGAGGCACTACCATTTATGTGTAATATTGCATTATGAGGCATTTTAATTTTATTTTAATTACTGCTGCTAGCAAACGCACTCTCAAAGCGCTGTAACATAAGGTGCTGCATAAGGCACCCCATAAGGTAACCCAGAGGGCACATTTTAAAGTGCACTGTCCGCCACGGCACCCTACAATGTTGCTTAAAGGGTGGCCTATAGGGTGCCATATAGGGTGCCCTATGAGGCACGGCAAGGTCATAGCACTGTTTTTGATGGCAGCACTGTGCATTTAAACGCATGGAAATCCTAAGTAGGTGCGCTGACATGCAAGGAGGCATAGCAGTGTAACACAATGGTTAAGGCACTGACTGATGATGCAGGGGTCATGAGTTTGATCCCCAGTGTGCCTAATACTTAAGGCTGGCTGAGGCATCAGCTTTGACATGTAAGTATTGTTTCCTGCTGCACTTTATTTGTATTTTATTAATTGCTGCCAGCAAACACACCCTCACGTGCCGTAACCTAAGGTGCCGCATAAGGCACTCCATAGGGCACATTATAAAGTGCACTGTCCGCCACGGCACCCTAAAATGTCCCCTATAGGGCACCCTATAAGTCACTCCATAGGATACCGTATAGTGCACCTTATATGGATGGTAACCATAAGGTGCCCTATAGGGCGCCCTATAAAGCGCCCTCTGAGGCACCTTATGGGTACAGTACACTGAGGGTGTTTTTGCTGGCAGCACTAATGTACATTAAAAATAGATAATGCTTTGGACAGCCCTATCAAATAACCCCACAGTGGGTTTGAACCCTTGACCTCTTACTCCACAGGCAGTGAAGTAACCAGTGGGCTATAGCTCTATAGCTGCTAGCAAGCCCCTAGCTGGCTGCAGAAGGACTGCACGTCACCACACAAACAGTCTGCTGTGGTCACCAGGATAGGGTTAGCCCACCCATACCCATGATGCACTGCACATGCAAATCTGCAGTCTACAGATGATCACAAGATGGGGTATGCACCCCCACAGCACCTCGGCCTGGTAGGGGGAACTGACATGTGTGGTACTGGCACAGAGTAGCTACACACCGTCACATTGTGCAGGTACTGCACTCACCCTGAGGGTGAGGTGGGGCGCCCAGCACCAGGTCCACAGCAGAGATAGGCCATGCTGCAGGTACCCAGCAGTGCTAATGTGTGAGATAGGTAGTTTCTGCAGACACACCTTGGATATATCTGTATATCTCAATCAGGTGTAGCCCCTATGGACCCCTAGGAGGATTATGTACCACCACTCTCCTTCTTCTCCAGGGCTGAGGGTGGTAAACAGGGTCTCCCACCAACAGATCCACATTTTACCTCCCTGCAATGGTGGCAGTAGAGGGGACCATCAACTCCAGTCCTGCTGGGGAACAGACACCCTACAGGGCAGTCAATGCAGCTCTGTACACATCCATACCGCAATAGCAGACAGACATTAGGCCTGGATATGCTAAGCTGCACCACACCACTATCTGATATTCTCCTGCAGCAAGTCTTCAGCCGCTGCACCCTGCAAGGCGCTCCATCAAGACACATACCAGCTGCAGACAGTGTGCTAACTAGTCCATAGTGCATGTTCCTAGTGGAAATGCGTGCACCCAGAACTGGGATGTCAGCATACACACCAAGCAGATAAGTCAGTGACTGGGCCCCAAAGGAAACCCATAAATATCACATGAGAGAAATGTTATATAGCACTATGGGGGTGCCTAGCCATGCTGTGGTCACTGCACAGTCAGGGTGAGAGTGATCTCCCAGCAGGACATGCTGTGGCCACCCTGTCTGTGCAGGTGGTGGCCGGGCACTACAATGTCCCAGCCAGTGCCCTATGCCCTGTGCAGATGTATCCTGGCCAGGCCACCCTGTCCGGGCTATACCCATGGTACCTTGCTCCTCATTATGCACATTGGCAGGCCAATACTGGCAACAGTGCTGGCAGTGTGGGCTGTGGAGGGTGTTTGCAGCCACCACACACTGGATAGACAGACACACACTCCCACACCTATGCCAGCATTGTGCTACTATGGAGGAGTTTAGCAGCCCTGGCCACCACACCAGTCCTGGGCACAGTGCAGGCATGGATATGGTACGCAATACTGTTGGGGGTCACACCCCAGGGTGGTAAACACTGTCAGAGACCAGACATGAGGCACACTCCACAGACATCAGAAAGGTTGCTATGATGGAGCTCAATCAGCAAACTGTGCTTAACGTAGGAATTGCTATCTGCCAGTAATCATAGCAAACTTTTGATAGCTGTGTACCGTATTCCCAGGTGTAGGGTGGCATTGATAAGGTATGCAAGTGCTAGTATTGGGAGATGCACGCAGGGCCCAATGTCCTCCCTCTCCAGGAGGCATTGGCTAATGGAGCCTGTGGGTGTGGGTGTGTCTGCCCCTGTTGGCTGCTGCTTTACGGCAGTGGTTCCCAACTCCAGTCCTGGTGTGCCAAACACTGTTTGGGTTTTCATGCTGTCCCTCATGAATATGCATGAGATACATCTGCATACCATGGGGGTGGTGCATAGATATGTAGCACGGGCATCTTTATTAGAGGCAGCATGGAACCTGAATGGTGTTTGGCCCTCCAGGACTGCATTTGGGAGACTCTGCTCTAGGTAATGCGCCTGTTTATGGTGTCTTTGCTCTGTAGGGTAAAATGTCGGTGTTTTGGGCATGTTTACGTCATCTGCAATAAACCTTCTGTCTGTATTAGCACATTGTAGTAGTGGGTAAAATATGGGGACTGGGTTGGCAGGCACCATAGCTGGGACTTGAACCTATGACCTTCTGCCTCCAAACACACTGGCTGTGTGCACTGCACCACTGTGTTGCCACAGAGACAGTGCATTCCCTGGTGATACCACGACTGTTTGTCCAGCAGGGCCTGTCTGTTGCAGTGCATGGCACCCACCTACACAGGGCTAGGCCATGGTCTGCTCTGGGGAGCTGCCACTGCCCCCTCCACCACCAGTGCCCCTCTGCCACCCTGCTGACATGCCCTTCTGCTGGTGGTGCTGGTGGAGCGCAGTCTCAGGCCATCCAGTGTGTGGGTAGGCGGCTGCCTATGGTGCGTGTTCTAAGGTAGGGGTGCCTGCATAAATGTCCACGCTTCCCCCAACACCGCCTGCCAATGTTCTGTGCCCTTGGAGGTACCTGCTGGGTACTATCCCCTGTGACACTGTGATAAACACTCTCGTGCCCATGTTGGGCCCTCATCAGTTGCTATTTCCCTGTGGGATCATTCACCTTGTATGGGGACGGAGCGTAGACCCTTCCAAAATTCATATCTTTTTTTTGGAGCTTTCTTGGGAGTGTTTTTTGCTGTATCCCATTACTATCACTATTGCCCAGCTTGGTTATGTTTTTTGTATATTTTGTTGGGGTCCTTTTCAATTTTTATTTGTACTTTTGTTCCGTGTACATGTATCACACTTATCACTTTTTTGTAGGTTTCCCTGGTTTTGCTGTACATTGCTGACAGAAATGGTTTCTTTTCCCTTTAAATCAGCTCTAACGCGAGCTTTTCACTGGCGTTAGTTTTGGCCTCGGATTTCACAGCGTTAGTGTGCGGGGAGCCTCTCCCCTCCCACTCTCCACCCATTGACCCCTTCTCTCCGCCCCTGGGGAGCCTTCCTCCGCCCTCCGGGAGCCTTTCCCCGCCTTCAGCGCTCGTTTGCGCCACAGCGCACGTTATCCCGCGATAAGGTACCTGTGTGCCTTGTAAACCGCCATTGTCGCGCGATAAGGTACCTTATCGTGCGATAACGTCACAGAGCACACATTAAGACGGTTTAGTAAACATACCCCTTAGTTAAGTGCTTAACGCACTTTAGTAAACATGCTCCAAAACATTTTGAAAGAAAAATGATACCATAAAATTATTCTGAAACGTATTGTTTTCAAATATTACTTCATGTATATTGTTCCCCTATCCATCAAACTTGCCAAAATGATTTTGCTAATTCTCAGGTAAGTATTTCAAGCACAAAATGTGCTTGAAATAACTTTCTAAGATTTTTTTCTAATTTACGTCTGAACTTTCTTCACAAAACTGCACGCGTTTGTTTTGCAATTTTTGTTGAATTCTCTGCAAGCTGTGATAGTTTTTATTGGATGAAATTATGAGTTATTGAAAGATTATGATGTACATGAGCTTTCAAGATGAAAACATCGATCCCTTCTACAGACATCATTTTTTGTTCAAAAGCCTTAATCACCTTGAAAGAATTGCCAGTAGAACTAACTGCATTATGTATGGTTTTATGAGCTACAAGGGGCTGGTAATTGCACAGTCTAGTGCTAGTGACTTGAATAATTTATGCTTTCAGGTTTTTGTAAAGACTCCCATTCATGGAAAATGTCCTTGACAAGAATGATCTCAAAGGTTATCTTTTATCAAATCCTGCATGCAGGATCTTCAACATCAAAAACAATTTATTTCAGATTCTCTTCCATTAACCACATATAGATGCCTACCTCATTGTTCTAATGTAAGTAGCTTTATTTTAGGTATATGTGAAAAGTGCCAGTCATTGCCCAGGTGAGCTGTGAATTCCTTATGGTTTTGATTTGTTTAAATTCCGAGTTCTAGTTGGAATGGTCAATAGTCCTTTCAATTAATATTTGGTTTTTTTTAAGGTAAGGAAAACACTACTAAAAAGGGGACATTTCTTGTACACTGATTTTTCACCATATAGACTTTTTCTTTTTAAGAAAATACTGACCGATATTAGCAACAACGTTGTTACCAAGATGTTTGGGCTTTCTTCATATGAAATCCCTCATCTGACTTTTAATCAGATAATAATTTATTTGTATATAGTTATCCTGTTTGAATCCTGTACAAGACCCCCTGTTATACTGTAAGTTCAGTGCAGGTCCCCTGCACTGCACAAATATGTTACATGTAAACCGCACTGATAGTAAAGAGCGCGGTATATAAGAAAAGTTAAATAAATAAATAAATAATCTTTTTCATACATTTAAAACCCAAACTATTTACAATGCTTTACATAAACCAATCAATTTAAAATACTTTTAGGCTATGTTTTCAAAATATATTTTTCAACATAGCTTGGGGGAAACACTTTTTTAAATAGACCTCTGTATTTCTGGGAAGTTTTGTGATACTGAACCCTGACCAGGAGAAATGTTTTGGACAGAGGGCTCATGGTGTTACCTTTCAAAGTAGTATTTTAGGAAACAGATTTGTGCAGAACAAATCACATTTGAACAGCATTTTCTGAAAATTCATTTTTAATATCTTATAATGCTACAGAAATATCCATGTTTCCTGTTGGCTAAGAACTAGAATGTTTCAGCTCCAAAATGCAGTATCTAAATGAGGAAGAGAGATGCAAAATCTGAGGGAGATTTGGAATTAGGAAGAACTGAAACAAACGGCAAAGAGAGCACATTCTCTACATACCTGTGATTGCTGGAGGTGAAATTGGTTAGCAAATGAAACTTTGGTGGCCTTGTATAGATAATTTCTGTGTTAATATATTTTGAATAAGGATGATTATAACCTATAAATGCATTTGCAGTGACTCTGTTCCTCCTTTCAAAATACTAGAAGATCATCAGATTGAAGCTTCTCCAAGATATCATGCTGCATTTTGAAGAAACATTTCCATATGCACTGAATGAGAGAAAGGGGAGCTTATTCAAGAATAAAGCCTACAGATTCTCCTTAGAAAATTCCTTTATTCTACTGATTGATGATGTAACTGCAAGTCTGGAAGCTTGTTGTAGATTTAGGTTAGGTTTACTAACAGCGGTAGAGGCTTCTGTGCGATATCGGAGCCGTGACCCCATTGGGCCGCGGCTCCTATATCGCACAGAAGCCACTACCGCTGTTTAGTGATTTCAATTGTATTTAATACTGTCTATCATAAGAATAACTAAGTCCAGGAAGCCAACACCCTCATTCTCTTGTCCTTCTTTCTTTACATCAATAAATAAATAAATAAATATATATATATATATATATTTTTTTTTAATTTGTGATATAAGGGGGAAGAGTCCTTTTTGAATTAGGTTCAATATATATCAGATTCACTGGCTTTTTCTTTTTCCTCCATAGACACCAAATGAAAGAATGCTTTGGCAGTCAAATTTACAGCAATATGCTCTCCATATAACTTTGCATGGATAAAATATCTGTATACAATTTATATATTGATACAGCAAACCAGTTAAACCAGTTTAAATAGTGTACATGTTCACCTTACAGTGACTTGTATGGCCAAAATGTATATGCTTTGTGAGCTACAAAAATGAAATAAAATCACTTATATTTTCAGTATCTGCTGCCAACTGCATAAGTGGTTTTGAGTATCCATCCCAGTGAATAATGAGGCACTAAGGGGCCCTTTTACTAAAGGTTTTAGCGCACGTTAATGAAGTTAATGTGCATTAAATGCACATAGCCCTTTCCTTTCTATGGGCACCATAGCACTTAATGTGCGTTAATTTTATTAATGCATGCTAATCTTAAATCAAAAGCCTCATAAGTGAATCAGGCAGACGTGTTCAAATCTGCCAAACTCCTAAGCTGTGCTAAAGATTAATTTGTGGTATTTCCTCAGCTCATCATAGGTGATAATTGCTTAAGCAATATACGGGAAGAGGCTGTCATACCCAGTACATATTTATTAATAATTATATCATCTTTGCCATATGCCAAAAATGTACTGTGAAAGTTTCAGGAGCATTCAACCACCTCTGAGGGGTACTTGTGGAATTTATACACTCACTTCAACACCATGTCCTCTTTCTACAGCTACAGCTTTTCTGTCACCTCTACACCTCTATGTCTTCATCTGTCCCTACTACTAAGGGGCGTGTTTACTAAGCTTTGCTATCTGATACCACAACCAAGAGCATGTGCTGTTGACCTGCATTATCAGATAGCGCAGGCAGACTGCAGACAGTGTAGTGTTTTGACCATGCACTGGGCAGCGAATGGGTGCAGAGTAGGCATGGCAGCTGGTGACAGCCAGCACGAGGGATAGTGCCATGTGCTGACTGTCATGACTGCTGATAGCAGCTAATGCCACATCAAGAGGTAGAGAAGGGCAAGAGTGGGTCCCAGAGGCAGGACTTGCTTATTTAGAAGTGGATGGTATTTCCTGGAGCAGGGAGAAGGTTAAGTGAACCATTGATTTACCAAGGAATTGAGGCCCCCAGAAGGGTCTCAGATCTCTTTAGGAATGTGCCGCTGCCACTACTGCCACAGAATGAAGTATCATTATAAAAAATAAGATGTTCTGTGTTGCCAGCAGCAGCACATTTTTAAACGGATAGCTGGTTACATGTCAGAGACCAGGACTATGTCAGTTTCTCAGCCATGTCAGCATGTGCTAAGTACCAGAAAAATGGGCACTAATCTGCAAATTTATTTTGCATGCTGGTGCATAGACCTCATTATTTGGAAAGGGGAAATGCTAAAAGAATCTTCTTGTTATGGCCTTCCTTTACTTCATCTATGAGCTCACGGCTGGTGCTACCATTGGTGAACTAGGTGGTCATCTATGAGCTTACGGCTGGTGATACCATTGGTGAACTAGGTGGTCACCTATGAGCTCACGGTAGTGCTACCATTAGTGAACTAGGTGGTCATCTAGAGTGCCAATGGTCCTAGGTCAACCATTGCCACTGCTGCTGCCCGTCTCCAGGACATACAACAGTGGCTATGGTTTTAAAATGGAACTTTAGGGCTGGAGATGCCTTCACCTCTGTTGCTGCTGTTTGCTTCATTCCTCTTCCCCTATTCTGATTCCACTTCCTTTTACAAGAAGTAGAATTGGAGGGGGCAGAAACATGAACAGCACCTCAGCGCCGGAGGTGAAGGTAACTCCAGTACTGCGATGACATTTTAAAAGTATTGCTGCTCCTGCTGCATGTCCATTGAGGGGTGGCAGCTGTTGCAATGGGAGCAAGAGCTGAAGCAGGGATGGCGGCACTAGAAAGGAGGTTCGCCCAGGGTGCCTCATTTCTTTGCACCGACACTTCATGAGTTGAAGTGAGTTGTGGGTTGCGTAGGCCCTGGCTGACTGGCAGTCACCCACACGCATGTATGAGAACCGCTGTACTAGTTTAATGATGATCATGCAAAATCATTTATTTATTTAACTGTGTTTATATATCACTGATCTACGAGTCTAAGCGGTTTACGTATAACAACATGGCCAAGTTGCCTTACATGGAACATCAACAACATAGTGAGGTACATAGAACTAGCTTACATGAATAGCGACAATTTAGTAGAAACATAGAACTATATACATTAAACAGATGTTGGCATATAAAATAATTCTAGATGGAATGCACTCCAGGCAGTGGTTACAGTTTAAATGCTGCCCAAGGAAGGGCAGAGCAAAGTATGGCCTGTGAGCCATACCCAGGCCACTGGAGTTTCATTTTTGGACTACTCCAACTGCAAATTTACAGTTTTTTGGCCTCACAGCCATTCTGCTAAAATCATCACTAAAGCATGGAATGCCCATCTTCAATGGTGTGTGAATTCCAGCCATTTAAGAGGGTAATTTTATAAAGTCCTACATGGTTAATGCACTTTTTTCTGCTCATATTTCCACCTATTTTATAGAGAGAAGTATGTGCGTACTTTATAAAACAGGGGCATACTGTAAGTATTCAAAAACACAAGTTAAATCTAACTGCGATCACTTACACCAGCCTTATGACTGCTGTAAATACCCGCACCTAGATTTCTAAAGAACACGTGTAAATTCTAGTATTTTAAAATTTACACCTGTTCTTGTGTTCTCTTCCTAAACTCTGCCCATATGCATGATCACGGTGAAAGTACATGCCGTCAATCTCAGCAACCAACTAAAGTGTGTGCATTAAGGCTCATTTACATGCGTGAATCACTAAAAGACATGACCCCTCCCCCACAACTGTCTGTGGCTTCTTACAAAATTACCTATATGTAGACATTCAGGGCACTAAGGGGTTTATTTATTAAGCTTGTGGGCTGTATTACTAGCATGTGGATCTGTGCTAACTTCAAGGGCTTGTGCTTTCATCTATCTGCAGTTAGTACGGACCCAGGATGGAGCACTTCGGAAACCGACATGCATGCACACATCATTGAGATGGTGTTAAGTCCTAAGGGTATCAAGCACAGTCAGCACATGAGTGGGGGAGTAGCCTAATGGTTAGAGCATTGGCTTGCAAGCCAAGAAACCAGGGTTTCATTCCCACTAGCACTCCTTGGGCAAGTCATTTAACCTTCCATTGCCTCAGAAGAATCCAGGTTATCAATGTCCTTATTTAATGTACATTACCAAGTTTAAGTTGCAATGTAAACAGCTTTGACTAAAATGATAAAGCGGTATTAAAAGCCTGTTAAATAAATAACTTGCTGGCAACACCTGCATTTTGCCCAGTCCTTGTCCAGATGTTCACTATCAGGCTAGTATGGGGGTTTGGGCACTAGGTCCCACACTATGCTTTAATGCATCATCGAAAGTGCACAGTAAACCCCATGCTGTCAGGTACCCCAGCTTAGTAAACATGCTTATAAGTGGTGATGTCAGCTTAACAGTCATGAGGAATACTTCTGCCTCATTTCTCCTGTTGGTGGCAGTGAAGCATTTTTTTATATTTTGTTTCTTGTTCTTCTTATTTATTTTGTATTTTATAAACCACTCTGACATTGCTTTGAAGGATAGTATATTACAGGCATGTCCAACTTCGAACAGTTCGTGATCTACGTTTTCCTGCCAAAAGTGCCGGTGATCTACCACCATGAAAATTACGATTCAAATTAGTTTAAAATTAAATTTTAACCCAATAAAGTTGGAGGATTTCCGCCCCTCCCCCCCCCATTTTTAATGAGATCAGCTGTTAAGCAAATTAAACAAAAACAAAACAGAGAGACGAAAATCCAGTAAGAACTGCGAGGGGAAATGGAAAGTACATTTTTTCTTAAAGTTTTATTGAGTAATAACTTTCTTTAACTTTTATTGAGTAATTTGTGTTAAATTTAGGTCGAGTATTGATCCAGGCTGATCTTGCAAAATCTTTAATATTTCATTCTTGCTCATTAGTGAGACGTCTGAGCCTGCATTTCATCCACCATCTTTTTGAAGTTGGCTGAATATTGTGTGAGGGCCAGTCTCAGGGAATCCTGGAGATGTTCATCTGTCATGTTGGAACGTTGTGTACTCTTTGTCATTTTCAGATGGGAAAACGTAGATTCACACAAATAAGTTGAACCAAAACAGGAGTGTAGAGCTTCACTGCATCTTCTCAAGTTGGGAAATGTGTCTCTAGGCACTAGCTTCCAAAACGATTCTTGCTCAACATGGGTCTTGAGAAAAATGTCATTTTTAAGGGTTAATATTTCGTTTTCAAGAGATGGCTTGTTCAATGAGTAATTTTTACTGATAGCAGCTGCAGTTTCTTTAATGTCCACATCTACTTTGAATGGGTATGACAAGTACTCCACAACTGTTCCAATTATTTGGAAGTCACAGAATCTATTTTCGAATTCCTGGATAACAGAACAGATTTCTGTCACATACTTCTCGTTCTGAAAAACAAAATTTGGATATTGTCCCAGATGGTCCTGCGTATTAGGAAAATGATCAAAAGTGTTGTTTGCAAGGTCAGTCATCATTAGTTCAAATTTGCTCTTGTAGGATGAAACTGTGCTCATCATCTCGCCAATGCATTTGTTTTTACCTTGTAGTTCATATCACTTAGTTCGCTTGTAAAGTCAGCGAGAAATGCCAGATCACATAACCACTCCTCATCCTCCAACTCTGCTTGGTCATCTCCCCTCTCCTTCAAAAAACTTCTTATTTCATTCAGCAAATCACAAAATCTTTGCAGAAATTTGTGCCTACTTAGCCACCTTACATCTGTGTGCAAAATTATTTCCACTGCCCCTTCATCAAGAGTAAGATTGAAAAGCCATCTTTGAAGTGATCTTCCACAAACTGAATTTACAATTTTGAAAGCAGTAGGAGTGGAGGAGTGGCCTAGTGGTTGGGGCAAGGTACTTCAGGCCAGAAGGTTGGGGGTTCAAATCCCACTAGAGGACAGCAACCTTGGGTTGGAAGGACTGGGGTTTCTAGTCCCACAAGTGCTCCTTGTGGTCTTGGGCAAGCCACTTAACCCTCCATAGCCCATGTTCCCTGTAAAATAATTATCTCCAAGTTATAATGCCCTGTTCAATGTAATTTCAGTTTGCTCAATGTAAACCACACTGATGCAGAATAGTGTGGTATATAAGAGAATGTAAATAAGTAATATCCATGACAGTCTTTGTATTGAGTCTCTTGCTTGCCAAAACTTGCTGGTGAATGATGCAGTGGTAAGAAAGGAAATCTGGGAAGTCGTCATGCTGATTACAGAGGGCTATAAAACCGTTAACCTCACCTGTCATTGCTCTTGCTCCATCAGTAGTGATGGAAACAAGTCTATGCAATGGAAGATTACACTTTGTCACAAAAGAATGGAAAGAACTGAATATTTCCTGACCGGTAGTTCTCCCTGTTAAAGAAATCATTCCAAGTAGTTCTTCTTTAACACTGAAGTCTTCAAAAACCATTGAGGGGTAGCCATCCAGATAAAGACTAGTAACTGGGCTATGTCTCTTATGTCTGTAGATTCATCCAGTTGGAGTGAGAAAGCAA
This sequence comes from Ichthyophis bannanicus, assembly GCA_033557465.1. Lineage (NCBI taxonomy): Eukaryota > Metazoa > Chordata > Amphibia > Gymnophiona > Ichthyophiidae > Ichthyophis > Ichthyophis bannanicus. The sequence continues at coordinate 389,053,311 of CM066038.1, read as the reverse complement.
CACAATTTGAAACCCTCCAACAATTGTTCAGTTGTGTCTCCACACATCTTTTCTATTCGCCGCACAAAGGTGTTTCTTGACAATTGTACATCATAAATAGCAGCTATGATCTCTTTTTTATTTTTAAATCCTTCAAAAAGATTGTCAGCTGCTTCAAGAAAACAATCTTTTACAAATTCCCTTTCAGTAAAAGGTTTGCATTTCTTTGTGATCAGGTTGCTGACCTTGAAGGATGCTATGGTTGCATTGACCAAATGTGACCTTGGCTTCGCCATCAACTGTTGCTGAGTAGCCAATTTTGATTTACCTTCTTTGAGCGTCAGTTTACGAATTTCACTTTTGGGTGGAAAATCAGCATCAAACTTATAGCTATGCAGAGCCTTATAATGATGTTCCAGATTACCCTTTTTGGGCAAGGATACTGGGGTGTTACAAATTAGACAGCAACACTTGTCTTTCAACATGTTGAAGAAGTAGTCCATTTCCCATTCATCATGAAAGTGATAGGTTTTGCTCTTCTTTGGAACACTCATCTTCGTTATACTGGGGTGGCTGGATGTAAGAAGGCCAAATCTGCTAAGTTAGTATAAACACTGTCTGAATCTGGTCCAAAACTGTCACTGTCCCAAAGTATTAAAGATCAACAGGAACTGAAGACCTCTGGATGATGTGCAATACAAGGACTGGAGATGCCAAAACCACACATGCAGTTCTAAAAGTAAAAATAAGAACTCATCATACTGGCACCAATAATCAAATACCACCAAACAATCATCAAAACAACTCAAACACTTGTCCAGCAAATCAGATAAAATCAAATACCGCCAAACAAGTTCAAATACCACCACACACGATTTAATAAATTCTGCATACAGTGTAGAATCAACGCAAAGGCAAGGCGAAATAAAATTGCAGTGTAGAATCAACGCAAAGGCTAGGCAAAATAAAATTGCAGAGGCAAGCAAAAGTCACAGTGGTTTGAACCAATTTGAAGGCAAGGCATAGGCAAGTTAGAACAAAATTGGAAAAGCCCGCCAAAATCACCAAATTATTGACACTTTGCTGTGTCTGCCTGAAAACGTTTAATGAAAGCGAACTATAAAGTGACCGACGACCAGCACACGACACAACTAATATGGTAAGTGTATTCAGGTAAAGCCCAGGCGAATGGATATCGCCCAGTATATAACACACTTCTAAGGGGTGTTGGGGTGGGGGCAGGAATGGGTGATTCTGAGAGGCAGGAGACCAGGTATGACGCCGGGCCTGTGGCATCTCGTCGTGGGGCATGGGCGGCGGCCCCCTGGGGTACCCACAAACTATTGGCACGAAAACAACAAGCACCCCCAATACACCCGCAGGCAAGATTCCCACGGGCAGGGAAAAAAGATCAGCAATGGCGGCAAGCCCTCGGCAGGCGACCTGCTGGCACGAGCTCTCTCCTAGCGACGGGGCGAGCTGCTAGAGAGATGGAGCTAAGTGGGGCTGGCGATCTACCTTTGACCCCTCCGCGATCTACAGGTAGATTGCGATCTACCTGTTGGACATGCCTGGTATATTAAATAAACATAAACAAACACAAACATGAGAAGTAGCATTTTAGAAGGGACTTCTATGAAGGATCTGGGACATCCAGATTAAATGTCCAAAAGCCGAGGGAGTGTCAGCAGTGCTTTTTGAAATCGCCCTGTCTCCATTCTGAAAAATGAACGTCCCAGTAACCCATTTTGGAGATGGACCCAGCACAGTAAATAACAAGGTTGGGTACATGCACAGGTGAAGGCCATTTTACAAATGTAGACATCCAGAAGTGCACACCCTACCATTTTATAAACTCAGACATGCAATGGTGGGCCAGTAATGTGTTTGGCGTGGGCATTTGCAGGCAGGTTTCTTTGGCAGGGAAATATTAATCACTCACTTCCTCCTGGAAGTGTTGCAGCCATGAAATGAGCACTTTTTTTGCACCTTATTTAAGGTCATGAACAGCTATAGGCATGGCCACCTTGACAACCAGTGCCTGATGTGTGCCTGCCACACTGCAGCTTGCAACTCCCTTGGTCTACCCAGGGCACGCCTCCACCATGCTCCCATGCTACCTGGACATTCTCGTGCCAGAGACGTCCGTATACCCGACTTTCTAAAATGGCACTTGGGACATCTCCATGATTTGCATGTCTATATGCCCATTTTCAGATGTTCAACTCACAAATACAGCTTTGAAAATGACCCCCATATTCTCCATAAATTTGATAACAAAGGAAAACCTTATATACCAAATCTTATAAATACTAACCAAATTTAGAAAAAGCTACTGCCATGGAGGGTAATCTTTATCAGGTCGTGCATGCGTGAAGGCCATATAGGCACTTATTTTTAGCCTATTTTATAAAGACACATTGGCACAACTGTGTCTTTACAAAATGTTAGCACAAATCAGGTAGAAATATAATACTGACTAGATTGAAACCATGGACATTTATGCCTGGCTTAGGAACAGGTGGAAAATGTTAGAAATCAAAGTATGTCTGTCCATTCATATTTTATAAAATACACATGTAAATCACGACTATGCCTTCAAGGCTGGACCAAGGGCTGTGCGAGTGGTGCAGTCGTATAGGGCACCAGTACAGAAAGGGTGTTGATATCATCACTGGACTTCCAGGAAGCTCAAAAAAAGTGAGCTACTGCATATTTCTGGGGCAGAGAGGGGCACCAGATTCATTATTAACAAAGGGAACATTTCTTGCTTGGTACAGTCCTCTCTGCCTGTACCTCCCCCAAACTCGCCTACTCTAAAGTCACATACAAGTATGCATCATACTACACCATGCATACCTTTATGTGAGGTTCATTTACTGGTATATACATGTAAAGCATTGTTTATGGAACTAGTTCCACTGTACCATTATTTGCATTCACCCTGTAAGGCAGGTGTGTCTTTGAGTCAGTGCTGACTCCTGAGTTTTCTTAATAGTACAACTGGAAGCAGATTGTTAGGCCTTACTTCCAAGGTAATGGAAGGTGAAGCAACTTGTGCAAAGCTACACAGAGTACCAGTAGGAGTACCCTTGTCTTTTGCTTAGCAAGTCAGTGCTCTAACCATTAGGCTACTCCTCAGCACTTGGGTAGCAGCTTAATTTCATTTTTTCCAAATAACATGATTTAATGATCTCATAAAATCTTAAGTACTTCAAAAGTGCAAATAGATCTAAATGACTGTTCAGTATTACTCTCTAGTTTGATGTCAAAAGATTTATAAAATGCAGTCATTGTCTTTTGTATGTTTAAATAATAAATAACGATAGACAGACAAAATTAGATGGAGATCAATTTAATGTTCTTGTGAATTCCAAAGTATTTATGGCGCCTTCTTGACATTGAATTGATTTGTGACAAGCAGCATTCAGGTGGAAGAGTAGCCTAGTGGTTAGAGGAAATGGCCTATTATACAAGTGATTTGGGTTTGATTCCCACTGATACTTCTTGTGGCCTTGGGCAAGTCACTTTACTCTCAACTGCCTCAGAAGAAAAGGCCTAGTCATGTACTTCTTACCATACCTTGCCAAGAAAACCTAGGGGCTGCTGGGTCACCTGGAGTCAGCTTTGACTTGAAGGCACATAAAAAGTCAAAGTTGACAATGTACTGCACAGAACAATACTCTGAAGAATGTGTCTGAAAAAAATAGCGTCCCTCTCCAAAATGTAAGCAAGCTCTGATAGATATACTGCTCGCTGTTAACTATAGCTTTTATAAGTGTCATCATCATGAAAAATTTATTAGCATAAAAATATTGAGTTATGAGTCCTGGGAGTCCATTTGACTATTTTTGAATTTTGAATGTCTCATCCAATTTTTTTAATGAGATTAAGGAGTTTCTTTTACTGTCAGAAGACAATACAAATTCCTTTTCTAGACACCTATTTATTTTGTACGGTTGTTGTTTGGTATCTGGCTGTTTCACTAAAGCACGTTCAGATACTGAGTATTTGAAAGTGTTTTGTAAGAAAAATATACTGAATTTATACAGTGCTTCAACACCATTAGTACTCATACCCCAAAGCAATGGTTACACAAATGGTTAAATACATTCAATTATTTTTGCTACACTTCTGCTTTATGTGCCCGTTTATAGCGCCAGAATGGAGTGGGCCACATTAGCCCTGGCCCCACCAAAATTGTTCCCCCATCTGTGAGATGGGATCCCTGTGGGCAGACAACCTGCTTGAAGGCCTTGCACCCCTTTTCTGCCCACGGGGATCCCATCTCCTGTGGTTAGAAGAGAAGAGAGCAGCCTCAGTCACAGAGATGACTCTGTCTGCCCCCAGGAGTTCAGATGCCCACAAGCAGAACAGGAGGGAAAGCTCACAAAGAATAGGGGTGGAGTCAAGACAGAGTTAGGGCAGAATTTGGGCTCCTCCCCCCAAAAATAGACATTCCACGGTCACTGTGCCTTTTATACTACCATAATTGAGGTGGGGGAACCCAAAAGAAATAACAGAAACAGAGGAAACAAAACTATAAGTACCGACTGCTGTTAAACATCTGGTTCAATTTTTACCTAGCAAGTTGCACAGATTGCATCTATTAAACAAATATATTCTTTAGATGTTTACAGGTAATATAGGGGCCTGTATTAGGTTCTGCATTTACTGTGCATTAATTGCCAAAATTAACACATAGTAATTGGAAAACCTCTGTTAACTATGTATGTGGGGGGAGGGGGAGAGCATTGCCAAATCTTCCCATACAGCTAACACAGAGAAGTTGCTTAACTACATTGCAGATAATGTGATGCAATTCGCTACACCTGTCTAGGTGGCGTTAATTGCATCACCTTATCTGCCACAATAATGCTTAAAGCATAAAGTGGCATTTTACGAACGATGTCCAAGTGAAATCTGGGACATCCAAGCCAGAATGTCTGAAAAAAAACCCAGGCATGTCCAAGTTGTGTGCAATTCTGGTCGCCGTATCTTAAAAAGGATATAGCATTATTAGAAAAGGTTCAGAGAAGAGCCACCAAAATGGTAAAGTGGATGGAAGGATACCCCTATGAAGAAAGGCTAAAAAGGTTAGGGCTCTTTAACCAGGAAAAGAGACAGCTGAGGGGAGATATGATAGAAGTCTATAAATTAATGAACGGGTAAACGTAGATCGATTGTTTACGTTATCAGAATATAGAAAGACTAGGAGACATGCAATGAAGCTACAGGGTAAACTATTTAAGACTAATAAAAGAAAATATTTTTTCACTCAACGTGTAATCAAACTCTGGAATTTGTTACCGGAGGATGTAGTAAAGGCTGTTAGTGTAGCTGGGTTTAAAAAAAGGGTTGGACAAGTTCCTGGAGGAAAGGTACATAAACCATTATTAAGAAGGGACTCAGGATATCAATGCTTGACCCAAAACAAGCATTGTGGAACCTGTGTCTTTTGGGGAAACTGCTAGGTACGTACGACCTAGATTGGCCACTGTTGGAAACAGGATACTGGGCTTGATGGACCTTGGTCTGACCCAGTATGGCATATCTTATGTTCTTATGAAGTTCAGGCATTATTTCATAAACATGGCGATGCCTGTTATGGACATCTACAGGAGCATCTACACAGATGTCCCCAGAATAGTACATATCAGTATGGACCTCTAGAAATTGCCTAGTGGTTAGAGTGGTGGACTAGGAATAGGGAAGCAAGGGTTCAAATCACACTGCTACTATCATTATGATTGTGCACAATACTGGAGATGATGGAGCACCATCTTATCTTTATCCTCTGGATGTTTTAGGGCCAAAATGAGCGAGCACTTTCCCCAATACCTATACCTGCTTGGAGCAGGTCTAAACTTGGATGGGGCAGCAGTCATCTCTGATCTTTCCGAAATCAAGTGGAGATATCCTAGCACAACTTAGCCATGCCCCCCTGCCTATATGAACATCCCTGCACTAGATATGTCTTTAAAAGCTGTTTGTAAAATTGTTCCAGGAACATCTGCATGAACGTTTTCAGACATTCAGATTACAACTAAAGCTTTTAAAATGACCCCCATAGTAACTCATCATTTTTTTCACTGTAAGACACAGTCACTGCCCATTCTCAGTCAGTACCTTCTTCACCCATTCTCCATCCTGTTCTGAGTTAGCTGTTGCTGCAGAAATTAATGCATGCTAACTGCAAAGGTGATTCATTAACTCTTATAGTTTCATCAAATGCAGCTTAGTAAATAGGACCCATGGTAAGTTGGATCATTCTGAATGCAGATATTCATACAATGAGGGCTAACATATCTTTGTAGTTACTGATTTTACTCATCGATCGATGCTGCATTTTAACAATGAGCTTCATAAAGTTTCTTGCTCAATTTCCAATACGTGGATATTTGCATCTTATTTCCTTCTTATGCCATCATTGTGAACAAATTGAGAAACATTATGCATAAGTAAAAAATGAAAAACTAAAGGCAGACAAAGCTAAAAAAGAGGTCTCACATTATTTAAGATTTTCAGATGATGGGGGGTGGAGCTTGCCGTGATACGAGATGGCTGCCTGAGAGCGCTGCTCCTACCCGGACTTTAGAATCCTGACCCTTTTCCCCGACTTTAGTCAGCGATGACTACGAGATCCTTTGGGAGAAAGCTTACTACGATGTCGTCGCTGAAGCCGGCTAGGCTGGAGTTTCAACAGACGACTGGACAGGCGGTTAAGCGTGCGAAACAGGAGGCGGCGTCCCCTCAAAAGATGGCGCCGGAGAAAGAAGCTACTGAAGGGGTGCGAGAGATTTTGCAGGAACTTCGACTGGTGAAAGAGATGGTGGCATCTAGCACTGTGACGCTTACTCAGCTGCAAGAGGACATGCAGGAGGTCAAGGAGCGGCTGTCGGATGTTGTCGGGCGCTTGCATAGTGTAGAAGCTGTGGTCGGTAAGCATGAGACATTGCTGGCGCAGATTGGCCCATTGAGTAAGCGAGTGGTGGCGCTTGAGAATCAAATGGAGGAACAGAGTAATCGCGCTAGAAGAAGAAGCAATGTTAGAATTTCTGGCATATCTGAAGGTCGGGAGGGGATGGACCCTATTGCATATCTAGAGAAGTTAATACCAGAGTTATTGCAAGTCACCTTCGCCAATCCATTCGAGCTAGAGCAGGCCCATCGAGTCCCTTCCCATACTGCTAATTGAAGCCAGCGTCCGCGGCCTTTTGTTGTTAAAGTGCTACGATACCCGCAAGCGCTGCAAATATTACTGACAGCTAAGCATAAACCGACACTGCAAATTGAGGGACATAAGATAGCCTTTTATCCAGATTTATGCAAAAAAACGGTGGAACGAAGGAAAGCACTTCTGGAATGTAGGCCCCCTAATGCAGAGGCTACAAGCAAGATATGGTCTTTTTTATATGGCCAGAATGCGGGTTACATTGAATAATACCACGCTAACATTTGACAGTGGGGAAACTCTGCGTTCCTACCTTCAAGAGCACGCTCGAATGGATGTGGGGACATAGGAAGATCTCAGCTGGAAGAGTGGAATGATGACAATTCTCTCTGGATAAATGGATCTGACAGATAGTAGTAGTACGGACTGTTTGAATGATTTCTGGTTTATAACCTGAACCAGGCTAAGTAAGATTGAATACTGATAATGTCTGACAATTTGACACTTGTTTGGAAGTGGGTGGTATAGGATGTGCATATACAGTCATCTTGCTGCTGGTTAATGTGGGGTAGAGGTTAATGTAAAGTTTGTTTGTGGGGTATGGGGTGGGGGGAGTTTCTTTCTGGGAGTCTGATTGTGGTAGGGGCGGGATGGGCTTCACCATACAAGTTGTAAAGTTTTCTATTAAGTGGCTGGCATGGCAGCATGAAACCAATGGCGACTGTACAATATATGTGATGTCGAGTATCTTAGTGACGAGTGCTACTATCACAAGGGACCAAAACTGCCGATATGGCTAGTAGTGGATTAAGGGTTATATCCCTGAATGTGCAGGGTATCACCAATCCTGCTAAGTGAAAGAAGATTATGAATTATTGCAAACAACAGCAGGCCAACATAATTTACATACCAGAAACTCATCTTTCTTTATCAGAATCCCACAAAGTAGGTGGAGAGTATTATCAAAATATTTTGTCAGCTCCTGCTCTCAAGAGAAAGGGTGGAATACTAATACTAGTTCGGAAAGTACTTGCACTCTTAATTGAAGAAACAAAGATAGATCCTAACGGGAGATGGGCCAAAGCGAAAGTGCGGATCAATGATGATTCGTATAGTCTGATGACAGTATATGGCCCGAATCAGGATGACCCGCAGTTTTTTGAACTAGTGGCGCTGGAGTTTTTAGAGATGGGGTCAACGAACATAATTTTGGGTGGGGACTTTAATCTTATTTAAGATCCTCTGCTCGATCGCACTCCCTATAGACAACAGCATAAACCTAGATCCAGCAGGGTGCTGTTAAGTATGATGGAATCTCTGGGACTGATAGATCCTTGGAGACTTTTGCATCCAAAAGACAGAGAGTACATGTTTTATTCTTTGCCTCATAATACGCAAACTCGTATTGATTTTTTTCTCGTGTCTAAGACACTGTTACCAAAGATCATAATGGCTGGTTTAATTACTAAAACGGTTTCGGACCACGCTGCAGTTCTGGTGGAGATAAGTACCGGGGTGGTAAAGAGTTCCCAATTGAGAGGGTACTTTGATCAGTCCTGGTTGGTGGATGAAGAATATCTTGGCTCCATGCGACAGGCAATTGCTGAATATTTTCGATACAACCTGATACAAGAGACACCGGCTTGGGCCTGGTGGGAAGCTTTTAAAGCGAATATGTTGGGACGAATGACATCATTTAATATACAAAAGAGAGCTGCAATGAAAAAAATTGGCTGATTTAGACCAGGAGATACGTGCTGGTAAACGGCTTTTAGCCAAGCGTTTGGACTCAACAGTACTGCTCAGATTGCAGAAGCTGAGATACCAATATAATTCCATCTTAAATGTGGAAGCAGACAAGCAAATTAAGGCACAGCAAGGTGTGTATTACCATGAGAGTAACCGTGCAAGTGCTCTGCTTGCCCGTAAACTGAGAGCTAAGAAGGCTGTGGCGCGAATTGCTGGTCTGAAGGATTCGGCTGGGAAACTGCATGTGAAGGATTTTATTTTATTTATTTATTTATTTACATTCTCTTATATACCGCGCTATTCTGCATCAGTGTGATTTACATTGAACAAACTGAAATTACATTGAACAGGGCATTATAACTTGGAGATAACTATTTGACAGAGAACATGGGCTATGGAGGGTTAAGTGGCTTGCCCAAGACCACAAGGAGCACCTGTGGGACTAGAAACCCCAGTCCTTCCGGCCCAAGGTTGCTGTCCTCTAGTGGGATTTGAACCTCTGACCTTCTGGCCTGAAGTACCTTGCCCCAACCACTAGGCCACTCCTGAGGAGTGGCCTAGTGGTTGGGGCAAGGTACTTCAAGGTACTCAGGATGAAGAGATACTGACGTTGTGTGAGGAATTCTATTCTAAGCTTTATCAATCTGAGGTGGTAAGCAATGAAGATGCATTCTCTAGTTTTGTCTCTGGGATTGTGGGTCCTAAGCTTATGAAGCACCAGATACTTTCGCTCGAGGAAGTTATTACCTGTAAGGAGATAGAGTTGGCAATGAAACAGCTGGCAAAAGGGAAGGCAAGCAGACCAGATGGCCTGCCTGTGGAATTTTATGTGGCTTTCTCGAAACTGCTGATGCCTGAATTACATCAGTATTACAGTAGGGTTAAAGAAGAGTGCCCTATGGTAGGATTGTTAGCAGCTGCCACGATTGTAATTCATCCTAAACCGGGAAGAGACTCTCAGATGGTAGAGAACTATCGACCCATATCGTTGTTGAACGCTGACTACAAAATATATGCCAAGATACTAGCCAATCGACTTGGGAAAGTGATTAAAACGCTAATTCAGTCAGACCAGTGTGGGTTCATGCCTGGTAGATCGACTACTGACAACGGATATCTATTAGCACATGTGTTGTCGAGAGCACAGCAACTTACGGAACCAGTAGTGGGCCTAGCCTTAGATGCAGAGAAGGCCTTTGATAGGGTTGAGCTCCCCTATCTTTTCCGTGCAATGTGGTGGTTTGGAATACCAGAGGCTTTTCTGAAGAATGTAGAAATGCTGTACACCAAGCCAGTGGCATGTGTGGCTGCGAATGGAGTGCTCTCGTTGGAGTTCAAGTTAACCAGGGGCACGAGGCAAGGATGCCCGTTGTCGCCTTTGCTGTTTAACCTTGCACTTGAACCCTTAGTGATGAAAATTCGACAGCAGCAAAATATTGTTGGCATACAATTGTAGGGCTATCAGACCAAGCTATCAGCATATGCGGATGATCTCTTCTTGTTTTTAGAACCCAACTTGTTGGCTGTTACAATGGATGTAATTGCTGAATACTCAAATATATCTGGATACAAGTTGAATTTGTCTAAAATGACAATATTACCTTTAAATGCATATGTTTCGGCATTGACTTTAAACCAATATCCGTTTAGATTAGAGACTGCATCTTTTAAATATTTAGGTGTGACTTATGGGGTTACCATTCAAGACACATATAGTGTGAAAATATAGTGCAAGAATACGTGAGTAAATGGTCCCCACTGAATCTAACCTGGTGGGGCAGACTAGAAACCATCAAAATGGTTATTGTACCTAAGATAAATTATATTCTTACTATGGTACCAATTCTATTTGAGAGGAAATTCTATGCAAAGATGGAGAAACTATTGACATCCTTTTTGTGGCGCAATAAAACACCGCAAATTGCGGCGTGGAAACTTAAGTCATCCAAGCAATGGGGCGGTGTACACTTCCCAGATTTTTATTGGTACCATGTCGCCGCTTTGCTGAAACAAGGAGTACTGTGGAGTGAAGAGGAGATAGCGCCTAGCGGTCCATCGTGGCTGCGTGTTGAGGCTGCTTTGAGTGAGCCGGTCCTGCTCTGGATGCGAATAGGAGCGGAGACAGCAGTCTCCGGTACATGTAATGAGATTCTGCGGGCTACCCAGACTGCATATAAACCTTTAGAGACAAGTATTGATGTGGATCAGGACTTCACTGATGCTACACTTATCTGGCTTAACTCGAAGTTTAAGATCGACGGTCGCAGTTTCCTATGGATTCCATGGATGAGGAAGGGAGTATATGTCTTAGGACAGTTGATGTCCAATATTTATTTATTTATTTATTTATTTATTTACATCTCTTATATACCGCACTATTTGCGATCAGCGCGGTTTACATAGAACAAACAATATCCGACAATAAACAAGAGTCAGGTCATTACAATGAACAGGAGCAGTAACTTGGATAACAGGGGAAACTATCTACATATGTGGAACATTGAACAAGGTAACTGTATATATAAGAGATGGAGTTATTGTGTGTTGCTCATACTTGGTGGCTGGGGTTCGGGGGAGGCTGTGAGGTATTTAATGAAGAGGAAGTGTTTTAAGACCTTCCTAAACTGGCTCAGGTTGGGGATAGCTCTGATGTGTGGTGGTAAGGAGTTCCAGAGGCTTGCGGCACTCAGACTGAAGGCTCTGTTTGAAGTTGATATGGCGCATCTTGTCATCACTTTTGGTATTGCTAGCATGTTGGCTGTAGAGGTTCTTCTTATCCTGTTGGGTGTGGGTGGTTGTATGAGGTCACATATTGAAGAGGCGGATAACCCGTTGATAGCTTTGAATGTCATCACTAAGGTCTTGAAGCTAATCCTGGCTTGGATGGGGAGCCAGTGAAGCTGCATCAGGAGGGGTGTAATGTGCTCTCTCCTTGGTGCTCCAAAGAGGATTCGCGCAGCGCAGTTCATGGCAAGTTGTAAGGGATGTAAGGTTGTCTGGGGGAGTCCTTGTAGGATGGCATTTGCATAGTCAAAATGAGGGATGATGAGGGCTTGGTAGATGGTACGGAAGTCGCTCATCTCGAGTAGAGGGCGTATGTGTCTGAGGGATCTGATTTTGAAGTAGATTGCTCTTACTATTTTTGCTATGTGCTGCTTCATGTTGAGGTTCTGATCCAATGTGACTCCGAGATACCGTATGGCTGATTTTACTTGTAGTTTGGCGTTGTCTACTTCCAGTTGGTTAGGTGGAGTGAATTCTGGATTTCTAGAGATGAACAGGACCTCAGTTTTCTTATGTTGGATACGCAGATTTTGGGAGAGGAGCCATTCTGATATTGCATTGAAGCAGTTGGTTAGTGGGGTGAGGTCCGGGCAGTCCAGTGATATTGGCAGGTACAGTAGGACATCGTCTGCGTAAATCATGCAACTCACATTGAAGGACCTAATGATATTACAGATGGGTTGGATATAAATGTTAAACATAAGTGACGATAGGGAGGATCCTTGAGGGACTCCTTGACTTTGTAGGAATGGCTCGGATGTGGTCCCGTTTGATCGTACATGTTGCCATCTTCCAGATAGGTAAGACCTACACCACTCAAGCGCTGTTTCGGTAATGCCTTTCTCTCTTAGTCGAATCAGGAGAATCTCGTGGCGGACTGAGTCAAAGGCTGCCGCAATATCTAAGAAGATAAGTGCGAAACCTGTACGTGAGTTGTCGATGCCTGAGATTATGGTGTTGAAAAGAGTAGTGAGTAGTGTTTCCACTCCGTGTGACTCTCTGAACCCGTGTTGTGATGGATCTAGAGGTGCGTTAGTGTCCACATGATCTTGTAGTTGCCTGTAGACTATTTTTTCAACGATTTTGGCGAGCATCGGGATACTGGATATGGGTCTGTAAGACTCGACCTTTTGAGGGTCTAATTTGGTGTCTTTAAGCAGCGGTCTAACGGAGGTCTGTTTGAGCGTAGATGGGAATGACCCGGTGCTGAATGATAATCCTATCATTTTAGCTAAGATTGGGGCAAGGTCGGATCGTAGATCTTTTATCCAGAATGCTGGACATGGATCTGAGTATGAAGTGGGGGTATTTAGGGTAGCAATGGTGTCTTCGATAGTTCTCTTAGACGGAGTAGTAAAAGAGGTTAGAAATGCTGTGCGTGCTTTGTCATCAGGAGGGTCTGGTATCATCATCTTGTCAGTCTTTTAAATCCTTCCAGACTCTACAGCAGGAATATGGGTTGTCAAATCACTGTATGTACCAATGGTGCCAACTGCAACATTGCCTGGGTAAAGCCGAGGTACTGCCAGCGCTGATTGGCCATGGACGTCCGTTGCATTAGATAATTCAAGAGATTAAGATGGGTTCGAAACTACTCTCCAAGTTTGTTGCTATTATTCGGGATGGTGAGAAGAGATGTTGTAAAGGATCGCAGTTAGTTTGGGAGTCCGAAGTGGGTGAGCTTGAAAATCCCAAAATGTGGAATGATTTTTGGAATACACAGATAAGGATAACGAGAGCTGCTTCACTTACTCAAATGCTATACTTTCTGGCCCATTGTGCTTATTTGACGCCTGTAAAAGTAGCCAAATGGCAAGCTCACAGTGGTAACACCTGTTGGTCGTGTGGATCAGAAGTTGTCTTGTTTGCGCATATGTTATTTCACTGCCCAAAATTGCAGAAGTACTGGCTACAAGTTTGGCAGTGAGTGACTCAATTGTTAAAGATATGGACGCCCTTGACATATCGTATTGTGATTTATAAGTCACTGGCTGGAATCCTGGCGCTGGAGAGACGAGATTATGCAATCTTCGATTTGCTGTTAAGTTTGGCGTTAAAGACAATTTTAAGTCAATGGAAGAGTTTTGAGAATTTGAATGCAGAATACTGGTGGAATCTAGTGTGCTTTCACCATGCTTGTGAAAAAGCGTATGTGAGCCAGAACCCGGCTTATCGTAGTATTCTTAAAAAGTGGGATACCCTCAATCTACAATTGCTCTAAAGGAGATATAGGGTTTGGTTCCTTGGTGATGAAGCACTCGTTACGGGGGTGGACTATATGGTTGTCTGGGAATGTAGCGATGGGCTAATTGTATATTAAGAATACTTCTTTCTTTTGGATGGTATTTGCCCATGACCATGCTTGCCATACTCTAATGGGTTTTTTTTGTCATGAGAATGGTTTTTTTGTTTTTCTATTTTTTTTTTGTGTTGTTAATTGGTTGGTCGTTTGCAAAATGCTAAATAAAAATGATTTAAAAAAAAGATTTTCAGATGATGAGTGAAAAAACCTTGCAAGATAAAATGACAGGCATTCAATTTCCTACATCTAATGCATCTAGAGTTTTGATTCAGAATTATCACTGTGTGGCTAGGTCATGCAAAACAAGAAGAAGTGCTTTTGGTGCACTCTCTATATAGGCTATTTCCCAAAGAAGTTTAATGTAGATACCACCAAAAAAGCAAAGTAAAGTTTCCAAGTTCCAGGAGGAGGTCTCTTTTAGACCATCATGGCAGTCTACTGTCTTAGCCATGTAAAGTCATAAACAGTACTGACTGTTGAAAGCAATCAGCAATTTGCCTTGTTTGGGACAGAAGCAACATTCCTCTGAGATATCATGGACTTCAACAGCACCTGCCAGAGGCTACAGAATTCTGAGTGTCTCTAATGATTGGTATTGTTATGAGTAATTTAAGTACCACTTATGTGCCCTTTGGTTATGATAATAAAGTGAAGGAAGTGACTGCTGTCTTGAAGGGACTTCATGCTGACTAAGGAATGTTTGCCTGTCTTTTCCTTTACATTGTCTTCAGAATGGATTACTCCATAGAAAAAGAATAGTTGGCCCCCTCACTACATGCATGAGGTTAACTGCTGTGGAAGAATGTGCCTGCGAATTATGCATGCAATAAATTATGGAAGCTCATCACCAGGGTATTGTATTTTATGCTATTCTATAATTCATTTCACATTTCACAAGGCAATTTTCAATTTCTGCATTTAAAAAAGCATCTTAGCTGCTTAAATCAATGTCTGAAAATTTCCCACTCTCAATAGTCAAAAGTCCAATCATTATTCCTCCATTTGTATATATGTTTATTCATATTAAGGGACATTTTTGAAAGACCATTTATGTGGTGGGAGGGTCATGCAAGTTAAAACATCTACAAATCTATGTCAACCTTAGAAGACAAGATGTGCACGTGTGAGGTTAATATAAAAGTGGCATATCTCTGCCCCACAGGATGTACGTGAAGGTTAACAGTGAGCTCTGGAAAGGAGAAAATGCAGGTACACATGAGGATCTGTATTCATGTATAGCAGAAGGAATCATTTCACAAATATACATTGTGGGAAATATCAACAGAGGAAAGCCCAGAATATACACGTGTATATGCCGGCATTTCAAGATGTGCATGTGCAAATCACACAGGTATCCAGGCAGCCACTTTTAGTCACCTGCAGAGGCCTCTATTCTTGCATCAAGATGGAGGTGGAACTACCATAATTATTAGGGGATTAAGGGGGATATCTCCCTTAATGTCACCTGTAAAAGGGTGGCCCAAATGATAACTTTTCCAATAGTTATTCATCCCAGAGAGCAGGTGTAAACCTGGATGTGGGCATTGCCAGACTTACTTGTGCATTCCCTATATCAAATGGAGGATACACATATAGAGTTTTGTTCTACCTGGGCCATGCCTCAACTGCTCCCATGTGCCTTCAACGTGCTATTGTCATCCACATGTAAAGCATCCATTTCTAAAATGCCATTTATACATGGACTAATTATGCACATGTAAATTGCAAATAGGGCTTCTAAAATAAATTCTTCTGAAAGGTGGTATTACAGAGACTATGGCTAAGTGTATAGAGGAATAGCCTGGGACCAGAAAGACCAAGGTTGAAATCCCACTAGCACTCCTTGTGGCCTTGGGCAAGCCACTTATCCCTTCATTGCCTCAGGTACAAACTTAGATTGTAAGCTCTTGAATGACATGGAAATACCTACAGTATCTGATTGTAACTCACTTTGAATTACCACTGGAAAGGTGTGAGTTAAATGCTAATAATAACTGCCTTTGAATTATGGTGCTGGCGGCGAATACTGTGTATACTATGGACTGCCCAAAGAACAAACCAGTCGATACTAGAGGAGATCAAACCTAAGCTTTCTTTAGAAGCTCAAATGACAAGACTTCGACGTTCATACTTTGGACACATCATGCGAAGAGAGAGATCATTAGAGAAAGACATCATGCTTGGCAAGATAGAAGGTCAACACAAAAGAGGAAGGCCAGCAATGAGATGGATCGATACAGTAACAGCAGCTACGGGTACCAGTCTGTCAACAATGAGCCGCCTGACTGAAGACAGAACACAATTTAGGATAGCTATCCAGAGGGTCACCATGAGTCGACTCTGACTCGACGGCACTTAACAACAACAACAATGTCAGGGAAGGAAGAACACTTATGTAGATAAGATGTTCAAATCAACAAATGTACATTTCAAGCCACTTTCTGCCTCACTAAAAGTAGGCGCAAGTGACCACATGCACTTTTTACTTGTGGCAATTTGCAAAGAGAAAGTTAATGTGAACCTTTGCTTTGAATATTAATGCAAAGCCCATAAAAAATGGTGTGTTACAGGAATAATACATGGTATTTGCCCCTTAATGCACATTAAAAGACAATAACATGATTATTTTAAAGTAATGCATGTTGAAAGAACAACTGCAGGTGGGCGCTAGTGAGCCCGACTAGAATGGCTGCATAATTCAGAGGCTCCCAACATCTCTGATCCAGCCTGCAGTATAAACGGAGTTCCACACTGGCATCAGGTATGCAAGTAGCAGGGAAATTACCACTGAATTAAGAAGCATCTCACATCTCGCTACTTTCAGCCATTGATCACTGATCTTACCTGCTCGTGATCGATGCTGCGGCAGAGGCCTGATCGCCTATCCGTACGATACTCTTTGAGCTGGCATAGTAAATTCATCTCTGCTTGTCCCTCATGAGTTCCCAATGCCTGCCCAGTTTCGTTAGTGGAGCCCAACAATCATGTGCCCAGACTCTCTGTGACTGCATCGGCACCTGTGGCTTTCACACTGCCATTCTTGAGCAACAGGATCAGGTGGCTTAGTGCTGCTGGAGCCGTATGCTCAGTACGCACTGTCGGGATGTCTACCTGCATGATTAGGTGAGGAGTAATTTCTGTGAATGGAGCTTCTCCTGCTTGCCCCCTCTCATCTTTGATCACTGGAGACTGATCTTGTTATGTTCCCAGCACTGTGGAGCCATTTGACATCTGTTGGAATGCCACAGTGACATGTCGGAGGCACTTAAAAGTGATGAGAAGTTTCTCAGTGAGACAGCTGCCATCACAGCAGCTCAAGCCACCATAATCTCTACATTTGGGGAGCAGATTATAAATTGGATGATCTCTGAGCTTGTTTCTTGTGTCTGCTTGTTAAAGAAGCTCTCCAGAGACTCGGTGAGACAGTTAAGCTCCGATTGTTAGCTATTATGTGGAGCAGTTATGGACTTCATCTGGCAGGGCAAACTGCCTCGAGTCAGTTGGTTTTCTCTAATTCATCCCAAACTCTCCAGGGGCCTCGACTTCCCTGACCCGGAGCTCTATTATTGATTTCCATGCCTGTGAGCCACCTATTTTTAACTATCTCAGGAACTGAGTGGGTGTGACTAGAGGAGGCTTGGTTGAAGGCTGCTTTCTTCTTGCAGGATCAGTTTGAAATTCATCACATGCTCTCCCATTCCTTTTTGAGACCTGCTTGGAGAGAGTAGTATGCTCTTTGCAAGTGGCACGCTATGTCCCCTTGGTGAACACCCTACATCCCGATCTCCGCTTTTGGATTTGTAAGAGATTTGTAAGAGATTTTGGGGGGGAGAATACTTAACCTGGAGGGTTCCCTGCAGGTATCCTCATTGTCTGATGGCACTACCAATACCTTCAGCAGAATCATTGTTTCAAGGTCCCTGCACAGTCTTCAGATGTCTTGTGCCCTCCCTCCCCAAGCAGTGGGAGCAGGTTCTGTTCGAGTTCACATGACTGAAGTCCTTTCTGGCATGTCTCTACAAGTCCTCTGCAATGGATCCCCCAACTCATGCATGCGATCTTACCCACAGAATAAGATGGAGTGCAGTAGAGAATGACACCTCTGGGAAATTTTGGGATGAGCTCTATCAGTATTCGAACTTCTGCTCTATCTCCCTGTCCTTAGTGAATACCCAGCTACATATTCTGTGGCAAATGTATATGGACCCAACTCAACTCTTCCACTGGGGGAGGAAGGATGATCCTTTGTGCTGGAGATTTTGTGGGAGACCTGGAGATTTTCACCACATGTGGCGGTCTTGCCCTAAACTACAGATTTTCTGGTACCAGGTACACAAACTCATTACTCAAACTCTGAATGTGCAATTCTTATTTTCAATGGCATCATGTGTGCTGGGGTACTTACCTTCTCATCTCCTTCCAGAGGGTCCATGTGGACTATCCAACTGCCTGCTCTTGGTGGCCCAAAGCATTTTTGCAAGCCATTGGAAGTGGGCCTGGCCGCCATCATTCGCAGAGTGCATGGTCAAAGTATGGGAAGTCTATTGCATGAAGAAACTTACAGTGAACCTTCACGGCAAACCTGACCTAGTTCAAAGCCTATGGGCTGAATTACTATAGCTGAAGACCTGATTTCTGACTGGTAATGGCCGCCGCTTGCCTTTGGTGCACCTTTGATTTTAACTATGGTCCTAGTCCTCTTTTTTTTTGTTATAACTAGTTCTTTTTCATGATTGTGGGCCCACTCCTGCAACGTCTTCATTTATACTTGGTCTCGGTTGCTCTCCTCATGGTGCATCTCACCTCTCCCTGTCTCGATGAAAACAGTTCATTGATCTGGCCCTTGTGTTACATTACACCAATGTGTTGACTCCAGTCTGGGAGAGGGTAGCGTTAGAGGTGAGATAATGAGAAGGAGATGGAATTGGGCCCATAATCACCAAAACTGTCCCCCTGTAAAATGGTGACTAGGAGTATCAGGAAGCATATTAATGGTCTGACATTCCGGCTAAGAAAAGTAGTGACAGCTTTGAGCTGGCATTATTGTAAATCCAAACAATACAGTTTGTGAAGTTCAAAGCAAGCTGCATTATTCCTTTACCACAAGAATCACTAACCTCTGATACCGAGTTACCACTAGCTAGTGACTCTGGCGGTAAATTGAGCTGTGGTAAAATGAGAAATATTACCTCAACTTAGTAAGTGTGGCCTTTGACTGAATATACATAGTTAGAAAATTGCCACCTAAATCCATACTGTACATACCATGTTTTCTCAGTCATAGCTGCTTACTTTTAACTTAAAATCCTAAAATCGAAGAGGTCAATATTCAGGCACACGGAAAATGTATGATTAAAAAAGTCAAGCTTAGATGATTTCATATCATATGCGTATTCAGCAACATTGCTTAGGCAGCACTGCTGAATATCCATGAGATGTCGAAATGTCCACCTTAGATGAAATGGAGAAGTAGCCTAATGGTTAGAACAGTGGGGTGAGCATCAAGAAAGCCTCGTTTGAAACCTGCTGCTGCTCCTTGTGGTCTTGGGCAAGTCACTTCACCCTCCATTGCCTCTGGAGAGAGGAAAAAATACTTACTGTACCAGAATGTAACTTGTGTTGAACATTTAAGGAAGCTGTGTGCTAAATCCAGTTTCCCTTTTCCTTCAAGTTACTGTATATCTACTATTTGTGCTGCCCATCTATGCTAATTGGATAAGTCCCCTTAAAAATAAAATTGTTATTTGGCACTTAGATGCATAAAGTAAGGAAGCTATTTTAGAAACATCTAGACGTGTAAATAGTGGCATTTTCACATCTAGATCACATACACATCCAAATAGTGATTTTAGAAAGCTGCTGTTTGGATGTCTAGCACCCCTGGGACACAGAGATTTAAAGGAGGGGTTACAGGGAAGAGATGGAGGCAGGGTTTGGATATGCCACAGACAGATATGTACTTCCCATTTTACAAATGAAAGACATATGTAGTTTCTATTTTTCAGATTACTGGGGGACAGGAGCAATCCACCCTTGTTCCTGACCTGATAGATTCCCAGTTCAAAATGCTGCCTCTGACCTGCTAGTGGTGGACTCACTATACTACCACTACTGTCATAATGAATGCCGTGTTTGGTGTTGCACATTTCAACAATGTCTTTGTATCTTGGTCACAAATCAATTCACACAAGTGACCATTGTGATGTCGGATACCATACACAGAACTGATTCCTGCCTCTACTGGTGAAAGTGAGGTGTTGGCTCTGACCGTCAGGGTCCTTGCCCTCCGCTTCTCCTCCTCTGACCGTCAGGGACCAGATGTGGATGGATTTTCACTGCCCTCATATGGGCTGCCTTCGCCTCACATCCCCATGTGTCTTGCCAGTGCATTGAGGGCTGTTTTAACAGCACTGTGTGTCCCCTGGATCCTCCCTTTGTCCGCTTTGAATCTGTGACCTTCATCCCAGCCTCTGTCTCTTTCTCCCCCATGAGCATGTCTCTCCCTGGCATGTCTCTAGTAGTGCAGTGGCACACCTGTGCAGAGGCCGGCTGGCCTACATGGACGATGTTGGCAGTAGCCTAGGACGGATACTTCTGGGGGGTGTCACTGGCAGGGCATTCTAGCTAACTGGTATAGTGTGAGTGCCAGAGGGCTTGGACATATAAGGGTTTGACTATCCATCTTGGACCTGCTCTGGGGTCAGCCCTGCTCCTGTGATATCTCTTCTCATGTCCCATCAGTGGTTCCCTATAATTTTCTGCAACCTGTTCATAACTCTCCTACTGAACAAAAAGTACATTAATTCTGATGCTCATCACTGCCTTTCTCATCTCACTGTGCCCCTTCCTTGGAAGCTCCATGCTTGAGGCAGACCCATTTTCTCAGTGCCCTTCTCTGTCGCTGCCACCTCCAGACTTCATTCATTCCACCTTGCTGCTCCATATGCCTGGGACACCCTTCCTTGGTCTGTGTGTCAGGCTGCTTCTCTGGCCCTATTCATAGCCTACAGATCCACCTGTTCACAGCTGCTCTTGTATGTGAATGCTCCTCTCTGTCTTGTGCACTACTTATGTGTCTCTTACCATACTCTAGCTGCCAGTTTTACAATGGGATTGTTCTTGATTAGATTGTCAGCTCAGCTGTGCAGCATCTGTGCCTGATATCTATGTATAAAGCACTGCATATGTAGCACTATACAAAGCATTGGTGGAAGTAGTAGTGTTAGTAAGCCTCTATGGTCTTTGTCTCAGCATCAACACTCACCTTGCTCCCAGTGCAACTGGTGATAGATGTGCTGCAACAGTCGCAGACTGCGTGCTGGATAGTCTGGAAGTGGACCGTGTAGGTTTCCAAGTCCTGCATGATGTGGAAGCACCTGTGGAGAGGAGAAAGACATGCCCCTCCATAAGAACATAAGAAATGCTGTACTGGGTCAGACCGAGGTGCATCAAGCCCAGTATCCTGTTTCCAACAGTGTCCAATCCAGGTCACAGGTACCTGGCAGGTTCCCATCCTTGTCCTGGGGTAAGCATTTTATTTCCCAGGGCCTCTATTACTGGTTTATGGACCTTTCCACCAGGAACTTGTCCAAACGTTTTTTCAACCCAGCTACACGGACAGATTTTAATACATCATCCACTAAGATTCCAGCATTTGATTACACATTGACTTATTAGTCTTACATAGATTAAACTGTAGCTTCATTGCATGTCCCCAAGTCCTCCTACTTTAGGATGGAGTTAACAGCTGTAGCTGAAGGATAGCCTCATGGTTAGAGCAACAGCCTGGTATCCAGGAGATCAGGGCTCTGTTCCCTCTGATGCTTCTTGGGCAAGTTGATTTTACCCTCCATTGCCTCGAAAGAAAAGGCCTGGCAATGTAATTCCAGCTACAAAACCAAGTTCTACCACAGCATCTTGCAGCAGATTCAAGCATATGATTACACATTGACTGTCAATATTTTTCTCTTATTATTCTTAAATGGGTTAATTTGGTTGGTTGGTGTTTCCTAATGAGGAAACTTGCATCCTGTAACCCACGTTTGGGTTATTCACTGATGATGCTGTCCTTGGTATCTGCCCTTCTGTTGCTACTCCACATGCATGCATGTGTACTTTGGACTGTGCAGTGGTACCTGCTGCATATAACACATCCTTCCCATTTCTGGGCTCTCTCCCTCACTTTGAGCTTGCCAGGTTCAGTCTCTCCACATGTGCTGCTATCTTCAAGCTGCTTTTCTTCAACATTCCTGCCACAGTGCACACTCTATTCCTAGCTGAACTTTGTATTCTCTGCAGTGCTGCCTGCCTGCTTCTACCTCTTCCCATGTGTGTATTGCTATTCATGTACACACTGAGCCAGGGTGCTGCAGATCCACTCCCAACCCCTGTGTGCAACTGCCTGCGCTGGCCTTCTGTGCCCTTTGGGTATCAGGAGATCATCATCCCGAAGGACCAGCCTGTAGAGGTGGTGTGTCTCCTCCTTGGAAACCTTTGGCTGACTGGTGGCCATACTGATCAGTGTGGTATGGGTTTCGTAGTGGGGTGGGGGGGGCTACTCCATCCTGTTTCTTGTTCCATGTGCTGCACTTCATGGGGTGGGCTCAATTCAGAGTTTACATGGGCCTTCATGGGATGGGTATGTTTGCAGAGTTTACATGGGGATAGCCCTACAGGCAGCGGGCACATTTTGGACGCCCCCGCAGTGGGTGCATTTTCACATCCAGCGGGCATGGGTGGCACATCCAGCAGGCCATGTTGGATGGGCTGTGGCGAGAACATTCTTGCTCCTATTTCAGAAACATGTGTACGTCTATATGCGCGGATGCAGAATTCGATCTAAATCGTGTCCGTGCTCGATATAAACGTACCTGACACAGTTAATGGTTTATATGGAATCGGCCTCTATGTGGTTAAGAAGTGGTAGCCTTCCACAGCCTTCTTCATGAACCTCACTGTGGCTAGGTTGGCACCAACTAGTTAAGTGGTCAAGTGCAGTTGTGGAAGCGGGATGATGGGAGAATATTTATTTATTCATTTAACAATTTTTATATACCACTTTTCTTTAGTCAAAGCAGTTTACATAGAACAGCATTAACGTAATTCTAGTGAATTTGTTTTATATAGAGCATAGGTTAGGTACAACTTGGAGTTAACCGGGGAAATATTAAATACTGCAACTGTAGTTCAGGAGCGTTAAGTGGTTACAGGGTGTACATTATGTGTAACTTGTATTTGACATGGGGTGCAAGTTAGGTGAGAGGAGTCTCATTCTCCGTGTTAGTATCCAGTCCATAGTGTTCTGTATAGAGGTGTGTTTTAAACCATTTCTGTAGATCTTGTATTGTTTGGGCTGATTGAATGGGTTCAGGAAGTAAGTTCCATAATGATGGAGCAAGGCAGAAGGCTCTGTTGCTGGTTTGTTGTACAGTGGTACAGTGGAGAAGATATGCAAGGGAAAGTCTGGGAAGGCTGATCTTGGAGATGATGAGGGGTGAGATATAGTGGTATTTGGGGACCATTTGTTACTGGGGATTTAAATTAAGATGTGACTAAGTTTTTGCTATCATGAGCAAAGTGGGCAAGTGCCTATATTAGTACTTTATTTTTAGTGCTGTCAAGTCAGAGCTGACTCCTGGCAATGCAGCTGTCTCTGGGTTTTCTTGGCAATGTATCACTGGAAGTAGATTGCCAGGCCTTTACTTCTGAGGCAATGGAGGGTAAAGCGACTTGCCCAAGGAATGCCAGTGGAAATCAAAGCCTTGATCTTCTGGGTACTAGGTAGTTGTTCAAACCACTAGGCTACTCCTCCACTCTGCTTTTTAACACCGAGGTCTAAATACAAAAGTGTAATCATATAGACCACACAAATCACTGCAACACTATTAGAGTTATCTGCATATTGCAGTTTAATTTAGAAATGTATTTGAAATAGCAGCCGTGGAGCCCTGAATTGTTAATTTGAAGTTAGAACTGGTGAAAGTCGGGCAAATTAGGCTTGAAAAAATTACTTAGACATGCTAAGAAAGCTTGTTTATTTATTTATGCCTGGTCTCCAGGTCTGGATAGTGACACTTGCTGACAGTACATAAGACCTGCAGATGATAAATGCGGGTACAAGACAGAAAACTCCTGTAGAGATGCAGGTAAAGCAGTATGATAGAGGTAACTCCCAATGGGCCAGAAGCTTAAAACATAAGTGCAAACGTATATTTCGACAAAATGCTATGTTTTTGTAAAACTTGTCTTTTAACACACTAGAAAAATTATAGTTTGACGTTTAGGGAATTATTTTAGAATCCTTATTCATGATTTGTGCATATAGAATAAGACAGATACACATGCAAATAGCATCACATGCAAATGGTCAGTTAAGAAAAGTTTGTATGTGGATATCCTTACTACGTGGAAGTTTCAAAGGGGTGCGCCAAGTATGTGCTGAAGGAATTGTCTAGGTGAGTCAAAATCTACACATGTATTCCTTATTTCAGATGGGGAATACATGTGTACGGCCAAAATTGTATTTGCTGGGATTTACATCTTCTCTTTGAACATGTAAGTTTTTAAGAAGTGCACGTTTTGACTTACCCATTAGAGGAGGGATTTTTGGGAGCTATAACCTTAATTCCCCTGGTTTATTTCTCACTCCAAATGTAACTTAGATAAAAAAGCAACCTCTGTAGTTAAATGGCAGAATGTATATGTTCAGATTTGCAAAATGGAGTGAACTACACGTCCCCGCACTTACACGTTGGAGGTGTCGAGTTGTCACCATTGATTTTCCCAATGTGTAAGTTTCAGAAATGAAATGAGAGTCAGAAGTTGTAAAGATGTCTTACACATTGGAACATGGAACGTACAAAGCATGAACCAAGAGAAGTTGGAGGTGGTCAAGAATGAAATGGAACGTGTACAACTTGATCTGTTGGGTGTCAGCGAACTGAAATGGACTGGCATCGGGCATTTTGCATAAGATGATCACATGGTCTACTATGCTGGAAATGAAAGACAAAGAAGAAATGGTGTTGCATTTATAATAAAGAAGAAACTTGCAAGAACTGTAATGAAGTACAATGCAGTCAGCGAACGCTTAATCTCTATTTGTCTATGAGGATTGCCTATCAACATAACTATAATTCAAGTATATGCCCCAACAACAGCTGCAGAAGAGAATGAAATTGAAGAGTTCTATGAACAAGTACAAGCTGAAATTGACAGAACATGCAAACAGGATATCCTGATAGTCATGGGTGAATGGAATGCAAAAGTTGGCAACAAAGAAGAAGGCAAAGTAGTTGGAAAATATGGACTTGGCAACAGAAATGAAGCTGGAGAAAGACTGATAGAATTCTGCAAGAACAATGATCTATTCATCTCAAACACCTTCTTCCAACAACACAAGCGGCGACTGTACACATGGACTTCACCCAATGGATTGTATAAAAATCAAATTGACTACATCTGTGGAAGTCAACGATGGAAAAGCTCTATAATATCAACAAAGACAAAACCTGGAGCTGACTGTGGTACAGATCATCAACTACTAGTATGCAAACTCAAGCTAAAGTTGAGAAAGAGAAAACCACTCATGAAAGCAGCAAAATATTACCTTGAGAATATACCACTGGAATTTAAAGACTGCCTGCAAAATCGATTTGCTGCTTTAGATACAAATGACAGAGCTCCGGAAGAGTTATGGAATGACATCAAGAAGGCTGTGTTGGAAGAAAGCGAGAAGTCTCTACAAATGGTGAAAAAGCAAAAACAGCCAAAATGGATGACGGAAGAAACTCTGAAAATTGCCCAGAAACGCAGAGAAGCTAAAGCCAGAGGAGAAAGAAAGACAATCGCAGAACTCAACAGAGATTTCCAACGTGCAGCAAGACAGGACAAGGAAAAGTACTACAATGACACTTGCAAGGAAATAGAAGCAGAAACTATTAGAGGAAGAACAAGATTGGCTTTCCTGAAGCTACGAGAGTTAAAGAAAAAGTTCCAGCCTCGAATTGGAATGTTACAAGATGCTCAAGGTTCTATGTTGAATGATGCTGAGAAGATCAAGAAAAGGTGGAAGGAATATACAGAGTTTTAATTTGATAAAGATCAAGTGGACCAACAGCCGTTTCAACCTGTACCTTATGATCGGGAACCATTGGTGATGAAAGAAGAAGTTGAAGCAGCATTGAAAGCCTTATCAAAGAACAAAGCACCAGGCATTGATAGCATTCCTATAGAAGTATTGCAGCAATCTGATGGAGCTGTTACCATACTTACAAGGCTCTGCCAAGAAATATGGAAGACAACATCATGGCCAACTGACTGGAAAAGATCTGTGTTTATACCAATATTAAAGAAAGGTGATCCAACTGACTGTGGAAATTATCGAACAATTGCTCTGATCTCACATGCCAGCAAGATTCTACTGAAGATTATTCAAAAGAGACTAGAACCATACCTGGAACAAGAACTACCTGAAGTGCAAGCAGGGTTCAGGAAAGGGCAAGGAACGAGAGACATCATTGTGGATGTGAGATGGATCCTTGAAAAGACTAAAGAAAAAGGATATCTATTTGTGCTTTATCCACTATAGCAAGGCTTTTGACTGTGTAAACCATGAGAAACTCTGGGCCACATTAAGAAGCATAGGTATACCAGAACACCTGATCGATCTCTTGCACAATCTGTACATTGATAAAGAAGCAACAGTTCGAACGGAACAAGGAGAAACAAAATGGTTTAAAATAAGCAAAGGTGTAAGACAAGGCTGCATACTTTCCCCCTACCTGTTTAATTTCTATGCAGAACAAATCATCAGAGAAGCAGGATTGTGAAGACTGGTGGAAGACTCAACAACAACCTTCGCTATGCTGATGATACTACATTACTGGCTGAAAGTGAAGATGATCTGAAACATTTGCTTCTCACAATCAAAGAACATAGTCTCAAAATGGGCCTGCACCTTAATGTAAAGAAGACAAAGATCATGACAACTGGCATAATCAACAGGTTCATCGTTGAAGGAGAAGAAATTGAAATTGTGAACAACTTTAACCTACTTGGATCAACTATCAATAAAGAAGCAACAAGCAGTCAAGAAATCAAATGACGCATTGCTTTTGGCAGAATGGCTATGAAAGACCTAGATGAGAATCTCAAGAGCAGAGATGTCTCTCTCCATACAAAGATTTGACTTGTTCAAGCCATGGTATTTTCAATAACATCATATGGATATGAAAGCTGGAC
Source organism: Ichthyophis bannanicus (assembly GCA_033557465.1). Classification (NCBI taxonomy): domain Eukaryota; kingdom Metazoa; phylum Chordata; class Amphibia; order Gymnophiona; family Ichthyophiidae; genus Ichthyophis; species Ichthyophis bannanicus. Next base: position 389,026,081 of record CM066038.1, on the reverse strand, counting down.
AGTGAAAAAGGCAGACAGGAAGAAAATTGATGCCTTTGAATTATGGTGCTGGCGGCAAATACTGTGTATACCATGGACTGCCCGAAGAACAAACCAGTCGGTACTAGAGGAAATCAAACCTAAGCTTTCTTTAGAAGCTCAGATGACAAGATTTTGACTTTCATACTTTGGGCACATCCTGCGAAGAGAGAGATCATTAGAGAAAGACATCATGCTTGGCAAGATAGAAGTTCAACGCAAAAGAGGAAGGCCAGCAATGAGATGGATTGATACAATAACAGCAGCTACGGGTACCAGTCTGTCAACAATGAACCGCCTGACTGAAGACCGAACATAATTTAGGATAGCTATCCAGAGGGTCGCCCTGAGTCGACTCCGACTCAACGGCACTTAATAACAACAGATTTCAGAAATAGCTCCTCCAGTATAATGTATTGGCATATACATATGCACCCTTGCACTGCTACATTTGGAATTTTAGAAAAGGCTCCACATTCAGAAAAGCCTTTTTTAAAATACCCGTTGAAATGTAAACATTGCCATGTTGATTTCTCAATTCCGATCTTGGCTACTTTCCTACTACTACTACTACTAATCATTTGTATAGCACTACAAGGCATACACAGCACTGTACACCCTTGTGCATATTAATTGAAACAAATTGAAAAATTAGTGAAAACTGGAATTTCCGTTGAAAATCTTATTAATAGCCACATATTAGTACATAATAAGACCTCCTCTGTTTTTGTACCAGCATCTGGACATGATTTGGCATGGAATCCACTAATTTTGAGCAGTCTGCAATGATTTTTTGGGTTCCGGTACCAGACTTGAATCAGAACTTGAATAAGCTTCTCTTTTATCATACAGTCCATTCCACAAAGGTGAAGTTTGCAAATGGACCACAGATACTCTATTGGGTTTCAATCCAGAGAGTTTCCTGGCCTGTCCACTACCTTTATTTGCTTATTTTGAAAAAAACTTTCCACCAATTTTGATGTGTGACATGGGGTAAGATCCTGCTGAAGGATGCCAGATCCATCAGGACATGTCTTCTCTTGCTCTGGAAGAACTCTTCTTTGTAGAACATTGATGTATTGTTGTGAACACATCATTCCCTTGACTGGATGCAAGCTGCTGACTTCGTAATAACTGAAACATCCCGAGAACATCTTCTTTTGGGGGTGTTTCACATTCTAGTTGATGTGGGAATCACAAATCTTTTCTCCAAGTGAACACCGAACATGTTGGCTTCTTTGGCCCTAGACGAAGAAATTACTTTCATCACTGAATATTACTTTTCTCCAATCTTCTTTAGCCCAATCTTTATGTTTCAGTCCCAATTTATAGTGCTTCTCTTTCATAACCTTTGTCAGAAGTTGTTTTTTCAGAAGTTGTCATGCTTTTCAACCAACTTCCAAAAGTTGCCTGCGAATTGTGGAAGAACTGACCCATTATACCTTTCTGTTCTAAATCTCTTTTTAATGTGTCACTTGTCTTCTGAAGGTCTTTTCTACTTTCCTTGAAAACATAATTGTCGTCTCTGGGTGTGGTTTTCCTCTTACGGCCACAATTTACCTTTTGTTTAGATGAAATGGATCCTGTCTCCTTTTTAGATTTGATCACACAACAGATGGTTGCCAAACTGACACCAGCTATACTTGCTATATCCCTGTAGATCTTCCCTGTGTGTTCGTGCAGGGTGACAATTTTTGTGCGTTTTCTGGGTGTTGCATCCATCATGCACAATGGTTGGATTAACAACTAAGAATACACTCGAAAAAAATCTAATGCAGTGTTGACTGATATTATAGTCGTATACACAATAAGTCATTCCTACGTCATATCATGTCATCTGTTAAGTCATTTAACCCATAAACCCACAAATAATGATGAAACATCTCATATGTAATGATTTAACCCAGTTGATAAAAAAAGATCAAAATTAAATGCATATACAATTCATAGGCTGAAAAGATTAAAAAATCTGGTTTGTTTCAATTAATTTGCACAAGGGTGTACATAAAGATGTAAGACATTCTCTGCGCATCAGAGTTTACAATCTAATCAAGATGAAAAAACATCACAAAATTGGGGCTAGAGTATGCTAAGATACACATAAGTAGTGAATAAGAGAGTGAGGGGCATCGGGATCCAAAAGCAGCCTCAAAGAGGTGGGTTTTTAGCTTGGATTTGAATAGGGCCAGAAAAGGAGCCCAACACATTCACTCAGGTAGTTTGTTCCAGGCATATGGAGCAGCAAGGTGGAGTGGATGAAGTCTGGAGTTGGCAGTGGCAGTGACAGAGAAGGGCACAAATAAGAGGGATCTCCCATAGAAGCGAAGTTCCCAAGGAGAAGATAAGAGATAAAAGGTAGTGAGGAGCAGCAGAATGAACTGGAAGTTTGAAATGGATGCAGAAACGGATAGGGAGCCAGTGAAGTGAAGAGGGATTATATGAGCATAGTGGCACCGGCGGAAGTTAAGCCATGCAGCTAGGTTTTGAACAGATTAAAGGGGAAAAAGATGATTCAGAGGGAGACCAGTGAGGAGCAGGATACAATAGTCAAGGTGGGAGGTGACTAGTGAGTAGATGAGGGTCTTAGTAGTGTGTGTAGGAAGAAATTGACAAATTTTGGTGATGTCATAGAAAAAGAAGCAACAGATTTTAGCTATCTGTTGGATATATGCAGAGAAAGACAGAGTAGAGTCAAAGATGGCCCCAAGGTTATGAGCTGAGGAAACAGGGAGGAGAATAGTATCATCCAGAGAAATAGAGAAGGGAGAAAGGGGGGAGGTGGGTTTAGAGGGAAAGATAAGGATCTCAATTTTGGACATATTCAGTTTCAGATGGCAGTGAGACATCCAGGCAGCAATGTCGGATAAGCAGGCAGAGATCTGGGCCTGGATAATTAGAGAGGTATCAGGTACAGAAAGGTAGATCTGAGAGTCATCAGCATAAAGATCATACTGAAAACCATGGGAGGAAATAAGTGTACCGAGGGACTGAGTGTGGAGAGAGAAAGGGAGAGATCCCAAGACAGAATCTGAGGTTCCCCAATTGAAAGCAGGATGGCGGTACAGAAGGATCCACTAGAGCACACACTATAAGTAAGCTTTTTTGTGTGGGGCTCTGTGTGCCTGAAGTGAGATTATTCTGTAAGCATATAGCTTTTGTGTAGAGTTCCGCAGCAGTCTAACTTCTCTTGTTTTTCAATAGGAGGTGGCTTGGTATTCTAGGGACCAATGTAATATTTATAATGCACCTCCCACAAAAACCACAAAGCAAAAATACACAGCAGGGGTAATCAGGACTCCCACAGTTGCAGACAAGGATTCTTCATTAGGTCCAGCACAGCTGTGTTTCGGCAGAAATCACCTGCATCAGAGGCACTTTTATCATAACAAAAATCTACATATAAGACCATGGCTATGCAGCTTGAGATTGTCTGAAAGCTGCTTAGTGATGGTTGTAGTCACTCTTCTAATTTGTTTTTTGTTATAACTTTTATGGTAAAAGTGCCCCTGAAGTTGCTGCTGAAACATGGCCGTGTCAGGCCTCATAAAGAATCCTTTTCTACAACCCTGGAAGTCCTGATTACCCCTGCTGTGTGGTTTTGCTTTATATTTGTAATGCTGCCATTTCATAGTCCCTGCAGCCAACTGCAGGAGCTGCAACTACTGAGGATTCAGGGGTTGCCCTGGATGGTCGGGCTGATTGACCACCCTATTAAGGACATCCTTACATCTGAATGCTGCCCCTTTTCTTTCTAGGTTAAAAAACACTGGACCTAAAATTATTTGTATATGTCTGCTCAAATTGGCTCAGGCAAATTAGTTCTGCCATGAGGAAATTTATCTTAAACACAGAAGAAAACAGAACTTTACTTCTTTTATATCTTAGGGGTATGTTTACTAAAGGTTAATACACTTTAAATAAAGTTAAGGTGCCATTGCAGTGCTTAATGTGCATTAATTTTACTTAGCACATGTTAACCTTTAGTATTTATTTATTTATTTTATTTATTTATTTAGAAAACATTTGTATACCGCTACTTCCTACGATCAGCAGCGGTTTACTTTACATAATCATAATGTATCGTACAATACAGTGAATTTTTAAGATATACAGTTAGATTGAGTATTGATTTACACATCAAAGGAAGATCAATTGGTTTCAATATACATTAGATGAGAGCTCACAAATCTAAATATACATTTAATTGTAGGGGTGTGGGTGGGGGCAGAAATATACAAATATACAAGGTTAATACCGGCTTACTAAATGCCTATGCGGCAGTCAGAAACTATCTAGGTTCAGCGAGCATAGGGGTGTCGCAGTCTAAGTCAGGTGGTAGTGAACCTGGAATAAGTGGGTTTTGAGTTTTTTCTAAAGTCTCTCAAATCATTCGTTGATCGTAGCTCGTGAGGGAGTTGGTTCCAGTGGATTGGTGCTGCATATGAGAATGCTCTATTGCTTGTTTCTGCTTTGACAGCTCTTATGCTGGTTGGTACACAGAGAGTGTTGCGATTTATGGTTCTTCTGTTCCTGTTGTGTGGTTGGATAGTGATTAGGTTGTCGAGGTAGGATGGTGCAATATTGTGAATGAATTTAAAAGTGGTTATGAGAAGTTTGAATATGATGCGGGCGGCAACTGGGAGCCAATGCAGCTCCATTAGTACTGGCGTGATGTGTTCAGAGACGCTTTTTTCCATGATGACTCTTGCAGCAACATTTTGAGCCATTTGCAAGATATTTAGGGTGCTCTTGGGAAGGCCTTGCAGAATGGCGTTGCAATAGTCTAGGTGAGGAATGATGAGGGCATGTCCCTTAGAATACCAACCATGCTAAGGTTCTTGGGTTATTTGTAGCTTCCCATAGTAAGTACAAAGTTCTCATAGAAATATTGCACAAGCTACCAAGAATCCAGTATGTTTCAGCATTAATGTGGCGACTAATTTAATGCAAAGAAAAGTTGTCTTTCTCCATTTACAATTCTGTATTACTCAAGAAAGACCTATGCAATTTTCAGAGGATGATCCAGCTATGAAGCATGGTTTCATGGAATCCAGACTGCTTTTTTAAATTTCCTTTTTCAACTTTGCGGTACCTGAAGACACATACACACATTTAAATAGATGTTTCTTTAGGAAATGAATGAACGGCACCTAACTTTATAAGAATCTCTTTTGATGAATAGCATGATTTCTAGTGTTTAGTCTTAATGTTTTGGGAGAAAGCAAACTCATTTTGGTTCTCTCAATTTTTATGGTTTCTTATAAGCTGTTTTATGGTTTATTTAGCCTGGTTTAGTTTTTAGTAGGGATACTATTACATTACATACCTGAACTTCAAGTATATATTTAACAGAAAGTTAGTTAGTTTATTTTTTCAGTAAGGAGAGTAGTGTGTTTAGTGTCAGTGGTTCACAGCTTGGTTTCACAAGCCTTTCCCCCCAGCGGCTTTGACCTTTAGAGCATTCATAATGAATATACAAGAAATATTTGCATGCATTGCATCTAAGAAGGAAATATAGTAACTTTGCATATTGTGCTGATCCTGTAAGCTAGGCGAAAAGCAATAACTTTTCTTTCTAGTTTCAAATAATATTCAAGCTTCACAATGAACTGTCAACCCTACTGAACACCTGCCTACCCTGAAAACTAAGAACAGCCAGAACATTTTGCCTTTAAAACAAGTGGGATCAGTATGTGGAGGGTAATTTTATAAATGGCCAACTATGTATGAAGGCCAAATAAGGGCACTGGCTGCTGCATTCAGACTCAGAGAAATAAAGATGAAGATGAAGATGAAGATGGGGATGGTGCTATGAGATCTTTCTGCCACTGACTTGGAGAAAAAAAGAAGACAGCACGGATGGACTTAGAGAAAAATGAAGACAGCACGGATGGTGATGCATGATATTTCTGCATGATCCCGCATCATCCTTGAGCTGCATATGGGTAGCACAATGTTTGCATTTTCTTGGCATCATTGATACCTTTGCACATGTAACCCCTGGGACAGGTTTATCAAAAGCCCTTTTGCTTGTGTAAAAGTGCCTTTATGCAAGAAAAATCCAAATTTTTCAGTCACAGCTTTTATCAGGAAAAAAGACCAAACTTGGACATATTGCTCAACCTTTGTACGCACAGTTCCACTGCCGGTACTTAAACTGTGGTCGTTCCATGAATTAACAGAAGGCTTCAGTTCCACAGTCATTATTTCAATACCTTTTACGAGCACAAAACATCTTACAAAATATATGTTTCCTAATCTAGTGGTTATTCCCATTGAGTGGGGCAGAGCTGAAAAGAATTGGGCAGCGGCAGCAGCAGTATTTCCAAAAAAATAATTTGATGGGACTGTTTATGTGGGTAATCAACTGGTTACCTGGAAAAACAAGCTTTTAAGATTAATATTTCTATTGCAAGATAGGGAAAAGAAATGAATTAAAAAGTAGCAATTTGAGGTATCCTTGCATGGGAGAATGGGGGAGTGTTCTCTAGATGAAACTCATGCTAAAATGACTTAGCATATGACTCAGTAAAAGTTTAACGTATATATTAAAGTAGAAATTAATGTGCTACATAATACATTTTATTGAGGACTCAATACCGTAATTCTGGTACAAACATGGATAAATAAACCCAGTTTCCCTGTCCCTGAGAATCCTGGAGTGGGCTAATAACATGGCTGAGCCTACCACCTGATTCACTATGAGGAGGGTGGGCAGAGGATGTGGGAGGGAGGAAAAGGAGCCTGCCCAGTCATCTTCACTTTGGTGCACTGTTCAGGAAGATGTGCTGGGCAAGTAGCAGAGGCACAAACCCACTTTATCCATCCTGGAATGAGCATGGCATAGGTACCAGGTAAGAGGTGGGGAGGTTACAGGGGGGAAGATTGTTCTAGCCTGAGTGGTAATAAAGGGGTGGGGGACCTCTCCCACTGCTGATATAACCCAGAACGGTGTGTGGAGAGAGATAAGAGAGTAGTGGACAGTACGATGAGTACCATCACTATGTGTGGTGCAGTTAACAAAAAATGGTTCCCACTATTCTAGAACTGGCCTCAATTTGGTGCCACAGCCTGGGGGGAAAGTATGAGAATATTGACTAATGATTGCATGTGTAGGAGCTACAACATCATCTCATCTAGTCTGATGCTGATTCTCTGTGATATAAATATGCAGTCATTATGTTGTCTCATTAATTATCAAGTTATTGATGGAATAAAAGCTGCAGTTATTTTTTGCCAAACACCTGTACTAGTGTAGTCAGTGCCAGCCCATCCACTAGGTGAGCTAGAGAGGCGGCAGCAGTGGCACACATGACCGACTGTGCCGCGACCCCCCTCCAGCTGCTACCGATTCTGTTTGGGGGGGGGGGAGTGGGCAGTGGCAGCAGTAGTATTTACAAAAGCAGCTACTTTTTGCCACTGCTTTCTTGCCGGCATCAGGCCATGTCCTTCAGCACACATGGCCTGCTGCTTCTGACCCCCTGTGCTTAGTTATTTGATCTTGGGTGATTTGGTTGAATGCCAGTGGAGGATGATGTGGGAATGGCAATATTATAACACTAAAAAATGTAAAGGCCACACCAGTGGCCTACCAAAGATGAAGCGGTGGGTGCAGCCCACCCCGGGTGCTGGATGGGAGACAGGTACATCATTGCTAGGTCCACAGAGGCAGCGAGGCAAACTTACCATTAAGATGACTTGCTGCACTGTCTCCACTCCAGGCCCGACCGCTCTTCTCTCCCAACCGAAGTCTAGTGAATTGCGAGACCAGAACACTTTGAATGGATTGATAAAGTGGTATAAAATACCTGTTAAATAAATAAAAAGTAAGAGCCAGCTTTATGGTAATTTTCCATGCTGCCTCCATGGACCTGGAAGGGGGGGAGGGGTGGATAGTGGCATGCAGCACCGTGCTGTGTGGGAGTGGCACCGACCATGCAAGGGCGGTGCCTACCCTGGATGTCGAGGGGGCTAGGAATGCCACTGGGCCACACTAGCTGTTGGGAAATCCCCTATGCTAACCAGCCTGAATGGCCTGTTCCTGGATGTGATATTATCTCCTCAACCACTCCTCAATTGGTACAAAGTTCAAAGGGCTAGAATGACCAAATGATCCCTTCCTCACACAAAGATAAAGGAACTTGATGATGCTGAACCTTGAAATGTGTGATGAAGAGCATTCACACATTCGACCCCTAATATCACCCCTCCCGCCATCATGTATGTAATGATATGGTTCTGAAGTCCTAGCATCAGGCACCCTCAGTACAAAATACAACAGGCATGGACTCAACATCCTCATGAGTCCCTCCTTCCACCCACTTCCTTGGAGCAAAGATCAAGTGGCTTAGTGCTTTCATACCTCCTCTCATTTGGCATTATATTGGACGTTTCTCTGAGAAGGGTTGGGAAGGAGGCTCTCTCTTGCCTCCATAAACGTGTTCTGCAGCAGAAGGAATTGAAGGAAGACCTGTTTGGAAGGAAGAAGAAAGGTCCATTGATATTTTTTCCACCAGAGTGGGGAGAGGAAAGAGGTTTGCACTAGGGATTGGGTCCATTGTAAAAGGTGAATGGAGGTCAGCACACCACACATCTTTACAGTGATGCCAGTATAGCCTAATTTGTATACACAGATGCTAATTTTAGGTTCTGTGCTGTACATGCTAGCATGTTGGCATCCATCTTAAAGCACACATTAAGGCTTTTTTTTTTTTGCAAACACACTAGTTTTAGCACATGCAAAATGTTTTTCATGTATATGCTAAACCTTTTTGCAGAGATCCCCATAGTGCCCCATAGTGAAAGAAGCTCACTTTTTCCCAAAGATAATGAGTGGAAGAAAAGCCCTATGAATCAGCCCCATAGTATGTTTATGCTTTTAATTAACTCTCCAGATGTTCACTTGGATGTTTATGCCATTCCTGTGCTGAATGCACAAATCTATTTCCCCTCTGTTATCCTGTTTAGTGCATTGAGCTACTATCCTGTCATTCTGCTGGTCCTTCCTGAATTTACTTTTGTGACTTCATAATCTCACAGAAATCTAAGATCTGTACTTTCTGGCTTCTGGCCAAGTTCTTCGTCTACCTCAGTGGTTCTCAACCCAGTCCTCTGGGACCACAGGTCAGTTAGGTTTTCAAGATATCCACAATGAATTTGCATGAGATACATCTGCATGCCCTGCTTCCATTGTATGCAGATCTATCTCATGCATATTCATTGTGGATATCCTGAAAACCTAACTGGCCTGGAGGTCCCAGAGGACTGGGTTGAGAACCACTGGTCTACCTCCTGATTTTCTTGTTATGGAATCTTTCATTTTCTATATCCAATTTTTCTAAAATACTAAAATCCATGGTCTCTCTTTATTCTCATATATCTGTCATTTGAACCCACACTTTGGTGTCAGTTACATGTTTACAAAATATGTTTCTTATTCACATTTGATTTTTGACATTGTTTACTGCATGCACTTTTTTCTGATCTTGATTTTATGTTCAATGATTGTCCTGATTCCATTCTTTATTTGCTTTAATTTTTACACAACTCTGCTATACATCTACTCATTGTCCTCCTTCATGTAATCCACTGTAGAGCTCTTTGCATTCATGCTGCCTTTTAACTCCTGACTTTAATTTATAAATGAAGCCATAGTCTGGCTCCTCGCTATCCATTTTTGTCTAATGTTTCTGTGTACCATGTCAGCTCATTTCTCAATTAGGGACTTTTCTCTGTGTTCTTAGTACAAATCGGATAATGCCTAAGTTCTTGCAGAAATGATTTCAGGAGTTCAACTTTCTTAAACAATGGAATGAGGCCAACTTGTCTGAGATGACTGTATAGTTTAGGTGAAGGTTCTTTTTCATAGCTAATGAAAGTTTTACTACTGATTTGCTCATTTGATGAAGGAAAATAATGCAAGTAGAAAGCTAGACTAAAACAAAAATGTTCTGTGTTTTGCATAACTTTTCTATTCACTGCAGAATCACCGTTAGTGACACCCGCTTATTTTCCAAGTTAAACATTAAGACAAGATCATTGTTCTGTTGCTAGAGAACAAATCATTTTAGGAGCAGATAACTTTCTTCAGTGACCCAGTCAGATCTGTATTGTCAAGTATAGCAACACTTTATTTATATAAAGGCACATTATAGATATATGAAGATTGGAATTGTGACAGCAAGATCGGGATGTACCCAGTTCTGACAGTGTTTTAGAAACATCTCTGCTAAAGGTGAAGCTGTTTCTAAAATGCAGATGAGGTTCAGGAATGCATGCAAATTTATATCCCATGTAGTAGGAGGAGCCATTTTTCAAAGGTATGGGTTTTTTACTACCATCAAGTCATTGTTGAATCATAGTGGAGTGGAGGAGTGGCCTAGTGGTTGGGGCAAGGTACTTCAGGCTGGAAGGTCAGGGGTTCAAATCCCACTAGAGAACAGCAACCTTGGGCCGGAAGGACTGGGTTTCTAGTCCCACTTGTGGTCTTGGGCAAGCCACTTAACCCTCCAATGTTCCCTGTAAAATAGTTATCTCCAAGTTATAATGCCCTGTTCAATGTAATTTCAGTTTGTTCAATGTAAACCGCACTGATGCAGAATAGCACAGTATATAAGAGAATGTAAATAAATAAATAGTGACCCAGCTACCTCTGGGTTTTCTTGGCAATGTATCACCAGAAGTAGATTGCCAGCCTTTTCTTCCCAGGCAAAGGAGGGTAAAGTGACTTGCCCAAAGTCACAAGGAGTGCAAAGTGGGAATTGAACCCTTGATCTTCTAGGTACTTGCTCAAACCACTAGGCTACTCCTCCACAAATGTACATGTGGGAAAAACTGATGGAAGCAACTTGGCAACTTCCAGGTATACGTGCCAGCATTTCACAACATACACGTGTAAATGTCAGCATTCACACATGTATCTGAGACATTTTGCATACCTAAACATACAGATGCTCTTAATTAACTACAGAGGACTCTACATCTACCTCATTTCAATTTGAAGGGGGAAATAAACATGGATGGATTAAGAGAAATCTCTCCTGTAAGGGAATGGCAAAAGGAACACTTTTAAAATACCGATGTGTATGAGGGAGAAGGTGCAAATCCAGACACAAACAATTTTGGGCTTGCACATGTATTCCTATATGAAATGGAAATATATGTCTAGATATTTGCCCTTCTAAGGCCATGTCCTTGCAATTTCACTGTGATATGGACATCCATGTGTAAAACAAACCTTCTCTAAAATGGCCATTTACACATGTATGCAAACTGCATGTCCAGGTGGTCATATTAACACGTAAATCATGGTTAAGGCTTCTAAATAATCCTCCTAGCATACAATATATTAATATTTTTTCTTTAAAATAAAACATTCATTCCACTAACAAGCTTTCATATCAAGAAATAGCAAAAGGAGCCTTTCCAACTGCAAAATATCTGTAGCGTCCAATCCGCTGTCAACACTGTTGGAGTGGGTAGGGCTGTAGTGGGTTGTCATTGCAACCTCCGCCAAAACTGCAGGGATGCCACAGATTGCCAGCAGTTTGGAAAGACCGGCAGTATAATATAATGGTTGAACACTCTGAAGTGTATTCATTGCAATGTTTTTCTCTTCATAAATCTTTTCAACGTTTTGCAAGACATTCTAGTGACTGCAAACTATTAGGACTACACACTGTTTTGGAGATTTACAACCAGGTGCTTGTCATTTCCAGATGAAGCTTTACAAGGCATTCATTCAGGAGATGTTGCGTGAGGCAGCAGGTTTCCACTAAAACATGCCTATAAACACCAGGGTTTCTGGCACAAAAATATGTACTCCTACACATAACTATTTTTACTCAGTTTTAACTAATATGCCATGCACATGATGGTTACACAAGCTTACTTTTTAAAGCAAGCAATACAGCTTCTGAAAGAGGTAAAGAGGAACACACAGACTTGTTTAAAAGAGATTTGTGAGCAAATTCAGTTGATCCAAGCAAATACTGGGAGTCTGTTGAACCTTCTTAGAGTCGGTTGCTGTCAAAATCCACAATGGATCTAAGGAAATTGTCAGATTCCTTTGGATCTGCTTCAATTTTTTTTTGAATTTTGCTGAGATCTGCGAACAAAAATAAAATTTATTTTTCTAGCAAATCTTACAAATCTGTGTGATAGGTCAAACTTCAACCAGGCAGAAATTCTCATTTTTTGCATCAGACCAAATCTAGTTTTCACATCCCTCAGAGATAAAGATGATGGTAGTAAAAGACCAAATGGTCCTTCCAGTCTGCCTAGTGATCTCTGTTTACACTGCTAAGGAGATGTCCCAGCAGCCAACCATAGAATGTGAGTCCATGTAAAATCATTTCCTTCTCAGGACAGCTCTTGTTGTCTATCCATTATCTTGGGTAGATGAATATATAGTAGGACATGTTTACTAAAGTGTGCTAACAGTTAGTGCAAGATTTGCTGCACGCTAAGCGCACCATGCTAAAAGTACACAGGGTCCCATAGAAAAAACACACACACTGACCTGGGTGGGGACTGGGTAGACATGGAACATTGGAGATGGCTCCTCAGTGGGTGACATTAAGTGCACCCATGTGCCAGTTAGGGTGGTTGCAAAGTTGCAAAGTCAGGGGGATGGATACACACATGCACTGAGATTAGCGTGGACCTCTGTGATAGATTCTCGGCCCAATTGCACGCTAACTTACTGCATTTTAGTAAACGTACCCCATTGTCTCTTATTTAGTTGATTACTAGTACCCCTTTCTTCAAGCCAAACCACACTGTTATTAACATCCCGACATGAAAAATTCTGGGAACCATATATTGCATGCCTATTTCTTATTCAGTTTTTATGGATTTCAATTATAAGAACATAGGATATGACATACTCAGTCAGACCAAGGTCCAACAGTGACCAATCCAGGACACAAGTACTTGTCAGGTTCCCAACAGGTGCACAGGTTCTACAGTGCTTATACCAGATAAGCAGTGGATGTCTCTTGTCCTTTTTAATAATGTTTTTTCCTCCAAGAACTTTTCCAAACAATTTTTAAACCCAGCTACACTAACAGCCTTTACTACATCCTCCAATATTGAATTCCAGAGTTTGATTACACGTTGAGTGAAAAAAATATTTTCTCATTAGTCTTAAATGGGCTACATTGTAGCTTTACTGCATGTCCTCTAGTCTTTCTACTTTTTGAAGGAACAAACAGCTGATCTGTGTTTACCCATTCCACTCCATTCATTATTTTATAGACCTCTATCATATCTCCTCTCAGCTGTCTTTTTCCCAAGTTGAAGAGCCCTAACCTTTTAAGTCTGCCCTTGAATACTGAATGGAGACAAATAGTTTTCTTTATCCCGTATATAAATCAAGGAACTTTTCTGTTTTTTTTCTCTGTTATCACCCACCCTTTAGACCAAGTTCCCACTCAAACGATAATTTTATAATAGGTCATCTAGGTGTACTTCTTTTAGCATCTACACATCTTTACATATTAGCTGGAGAAAACCTGCAACAGTTAGGCAAATGCACTCATGTAAATTTATGCCTCCTCTGGAGTTGATATAAATTTATGCATGTTAAATACCCTCTACCCCGAATCCTTTCCTGAACATGCTTACACTCAGATCTCGTAAGAGTAGTTACATTCTCTGAGCCTACTTTCTATAGTTTTACAATGTTCCATGTAACTGAGAATGTACCTGTTATTATACTATTCAAATTGTTGTTAATTGTAAACCGCGCTTGATCTTTTGGAAAACGCGGTATAGAAATTTTTAATCAATAAATAAAGAAATAAGTATGTGACCCCTGGTTTAATTTTATAAAAGTCCTTTCCATGGGTAAAAGAGGGATTAACTACAGAATAAGATACGTAAAATTACACCACCTAGGTGGGGAAGCCAAGTAGGCACCTAATCTGGACCTATACTAAGTAGATATTACCAGCATAGTGCCTTCACTATATCTATGTCCAGCACCACAACCTACTGTATCTGGACAGTGATGCTAAATATACAGTATGTCCCATGACAAGCTGAATATCAGCCCTTTGGGTTTTTAGCTGGCACTGACTTCTAGTTCATCAGTTTACGGTGTCTTAGATCTTCTCTGGTTCCCCTTTTAGGGTGGCGCATCTATTGGGGTGGACCCATCAATCTGTCTGTCTATCTATCAAGATGTGTATTGCTTTACGCCGAATGGCAGAACCATGGCTCAGAGAACTGGCAAGAGTCCCAGAGTGCTGCTGGCAAGAAGAGAGGAACAATGGGGTAATCTGGTGGGAATCCCCGGGTCCTACCAGCAGGAAGAGAGGAGGAGTGGCACTGAAGAGCCAGTGGGAGTCCCCAGGTTTTGCTGGCAGAAAGAGAGCTGCAGCATGGGGTAATAATGGATGGGGGAGGAGTGTGGCAAAAGGCAAAGAAGCAGCAAGGTCAGGAGAAAAGAAAGGGGAAGAGCATAAGAGAGAACTGAGGGACAGACCATAAGGTTTAGAGGAAATCAGAAGGGGGCGAAGTATAAGGGAAGGGACAAGGTTAGAGAAGGAATGTAGAAAAGAGGGTAAATACAGAAAAGGGGAGAGGAAGAAAAGGAGGGATTGAAAGGCCCATGGTAGGGAGAAGAGAGAGTTTGAGGCTGTATAACAGTGGAAGGAGGGGAGGGAATATGCAAGGGTGGGTGAAAGGGAAAGAATGAGAGTGAAAAAGAGAGGATGTTGAAAGGTAGGGAAGAGGAATAGTGCAAGATGATGGGAGGGACAGAGAGTAGGTTCAGGAGGACAGAAAAACCCAAGGGAGAGAGAAAAGTCTAATATCACAGCCACATACTAATGGAGCCAGCCAACACATACACACACACACACATACATTCCCAAAATACACACACCATACACGCACACACATACATACATGCACAAAGCCCCCCAACAGATGGACACCCATAGCACCCAACATGCATACATAAATACACCCACATACACATGCATGACTGCACAAACACAAAGCTCTGACAGACACACACACATGCGCATGCACAGAGTCCTGGCACAGATATCAATGCACTCATGCACAGTGAATGTACAGTGTTGATGTGCATGTGTTTGTGTGCACATATCTTGGGGGAGTTGTATACGAGCATGTTTGCATGAATGTCTGTGCCAGGACTCTGTATGTGCATATGTATGCATGTATCTGTGTTAGAGCTCTATGTTTGTACATACATGTTCAAATGAATATATGCAAACACATGCACACATACAGAGCCCCTGACACACACATGCACACACACATGGACAGCACACATGCACGGATGCACACTCACAGAGCTTCCAGCATAGGCACACACACACATATGCATGCACAGTGCTCCTTAACACATACAAACACACACAGAGCTCTATGAAACACACACACATGTGCAAACATTGAGTTCTGACACATGCACACAGATGCACATGCGCACACCCATGACATTCACATTCTCATGATACTCACACCACAGCACTCACACATACAGCCCTCAAAACACACTGTTAACTGGCACTCATCTTGCCTCCAGCATACACTGTCAAAACACGATCACATACATGTCCACGATGCAAACTGCCAATACCAGACTGAACATTCTCATATGAATTACATGCTGAGAAGCTGCATGGAAAAGTCAGTGCCAGAAATAGCATTCTGCATACAATGCAGAACAGCTGATAGGCACAAGCCCACTGACACTGCAATCCACTGTCTTGGAACTTTGTTACTCTGAAGCCGAGTATGTGTGCCCAGTCTGGAGAAGATCAGTACATGCAAGTAAGATTTAGCAGGTGCTTAGCAAAAGTTGTTAATGTATAAGGGAGGAATGGCCTAGTGGTTGGGGCAAGGTACCACAGGCCAAAAGGTCAATGGTTTAAATCCCACTAGAGGACAGCAACCTTGGGCTGGAAGGACTGGGGTTTCTATTCCCACAGGTGCTCCTTGTGGTCTTGGGCAAGCCACTTAACCCTCCATTGCCCATGTTCCCTGTAAAATAGTTATCTCTGAGTTATAATGCCCTGTTCAATATAAGCCATCATGAAAGGCAGTATATAAGAAATGTTAAATACATAAATATCAGATGAGCTATACTTGGCCAGATCAAATGTAGAAAAGAGATTGAGACCAGTCAACATCCATTATAAGGACATTTTCAGCCACCAAAATGACTGAAGTCACATAGAGTTTTTCTGATGAACTGTGGCCACAATGACAATTAGCTGAAGCAACCCTCCTAGAAATGTGGTACTTAATGATTGGACCTTACATTGCAGAGAAATTCTTGCCTGACACAGACTTTGAGTTTACCATAGAAGGTCTCTCAACTATCTATGGAGCGGTGTCAGAAGATGTTGAGCAAATACAGTAAAGTTGAGACTGACAACTAGATCAGACAAATGTGACTGTGAGCTTACACAGACAATGTGGCACATGTCACATTGTCCACTGCTGCCAGCTCCATGCTCAACTACTAACTTGACAATGGCTAATCGGTCTGTCCTACTGACCACACAGATACAGTAACACCATTTGACAGTGATACTATATGGATGACTGCTAATATACGCTTACACATACACACATCCCCTCAGGCATTCCACCCTCACATCACCACAGATAAACAGATAATTTCTCTTTATGGAACTAGATAGCCACATCATGCTGCTGATTCGCAGATACAGTGGTGTGCAAAAAGTCTTGCAAAGGCTGTATGATCAAGCTATTCTCAGCTTTTGACAATCTTCTATGTATTGTTTTGTTGTAAATTTAATGTGGTAGACACAGGACTATACCTAGCCCTGTGCGAGCGGTGCAGCCGCACAGGGCGCAAAGGCTTAGGGGGAACATTTTGGCTGCCTGCTCTTGCCTTGCCACCGCCACTTTTTCTTCTCTCAGCAGAGGCAGGGCAATATCAGACAGCCAAAATGTGCCCCCTAAGCCTTTTCAAGGCACTTTAAGCAGGTTGGAACCCCCCTCCTCTGACATGATGTCAGAGCAGGGAGGGACAGATCAGCTTAAAATGCTGGCGACTTGCACATCGGGTGCACATCCTCTCCTCCACCTTCATCCAGCCACTTTTTGCTCTTTCCCTGACTCCGGCGCCACAATGGAGAAAACAGAGGGCAGCAGCAGCAGGGCAAGAGCAGGCAGCGGCTGGATGGAGGTATGAGGAGGAGGGGGGGTGCAAATCTAGCTCTACATGGCCCTGGGTAGACATTTCTGCATGCAAAATTATTTGTCTGTGAACTTTTGTATGGCTGTCATGAGGAAACGATGTCCCAGTATGATCAACCAGATTCTGTGTCAAAGCAGGATCAAAATGAACCAATAGAATACTGTGCTTTCTCAGCCAATGTGAAGTCATATTTGATAGTCAATTACTGCATGGTATTTTGGCAGCACACAGGGTTTGAATTTAATGTGGATCAACTGGTGTTTATCGCGTCTAATGCTCACCGTCCTGACATGGTGAAGAGGTCACATTTTCTATCAATGGAGGACCAGGTCCGGGTGGTTGGTTTGTACCAGGAGGGGTATTTCAGCCCGCAAATTGCAGTAAAAGTCACCACTAATTCAGAGTATGGTTGTCTGCATTCTGCAGAAGCATAAGGGGATGGGAAATACACAGGACCGACATCATAGCAGTCGGCCTAGAAAGTCAACCTAGAGGGACATCAGGCCCTTGATAAGGACATCTCTTGGCAACCACAAGCTAACCTCCCCTGACACCCCCCCCCCCCCCCCCCACACTCAGGTATGAATAAACCCTATATTTTCTGCTCTGTTGTCAATATAGAATGCCTATAGTTCAGACTCAGTTTCCACGATACTTCGGTATTAGTACTCAGCTGTCATGTAAATAGTTCATTGTATTATAGTTGAAATGTTTTCTGTAACCAGAACTCTGCAATGTTGTTCAATGTAAACCGCCCCTGATCAATGGAAGGTGAGGTATATAAGAAATGTTTAAATAAATAAATAAGTAAAAGGAAGCAGAAGTATTTTCTTGCAGTTTGCACTTCCACTGTGAGGAGACGAAACTTCGAGTATGGGTTTAGAGGCAGTAAGGCACGGAGGAAACTGCTACTAACAGTGGAACAGAAGAAGAGATGCATTGAGTGGGCATCCAAGTACTCAACATGGAGCAAGGCTGACTGAGAGAAAGTTCTGTTTAGTGAAGAAAATATGTTCTGCATTCTGGGTGACCAGGGCAAAACCTATGTGAGAAGGTTTCCTCATGAAGAGTACAAACCAGAGTGCTTGAATATCTCCGTGAAGCATCTAACCAAGGTCATGATCTGGGGAAGCATGGCAGCCAGTGGTGTCGGAGGACTCCATATCATTGATGGGATGGTGAATGCAGTAAAATACATCGAAATTCTGCAGAAGGTCATGCTGCCATCAGCTGAGCAACTGTTTTCTGGCAGATATTTCTTCCAGAATGACAATGCACCTTGCCACGAGAGAAGAAATTAAACAGAGTTCAGACCACTGACTGACCAACTCAATCACCCGATCTCAACTTGATTGAGAATCTTTGATACAAGGTATCACTTGAGATCACCAAGAAGCAGCCAAAGACCAAGCAAGAGCTGACTGAGTCACTGATTGCAACCTGGAATCGCATCATAATGCAAAAACACTTCATCAAACTGGTCCATTCCATGCCAAACAGATGTCATCTGGTGAGAAAGAGCAAGGGCTGGTCTATCAAATTCTAATGACCACCAATAACAAAACCCAGCCCTTTTCAGGTCTACCTAATGAAATTAAGAAGAAAACATGTACACTGCCCACATACACAGAAGAGAAAACACAACTTTTTGAGCACACATTGCATCTTTGTACACAGGCTCACAACCAAATGAACATATATATTAAACAATCATGACAAATTTGTCAGATTTATACAAAAGGGAAGAAAATAGCATGCAGAAGGGGTTGTAAAATGTAACACATTTTGTTCCTGTGAGCCAAACAACTAAAACCTGCCAATTCGGCACTACCTATGCAAGACTTTTTAACACCACTGTATATGTACCATTTGTTACTATGCACACTATGCCCACCCACCCACCCACCCATCCACCCACCAAGATTCCCACTCACACATCCCCTTCTACCCTACTGAGAAACACTTTACCATGGTTGTTTCAACTGAGTCAATGCATAGAGAAAAGGGTAAATACACCACTATGTCATGCTCAAAGGGAGTAATTTTATCAGGAGATGCCAACATCAAGCACTAAAGTATGAACCAGGTTGGTGGTATTTTAGTCATTTGTGCATGTATGTGACCACATATGCATGTGAATGACCTCTTATTAAGTGCTGAACAGCATAAAAGTGAATATGCTCACAAGATGGTGCATACTTTGCAAGTAGGGTGCATAGGATGTGCGCTTTGTGTGGAGTATATGCAGAGCTAACAAGTACATGCATAGGTTATAAAATACTATGGATTTAAGTTCATTCTAGAAAATTATAAGCCTGAACATTTGCACCAGCTGACTGGTATAAATGTCCTCGTCTCTGATGTACACCTGTGTTAAGCCACTTCTGCTAATATTTTATAAAGAGAAGTAAGCACCTATTAGTCTTAATAAAATAAGGACTATATAGGTGCCTGTGCAGGTGCCACTTCAGGTACCATGGCCATTTCAAATGTCAGGCTACAGATTACTAGTAACATGCTAGCAATTTCATCCTTGAGCTCTTCGGTTCTCTGGGAAGCATGTTTTTTTTCTAACCCTCTTCACTGATCATGGATAGTTTGGAACGTACGGTTTTCTGGAAAGCTCAAAAATTGACCAGATGGGGATCTGTAATTTATTTGTCACATGTGATATGAACTCAGACCAGGAATGATTGTTGCAAATGTTCCTTAAGGTGAAGGACTATATCACGTCTATTGTTAGATCCAAAGTCATGCAGTGTAAGAGGAAGCCATTTCTTCTTTTGAAAACTATAGTTCTTTAATTAGGTGGTCTTATAGTTTTGCTCTTTCCATTTAGGTATTTAAGCAAACACCAAGTAAAGATATGCTTTCTTTGAACCTGCACAGCTATTGGCCTTTCTGAGTAGGAGGATCTTGGGTACAGGACTGTACCAAGCTAGAAATGCTCCCTGTGCGACTCGCAAACTTGGAACTCCCCTTCCCTCATCCCACCATATGCAGGAACTCACTGTTGAGGGGATTTCTGGAATCTCAATGATAAGATCAACACATCTTTGGTACTTGAACCCTGTGCAGCTGCACTGCTCGCCTATTTCTTGGTACAGCCCTCTTGGATGTACAATACACATTGCAGAAATGTTATCCACCAGTTCTCCCTGTTTCATGGACCTAATGTGGACTTTCCATTTAAATTTATCAGGCTTGATTATTCCTTAGTTCTTCATTAACCTATGATTATGACTTAGATTCTCATTATTGGGGACTTCAAGGGCTTTCCTATTTTGCATTAATGCATTTGTTTTCATTATTTATTTATTTACATTCTCTTATATACCGCGCTATTCTGCATCAGTGCGGTTTACATTGAACAAACTGAAATTACATTGAACAGGGCATTATAACATGGAGATAACCCTCCATAGCCCATGTTCCCTGTAAAACAGTTAAGCGGCTTGCCCAAGACCATGAAGAGCACCTGTGGGACTAGAAACCCCAGTCCTTCTGGCCCAAGGTTGCTGTCCTCTAGTGGGATTTGAACCCCTGACCTTCTGGCCTGAAGTACCTTGCCCCCAACCATTAGGCCACTCCTCCACTCCAGATGCTTTTGCATATGGCAAATGTTTACTTGTGATTGTTGTATTTAAACTCCTATTAAAAAAGGTTAAGCCATTGGAACAAGGCCATCTTGTCTGCGATTACTATATAGTTTAGCTAACATGCAGTGCTCTAAATCAGATTCCTGTCATCTAAACCCATTTTACAAATAAGTAAGGATCCTTTGGAGACATTGCTGAGATAGTTTAAGTTGCTCTTATTGCATCATAATCTGAAGGTCCATATTTCAAAGGTATTTCTCAGAAAGGGTTTCCCTAACCACATCTCAATGGGCATAATGTGGGTACTGATTCTCTCAGGAAATTTAGGAGACTTAGGGGTATGTTTACTAAACCTTCTTAATGTGTGCTCTGTGATGTTATTGCGTGCTAAGGTACCTTAGCGCGCGATAATGGTGCTTTAGCAGGCGCTCAGGTACCTTAGCGCACGTTAACGCGCGCAGCGGCGCAAATGAGTGCTGAAGGCGGGGAAAGGCTCCCGGAGGGCGGAGGAAGGCTCCCCAGGGGCGGAGAGAAGGGGTCAATGGGTGGAGAGTGGGAGGTAGAGGCTCCCCGCACACTAACGCTGTGAAATCCGAGGCTCAAAACTAACGCCAGTGAAACCCTGGCGTTAGAGCTGATTTAAAGGGAAGAGAAACCATTTTTGTCAGCAATGTACAGCAAAACCAAGGAAACCTACAAAAAGTGATAAGTGTGATACATGTGCACGGAACAAAAGTGCAAATAAACAGTGAAAATGACCCCAACAAAATAAAAAAAAACATAACCAAGCTGGGCAATTGTGATATTAATGGGAAACATCAAAAAGCACTCCTGAGAAAGCGCCAAAAAAAAGATATGAATTTTCGAAGGGTCTACGCTCCGTCCCCATACAAGGTGACTGATCCCACAGTGCAATTGCGCTCATCAGGGTTTCCCTCTCCATTGGACAGGTTTCCTATGGCATGCACATGTGCCACAACAGCAGGGCGGGCTTGTTGGAATGGGCAACTGGACAGATGCTGGGAAAGGGGACACAGAGGGCTGCAGACGGCACATGCTGTACTGCAGCTGGGCCACAGTGTGGACTAGGATGATGCCTAGGTGGCCCATAGGAATGCTGAAACAGTACAGCAGCCAGACAGCAACTGATGAGGGCCCAGCATGGGCACGAGTGTGCTTCCCACAGAGTCACAGGGGATAGTACCCAGTAGGGACCCCCAAGGGCGCAGAACAGTGGCAGGCAGTGCTGGGGGGAAGCATGGACACCTATGCAGGCACCCCTACCCCAGAACCCGCACCATAGGCAGCTGCCTACCCGCACACTGGATGGCCCAAAACAGCGCACCACCAGCA
The DNA here is from genome assembly GCA_033557465.1 of Ichthyophis bannanicus. Classification (NCBI taxonomy): domain Eukaryota; kingdom Metazoa; phylum Chordata; class Amphibia; order Gymnophiona; family Ichthyophiidae; genus Ichthyophis; species Ichthyophis bannanicus. The sequence goes on along the minus strand of CM066038.1, from coordinate 389,003,902 downwards.
CCACCAGCAGAATGGCATGTCAGCATGGTGGCGGAGGGGTACTGGTGGTGGAGGGGGCAATGGCTGCTGCCAACAGCAGACCATGGCCTAGCCCTGTTCAGGTGGGTGCCGTGCATCGCAACAGACAGGTTCTGTCTGACAAACAGTCCCCATATTTTACCCAGTACTAAACCGTGGAAGTAAAGACCGAACCTTTAGTGCAGAGAACAGAACCATGTGTCAAACGCCCATATTTTACCCCACAGAGCACAGACACCATACACATGCGCAGTACCCAGAGCAGAGTCTCCCAAATGCAGTCCTGGAGGGCCACACACCATGCAGGTGTCATGCTGTCGCCAATATGAGGACATGTCAGCATGGTGGTGGAGGGGTACTGGTGGTTGAGGGGGAAGTGGCTGCTGCCCACAGCAGACCATGGCCTAGCCCTGTTCAGGTGGGTGCCGTGCACCTCAACAGACAGGCTCTGTCTGACAAACAGTCATGGCATCTCCAGGGAAAGTACTGTCTCTGTAGCCACAATGTGGTGCAGCACACACAGACAGTGTGTTCAAGAGCAGAAGGTCACAGGTTCAAGCCCCAGCTGTGGCTCCTGACAACCCAGTCTCCATATTTTACCCAGTACTAAACTATGGAAGTAAAGACTGAACCTTTAGTGCAGAGAACAGAACCATGCGTCAAACCCCCATATTTTACCCCACAGAGCACAGACACCATACACATGCGCAGTACCTAGAGCAGAGTCTCCCAAATGCAGTCCTGGAGGGCCACACACCATACAGGTGTCATGCTGTCACCAATAAAGATGCCTGTGCTGCATTTCCATGTGCCGCCCCCATGGTATGCAGATGTATCTCATGCATATACATGAGGGACAGCATGAAAACCCGAACAGTGTTTGGCCCACCAGGACTGGAGTTGGGAACCTCTTCCCAGAACAGCGGCCAACAGGGGGCAGACACACCTGCACCCACAGGCTCCATCATCCAAAGCCACCTGTAGAGGCAGGATGGCGGGCCCTGTGTGAAGCCCCCAATACTAGCCTCTGCATACTGTAGCAATGCCACCCTAAACCTGGGGAAATGGTACACATATATCAAAAGGTTGCTATGATTACTGCCAGATAGCAATCCCTAAGTTAAGCACAATCTGCTCTTTAGCTGTATCATACCAACCTCTCTGATGTCTGCGGAGTGTGTATCAGGTCTGGTGTTTGACAGTGTTTACCACCCTGGGGAGTGACCCCAACAGTATTGTGTACCATAGCCATGCCTGTGTTGTGCCCAGGACTGGCGAGGTGGCCAGGGCTGCAAAGAGCCTCTATTTGCACAGTGCTGGCATAGGTGTGGGAGTGTGTGTATGTCCATCCAGTGTGTGGTGGTTGCCCACACCGTACTCAGCCCACACTGTTTGCACTGGGTCCAGTGTTAGCTTGCCTATGTGCATAATGAGGAGCAAGGTACTGTGGGTATAGCCTGGACAGGGTGGCCTGGGCAGGATGCATCAGCCCAGGGCTCAGGGCAATGGTTGGGACATTGTAGTGTCTGGCCACCACCTGCATGGCCAGGGTGGCCACAGCATGTCTGCTGGATGGTCACTCCCACCCTGACTGAGCAGTGACCACGGCATGGCTAGGTTCCCCCATAGTGCTACATAGTAGTTCATCTAAGTGATACATATGGGTTTTCTTTTTTGGGACCCAATCACTGACCTATCTGCTTGGTAGGTATGCTCACATCCCAGTTTTGGGCGCACATATCTTCCCCAGTAATATGTATTATGGACTAGCTAGCTAGCACATTGTTTGCAGTTAGTATGTGTATGGCTGGGGCACCTTGCAGGGTGTGGCAGCTGGGGACTCACTGTGCTCACTGCTGGAGAATGTCAGATAGTGGTGGGGGGCAGCTGAGAATTTCCAGCCCTACTGTCTGTCCCCTGTTGCCGTATGGCTGCATACAGGACTGCCCTGAAGGTTGTGTGTACCCCAGCTGGACTGAGGTAGATGGTCCCCTCTACCGCCACCATTGCAGGAATGTGGATCTGTTCGTGGGAGATCCTGAGCCCCAGAGGGCAGGTCTGGTGGTACTACATAATCTGCCAATGGGTCCATACAGGCGCCCTGCCCCCCGTCACATAAACCATGTGGCCATGGCACTAACACAGAATATGCACTATTCTGGGTGCATCATAGTCCACAAGGGCAAGATGTGACTGGGAAAGAAATATGGATGGAGGTGCATTCCGAGGTGTGTCTGCAAGGACTACCTATCACACACTGTCACTGACGGCGACCTGCAGCATAGCTATCTCAGCTATGTCTGGTGCTGTGGACATGGTGCTGGGTGCCCCACCTCACCCTCAGGGTGGGCACAGTACCCACACAATGTGATGGTCTGTAGCCACTCTGTGCCAGTAACACACATGGTCAGTACCCCCTACCAGGCTGAGGTGCTCTGTGGGTGCACACGGTCAGTGCCCCTAACCTGGCCGAGGTGCTGTGGGGGTGCATACCCCATCCTGTGATCATCTGTGGACTGCTGATATGCATGTGCAGTGCATCATGGTTATGGGTGGGTTAACCCTAACCTGATAACCATAACAGTTGGTGTGGAGAACTGCAGTCCCTCTGTAGCCAGCCAGGGGCCCAGGTGTAGCCACATAGCTGTAGCCCACTGGTTACATCACTGTCTGTGGGGCAGAGGTTATGGGTGTGATCCCACAGTGGGGTTAGTTGATAGGGCTGTCTGAGGCAGTTTGTTTTTTAAAGTTAGATTAGTGCGGCCAGCAAAAACACCCTCAGTGCTGTAGCCTGAAGGTCCCTCATTTTTATTTATTTATTTAACAGTCGCTTATATACCGCTACCTTCCACAGATCAGGTGCGGTTTTTACATTAACCATATCTGTTTTTACATATTTACATTAAACATATTTACATTAAACATATCTGTTTTTACATTAAACATCGTTTGAATTATGTACATCTTAACTTTAACAGTTAAACTTTAGAGAACTATGTACAATCAACGGATGTTGAAATTAAACAAGGAAGGTAGCTATTTACAAGCATCATAAACTGTGTAAAATGGTCCTGTTTTCATGGGTCATTATGGTATTAAGCTCAAAGTGTTATCTATTATCCCTTTTCATTTTGGTATTGGGAATTCGCAAGTGAGCCGTAGTGGGAGCTAAATAGGTGAGTTTTTAATGTTTTACGTAGTTCTTTAAGATCAGATAAGGCTCTTATATCTTCAGGTAGGGAGTTCCAGAGTATAGGAGCTGCATGGGAAAACGCTTTTTTATTTGTTGTTTTATTAGTCTTTTTGAACTCTTTTGGAATCCTTATTTTATTGGTGTTGCATCTTCTGTGAGCAGATTGGGGTGTGTCTTTAGTGAGGAGTTTGTTTAGTGTGGCTGGGGCAGTATTAGTTAAAGCTTTGAAGGTGGTTATTATTAATTTATAGTTTATTCTGCATTGAATTGGGAGCCAGTGTAGTTTAGCTAAATAGGGTGATATGTGCTCAAATGGGTGTACTTTCATTATGGTTCTAGCTGCAGCATTTTGGGCAAGTTGGAGCCTTTTGATGTTTTGGTTAGTTGTGCCTAGTAGAGTGAGGTTGGCAAAGTCGAAGTGCGGTGTAATAATGGCTTGTATTATGCTCAGAAAGTCATGCAGTTGGACCAGTGGGCGTTAATTGTTTTACTACTTTGAGCTTAAAGTATATTTTCTTTGTGGTGTTTCTTATGTGGGTGTTCATACTGAGGTGTGTGTCTAAGGTCACCCCTAGGTATTTTATCTCGTTTTTTATGTAAATATCATGTTTCTGAAGTGTGATGTGGGTAGGGGGGGTGAACGATTTGTTTTTTGTTACAATCAATATGTCAGTTTTGGAATGGTTAATATGAAGGTTGTGGTCTTCTAGCCAAGTTGTTAATTCATTGAAACAGTCAGTTAATAGTTGAAGTGGAAGTGTAGGGATCGTGAATGGAATGTACATCATGATATCGTCTGCGTATATGTGGTAGTGGATTTTGAATTTTTTAAAGATGTTGCAAATTGGTTTCTGTGATGGGGCTGCTGGGGGTGGTCCAGGGATGGGGGATTGAATCTCGGCTTCTCATTCTTTGTACTCCCTGGTTGCGCCCCGGCGACCTAGTTGGGATGGATGGAAGGGGGTGCTGTCTTCCAACATATTTTTTGCCTCCTCTGATGCCTGCTCTTCTCAACTGATACAATGCTTTGCTCTATCTGGCCTTGGTATATGGGGTGTGGGCTGATTACACTTTCTCCCCGAGAGGTATGTTAGATGTGTTGCTTTAAGAATGGTATTTGATGTGTTATACTGTTTGGTTCTGTAATTCCTCGCCTGTTTATTATGGATGTGGCTGTTGGAAATTGAATAAAAAGTTTGAACATAAAAAGGAGTGCAGAGAGGGCGGATCCTTGAGGGAGGCCAATTTCCTGTTTGTATGTGTTAGAGGTTTGGGTGCCTATCCTGACAGTTTGAGTTCTGTTAGATAGATATGAAGTGAACCATTTATGTACTATTGAGTTAGCACCTATTTGTCTGAGCCTGTTGAGCATTACAGTATGGTGTACACTGTCAAATGCTGCAGATATGTCCAGAAAAAGTAGTAAAAATGCATTTCTGGGACTGTCAATTCCTCTTACAAGGGTGTCAAGGAGTACTGTTAAGAGTGTATCTACTCCATGACTGGGGCGAAAGCCATATTGTTGGTCATCGAGGGGAGCTGAGGTGTCGATGTGTTCCTGTGTTTGAGTTTGAACTACTTTTTCTATGAGTTTAGCCATGAACGGTATATTTGAAATAGGTCTGTATGAATTCGGTGACGTTTTGTCCAGGGTATTGTTTTTTAGTATTGGTCGAATTTATGCATGTTTTAGGATGGGTGGGAGGTAGCCTTGATTTAATGAGAGATTAATTAAAGGTAGAATGAAGGGGGATAATGTTGGAAGGGTATTCTTTATCCAGGTTATAGGGCAGGGATCTAGGTGGGAAGTTGTAGTATTTAGGTTTGACATAATATTCTTAAGTGTTTCTTTAGTTATGAGGTATAATTCATTCCAATCATCTGATAGAAGTTGGTGAGAGGTGGCTTGTGTAATTGGAGAGAATATATATATTTTTGATTTATTTATATAATGATTTGCTAAGGTTTGAGCAGATATATCGTTAACTTCGTAGCTAGAGGTGTATGTGTTCTTAGTTAAGTTTTGGACAATGGAGAATAGTTCTCTTGGTCTGTTGATAGATTTGGTTAGAATAGCTGAATGGAAATTTTTCTTTGCGTTGTCAGTAGCCTCTTTGTAATTTTTGAGGTGGGTATGATATATTTCATGGCATAATGTGGATTTAGTGCCTCATAAGGCACCCTCAACAGCGCTCCATAGGGCGCCCTAGAGGGAACATTATAAGGTGCCTTGGTGGACAGTGCACCTTATAATGTGACCTCTGGAGTGCCCCATAGTGTGCCTGCTGTGGCACCTTAGGTTACGGCACTGTGAAGGTGTGTTTGCTGGCAGCACAAATCAAAATATAAAGAAACTGTCTCACAAACCACTGCTGAAATGTAAAGGGCAATGTCTCAGGCAGTTGTATGCAAGAGCTGCACTGGGGGATCGAGCCCATGATCCTTGTACCATCAGTCAGTGTATTAACCATTGTACTCTACAGCTCTGTTGCAATGTTTGCAGGTCAGCGCACCTACTTACGATTTCCATTCATTAACATACACAGTGCTGCCATCAAAAACAGTGCTGTGACTCATAGGGCACCCTATACAGCACCTTATAGGGCTCCTTATGGGCAACATTATAGGGTGCCTTGGCGGACAGTGCACTTTATGATATGCCCTCTGGAGTGCCTTATGCGACACCTTATGTTACGGCACTTTGAGGGCGTGTTTGCTGGCAGCACAGATTTAAATAAAACTGGCACATGCCTCAGACAGCACTGGGTAAAAGCATTATTATTTATCTGGCTGACTTGGGAATCAAACTCAGGACCCCTGTAGCATCAGTTAGTGTACTAACCATTGTACTACACCTCTATTGCTATGTCTGCAGCTCAGCGCACCTACTTAGGATTTCCATGCATTCAGGGCCGGCCCGTCCATTGAGCAAGAATGTTTTTTGCACAGGGCCCCGCGTTTCAGGGGGCCCCGCGCAAAAAACATTCTTCAGCATCCCAAGTTTAAAAAAAAAAAACCAAACCGGCTGCTTCTGCCGCGGCAGCAGCAAGAGCTCTGCCGCGGCAGCATCAAGAGCTCTGCCGCGGGGCCCCCCCCTGCCCGGCAGAGCCTCCGTGCATCCTCAGCAGCTTTCTTCATGTCCAAAACGCGGGCTTCTTTCAGAGCCGCGAGAGTTTCCTTTCTCGCGGCTCTGTTAATCCCGCCGAGGGTGATGGGATTTCCCATCAGCCCCGCGGGATTAAGAGAGCCGCGAGAAAAGAAACTCTCGCGGCTCTGAAAGAAGCCTGCGTTTTGGACATGAAGAAAGCTGCTGAGGATGCACGGAGGCTCTGCCGGGCAGGGGGGGGTCCCGCGGCAGAGCTCTTGATGCTGCCGCGGCAGAGCTCTTGATGCTGCCGCGGCAGAAGCAGCCAGTTTGGTTTTTTTTTTATTTTAATTTGGAATGATAGGGGGGGGGGGGTTAGGACTGGTAATGGGGTATGGGGGGGGAGGCTTAACTGGAAGTGGGCTGATGGGGGGGGGGTGGTGAGGACTGGTAATGGGCCGGGGGGGGCTGGTTAGGACTGGTAATGGGCCAGGGGGGGGGGGTGGTTAGGACTGGTAATGGGCCATGGGGGGGAGGCAAAGACTGGAAGTGGGCTGATGGGGGGGGGGTTAGGACTGGTAATGGGCTATGGGGGGGGCTATGTGGGCTGATGGGGGGGTTAGGACTGGTAATGGGCCATGGGGGGTGGAGGCTAGGACTGGTAATGGGAAATGGGGGGGGGATAAGTGGGCTGGGGGGGGGCTAAGTGGGCTGGGGGGGGGGTTAGGACTGGCAATGGGCCAGGGGGGGGGAGGCTAGGACTGGTAATGGGCTGATGGGGGGGGTTAGGACTGGTAATGGGCTATGGGGGGGCTAAGTGGGCTGATGGGGGGGGTTAGGACTGGTAATGGGCTATGGGGAGGGGGCTAAGGCTGGAAGTGGGGGGGTAGGACTGGAAATGGGCTGATGAGGGGGGCTAAGACTGGAAATGGGCTGATGGGGGGGTAGGACTGGTAATTGACTATGGGGAGGGGGCTAAGGCTGGAAGTGGGGGGGTAGGACTGGAAATGGGCTGATGGGGGGGGTTAGGACTGGTAATGGGCTATGGGGGGGCTAAGACTGGAAGTGGGCTGATGGGGGGGTGGTTAGGACTGGTAATGGGCCATGGGGGGGGGAAGGACTGGAAATGGGCTGATGGGGGGGGGTTTAGGACTGTTATGGGGCTAGGGGGGGGCTAAGAATTGAAGTGCTATGATGGGGGGGGGGTGGTTAGGACTGGTAATGGGCCATGGGGGGGTTAGGACTGGTAATGGGGGGGGGGGTGGTTAGGACTGGTAATGGGCCATGGGGGGGTTAGGACTGGTAATGGGCCGGGGGGGTTAGGACTGGTAATGGGCTGATGGGGGGGAGGGTTAAGACTGGTAATGGGCCATGGGGGGGTTAGGACTGGTAATGGGCCATGGGGGGGAGGCTAAGACTGGAAGTGGGCTGATGGGGGTGTAGGACTGGTAATTGGCTATGGGGGGGCTAAGACTGGAAATAGGCTGATGGGGGGCTAGGACTGGAAATAGGGTGATGGGGGGGTTAGGACTGGTAATGGGCTATGGGGGGCTAAGACTGGAAATGGGCTGATGGGGGGGTAGGACTGGTAATTCGCTATGGGAGGGGGGCTAAGACTGGAAATAGGCTGATGGGGGGCTAGGACTGGAAATAGGGTGATGGGGGGTTAGGACGTAATGGGCTGATGGGGGGTTAGGACTAGTAATGGGCTATGAGGAGGCTAGGACTGGAAATGGGCTGAGTGGAAGGAGGGCTTGAACTGCAAATAGCTGATGGGGACGGGGGCTTGGAATGGAAATGGGTTGTGAGGGGGAGGGAGCTAGGACTGGAAATGGGTGAGGGGGGGGCTAGGACAGGAAATGGGCTGATGGAGGGGCTAGAATAGGACTGGAAATTGGCTGTTGGGGGGTGCTAAGATTGGAAATGGGCTGTGGTGGGGGTTTGGATTGAAATGGACTCATGAAGGGGCTAGAACTGGAAGTAGGCTCATGGGGGGCTTGGATTGGAAATGGGCTGAGTGGAGGGGAGCTAGGATTTGACATGGCTGATGGTGGGGCTAGGAAAGGACTAGAAATGGGCTCATGGGGGGCTGGGATTGGAAATGAGCTGATGGAGGGACTTGGATGGGACTGCAAATAGATGGGGGAGCTAGGACTGGAAATGGGCTTATGGGGGGCTAGGACTGGAAATGGGCTGATGCGGGGACTAGAAGGGAGCGGATGCTGGGTGGGACTGGAACTAGAATGGAGCTGATGTTGGGGGAGGATTAGAATGGGATGGAGCTGGGAGAGTGAAATGGAGAGGGAAAAAATATTTTGTGTGGGAGGGAAGACAAATCTACAATTGTCCGGATATTGGGAGAGTAAGTGGGGATTGAGGATGGAGGGGTAAAATTTGAGTGGATGAAATAGGAATGAGGAAAGAGGAAAAGGAGAAAGATTAGTATGTTAAAGCAGATGTAGAGAGAGAATGGAAAAAAACTAGAAGAGAGAAGAAAAGACAAATGGACAGCAGACGATGAAGAATTAGCGGAAGACACGAAGAAACCAGAAGAAAAGTGGCTGGAGCAATTGCAGCTGAAAAAAAATGCACAAAAGGTAGAAAAATATCTCTTTATTTTGAATTTATTAATTGGAATATGTCAGCTCTGGGAAATGTGCATCATTAACGTCTGCGCTTTGTTTAGTACAAGAGCAAATTAATGTATAGTTTTATTTCTACAGTGTTGTACATTCCAAGTTTGGCTTTTGGGATTCCCAGTTTAATTATTGTCTTCCTGTTTCTAAATTGTGATTCCTTGTTTGGTGATGGTTTATGTTCTGTTCATGTGTAACTGAGCTGAGGTATTCTGTTTATGTAATTCCTATTTGACATTGCCACTTGTTCTCTTTCCCCAGTAGGTCATGTATTGTTGTTCTCTGAAATGTATTGGTTTAATATTTGCAGCGTTTCCTTTTGATAGTTAGGGTATGGTGCTTTATGAGTCCTGGTAGTGCTGTTAGGATACGGCGGGTTTGCTATGGGTTCTAAATGGGCAGTGTTTGTAGTAGTTCCTAATGTGTCTGGCGGTTGGCACTGGATTATAGTAATGTAGAAGTCTTTTAGTCTTTCTTTATTCATACACTCATTAAGAGGCATGTTTACTAAAAGTTCGTGTATGGTAACATTATGCAAATATTTATGCAAATGAGGACCCTTATGCAAATGAGGCCCCGCACCGAGTCTCCGCACATGGCCCCGCACCCCCCTTGGGCCGCCCCTGCATGCATTAACATGCACAGTGCTGCCATCAGAGACAGTGCTGTAACCTTGTGGTGCCTCATAGGGCACCGTATACAACACCCTATACAGCGCCTTATAAGGCTCCCCATGGGCAACATTATAGGGTGCCTTGGCAGACAGTGCACTTTATGATATGCCCTCTGGAGTGCCTTATGCGGCACCTTATGTTACGGCACTTTGAGGGTGTGTTTGCTGGCAGCACAGATTTAAATAAAACTGGCACATGCCTCAGACAGCACTGGGTAAAAGTATCATTATTCATCTGGTCCACTTGGGAATTGAACTCAAGACCCCTGTAGTATCAGTCAGTGTACTAACCATTGCTAAATTTGCAGCTCAGCGTGCCTACTTAGGTTTTACCCGCATTGACGCACGCTGCTCCCTTTCCGTGCGATATTGTGCGCTGTGCACATTAGTGCGCGTTAACGCGCGCTTGTTACTTTTTGACCGGACCGCACACTCCTTATATGGCATCCTGCACACTAACACCGGGCGCACATTAAGAAGGTTTAGTAAACATACCCCCTAATTTCCTGAGAGAATCAGTACCCACATTCCAATGCAAACCTATCCCCCAAATAGCAATTCATCGAAACGTATGCTGGATACACAGAACATGAATGACTAATTCATAACAAATAGACATCACCAGAAAATAGATTTGCAACATTTGAAGCCATTTAGAATAAAATTATTTACTCTATATTATTAATAAGTAACTTGTAAATTAATTCTTTGAGTCAGTTTTGAAAAGAATATATATGGATAGCAGCAGCAGGTATCCATAGAAATCTATCAGTTTTCAGCCTATGTGTCTTTAAAATAGAGAAAACTGGAGGGTTTGTTCACGAGAACGGTTTCTTTTCATGACAAACAATTCAACAAAAAAACACACATAATCACTTTAGTATGGACTGGTCATTCTTTACCTTGTGACGGCGATTACAGATAGTGGGCTTGGTTTAGTTTTATTTGGTCTGACTTTTGGTATTGTATATGTGGATAATGGCAAGCAGAAAATGTATCTAAAGTAAATTGCATAGGGTGTCATCATAAATCACTTAGATGCAATTTGGATGTCTGAAAATGTGCCTGTGAACATCCAAATCATGGAGATGTCCTCTGAGAAATTGTGGAAGCTGAGTTTTTAGATGTTTCCGCTGTGTGGACATCTGAATAGGCAGGAAGTGTGATGGAGGCACGTCCAGGTTGGAGCGTCTGACATAGACATCCCCCAATTGAACAGAGAACTCTCAGGGACATCTGTGCCCATGTTCAACTTAGACCTGCTTCAGGCACAAATAGACATCAGAAGCATGCCCATTTCAGCACTAAAACCTCTGTAGTGTGAAGAGAAGTTGGTGCTTCACTGTCCTCAGTACTCTTCACAATGACAGTGCTTGGGAAACTTGTTTTGGATTTGCACCATCGCTGCATGTCTCATAGACATCCCTGGCATTAAATAATGTACTGCAGATGTCCATAGCGGGCACATTCATGTTTGTGAAATTGTGTCTGTATTTGGACATGCTTGCGAATTTTAGGGACATTCAGACTTGGAATCCCAGTTTTCACTTGGATGTCATTTGTAAAATGTGCCCTATAGTCTTCCATAAAGTTTATGAATATCATTGCTATATAGTTTGCTATACAAATGATGGCCAGAAGTCAGTGGCAAATACATATATACAGCACTACTGACTATCTCCATAACAGTGCTGAATATATATATGTATTTTAAGAACCAGAGCTGGCATTCAGAAAAAAAACTGCTGACCATCAGCAATGAAAAGTGCCCTACATTTAAATGACAATAATCAAGCTATCCATATTGGTACAAACTAAAGGTACATTTGCTTTGATAATTTTCCCTGGAAAAAGTGCCTTTGGAGATTCTTCTTGTTTTGTATGTGTGTATTTTTCAGAGACTCTTCTAATCCTGCACTATGGAATACCTCCAAGCATTCCTTTGGCCAAGAAGCAGCATTGACGTGTAAACTGAATTACACATACTAATGCCAGTTTAGTGCTGGGGGAGGGGATGAGGAATGGGTTTGGCAGGGTCAATGCAGATGTTGATTCTCCATTTTATATAGGGAATCAACATCTGGATGAAAAATTGTTGACAATGGCATTTACCCTTGCTCCCAGGCATGAATAAGTATCTGTTACCAGGGGCAGATGTAAATGCTGACATTAGACCCTAAAAAACAGCAGAAGCATCTCTAGGAACTCCTCCCATGCTTAACAGGCATCCCTAGCCAGAAATCAACCTTTCCCCTCACATCAGTCATCCAAGTTCCCACCTGCCCTGCAGCAGACATCAGATCTCCCCTTCCTCCTGAAGGCCCCCCAACACAATATCAATGCCCCCCCCCCCCACACACACACACACTTCAACAGACCAGGCCACCCACTCCCCAATAGCAACCCTCAGGCTTACCAGGTTCATATTTGGTAAGTGGGAGCAGGAGCGATGGTACCAATGACCCCTAGCAGTAAGCTTGCAGTATTGTCAGTTCCTAGCCTTTATCCAACAGTGGCCCATTCCAGACCACAAGTACCTGGAATATCCCAAATGTAGCCAGTTCCATGCCATGTATCCCCAGGGATAAGCAGTTGTTTTATCTCGGTCTACCTTCATATTGGTTAATGGAATTTTCCTCAAGGAATTTGTCCATATTTTCTTTCAAACCCAGCTACATACGCTAACTGCTTTTACCACATCCTTTGGCAATGAGTTCCACAGTTTAATTATGTGCTGGAAAAATATATTTTCTCCTATGTTTTTTTAATGTACAACTTTCCCCATTGACATTTGCATCTGTTTCGAGTCACACATAGCCCCCAGCTAACTCATCTTTTTAACCATGGGTTTGGATGAGTGCTTGTGGTGGGAATTATTGCCACATCTCTGCAAGAAATGTGAGGTTTTTAAGGACGACCTATCAATCAACTCCCCACAGTCTTTCAGTTGTACAGAATCCACAACTGATAAAGGTATATGTAAAATTAGTTACATGTCTAATCCCCCTAGTTTTGGCTCTGTTTGCATGTGTTCATTTATTTAAATGGCTTTCCTTGTTCATGGTGCTAAATATATGAGTTTCTTTGGTACAGCTACTGTATATGTATGTTATAAAAGGTTGTGAGTTTGCTAAGCCCTTTACAAAATACCAACATAGTTTTGCACCCACAGGCCTAAACATCTGTTTTCTTATCTATATTACCTATAAAAAGTCCTCAATATACAGAAAAAAAACACTGTGCAGAAGTAAACAGATCTAAAATTATTTTTAAAGCTATTCTGATAATCCCCAAAGTAAAACTGAAGGGTGCTTCTGATGTCAGGGTAAGTGGATATAAGCTCTACTGATCACCAGAATGTGGTTTAATATAAAACCAAAGGCAGGAGATGGATCACACAAAAGTCAGACACATTGTGGCATATTTACTAAGGAATGCACTGGTAGCATGTGTTAAGGGTCAGAAAGATTCTTCTGAACGTTATAAACTGAGGAGTGTTACAGCTAAGTGTTTCCAGTTTCTTTTAAATGCATTTAAAAAATTATAAAACAGTTATGGAGGACCATGAATTAAAATTAGGGTGAAATTGAAGTGTGTTGAGTTTGCTGGTGTTCACAGTCACCAGTGGGCCACATACCCTATTACCGAGGCCTCCGCATATCCCATTATCTTCAGTTAAGAATCTGGTTTGTTGTTATATCAGTAGGTCACAGTACTCAGGTTTCAAGTTTTTTGTTAGACAGTAGCTCTTTTTTCTAATCCCTAGACTTCATAAGCCCTTTCTGTGATAAAATACGAATGGTAATTTAGGGAGCCAATAGAAGAGTAGGAAAATCTAGGTGAAGAACAGTGGACTAATTTCAAATGAATCACTGTAATGGTAACATATATTTATATTATTAAAATAATTATGAAAGGCAAAACTATTTTGATTTTTAAAAAGGTTATTGCAAAGGTAAGGCCAAAAAGATTAGAATTCAAGATAGTAATAATTTCAGAAAAAGGAAGACACAGAAATATATCTGAAAAGTGAGGGAAACAGGGAAAGCAGTCAGGACAGCAAAGACATAAAGAGATAGCATACAAACAGCAAAGCCCAGAAATCAACATGAAATAACATTTTATACTATCCTATAGTATCCATTGGTCAGTCATCATTAATAATCATGCATATCTACAGTATGTTGCACATATTCATTGTGGATATTCCTGAAAATTAGGGCAGCACTACAGGGCCAGCTTGGAAGAGTAGCCTGATATTTAGAGCAGTGAGCTGAGAACCAGGGAAGTCAGGGTTTAAATCCCATTACTGCTCCTTGTGATTTTGGCAATGCTGCCATATCATCAGTTCACAGAGCTACTGATAATGAATGTAGTGTGATACTTTTTAAAATCCAGAAAATTAATATCACCCTTCACTTTGGATAACTTTAATTTACTCAAGGATATACATGGATTCTTTCTCCACAAATGCGGCAAAACTGACTAGATTAGAGGCATCATACTAAAGATATGTCAGTTTAGGAGTAATTGCCATTTTGATTGTCTCTAACCTGCCTCACCATATCAAATATTAGGAGAACCACTGTAATGTCAGATGGTTTACTACAGCAGGTTGTTTCATGTTATGTTGCTGTATTACCTCTTGAATGATTCTATCAAATATCACCCTTAATTTATTTATTGAGTCTTCTCTCCACTGGACTACATAATCATCTCATTTAAGGGGTGGACTTCTGTTTTTGCCCACTTTATTTACATAGAAACATAGAAACATGATGACAGAAAAAGACCACATGGCCTATCTAGTCTGTCCTTCCATAACAACAACTACAACAGTCCACTTTTTACCTTTAGAGATCCTCTGTGTTGGTCCCATGCTTTTTTGAATTCAGTTACTGTCCTCATCTCTACCACCTCCACTGGGAGACTATTCCATGGATCCACTACTCTTTCTGTAAAGAAATATTTCCGTATATCACTCCTGAATCTATCTCCCTTCACCCTCATCCCATATCCCCTCGTAGCAGAACTTGCTTTCAATTGAAAGAGGCTCTCGCCCTGAACATTTATGCCACAGAGGTATTTAAGCATCTCAATCATATCACCTCTATCCCACCTTTCCTCTAAGGTGTACAATACATATTAAGATCCTTAAGTCTGTCCTCATATGCTTTATAATGAAGCCCACTAATCATTTTAGTAGCTACCCTCTGCACCGACTCCATCCTGTTCACATCCTTTTGAAGGTGCGGTCTCCAGAATTGCACACTATACTCCAAATGAGGTCGCAACAAAGACTTATACAGAGGCATTATCACCTCCTTTTTTCTGCTAGCTATTCCTCTCCATATGCACCCAAGCATCCTTCTAGCTTTTGCCGTCACCTTTTCTACCTGTTTAGCTACTTTAAGATCATCAGACACAACCACGCCTAGGTCCCGCTCTTCTTTAGTGGACAAAAGTACTTCACCTCCTATACTGTATTGCTCCCTTGGATTGCTGCAGCCCAAATGCATGACCTTACATTTTTTAACATTAAATCCCAGCTGCCAAATTCTAGATCATTCTTCAAGCTTAGCTAGATCCCTCCTCATGTTATCTACACCTTCCTGGGTGTCTACTCTATTGCAGATTTTGATATCATCTGCAAAGAGGCAAACCTTACCCAACAGCCCTTCCGCTATATCACTAACAAAGATGTTAAAAAGAATCGGACCAAGGACAGATCCCTGGGGCACACCATTGGTAACATCTTTCTCCTCAGAGTGAGCTCCATTTACTTGTACTCTTTGTCGCCTCCCACCCAACCAATTTCTAACCCAAGCAGTAACTTTAGGGTCCATCCCTAGGCTGCTGAGTTTGTTTATAAGTCGCCTGTGAGGAACAGTGTCAAAGGCTTTACTGAAATCTAAATACACCACATCTAGAGCTCTCCCTTGGTCCAACTCCCTGGTCACCCAGTCAAAGAAATCAATCAGATTTGCCTGACAAGACCTGCTTCTGGTGAATCCATGCTGCCTCAGATCCTATAATCCGCTGGACTCCAGAAACCTCACTATTTTCTCTTTCAGCAGCGTTTCCAATAATTTACACACCACCGAAGTTAAACTAACCGGCCTGTACTTTTCAACCGCATCCTTACTTCTGCTTTTGTGTAAAGGCACCACATGAGCCTCTCTCCAGTCCTTTGGCACCACTCCCGACTCCAATGAGGCATTGAAAAGGTCAGTCAGTGGAGTTGCTAGAACGTCCCCAAGTTCCCTCAGTATTCTAGAGTGTATCCCATCCGGTCCCATCGCTTTGTCTACTTTAAGTTGAGCTAGTTTCTCACGAACATAGTCTTCTGAAAATTGTTCAAGATGTCCCTCGCTTCTGTTCTTATTTGTGGGTGTTTTCTGAGGTCCTGCTACTGGTTCTTCATCTGTGAACACATAACAAAAATATTTGTTAAGCAATTCCGCTTTATCCTTATCAGCTTCTACATATTCCCCCCCCCCCTGCACCCTTGAGTCTGACAATACCACTTTTGCCCTTCCTCTTCTCACTAATATATCTTTTGTAACCAGATAAATCGGAATACTGCCTAATTACCTCCATCAAGGCAAGTACAGTTTAGATGTCACTTCCAAAAAGTACCTAACATCATCTGCATAAAGAGATTTAGCTAATATTTTATATGGAGCCAAATTCATGCAGACTGGAGCATATAGAGCTATGTCTCAATAAAATGCATCATTGGCTGGAAACCAAACAGTTGAAATTAAACCGTCAGAAATGTCATTATGTGGGTGACAGATCAGGATTATAAACCATCTCTTGCCCCACAATTAGACAGGCAACCTATCAATTTAGTATCATCCCTCATTATTTGGATTGTTAAGGTTGACACAGATTTAACCTTTGAAGAGCACATGGGAAGTGTAGTGCAAAACTCCATTTACTTCTGCTGAATTAGATCTGTTCATCCTTTTTTAAGATAGGGAGGCTTTATGCTTTCTGGTGCATGTATTTATTATGTCTGGACGATTGTAATGCCCTATTTAATGAAATTAAGAAGGTTGCCCTTAGAAGGCTCCAACATGTCAGAATGCAGTGATTATATTAATTTATCATGCTAAATGGTCAGATCACATCACTCCACTCCTTGCTTGAGAGCATCAACTACCTGAAGCATATAGAATTATAACAAAATATTATTACTTACATTTAAAATCTTGATAACAGGACTTCAACTTCCATTTTCCAATCTCATTATTCCCTGTTTTCCAGTTAGAGCCCTATGCTGACTCCAGGACAGTCTTTTGGAGATTTCTCCCTCAGCTAAGGCACGCTAGGAGATAACTAGAAATGCTGCCTTCTTTATTTTGGCATCTTTATTGTGAACTTCTATTCCTAAATACTGATGTCTAGAACCAAATTTAATGAAATTCAAGGCAGTGTTAAAAAATTACTTTTTTTAACAGACATTTGGGGAAGACCAAGTTGGTACATGAGGGGCAGTCATTCTATGCTTTTTATTAATAATGCTGTTTTTATTAAATTGATTTTATTGTTGTAAATTGCTATGATATTTTTTGAATGGTGGTATATCAATACAGGCTCCATAATCCAAAGATGCATGGAGAGTCAGGCTGTTGGTCCCAGCACTGAGCTGCAGTTATCACCAGAGCACTACTACTACCTCCTGCACAGTTTAGCAATGTCGGCACCACTGTTCCCTCTAAGCTGTGCGCGTGTGCGCGTGCACACACCTCGCCAAGCGAGCACACATACTTTACAACAGAGCGCACAAAAATTACGGCTCTGATTCTGATAGAAAACAACACAGACGTCTTAAAAGTTAAAAGTTATGATTGTAATTACTAGAAATTTCCCGCTTCATTTAGTAATTGTCTATTTTCATTTAATTTGATTAAAATCAATGTGGTGTACATACTGTATTCTGACGTGTAGTCAAATTTTAAAGTATATAACTCCGAGTGTCGTTATGTGGCGCAGAAAAATGTTACCTTCCTTCAAAAGCTGCACACAGCTGATATTTTATGCGCACACAGCCTACAGAAAATTAGAGGGAACATTGGCCGGCACTGTGATCAGGACCAGTGTGGCGGGCAGGGTTGCCAACCACCCTTATCTTTGCACAATGCTGCAATAGGAGTGTGTGTGTATGTCTATCCATTGTTCTGTAGCTGCCCACCCCTCACTGGGCCCAAAATGTCCCACTGTTATCAGCGTTAGCCTGAATATGTGCTTAATGAGGAGCAAGGTATTGTGGGTATGGCCCAGACAGGGCAGATTGGGCAGGATGCATCTTCACAGGGTGTGGGGCAATGGCTGGGACACTGTAGTGCCTGACCACCGCCTGCATGGACAGGGTGGCCACAGCATGGCATGTTGGGAGGGCACTCTCTCTGACCAAGCACTGACCATGGTATGTCTAGGTTCCCACATAGTGTTCTACAATATTTGCCTACAATGATACTTTTGTGGTTTTAGTGCTGGGGCTCAAATCACTAAGGTGGTTGCTGGGTGCACATAGCTCTTCTGTGAGCCTGCACTATAGCCTGGTTAGTGGACTGTTTGCAGTTAGACTATGCATGTTTGGAAAATCTCTAAGGTTCAGTCTGACTGTGCTGTCTGCTGGTGACTGGCAGATAGCGGTGTGAGGCGGTTGGGGTTTTCCTGACCTAGCCCCAGCATTGCTGCTGGTCTGACACTACTCAAGTCACAGATATGGCTCTGGCCCACCAACCATTGAGGGCTGTTTTATACCAGCAGGATGGAGGTTGCTTCACAGGGGCTGGGCACCTGTCCCTTACCTGCATAAAGGGTGATGTGGGACCTTTGGGGTATGTAGTGTATACCACATTGACCTTATAAAGGCACTGCTACACAAACCTCATGCAAGTCTAGCAATCCCTCTGCCCTGATAACAGGTGCCCATGTCAGCCAGACCCTAACACAGGGTACACACTAATCTGGGTGGTGTCTGGTCCCAGAAAGCCACATGTGACTGCAGGATACAGATAGACATCAAATTATCTTCAGCTGCACTTCATGGAAAACCTGTCACACACTGGCAGAGATGGGGATGTAAAGCAGGACCTATCTCTAGCACCACATGTACTGGGGACCTAATGCTGGGCACCCATCCTATCCTTCAGGGTGAAAACAAAACCTGCACAATGGCATGGTCTGTAGCTACACTGTGCCAGTATCACGCACTGTCAGTTCATCTTTCCAAGCTGAGGGACCAGAGAGGTGCAGACCCTATTTGGTGATCAGCTGTAGACAGCTATTCAGCATGTGCATTGCATCATGGGTACTGGTGGGGTTACCCTATCCTGGCACTCAGAGCAGACAGTTTGTGTGGTGACCTGCAGTCCTTCTGTACCCAGTCATTGCTATGACATGCACCACAGAGGTATAGCCTACTGGTTAATGCAATGCCATTCTCGGCAGTGTTCATGGGTTCAATTCCTCATTGTTCCCTCCTCTTATGCCTGTCTTACTCAAATAGTGTGCATGCCTGTAGCAGTCATATTTTTGAAGATCTGTGCTGCCAGCCCATAATACCCTCGCCACAATTGCCAACATTCCCTCGGTCCATCTATCTGCGTCTGTCAGCTGTGTAGAGTCCTGTCTGCCACCCCATGTCCTTCACTGCTACCCTTTCCTGCATTGTGCCTCTTCATGCTTGCCTTGCCTGTGCCTGATCTGCATGGCACCACCACTCCTCTGTCCACCCATCATTGTAACTATCCTGCCACCTCCGCCTCCACTGAGGGACATGTATTCCCACTGTCTTTCCAGTACTTTACATTGCCAACACCTTGTGCTGTGGTACACTTGCCCCCACCATGTTTGTCATCAGTATTGGCAGCCACATGGGATTTCTGCAGATATGGTGGGTCCAGCGTCTCCCAGCTCTCCCTCCTTCACTCACCTGTTCATTGCCTTTCCTCAGTGCTCTATTTAGTGTTAGGGCTACAGCTCTCTCTGTTCCTCATAGGTCATGCATGTCATCCTGCGGCACCTTGCAGCCCTTAGGGCACACTAACCTAGGGCACCATAACCTTGTTAGACCACCCTAACCTATGGTTCCATAGCCCAGGGTGCCTTCTACTGTGTCTTGTCCAGGGGTGCCTAATACGGCGCTTAGCCTAAGGAGCCCTATAGGGCGCCTTGTAACGCACCTTACAAGGCACCTTATAAGGCACCTTTTAGGGTGCCTAACAACTTGTAAAGTGCATTAGTCTAAGGCGCCTTGTAACGTGTGTTAGCTGATATGGCTTGCTGTAACGATGCACCACCCACGCCTTTATATGGGCATCTGTACCTTTACCGCGGAACCTAATGCGGGTGACATTACTGCAGTTTAGTAAACATACCCTTAGTTTTGCCAAAAGTCTATGATGAGTGACCTTGTCAAAGGCTTTCTGAAAGTCCAAAGACACTATATCAACCGACTCACCTTTGTCTACCTGTTTATTCACACCTTCAAAAAAACATAACAGATTAGTAAGACAAGATATTCCTTGTATAAAGCCATGTTGGCTGTCTCCCATTATGTTCAGCAATTTTGTTCTTTATGATAGTTTCTACCATTTTTCCCGGTACTGACGTCAGGCATATCGGTCTGTAGTTTCCTGGATCACCCCTGGAACCCTTTTTAAAAATTGGTGTTACTTTCGCCATCCTCCAATCTTCAGATATTACAGATGATTTTAATGATAGTTCACAGATTACTAATAGCAGGTCTGTAATCTCATATTTCAGTTCTTTCAACACCTTTGGATGTATATCATCCAGCCCAGATGATTTGCTACTCTTCAGTTTATCTAATAGTTGTAATACATCTTCCCAATGTATCGATATTTCCTTCAATTCTTCTGCACCTTTAAATACCACTTCAGTCATGGGTAACATCCCTACATCTTCCTCAGTAAAGACCGAAGCAAAGAATTCATTCAGTCTCTCCGCTATTGCCTTGTCACCTCTTAGTGCCCCTTTAACCCCTCTATCATCTAATAGGCCAACTGACTCTCTCACAGGTTTTTTGCTATGAATGTACTTGAAAAAGTCCTTATTATGCGTTTTTGCCTCCACAGCAAGCTTCTTCTCAAATTCTCCCTTTGCCTGCCTTATCAATGCCTTGTATTTAACTTGCCAGTGCTTGTGCTGTTTCCAGGTTTCATCGTTTGGCTCTTTTTTCCATTTCCTGAAAGATGCTTTTTTTGCAACAACAGCCTCTCTGACCTCACCTTTAAACCATGCTGGCAGTTTTTTGGACTTCCTTCCACTTTTCTTAAAGCGTGGAATACAGCTGGTCTAGGCTTCCAAGATAGTATTTTTCAACAACACCCAAGCTTGATGTAAGTCTTTAACCATTGCAACTGCTCCTATTAGTTTTTTCTTTTCTTAACTATTTTCCTCATTTTATCATATTCTCCATTTCAAAAGTTAAAAGGTAGTACTGTGGATCTCCTTACTATCCCTCCTCCACTTATTAAATCAAATGCGATAACGCTATGATCACTATTGCCAAGTGGCCCCAACACCCTTATCTCTTGCACCAGATCTGGTGTTCCACTAAGGACTAGATCCAATATGGATTCCCCTCTGGTCGGTTCATGAACCCGCTGCTCCAATAAGCAGTCATTTATTTCATCTAGGAACTTTATCTCCCTAGAATGTCCTGCTGTGACATTGTCCCAGTCGATATGGGGCAATTGAAATCACCCATTATTATTACCGAGCTGTAACTTTTTTTAGCTTCCTTGATTTCTTTGAGCATTTCATCATTCATTTGGTCATTCTGGCCAGGTGGTCAATAGTACACCCCCACTGCCATCGCCTTCCCCTTTTTACATGGAATTTCACTGCATAGATATTCTATAGCAAATGTTGTTTCCTGCAAAACTTTAATCTCTTCTGACTCAATGCCCTCTTTAACATAGAGGGCAACACCTCCACCAATTTGATCAGCTCTATCATTACGATATAGTTTGTACCAAGGTATCACAGTGTCCCACTGGTTGTCCTCCTTCCACCATGTCTCTGAGATTCCAATCATATCCAGCCTCTCATTTAGTGCTATATATTCTTTATCTCCCATCTTATTTTTTAGACTTCTAGCATTTGCATACAAGCATTTTAGAGACTGTATTTTATTCATATTAATTTGGCTATTGGTAGGCATGGGTAATTTGGGATCTTTAAGCTCTGTCTGCTCCATACTCAAGGGCATTTGGGCTACTTTACTCTTTTTTGGAACCTCTCTGCTTTTGGTAGTATCCTTCAATGATACATTCTTCCGAAGCATGCGCTCTTGTGTGACTGTCGGCTTTCCCCTATTATCTAGTTTAAAAGCTGCTCTGTCTCCTTTTTAAAGGTTAATGCCTTGATACTTAGATTGCTAGGCCTGTCTTCTGAAGCATTGGAGAGTAAAGTGGCGTGCCCCTGGAATGCTAGTGGGAATCATACCCTGGTTTCTTGGTACTCAGGCTGCTATACTAACCACTAGGCTACTCCTCAACTCAGTGAGTGGTCCCCCCCCTCCCATTAAAATGTCAGGTCCGTTCTGCAACCTGAGATGTCCTAGTATCCAAAATTAGAAATAGCAGCATGTGACACTGTAATGACACAATTATCTCTAGTGAATGATCTGTGTATCACTCACTAGAAATAATTGCTCATTAGGTACTAAAAAATAGTCTATATGAATGTATGTTAAATAGGGAGAAAATAAATATGTGAACTCTTTTGCAGTGGGGTGTTGCAAGGCTATGGGTCCACCAACGTTAAATAATCTATAAGGACATGCACATGCCAGGGTTTAGTTGGATGATACCTGCACAGAGATTGCCTATCCAACACCCATTCCAAAGATAAATTAAAATCTCCCCCAAGAATAACAGGGGTCTTCCTCCTTTGTTCTAGCAAATCAAAAGGTCTATTTAAAAATTCAGGAAAATCTACTGTTGGCCATAGCTATGAATGAAAACATATTTAGCTCTTCCAAACAACACCTCCAGGTGTATCCATCTACCATCCAGGTCAGTTGATTGTGAAATTATAGTATACTGCAATGTCTTCCGGAATTGAACTGCCATTCCTTTCTTTGTATTCATCACTGCTGCAAGGACCACCACAGTATATCTTTTGTCTTATAATTTGAGAGATTTCCTGTGATCTAAATGAGTCTCATGTACAAAAAGAACTAAAGCCTTTTCCTTTCTACAGAAATAGAGCACTTCGATTAGTTTTTTATTGGATTGTTCAACCCATGGACACTGAAACAGCAGAATGTGTCTTTACCACTGCCTCCTTAATATGAGAGGCAGGATATAATTCACATAACCCTGTCTTTCCAACTGTAGGAAGCCATTGGCGCTGGCAACTATTGGGGAAGAGGCATACTCTTGCAACCTATTCAATAGGACAGATACTAAAGAATATAGAGAAAGCTGAAGACATGATAGACCGCTTTTACAGATCCAGTTGAGTGACATACAACACAGCCAACATTTAACCAGTGGAACAACATGTGTGGCCCAGAGAAACAGTAAGTACATCACACCAAATGGAACTCTCCCACATATATTGAATCTCTGTTTGCTCTGCATACAAACAATAGCTCCTTGTGCTTTTGGGCAAATTGTTTAACCCTCCATTGCTTTAGATACATAGTTAGATTGTAAACTCTCTGAGCATAGATAATACCTAATATAGCTCACCTTGAGCTACTCCAGGAAAAGGTGTGAACTAAATCCAAACTCTTTTGAGAAACACTGATCTAGTGGATCAGTCAGCTTTGCAATGAAGATCTAGCAACTATAACTAAAGAGGTGCAGATAGCAGGCTGGTTCACATTTAATAGAATGTGGGAATTTTTCCCAGGTCTGCTGGGATATTTGGACTTTTACAGATAGATTTCATTCATGTTTACTAGTACATTCTCTTTAAGTCATAGAGCAATTTTATAATTGGCAATTTTCCACCTTAAAGTGAGAACTTATTTGTCATGATAAAAATTGCCATTTATCTTTGTACCATCCAAATGTTTCTCCACACCACGAGTTTCCATAGCAAGTTGTTTAAGATTTAGTTCTCTTAATTGCTTTCAAATGTTGTTGTTTATGGAATCTGAAGTGCATTGTTTGTGAAAAAGTAAACTACCAATAATGTATCCAAGCATTAACTTAGTATGCAAGCATGCCACAAGCATATTTAAATCCATTTGAGAAGTATAAATATAATTTTTTACCTCCATGAGAGAAGGAAGTGGTTAGGGGATAATAAAAGCCACAATGCTTTAAGGTCTTACAATGCCAATTAGGAAACAGAGCATGGCATTTAAACAAAGCATGCAGATCTACAAATATCTCCAGGCAAAGAACATTTGCAAATAATGTCTGACACCTCTAAATCATATGAGATCAGAATGAACATTGACACAATGATGCATTAACAGAGGGCATTCACAAAAGGTTGCAGTCCAAAGAGAGGCTGCATGAACCTGTCTACAGTATTAGCAGGATCTCAGTGATCCTGTTCTTGTAGTTTTCATATCACTGGGTTGAATCATATTGATTTAAAAAAAATACTGGATATTGAGGTAGTTTCAATTGTGTTCTGATTGTTCTTCAAAAACCAATTGACTGTCGACATGTGTAGGTCAAGAAGAAGGGAAATGAAAGGTCATCTTAAGTTTATACCCTGGCCTTTTTCATTTTCAATTACGTTATTTATATTAGAATCCCTATTGGGTAAGCTTTCTTCCTGCCTATTATTTTCAAAGGAGAGTGTGCCGTTGACAGTCTAAGAATCACTCCAGCCTGATCACAGATGGTTGGGATTAGACCACACTGAGTCTTGACCTTCATAAGCCAGCAGTTTCTTTTCAACATTTCTCTCCTTTGACAGCTGCACTGGCTTTTTGTAAATTAATTTCATTAATGCCACTTTCTCCCTATGATCAATTATGTGCTTTTAGGAAATGTTTAAAAATGTTGAAAACGGGGTCCTAGTTAAGAGATAACAAGGGTATTGTCCAAGAATCCTAAAGAGCCTATCCTGCAGCATTCAGCAGCTAAGATACAGTAAGTACTCAAAACAAAAATGGAAGTAATAACTTCTAAAATATTAATAATGCTACTGTAAAATGTCCCTTTTGGCTACTCTGTTTGGAAAAGTTCACCCAAAACAAAAGCTACATATTACCCTTTTTATAGTAGATCTCAACAGAGGTCAGATTTTATCATGAGACGTTATACTGTGGGTCTAGAAGCTGATATCTGAAACTAGAAACATAGAAACATGACGCAGAAAAAGACCACATGGCCTATCTAGTCTGCCCTTTCATATTAACCACTACAACAGTCCCCTTTTTACCTTAAGAGATCCTCTGTGTTTGTCCCATGCTTTTTTGAATTCATATACTGTCCTCATCTCTACCACCTCCACTTGGAGACTATTCCATGCAACTACCACTCTTTCCGTAAAGAAATATTTCCGCATATTATTCATGAGTCTATCCTCTTTCACCCTCATCCTATGTCCCCTCATAGCAGAGCTTGCTTTCAAATTGAAAGAGTCTCTTCTCCTGTGCATTTATGCCACACAGATATTTAAACGTCTCAGTCATATCACCTCTCGCCCACCTTTCCTCTAAAGTATACATGTTAAGATCCTCAAGTCTGTCCTCATATGCTTTATAACGAAGACCACTAACCATTTTAATAGCAACACTCTGTACTGACTCCAACCTGTTTATATCCTTTTGAAGTTGCGTTCTCCAGAATTGCACACAATATTCCAAATGAGGTCGCACCAAATACTTATATAGAGGTACTACCACCTCCTTTCTTCTCTTGGTCATTCCTCTCCCTATGCACCCAAGCATCCTTCTAGCTTTCGCTATCTCCTTTTCTACCTGCTTAGCTACTTTAAGATCATCTGAAGTAATCACACCTAGGTCCTGCTCTTCTTTTGTGGACAGCAGTACTTCACCACCTATACCATATGCGGAAACTGACAAGATGGTTATACCGGACCCCCCTGATGCGCAACAGGTGCAACATATCTATCCACCTTTACCACACCATCCAAGAGAACTATCGAAGACACCATCGCAACCCTAAATACTTCCACTTCATATTCAGACCCATGTCCAGCATTCTGGATAAAGGACCTGCGATCCGACCTTGCCCCAGTCTTAGCCAAAATGATAGGTCTATCATTTAGCACAGGGTCGTTCCCAGCCACGCTCAAACAGACCTCCGTTAGACCGCTGCTCAAGGACATTAAATTAGACCCTCAAAAGGTCGAGTCCTACAGACCTATCTCCAGTATTCCGATGCTCGCTAAAATCGTAGAAAAATTAGTCTACAGGCAGCTACAAGATCATGTGGACACCAACGCACCTCTAGATCCATCGCAACACGGATTCAGAGAATCACACGGAGTAGAAACACTACTCACTACTCTCTTCAACACCATAATTTCCGGCATTGACAATTCACGTACTGGCTTCGCACTCATCTTCTTAGATATTGCCGCAGCCTTCGACTCAGTCTGCCACGAGATTCTCCTGATTCGGCTAAGGGAGAAAAGCATCACCGGAACAGCCCTGGAGTGGTGCAGGTCTTACCTGTCTGGAAGATGGCAACATGTACGAGTAAATGGAACTACATCCGAGCCATTCACACAAAGCCAAGGAGTCCCTCAAGGATCCTCACTATCATCACTTATGTTTAACATCTATATACAACCCATCTGTAACATCATTAGATCGTTCAACGTGAGTTGCATGATTTACGCAGACGATGTCCTAATGTACCTGCCAATATCTCTGGAATGCCCGGATCTCACCCCACTAACTAGGTGTTTCAACGCAATATCCGAATGGCTCCTCTCCCAAAATCTGCGCATCCAACATAAGAAAACGGAGGTCATGTTCATCTCTAGAAATTCCGAGTTCACACCACCAAACCATCTGGAAGTAGACAACGCCAAGCTGCAAGTAAAATCAGCCATACGGTATCTCGGAGTCACATTGGATCAAAACCTCAACATGAAGCAGCATATAGCTAAAACAGTTAGAGCAATCTACTTCAAGATCAGATCCCTTAGACACATACGCCCTTTACTCGAACTGAGCGACTTCCGCACCATTTACCAAGCTCTCATCATCCCTCATTTTGATTATTCAAACGCCATCCTACAAGGACTCCCTCAAGCAACCTTACATCCCTTACAACTCGCAATGAACAGTGCAGCGCGAATCCTCTTCGGAGCACCAAAGAAAGAGCATATCACACCCCTACTGGTGCAGCTGCACTGGCTCCCCATTCAAGCCAGGATTAGCTTCAAGACTTTAGTGATGACATTCAAGGCCATCAACGGGCTATCCGCCTCCTCAATATGTGACCTCATACAACCACCCACACCCAACAGGATAAGAAGAACCGCTTCAACCAACATGCTAGCAATACCAAAAGCCATGACAAGATGCTGCATAGCAACTTCTAATAGAGCCTTCAGTCTGAGCGCCCCAAGCCTCTGGAACTCCCTCCCACCCCACATCAGAGCTATCCCCAACTTGAGCCAGTTCAGGAAGGCCTTAAAACACCTCCTCTTCATCAAATACCTCATAGACTCCCCCGAACCACAGTCACCATGTATGACCAACACACAATAACTCTACCCTACATTCATACAGTTACCTATTTCAATGTTCCACACATGTAAATAGTTTCCCCTGTTATCCAAGTTGATTGCTCCTGTTCATTGTAATGACCTGACTCTTGTTTATTGTCGGATACTTTTAGTTTTATGTAAACCGCGCTGATCGCAAATAGTGCGGTATATAAGAAATGTAAATAAATAAATAAAATAAATAAAAATACCATATCGCCCCCTTGGATTGCTGCAGCCCAAATGCATGACCTTGCATTTTTTAACATTAAATTTCAGATGCCAAATTCTGGAACATTCTTCAAGCTTAGCTAGATCCTTCCTCATGTTATCTACACCTTCCTGGGTATCTACTCTATTGCAGATTTTGGTATCATCTGCAAAAAGGCAAACCTTGCTCGACAGCCCTTCTGTAATATCACTAATAAAGATGTTAAAAAAGAATTGGACCAAGGACAGATCCCTGTGGAATACCACTGGTAACGTTCTTCTCCCTCAGAGTGAGCTCCATTTACCTGTACCCTTTGCTGCCTCCCACGCAACCAATTTCTAACCCAAGCAGTAACTTTAGTCCACCAATAGGATGCTCAGTTTGTTTATAAGTCGCCTGTGTGGAATGGTGTCAAAGGCTTTACTGAAGTCTAAATACATCACATCTAGGACTCTCCCTTGGTTCAACTCCTTGGTCATCCAGTCAAAGAAATCAATCAGATTTGTCTGACAAGATCTGCCTCTGGTGAATCCATGCTCCCTCAGATCCGGTAATCTGTTGGACTCCAGAAACAAAACTATTTTCTCTTTCAGCAGCGTTTCCAATAATTTACTCACCGCAGAGGTTAAACTAACCAGCCTGTAATTTTCAACATCCTTACTTTCACTTTTATGTAAAGGGACCACATGTGTCTATCTCGTCGTCTGGCATCACTCCCAACTCCAAAAAGCCATTGAAAAGGTTGGTCAGTGGAGCTGCTACAACGTCCCTAAGTTCCCTTGGTATTCTCAGGTGTATTCCATCTGGTCCTGAAATTATGAGGTATGTTTATTTAACCATGCTAATAATTAGCACAGGGTTTTCCACACACTGAGCATTGCATGCTGCTAGTGTGGACCCCCATGGTAAAATTTCCATGCTAACTGGTTGTGTATGATTGAGGGGAAGCTGAGTGGGTTAGAGTCATAATGTGGGACTTTATCATTAGTATGGATATTATGGATCTTACTGTTAGCATGCATGCACTAAACATCACCTCAAGAGGTAGCAGTACGTGTACCTGTATGCCAGCTATCATGGTGTGGTACATTATCAACACACTAATTGCAGGAGGAAGGGTGCAAATGACCCAGAAGTTAGCATGGACCTTTGCAATAGTTCTATTGCTCAAACTCTTGCTAACTTTGTACCTGTTGGTAAACATGCCCCTATAACAATTATCTTGTGCGTATTCTATTCTGCATTTGCATTAGAACAATTGTTTGAAGACATTTTGAAGATTTGACTAGCTAGGTTTAGTGCAGCTTGATTGCCCCAGCTAAAGTTCTTCACGTGGAAAATGAGATACTAACCGACTAGGTCTTTAAACAAAAACAAAAAAAAAGCAGAAACTGTCTCTCTTCTGTACAAAAACGACTTAGAACGGGGAATCTCATGCCTCATTTTAACTTTTCTGGACAAATGGGAGAGAGGGGACCCCCACAAGCAGGTGTTTTTTTTTTTTCTTTGACAACAGAAAGGAGAAAGCCTGACCTGGGATATTTTAAACCATTTCAAATATGAGGAGGCAGGAAGGGACATTAATAACAGTAACTGGGGGCAATTCTTAAAAGTTAGGTATCAGGAGAGAAGTCAATGCAGCATGAGTGGGATATTTTATTTTAAATTCAACAATGGAGAGGGAGTAAGGAGTATAATATTGATTTCTTTATAATTCTGTCCATTGATTCTCCCAGCCCAGAGGATCACAAGTATATTTGGTGATAGATTCCAGATTATGATTATTTTGCCCATCTCAGTTTTTTATGTTTTTTCCAAGCATAGTTTAATCACTTGAGTTTTCAAAATAAGACAAGCTGAAGTAGTTTTGGGAGCTGATTTTATAAGAAAAGCTATAAGATAATTACATGTGTAAATCTATTTTAAAGGTGTAAGTAAATAAATGAGCACCTCTGTATGCACTGTGGGTGGTCACTCTTCTGCTGGGTGTCATAGAGTGTAGTTTGGATGGGACATAGGCAGGGCTTGTATTTAAATGTGTAAGTTATGGAATACTGAAACTTATGTGCATTTTCTGCACATCTAGGCATGGGTACTTAGATCTAATCTTCAACAGGTGTAATTGCTGTGACTAGGTTAAGGCACTTCAGTACGCCCCTATTTTACAAAGTAAAGTTTGCACATGCTCCACTTTGTAAAATAGGTCCCAAATATGTGGATGGTAATGCACGTCGACTGCTCAGGAGTTTATAGAATACTCACTTTCTGTCTAAAGCAACACAAACTATAAATCTCAAACCAATGAGCTCATCTGAAAGGCTATACTCAATGCTATACCCCAACCATGCCTCTCATATCCTGAAAATTCATTAAAACTGTATTTCTATTTACAGCATCAAAATCCTCAATGATTAAAAAAAATGGCAAAAGAGACTATCAGCAGGGTGATTTGTGTATTCAGATATAGTCCATAATAAACTTTACCCCCTCAATATCAGTCAACAGTCTCAACATGCCTATTAATCCATTCCATCTTTTATAATTTTTTATATTATGCAAGGAGGAGTGGCCTAGTGGTTGGGGCAAGGTACTACAGGCCAGAAGGTCGGGGGTTCAAATCCCACTAGAGGACAGCAACCTTGGGCCGGAAGGACTGGGGTTTCTAGTTCCACAGGTGCTCCTTGTGGTCTTGGGCAAGCCACTTAACCCTCCATTACCCATGTTCCCTGTAAGTATTAGTGTATGTGTCTCATATCCCCTCGTGTTAAATGTATCCCCCAACCGCTTTGACCCAGTGAAAAGCAGGATATAAATGCAGATAAATAAATAAAATAGCAGGCTCTTAGGTTTTAAAGTACTTATCTTAGTGCACGTCTAGATCCCGACATGAATTCATATTTCAAGCCAAAGGATCTGCTTCAGGGGAATCTGTTCAAATCCAACTCACATCACTCACAGCCTATTCAGTTATAGTTACAGTTTAATTTTATTGATATACAGCCTATAACCATGGCAACTAGGCAGTTGACAAAATAAAATGACAATGGAGGGAGGAGTGGCCTAGTGGCTGGGGCAAGTTACCTCAGGCCAGAAGGTCAGGGCTTCAAATCCCAATGGAGGACAGCAACCTTGGGCCCAAAGGACTGGGGTGTCTAGTCCCACAGTTGCTCCTTGTGGTCTTGGGCAAGCCACTTAACCCTCCATTGCCCATGTTCCCTATAAAATAGTTATCTCCAACTTATAATGCCCTGTTCGATGTAAACCACCTTGATATCATGAAAGACAGCATATAAGAAATGTTAAACAAATAAAATAAATGAGATTGAGCACATAAACAAAAGGAAAACTAAACTTAGGAAGATGAAAGGCTAAGGGCAAATAAATATATATTTTTTAACTCAACACTTGAGAGTTGAGTGTTGAGTTAAACAAAAAACACAAAGGGGAGGAAGGGGAGGGGAAGGACAAAGACATTCCTTTGGCCAGTGCTTCTCATTTAGTGTACATGCTCATAAGATGTGCATTGTGCTTTTGGCATAGTTTTCAGCCTCTCAGCCAATATGGGTGTTGTGCTGGTCCTCTTGGCCCGTTTGAGGGCCTTGCAATCAATCAAGGTGCTGTATTTGTCCTCTTGACATGTTTTAGGGCTTACAGATGATCAAGGTGCTATGATGATCCTCTTGCGTAAATCAATAATACACCCCCAGAAATCAATACAACATATCAACCCTCCACTTGATTTCTAAATGTATTAACTCCACAGGAACCCTATAACCCACCCAAATTCTAAAAAATTGATTTTCAAATTTCCTGTGTTTTGTTTTTTGTCAGATCACTCACCATGAGAAGGAATCCTTCCTCTATTGAAGTGAGCCCTCCATTTTAATCAATCAAAAAAAGGACCTAAAAAGATCCTGTATATCACAGAATCGACAACACTACCAGCTGTCATTCAACAGAAATTTGTTCAAAAGTGGCAAATGCTGTACTCTTCTTGCCTACACTTATCTGATATCACCCAGCCACAGACAAACAGGACAGTCCTTGTGTAACACCTCCCATACTATCCACTCTCCAACAGTAATGAGGCAGTTCAATCCAAGTTCCCATTCACTATGCAAGTTGTTTGGATCCTCCGCTCTTGGATAATCCCATAAGTAGTGAAAAACTCCTTCACAAGTCCATTCTGTAACTGTTCAAACCAGCTGGGTGATCTTCAAACACGCTAGTGAGATTCACGCTACACCAATCAGTGTTTCAAGCCATGCAGCTCTCCAGCTATTCCTCAGAATTTGGGTGGGATATAGGATTCCTGTGGGGTTAATACATTTAGAAATCAAGTGGAGGGTTGATGATAATCCTCTTGGCATAACGTAGAGCCTTGCAGCTGATTTGGGTACTCTGTTGGTCCCCTTGGCATGTTTAAGCTCTTGCTGATGATCTCTATGCTGTGTTGGTCTCCTTGCCTTTTTATTCCTCTCAGACTCCCTCATTGTGCTTTCACCAGTTGTGGTGCTGCTTTGGCCCCTTCCACTATCTTGAGGTGTTCATTACACTCTCTATACTGCTTTGCCCTTCTGATAGTGGTTTTTGGTACACATCCTGTTAATGTACGTGTTCTGCCCCTTTTTCTGATAACCCTGGGGCATTTGTGACACTCTTTATGGCTTATACAGTAGTGCCATTACAGATACCTATCATCAAGTTTTAAGCAGGTTTGACTGAAAACAAATGGCAAGCCTCTCTGCCCCATTGTAAAATAACTTTCTCCACAGAACAAAAGAACATAAGCATTGCCATACTGGGTCAGATGAAAGGTCTATCAAGCCCAGCATCCTGTTTCCAACAGTCACCAATCCAGGTCAAACATACTTGACTAATTCCAAAAGCAGCCAGTTTCATACTACTTATCCCTAGGAATAAGGAAAGGTTTTCTCTTGCACACCATTCAGAACTGTTTATGAACTTTTCTTCTGGGAATTTGTCCAAACCTTTTTTAAACTCAGCTATACTACCTGCTTTCACCATATTAGCTGACTTAGGGGCATGTTTACTAAACATTCCTATCGTGCGGGGCCGCGGTAGTGTGCCTGTGCCATATAAGGAGTGGGCGGTTCAGGCAGAAAATAGAAAAAAAACGGTAGTAAGCAACCGGACGTGTGTGCGTCGCGCTAATGTGCGGGGGTCGACATTAGCGCGTGGAAAGGCAAAGCGGCGCGCTGCTGAGTATACAAAACAACAGAGCCGTAGTACAACGGAGAAGACACTGAACAATGGTGCAGGGGCCATGGGTTCAATCCCCCATTGTGTGCAACGAAAAAGGCCAGCTGAGGCAGCAACTGTAATGGGTCAAAGTGGTGTAGGAGGCAAATTAATTTTTAACGGCATAAGGCGGCGCACAGTCCCTTTTGGCGGCATAAGGCGGCGCACAGTTCTTTATGGGAGGCATAAGGCGGCGCACTGGTCCTCTTGGGCGGCAGAAGGCGGCGCACTGATGCACAAGCACAGGAACAGAGCCACAGCACAATGGTTAGAACACTGACCAATGGTGCAGGGATTAGGGGTTCAATCCCTCACAATGCCCAGTGAAAAATGCTAGCTGAGGCAGTATGTATTATGTTGTGGAGTGCTGTAGGAGGCTTTTTAATTTTATGTTATTATCACTATTAGCAAACGCACTCTCCCAGCATGTTAACATACGGCGGCCCATAAGGCACATGTTACAGTGCATTGTTCGCCAAGGCACCCTTGAATGTCCCCTATAGGGCACCATGTATGTTGCGACACAGGATAATGTATAGTGCACCCTATATGGATGGCAACCATAAGGTGGCCTATAGGGCGCCCTATCAAGCACCCTCAGAGGCACCTAATGGGTATAGTAAGCTGTGGGTGGTTTTGCCGGCATAGACATATGTACAGTAAATAAAAATAAAGCTGTGGACAGCCCTTTCAAAGGGCCCCACTGTGGGTTTGAACCCATGATCCCTGGCTGCACAGGCAGTGACGTAACCATTGGGCTACAGCTAACAGTAAGCCTCTGGCTGGCTGCAGAGAGCCTGCACATCACCCCACAGACAGTCTGCTGTTGTAGACAGTATAGGGTTAGGCCACCCGTACCCATGATGCACTGCACATGCAAATCAGCTGTCCACAGATGCACACAAGATGGGGAATGCACCTCAACAGGCAGGAGGAAGTGTCCATGTGCACCCACACAGCACCCTGGCCTGGTAGGGGGCACTGACCGGGTGTTTTACTGGCACAGAGTAGCTACACACCGTTACATCGTGCGGGATCTGTGCTCACCCTGAGTGTGCAATGAGGCACCCAGGACCAGGTCCACAACACCTTGCATGGCTGATGGAGGCCAAGCAGGAGTTCCAAAGCAGTGTTAATGGGTAAGATAGCTAGTTCCTGCACAAACACCATGGATATCCCAGCCAGGCACAGCCGCCCAGCCCCCCCAGCAGCAAACAAGGTCCCCCATCAAGAGATCCACACTCTACTTCCCTGCAAAGGTGGCAGTAGAGGGCAACAGCAACCCCAGTCCTGCTGAGGTACAAACACCCCCCCCGCTCCACACAGCCATATTACTATAGCAGACAGACATAGGACCAGGTGAAGGTAAGCTGCATCCCACCACCAGATATTCCCCTGCAGCAAGCCAACAGCCACTGCACCCTGCAAGCCATTTTAGCAAGACATTTACCAGCTACAAACAGTCTGCTGGTTAGTCCATAGTGCATGTTCCCAATGGAGACACATGCATCCAGAACTGGTCTGCCAACATACACAGCAAGCAGATAACTCAGTGACTGGGCCCCAAACAGAAACCCATATCTATCACATGAGAGAAATACTGTATAGCACTATGTGGGTGCCTAACCATGCTGGGGTCACTGCACAGTCAGGGTAAGCGTGAGCTCCCAGAAGGACATGCTTTGGCCACCCTGTCTGTGTAGGTGGTGGCCGGACACTACAATGTCCCTGCCAGTGCCCTATGCCCGGTGCAGATGCATCCTGGCCACGCCACCCTGTCCTGGCTATACCCATGGTACCTTGCACCTCATTATGCACATTGGCAGGCCAATACTGGCAACAGTGCTGGCAGTGTGGGCTGTGGAAGGGGCTTGTAGCCAACACCCACTGTATAGACAGACACACACTTCCACACCTATGCCATCATGGTGTTACCATGGAGGAGGTTATTAGGCTTGCCTACCAAACCGGTCCTGAGCACGGCAAGGCATGGATATGGTACGCAGTACAGTTGGGGGTCACTCCCCAGGGTGGTAAACACCGTCAGAGGCCAGGCCTGGAGCACGCACCGCAAACACCCAACAGATTGTTTGGATGGGGTCAACTAGCAGTATGTGCGTAACGTATGGATATCTAGCTGCCTGTGCTCCTAGCAAACGTCTCAGAGCTGTGTACCGTATACCTCAGGTGTAGGGTGACATTGGTAAGTTATGCAAGTGCTAGTTTTGGGGGATGCATGAAGGGTCCAATGGTCTGCCTCTCCCGGAGACATTGGCCAATGAGGCCTGTGGGTGTGGGTGTGGGTGTGTCTGCCCTTGATGGCTGCTGCTTCACGGCACAGATTCCCAACTCCAGTCCAGGTTTGCACCACACTGGTCTGGTTTTCCTGCTGTCCCTCATGGATATGCATGAGCTACATCTACATACCATGGGTGTGGTGCATAGATATACAGCACAGGCATTTGTATGAGTGGCATCATGGAACCTGACTGGTGCGTGCCCCACCAGGACTGCATTTGCGTGATTCTGCTCTGGGTACTGGCCCTGTTCATTGTGTCTGTGCTCCGTGGGGTAAAAGATAGACGTATTGCCATTGCATATGTCCTCGCCAGGAAAGGTGTGCCCTTACTATCACTGTTTAATTGGGGGAAAAATATGTGGGCAAGATTGGCAGTTGCCCCAGTTGGGCTTTGAACCTGTGGCCTTCTGCTCTTGCATGCAGTGTCTGTGTGCACTGCACCACTGTGTAGCTACAGTTTGGGTGGATTCCCTGGAATGTCCATGACTGTGGATCCGACAGGGCCTGTCTGTTGCAGTCTGTTGCAGTGGACGGTGGCAGCCTGCACATGGCTAGGCCTCTGTCTTCTGTCGCTAGCAGCCACTGCCCCCTGCACCATATGTACTCGTCCGCCAACATGCTCCCATACAAAGCAGGTGACCTGATTGGAATGTGGCAGTACGGGACTGCATTTGGGGTACTTGGCTGTGGGTAATGCCCATTGTTGTGGTGTGTGCGCGTTGTTGGTTAAAATATGGGTGTTTTCCCCATGCTTCTGTCCCCTGCAATACAGGGGTGTCTGCGCTATCTGTGTTTAGTGGTGGATAAAATATAGGAACTGGGCTGGCAAGTGCCCCAGCTGGGCTTTGAACCCCTGCCTCTCTGGTCCTAGAGGTACTGACTCTGTCCACTGCACCACACTATGGCCACTGAGACAGTGCAGCCCCTGGAGGTAGTAAGCCTGGCAGGATGGAGTCACAAACCCTGCTCTACGCAATGTTACTGTGGGCATATGCACCCTGTCTGGTGGCAAACGTGCACATAAACCCCGGAAATGACCACGGGGAAATGGGGGACACAATATCACCATGCTGGGCAACAGTGATATTAATGGGCAACCATAGCAAACACTCCGAGGAAAGCTCCAAAAAAGGAAATGTTTTTCGGAAGAGTCTCCGCTCCGTAGACCCTTCCAATATTCATCTCTTTTTCTGGAGCTTTGCTGGGTGTGTTTTGTATATTTGCCCATCACT
Organism: Ichthyophis bannanicus; assembly: GCA_033557465.1. NCBI lineage: Eukaryota > Metazoa > Chordata > Amphibia > Gymnophiona > Ichthyophiidae > Ichthyophis > Ichthyophis bannanicus. Next base: position 388,967,590 of record CM066038.1, on the reverse strand, counting down.
ATAACTGTTCCCCAGCTGGATTTCTATTTTTAATATCTTTGTTATGGTCATTTTCAGGTTGTATTTGCAATTTTGTTCTGTGCACATATATCACACTGCTCACGTTTTTTAGGTTTCCCCGGTTTTCCTGTACATTGCTGACGGAAATGGTTTCTCTTCCCTTTAAATGCCCTCTACCGCTAGTGTTTCACTCGCGCTATTTTTTACATGAAAATTCGGGCCCGATACTGTGCGGGGAGCCTCTCCCCTCCCACTCTCCACCCATTGACCCCGTCCCTCCGCCCCTCCGGAGCCTTCCTCCGCCCTCCTTTAGCCGTTCCACGCCTCTATCGGACATTTGCGGGCCCGCACTTGCACGGGGCCCGTTAGTGTGCCGCGTACCTGTGCGGGGGTGACACGCACGTGTGCGGGGCGTTTAAACGCATTTCTGCGCGTTTCAATGCCGCGTTGCCGTGCACTATTTTGCGGCACGCAAATTTGCGGACTTTAGTAAACATCCCCCAAAGACTAATTATACGCTGAGTGAAAAAATATTTCTCCTGAGTTAAATATACTACTTTGTAACTTCATGGGATGTCCCATAATCCTTGATTTTATGAAAGAATAAACAATCAATTTGCTTCTACCCATTTCACCACATTCAGGATTTTATAGACCTCTATCATGTCTCCCATCAAGTGTCTTTTTTTCTAGGCTGAAGAACCTCAACCTCTTTTGCCTTTCTTCATAGGAGAGTCATTCCATCCCTTTTTCTCCCTTCTCTGTACCTTTTGTAATGCTGCTTATCTTTTTGAGATGTGAAAACCAGAATTGCACACAATACTCAAGGTGGAATCACACCATGAAGCGATACAGAAACATTATAATATCCTTTGTTTTATTTTCTATTCCTTTCTTAATGATTGATAATAACATTCTGCTTGGTTTTTTGGCCACTGCAGCACATGGAACATAAGATTTCAATGTATTATCTCCAGTCTCACCCAGATCCTTTTCTTGGTTTGAGATTCCTAATGTTAGTTTGGGATACTCTTCATTACATACATCACTTTGCACTTGGCCACATTAAATTTCAGCTGCCAATTGGATGACAGTAAGACGTGTCAATTTTAGGGTAGATTTTTATGTTTCCAAACTTTACAAACTACTAGTGACCAAATTATGCAGTTTTGCATGCTGAATTTAAGCTATCTTCAGAAATTGTTTAAATTGAATCTTATCTACATCAGATCACAGTTGAAATATGTGGAAATTAAGTAATATTTATTTGAACATACAAATAGTCTGAACAACACCTGCAGCCACATAATTGCCTTTAAAATGTCATTAATGCAGTTAATGTAATGCTTTTTAACAAAATCTAGCAAAGAAGTCATATCTTGTTTGCTTCTCTTTCAGTTCATGAGCTCCCTGCTGACCATCTGATCCCTAATATAATGTTCCCTCCTCTCCTGATTGTACACATGACCAGCAGCCTCAGTTGTCATTTTTACACACTTTTCTAAGGACTGGGTGTGTGATGGCCAGTCTGGAACCACCATGGGCTTATTCAGAAATGCCTTGATCTCTACTGTTATCATGGTAAGAGGAGGCTCAGAGACCCTGGAGTTCCAGTCAAGTAATTGGGTGAGTGTAGTTGCCTCAGTGTTGATCGATGGTGTTTTCCTGGGTCTCACACTGCTGTCTCCAAGCTGAATCTTCTCATCTTTTTCATCTCTGATCTTCAATATCTTCTCCATTGCATCTCCTCTCTCCTGTTCCTCTTCACTGCACCACATAGCTTGCAGAACAGACCCGCTGTAACCATACCAAGCAGACCTTCATACTGTAGGCATGACTATCTTCCTTACCTCTTCACACTGTTCTTTCAACAGTTGCAGCTGGACAAGGAGATGCCTGGGACCTTGTGTCCAGGGCTGCACCAAAGTTGAATCTCGCCCTGTGAGACTTGCATAACGGGCGCGCGCCCCCCTCCCCCATGGCGGGAGAGAAGAGGTGCGCTCGCTGTGTAAGTCGCCGGCATTCTAAACAGATCTGTCCCTCCTTGCTCTGACATCGCGTCAGAGGAGGGAGAGTCCAGATCTGCTTAGAGTGCCACAAGAAGACTTCAAGGGTGCATTTTGACTGTCTGCCGTTGCCTGCTGCCACTGAGAGAAGAAAAAGTGGCAACGGCAGGCAACGGCAGACAGCCGAAATGCGCCCCTTAAGCCTTTGCGCCCTGTGTGGCCGCACCGCTCGCACAGGGCTAGGTACGGTCCTGCTTGTGTCCAATTGCTATTGATTATGATATTGAACCAGTTCACATGTAAACCCCAACACAGAAATATGTAAAATAAATTGATAATTGAGGCACAAAAGGCATTAATATGCAATGCAAACACATAAAAACTATTATCAGAGCACTTAAACATATTTCAGTAATTTGTATATTTTTGCGTAATTTCCTAGAAATTACACAGGTACACTAAAAAAATTTTTTTTTAAACTGCCTCTAATGTTTCGATTGATTTTTACGTTTTTTGGTGCGCTGAATCCAAATCTGGTAACCAATTTGCTCCATCATGTGCAGATTTTTTGCTACATTGGGTTAGCAGTTTGAGGTGAACGTTTCAGATTGAGTGCGATCGAGATAAAAGTTTCTTGGATGAATTCTTTATACTAATTGTTTAGTAGTTATTCAAATAAGAATAAAGAAAATTGTAACAAGGCAGCACATAAGAATAGAGTAATGTCAACAAAACACACTGTGATGGTAGCAAAATTGTCTGCACTTAAAACAGCCACATACATGTGCACAAACATTGAGCATATAAGAGCGAGGTTAGACACAAAGCAAAGCAAAGAAATGTGCAAAAAATGTTGTACAGGTATGTATGTAAGAATAGAAAACGCAAACCGCGGGGGCGGAGCCCGATGTCCAGCGGGATGGTCGCATAACGCTGAGGCTCCCGAGAGGCCTACTCAGAATCCTGAATTAACACCGGACATACTTGAATTTCTGCTCTGATCTTGCCGGGGCACATTGGTGAGATGGCGGGGACCAAACCTACGCGCCTGGAATTTGGATCTCCAGCGGCTTCTCACGGCAAACGCTCCAAAACTGAACCCCCGTCCCCGCAGAAGGGGCTGGCTTTGCGCGAGGGCCACGAAATGCAGCAGGAAATCCTCGCAGAGATTAGAGGGGTTAAGGACCTCGTGCAGTCAAACGGTGTTGAAGCACTCCGAGCGCTGCGGGAAGATCTTGGTGTACTGCAAGGCAGGCTAGAGGGGCTCTCTTCGCGTCAGGACAAAATGGAGAGCATATTAGACTCCCATGCGGTCCGGCTATCCAAACTCGACAAAGTTGAATGTCAGGTGCGGGCCTTGCAGAAAGAAGTGGAAGATGGCAATAATAGAGCGCGTCGCAACAACCTACGACTCGTGGGCATACCGGAGGGAGCGGAATCGGGAGACATGAAGGAGTTTTTATATAAAATCCTCCCTTCCCTGCTCCAAATCACCTTTACCAAAGAATTGGAGATTGATCGCGCTCATCGTATACCCACAAACATAACGCTCAACAGGAAGACCCCGCGGCCCATCATCTTCCGACTTTTGAGATATCAACATGTGGAGCAAATTCACAAGCGCCTCTCGGGCAAAGGGCCATATGGAGTTTGAGAGCCACAAGATCTCCTTCTATCCTGACTTGGCTAAACCCACGGTTGACCGCCGAAAGCGCTTTCTGGAATTCCGGCCGAGGCTTCAACAACTACAAGCACGCTATGGCCTGATGTACCCGGCCAAGCTCCGAGTCACGCTTCACAATCAGACAAGAACATTTGAGGACCCTGATCTACTAGCGGAGTTTTTGGATGCTAAAGAAGCCGACTTGATGCGCTGACTTCCAGAGTATTCCAGCCAGTGTTCTCATATCCGCTGTACCTGCCATATTGGATTTGCCGCGGCTCAGCAAAGAGTCTGTCGAGGGCGGTTTATTGCCTTATTTTGATGATATCTGAGACCCGACTCCATCTACCCATAGTCGCCTCGATGAGTATCAGAGACAGTGTTAATTATGGACTCTGGTGTTTCTTTTCTTTTTTTTTTATGTCTCTATCTTCCTCTCTAGGGCCTCCTCCCGCAGACATATGGTCGCCATATTCATTGGGGGTTTTGCTTCTTCTCTAAGCTACTTTGGTACATACTTTTCAATATGGGGTGTATTAGCCAGCATACTCGGTGATTATGTCATTGCTGTACAGATTCTGATTATGTTGTATGTGTTCAAGCGTCCTTACCTAAAATGTCTATTACCGATTGATGGCACCATGTAAGATTTTATCATTGAACGTAAAAGGAATCAATAATCCGATAAAACGGAAGAAAATCCTAAGCTATCTAAGTCATGAAGCTGCGGACCTGATTTTCCTCCAAGAAACGCATTTAAATTCGAAGGAAACTCTTAAACTCAATATTAAACCTTACATGGTGGCCGCCTATTCCCCAGCCGTTTCTAAGAAATGTGGGGTTGCCATACTGGTTAGGAAATCTCTGCATGCTACTATTATTGCGACTAGCTCAGATACAGCAGGTAGATGGTCCAGAGTTCACCTCAAGATAGGTAACCTTGAAGTTACATGTATATGCCTTTATGCTCCTAATGTGGATGACCCTGCCTTTTTTGCTACCATTGCTCAGGTTGCGCAGGCCTCTGCTAATACTTCATTGATAATAGGGGGGGATTTCAATTTAGTTCTTGATCCCCTGATTGACAAACAGCCGCCTAGGACAAGTGGTCCCCCCAAGAGTCACACCACGCTTACCTCTGTGATCAAAGATCTTGCTTTAGTCGATCTATGGAGGTTACTACACCCCAATGAGCTTGACTTTACCTTCTTCTCTTCCCCTCACAAATCCCAGTCTCGCATAGATTTCTTTCTAATATCAAAACTGTTAGTTCCTCAGGTGGACACTGCAAAGATTCACTCCCAACATATTTCAGATCATGCTGCTATTTCTTTTCAATTACACACTACTGCACCCCAAGGGAATTCGGGGGCCTGGTTCTTTGATAGAGCCCTATTAACTCAGCCAGAGTTCCAGTTAGAAATTCGAGCAGCCATACAGGATTACTTCCATTTTAATTTACCCCAGGATACTGCAAATTGGGCTTGGTGGGAGGGTTTCAAAGCGGCCATTCGTGCAACGATCACTAGTTATCAAATTCGCCTGCGGAAACAACGCAAACAGCAGCTACTTATACTAGACCAACAAATCAAAGCAGGCGAACGAGTTCTAACTTCACGTACTGATCCATGCGTCTTAGTTCGCTTACAGCGTCTCCGTTTTCAATATAATGCAATCCTCTCAACTGCAGCTTCTAAGAGTATTGAGCTTCAACGAGGGACATACTACCGTGAAAACAACCGAGCCGGTCGACTTTTGGCCAACGCCTTGAAAGGTCAAAAAGAAGCCAAACGCGTAGCGGCCCTTCGAGCCCCACAGGGAGGGGGCATACTGACCACAGACTCCGATATCGTAGAACTCTTTCGGGATTTCTATACCCGTCTATATCAATCTGAATGTGAGTTCTCATCAGAGACCTTCGAGCGATTGTTTTCTGGTATTCAGCGGCCGACCCTTTCTGAAGCTGATAGGGATGCGCTGGATGAACCCTTCTCTACTTCAGAGATCCAATCTGCCCTAAAACGAACAGCCTCGGGTCGAGCCGCCGGGCCTGATGGTCTCCCGACCGAATTCTACAGAACGTTCAGTGCAGATTTAGTTCCCTACTTAAAACTCTATTTTACTGCCCTTGCGGTAGATACATCCTCTTTGGGATCCTTTTCTGCAGCTAATGTGGTAGTATTTGAGAAAGAAGGCAGAGACCCGCTGCTAACCGCCAACTACCGTCCAATCTCCCTACTTAATGCCGATTATAAGATCTTCGCAACGATCTTGGCCACCCGGCTATCTGACAGGATGGCCACCTTAATCCATCCCGACCAATGCGGTTTTATACCCGGCCGATCCACCGCTGACAATGCTCGGACCTTGTGCCATGTGCTATCCAGTGCTGCCAATTTAGACCACCCAAGGGTGGGTCTTTCCCTAGATGCTGAAAAAGCCTTTGATCGCCTAGAATGGCCCTTCTTATTTGCAGTTCTCCGATGGTATGGCTTTGGGGAGGGCTTCCTCCGATACCTCCAAGTCATGTATACTCAACCTGTTGCCAGTATTTGTGTAAATGCCATTAAGTCTCAGCCTTTTAATCTCCAAAGAGGCACGCGTCAAGGTTGCCCCCTATCACCAATGCTCTTTGATCTAGCTCTTGAACCCCTCGCCCTCCTTATTAGACAGTCCGCACGTATTCGAGGTGTCCCCTTCAGTCACAGAGAGATTAAACTCTCTGCATATGCAGACGACCTCATGCTCTTCGTATCCCTTGATTCGGTTCCAGCTGTCTTGGATCTGATTGATGGATACTCGCAATTATCGGGCTATAAAATAAACTGGACCAAATCTGTAGCATTCCCACTGAACCGCTGGGTACATGAGGCTGACATGCAGGCCTTTCCTTTCCTTTGGCAATCCCGCATGGTGAAATATCTTGGGGTCCATTACTGTTCTCCTTTAGAAGACACTATTAGTTTTAATGCCAAAGAGGTAGTCTCCAAAGTCCGTGAGCTCACAAATCGTTGGTCTCCCTTATCCCTTACCTGGTGGGGCCGCCTAGAAACTGTGAAAATGATGATAGTCCCCAAAGTGAACTATATTTTAGAAATGCTGCCATGCTTACTCCCGCTACACACCTACAAAGATATTGAGGGCCTTCTCGTCCGCTATCTCTGGCAGGGCAAACCACCAAGGATAGCTAAACAAAAACTACAGTCTGCGAAGGAACTAGGGGTACCCGCTTTCCTGATTTTCTCAGATATCATCAAGCCTTCCTACTTAAACAAGGTGCCCGATGGCTAGATGCCTCAACAGACAGCAGACCAGTTTGGCTTGACATAGAAGAGGAGCTTAGTAGCCCAATTCCGTTGATCCATCTCCCCGGTATGTCCCATGAAGTAGACACCCGCCATCCCCCAATGATTGTTGATACTCTTGCGGCCTTTAACACTCTCATTCTATCACTGGGCCCAAACGTATGTCCTCAGGACGGACTCCCGCTGTGGAATAACCCCAGAATTCAAGTCCTAAATAGAACGATAGCATGGAAACCCTGGTACTCTAGGGGGATCTGGACTCCCCAACAGCTCTTCTCTGCAGCTCGTTGGAAAACCTTTTCTGATTTACAAAAGGAATTTGCATTACCAGCGAAACATTACTTCAACACTGCCTCAAAAGTGCTCAAATCCTGCCGCCCTCTGTCCCTACTGAGGACGGGCTATTAGAACTAATTCACTCTATTAGTAGTACACATGGGGTAGCCTCTAACTTTTATAAACTATTATGTCAGGGTACAGATACTGCTACTTGTAGAGCCCAACAAGCCTGGGAGCGCGAACTGCAAACCACTTTAACCCCTGTGCAATGGAGCGTTTTCTGGAGCAAAGTAGTGCGGGTTTCCCGATCTGCCTCAGTTACCCAAACTCTCTTCTTTTTTGCACATAGATGCTTTTATACTCCAGAAAAAATAGCCAAATGGAACACAACTGCTAGGGACCAGTGTTGGTCTTGCCATACTGCTGTGGGAACCGTCGCTCATGTTATCTATGAATGTCCTCAACTACAGGTTTACTGGGGGCGGGTCTGGGGTCGTATTCAATTTATCTTACACCTCCACGAGCCTCTTTCTTGGAAGATTGTGGGACTCCGCTCAGTGGCGGAGGTCCCCTCTCTTCCTAAGAAGGGTCGCTTTCTCCTTGATTTCATGCTGGGTATAGCCATATGTTTAATCACGAGGAATTGGAAGGATAGCTCTCGACTTACTGTCAATGAATGGTGGAACCTCGTCTGCTTATATAGTAAATATGAGCAGATATCTCGGAGAGCTACTCCCCATACCCAAACTCACTCTCGCGTGTCTAAATGGCAGATGCTCAATGATTATGTACAATCTGCTCATTGCTCCGACATGTCTGTTTAATGTACACTCATCATGTTTCAGATCACCGTTAGGTTTTGTACCACAATAATGTCAGTACACGCCCGTTTCGGGAATGTTTAGTTTTCTAGAGAAGAAGCAGGGGGGAGGGGGGTGGCAGGGGTTTACTTTGGTGTATGTATCACATTCTATGTATGTATCTGTCTTTTAGCTGTATGTCTTCCTTTCCTTTGTTGTTATAAAACGAAAATAAAGAATTAAAAAAAAAAAGAAAACGCAAACCGCACCATTGCAATACATGAAGACAAACACCCGATGGTGTGAAAATAAAATTCTAATAAATGAGATCCGACACTGTGGTAATAACTAGCAAATTTTTATTTCAAAGTTTAGTAAAAACACGATATTTGTCAACACAGTTTAGATTTTAAAGTCATTCTTGGGTCAATCAATCTCCTGGTGGGCCCGTTTCTTCTACCCCTGAATGCTTCTCTTGGTGCGCTGCTTGGCGTATTTTTCATCTGGGGTTTCCCGCAGCAGCAACCAGCAGAAATCAGCCATTATAGTGGTGTTCCATCTTCCTTGGTACCTTCTCTCTCTGTCCTTGATGTCCTGGTGAAACCTTTCACCTTGTTCTTCACTGTACGCCCCCAAGTTTTCGGGAAAGTAGTTCACATGGGAGTGCAAGAAATGGACTTTCAGGCTCATGTTACAGCCTTGTTCTTTGAAGGCATTGAGCATCCTGGCAACAATATCCTTATAGTTCTCATCCCGCCTGTTCCCCAAGAATTTGAGAACAACATCCTTGAAGGAATCCCAGGCTTCTTTTTCCTTCTCAGACATTGTTTCAGCAAATGGTGCATCTGAAATGAGTTTCCTTATATCAGGGCCAACAAACACTCCTTCCTTTAGCTTTGCTTCAGAAAGTCGGGGGAACTTTGAGCAAAGGTACCGAAAGCACTCACCATCTTTTGGAAGGGACTTGATGAATTGCTTAATGAGACCCAACTTAATGTGGAGAGGTGGTAATAGAATTTTATCACGAGGTACCAAGCTCTCATGAAGAACATTTTTCTCACCGGGTCTCAAATACTCCAGAATTGGCCAGTCTTTTTTCCCCCAGTGTAGGTCGCGGGCCCGGCTATCCCACAAGCAAAGGAAGCAGGGATATTTGGTGAAACCGGATTGCTGCCCTAATAGCATGGATAGAATTTTAAAGTCTCCACAAATCATCCACTTAGGCTCATCATAACGAATCTTCTGAAGAATCAGGGCCAAATTCTCGTATTTTTCTTGGAGAATAACAGAGTGAGCAATAGGAACTGAAGCGAATGTGTTGCCATTATGAAGAACACCTTTTATGCTGTCTTTTGACGAATCAATGAACAGCCGCCATTCAGCAGGATCATACTTGAGTTTAAACTTTTCCATCACTCCGTATATATCGTTGCAAAATACCAAATCTTCCTCTTTGCTGAAATACTTCAAAAATTGTGTCTCGCGGTTGCGGTACCAATAAAAAGTTGTTCCTGGTGACAATAGATTTTTCTGTTGAAGCCGAGAACCTAGCAGTTGGGCAGCATCTTTTGGGAGTCCTAAATCCCGGACTAAATCATTCAATTCAGCTTGAGAGAAAAGTTCAGGTTTTGGATCTGGTTCAGTTTCAAACTCGGAAGTACTGGACTCATCGGGAAAAGCCATCTGATGAGTCTCATCATGATCAGAACCGTCCACACAAATATGATCCAAAGATTTTGGTGGTTCAGGCACAGGTACTTCGTTGCTATGAGGCATAGGCCTAATTGCTGAGGGAAGGTTGGGGTAACTTATTACGTTCTTATTTTTTAAGTTGTATCCCTTCACAATGTAAGAGCAAAAATAGCAGTCACTGCTGTGGTCTCTTTGTTCACGCCACATCATAGGTATTCCGAAACGAAATGCTTGTTTTTTACCTTTCATCCATAAGCGTAGATCTTCCTCACATGTCTTGCACACTTTGTGAGGAGCCCATGGTTTGTCTTGATCGCCTAACTTCAAACCGAAATAGGCGAAATATACTTTTTTAATAAATGCAAAAATGTTCCTCTGCCGCTTTTTCACGGTATATTCCCCACAAATAAAACAAAAACTGTCCGGAGAGTTGACGCAACCTCTGGCTCTGTGAGCCATCACAAATACACAGCACTGCAAACTACAACTGTAGTGAACCACTTCGGAATAAAGCTGGATTACGACTGAGCAAACAAAAGGTAATAATGAACTTGCAAGAAACTGATATTTGACAGGAACGTTCATGTCGCAACCACCGTGTTTGAGCGAGCGAACGAGGCGAGGCGAACAGGAAAGAACATGCGCCAGCGCGAGTACTGGATTTAGCCCCCCGCCTCCCAATTGTCCTGTTAATGTATAAAATGAATACAAAACACTCTAATATATCATGAGGGAGTGTTTCTAGTTAGTTAACCATTACAACCTCTATTTTGGGCCAAGAAAATAAACTGCAGTCGGCTAAAAAGAAATTATGTGAACATTCCTTATATGGGTAAGAAATCTAATTTTGCAAGAAAACGTGACATGATGGAACATTTTGGCTATTTTTCCTGGATTCAGCACCCCAAAATCTATAGGAATCAGTTGCAAAACTGGAGGCAGTTTTTTGGTAGTGTACCTGTGTTACAGGTAGGTAAATTACATATTACATAAAATTTAAAGCTAGTTGTTGATTTGCCACATGAAATTGTACCATTCTTTCACTAGTGTTTTTTTTTAAATTATGATATCTCCAAAATTGATAAACCCTTCTCCTCCAGTCTCACAAGGTCCTTCTGCATTTTCTTACAATTTGTATGTGATTTAACAACTGAATAATTTGGTTTCATCCACAAATTTAAATCACCTCGCTTGTTATTCTCAATTCTGAATCATTTATAAATATGTTAAAAAGCACTGGTCCTTAAACAGATCCCTGGGGTATTTTATTATTCACCTTCCTACATTGAGAAAATTGACCATTTATCTCAGTTTCTTATCTCTCAACCAGTTTCCATTCTACAATAGGACATTACCTCCTATGTCATAATTTTTTAATTTCCTCAGGAGTGGGACCTTGTCAAACCTTAATGAGGATGAATGGGACAAATGCAGAAATCTTCATCTCCTGAAGAATATCCAAACAAGAATATCCAAACAGGACTATCCAAACAAGCATGAACATCTTTGGCGTGTACATGTTTAATTTACTGATATAAGCAGTGAGGTGATTAATCTTGAGGAAAAAGGAAATCACAGATCATCTGGCATCATTTGTGTTTGAAGGATGAAGTCCCCTCCATGGAGGGCATCTGACTCTGTCCAAAACTCTGACCATATAGATAAGCATGTAGAGAGATAATGGTAACATGGATATCATAGATTATCATTATCCCCCTAGAGGACAGCAACCTTGGGCCGGAAGGACTGGGGTTTCTAGTCCCACAGGTGCTCCTTGTGGTCTTGGGCAAGCCACTTAACCCTCCATAGCCCATGTTCCCTGTAAAATAGTTATCCCCAAGTTATAATGCCCTGTTCAATGTAATTTCAGTTTGTTCAATGTAAACCGCACTGATGCAGAATAGCGCGGTATATAAGAGAATGTAAATAAATAAATAAAATAAAAATCATGATATGATAGAGTATTAAAAAAATACATAGAGAAGTTGTTGGTGTCTGAAAATAATGTGTTTGTGGGTGAAGCTCTAACTGCATGGGGGTTTCCAAGGCCAAGTCCTAACAGTATCTAGTGCTTATTTCCATCTTGGGTTGATGCTTGCCAGCCTTTGCCTTTGTAAACGTCACCACACCTTTCTTAGTACTTTGCAAATGTAGTAAGCTCCAGGTTCTCATAAGTTCCATGGAGATAGACCACTTGGTTCTTTAATGCCTTGCTTGCCAGCGCAGCATTAGAAGCTATAAAAATGTAGCCCACTGGTTACTGCAATAACTGTGGAGGCAGAGATAATGAGTTTGATCCTGCAGTGGTGTTATGTAAGAAGGCTGTCTGAGGCAATTCCTTCTAATCTAAATCAGTGCTGTCTGAGGCATTTCCTTTTTTAAGTTAAATCAGTGCTGCCAGCAAAAACATCCTCACAGTGCCATAACATAAGGTGCCGCATAAGGCGCCCAATAAGGCAATCCATAGGGCACATTATAAAGTGCCCTGTCCGCCAAGGCGCCTTCTAATATGCCCTATAGGGCGCTTTATAGGGTGTCTTATAGGGCGCTTTATAGGGCACCTTATAGGGCGCCCGATATGGCGCCTTAAGGTTACAGCACTGTGAGGATGCATTTTGCTGGCAGCCCTGATATAAATTAAAAGGAAAAGGCTCAGAATGCCTTATTAAATAATACCACTGTGAGATCAAACCCATGCCCTCTGCCTCCACAGTCATTGAAGTAACCAGTGGGCTACATCTCTAAAGCTACTAACAAACCCCTGGCTGGCTACAGAAAGACTGTAGGTCACCACACAAACTGTCTGCTGTGGTTACCAGGATAGAGTAAACCCACCTGTACCCATGATGCACTGCACATGCAGATCAGCAGTCTACAGCTGATCACAAGATGGGGTATACACCCCCACAGCACCTCGGCCTGGTAGGGGGAACTGACCGTGTGTGTTACTGGCACAGAGTAGCTACAGACCGTGACATTGTGCGGGTCCTCTGCTCACCCTGAGGGTGAGGTGGGGCGCCCAGCAGCAGGTCCGCAGCACCTGGCTTGGCTGAGATAGGCTATGCTGTAGGTCCCCATCAGTGCTAGTGTGTGATAGGTAGTCCTTGCAGATACACCTGTGTCCATCTGTCTTTCCCAGTTACGTCTAGCACTTGTGGACTATGATGCACCCAGAATAGTGCATATCCTGTGTGGGTGCCATGGTCACATATTATAAGTGAAGGGGGTGTTTGGACCCAAAAGCAGATTATATAGCACCATGCACCAACAGATCCACATTCTACATCTCTGCAATGGTGACAGTAGAGGGGACATCAACCCCAGTCTTGCTGGGGAATGGGCACCCTACAGGGCAGTCAATGCAGATCTGTATGCATCACATAAGGCAATAGCAGACAGGCAGTATGCTGGAAAAGCTCAGCTGCCCCCCACCAATATCTGACATTCACCAGCAGAGAGCACAGTCAGTCTCCACCCACTGCACCCTGCAAAGTGTTCCAGCCATACACATGCTAACTGCAGACAGTCTGTTAGCTAGTACATAGTGCATGCTCCTGGAGAAACTGCATGCACCCACAAATGGAATGCAAGCACACACACCAAGCAGGTATGTTAGTGATTAGGACCCAGAAAATGGAGCCCATAAATATCACTTGAGAAAAATACTGTACAGCACTATGGGGGAACCTAGCCATGCCGTGGTCACTGCACAGTCAGGGTGAGAGTGACCTCCCAGCATGAAATGCTGTGGCCACCCTGTCCATGCAGGTGGTGGTCGGGCATTACAATGTCCCAGCCATTGCCCTATGCCCTGTGCAGATGCATCCTGCCCAGGCCACCCTGTCCGGGCCATACCCACAGTACCTTGCTCCTCATTATACACATTGGCATGCTAACACTGGAAACAGTGCAAGCATTGTGGGCTCAGTAAGGTGTAGGCAGCCACAAAACACTGGATAGACATACACACACTCCCACACCTATGCCAGCATTATGCAAATATAGAGGTTTTCAGCAGCCCTGGCCACCACACCAGTCCTGGGCACAGTGCAGGCATGGCTATGGTACGCAATACTGTTGGGGTCACTCGCCGGGGTGGTAAACACTGTCAGAAACCAAAACTGAAACACACTCCACAGATATCAGATAGGTTGCTATGATGCAGCTCTGTCAACAAATTGTGTTTAACTTAGGATTTGTTGTCTGCCATTAATCATAGTAACCTTTTGATATACTGTATGTGTAACGTGTTCCCAAGTTTAGGGTGGCATTGCTAAGGTATGCAGATGCCAGTATTGGGAGATGCTGCTCCACGCAGGGCCCAACAGCCTGACTCTCCATGAGGCTTTGGATAGTGGAGCCTGTGGGTGTGGGTGTGTGTGCCCCTGTTGGCCACTGCTCTAGGGCAGAGGCTCCCAACTCCGGTCCTGGTGGGCCAAACACTGTTCAGGTTTTCATGTTGTCCCTAATGAATATGCATGAGGTACATTTGCATACAATGGGGCAGTGCATACAAATGCAGCACAGGCATATTTATTAGGGACAGCATGAAACCTGAATGGTGTTTGGCCCTCCAGGACTGCAATTGGGAAACTCTGCTCTAGGGATTGAACATATTTATGGTGTCTGTGCTATGTAGGGTAAAATATAAGCATTTCAGGCATGTTTATTTTATCTGCAATAAAGGTTCCATCTTTATTACCATGGTTTAGTACTGGGTAAAATATGGGAACAAGATTGGCAGGAGCCACAGCTGGGACTTGAACCTGTGACTTTCTGCCCCTGAACACATTGGCTGTGTGTACTGCACCAAACTGTTGCCACAGGAGCAGATCATTCCCTGGGGATACCATAACTGTTCGTCAGACAGACGTTTGTTGCAGTGCACGGCACCCACCTAAACGGGGCTTGGCCGTGGTCTGCTGTGGGCAGATGCCACTGCCCCCTCCGCCACCAGCACCCCTCCGCCACCATGCTGACATGCCTTTGCTGCACATTGCTGACTGAAATGGTCTCTCACCCCTGCAAGTGTGCCTCTAGTGCGAGATTTTCACTGGCGCTAATTTTCAGACCTTCATTTCACGGCTTTAGTGTGCATGGGGCCTCTCCCCGCCCACTCTCCGCCCATTGACCCCTTATCTCTGCCACTAGGGAGCCTTACTCTGCCCTCTGGGGAGCCGTACTCCACCCTCTGTGCACCTTAATGCCACAGGAGACGTTATCGCATGAAACCTGACATTCTCGCATGGCAATGCGCCATTATCGCATGATAACATCATGTATCGCGCGATAACATCGCAGCTGCGCCGTTAGTGCCGTTTAGTAAACATACTCCTAAGTTTTAGTAGAAGGAGATGTCTGTGATACAGGTTAGCTAAGAAAAACTGTACACAAACAGCAAGAGAAAAAGTAGTGCCCTCAAAGAACCTACGTGTGCAAGCCACTCCAATAAAGAAAAAGGAAAAAAAAACACAAGCAAGCAGTCCTTCGTTACAAAAGGCATTAATGTTCTAAACACTAACAGGGTTATTCTGTGCCACAAATAGAAGAGATGGACGTCCCAACGGGATGGAGTCGGGCCCTAGGCATACAAATAAGTAGAAGAACAACATTTAAAAAATCTTTGCTGGTGTCGAATGAACTGGTTTGCTAAGGACATCACTAGCTGCCTCATATAGAATGGCAAAGGTTCATATGCTACATATTATACAAAGGATAGACACAACATATATGGGGCTATACCAGATGCATAGAGAGGTTACAACTCTGGAACTCCTGCAAGGACTCCTGATAGTACAGTGTGACTAGCATAAGCAAAGTAACTGAACTAAAGTGATACTTTGCAGTTGTAATCAGGGTGGTCCACAAAAGCCTGGCAAGAATTAAACAATTAGCAGCACAAATTGTTAAAGGTGCCAGATAAGGCACATATGAATACCAAAAAGTAAATACTCACAGATGGAGTGCAAACAAATTACACCAATTTTGTAAATTATTATGCGTTAAAAAACCCCGTGCCTAATAACTACCTGCTGTACATATTTTATTTATTTCAAGCTTCAATGTTATACCACAACAGTCTATAGAGCAGTAGGCAGTATACCACATCATAAAAACAATAAATCTATGCAAAAGTCATGAAGGACTACCAAAAGGGACTGCTTCTACTGGAAAGAAATCTGCACTTCAAACTATTTACTTCTGGGAAATTCTCAAAATCTCAGGGAAAAGGGAATTCTTTGTATTTGTGAAATCTATGTTTTAGAATCCTGTGTATTTGTTAACTCAGTCAAAGCCTAGTATCAGCAGAGAGCTGCTAATTTAAATTTGAAACTCAAGAGGGCCTAGTATCAGCAGATAGCTTTTAGTTTAAATTTAAAACCCAGTATTCTTCTTTAATGGACAGAAGTACCTCACCCCCTACACTATATTAGTCTTTTGGATTTTTGCAGCCCAAGTGCATGACCCTACATTTTTTAACATTAAATTTCAGCTGCCAAATTCTAGACCATCCTTCATGCTTAGCTAGATCCCTCTTCATGTTATCTACTCCTTATTGGGTGTCTACTCTATTGCAGATTTTGGTATCATATGTAAATAAGCAAAACTTACCCAACAGCTCTTCTGCAATATCAGTAACAAAGATGTTAAAAAGAATCAGACTAAGGAAAGATCCCTGCGGCACACCATTGGTAACCTCCTTCTCCTCAGAGTGAGCTCCATTTACCTGTATCCTTTGTTGCTTCCTATTCAACCAATTTCTAACCTGTCAGTAACTAGGGTCCATCCCTAGGATGCTCAGTTTGCTTATAAGTTGCCTGTGCGGAACAGCGTCAAAGGCTATACTGAAATCCATCTAGGACTGAACATGTAGATAGCCTTGGTTTAATGGGAGAAAACCAACGTGGATTTAGTCTGTTATATTTTTTTGAATAAATCGATAGACAAAGATGAGCAGGTTGATACAGTGTATCTGGATTTTCAGAAAGCCTTTGATAAGGTCCCTCATCAGAGAATCTTGGCAAAATTAAAAAGTCGTGGGATTGGAGGCAAGTGTAGTATTGTGGATCACGAACTGGTTAAAAGATAGAAAGCAGAGAATAGGGATAAATGGCCAATTTTGTCAATGGAAAAAGGTGAATAGTAGAGTATCCCAGGGATCTGTGCTGGGCCCACTGCTTTTTAACGTATTCATAAATGATCTGGAAACAGGAATAATGAGTGAAGTGATCAAATTTGCAGATGACACAATATTATTCAAAGTTGTTAAAACACAAGAGGATTGTGAAAAATTTGCAAGAGGACCTTGAAAAATTGGAAGTGTGGACATGCAAATTGCAGATGAAATTTAATGTGGACAAGTACAAAGTTATACACCTAGGAAAGAACAACCCAAACTATGGTTACACAATGCAAGGTAACATCTTAGAAACCAGCACCTAGGGAAAAGATTTAGGTGTCATCGTGGATAACACATTGAAACCCTCTGCCCAGTGTGCAGTGATGGACAATAAAGCAAATAAAATGCTAGGTATCATAAGAAAAGGAATGGAGAATAAAACAAGGGATATTATAATGCAGCTGTATCATTCCATGGTGCAACAGCCTTGAATATTGTGTGTAATTCTGGTCACCATATTTTGCAAAGGATATAGCTGAATCAGAAAAAGTACAAAGAAGAGCAACAAAAATGGTAAAGGGAATGAAAGGATACCCCTATGTGGAGAGGCTTAAAAGGTTGGGGCTTTTCAATTTGGAAAAGAGATGGCTGAGGAGGGATATAATAGAGGTCTATAAATTAATGAATAGAATGGAATAGATAAACATAGATCGATTGTTTATGCCATCAAAAACTAGAAAGACTAGAGGACATACAATGAAGCTACAATGCAACCCATTTAAGACTAATAAGAGAAACTATTTTTTTACTCAATGTGTAATCATACTCTGGAATTTGTTACCAGAGGATGTAGTAAAAGCTGTTAATGTAGGGTTTAAAAAAGGTTTGGACAAGTTTCTGGAGGAAAAGTCCATAAACAATTATTAAAGAGAACCAGAGAAATCCACTGCTTGCACCAGAATGAACATTGTGGAACCTGTATGCCTTTTGGGAAACTACCATGTTGTTGTTGTTGTTGTTAAGTGCCGTCGAGTCAGTGTCGACTCATGGCAACCCTCTGGATAGTTGACCTAAATTATTTTTGATCATCAGTCATGCGACTCATTGTTGATAGAGTGGCACCCAGAGCTGCTATTATATCGATCCATCTCATTGCCGGCCTTCCTCTTTTGCGTTGACCTTCTACCTTGCCAAGCATCATATTTTTCTCTAATGATCTCTCTCTTTGCATGAAGTGTCCAAATTATGAAAGTCAAAGTCTTGTCATCTGAGCTTCTAAGGAAAGCTTAGGTTTAATCTCCTCTAGTACTGACTGGTTTGTCTTTGGGCAGCCCATGATATACACAGTATTCGTCATCATCATCATAATTCAAAGGCATGAATTTTCTTTCTGTCTTTTTCACTGTCCAACTTTCACATCTATATGATGTTATTGAAAATACCATGGCTTGGATAAGTCAAATCTTTGTATGGAGAGAGTCATCTCTGCTCTTGAGAATCTTATTTAGGTCCTTCATAGCCATTCTGCCAAGAGCAATTGTTCTCAGATTTCTTGACTGCTTGTCCTTTCTTTATTGATTGTTGATCCAAGTAGGTTAAAGTTTTCAACTATTTTAATTTCTTCTCCATCAGAGATGAACTTATTGATTTTGCCGGTTGTCAGGAAATTTGTCTTCTTAACATTAAGGTGCAGCCAATTTTAAGACTATGGGGTATGTTTGCTAAACCGCGTTAACATAGCAGATGCTACATTAATGCATGTTAGGTAACGTTAATGTGCGTAAATGTAACGTGCATTAACGTTACCTAACGCGCATTAATGTTCCCTGCCGCAGTAAGTCCCACAGAGGGTGGAGAGAAGGGGTCAATGGGTGGGGAGTGGGCGGGGAGAGGCCCTCTTCCACACTAATGGGGGGAAATGAAGGGCTGAATCTTACCGTGACTGAAAACCTGGCGTTAACACACATTTGCAAGAGAGAGAAACAATTTCAGTGTCAGCAATGTACAGCAAAAGGCAGGGAACCCAAGAAACGTGATAGTAGTGGTACATTTGCAACAACAGCATAGTGCCCAAGTAGGAAAGGCCACTATGGTGATGGTGCAAATGGGGCATAGGGGGCTGCAGGTGGGACATGTAGTGGGGGCAGTTGCGGCACAGGGTGGACTAGGCAGTCACCTAGGTGGAACATAGGAACATAGAAACCAGACATCAGCAAGACAGCAGCTGACAAAGGCCAAACACAATCCACCTACATCTACCTGGTCCACCCTAGCTAACAGTTGCCATGGCACTGATCTGACATCCCACCAGCCAACCCTCCCCCAAGTGGAAGAGACATAATATTGGCAGGCGGTTATAGGGCGGATGTGAGGATGCCCATGTATGCCTCGCCACCCCAGACCCCGCTCCTTAGGCGACCGTCTACACACACAGTGGATGGCCTGGGACTGCGCACTACCAGCACTAGCAGCATATGGTCATGTCAGCATTGAAGGGGGGTATGTGCCCGTGCTGGAGGGGGCAGTGGCACTTGCCTGCAGTGGACCTATGCCATGACCTGTACCAGTAAGTGGTGTGCAGTGCAACATAAAAGGTCTGGCTGAGGAAATGTACGGGTAGCTCCATGGAATACTGTGCATGTGTGGTGCAGTACACAAAGCCAGTGTGTCCCAAAGCAGAGGGTCACAGGTTCAAGTCCCAGCTATGGATCCTGCCAAGCATGTCCCTACAATGCAGATACAACAGCAACATGTGTAAAGCTCAAAACAGCTGTGAACTGGGGTACAAACACCCACTCACACAGGCTCCACAATCCAAAGTTGCATGGAGAGTCATGCTGTTGGCCCCAGCACGGAGCTGCAGTTATCACCAGAGCACTACTACCTCCTGCACAGTTTAGCAATGTCGGCACTGTGATCAGGGCAAGTGTGGCAGGCAGGGCTGCCAAACACCCCTATTTTGCACAATGCTGCAATAGGAGTGTGTATGTGTGTGTATGTTTTGTGGCGGCACACACCTCACTGGGCCCACAATGTCCCACTGTTACCAGTGTTAGCCTGAATATGTGCATAATGAGGAGCAAGGTATTGTGGGTATGGCCCAGACAGGGCGGATTGGCCAGGATGAATCTTCACAGGGTGTGGGGCAATGGCTGGGACACTGTAGTGCCTGACTACCTCCTGCATGGACAGGGTATCCACAGCATGTCATGCTGGGAGGACACTCTCACTCGGACCGAGCAGTGACCATGGCATATCTAGGTTCCCACATAGCACTCTATACTGTCTACCTCCAGTGATACCTGTGTGTTGTTAATGCTGGGGCTCTATCACTGGGATGCCTGTTTGGTACGCATAGCTTCTCTGTGAGCATGCCCTGTGGACTGTCTGCAGTTAGTCTGTGCATGGTTAGAACATCTTGAAGGGTGCTGCAGATGCAGTCTGACTGTGGTGTGAGACAGTTGAGGTTTTCCAGACTCTAACCCCAGCATTACTGCTAGTCTGCCCCAGTCACAGATTATGGCTCTCACGCACCAACGCTGGAGGGCTGTCTTATAGCAGCAGAATGGAGGTTGTTTCACAGGGGCTCAGGCACCTGTCCCTTACTTACAAAAAGGGGTGCTTATGGGCCCTTTCACACTGCTACACAAACCTCATGCAAGTTTAGAAACCCCTCTGCCCTTATAACAGATGCCCATGTCAGCCAGACCCTAACACTGGGTACACACTAATATGGGTGGTGTCTGGTCCCAGAGAACCACATGTGACTGCAGAACACAGATGAACACCAAATTACCTTCAGATACACTGCAAGGAACACCTGTCATACATTGGCAGCAATGGGGGATGTACAGCAGGACCTATTTCTAGCACCATATGTACTGTGGACCTAGTGCTTGGCACCCATCCTATCCCTCAGGGTGAACACAGAACCTGCACAATGACATGGTCTGTAGCTACTCTGTGCCAATATCACACAATGTCAGTTCGTCTTTCCAAGCTGAGGTACCGGAGAAGTGCTGACCCCATTTGGTGATCAGCTCTAGACAGCTATTCAGCATGTGCATTGCATCATGGGTACTGGTGGGGTTACTCCATCTTGGCACTCAGCGTACACAGTTTGTGCAGTGACCTGCAGTCCTGTACCCAGCCATTGCTGTGAGATACACCATGGAGGTATAGCCTACTGGGTAGTACAATGCTGTTCATGGGTTCAATTCCTCATTGTTCCCACCTTTCCTACTCAAATAGTTTACATGATTGTAACAGTCATATTTTTGCAGAGCTGTGCCGCCAGCCCATAATACCCTCGTCACAGTTGCCAACATTCCTTCGGTCCATCTATCTGCATCTGTCAGCTATGTAGAGTCCTGTCTGCCTGTGCAGGCTGCCACCTCATGTCCTGCACTGCTACCCTTTCCTCCATTGTGCCTCTTCGTGCTTGCCTCGCCTGTGCCTTATCTGCATGGCACCACCACTCCTCTGTCCACCCATCATTGTAACTATCCTGCCACCTCCGCCTCCACTGGGGGACATGTATTCCCATCATCTGCCAACCACTGTCTTTCTAGTACTTTACATTGCCAACACCCTGTGCTATGGTACAGTTGCCCCCACCATGTTTGTCAACAGTACTGGCAGCCACATGGGATGCCCGCAGATATAGCAGGTTCAGCAGCTCCCAGCTCTCCCTCCTTCACTCACCTGTTCAATGCCTTTCCTCGGTGCTCTACCTAGTGTTAGGCCTACATCTGCCTCTATGCCTCACAGGTCACGCATGTCATCCTGAAGCACCTTGCAGCCCTTAGGGCACACTGACTTAGGGCACCGTAAACTTATTAGGCCACCTTAACCTATGGATCCGTAACCCAGGGTGCCTTCTAAGGTGCCTTGTCCAGGGGTGCCTAATACGGTGCTTAGCCTATGGAGCCCTATAGGGCACCTTACAAAGCACCTTATGAGGCACCTTACAAGGCACCTTATAAGGTGCCTTGTAACACGCGTTAGTCTAAGGCACCCTGTAATGCGTGTTAGCTGATACGGCTTGCCATAACGATGCACCACCCACGCCTTTATATGGGCATCTGTACCATTACCGTGGAACCTAATGCGGTAACATTACCGCAGTTTAGTAAACATACCCCATAGTTTTTTAAAAAATGCATATTTCAGAAATCCTTTTCAGGAGGGATTAAGGGAGTTATTCCTTTCTTTATTCCCCCCTCCAAACTGAAATCAAATGAAGACAGTGGCCACTGTAACTAATTGGTGATATGTAAACATTGGTGTGCAAAATACCTACTAACACACATAGGTTACATGTGTAAGTTGCAAAGTAAAAACTTGCATGTATGAAGTGCTGCACTTCAGGGCATGTTTACTAAGCTGGGCTAACACAGTTAGCACACACTCTTTGTGACTAGATCCCATTGAATAATTGGAACTAGTTACATACAGCCTGTACTGTTAGCCCAGTTTAGTAAACGTGTTCCTCACATGTGTAGATTGCCAAGTTTCCTCCAATGCTTTTTCCCACATGCCAGTTTTTGAAATGGTTCCTCCCACTGTACATGGGTACCTATCTAGGCATTCATGCCTGTAGTTCTTAATACTTATTTTAGAAAAGACTCCACGTTTGCAGAGCCTTTAATAAAATATCATTGGAATTGTGTACATTGCAGTCTTGGTTTCTCATTTCTGATCTGCATATACTGAATATGCTCTCTCATGTCGTGTCAGCATGATTGTCAAAGATTTCCCAAGATTCTCATTGCTAGTATGTGCAGAATATCAACAAAGCAAATTGGAAAACATGCTATGCTTGAGTAACTAAATAAAGTGAAACCAAATATATTTTCACAGTTCTCCTTCCCAGGCAATTATTCCATTCACCTCACATGTCACAATGGAATATGACAATATGATTTAGAGAGAAAAATTCAGTGCATTCATTACGTACTAAAATCTCTGAATATGAAAATATATGCTCCTCTGCTTTCATTATTTAAGCAATTATGCACTGCTACAACCCTCCTTTAATCTGTCATGATTCTATTGGTGTCTTTTTAGATGTAATTTTTAAAATTAGGATCTGCAATGTCCTAATAGGGCTTTTGTGAATTCTTGTCACTCTTTTATGTAAATGTTTCAGTTGAACTTTGTTGTTATGGTCCTATGATGGCACTAATGACTTGAAAGAATTACATTTACATCATGGACCTATGCACTGACCAGTTAGCATTGATAAAATGTGTGCTCGTATCTCAGGTTTCATGACAATTTGGTCCTAGTGGGTCTGTACAATGGGAAAGAGGGACCTGAGGACTATCAGAGCACTGTGTGGGGGTTTGGATATTGATGAAGGGCCTGGGAGAAGAATTCCCTATGTTAACCACTTTAGGGGGTATGTTTACTAAACCGTCCTAATGTTACCGGTGCTAGTTGCAGCGTTAACATGAAGAATGCCATATAAGGAAGTGGGTGTTCCGGCGTCAAGGCAACAATAGCTGGTTATCACACAATAGAGAGCGCCTTGCCATCATCTTGTGATAGTGTTGGTGTCGTGGCTCATTAGCGCGCGGTAGCCTTAATTACATAGCAGCACCACAAAAACAGCTAAAGAGGTGTAGCCCACTAGATACTACAATGACTGTGGAGGCAGAAGTCATGAGTCTGATCCCACAGTGGTGTTCAGTAATAAGGCTGTCTGAGAGATTTACTTTTAATTTAAATCAGTGCTGCCAGCAAAAACACCCTCACAGTGCCATAGGTGCCTCATAAAGCGTCCTATAGGGCGCCCTATAAGGCACATTATAAAGTGCCCTGTCCGCCAAGGCACTGGGATAGTGTTCTTGCTGGCAGCACTGATTTAAATTAAAAGGAAATCCCTCAAACAGCCTTATTAAAGAACACCATTTCAGGACTGAACTCATGACCTGGGCATCCACAATCATTGTAATAACCAGTGGGCTATATCTCTATAGCTTCCAGCACAGCGCTGGCTGGCTATGGAAAGACTGCAGGTCACCACACAAACTGTCTACTGTGGTTACCAGGATAGTGTAAACCCACCCGAACCCATAATACACTGCACATGCATATCATCAGTCTATATCTGATCACAAGATGGGGTAAGTGCCTCCACAGCACTGCGGCCTGGTAGGGGGAACTGACCGTGTGTGTTACTGGCACAGAGTAGCTAGACACCGTGACATTGTGTGGTTCCTGTGCTCACCCTGAGGGTGAGGTGGGATGCCCAGCACCAGGTCCTCAGCACCTGGATTGGCCTAAGAAAGGCTGTGCTGTAGTGCCATCAGTGCCAGTGTTTGACAGGTTATCCCTGTACATACACCTGTGCTCATCTGTATCTCCCAATCACATCTAGTCCTTGTAGACTATGATGCATCCAGAATACTGCATATTCTGTGTGGTTGCGATGGTCACTTGTTATAGAAGAAGGGTGGCGTTTGTACCCAAAAGCGGATTATGTAGCACCACCCAACCCTGTTCTCACTGGGTCAGGGTGGGGGAACAGAATCTCCCACCAACAGATTCACACTTTGCTTGGCCTTGGTGTTCTGTGGGCAGATGCCACTGCCCACTCCACCACCAGCACCCCTCTGCCACCATGCTGGCATGCCCTTATGCCTGTGGTGCTGGTGGTGTGCAGTCACAGGCCATCCAGTGACCCAGTAGGCGGCTGCCTATGGTGTGGGATCTGGGGTAGGGGTGCCTACATAGACATCCACGCTTCCCCCCAGAACGGCCTGATAAGGGTCAATGGGTGGAGAGTGGGCGGGGAGAGGCTCCAGGAACACTAACGCTGTGAAATCCAGATCTGAACACTAACGCCAGTGAAACCCTCGCGTTAGAGGCACATTTGCAGGAGAGAGAATCCATTTCAGTCAGCAATGTACAGCAAAGGCAGGGACACCCAGAAAAGTGATAGTAGTGATACATGTGCAGGAACCAAAAAGGCAAATAAACATATAAAATGACCAGAACCACATCTGAAATCCCAATAACCAAGCTGGACAATAGTGATATTAATGATAAATATAAAGCAACACTACTGACAAAGCGTAAAAAGGAAGATATAATGTTTGGAAAGGTCTATGCCCTGTCCCCCTACAAAGTGAATGATCCCACATTGAAATAGCAGTGATCAGGGTTCTAGTCATTTATATTGGGCAGATTTGTTAGGGCGTGCACATGTGCAGGAACAGCGGAGTGGGCACGTAGGAAAGGGCAACTGTACTGATGCTGTAAATAGGATAAAGGGGGCTGCAGGTAGCACATGCTGTGGTCTGGCTGTGGCACAGTGCGGACTAGGCAGATGCCTAGGTGGCACATAGGAATGCCAAAACTATAAAGCAGCAAGACAGCAACTGACGAAGGACCAACATGGGCACGAGTGTGTGTCCCACAGTGTCACAGGGGATATTACCCAGCAGGTACCCCCAAGGGCACATAACATTGGCAGGCAGTGCTGGGGGGAAGCACACATCCATGTAGGCACCCCTACCTGAGAACCCACACCATAGGCAGCTGCCTACCGGCACACTGGATGGCCTGGGACTGCGCACCACCAGCACCACCGGCATAAGGGCATGTCAGCATGGTGGCGGAAGGGTGCTGGTGGTGGAGGGGGCAGTGCATCTGCCCACAGCAGACCACAGCCAAGCCCCGTTTAGGTGGGTGCCATGCACTGCAACAGTCAAGGTCTGTCTGACAAACAGTCATGGTATCCCCAGGGAATGACTTGCCCCTGTGGCAACAGTTTGGTGCAGTACACACAGCCAGTGTGTTCAGGGGCATGAAGGTCACAAGTTCAAGTCCCAGCTGTGGCTCCTGCCAACCTTGTCCCTGTATTTTACCCAGTACTAAACCGTGGTAATAAAGACAGAACCTTTATTGCAGATAAATTAAACATGCCCGAAATGCCTATATTTTACCCTACAGAGCACAGACACCATAAACATGTGCAATCCCTAGAGCAGAGTTTCCCAATTGCAGACCTGGAGGGCCCAGCACCATTCAGGTTTCATGCTGTCCCTAATAAATATGCCCGTGCTGCATTTGTATGCATCTCCCCCATTGTATGCAAATGTATTCATGCATATTCAAGATCACACAGTTTCTCCAGGAACATGCACTATATACTAGCTAGCAGACTGACTGCAGTTAGCATGTGTATAGCTGGAACACCTTGCAGGGTGCAGCGGATGGAGACTGACTGTGCCCTCTGCTGGTGAATGTAAGATAGTGGTATGGGGCAGCTGAGCTTCTCCAGCATTCTGCCTGTCTGCCATTGTCTTATGTGATGTGTACAGATCTGCATAGATTGCTCTGCAGGGTGACTGTTCCCCAGCAGGATTGGGGTTGATGGTCCTCTCTACTGCCACCAGTGTAGAGATGTACAATGTAGATATGTTGGTTGGAGATCCTGTCCCCCCACCCTGAGCCACAGAGATCCTGTTGGGTGGTGCTACATAATCCACTTTTGGGTCCAAACACCCCCCTTCACCATGGCACCCACACAGGAGATGCACTATTCTGGGGGCATCATAGTCTAGAAGAGCTAAACATGACTGGAAAATACTGATGGATATAGGCATATCTTAGATGTGTCTGCAAGGGCTACCTATCACACACTGGCACTGATGGGGACCGGCAGTATAGCCTATCTCAGCCAAGCCAGGTGCTGCGTACCTGGTGCTGGGTGCCCCACCTCACCCTCAGGGTGAGCACAGGACCTGCACAATGTCACGGTCTGTAGCTACTCTGTGCCGGTAACACATATGGTCAGTTCCCCCTCCCAGGCCTAGGTGCTGTGGGGGTGCATACCCCATTATGTGATCAGCTATAGACTGTTGATCTGCATGTGCTGTGTATCATGGGTACGGGTGGGTTTACCCTATCCTGGTAACCACAGCAGACAGTTTGTGTGGTGACCTTCAGTCTTTCTGTAGCCAGCCAGCAGTGTGGTAGTAGCTATAGAGATGTAGCCTACTGATTACGTCAATGACTGCGGAAGCAGCAGTCATGGGTTTGATCCCACAGTGGTGTTATTTAGGAATGATGTCTGAGGCTTTTCCTTTTCATTTCAATCAGTGCTGCCAGCAGAAACACCTTCACAGTGCTGTAGCCTAAGGTGCCTCATAGGCACCCTATAAAGTGCCCTGTAAGGTGCCCTGTAAAGCACCCTATAAGGTGCCCTATACAGCACCCTATAGGGCACATTATAAGGTGCCTTGGCAGACAGGGCACTTTATAATGTGACCTATGGGGCACCTTATAATGTGACCTATGGGGTGCCTTATGAGGCACTTTAGGTTACAGCACTGTGAGGGTGCTTTTGCTGGCAGCACTGATTTAAATTAAAAGAAAATGCCTCAAACAGCCTTTTTAGATTACACCACTGCAGAATCAAACCCATGATCTCTGCTTCCACAGTCATTGCAGTAACCAGTGGGCTACATCATTACAGCTGCTAGCACTGTGCTGGCATGTACTTAGGATTAATGCGCGTTAACGTGCCACGGCGCCCACTATCATGCAATACAGATTCTTGCTATCTTAGGATTGGAATGCCCACTCCTTATATGGCATTCTTCACATTATCGCTGCAACTAGCGCCAGTAACATTAAGGGGTATGTTTACTAAACTGTCTCAATGTTACTGGCGTTAGTTGCAGTCTTACTGTGACGAATGCCATATAAGGTAGTGGGCGTTCCGGTCTTAAGGTAGCATTTTGGGTTATCACGCGATAAAGTCCGTTATCGTGCAATAGAGGGAGCAATGGCACGTTATCACGCGCTGACCTGCAATCACAACAACAGAGGTGTAGCATACTGGTTAATACATTGACTGCCGATACAGTGGTCATGAGTTTGATCTCCCAGTGGGCTCAGTTAAAAGACTGCCTGAGGCAATCCCTTTTCCTGCTTGTAACAGTCAAACACATCCCAACAATTTGCACTGCCAGCCAAAAACGCCTCACCCCAGTGCCGCAACCTAATGCACCTTTTAGGGAGCACAATAAGGCACATCATAAAGCACCATGTCATCCAAGGCAGGTCATAATGTGCCCCAGAGGGCAGCAGGAAAGGTTGGCACCCTCCAAGGCAGCATATAAGGCACCCCATAAGCTGGCCAAACCTAAGGTGCCATGAAAGATGCCCCAGGGATGCCAAGGTGACACAGAAGATGGTGCCCAGGGGTACAAAGGTGCCCCAAAGCCACAAGCATAAAATGTATGGCTCAAACACAGATGTAACCATAACACTGCACAGAGTACCAAGGAAAGGCAATGAACAAGTGATGGAAGGAAGTAGATGACGGAGCTCATGGACCAGTCAAATCTGCATGCAGCCCATGTGGCAGCAGGTAAAGTGGACAAACATATCGGGGGCAGCTGTGCCGATGTACAGGGTGATGGTAATGTACACTGCAACAATGACAGTGTGTGGCAGAGGATAGGGATACGTGTCCACCAGAGGAGGTAGAGGTGGCAGGATAAGTGCAATGACAGGAGGACAGAGGAGAGCAGTGCCATGCAGAGCAGACACAGGAGAGGCAAGTATGAAGAGCCGCAATGCAGAAAAGTGCCAGGGCAGGACATGGGGTAGCAGCCTGAACATTAGGGCAGGGCGCCACATAGCTGGCACACACACATAGACAGACAGAAGGATGGATGGCAACAGTGATGAGGGTATAATGTGGCGGCAGCACAGATCTGCACAGATATGACTGTTACACGAATGAAACGTAGTTGTGTAGGACAGCCATTAAAAAAAAAGGGGAACAGAGAGGAATTGAACCCATGATCTCTGCTTCTGAAATCATTGCATTAACCATTGTGCCATATCACTATGGGAGTTATCATACCAATGGCTGGCTACAGAAAGAGTGCACATCACCATAAAACTGTCTGCTGTGGCTACCAGGATAGGATAGAACCAACAATACCCATAATGCAATTTACATGCAGAACAGCAGTCTACATCCGCTCACCAGATGGGGTATGCACCTCTACAGCACATCAGCTTGGTAGGGGGGAATGACCGTGCATCTTACTGGCACAGAGTACCCACAGGCCATTCCAATGTGCATGTTCTGTGCTCACCCTGAGGGTGAGGTGGAGTGGCCAGCACCAGGTCCGCAGGGTTGGTTAAGTTGGTCTATGCTGCAAGTCTCTGTCAGTGCCAGTGTGTGACAGGTATTTGTTACAGACACCTTTAGTAGGTCTCTGTGTCCATTTGTAATTGCTAGTCATATGTGGACCATGATGTACACAACATAGTGTATATCCACTGTGCTTGCAATGGTCACTGGTTTAGGGAGCAGGAGTGTGTCAGGACACAAATGGTGACAATGTACTTAACAAACTGCCCTCTCTGGGTCAGGGTGGGGGACATGATCTGCCCTCCCCCCCCCCCAACAGATCCACTCTCTCACCCTTTGCAATGGGGGCTGTGGAGGTAAATGAGGACAGGATGTGGGACCAGCAACTCCAGTACTGGTGGCAAACTGACAGCTGATGAAAATCTGTACTTTGGACAGGGCCACTGGCAGATAGGTAGTGGGCCCAGTCAGCTCAGCTGCCCCCCCCCCACTACAATCTGACATTCACCAGCAGAGGGCAGCCAGTGTGCACCTGCTGCACCCTGCAAGGTGGTGCAGCCATACAGATGCTAACTACAGACAGTCTTCTAGCTAGTACATAGTGCATGTTCCTGGAGGAACCGTGTGCAACCAAAACTAGAATGTCAGAATACACACCACACAAGTATGTCAGTGACTGGACCCCAGAAAAAAAAACCCCATAAACTTGGAAAAAAGCCATGGTCACTACACAGTCAGGGTGAGAACAACCTCCCAGCATAACATGCTGTGGCCACCCTGTCCGTGCAGGTGATGGTCGGGCACTACAATGTCCCAGCCATTGCCCTGTACCCTGTGCAAATGCATCCTGCCCATGACACACTTTCCGGGCCATACCCACAGTACCTTGCTCCTCATTATGCACATTGGCAGGCTAACACTGGAAACAGTGCAAGCAATGTGGGCTCAGTAAGATGTAGGCAGCCACAACACACTGGATAAACAGAGACAAACTCCCACACCTATGCCAGCATTGTGCAAATATAGAGGTTTTTGCCATCACTGGCCGCCATACCAGTCCTGGGCACATTGCGGACATTGCTATGGTACTCAATACTGTTAGGGTCACTCCCTGGGGTGGTAAACACTGTCAGAATCAATAACTGAAACACACTCCACAGATATCAGAAAGGTTGCTATGATGAATCTCTATCAACCAATTGTATTTAACTTAGGATTTGTTAGCTGACATTAATCATAGCAACCTTTTGATATAAGTGGAACGTGTTCCCAAGTTTAGGGTGGCATTGCTAAGGTATGCAGGTGCCAGTATTGGGAGATGCTGCTCCGCACAGGGCCCAACAGCCTGACTGTCCATGAGGCTTTGGATAGTGGAGCCTGTGGGTGTGGGAGTTTATGCCCCTGTTGGCCACTGCTCTAGGGCAGAGGTTCCCAACTCCGGTCCTGGTGGGCCAAACACTGTTCGGGTTTTCATGCTGTCCCTAATGAATATGCATGAGATACATTTGCATACAATGGAGGCGGCACATACAAATGCAGCACAGACATATTTATTAGGGACAGCATGAAACCTGAATGGTGTTTGGCCCTCCAGGACTGCAGTTGGGAAACTCTGCTCTAGGGATTACACATGTTTATGGTGTCTGTGCTCTGTAGGGTAAAATATAGGTGTTTCAGACATGTTTATTTTATCTGCAATAAAGGTTCCGTCTTTATTATCATGGTTTAAATGGTTTCTCTTTCCTGCTAATGTGCCTAACGCGAGGGTTTCATTGGCGTTAGTTTTCAGAGCCGGATTTCACAGCGTTAGTGTGCCTGGAGCCTCAACCCGCCCACTCTCCACCCATTGACCCCTTCTCTCCACCCTCTTGGAAGCCTTACTCCACCCTTCAGATCCGGATCTCACAGCGTTAGTGTGCCTTAACGCTGCCGCCGCGTTATCGTGCAATAAGTGACATTATCACGTGATAATGTTACATTATCGTGCAATAACGTCACTTATCGCGTGATAATACCACCGCTGCGACATTAAGATGGTTTAGTAAACATACCCCTAAGAAGGTTTAATAAACATACCCCTAAGTGTGCCTGGAGCCTCTGCACGCCCACTCTCCGCCCATTGACCCCTTCTCTCCGCCTTCTGGGGAGCTTTACTCCATCCTCTGTGTGCCTTAATGCTGCCGGAGACATCACGTGATAATCTTACTTTATCGCGCGCTGTATCGCACGGTAATGCTATATATCACGCGCTATCTGTGCCACTGCAACGTTATCGCTGTTTAGTAAACATACCCCTAGGACAATTAAAAAGATGGATTTTGTGAGGCAACGTATGATTTTTTGAGTTAATATGTACACCCTACTTAACCTATATCTTTTTATACCTCTGTGCTAAAATTCAATGCTTAACTCTTTAGCTAGGGTTGTGCACAGCCAAATTAATTTAGTTTGTGTTCATTTAAGATGAAGATTTCCCCGTTTTTGCACATTTTTCATGTTTATTTCAGCATTTAGGTGTATATGATGGAGTAATTTTATAAGGACCTTCCCAAATTTTGCAGCGAATATGCACTAAAATATAGGTATGTTAGTCTTTCATGCATGTAAGTGGCCACTGATGCAAGTAAATGAGCTCTACCAAGTAGGATGAAGTGTGTGTGTTGTCTGAATTGGGCACATTTTCAATGTGGGCATGTAAATGGCTGAGTTTGTGCAGAGCAGGAAGATTATTAAATGTCTTAATTTATGCATGAACTTGCCGTCTGTGAAACAGAACATTTTTATGCATGCAATTGATTGTACATGTGTTAATTCATAGGTATAGGTGTATACACGTGATTTGCATGCATTTTAAATTTATAGGCACTCAAAGAAACCAAATGCATGCTCAGAAATACACACCCCTACCTTTAACTGTACCTTAAAATATGCTGACAAGGTCTCTGTATCTGTTGAGGCTCTACTCTTTCTTTGCTCCTAAGGGGCATGTTTACTAAACAGCGATAACATTGCAGCGGCGCTGTTTGCATGTGATACATAATGTTATCGCATGATATGTAACGTCAGCACGTGATAAAGTAACATTATCGCGCAATAGCGTGAGATTTTGCATGAACACGTTACCTGCAGCGTTAAGGCACACAGAGGGTGGAGTAAGGCTCCCCAGAGGGCGAAGAGAAGGGGTGAGTGGGCAGAGAGTAGGCAGGGAGAGGCACCATGCACACTAACGCTGTGAAATGAAGTTCTGAAAATTAGCGCCAGTGAAAACCTCTCGCTAGAGGCAAATTTGCAGGAGAGAGGAACCAGTTTAGTCAGCAATGTACAGCAAAGGCAGGGAACCCAAGAAAAATGATAGTAGTGATACATGTGCAGCAACAGCATAGTGCCCAAGTACGAAAGGGCACTACGGTGAGGCTGTAAATGGGGTAGAGAGGGCTGCAGGCGGGACATGCAGTGGGGCAGCTGGGGCACAGTATGGACTAGGCATATGCCTAGATGGCACATAGGAACTTAGAAACTGCAAATCAGCAAGCCAGCAACTGACCAAGGTCAAACATGCCCATGATTGTGTGTCCCACAGTGTCCCAGGGGACAGTACCCAGCAGTTACCCCAAAGGGCACATAACATTGACAGGCAGTGCTAGGGGGGAAGTGCGGATGTCTATGTAGGAACCCCTACCCCAGATCCCACACCATAGGCAGCCGCCTACTGGCACACTGGATGGCCTGGGACTGCACAACAACAGCACCACTGGCATAAGGGCATGTCAGCATGGTGGCGTGGAGTGCTGGTGGTGGATGGGGCAGTGGAATCTGCCCACAGAACACCAAGGCCAAGCCCTGTTAAGGTGGGTGGCGTGCAGTGCAACAGACAAGGTCTGTCTGATGAACAGTAATGGCATCCCCAGGGAACAAGCCACCTGTATGGTGCAGTACACACAGCCAATGTGTTCAGGAGCAGAAGGTCACAAGTACAAGTACAGGTAGGTTTACCCTATCCTGGTAGCCACAGCAGACAGTTTGTGCAGTGACCTCCAGTCCTTCTGTAGCCAGCCAGCACTGTGGAGGCAGTGGTCATGAGTTCAATCCTGCAGTGGTGTTCTTTAATAAGGCTGTCTGAGGGATTTCCTTTTATTTAAATCAGTGCTGCCAACACAAACACCTCACAGTGCCGTAACCTAAGGTGCCTCATAAGGCGCCCTATAGGGCGCCCTATAACGTGCCCTATAGGGCACATTATAGTGGGCCTTGGCAGACAGGGCACTTTATAATGTGCCCTATGGGGCACCTTATAGGGCGCCTTATGAGGCACCTTAGGTTACGGCACTGTGAGGGTGTTGTTGCTGGCAGCACTGATTTAAATTAAAAGGAAATCCCTCAGACAGCCTTATTAAAGAACACCACTGTAGAGTCAAACTCATGACCTTTACCTCCACAGTCATTGCGGTATCCAGTGGGCTACAACTCTTTAGCTGTTTTTGTGGCGCCATTACATAATTATGGTTACCGCGTGCTAACGAGCCATGGCACGCACACTATCCTGCGATGACTGCAAGGTGCTATCTATCGCGCGATGACCAGCTATTATTGCCTTGACGCCGTAACGCCCACTTCCTTATATGGAATTCTTCACGTTAACGCTGCAACTAGCGCCGGTAATGTTAAGACGGTTTATTAAACATACTCCTAAGTCTTTTGACTCTTACAAAAATATATTCATCCTAGCAAAATATATTTATAAAATATTTTGTTTCTGGGCTCTTTCTTATGGTAAGAATTCGTTTTGGTAAAGTAGAAGAACTGGCATGTGATCTGTGCATAGGACATACAAGTTCTTAGAAATAACATATTCACATTAAATAGACCGACACTGAGTTCAAGCTTAGGAGAAATTATGAGTTGGCCATTTAAGACAGAATAAAATCATCAAGCTCATTTTCATTTTAGTTTACATTAGAACTCTGGGAATACAAATAATCGTCAAGCAATTCAGAGTATTTGGGGGCACATTTTGAACACAGGTTCTTTGAAGTTCATAGATATATTGAATCCAGTCTTTTTCTGTAAAAGGGAACATGCAGTAATAAAACTGATGAATGCATTCAACTGCTAAGTGTTTAGTCTAAGAGTTCTGGTATTAGAGAGAGCAAGGGAGAGAGAGTTTTATTGCAGATGTCTATGGTGGTTTATATTACAGTTATATTTGCTTAGAATATTCATGGAGCCTAATGTTGTGTTATTATGTATTTTACCACAATAAGAAATATGTCAGTAGGTATTTATTATACATACAAATAATTTGACGGTGTTACTGCATGCTCCTGACTGAATGCAGTCATTTTTTGGCTGTAGATTTTTAGATCCTTCTTGTTGATTTTTGTAGGTATTCCTATTCCATTGTGGATTCGAAGGACATGTATTCATTAGCCTGCCTTTCATTTGTTTTGGTGCCTACAAATTAAAAGTGCATGCAAATTGTTTGTGTGTATTTATACCTCTAAAATAATGAATATGTAATAAATTTGCACAGTTAAAAAAGTTTTAGTGACTATACAATGTACATGCAAAAAAGGAATAAGTGGAACAAATGTGAAAACAAGTCCAAAAATTAGGAAACATTCATTGAAAACAATCATGCATCCCTAATAGACACTAAGCAAAATGAAGCACTTCTGAAATATTAAACATACAGATATTATAGTATATGTTGATACTCCAAGTGATTTATGAATATTTGTTTTACATTGTCCCTCTCATGCACTTTGTAACCTAGGAAGATTATGTCCCTGTAAATTACGGATGGACATGAAAATAATTTTAAGTTTGCTTTTAGTTCAGTTTTGGACTTTTTCTCATTTTCAGGCTTTTTTTGGTGTGTCTTATACATGTATGTTAATAAAAATGTTTTAATGTGTTGTAAGTTTTTAATGTGCACTAAAATGTTACAATATATTAAATCAATTTAATATATACTCAATTTTGTAAGGTGCTAACAAACTGAATGCATGCAAATAATGTACATCCCTGCTGAAAATGTTGGGCAAATTGTAAAGAAAATATTAGAGATGTGCATTTATTAGCATGTCTTACAAATTTAGTGCCTGATTAGGAAGTGGGTCACGCCCTGTCATGGCTGGTGCTTGGGAAGATCAGTGTTGAAAGAGCCTGACTTTGTCCTTTATACCTGCCCCTTCAAGCAGGCACTTATTCATATCTAGGGCAGATGTAATTGTTGGCATCTAGATTTTGTTTCAACATGGATTCCTCTTCTAAGATAGGGAATGCACATCAATATTGTAGATATGTCTTAACCACTTCCTCTCCATGCCTTTACCATACTTTCTGGCAAACTAAAAGTGGCATGCATCACCACGTGTAAATAGCCCCTTTCTCAAATGTCATTTACATGTGCATGCCAATCTACCCATGTAAATGCTGTTATTTCACGTAGGGATGCTTAAAAAATAACCAATATATCGTCGCTGAATATACTTATAGAGTGGTTCTATATCAGGAGCAGATATAAATGTCTGTTCCTAGATTATTAAAGTACAGGCTTAGATTGACATATTTGCTTCTCAAGATCAAGGAACATAGGGGTATGTATACTAAACCGCGGTAATGTTACCTGCGTTAGGTTCTGCGGTAATGGTACAGATGCCTATAAAGCCGTATCTGCTAACGCGTGTTACAAGGCGCCTTAACAAGGCACATTACAAGGCGCCTTGTTAGGTGCCTTGTAAGTAAAGAACCTTATAAGGTGCCTTGTAAGGCGCCTTGTAAGGTGCCTTATAAGTAAGGTGCCTTATACTGTAAGGTGCCTTATAAGGTGCCTTGTTAGGTGCCCTATAAGGTGCCTTATAAGGTGCATGTAAGGTGCCTTGTAAGTAAGGTGCCTTATAAGGTGCCTTGTAAGTAAGGTGCCTTATAAGGTGCCTTGCTAGGCGCCTTGTAAGGTGCCTTGTTAGGTGCCTTATAAGGTGCATTGTAAGGTGCCTCATAAGGCACTTTGTAAGGCGCCCTATAGGGCTCCTTAGGCGAAGCGCCATATTAGGCACCCCTGGACAAGGCACCTTAGAAGGCACCCTGGGTTATGGAACCATAGGTTAAGGTGGCCTAACCAGGTTACGGTGCCCTAGGTCAGTGTGTCCTAAGGGCTGCAAGGTGCTTCAGGGTGACATGCATGACCTGTGAGGCATAGAGACAGATGTAGCCCTAATACTAGATAAAGCACCGAGGAAAGGCAATGAACAGGTGAGTGAAGGAAAGAGAGCTGGGAGCTGCTAGACCTGCCATATCTGTGGGCATCCCATGTGGCTGCCAGTACTGTTGACAAACATGGTGGGGGCAACTATACAACAGCACAGGGTGTTGGCAATGTAAAGTACTGGAAAGACAGTGGGTGGCAGACGATGGGAATACGTGTCCCCCAGTGGAGGTGGAGGTGGCAGGATAGTTACAATGATGGGTGGACAGAGGAGTGCTGGTGCCATGCAGATCAGGCACAGGTGAGGCAAGCATTAAGAGGCGCAATGCAGGAAAGGGTAGCAGTGCAGGACATGGGGTGGCAGCCTGCACAGGTAGACAGGACTCTACACAGCTGACAGACGCAGATAGACGGACTGAAGGAATGTTGGCAACTGTGGCGAGGGTATTATGGGCTGGCAGCACAGCTCTGCAAAAATATGACTGTTACAGGCATGCAAACTATTTGAGTAGGACAGGCATGAAAGGAGGGAACAATGAGGAATTGAACCCATAAACACTACTGAGAACTGCATTGTACTAACCAGTAGGCTATACCTCCATGGTGTATCTCACAGCAATGGTTGAGTACAGAAGGACTGCAGATCACCTCACAAACTGTCTGCTCTGAGTGCCAGGATAGGGTAACCCCACCAGTACCTATGATGCAATGCACATGCTGAATAGCTGTCTACAGCTGAACACAAAATGGGGTCTGCACCTCTCCAGTACCTCAGCTTGGAAAGACAAACTGTCAGTGCGTGATACTGGCACAGAGTAGCTACAGACCATGCCATTGTGCAGGTTCTTTGTTCACCCTGAGGGATAGGATGGGTGCCCAGCACTAGGTCCTGCTGTACATCTCCATCACTGCCAGTATGTGATAGGTGTTCTTTGCAGTGCATCTGAAGATAATTTGGTGTCCATCTGTATTCTGCAGTCACATGTAGCCCTCTAGGACCAGACACCACCCAGTGCTAGGGCCTGGCTGACATGGGCACCTGCTATCAGGGCAAGGGGATTTCTGGACTTGCATGAGGTTTGTGTAGCAGTGCCTCTAGAGGTCAAAGTGGTATACACTAAATACCCCAAAGGGCCCACAATAACTCTTTTTGTAGGTAAGGGACCACTGCCTGAGCCCTGGTGAAGCAACCTCCATCCTGCTGCTGTAAGACAGCCCTCCAGGGTTGCTGGGCCAGAGCCATACCTGTGACTGGGGCCGTGGCAGAGCAGCAATAATGCTGGTGTTAGATCTGGAAAACCTCAAGTGCTGCACACCACAGTCTGCCATTCACCAGTAGATGGCACAGTCAGACTGCACCTGCAGCCACCTACAAGGTGTTCCAACCATACTCAGACTAACTGCAGACAGTCCACTAGCCAGTCCATAGTGCATGCTCACAGAGAAACTATGTGCACCAGGCAGGTCTCTCAATGACTGAGCCCTGGAAAGACACAAGTATCACTGGAAGCAGATACTATAGAGCGCTATGTGGGAACCTAGACATGCCATGGTCACTGCTCGGTCAGAGTGAGAGTGTCCCCCCAGCATGACATGCTGGGGGGACAAGCAGTTGAGGTTTTCCAGATCTAACCCCAGCATTATTGCTGCTCTGCCACATGCTGTGGCCATGCAGGCGGTGGTCGGGTACTACAGTGTCCCAGCCATTGCCCCACACCCTGTGAAGATGCATTCTGGCCAATCCGCCCTGTCCGGGACATACCCACAATACCTTGCTCCTCATTTTGCACATAGTCAGGCTAACGCTGGTAACAGTGGGACATTGTGGGCCCGGTGAGGTGTGGGCAGCCACAAAACAGTGGAAAGACATACACGCACACACTCCTATTGCCGCATTGTGCAAAGATAGGGGTGGGTGGCAACCCTACCCGCCACACTGGTCCTGATCACAGTGCCAACATTGCTAAACTGTGCAGGAGGTAGTAGTAGTGCTCTGGTGATAACTGCAGCTCCGTGCTGGGGCCAACAACCTGCCTCTCCATGCAGATTTGGATTGTGGAACTTCTGTGAGTGGGTGTTTGTATCCCTGTTTGCCGCTGCTTTGGGTTTTGCACATGTTGCTGTTGTATCTGCATTGTAGGGTAAAATATAAGGACATGCTCTGCAGGATCCACAGTTGGGACTTGAACCTGTGACCTTCTGCTTCTGGATACACTGGCTGTGTGTACTGCACCACACTATTGCCAAAAACGTACAATAGTCCATGGAACTACCTGTATGTTTCCTCAGCCTGACCTTTTATGTTGCACTGCACACCACGTACTGGTACAGGGCATGGCCTAGGTCAGCTGCAGACAGGTGCCACTGCGCCCTCCAGCACGGACACACACACCCCTGACATGCTGACATAACCATATGCTGTCGATGCTGTTGGTGGTCTGAATCATTCCTAATATTCTAGTTGCTAATGTGAAAAATGACATCTTGGAGTGGGAAGTAAGTTGGGGATAGGTGAGACTACATCTTACAGTTAACAAAGGGGTTACAACTAAATTCTGGCTGTTAATGGAGCAGAAAACTGAGCAGATGGCATCATCTCAAGAGATGTAACTAACAGAATTGTGCATTATTAGACATGATGTTAACTACAGTGGAGCCTTCCTAAAAATCCTGGAAACACCCCAACAGTTAATGCAGAGGCCTTCTATTACCACATAGTAAATGTAAAACATTTGCTCATTTTAGTAAACAGGGTCTTAGTGGTTTTCATTCTAACTTCCATCTGATTGTTTTAAACTCCTTTAATGTCTATTTAGATATCTAAATTTATTTATTTTTATTCTTCATTTTAGACCATTTATTACCATTTGATTCAGATAATTTAGAATCATTCATATATGTCTGATCTTCATAAAAATCCATCTGAGTTACCTCAATATTGTGAACAACACTCTCTTTCATTTAGGAGCCCTTTTACTAAGTGCATTAGAGTTGTGCATCTAACATGCATTTAGTGAATAAACTAATATGCATTAAATGCAAAGTCTCCAGGGGCGTGAAAAGCATGTTATTGATAGCTAACATGCCGATGCATACCCTAGTGCAGGCATGTCCAACAGGTAGATTGCGATCTACCTGTAGATCGCGGAGGGGTCAGAGGTAGATCGCCAGCCCCACTTGGCTCCATCTCTCCAGCATCTCACCCCGTCGCTAGGAGAGAGCTTGTGCCAGCAGGTTGTCTGCCGAGGGCTTGCCGCCGCTGCTGATCCTTTGCCTGTCTTTTTTCCCTGCCTCCGAGAATCTTGCCTGTGGGTGTATTGGGGGCACTTGTTGTTTTCGTGCCAATAGTTTGTGGGTACTGTCACGACTTCGTGGGCCCTAGGCGGTTGCCTAGGTATATGAAGTGGTGAGAGTCTTTTATTTATAAGAGTGCCTATGGGTGTAGTTGTGGTATGGCAAAAATAACTTCAGCCGAGCAGTAATATAGGCACGCAGGATTTTATTCTCCACAAGGCCAAAAGGGAACCTTTACATACAGTCCCAAATATTCAACACAAAGGCGGGTAATTTCCAGAAAAACAGGTAACCAAAATAAACAGCTTCCACATGCAGCTTGTCAATGAACTCAAACAAAGTATTTCTTCATACCATTGAAACAAGGTTGGAAATAAAACCTCCTTTCCAAAAAAAAGGGCTTTAAAACAATTGCAGTCTCTTCAGCAAAACAGCAGTGCCAAACTTTCTCTGCAAAAGGTTTTTCTTTCCTTCTCAAACCAGGTTTCTTTATCTGCCCTTCTAGCAGACTCAATATACTTTGTGTGCAGCCTTTCGCATTAAGGGTTAAGCTTTCTCAGGCTTTCTAGCCAACCTAATTTGCATAAGCCCCTCAGCTCAGCCTTGGAACACGGCTGCTAGTTTTAATGCTTTCAAAAACCTCTTTAGTTACTACAATGAAACAGGAAGACATTCCATTTCTGTCTCAGAACTAAGCTCTTGGTTTATAGCATTTTCAAAATCCATGCTCTCAGGTTCAGACTCTGTTAGAACAGCCTCCTGTTTAAAACCAGCTATCTCTGGCTGCAAACGGTCTAACAATCTCAGAACTTTCTTTAAAGCAGAATCTCTCTTCCTGTGGACAATGCCTTTTCTCTCATACGGTTCCTTACTCTTAGAATGGTTAAAAGTCTTAGTCACGCTCACCTTATTTTCTGGAGATAAGCACCTGGCTGTCCTTGCAGCTGTTGGCTCAATCTCTGTAAAATCTTCTAGGAAACGCTGTGAATTACTCACATGGTCTGTGAACTCTCCCTGGCCAGCTTTAAAACCCTTGGCTGGTTTTTCCTCTCTGCTTGGAAACTCAGGTAAGGCTTCTTTCACTGTTGGAGTGCCTTTCTTTGGTAATATTCTTGGGTTCCCAGAAACTCTTCCCTTCCTGGAATTTCCTGACCCAATTACCCTAGGGCTGGATTCAGGACTGGAGCTTCTGTCTGTCCCTTCTCTTCCCGTAGAACATTCAGCGTCAGTGGAAGCTGGTCTCCCAAAGCACCCTCCCTCAAGGTTGCCTTCCCCTGAAGTGCACCTCCGTTCTGCTCTCTGAGCACCTCTCTCTCGGGCACTTCTAGGCTGGGCAGCTTGAGGACCTCTCTGCTGGGCTCTCCAGACACTTCCACGAGCTCCTTCCCATCTGCTTGGGATTCCTCTCTGAACTCCTGCTTTGGTTTCCTTCCTGGCTTCCTCCTTGCCTCTTTCCTTGCCTTCCTCCTTTCCTCCCCCTCTCTGTTCAAAGTTCCGGTGTTTCTCTCACTGCCTGCTGACTCCACCCCCTGCACTCCCTCGTGCACGGGCTTGGTTACTAGGGAACTAGGGCGTGTCCCTTGCCTACCAGCTTTCTGTGTGGAGTTTTTTTCAGATTCAGAAGTTTTAACCCCTGAACTTCTGGTTTCTCTGTCTTTCACTGGGAAAATCCCTGGATTTCTCTCCTCTTTCTTATGTTCTTTCTGGCCTGCGCCGTCACAGTACCCCAGGGGGCCGCCGCCTGCACCCCGTGATGAGACACCACAACTCGGCGTCATACCTGGTCTCCTGCCTCTCAGAATCACCCATTACTGCCCCCACCCCAATGCCCCTTAGAAGTGTGTTATATACAGGGTGATATACATTCGCCCAGGCTTTACCTGAATACACTTACCATATTAGTTGTGTCGTGTGCTGGTCGCTGGTCACTTTATAGTTCGCTTTCATTAAACGTTTTCGGGCAGACACAAAGTGTCAAGAATTTCGTGATTTTGGCGGGCTTTTCCAATTTTGTTCTAACTTGCCTATGCCTTGCCTTCGAATTGGTTCAAACCACTGTGACTTTTGCTTGCCTCTGCAATTTTTTTTTGCCTAGTCTTTGCGTTGATTCTACACTGCAATTTTATTTCGCCTTGCCTTTGCGTTGATTCTACAATGTGTGCAGAATTTATTAAATAGCGTGTGGCGGTATTTGAACTTGTTTGGCGGTATTTGATTTTATCTGGTTTTCTGGACAGGTGTTTGAGTTTTTTGATGATTGTTTGGTGATATTTGATTATTGGTGCCAGTATGATGAATTCTTATTTTTACTTTTAGAACTGCATGTGTGATTTTGGCATCTCCAGTCCTTGTATTGCACATCATCCAGAGATCTTCAGTTCCTGTTGAAATTCGTAAACTGAAGCTCAAAGAACTTAAATCGAAAGTGGCTACTCAGCAACAGTTGATGGCGAAGACAAGGTCACATTTGGTCAATGCAACCATAGCATCCTTCAAGGTCAGCAACCTGATCGCTAAGAAATGCAAACCTTTCACTGAAGGGGAATTTGTAAAAGATTGTTTTCTTGAAGCAGCTGACAATCTTTTTGAAGGATTTAAAAATAAGAAAGAGATCATAGCTGCAATTCATGATGTACAATTGTCAAGAAACACCGTCGTGCAGCGAATAGAAAAGATGTGTGGAGACACAACTGAACAATTGTTGGAGGATGTTTCAAATTGTGTTGCTTTCTCACTCCAACTGGATGAATCTACAGACATAAGAGATGTAGCTCAGTTACTAGTCTTTATCCAGATGTTTTTTGAAGACTTCAGTGTTAAAGAAGAACTACTTGGAATGATTTCTTTAAAAGGGAGAACTACCGGTCAGGAAATATTCCGTTCCTTATCGTTCCTCCAGTTCAGTCCTCCACCTCTGGGTTGTGTACCACCTCCTGCAGCTTGGAGACTGGGCATGTCAAAATCGTGACATCACTAGATGTAGCCTGTTGGTCTCTCCCATCAGTCCCAGTGTGTCCAGTCTCCATTCAGCAGGAGGACGTAGTGAACCTAGGTGTTGGGCTCACTTGAGGAACACATAAGGAGCATGTAGTTAGGGTTCAGTTTTACAATTTGATTTGGTCCCTTTAAAATTAATTTCTTTGAATATCTTAAAAAAAAAAATTAGCAGCCGGCTGCAACCTATTCTATTCTTTTCTCTTTCCCTTCATTCCGGGACTGTAAGAGATTCAGATATTTCCCCCTAGGCTGTACAGGGGAGAGTTCTGTCAGACTCACTCACTCACTGGTGAGGTGATTAGCATTCTGTTTCCTCCGGGACGTCAAAGAGTGCAGTCCCGGCCGGCAGAACAGCTCTCTCCACGGACGTACCTCACAGCAGTGCTGAGTGACGTTGCGGCTTGCAGGGCTGCACCTGTGAGGTAGGACAGCATTTTTCTTTTGATCAGCAAGCCGACGGCACGGGAAAAGGCCTTGAAGACCTACAGCGAGTCACTGAATCAGTCTATGGCACTTCAGTCATTTTGGCGCCAAACAGAAATAAAAGTCAACCGCAGCCATTTTGCTTTTCTTCCCGCTCACTGCTAGTCTCATGGCGGGCCTGAGACGGTGGTTCTCGCGCTGGAGGCCATGGCTCGGAGCGGGCACAATTCAACGGGTTTCCTTAATGAGTTGCTTGGATAGGTTTCTTTAACGTTAGGAATTTTAAGGGGTCTCTGAGTTCTTTCATTTGTTGTTTTCATTTCGGTGACTAAAAAAAAAAAAGGAAGAATACATATATTTAAATAGATCAGATAAAAAATAGGGGAACCGTGTTTTATTTTTACCGAATTTGTGAACAAATTGCAGGGGGGGCCATAACTAATGTCATCTCGCCCGCAGTGTGTTGTCTGCAGTACTCGCAGAGGCACTGTATTTGACACCAGTATCTGCCGAGGCTGCGCTACTGTGTCTACCAGCGTAGAACAGCAAATGGAAGACAAAGTAGTGCCAGAGTCGTGTGGGCTCTCTACAGCAGGTGAAGGAGAATTTATGATGGAGGCCCAGTCAGTGCCCTGCTCAGATATGCCACTGGGCCAGACCACTGCACAACCAACGTTGTTATCGGAATCGCCGCTCTGGGATTTTTGCCCAGACTTTGTTTTAATTATGCATCAGGCCTTCTGTTTAAGGTGGCAGGGGAAGGTTCCTGAGCCCTTACCGCTTCCAACTACGAAGCAGCAGACCAAGGTTGAAGAAGTTGATAGCATTTCCTCGAGACCCTCAAAAAGGGCTTGGCCGACTGGCCCTTCGTCCTCAGAGTTAGAGTGGCAGGAAACAGAGGAAGCAGAGTTAGAGCCCGAGTCAGGCCTGGAATAAATGGAAGAAGGCGAAATAATGGAGTCTGCGGATCAGGCGAAAATTATTAGAGTATTCCGTAAAGATGAACTTGTGGATCTTATTACCGAATCCCTTCAGACGCTCAATCTCGCTACTGCACAGCCAGCGGAGGAGGAGCAGGTCAAAGACCCTCTTATTCAGGCAGTGAGACAATTCCATGTGGTGTTCCCAGTTCACCGTGTGGTGGACCGGATGATACAAGACAAATGGGATCAGTCGGAAGCGGGGCTAAGAGGGGTCAGAACAATGAATAGACTCTACCCTTTAGTGGACAAGGACAAAGAGAAGTTTTGTTCACCACGTAAAGATGCGTCAGTGTCAGTAGTTACAAAGAAGACGACTATTCCAGTGGAAAGTAGTGTGGCCTTGAAAGATGCGCAGGACAGAAAAGTGGATGGATTATTGAAACAAGCCTTCGAGGCTAATGCCTTATCTTTGCAAGCTTCCATCTGTGGGGCCCGGGTTGCAAGAGCATGTCTTTGATGGTCCCAGCACTTAAGGCAGGCTAATCAACTTGAGCAGGACAGTTTGATGGAGGTGACATGACTTGAATCCGGGTCAGCATATTTGGCAGATGTACACTATGATTTGATCAGAGCATTAGCCAATAGCATGGCTTCATTGGTAGCCACCAGGCGGTCCCTGTGGTTGAGGAATTGGGTGGCCAACGGCTCGTCTAAGTCACGTCTCAGTAAGCTTCCCTTTAAAAGTAGGCTGCTGTTTGGGGAAAATCTGGACAAATTGGTTAAGGATTTGGGGGAGTCCAAGGGCGGTAGGCTCCCAGAAGACAAGGCTAAGCAGGGGAAGTCCATGCCGGCCTCTCGGGGCCAGTTTAGAGATTTCAGGAGATTTTGTTCTTCTCGCTTAGGAGGTTCCCAAAGAGGAAGGTTTGCTTCTAGAGCCCAGGGGTTTTGTGGGTTTTGTGGAGCAAGTAGAGGTTTTGCAGTTGCCTCCACAGTGATAAGTTGAAAACAACAATGAAGTGAGGCATGTCCGAGTTGGAAGCCAACCGATAGGAGGGCGGCTTCTGGAGTTTCTTCCTGC
The DNA here is from genome assembly GCA_033557465.1 of Ichthyophis bannanicus. Classification (NCBI taxonomy): domain Eukaryota; kingdom Metazoa; phylum Chordata; class Amphibia; order Gymnophiona; family Ichthyophiidae; genus Ichthyophis; species Ichthyophis bannanicus. Next base: position 388,922,676 of record CM066038.1, on the reverse strand, counting down.
CTGGACCCAAATAACATCTGACCAATGGGTGCTGGAGATAATTCGAGGGGGATATGCTCTAGAATTGGCATGTCCAGTCCTAGATTCTTTTGTACTTTCGCCCTGCAAAGGTCAGCAGAAAACGCTAGTGGTACGCCAAACATTAGATCGACTCTTAAAGATGGGAGCGATATCGCCGGTTCCTACAGAGGAGTACAGCGTACGTCGTTACTCCATATATTTCATGGTGCCAAAGAAGGACAGGTCCCTCCGGCCTATTCTGGACCTCAAAGGTGTAAATCGCTGTCTTTGAATGCCTCATTTTCGGATGGAAACTTTGCGCTCGGTCATTATGGTAGTCCATCAAGGGGAGTTCTTGACTTACCTCGATCTCATGGAGGCGTATATACACATTCCCATCAGGGCAGCTCATCAAACGTTCCTGAGGTTTGCCCTCCCTTGGGGGGCATTTCCAATTCCAGGCATTGCCCTTCAGCCTAGCAACAGCCTCACACACTTTCACCAAGATCATGGTGGTCATGGCGGCAGCATTGCGAAAGGAAGCCATTCTGGTGCACCTTTATCTCGAAGACTGGTTGATTTGGGCGAAATCCGAGGCTGAGAGCGTTCAGGTGATAGACAAAGTGGTGAGGTTTCTGCAGAGTCTAGGCTGGGTGGTCAAACCGGCCAAGAGTGGATTGGTCCCGTCCCAAGATCTCGAATACCTGGGGGTACGCTTCGACACACGAAAAGGAGCTGTGTTTTTTTCCAGCTTGATGAGCCCAAGCTCTTCGACAGATAATATGCCAGTTCATGTCCACACCGGCACCATCAGCATGGAGCTATCTTCGTGTGCTGGGAACAATGGCGGTGACCCTGGAGGTCGTGCCCTGGGCCAGATGTCACATGCGTCCATTGCAAAGGGAGCTGCTTCGCTGTTGGTCACACCAGAGCGATTTGCTAAACAAGCGTCTTCCCTGCCCGCTCCAGGTCAGGAGGTCCCTTCAGTGGTGGATTTGTCCAGGTCATCTGGAGGCGGGCCTACCCTTGGAACAGCCGCAGTGGCTCCCGTTGTTGACAGATGCAAGTCTCACAGGTTGGGGGGCACAGTGCAAACATCTCTATGCGCAAGGCACATGGACAGATCAGGAGGGTCAATGGTTGATCAACCGTCTCGAGCTTCGAGCAGTGGCTCTAGCACTGCAGTCATTCGAGGCCACGGTGAAACACCAATCAGTACGAGTACTGTCAGACAATTCCGCGACGGTGGCTTACACCAATCGGCAAGGCAGAACGGGAAGCGTAGCCATGGAAGAGGAGGCAGGAGCATTGTTCGAGTGGGTGGAGTCCCGGCTACAAGCGATCTCGGCGGCGCACATTGCAGGAAAGGACAATGTGGTGGCGGACATCCTCAGCAGGGTCCGGGTAGATGGGAGCTCCATCCGGAAGTGTTTGCCCAAATAGTCCGCAGATGGGGGCACCCGATTATGGATCTCGTGGCGACCTTTCTGTCAGCAAAGACAAATCATTTCTATAGCAGACATTGAGAGAGGATGTCGGAAGGGATCTGATTCAGCACTGGCCGTCGTTGGGTCTTCTCTATGTTTTCCCCCGTGGGCACTCATAGGGCGAGTGGTTCAACGCATCGAGGCCCATTGAGGAAGAGTTCTATTGGTAGCTCCGGATTGGCCGAGACGCCCATGTTATATGGATCTAGTTCCACTGTTAGAAGGAGATCTGTGGAGATTGCTGATAATGTAGGATCTGTTACTTCAGGGTCCGCTTTTAATGCCTCAGGTGGATCGGTTCTCGCTTACGGTTTGGCCATTGAAAGGGCGAGGTTAAGGAGGAAAGGTTACTCTGGAGCGGTCATAGCGACCTTACTTCGAGACAGAAAAAAGTCCACATCCCTCGCTTAAGTGTGCATATGGCGTATATTTGAGGACTGGTGTTCGCGAGGGCAGGTTCATGCAGCGACGGCCTCCATTCCCGTTGTGTTAAGTTTCCTACAAGATGGTTTTGAGAAAGGCCTGGCAGCCAGTTCTTTAAGAGTTCAGCTAGCAGCCCTGGCTTGCTATAGAGGTAAAGTTCAAGGAGTGGCCCTGGGCTCGCACGGCGATGTTCTCCATTTTCTTAAAGCGGTGTCTAGGCTTCGGCCCGCTCGCAGAATATTTGTACTGCTGTGGGATCTCAATTTGGTGTTAGGGGCATTAACTAAGAAATGCTCTGAGCCCTTGCATCATGCTTCGGTGAAGGTTTTGACTTTTAAAAACAGTGTTTTTGGTGGCCATTTGCTCGGCAGGACGAGTTTCGGAGCTGCAGGCGTTGTCCTGTTGGGAGCCGTTTTTGTCTTTTTCTAGGGAAAAGGTAGTGTTGTGGCCAGTGCCATCGTTTCTGCCCAAAGTAGTTTCTCCATTTCACTTAAATCAATCGGTTTCTTTACCGGTATTAAGATCGACAGAGGAGAGCGTCTCGGACCGTAGTTTGAGATGCTTAGACATAAAGAGAGTATTGCGGCAATATTTAAAGGATTCAGAGTCTTTTTGCAAGTCTGAACGGCTATTCTTCTTGTTTGGAGGTCCCTGTAAAGGGGAAGTGGCGGCTAAAGCGTCTATTTCCACATGGGTCCAGGAAGCTATTGCATCGGCATATATTTTGCAAGGACGTCAAGTGCCAGTGGGGTTGTGAGCTCACTCTACTAGAGTGCAAGTGATGTCATGGGCTGAACATTGTTTGGTTCCACAGGTGGAGATCTGCAGGGCGGCCACTTGGTCGTTTCTGTACACCTTCAGTAAACACTACCGGCTCAACATTCTGGCTGCAAATGATGCCTGTTTTGGGTCAGTGGTGTTGCGATCTGGATGGAAAGGTCCCTCCCAATGATTACTGCTCTGATACATCCCACAGGTGGAGGACTGAACTGGAGGAATGATAAGTAAATATAAATTGCAGTTACTTAGTAATTGTTGCTCCTTGAGGAACTGCAGTTCAGTCCTCAATCCCGCCCAGGGTTGATCAGTCTAGCGGTTGGTTTTCAGTTGAGGAGGAGCACCAGTTTCTAAGAGTGGAAATCCTTAATAGTAGTAGGATCGCAGTGATTCTTTTTTGATCTTCTTGTCTTCTTCTCTCTTACCCAGCTCAGGGGGTGGGATAGGGAAAATGTAAGAAAACTTTCTCTTCTTGGTGAAAAAGTGATAGTTAGAGTTTGTTAACAGTTAATGTGGATTATACAGTTGAAGTTAACATTTATAGCTACTTATTTGTTGCTCCTTTGAATCTGCTTTGTCAAAAGTTCACTGGGGCTGATGGGAGAGACCAGCAGGCTATATCCAGTGATGTCACGATTTTGACATGCCCAGTCTCTAAGCTGCAGGATGAGGTGCACAACCCAGAGGTGGAGGACTGAACTGGAGTTCCTCAAGTAACAACAATTACCAGGTAAGTGTAATTTCTATTTCTTTCCATTCTTTTGTGACAAAGTGTAATCTTCCATTGCATAGACTTGTTTCTATCACTACTGATGGAGCAAGAACAATGACAGGTGAGGTTAACGGTTTCATAACCCTCTGTAGAGAGCATGACGACTTCCCAGATTTCCTTTCTTACCACTGTATCATTCACCAGCATGTTTTGGCAAGCAAGAGACTCAATACAAAGACTGTCATGGACATCATTTTCAAAATTGTAAATTTAGTTCGTGGAAGATCACTTCAAAGATGGCTTTTCAATCTTACTCTTGATGAAGGGGCAGCGGAAATCATTTTGCACACAGATGTAAGGTGGCTAAGTATGCACAAAGTTCTGCAAAGATTTTGTGATTTGCTGAATGAAATAAGAAGTTTTTTGAATGAGAGGGGAGATGACCAAGCAGAGTTGGAAGATGAGGAGTGGTTATGTGATCTGACATTTCTAGCTGACTTTACAGGCGAACTAAGTGATATGAACCTTGAACTACAAGGTAAAAACAAATGTATTGGTGAAATGATGAGTACAGTTTCATCCTACAAGAGCAAATTTGAGCTAATGATGACTAACCTTGCAAACAACACTTTTGATCATTTTCCTAATACACAGGACCATCTGGGACAATATCCAAAGTTTGTTTTTCAGAATGAGAAGTATGTGACAGAAATTTGTTCTGTTATCCAGGAATTCAAAAATAGATTCTGTGACTTCCAAAAATTGGAACAGTTGTGGAGTACTTGTGATACCCATTCAAAGTGGATGTGGACATTAAAGAAACTGTAGCTGCTATCAGTAAAAATTACACATTGAATAAGCCATCTCTTGAAAATGAAATATTAACCCTTAAAATGACATTTTTCTCAAGACCCGTGCTGAGCAAGAATCATTTTGGAAGCTAGTGCCTAGAGACAAATTTCCCAACTTGAGAAGATGCAGTGAAGCTGTACACTCCTGTTTCAGTTCATCTTATTTGTGTGAATCTGTGTTTTCCCAACTGAAAATGAGAAAGAGTACACAACGTTCCAACATGACAGATGAACATCTCCAGGATTCCCTGAGACTGGCCCTCACGCAATATACACCTAACTTCAAAAAGCTGGTGGATGAAATGCAGGCTCAGACGTCTCACTAATAAGCAAGAGTGAAATATTATAGCTTGTGCAAGATCAGCCTGGATCAATACTCAACCTAAATTTAACACAAATTACTCAATAAAAGTTAAAGAAAGTTATTAAGACAGTTAAAGAAAGTTATTACTCAATAAAACTTTAAGAAAAAAATGTACTTTCCATTTCCCCTTGCAGTTCCTACTGGATCTTCGCCTCTGTTTTGTTTTTGCTTAATTTTCTTAGCAGCTGATCACATCCAAGTAAATGACAGAAGGTTTATTAAAAATGGGGGGGGGGGGGCGATCCTCCAACTTTATTGGGTTAAGATTTAATTTGAAACTAATTTGAAACGTAATTTTCATGATGGTAGATCACCGGCACTTTTGGCCGGATAAAGTAGATCACGACCTGTTCGAAGTTGGACATGCCTGCCCTAGTGCATGGCACAATTACCTCTACCCATTGAGGTAGCATAAGGTGAACTTGTGCTAATAGCAACATTGACAGTTAGTGCATGATATGTATCCCCGCACTAACTGCAATATGCTGACCATACCCAGTCTCCGCCTCTTACCCATCCATTCGGCACCCAATTGACAGCGAGTGCGTAAATCAGTGTGTGTTAACTCTCATGCCCCCTCGGTAACTGTTACCACAGGCCTGGGCATGCAGTTAACATGTCTTAAATTGCACATTAATAGCATAGCACTCTTTATTAAAAGGGTCCTTAAAGAGATTTTGCTTCAAACAATGCACTCCCGACTTACTGACTGCTTGCTTCCTGAAACCTAGATGAAAAGTTGTACTATCTTCTTTTGTCTACCTTTATCAGTTGGTTCCATCTTGATTAAGATGCAGACTATCCATTAAAATAGTCTCCCATGTCCATACAATCTCTTTCAGTTCTTAAGATATTTATATTAACAACCCCCCCCCCCAATAATTTCTTCCACTCCATCATGGCTCTAAATTTCAACATGGCTCTGCGGTTCTGAATTTCAATCTTCTACCTAAAAGTATACCTCGTAGATTTGAAATGTAACTGTGTAAGTAAGCACATGAGTCAATAGTATATGCATGCTTTTTCTTATGCAGATACCAGCAAATTTGTTAAACAAAAGAATGTGCATACTTCTACTTTGAAAACTAGCTTTAGAAATTGATGTACTTGCATGTACATCTGCCCATTGGCACACACATTTTCTGAGAAATTCTGTGTGATTGCAAATGTATTTTATAAAAACCTTGCCTATCTTTAAGGTGCAGAGGGCTAAGTGGGTAGCATCAAAAATTGGTGCTATCCAGTTAGCACTTTCCTCCGCCACTGCTCCGCCCAGGAACATCCCTAACATGCCGCTATGCTAACCACATAGCATCTGGGTGTGTTAGGGACATATCTGGGATTTGTTAAGGGCACTACCCATGTAGGTGCCCTTCAAAAATCTTGGATATGGCCTTTACATGGGTAACTAGGGCAGTTACCCGTCTAAATGTCTTTGAAAATCGGGCCCTAGGTGTATAAACATAAATCATTCCACAGCCTCATCCTCAGGAATGCTCTCTTTTAATCCTGTAAGTTACATATGTTCAAGATGTATGTGTGGTGAACATGTCAGTAATGGAGATTTCTGGATGAAGAATGATCCAGTATTTAAACAGCAGTGGCTATAGAACATAACACCCCAGGAACGGGAGCAAGGAAAGTGTAATGATGCTGATCGGCCTGCATGCACAACCACTTGCCCAGCTAACTCAGTAAGGCTCCTGAATGGAGCTGCAGTGCCATGGCATCACATCGCCATGACACCATGGCTCCATTCAGGAGCTGCGAATGCCGGCCGCCGCCGATTCAATTCATTCTCTGCAGCTGGACCCTCGATCCAGCCTCCCATGACCAGGGTCCCACTGTGGGGAACTTCCTGCACCCCCTACCATTTGTTCCTGGCTGGCGACAGGATTCCCCGATGCCCGGGGAACTTATTCCATCTCTGTGATGGAATAAGTCCCACATCTAAGTTCACGGCCCCAAATGTACAGGGCTGACCTCAGAATCGACCCTGTTAGTCCGGGGTCGAGGACCACCCATGCCATACCCTCACTCTGCCTCTGGAATGCCCCCTCCTGCCCCCATCTAAGCCTTCTCGTACAAACTAATTGTTCATAAGAGGAGGCTTTTGCTGGGACCAGCAGGAGGGCGAATAGCGGGGATGGACATCCCCTTATTTGTGGGACAGAATGACCTCCATATTGACTGTGAAATTTTATAAATGCTTCCATTTTCATGCAGAAATGACTTTTACAATGATCCTCCCTTGAAGGAAGGCTCAGCAGTGTTGAAAGTTTATGGGGAACCGACCATGCTTGAGCAGACTGAGAACTTCAGCTGCACTTGGGTGGTTCCTTGGTAGGCTTCAGGCCTTCGGACTATGGCCCTGAAGAAGCCGTGGCGGTAGTGGAAAAAGGAAGTAGTCAGCTGGGAACTCTACCTCTTGATGCTGGAAGCCCTGCTTCATTGTAGATTACTCTTCAGGTGATCTGGGCTATGTTGGTGAAGCTTGAAGGTATGCTAACGACATTTCATTGTTGGTGCTAATAATTGCATCTGTTTATTTTACAACATGAATCTTTTGTTAAAGAGACTCAGGAGAAATTTTCAGTACTATCAAAGGAAATTGTAGATTCTAGAGCTATTGCTGATCAGTTGATTAAAGATAAGATGATTATCCATCAAAAGCTTGAACAAATGGAGAATAAATTGAAGAGTTTAAACCTAAGGGGTTTGTTTACTAAACTGTCTTAATGTTCCCGGTGCTAGCTCCAGCGATAATGTGAAGAATGCCATATAAGGAGTGGGCGTTCCGGTCCTAAGGTAGCAAGAATTGGTATCGTACGATAGTGAGCGCCGTGGCACGTTAACGCGCTTTAACCTTAAGTTAATGCCAGCGCAGAGCCAGAAGGAATAAAGATGTAGCCCACTGGTTATGGCAAAGACTGTAGGGGCAGAGGTCATGGGTTTGATTCTGCAGTGGGGTTATGTAAGAAGGCTGTCTGAGGCATTGCTCTTTAATTTAAACCAGTGCTGTCTGAGGCATTTTCTTTTTTAATTTAAATTAGTGCTGCCAGCAAAAACACCCTCACAGTGCCGTAACTTAAGGTGCTGCATAAGGCGCCCTATAAGGCACTCCAGAGGGCACATTATAAAGTGCACTGTCTGCCAAGGCACCTTATAATGTTCCCTATAGGGTGCCTTATACGGCGCTTTATAGGGCGCCTTATGAGGCACCTTAAGGTTACAGCACTGTGAGGGTGTTTTTGCTGGCAGCACTAATTTAAATTAAAAAATGAAATGCCTAACAGCCTGACTCTCCATGAGGCTTTGGATAGTGGAGCCTGTGGGTGTGGGTGTTTATGCCCCTGTTGGCCGCTGCTTTAGGGCATAGGTTCCCAACTCCGGTCCTGGTGGGCCAAAAACTGTTCAGGTTTTCATGCTGTCCCTAATGAATATGCATGAGATACATTTGCATACAATGGGGCGGTGCATACTAATGCAGCACAGGCATATTTATTAGGGACAGCATGAAACCTGAATGGTGTTTGGCCCTCCAGGACCCAGCCACAGCTGGGACTAGAACTTGTGACCTTCTGTTCCAAAAGACACTGGCTGGGTGTAGTGAACCACACTGTTGCCTCAGGGAAAATTCATTCCCTGGGGATACCATGACTGTTCGTCAGACAGACCCTGTCTGTTCCATTGCATGACACCCACCTAAACGGGGCTAGGCCATGGTCTGCTGTGGGCAGATGCCACTGCACCCTCCACCACCAGCACCCCTCCGCCACCATGCTGCCATGCCATTATGCCGGTGGTGCTGGTGGTGCGCAGTCCCAGGCCATCCAGTATGCTGGTATGCAACTGCCTATGGTGTGGGTTCTCAGGTAGGGGTGCCTACATGGACATGCGCGCTCCCCCCCCCCACACTGCCTGCCAATGTTATGTGCCCTTGGGGGTACCTGCTGGGTAATATCCCCTGTGATACTGTGGGACACACACTCCTGCCCATGTTGGACCCTCGTCAGTTGCTGTCTTGCTGCTTTACAGTTTCAGCATTCCTATGTGCCACCTAGGCATCTGCCTAGCCCGCACTGTGCCCCAGCTGGACCCCAGCATGTGCCGCCTGCAGCCACCTATATCCCATTTACAGCATCAGTACAGTTGCCCTTTCCTACGTGCCCACTCTGCTGCTGCTGCAAATGTGAACGCCATAACAAACCTGCCCAATCTAAACAACAGAAACCCTGATCAGCGCTATTTCAATGTGGGATCATTCACTTTGTAGGGTGACAGAGCATAGACCCTTCCAAACATGATATCTTAATTTATACGTTTTGTCAGTAGTGTTGCTTTATGTTTATCATTAATATCACTATTGGCCAGCTTGGTTATAGGGATTTATATGTTTATTTGCCTTTTTGGTCCCTGCACATGTATCACAACTATTTTCACGGCATTAGCATGCATGGAGCCTCTCTCCGCCCACTCTCTGCCTATTGACCCCTTCTCTCCGCCCTCTGGGAAGCCTTACTCCACCCTTCAGGCCGGGATTTCACTGTTTGTGTGCCTTAACGCCGCTGCAGCGCTATCGCACGATAAGTGACGTTATCGCGTGATAATATTACATTATCGCGCGATAATATTACATTATCGCGTGATAACGTCACTTATCACGCGATAATACCACCTCTGCAACGTTAAGACGGTTTAGTAAACATACCCCTAAGAGTTTTTAATTTCCCTTGGTTACAAAACCTTTTCCCATTAGAGATGTTTAGGAAATATCTTCAGGAAGTTCTCCTGATCTCAGAGTCTGCATTACCACTGATTAATAAAGCTTAATTTCTCCCAGGGAAGTCCTCACAAGAAATTGTGAAAGATGTTATAGATCAAAATTTGAATGACTTTTAAGGAGAACACTGAGGCGGTGGTCTTGTCTAGGGCAACATTGTTAATTAACTTCATATCTGAGTCAGATTTATCTATAGTGCTTTCTCTTTATTGTAAAACAGTTGATGCACCTTTTTTAGGTAAAATGCTTAGAATATATCCAGATGGGAGTCGTAATACACAGGAAAAAAGACATCTTTTCTTGGCAATGAGACAGGAAACCATTCTGTCGGGAGCTAGTTTTTGGCTTAGGTATCCCTGTAAATGCTTTGTTACTTATTCTAATACTAAATATATTTTCTTACAGCTCCGTGTCTTTTTAGATTTAAAGAAGACCTTAATTCAGCAGACATGAGTCCAATTAGTTTTGGGCAAGTGGTGGCAGATGCACTTAGGGAGTGTGCTTGAGCATAGTACCTATACCATGTTACTGAATATTCTTGTTTATTTTCCTTCAACTATCCCATTATTTCATCTCCGTCTTCTTTGTATTGTGATCTAAGGATATCATTTTTAAATATTTACCTTGTTTAAATATTTACCTTTTTTTCCATTATTGTGTAAGAACATATTGTTTTTTGGACACTCTTGTTTCCTGTACAAGTGTATACTTGGGTTTTGTTTAAACTTTATAAAGATAAAGTTTATGTTCATCACAGTCATGGCTCTCGGATACAGACGCGGTGTTAATAAACCAGCTCAGACAACCCTCTTTTGAAATATTCCACGCACTAAGGCAAGCTAAACATGGAAGCGAAATTCTGACCATAATCAAAGAGAACCTACATGCAACACTATCATTGGCCATAAATGTGGAAGGCCTGGATAGCCTAATAATTGAGACCAAGCAATATACATTCTGCCTCATCTATAGGGCCCCAACCCCGGATACAAACAGTTTAACCAATATCTTGGAAACTGTGTGCTCAAGTGCTCCAATAAATAAATAGAAAGTACTCCTGGGTGACTTCAGTCTAACATCCATACCTGGCAATCATGCAAACTTTCCTTAAAGTCATGTAAGATATGGATTTCCAACAGATAGTTCACATGCCCACACATGAAAAAGGCAATATATTAGACTTAATATTCCTACCCAACGATGTAATTAATGTAACTAATCTTTTGATCTCATTGCAATCTGTGCCTTGGACAGACCATCATATCCTCAAATTCACAATCCCAAAACAGCTCACCATAAGCAGGCAACACAACAATGACATCAGGCGGCCCTGCTTTAAGCAATTCAGCAAAGACATATTAAAAGGAACATTGCCACAACTTAATTCTGATTCAAATGATCTGGATGAACTGCTAGATAACTGGAATTCTGTTATCAACAATGCAGCATCTTCCCCCACACCTAAGACACCTAAGACTAACAATCACCATACCCACTCAAACACCTGGTACACACAAGAACATAGAATAATAAAGAGAAAACTAAGAAGCTTAGAATGAAAATGGAGAAGAACAAAACTGCCGGAGGATAGGAATAGCTACATGAACACCCTCCAAGCCTACTGAGACAGCATAAACAAACACAAGAGAACCACACCAAATTATTACTGAAATCTCTAAATCATCCAGGGGAACTATTTGGCATTGTGAGATCCCTTACACAATCTCATAAAAAGGAGGACAACACAAATATGATCACCCCTCAAGTGTTAGCCAACCACTACATGAGCAAACTTCAATCACAACCGGATACTACAATACCCTGCTTCTTTCCACCCAACAGTAACATCACACCAAGGCAATCATTTTCCTAAATCAATCTAGAACACCTTGATAAAATCATTATGGCCATTAACACCACCACATCCCCAAGCAACCCATGTCCTGTCAGCTGGTTAAAAATGACCCGAACAGAAATGGCAACATACGTATTCAAAATAGTCAATCTTTCACTCTCCTGTGGATATATGCCTGCAGGTTTAAAGGGAGTCTCGATTAGACCAGTCCTTAAAAAGAACTCTTTAGATAAAACCAACCCGACACTTACCACCCTATTTCAAGCCTCCCATTTATGGCAAAAATAATCGAGAAGAAAGTCCAAAAACAATTACAAAACTACTAGACCCACAACAATATAGTTTTAGACCCTACCATGGAGTGGAAACCCTCTTCCTGGCCTTGTTTGATAACCTCATTAAAGGAACCAAGCAAGTCTTTGTACTGATTTTCCTTGATATAGCTGCAGCGTATGACTCCCCTAACCACTCCATCTTATTATCAAGACTAAAGCAGCTCGGGATTGATGGCTATCCCTTCCAATGGTTTGATTGTTACCTAACAAACTGCACCCAGTAGATAAAAATTGGACAAACCAGATGTACCACATATAGCCAACAGCAAGGTATCCCTCAAGGCTCATCTTTATCTGCCTTGCTGTTTAACATATACCTTCAGCCAATCTGTAACATTTTTCAAAAGCACAATGTGCATTACCACATTTAAACGGACAATATAATTTATTTATTTGTGTGTTCTATATACCACTATTTCAGGTAATCAAAGTGAAATATCTAGGTATCACATTGGACCAAAACCTAAACCTAACATCCCACATTAACAACACAACCCAATGATGATGTATCTCTCAATTAATACAGGCATCCCTAACATTCAGCAAATAATAATATGCTTTAATAAAGCCTCACAATGCTTCTGATCATACAACCTCAAAATAAAACTTCAATAAAACTGAGATTTTATTTATCACCAAAAACAAAGACTTCAAACCCCCCACCTAAAAGTCAAGTAAAATATGCTACCCTTGAAGTAAAAAACAAAGTGAAATATCTAGGTATCGCATTAGACCAAAACCTAAACCTAACATCCCACATTAACAAAACAACCCAAGCCATCTACAGAAAAATAAGAATGTTGTATCATCTGAGGCCTTTACTAGAACCATATGACTTCTGTTTGGTCCTACAAGCCATGATCTACCTACATATCGACTTTTGCAACAGCATGTTACAGGGACTCCCTAAGCACACATTGATGTCTCTGCAGATGGCACAATGCACAGCAGCCCGTGTAATCCTGAAGGCCCCCAGATCTGAACACATCACTCCCATTATGAGACAACTACACTGGCTCCCCATACATAGAAGAATCCAGTACAAGCACTTGATCATCACATTCAAACTAATCCATGACATAGCCCCTTCCCACCATGGATCTCTAATTAACAAGATCCAAAATAACAGACAAAGAAGGAGAATTACTCAAAACTCCCTGGCCATCTCAACAGAATTCAGACAGGCCAATCAATCAACCAACAAACAATAGAGCCCTTTCTTACTATGTACCCACTCTTTGGAACACCCTCTCAGCTGGAATAAGAAACATAAATGACCTATCCACGTTCCGGAAAAAGTTCAAGACTTTACTCTTTTCAGAGCAGTATGCAAATATACAAATAGAAACAGATGTTCTACCAACACAAATTAAAAATGTTCAATATGCTCACCTAACACGCACACTCATCTGCTGCCGCCCATGTAATTACATCAACTATAATGATGTAAACTGCTTCATAATCTCTCTGTAAATATTTTTGCCAAAATCTCACTGTAAATATGTGCAATTGTAAATAAGGTTTTATGAATTATCCTGTATGGAAATGTAATCCAATACTTCAGTTGTGTTTACTGTTCATTGTAATTGTTATTGTTCCCTGTAAACTGCTTTGATTCATGATAAAGCGGTATAAAAAAAAAAAAGCTAAATAAATAAATAAAATAAAATAAGGCTTGATTTTCAAAGGCAGTTATATGGGTAACAGCCCATGTTACCCATGTAAATGCCTTAAATGGGATTTTCCAAAGGCATCTACATGGGTAGTGCCTTTGGAAAATCCCTGTTAAGTCAATAATGCGCCCAGATGCTATCTGCTTAGCATAAGGGTGTGTTTGGGATGTTCCAGGACAGAGTGGAGGCAGAGAATGGCACTAAGTGGGTAGAAGCGATTTTTGATGCTGTCCGCTTAGCGCTCTGTGCCTTAAAGATAGGAAAACCCTCATCTATCTTTAAGGTGTTGGGGCTAAACGGGCAGCATCGAAAATTGCTGCTACCACTTAACTTCGCTGGCTGCCGGCCTGTGCGGCATGACCCGGATTTTCATTTCCATCACCGCTGTGGTCACTCCCTTCCTCAAGAAACCCTCACTAGACCTTATCTGTCCTTCTCACTATTGACCCATCTCTCTCCTCCCCTTCGTTTCTAATCAACTTGAACGAACAGTTCACCACCATTGCCTCAACTTTCTCTCCTCTCAAATCCTTCTGGATCCTCTACAATCCGGCTTTCATCCTTTACATTCTACCAAAACGATTCCTGCCAAAATCTCCAGTGACCTATTCCTAGCAAAATCCAAGGGCCTTTAGTCAATCCTCATCCTTCTTGACCTTTCTGCTGCTTTTTACACTGTTGACCACAACCTTCTCCTTGATAACTTGTCCTCACTTGGTTTTAAGGGCTCTGTGCTATCCTGGTTCTCCTCTTATCTTTCCCATCACTCTTTCAGTGTTTGTTCTGATGGATCCTCCTCTACTGCTATACTGTTCTCAGTTGGTGTACCCCAAGGATCTGTCTTGGGTCCACTCCTTTTCTCTCTTTATACGTAGTCCATTGGTGCACTCATCTCTTCCCATGACTTTCAGTACCATCTTTACACTGATGACTCCACATGAAATCTCTCCGGCAATCCAGGCCCGGATCTCTGACTGCCTTTCTGACATTGCTGCTTGGATGTCTCACCGCTGCTTGAAATTGAACATGGCCAAAACTGAGCTTCTTATTTTTCTCCCTAAACCCTCCTCTCCCCTTCCTCCTTTCTCAGTCTCTGTAGATAACTCTATACTCCTCCCTGCCTCCTCAGCTCGCAACCTTGGGGGTCGTCTTTGACTCCTCTCTCTCCTTCTCCACACACATCCAACTGATAGCTAAAACCTGCCATTTCTTTTTCTACATCAACAAAGTTTGCCCTTTCCTTTCTGAACACACTATAAGACACTTATCAACTCCTTAGTCACCTCCTGTCTAGACTATTGTAACCTACTCCTTGCTGGTCTCCCTCTAAATCATCTCTCCAATCTGTTCAACACTCTGCTGCACAGCTAATCTTCTGCCAGCCTCATCATGCTCATATTGCCCCTCTTCTCCATTCACTTAATTGGCTCCCTATCTATTTCCGCATCCAATTCAAACTTCTCCTGCTGACCTATAAGTGCATTCACTCTGCAGCTCCTCACTACCTTTCCTTTCTTATCTCTCCCTACACCCCTCCTCAGGTACTCCACTCTTCCAGCAAATTGCTTCTATCTGTGCCCTTCTCTTTTATTGCTAACTTTAGACTTCACTCCATTCACCTTGTTTCTCCTTACACCTGGAACAAACTATGTAAGTCTCTACATCAGGTGTCTTCTTGGACCCTTTTCACATCCAGGCTGAAAACCCACCTCTTTGTTGCCGCTTTCAGATCTTGATTCACCTGATCTTCCTCGTATTTCCTTACCATTCCCCCTAGATATATCCTAAGTCTACAGCTACTGTGTTTTCTGTCTTGACTAGTGTGACAGAGACACCCGTCTTGAACCCATGAGGATAGAAAAGGACATGGAATTGGACTCAGGGGGGAGCCCAGTTGTGTATTTCAAGGGTAACCTGAATCCTGCGTACACCGATACCCACAAAATCCCTGCCTGGCCTGGATCTCACGCCCCGCGAAGGGGGAGAAAGAAGAGAAAGAGAAAGCCCAGGGTGCAACACCCAGACTCCTATGAGGTCCCTGCAGGCATGAGAAGAGATTGTTATCGCCTGGGAAGGGCTGGAAGGGAGGAGGAGGGGCTGGAACCCTGGAGGTGGAAATATAAACCCCTGCTAAGGCAAAGAGAAGAAAAGCTGGAGAAACAAGGGGAGCTGGAGAAACAAGAGGCTCAGGAGAGCCAAGAGAAGATGGAGATGCAGCGGAGCCATAGAGGAGAGCCCTGGGAGGAGCTGAACCACAGGGAACACAGCCGAGGAGACAGGCCGAAGGCTGAAGGTACTGACCGGCTGTCTCGGGTAGAGCTGGGAACAGGAGTGACTCTAGGACCCAAGGGGGAGCTGTTTACTGAGCACTGCTTTGAGAACTCAGAACGGGACACTGCTCCAACAATTGAAGATATGCAAGTCGATACTGCTGAGGATGACTTGAGGGCTATGGATATTCCTATGGATTGTACTTTATGCCAAGCCAAGTGCGTTGAACCATTATGCTGAGGGCTAATACTTTCTGAGAAGGTCTCCTAAAGCTGGAAATAACAAGACCCAGAGAAATGACAGGAGGCCGGGGATACTTTTGCTAGCACCCAGAGGTTTGTGACACAGCCAGGAAAACTTGCAGGGAAGCTAAAAAGCTTGGTGAATATTTGCTGCCCGTGTCTCCCATATTTTGGTTTAAACTTAATCCGGGAAGGGAGTTAAGAAGAAGCTTTTGTTCCAGTTGGACTAAGTTTTATTGTTGCTATTAATTGTTTTACAAGGCAAGGCTAAAAAGAGGCATTTTTACCCTTGCTAAAGAAGTGCTGTTTTTCAGGGCTGAGAAACGTTTGAAGCAGCTGTGTGTGTTTGAAGCTTGTGAAGCAGTTATGCTGTTCTAGTGCTGTATTACCAATAATCCTGCATAAGAAGGAGTCCTGTGTACAGGGTACTTGAACTTTTGTGTAAGACATAAAATTCTGTCACTTTGCCTTATCTCTGGACCATGACTACAACTTCTTCTTGAAGCCATTTTTGAAGGCAAACTACATATCCCATGATACGCCTGGGGAAAGTTAGTTTGCCCAAGCCAATCAAGAGATGTTCCTCCGATACCACGCCCCTCTAGGCTAGAGGTGGGTGGTGAGGGCGTGACACTAGATTTTAAGTTCTGATGAGCAAGAGTCGTCTTCTCACTGCGTATGTCTTGTAACACTATACAAATGTTCAATAGTAGTAGTAGTAGTAGTACCCGGATGCTTCTACCCCTTTTCTGCTCAAGTTAAAAATGGTGGCTCTGATTCCTTAGCAGTAGTCTCATGATGCTACCTCTTCAGGTTATGCTATCAAATAGGTTCTCTTTGAACTAAGGCTTGTCTCTGTTTCTGTCTAAGAAAATTTGCTCTACTTGTTCCTCCAAATGCTTGAATCTCTCTTCTATCGATGGACAAGAAAAAAAAGACAAGGATAGCAAAGCCAATAGTATTCTCCAGGGTGAAAGATGCAATACACAAAGTGTGTGTATGTTTGGGGGGGGCATATTAAAAAAAAATGAATGTGGTTAGTAGACCCAATAACTGTATTAATCCTGGTGAGTGGGATATTCAGTGGCAAATAGCTGTTTTGTGCCTCTGAATATCCACTCTGTTGCATGCCCTGATCCAAATAACCTAGAACTGGGGCATTCTGGGGCCGGTGCTTGAGTTTACTGGTCAGCAGCAATATTCAGCCACTGACTATCTTAACTCAGATAAAGTTAGGCAAAAAAAAAGAAGGCTTAGCTATCTGGCCAGTGATTGAGTATACTCATTGACCTGTTAGCTAAAAGCTTACTAGGCAAACTAAGGGGTATGTTTACTAAAGGGCATTAAGGGAGCCAGTGTGCTTTTAGCACCTGTTATTGGCACCCTTGTGGTCTTAATGCAGTGAAAAAGCTGCTTTAATGGGTATTAAAGGCTCCAGCAGCGTTAAGGGCGCAGTAGGCAGAGAGTGGGCGTTAACAGCATGTGCACCCTTAACACTTGTTGCACAATGTGCTTAAAAGCCCTTTAACATTGGAAACCCTAGTAAAATCTCACAGAAAGGGTGTATTTAGAGTGGAGAGAGTCTATTTATTTATTTAATCATTTTTATATACCACCTTATCCTTCAATCAAAGTGGTCAACAAGACAACAGAGGGACTACATTGAGGGGCGAGACAACAAGATAGTACATTAAATTAAATTATACATAAACTACAGCAAAATTATATTTCATAATTCATTACAAATACATTAAACAAATAACTGTGATGTGGTGCACTGACAGGGGAGCCCCAGACAGTGATAGTAGTGCTCCATTAGCAGCAACAGCATGGTGCCCAAGTATGAAAGTACACTATGTTGGTGGTGCAAATGGGGCAAAGGAGATGGCATGTGGATCATGCAGTGGGGGCAGCTGGTGGTGGAACAGGCAGTTGCCCAGGTGGCATATAAGAACATAAGATCCTAAGATATGGCATACTGGGTCAGACCAAGGTCCATCAAGCCCAGTATCCTGTGTGCAACAGTGGCCAATCTAGGCCACAAGTACCTAGCAGTTTCCCCAAAAGACAAACAGGTTACACTCCCTGTCCCCTAGTCTTTCCACATTTTGATGGCATAAACAATTAAGCTACGTTTACCCGTTCCACTCCATTCAGTAATTTATAGACCTCTATCATATCTTCCCTCACACATCGCTTCTCCAGGTTGAAGAGCTTTAACCTTTTTAGCCTCTCCTCATAGGGGTATCCTTCCATCTGCATTACCATCTGTGATGTCTGTCATGATCTCACAATAACAGTGGTGGCACACAGACATACTGCTGCTACAGAAAGGTGATGTGCCATATGGGGTGGTCCAAGGGACCTGGCACCCTAGGCAGATATCCTGACTGGCCCCCCTCTGCTGCTGCTGAACTCAACTGTGGAGGAAGAAGCCAATAGCACCAGTGGCTGTAGCCCTCCAGATAGATGCAAAATGCAGGCGCCTGGGGAACTACCACAGCAGTGACTGTCATCCTCCCCCCAAGACGTATATGTGGCAGGCATTGATGGGGTCCCTGCAAAGACAGATGGTGAGGGGGGGGGCTGTATGGGCATCCATATGTGCCTCTGTCCCTCTCATTCAGACCTTGTACCCTAGGCACCCGCAAAACCCACATGTTGGAGAGGCTGGGACTGAACCCCATCACCACTGACAGCACACAGGCATGCCAGCATGGTGTGGGGTGAGGTGGTGGTGGTGGTGGGGAAAGCGTCACCCACCTGCAGCAGACCAAAGCCATGTCCTAGTCTTATGTGTCGTACCAAGGTCTGTCCGACAGGGAGCATGTCAGACCCAGGGACTGCTGTATCCATATGGCAGCACTGTGGCTCAACACACAGTCGGTATGTATACCGTAAGATGTACCCCTATGTGACCACTGCCAAAGCGGTATCCTAACAGGCAGTTATATGCATACAGCTGTAACCTACTTGGCCAACATGAGTCATGTGTGACATCATGACTGTGACTGTACAGCTTTGGTCCATTACATCTCTGCAGTACATGTGGACACATCCTACCCCTCGGATAGCCACCTGCAGGTATCACCTCATGTCTGTGCATGCCTCATTTGTCCAGTTTGGATAACACCTGTGCAGTTGTTATCTGCACATTTGTCTGAGCTGTTGTATAGTGGCTGTGTGGCTAGGATAGGTGTGAGTCCCACATGTCTGGTATCAGGCCTTCCAAGTGGCACTAGCGCACATTTTTACACACAGTACAAATACGTTGGGGATGGCACCTATGGCACATTGGTGCTGCCAGCCCATACCACCCTCTTCTCAGCCACCACCCTTCCTTCAGCCCATCCATCCACCTCTGTTGGCTGTGTGCAGTCATGTCTTCTTGGGCAAGCTGCTACACCATGGCCTAATCTGGTACTCTTTTCCGCATTTTGGCTCTTCACGCATGCCTCTCCTGTCGCTGATCTGCACATCATCACTCCTACTCTGTCCTCCTGTCACTGCACACATCCTGCCACATCTGACTCCACTGGGGAACACGTCTTTCCCATCTTATGCTACACATTGACATTGCGTAGTTTACATTGGCAGCCCTTCCACATGCTTGTCAACTTTACTGGCTGCCACGTAAGCTACCCCCTAATCCGGAAGCTCCATTAGCTCCCACCTGTCCTTCCATCCATCACATTCAGATTTACTTTCCTTGCTGCTCCTTTATCCAGTGTTAGGGTTACAGCTGTTTTTGGATGTTAAGGTGCATGCTTGACAGCTTAATGCCCGATGTCCTGTTAATGCATGTTAAATGGCCTATAGTGTCCTTAATGCCAGAATGCTTCCTACATGCCCAGAGCCCTTTTCGAATGTAAAACCCCTTTTAGCCGCCATTAATGCTCAATAATGCCTGCTCCCTTAACGCCCCTTAGTAAACATACTCCTAAATATTCCATGGCCAGATACAACCCCAGCATTAAATATCTAGATATTTAATGCTGGGGTTATATCTGTCCATTGAATATTTAGGAGTATGTTTACTAAAGGGCGTTAAGGGAGCAAGCGTTATTGAGCATTAATGTCGGCTATAAGGGGTTTATAGTCTATTTATAAAGTCTGTCTGCTGCTGTTCAATATCAGTCCCTTTAATATAATTAATTAACTGGCACACATCAGGATAACTGAGAAATCCTATTTGTCAGTTCAAACACAGTAGTATAAGGGGATATTTTAGAAGATCTGTTCATTAGTTGGATGTCTAAAAATGGGCACATAGATGTACAAATCATGGAGTTATCCCAGAGCCAAGTATATAGACACCCCTAGAACATGGGGGTGTGGTGGAGGTGTGTCCTGGGCAAAACAAGGGAGATGCGTGTCCCAGTGCAATTTCAGTACATCTAGTCCTGATTGTTGAAGCATCTAAGCCTATACCTACTCCTGAACGTGAATAAGGTGAAAACAATGCTTGTTTCATGGCTGCAGTAAGAGCAAAATGTACTTTCAACGTCACAGTTAATTTTTCCTGGCTGAAGAAACTTGCATGTACATACAGACTCCAAACATGTTACGGGCTTGCTGCTGCATGTCTGAGTAGTTGGAATTCAAGTATTGGGTTGTCACTTATCAGAACTAGATGCTATATAGCTTCAAAATAATGTAACTAGCTCTACTCTTTTACCATTAACCAACTCTAGTATCCTATAACAAGAGTGTATTATTTCTTATATAGCAAACAGATCTCAGAATCGAATCGGCTATAGACTGCTTTCACTTTCGTAATGCAGCCAGGTGCCTTCAATACATCAATGATCTGTTAATTTCGCTATTAGTTAGAATGGCAGGCCAGGACGTGTTAGTCTCAGAACATAGTCCTCCCCCCCACCATATGAAATACCCTGTCCCAGACATCCAAGTACCTGGTTCTATGGTTATGCAATTCGAGGACATCAACATTTGTGAAATGGCCTACATCCATGCACATACCCAGCCTTGCTGTCTGCACAGGGCCCATCTTCAGAAACAGTTACTGGGCCATTTCTTTTTTGGGGTAGAGGTGGAACGATTCCAGAAGCCACTCAGAAATGACTCTCTGCCACTGCTGCATTGTTCACTGCTCTGGACGTCTCAGATTCTTCCTAGATGTCCCTTCTAAAATGCTACTTTAAACATTTATGACTACTCACATTTTACTGCTTGTCTTTTCTAAATCCAAGCTCAAGACGAGTTAAAACCTACAATAGCAGGTATTCCCCTATCCCAGAGCACTTGCAGTCTAAGGACTAGATTTATTAGCATGATCATTATTAGTAAAAAGGTCCTATTGCTAACAAAGAGACCTGCATTAAATAACACAAGTTAATTCACATTAATGTGGACCGGTGTGGAACAAAGGGGTATGTTTACTAAACCGTCTTAACGTAGCAGTGGCAACGTTATCACACGATACATAACGTTATCGCGCGATGAAGGGTCTATGCTCTGTCCCCCTACAAAGTGAATGATCCCACATTGAAATAGCGGTGATCAGGGTTTTTCTCGTTTATATTGGGCAGGTTTGTTAGGGTGTGCACATGTGCAGCAATAGCAGAGTGGGCATGTAGGAAAGGGCAACTGTACTGATGCTGTAAATGGGATACAGGGGGCTGCAGGCGGCACATGCTGTGGTCCAGCTGGGGCACAGTTCGGACTAGGCAGATGCCTAGGTGGCACATAGGAATGCCGAAACTGTAAAGCAGCAAGACAGCAACTGATGAGGGTCCAACATGGGCACGAGTGTGTGTCCCACAGTGTCACAGGGGAGATTACCCAGCAGGTACCCACAAGGGCACATTGGAGTGGAGGAGTGGCCTAGTGGTTGGGGCAAGGTACTTCAGGCCGGAAAGTCAGGGGTTCAAATCCCACTAGAGGACAGCAACCTTGGGCCGGAAGGACTGGGGTTTCTAGTCTCACAGGTGCTCCTTGTGGTCTTGGGCAAGCCACTTAACCCTCAATAGCCCATGTTCCTTGTAAAATAGTTATCTCCAAGTTATAATGCCCTGTTCAATGTAATTTCAGTTTGTTCAATGTAAACCGCACTGATGCAGAATAGCACAGTATATAAGAGAATGTAAATAAATAAATAAAATAAATAAATAACATTGGCAGGCGGTGTGGGGGGGGGGGGAAGCATGCATTTCCATGTAGGCACCCCTACCCAAGAACCCACACCATAGGCAGCTGCCTACTGGCACACTGGATGGCCTGGGACTGTGCACCACTGGCATAAGGGCATGTCAGCATGGTGGCAGAGGGGTGCTAAAGAGTGAATATGTAAAATGAAAAATGCCCTCAAAGGAGGAAAAATTCATTTTAAGCAAGCACAAAGGGGAATTTTGTTTGGCCGTGCATGCCGCTAACATTCACTGGAAACATTCACCATCTTTCTCGTTGCGAGCTTTCCGTGACTATAAAAGGCCATGGAAAATTGTGTTGTAAGCAATGACACAGCAAGACAAATGCAACGCACAATAAAGAGTAATTATTGTTTGTGAAATTGAAATACATGACATATTTGTAGCAAAGATTGCCCTACAGCATCTGTAGAGAAGAATGCCTTAACAGGTTTCTTTAGCAATGACATGCCTCTCAGCAAGGATTCTGTTAGTTATGTCCAAAGCAAACCTGGCAGGGGTCAGGAACATGTTCAAATGACTGAATTCAGTCTGTTTTTCAACAGGTTTTTCTCACAAGCATAAGCAAACGAATAGTCCTCATAGGACACTAATATTTGCTTACCTTAAAGTGCTCAGCGTCCAGATCAATTTTGTATCTGTAATCCAGTTGTCACATATGGTTTATATTCTTGCTTCTCTGTCAGCACTTCACCCCAGTGGCCCAGCTGTATTATCTGAAAACTTAGGAAGGCCACAAGAGCTGCAAGCCATATTTAACGAGGCAAGTGTTTCAGCTCACATTACCTGGTTGAATCTAAACGAATACCCAGTCTCTGTGCCTCCAAACATTACAGGAACTCAACGAGTCTCTGTGAACACAAACACTGTGAGTGAGCCTTTTGCAATATAAACTATCTTCATGGATTTCAGGGATCCTATGTGCAATATATTTGTTTTTTTGCTAGATTATTTGATTAGCTGAAAAATGAGAAACTGCTTTTCATTTTTTGATATAATGAACTCAGCATGGGCTTTGTAATAATAAACATGAACACCAAATTTAATATTTGCTTTATATAGAATTTTCCAAATGTATTAAAAATAGAAGCCAACAAACTAATTGGAAGTGATATCTTTCTTTTTATAAGACTGACGATGAATTTGTGACTAGCTTTCAAGTGCTTTTCTCCATCGGGCCAATGAAACTGAGCTAAGGATAATGATATTGGAATCCAGAAATAAATTATAGGTTGGATTACACCATCTGTGTTTATTTTCAAAGCCAGATAGAGTTGTAAAGTAAAGAGGTTTGGGGGTAGAGGGAGGTGATGTGTCTGTGTGTCCTTCCATCCTTGAGATTTGTTAAAGTCTATTATATATCTATACAACAAATGGACTAATAAGCAACATGACTGAAAGACCTCCAGGCACATCACCTCTACCCTATCACCTCTTTACCTTACAACTTTCAAAACAAACACTCCTGGTGTAATCCAATCAAAGGGTGCTTGCATATTCAGACATCATCTGTAGTTCATTTTGCACTGACCTAGCGGAAGGAGTACAACTCAGTAGCTAACCACAAATGTATTGAATGTCCATTAAAAAGGTATTGTCTTCAGTTTGTTTGCTAAGCCTTATTTCTGCATATTGAAGTGGAATAACACAGTAATTCCACCTTTGTATGCATATATAAGGAGCCACAAATATAATGTTTATCATATTTATGTTTGTTAAAACTTGCTATACTGCCATTTTCAAGAAGATCAAAGTGGTTACAATAATTAAAATAATCAGAAATAAATATCTTGCACTTGGTGGTCATTAAAAAGAAAAAACATATTAATCTAGTGTATAAAAAATTCAGTGGTGAAAGGAGTTATTTTAGAAACCCTCTTTGTGTTTTAAACCTGGATGTGGCAGCAGAAAAACATAGACGATGGGCCCATGTTTAAAATGCCATTTTAGAAAGAACACGATGCATGTTGCTGCACTTGATACAGTGCATCAACTTCTGCACTTCTTCATCGGGGCATTCTGGGAGTGTTGCTGGATGCGATCTAGGCAGCGCGCGTGCCTGTGTATCCACAACATATTTCACATAGGCCAGTAGAATGCAGGACGGATCTTTTAAATATGGCAATCTATATGGCAATCTATACTTGCTAAGAATCATGAATAAGGATGGAAATCGGTTATCTGTTGAGACTACTTGTGATGTTGGTGACTGGAGGAGTATGGCTTGCGCGTTTCTGGCTTTATCATCGTCCGTGTCCACATAGGTGTTTCTTGAGTTACCCTGTGTTTCTCTGCAGTGTATCATGTGCCTTTCCCAAACCTATCCTCTTATCCCTGTCCAAGAGCCCTATAGATTCCTAAGCTGTGCCAATACCAAACACCCAATGACTCTCTGACGCATAGTGGGCTATCTCCCTGTTGCCCTGTTCCCTGCTGCATACTGTCTGTTTGTGTCCCAGTGTTCTCTGTGGTCTCTGTGCCCTTGCCCATTTACCTCTTATCTGCTTATGTTTGCCCCAGTGAGCCCTGTGCCATTCCCTACAGCCTGTGTATGTGTTTGTGTGTGGGAAAGGGGGGGAGGGGTATGGCTGTGTGTGAGTAGAGGATGTTCGTGATGGGACTCACTGGCTGTTAGTGGAGGGAAGCAGAAGACATGGAATAGGTGAGCACATCAACCCTCTCCATTATCTAGACATGCACCTGCTTGGAAGTTGCACTGTACCCTGGGAGCTGCAGTACTTGGGCCAAAGATTTCAGGGCTGCAGTATCCACACAGCACATGAAACACCCTGGAGCTATAAAGTGAAATGTGTTCTCTCTCCATCTACCCATGCAGATGATAGAGGCTATCATTGAGGTGTTGGCTACTAACCCCCATTATGGCTTTGCATACAGAGGCAGACAAACTCTACAACGTGGCCCACAGGAACACACATGCCATTATCGAGAGCAAATTTGACCTGCTCAAGAGCTGCTTCCAGTGCCTTAACCAATCTTCTAATGCAGCCTGCAAGGGCATGTCAGCATACCCCGCAAGCTGGCATTGAGATGCCGACAATCCCTCCCCAAACAACAGGATACAGCAGACTCAGACCATGAAGCTGATGGAGGATACTGAGCAGTCATACCAAGTAGGCACTGCAGAAAGAAACAGTCTCATATACAGGTACTTCATGCGAAGGTAGATGTTTATTTCTTGATACAAAAAAAATGTGCCCAGTGAAATGACCATTTCCCATCATGCCCCTCACAGATCCATGCCCATCCCAGCCCTGACTACCACTCCACCCTCCAGCACCAGCCCTCTGCAGCTACCTCCCCGGCCAACACCACCATCCCCTACCCCCCAAAACTAGTCATATGCAGCTCCCTCTACCAACAAGCCTACTGGCAGACCCAAGAACCCTCCTTAACACTAGAAGCCCCAAAGTGCATCAATTGACGCAAATGCATCTTCAAAGTTGTATACCAGTGCCACTGCTAAAACCATGTCAGTCATGTTCCATGACTTTGTTAGCAAGATCAAGATGTTCAAATATGTGCATCGAAAATTAACGACAGATGCACCACTTAGCAGGAAAATGAATTTATACCTAGAAGCCCCAAAGTATGTCAATTGACGTAGTCAATTGTCTTGGATGCGTCAATTGACATACTTTCGGGATTCTAGGTATAAATTCAGGTTCCCACTAGGTGGCACATCCCAATCGCTGTTTACAGTTTTACTCTGACATTACAAACAATAAACACACAATGATGTCATGTAATGATGTCACATACTGCACGTATTTAACAAATAAGTAACTTCACATTAATTCACATCTGCATTTCATGCTAAACGCAGTCGTCATGATAATGCGTCAATTGACACACTTTGCGGTTTCTAGGTAAAATGCCTTTTGGGGCTTCTAGTATTAAGTGCTTAGCACCCCATCCACCCCCCCCCCCAGATGGGAGCCTCCTAACCTCTTGCTCTGCCCCCCCCCCACCACAAAGACCCCCCCCATCACCCCCCAAACTGTGCCCATAGGAATATAGGGTTGCTTTTTCCCACATTCCCTTCTCTGATCCCTGTCCTTCAACACCTTCCCCCCTTCCCCAATTTCTCCCTGGCTTTGCTGATAAGCAGTTGTGCTTGATGATGTCTCGCTGGACTTTGAGGAGCTGTTGGAGAAGCCAGCTACCAGAGCTGACCTTTGGGAGGTCTCATGAAAAGGGGAAAGAGTCCAAATATGTTGGATTTGTAAAACAATATGACATGAGACGTAGAGACCTAAGAATCCTTTTACTATAGTGCATTAAGCAGCTAATATGTGAATTATCATGCACTGTTAGCACACAACCACAAAACAGTTATTGCGGTGACTTGGCTTTCAGCATGCACTAATTCCCATGTCAACTGCTTAGTGTGGAAAGGGGCGGAGAATGGGTGTGGATTGTGCCTTGCAGTTAACACACAGCAACTTTACTGCTCTGTATGTGACATGTAATTGTCAATGCAGTTAAGACATGGCAATGCTTTTCTCTGCCTTAACCCTATGGGAAGATGCTGGGTACACCTCTAGCATTTACCACAGAGGCTTTGCAATTACCACACATTCATTTTTGCAACTAACATAGAACTGCAAATTTACACTGCACTTTTGTAAAAGGGTCCTGTAAATATGTATTTCAAGCGTTTCCATCATGTTCCCCTGTTTCTTTCTTTAGGGGAGAGGGGCATAGATTGTGGGAGGGGCTTTTTTTGAATTCCTATTTTTGTTTCCATATACATACATAAAAAATAGTAAAATGCAATGGAATGTGTGCCTTTGAGTCAATGTGATTTCTGAGTTTTCTTGGCAGGCTGATCAGAAGTAGATTGCCAGGTCTTTCTCCCAAGGCAAAGGAGGGTTAAGAGACTTGCCAAGGCCACAAAGAATGTTAGTGGGAATTGATCACTGGTATCTTGCTTACTAAACCAGTGCTCTAACCATCAGGCTACTCCTAAAAAAAAAGCAAAGGAATTCAAATAGAGACCCTCCCCCGATCTGCCTCCCCTCCCCTAGAGAAGAAAGAGACAAGGGAACATGATAGAGACACTTGAAAATACCACAAAGGCATCAGGAATGCACTAAGGGGGAAAGAATGCGTAAGACGAGAGATCGCAGTATGAGATGCAAGAAGATCAGCTCAGATGCAATATGAGAAAATATTTATTCACAGAAAGGCCTTCCAGTGAAGGTGGTAGAGACAAAAATAGTAATGGAATTCAAAGAAGCTTGGAATAAACATTAACATCCCTAGTGAAGAAGTGATGGGAAAGTCAAATATAAACAGGAGTCTATGGCAATGGACCTGGAATAATAGTGAAAGACTAGATGGACCTTATCATTTAATCTGCCATCATATTCCATCATATTGTATGGATCAATATTCAGCAGTGGCAGTCGGTGCCTTTAAAGCACCTGGACATCGCTGATTTAATTAAAATCAGATATTTGCTGTCTGTTGATGGTCAGGGGTATTGCTGTCTGGATAGTGACAATATTCAGCCACTAGTCTGATAGCAAAACTGCATAAAGTTAGGACAGCCATTGACCTATCCGAAGTTTATGTGGTTTAGCTCTCCAGCTGAGGCTGAATATCACCACTAACCAGATACCTGTTGGGACAAACCCAGCTCTGCCCATATACCACCTCAGAATTAACTGGACTCTTTCCTGCAGTCACATTAATGTCTTGTATTGCTAACTATAACTTGTTATACACTTTAACTATTACCTGTTGTAATGTAAACTGCTTCTGCGTAGTACAGCTTTGACTAAAGGATAAAATGGTATAAAAACTCTTTAACTAAATAAATAAAGAAATAAACTATTCAGCAGCACTATCTGGATAGTGCCAGTAGACTGTAAGCTCTGATGATCAGGGACTTGTGCGTGTACAGCTCTCTGTACACCTTCTAAAAATGCAATGCAATGTGTGCCTTTGAGTCAGTCCTGACTCCTGGCGACCCAGAAGCTCCTGGGTTTTCTTGGCAGTGTCACCGGAAGTAGATTGCCAGGCCTTTCTTCCGAGGCAATGGAGGGTTAAGCGACTTGCCCAAGGCCACAAGGAGTGCTAGTGGGACTTGAACCCTGGTTGCTTGATTACCAAGCAGTACACCTTGTAGCACTATACAAATTTATTTATTTATTTATTTACATTCTCTTATATACCGCGCTATTCTGCATCAGTGTGGTTTACATTGAACAAACTGAAATTACATTGAACAGGGCATTATAACTTGGAAATAACTATTTTACAGGGAACATGGGCTATGGAGGGTTAAGTGGCTTGCCCAAGACCACAAGGAGCACCTGTGGGACTAGAAACCCCAGTCCTTCTGGCCCAAGGTTGCTATCCTCTAGTGGGATTTGAACCCCCGACCTTCCGGCCTGAAGTACCTTGCTCCAACCACTAGGCCACTCCTAATGATTGGGGGTTATATGGTTTGCCGGTGCTGCAAACTTCATAAACCCTTCTGAATATCGACCTTACATTTCTATATTTTTATCCTGGTGACATTTCAGGAAAAAGAGAAATGTTTTATCATTTTTTGCCATTTTTTTTTAAATTATGATGAATATATAATATTCACTATTAGAAAAGATTTCCATGTATAAAACCTAACTTTAGAACAAAAAGTGAGCAAAATTGTCTCCCATATACATGAATGAAAGTATTATATATGCAGGGAGAGAACTTGCATATACTTTTCTTTGGGGCTGCACATGAATTACTGCTATACCCCATGGAAATGAATGGGCCATGGCAGCATTTAATTCATGTTAACTTTTATTAACATGCGTTGGACTTAAGTAAACATTCCCCTAAGTGTATCAAATACAGCTGCACAGAGGATGAGGTTTGCACATGTACTTTGCAAAATGCTGACAGACACAGACATGCTATTTACACCTGCTCTGAGTAGATGTGAAAATTCACATGTGCCTGCAAGCACCGGTTGCATATATGAGCATCAATTTCAGAAAATAAAATCTACAAATATGTTCCCTTTCTAAAATTGCCACTTTTTACACGTATACTAGTTACATCTTCTTATAGGGCACATTCTAAAATCACTTCTTAAACTTCAAAAATTTGCAGTTTTCCCATACTGACTGTGCCAGTTTGCTCAGAATTTAAATTAATTCCATTGTTCATATTCTTCATCTTTTCAGTCATGACTGTACAGTATGGATGTCGATTTACTTGTTTTTCTAATATATCTTTTTTTGGTCTTGTTTCTATGTCTTTTTCTTAATATATTTACAATTTCTATATACCTTCCGGGCATAAACTGTTTGACTGTGCTATTATGGTACCTTCCTGCTTTTTAAACCCTTTTTTGTCTGAGTTACCTCTCCAGCTGTTTATACTTTACTTGTATCAGTCAGGTGACTGCAAAGAATTATTGTAAGTATGGACTCAAAACACCTTCTTTTGCATTAAGAATGACTAAAGAAGAGAGAGTCTGAAAAATGCCAACTAAGAACAGAAGAACATTAGATATGCCATACTGGGTCAGGCCAAGGTCCATCAAGCCCAGTATCCTGTTTCCAACAGTGGCCAATCTAGGTCATATGTACCTAGCAGTTTCCCCAAAAGACACAGGTACCACAATGCTTGTATTGGGTCAAGCATTGATATCCTGGGTCCCTTTTTAATAATGGTTTATGGACCTTTCCTCCAGGAACTTGTCCAACCCGTTTTTAAACCCAGCTACAATAACAGCCTTTACTACATCCTCTGGTAACAAATTCAAGAATTTGATTACACGTTGAGTGAAAAAATATTTTCTTTTATTAGTCTTAAATAGTTTACCCTGTAGTTTCATTGCATGTCCCCTAGTCTTTCCATATTCTGATAACATAAACAAACAATCTACGTTTACCCGTTCCACTCTGTTCATTAATTTATACACTTCTATCATATCTCCCCTCAGCCGTCTCTTTTCCAGGTTAAAGAGCCCTAACCTTTTTAGCCTTTCTTCATAGTGGTATCCTTCCATCCACTTTACCACTTTAGTGGCTCTTCTCTAAACCTTTTCTAATAACGCTATATCCTTTTTAAAATACGGCGACCAGAATTGCACATAATATTCAAGGTGTGGTCTCACCATGGAATGATATAGAGGCATTATAATATTCTTTGTTTTATTTTCCATTCCTTTCCTTATGATACCTAGCATTCTATTTGCTCTCTTGGCTGCCGCTGCACACTGGGCCGAGGGTTTTAACATGTTATCCACATGTGACGCCTAAATCTTTTTCCTGGGTGGTGGTTCCTAATGTGGAACCTTGCATTGTGTAACCATAGTTTCGGTTGTTCTTCCCTAGGTGCATAACTTTGCACTTGTCCACATTAAATTTCATCTGCCATTTTGATTCCCAGTCTTCCAATTTATCAAGATCCTCTTGCAATTTTCCACAATCCTCTTGGGTTTTAACAACTTTAAATAGTTTTGTGTCATCTGCAAATTTGATAACCTCACTCATTATTCCCTTTTCCAGGTCATTTATGAATATGTCAAAAAGCAGCGGACCCAGCACAGATACCTGGGGCACACCACTATTCACCTTTCTCTATTGGGAAAATTGGCCATTTAGCCCTACTCTCTGCTTTCTATCTTTTAACCAAGTCCTGATCCACAATAGTGCACTGCCTCCTATCCCGTGACTCTTTAGTTTTGCCAAAAGTCTCTGATGAGGGACCTTGTCAAAGGCTTTCTGAAAGTCCAAATACACTATATCAACCGACTCACCTTTGTCTACCTGTTTATTCACACCTTCAAAAAAACATAACAGATTAGTAAGACAAGATCTTCCTTGCCTAAAGCCATGTTGGCTGTCTCCCATTAAGCCATGACTATCTACATGTTCAGCAATTTTGTTCTTTATGATGGTTTCTACCATTTTTTCTGGTACTGACGTCAGGCTCACCGGTCTGTAGTTCCCCGGATCACCCCTGGAACCCTTTTTAAAAATTGGTGTTACGTTCGCTATCCTCCAGTCTTCAGGTATTACAGATGAGTTTAATGATAGTTCACAGATTACTAATAGCAGGTCTGCAATCTCGTATTTCAGTTCTTTCAACACTCTTGGATGTATATCATCTGGCTCAGCTGATTTGCTACTCTTCAGTTTATCAAATAGTTGTAATACATTTCCCAATGTATCAATATTTCCTTCATTTCTTCTGCACCTTTAACCCTTTGAAGGCCTACTTTAAATTTTTAATCCAAATTCTGAAGCCGGGTTAATTTTTGCATATTTCAGGAAAATTGTACCCGTCTTATTCAATATGTTCTAATAGTGATTTTCCTTCTGCTATGGTCATGTATTTTATACCATTTGATAGGAATATTTAGTCAGAATTTTGGATTCTGAGAGTTTTGGGCTCGGTCTGGAAAGGGTTAAATACCACTTCAGTCATTGGTAACATCCCTACATCTTCATCAGTAAAGACCAAAGTAAAGAATTCATTCAGTCTCTCCGCTATTGCCTTGTCGCCTCTTAGTGCCCCTTTAACCCCTCTATCATCTAATGGACCAAATGACTGTCTCACAGGTTTTTTGCTACGAATGTACTTGAGAAAGTCTTTATTTCACGTTTTTGCTTCTGCAGAAAGCTTCTTCTCAAATTCTCCATTTGCCTGCCTTATCAATGCCTTGCATTTAACTTGCCAGTGCTTGTGCTATTTCCAGGTTTCGTCGTTTGGCTCTTTTTTTCCATTTCCTGAAAGATGCTCTTTTGGTAACAACAACCTCTCTGACCTCACCTTTAAACCATGCTGGCAGTTTTTTGGACTTTCTTCCACTTTTCTTAAAGTGTGGAATCCAGCTGGTCTGGGCTTCCAAGATAGTATTTTTCAACAACACCCAAGCTTGATGTACGTCTTTAACTTCGCAACTGCTCCTTTAAGTTTTTTCTTAACTATTTTCCTCATTTTATCATAGTCTCTCTTTCAAAAGTTAAAAGGTAGTACTGTGGATTTCCTTTCTATCCCTCCTCCACTAATTAAATCAAACACGATCATGCTATGATCACTATTGCCAAGTGGCCCCAACACCCTTATCTCTTGCACTAGATCTGGTGTTCCACTAAGGACTAGATCCAATATGGCTTCCCCTCTGGTCGGTTCATGAAGCAGTCATTTATTTCATGTAGGAACTTTATCTCCCTAGCATGTCCTGCCGTGACACTGATCCAGTCGATACCAGGGTAATTGAAATCACCCATTATTATCACTGTGCTGTAACGTTTGTTAGCTTCCTTGATTTCTTTGAGCATTTCATCATCCATTTGTTCATTCTGGCCAGGTGGTTGATAGTACACCCCCACAGCCATCGCCTTCCCCTTTTTACATGGAAATTTAATCCATAGAGATTCTACAGCAAATTTTGTTTCCTGAAAAACTTTGATCCTTTCTGACTCAATGCCCTCTTTAACATAGAGAGCAATCCCTCCACCAATTTGATCAGCTCTATCTTTACGATATAGTTTGTACCCAGGTATCACAGTGTCCCACTGGTTGTCCTCCTTCCACCATGTCTCTGAGATTCCAATCATATCTAACCTCTCATTTAGTGCTATATATTCTAACTCTCCAATCTTATTTTTTAGACTTCTAGTATTTGCATACAAGCATTTTAGAGACTGTATTTTATTCATATTAATCTACTATTGAAAGGCATAGGTAATTTGGGATCTTAAAGCTCTGTCTGCTCCATACTTGAGGGCATTTGGGCTACCTTACTCTTTTTTGGAAGATCTATGCTTTTGGTAGTATCCTTTAAGGATACATTCTTCCGAACCATGCGCTCTTGTGCAACTGTCGGCTTTCCCTACTATCTAGTTTAACAGCTGCTCTATCTCCTTTTTAAAGGTTAATGCCAACAGCCTGGTTCCATCCCGGTTAAGGTGAAGCTCATCCCTTCGGAAGAGCCCCTCTTTCCCCAGAATGTTTCCCAGTTCCTAACAAATCCAAAAACCTCATCCTTGCACCATCGTCTCATCCACGCGAGACTCCGGAGCTCTGCCTGCCTTTTGGGTCCTGTGCGTGGAATGGGAAGCATTTCGGAGAACATTACCCTGGAAGTTCTAGATTTCAACTTCCTACCTAAAAGCCTAAATTTAGCCTCCAGAACCTCCCTACCACATTTTTCTATGTCATTGGTACTGTGATGTAGAGACCTCTACCGAACCCATGGAAATAGAGAGAAAGGAAGATTCCACCTTTAAAACTGACAGGCAGCTAGAGCACATGGCTCACTGTTTACATAGAAAAGGTAAACATGGAAAGACAGGAGCTGAATTGACACACCCAGACTCTAACGTAGTAACAAGCCCCGAGCTTAATCAAGCACACCTGTTCAGGGTGAGAGCAGAGCCAAGCCCAGGGGAACAAAATTATAAAACGTCGTCATTAGCTCCCAGGAAGGAAGCCACAAGGAGAACCACGAGGGAGGCAGAGAAGTAAGCAGAGAAGGAAGCAAAGCCAGGAGGAGAAGTAGCAGACGAAGGATGGAGCAGAGGCCAGAGGGCAAGCTGGAAGGGTAATTGCAGCTTAGACGGCAGTTGGAGCCGTGGCAGAAGAGAGAGGTAGAGTTGTGGCCGAGAAGCAGCTCAAGGAAGGAAAGACAGGAGAGAAGAGAGAGCTCCTGTAAGGCAGGCTTGGAGAGGCTCAGAAACTCCAGGGAGTTGGAGACCTGATAGAGAAACTTCTTACCGGTCTGTGAGAAAAGCCAGCAGACTTGAAGGAAGGGAGGCACACCCTGTGACCAGGAACTTGCTGGAACGGAGAGAGCAGGGAGCCCTGCAATCAGAAGGGAGCCTTCAGAGTTTACACAGGTGGGAGCCCAGCACAGAAACCTTCCCATATAACTGCCAAGAGTTAGAGGAGAGCCACAGAAGAAACTCCCGTGTAACAGGTATTTTAAACCCTTGCTGTGTAGAGTTGTATAAAGGGAAAACACCTGGGTATAAAGAGGGAAGTTATTTTAAATCCCTTAGTAACCGTCTGCAAACAAACACTGCCAGCCCTGATATAGAAGAGATGCAGATAGACTCTAATGTTGAGGACATAGCAGATATGAGAATGGATTGCACGCTGTGTTTGGCTGACAACATTGAGTCACTGTGTTGAAACCTGGAAGTAAGAGTGCTAAGTTAACAGCAAAGAAAAAGGAGGTATTTTTCTTTGTTCCAAGAAGCTGTTTATTTTCAGTTTATACTTACTATGAGCACTGTATTGTTTTGGGAACCAGAGAGTGAAGAAGCACTTACCTTATTTATTGTATATAATCCTCATGCTAAACTCCTGGACACTGTTCTTATTTGTTCTGCACCGAAGTTCTGTTTGTGAGGGGAAATAAATCCTTGTCATTTTGCCTTAAACACTCAGACTACAACTGCTTCTTTATCAGAGAGATAATAAGGGACTACAAATCCAAAGAGGCCTTGCAAGAGCCCTAGCCATAGTCTCACTTTCTGCATAGAGAAATTATCATGGCAGACCAACCCTCTGCGCCCTAGGTGGAGGGCTGGCCACGTGGTGACAGTACCGACATGTACCAAGACAGCAGACTCCTCCCCAGCACTATCTAAGACCTTATCTAGGTGGCGCGTGAGGTCCGCTACCTTCGCACCAGGCAGGCATGTTACCAGGCGATCCTCATGTCCAGCAGCCACCCAGCTATCTACATGCCTAATGATCGAATCGCCAACTATAACGGCTGTCCTAACCCTTTCCTCATGGGCACATGGCCCTGGAGAAACTTCCTCAGTGTGAGAGGGTTTTACATCACCTGGAGGACAGGTCCTAGTTACAGGATCACTTCCTGCCACACCAGGGTGATGCTCTCCTGTCACGTGACCTCTCTCCTCCATGTCAACAGGGATGCTGCCAGACTGGAGGTGGGACTTCAGGACTATATCCCTGTACGTCTCGTCTATGTACCTCTCTGTCTTTCTTATGTCTTCCGAGTCTGCTACTTTATCCTCTAGAGAACGAACTCGTTCCCTAAGAGCAAAGAGCTCCTTGCACCTAGTGTACACATAAGTCCTCTCACCAACTGGGAGAAAATCATACATGTGACACTCAATGCAAAAGGCTGGAAAGCCCCCATCTTGCTGCTGGACTGCTGCCTGCATCTTAGTTTTAAGCTTGTGTTTAGATCTTTAAGTTCTTTACTTACTAAGGGTTGCTATGGATATTTATTTATTTATTTATTTATTTAACAGTTTCTTCTATACCACCCCTTCCAGAGATCAAGGGCGGTTTTCATGTAACAATTAACATTTTTGTATACTAAAGTATACTTTACATAGAACGGTGTTTTGGAACTACGTGCAATTAATACTATATGGAACAATAATACAACTAATTGTAACTATTTACAAAAACTATTCACAAGGATCATCAACAGTAGTTTGCATAAGACATTTTGCAGAGAATAAATGAGTTATTAGTGAGAGGTTTGGCAGTGTTAGTCATTTGTTATATCTTGTTTGCATTTGATACTTATACTAATAAAATTGTACCTAATACGTTTAATATACCTTGTTTACCTGAAGCTTAATTAATCTCAGGTCCTTATTGTATGACTGATTTGGATAATGAGCTGCACCTGAGAGCACCTCCTTTCCTTTAAGATGTGTAAGTACCTATAAAGCTACCATTATCCCAGGGGTGGGTGGGTGTTGGGGAGGGAGGGAGGGAAATAACACTTATTAAAAGAGGGCTGCTATACAGTACCCTGTCCTGTGCTGCTGAGGTAAGCTGTGACCAACTTCCTGGGTGATTAACAGTCCTTTCTTGGATAGAAGGAGTCTTTCAAAATGGCCTTTTGAACTGCCACTTGGCGTTAACACCTATTGAAAACGTTTCACAGGTCTCTTGCCCCTTAGGTAGAATGCCTCTTTGTAAAGGTCTCTAGAAGACTTTATTTGTTGCTCAAAGAATACTGACCCTGTTTTTCCGTTTATGCTAAGTTATATTCTGATGTGATTTAAATTAAAGCTCTTTGCTGCTGCTAGGCTCTGACTTATTATGAAATTTAAACTAGAAGCTCTCTGCTGGGTTCTAAATTGAACCAGAAAGCTCTCTTCTGTGTTTTAAATTTAAACTAAAAGTACTTTGCTGATACTAGGCTCTGAGTGAGTAATAAATTTAAGCTACAAGCTCTCTGCTAGGTTCTAAATCTAACCAGAAAGCTCTCTTCTGTGTTTTAAATTTAAACTAAAAGTACTCTTCTGATACTAGGCCCTGAGTGAGTATTACATTTAAACTACAAGCTCTCTGCTGGGTATGGAATCTAACCAGAAAGCTCTCTTCTGTGTTTTAAATTTAAACTAAAAGTACTTTGCTGATACTAGGCCCTGAGTGAGTATTAAATTTTAAACTACAAGCTCTCTGCTGGGTATGAAATCTAACAAGAAAGCTCACTTATGTGTTTTAAATTTAAACTTAAACTGCTGCTACTAGGCCCTGACTGATTTAACAAATACACTGGGTTCACAGATTAATTAGCTTTAATCCAAAGAAGTCCCTTCAGAAAGATTCCCAGAGGTATATACTCACAATTACAGATCTCTCTCCATAAGTAGCAGTCCCCTTTTCTAGTCCTTCAAGACTCCTTCTAGTCCTTCAAGACTAATTTCTTCTCACCAATAAAATAAAAGTAAGGTAAAGCATCATAAGAATTTTGCCGTTTTAAATGCTGATATATACTTCTTGTTACTGATCTTTTCATTTTCTTACACATGTCTACTTCTCAGGAGCAACCTTTACTAAAAAATTAAAATATTCTAGTCAAGACGTTTCTCTGGCCAAAAAGTATAACCCAGAGGAATCCTCTAGTCATCTGATATTTCCATAAAATGATTTATTTCTATTGAATTGCAGGTAGTGTCATGAAAGCTTTAATTAAATACGTATGCTACAATTTTTCTACATAAGTAAGATTTGTTTGCCCCTAGGCCTATATTTTTCCTAAATGTAAAAATCATTGCTTCTGAAATGACTCATTATTTTGCACACTTTTATTCTCCAGAGATTAAGAAATTCTGAAATCTGAAGCAATGAGAATATCTTTTGTCTCCTTCAAGTGCTAAAAATGTATGAGCAGGTACTCTTAAAACGTAAAAGAGCATGCACAACTTAATCACAGATTATGTTCCTTGCTATCTTAGGAGGACAAACTGGGGTGTATGAATCTAATTTATGATTGTTCCCCTGGGAAAAAAGACAAATACTGACTGCTGTCTCTCTTTCTTCCCTGTTCTTCAGAACTTCCTGAGTAGTTAATCATGTTCCTCTATACAAGAAGAAATACTCATTGAGGAAATAATGAATCAACTAAAGTGGAAATCTGGGCTAGCATACCTAAGAGAAAGCAGTTCCCATATGCTGCTTGATGAGGTTTTCATTTAGAAATGATAGAAAATTGTATTCAAGAATGTGATCATGCCTCTGGCCCATCTTTCTGATATAATGTTACAAGAAAACACATTTGTAACTTGAAAGCATCAAAATAAAAGACCATGCAGTCTATTCATTCTGTCCATCCATACCAATGGCTAAGCTCTACAATTCCTTCCTTGCCCTTAAAGATCCTCTGTGTTTGACCCATGCTTTCTTGCATGTAGAGGCCATCCTTGTTTCTACCACCTTCACTTTAGGAGGCCGTTCCTCGAGTTGGCGATAAGTTCAGCCATGCAACTAGCAATCAGTAGTACAGTTGCTGCCCATAAAAAAGCAACCTTAACCCTCTGATTGCTTCACTCCCCCCACCCAGAGTCAGGCCCCACATCAGCAGCTCCATGGACTAAAGTTTCCCTGAACACTAAGAGGCTAATTCACGTTGGGGCCCGTCCGGCCCGTCTGGATGTTCAATATCTGCATGGGCCTCTGTACATCCAGGCAGCTCCCCGTACAACTCCCCCATGGCCCTCTGCATGGAGCCCGGTGCCATGGCATCCAGTCACCATGGCACTTGTACACTATGCAGGAGTCTTGTCTGCTGACAAGTTGCATAACACTTCATGTCCCTGCTGCCCGATCACCGATTGGGCCTGCTGAGGCTGGAAATGGGCTGCAGGGAACCCCCTGCCCCTCCTCACCTCCTCACCATGTCCCACCGATGGCCGCCACAATCTTCAGGGGAACCTCTTCCACCTCCGAGAAAGAATAACTTCCCCATCTACCCTCCAGCTCCCAGGGTCAGGGTCACACCTCCAGCTCACCCTCACTCCTTCTCTGACCCACCCCCTCCTGCCCCCTGAATGTGTGGGGAACTTTGCAGTGGGAATTTGGCCCAGGCATTTAGTGGGGATATATGCCCAAACCAGACGTATATCCCCACTAAACGCTGCTCAGAATGACCCCCTTAGCCTCTGATCAAGCCCCAACAGATCAGAGTCCCCATGATCCAAGTTTCACCCCCCTCAAGGAGCACAACCCTACCTTATCCCTACCCCTCAACCTCCCCACAGGACTTGCCCAGGTATATCCCCAGTTATCTAGTGGACAGGGCAGGAGCGATTACCCTTTGGTCCTTCTCTTTGCCACCTGGGTTCAAAATGGCAGATCTGGCCCCTAGTGGTATTTTTGTGGTACAATGGTTAAGAGTCAGATCTACCATTTTGAACCCAAGCGGCAGAGGGACAGGGAAGGAGGGAATCATTCTTGTCCCATCCACTAGATGACCAGAGATACCCTTGAGAAAGTCCCAGAAGGAATTGGGGGGCAAAGGGGGTGAGTGGGTTGTGGTCCTTGCAGGGGGGACACTTGGATTAGGGAGGGGCTTTGATCTTAAAGACTTTTATCCAGGTGGGTGGCGGATCAGGGGGAATTTGATTCAGAAAGGAATTGCTGGCAGACTCAGGGAGGTTGCTGATCCAGTGGAGCTTGTTGATCATAGAGGGGTTTGAATCAGGTTGGTGGAAGATTTGGGATTGATGGTTGTATGCCTAGTGTCAGTGTTTTTTCTTTCAATTTGACTGGGGCAGTAGCCATGTCTGGTATTAATGCTTTGATAGATAGTGCAGTGCATCCACACTGTCAATGCATGTAATGTGGCCCCAGTGGTAGGCATGTAGAGGGACAAAAAAAGTTGGTTTGAAACAAAAACCAGCCAAAACTTGTTTATATTTGTCATAATTGTATGCCTTCTATGTGTATGCAAATTGCTTGATCAAGCATTAATTCATACTGTAGATATATATATGTACATGCTAGTTCTATGAATTACTAGTTTTTAGGAACCCAAATAAACCCGAAATGCACATTCCTACAATGTGATAAGTGTCTATTCTATACAGTAAATGCAGGGCAGTTGATTGCCATGGCCCAAATATTTACCACACAAACTTTACGCTTACTACACATTAATTTGTCATCTAAAGTGTAGTAGATATTAAAGCTTTTGTAAACATGACAGGGTCTAATTACTAAGGGGTATGTTTACTAAAGTGCGATAAACGTGGCTAACGCGCGTTGTACGACGTTAACGACCGTAAGTGCCGTATAACGCGCGTACCGACGCGCTAACGACTGTTAACGTAATACTACGCGAGTTAAGCATAGTTAACGATCGTAAAGTCCCGTGGCGCGTTAAAACAGCGCAGAAGGTGGAGAGTGGGCGGAGAGAAGGGGTCAATGGGCGGAGAGTGGGCAGGGAGAGGCTCCCCTCACACTAACGCACTGAATTCCTGAGCTCAATTCCAATGCGAATGAAAACCTGTCGTTAAAGGCATTTAAAGGGAAGAGAAACCATTTACGTCAGCAATGTACAGAAAAACCGGGGAAACCCACAAAACGTGAGCAGTGTGATACATGTGCACAGAACAAAATTTCACATAAAACGTTAAAAATGACCACAAGAAACATTTTAAAAAGCATAATTCAGCTGGGCAACAGTGATAGCAATGGGCAACAAGGAACAACACTCCCTGGAAAGCACCAAATAAAAAAGAAATGATGTGTGGAAGGGTCTATGCTCCGCAGACCCTTTCAAAGATCATTTCATTGTAATGGAGCTGTCCTGGGAGTGTTGTGTAATGTTGCCCAATGATATCATTGTTGCCCAGCTTGGTTATGGGTGTGTGCCCCTTTTTTGAGGTCTTTTCTGAGGTTTATGTGCACCTTTGTCTGCATACAAGGTAAATGAGGCCACAGTAAACCTGTTGCAGAGCAGGGTTTCTGACTCGTCAGGCCGGTTTAACTAACTCCAGGGACTGCACTGTCTCTGTGGCCACAGTGTGGAGCAACAGACACAGCCAGTGCCTATAAGACCAGAGGATCACAGGTTCAAATCCCAGCTGGGGCTCCTGCAAACCCAGTCCCCATAGTTTTACCCACCACTAAACAGTGATAGTAAAGACACTCCTTTATTGCAGAGAACATATGCATGGCCTATATTTTACCACACCAAACACAGACACCAGAAACAGGCACATTACCTAAAGCAGAGTCCCGCAAATGCAGTTCTGGAGGGCCCCACACCATTCCGGCTTCATGCTGCCTCTAATAAAGATGCCTGTGCTGCATAGCTATGCACCACCCCCATGGTATGCAG
The DNA here is from genome assembly GCA_033557465.1 of Ichthyophis bannanicus. NCBI lineage: Eukaryota > Metazoa > Chordata > Amphibia > Gymnophiona > Ichthyophiidae > Ichthyophis > Ichthyophis bannanicus. Next base: position 388,882,129 of record CM066038.1, on the reverse strand, counting down.
ATGTAGCTCATGCATATTTATGAGGGACAGCATGAAAACCCGAACAGTGTTTGGAACACCAGGATTGGAGTTGGGGAACTCTGCCGTAAAGCAGCAGCCAACAGGGACACACACACACCCACAGGCCCCATTGGCCAATGCCTCCTGGAGAGGCAAGACATTGGACCCTGCCTATATCTCCCAATACAAGCAGTTGCATACCTTAGCAATGCCACCCTACACCTGGGTATATGGTACAGAGCTATCAAACGTTTCCTATGATAACTGGCAGATATCAATTCCTACGTTAAGCACATTTTGCTCATTGAGCTCCACCATAACAATCATTCTGATGTCTGCGGTGTGTGCTGCAGGTCTGTTCTCTGACAGTGTTCACCACCCTGGGGAGTGACCCCCCAACAGCCTTGTGTACCATATCCATGCCTGTACTATGCCCATGACTGGTGTGGTGGGTATGGCTGCTGACCACCTCTATAGTAGCACAATGCTGGCATAGGTGTGGGGGTGGCTGTCTGTGTATCCAGTGTGTGGTGGCTGCAAACACCTTCCACAGCCCACACTGCCAGCAATGTTGCCAGTATTGAGCTGCCAATGTGCATAATGAGGAGCAAGGTACCATGGGTATAGGCCGGACAGGGTGGCCTGGCCAGGGTGCATCTGCACAGGGCATAGGGCAGTGACAGGCACATTTTAGTGCCCGGCCACCACCTACACAGACAGGGTGACCTCAGTATGTCCTGCTGAGAGATCACTCTCACCCTGACTGTGCAGTGACCACAGCATGGCTAGGCACCCCCATAGTGCTATATAGTATTTCTCTCATGTGATAGATATGGGTTTCCTTTTGGGGCCCAGTCACTGATTTATCTGCTTGCTGTGTATGCTGACATCCCAGTTCTGGGTGCATGCATCTCCACTGGGCACATGCATTATGAACTAACTAGCAGACTGTTTGCAGCTGGTATGTGTCCTGATGGAGTGGCTTGCAGGGTGCAGTGGCTGATGGCTTGCTGCAGGGGTATATCAGATAGTGGTGGGGTGCAGCTTACCATATCCAGGCCTGATGTCTGTCTGCGTACAGAGCTGCGGTGCCTGCCCTGTGGGGTGTCTGTTCCTCACCAGAACTGGGGTTGATGTTCCTCTCTACTGCCACCTTTGCAGGGAGGTAGAAGGTGGATCTATTGTTAGGAGACCCTGTTTGCCACCCTTGGCACTTGGGGGGGGGGGTACATGGGCCACCTATGGGTCCATGGGGGCTACACCTGACTGCAAGGTGTTTGTGCAGAAACTACCTATCTCGCACATTAACACTGCTTTGGACCTGCGCTCAGGGTGAGCACAGTACCCGCACAATGTGACGGTGTGTAGCTACTCTGTGCCAGTACAACACACGGTCAGTACCCCCTACCAGGCCAAGGTGCTGTGGGGGTGCATTCCCCATGGTGTGTATCTGTGGACAGCTGATTTGCATGTGCAGTGCATCATGGGTGTGACTGGCACAATCCAACCCTGGGAAGATCCAGCGCCTGCTCTCAGGCTCTGATAAACCATAGGCCATCACACGTACATCTGTTAGCATAGTGCATAGGTGCAAGACACCCTAAAGTGTCTGTACTATAAGGTGCCCACGCTGGTAAAAACACACGTACCCACGCACGATTGTACGCACGTACCAATGCACATACCTACGCACGGGGCTACGCCCGTAACAACGCACGCACCAATGTACATGGCTATGCGCACTGCGAGAGTGTTTCACTAACAACTACTGAACGTAAAGAAAAACATGCCTCCTCATTCCCTATGTAATCTACAGGGTACTGCCTGGGACAGCATTCTGCGTTAGGCACACTGGGAACTCAAACCCATGCTGCCTGTAACAGCGGTGAGTACACTAACCATTGTGCTACAGCTCTGTTTCAATGATTTGTGTCTGTACGCCTTCATATGATTAACGCGCAGTAACGTGCCACGGCGCCCCATAACGCTCGTTAGTTTTTGGAACGCGCGTTAGTCGTTACGATGTCCCGCCCATGTCCTTTTTTGGCTTTCCTTTTACTAACGCGGCTCCTAACGCGATTTGCACTAACGCAGTTTAGTAAACATACCCCTAAGTGTGCTAATGTTTGCAATGTATACACATTACAGTATTAATAACTAAGGGGGCCTTTTATTAGAGTGCACTAAGTAGTTAGTGCACATTGTGGCATACAGTAGCCAAATGCTCAGACCTGCAGTAACCTTAATGTAGGGGCATGACAGTTACCACATGCTGAATCATCTACTAACTGCAAATCACAAATTGGTGTGGGAAATGGGTGGGTTGAATAAAGAGTGGGTGTGGAGAGTAGATTGCTGTTAACATAGAGGAACACACCGTGTGCTAACTGACAATGTTGCAATTAGCACAGATTCACATAATGTCACCTCAATGGTTAGAATTAGGTGCAACCTTAGGTATTGTGCCGCAGTATCTGCTGGCAGCATGTTTATTTATTTATTTATTTAGACAGATTTGTATGCCACCTTATCCTTCAATCAAGGTGATCACGTCACATCACATCACAGTTGGAGGGTTACATTTAACATTAGGGTACGTGTAAACATTTAGACAGTACAGTTACATAACAGCATTTAGACAGTATAATTAAAGGTAACATATAACATGGAGGTATTTAGTAACGTAGTATGATAAACTTGTGTGTGTGTGGATAGGATGGGTGCATGCTTAGTTGGCAGCGTAAGTGGTATTTCAGTATGGGTAAGGGATGTTGCCTGGATGCTCATATGTTTCTATAAATAGAAGTGTTTTGAGGTCTTTGCAGAACATGTTGGTCATGTTTCTGCCAGTTACCAAGGAGCTTGTATTTAACACACAATAGTTTTATCACAAAATGTAGGATAAGTGTAAAAACCTAATGCACTTTAGTAAAAGGGCCTCTAGATCTCATAGAACAACATGGAATCTGTATTAAAATAATGTGCATTAACCGTGAATTAACACACATTAATACTATCACTCCTTAGTAACTAGAACCCTTAATGTAAAAGGCCAGAAAATCAACTTTCAATGAGCCTTCTATGAATGACTAACATCATTAATGGATGTCAATAGTAACTAGAAAACAATGAAACATGCACTAACAATGATAGTGTACTGGGGGATGAGCACAGCTTTAAAAACAATTGGCTCATTTACCCATTTTCTGAATTTTTCCTGATTTTGCTTGTTTTTTTCACACATTCATTTTAAATGTGCACAATATAAAAGTTCTAAAATTTTTTAAGAAACATTTTTACTAAAGTGTGGTAAGTTTTTGTACTTACTCCGCATTAGAGGTAGAATTTTAGAAGCCCTATTTGTGCTTTGGACGTCTGAAAATAGGCATAGAGACTTCCAAAACCATTTTAGAAGCCAATTCTGGGGACACCCAGAGTGAGGACATCCTTATCTAAAAAGGGGCCTGGTGAAGGCATGGCTGGGGCATTCCCAGGAGCCTGGATGCAGGGCTGACCCATCCACCAGATGGGCTAGGCAGATGCCTGGGCGGCAGACCTCTGTGGGTGGCATGGCACCCATGGCAGGTCATGGGCTTTGACACTCATGACCTGCCGCGGACCACCACCAATGTGACAAGCCAAGCCACCCCCGACCCATCCCACTGATGGAATTGGTGGCAGCTCAGGGTGATGTGGGAGAGGCAGCATGGCCGTGGCTTCTGCCTGGGGTGGCAGAAACCCTTGGGCCGACCCTGCCTGGACGACACTGCCTGATCTCAAATAGTACTCCACCATCCTCACTACTCAGCACAATCTCAATGATAGTAGCAGTGGGATTAGGCAATCCTAGATGTCTGGGTTCTGAAATTAGGTCCTGGGGATTGTCTATGTAGATGCCCTCCCTCCCCAGACATCCATATCGGACATGGCCACGTTTGTGAAATAATGTCTGCACCTAGCAGAGGTGCTAAGTTACCCCGTTCCAGGAGTGGGATTTTAAGGAAGTCCTGGATTTCTGGCCATCTCATCCTGATGCATTATGGGATCAGTAGCACTGATTCCAATGGGTAAATTCAGAGACTACAAATACCATACTGCACTGCAATGCAAATTTAATACCAGAATTGGCAAAACATCTCACTCTTGGAACTGGGTAACTTGGCAACTCTGACCTGGATGTGCCTGCACATTTTACAGATATTCTGGTTTAGATGTTCCAGATTGTACTTGGACATCCCTTCTAAAATCCCACTTTAGAAGTAAGCACTAATGTCGTAAGTAAAAAGGTCATATTCTAACTATAGGAGATTTGGCCAGCCCATCTCCTACAGTTACTTTTCTGAAACATTGCTTATATTAAATTCAGTTAACATTAACATGGAAGCAACTAACACTTCCTCTTAACAAGACTTTAAGAGCACCTGTGTTAACTGCAAGATTGACAGCACACTGTAACCACAGTGTGCAGTCCATATCCACTGTCAGCCCATAATCATTCCCATTGTTTGCTAAGCAGTTAGCATTGGATTTTTTATTGGGCTGGTTGCTTTCAGTGTGCGGTAACCATCAAGTGTATGTTTACTAAAACGTGCTAAGGTAGCATGAGTTAGCATGCACTAACAACAGCGATAAGGTGTCTTTGTGTGGAAAGTGCCCTGGGTGTGTAGGAGGCATGGCAACCTAAAGCATCCTTTGTATCCTTTAACGTGTGGTAAGGTGACAAGGACAAGCATGCACTTTAACATACGAAAAATGTTGTAACCCCAATGCAGAATAAAGGAGCATCAATGGAAGACAATCTGAAGATGATGGATGGATGGATGGATGGACAGGTGGTAGTTAATGGACTAGACAAACCTTTGCCAACTGATGTTGTAATCAGTAAGTGGGATGTGCAGATTACACCCAAAAATAATGTATCAGGGAGGTGTGCAGATGTAACTGTCAGTACTGTCAGTGTTTTGCATAGGAGAGGCCTGATATTTGTCTGGGTGGAGTCAGCATGGTAGTGATATGTTCAGTAAAAGGACTGAGCATGAGTGGTAATGTGGAGCGGTCACAGGAGAGATGTGTTGTATCTGTTAAGCATTTGCACATGTTTCTGCATGTGTCATGGTGTAGCAGCTGCATTTCAAAGATAGGATTGCACATGACGGCTATATGGTGAGTGTGGATCTGTGGTCACAATGGTGGTAGCAGAGAGTGTGTTATGTCTGTGCTCATCTGATGTTGCAAAAGTGACAGCACAAATGCAGTTTGGGTCTGTTTGTCCAAGACGTAGGTGTGTCGTGGGGACCCTGAAATACTATTGTAGTGGGTGTGTTGGCTGCCTTAGCTGGTCCCATAACCACACAATCTACCCGATACTTGTGGATGAAATAAATGTTCAAGTCTGTGTCTCAGTCATAATATGGAGCAAGTAATGATGTGTGAGGATTGCAGCAGATGGGCATTGAAAAAATGGGATATGGCTGCATGTACAACATATATGTGTTAGAGTTTCCAATGGCCAGTCAAAATTAGGGTGCCATATTTCAAACATGCACTGCATGTGTATAATACATCCGCTGGCCCAGCATCATCAACCCTCTGTAATGTTATATGCCATAGGCAAGAAAGTATTGCTGTCAGATATGCATGAGTGCAATGTGCATGCCTGACCCATGTTAGGCCCCACTGTAGAATGGCTACGTCTGTAAAAGCATATCCTGGCCTGCAGCTGACAGTATTTTCAGATAAGGGTAACAGAACCCTGATGAGAACATGTGGTATCTGAAATGTGGTCCACTCTCCACAAAGGCAGTGCTGCAAGCATAATACCAAATATTCACAGAACCTCACAGTGGATGCAGTACCAATAAAAGGGAATGTGTGTTGCAACATACATGGCAACTAAAGGTTGTCTGCTCAAAATCACTCCAGTGGTATGTGTCCACATGTGGTATACATATGGTATAGAGGGGAAGATGTGCAGTTACAGTCATGGTCATATATACCAATCTTTTGCACTCTGTGGCTTACACATTTGCTGTGGTCACAGTAGCAACAGTCTCTTAGGTTTCACAGCAGAGTGAAAGCCAGTCTGGCTGTCGTATAGTCATGATTGTAATAAGTATGGTAGAAATATATATGAGCATGAATAGGGACAAGGGTACATGATTTAATGCAGACACTGCACAAGTTTGGACAGAAGAATAAAAGGTTTTTTTAAAAAACATCCATTATAAACATCATGCCGGTGTCTGTTGTGTCCAAAGTCAGTGCTCCAATCATCATGCTAATGCTGCACAGCATCCGCCATGGGAAGAATTACTAATAAAGGGAATGTATGTATCTGTCTGCAATGTAGAAACAGACTGATAGATCCACATCACCCCTGTAGGATGTGGCTGCATGTTCAGTATATATGCGATGGAGGCCCAGACCAGCTAACACGTTTAGGGTCCAATCTCCCAAGCCTGTCCACTGTGTGGGTCATGCATATGCTGTGTTCACATAGACACACTGTGGCTATGGCCTACAGCAGAGGTCAGGCACACATCATGTCACATGTGCATGGGGTACACTGTTTCAGCAGTGCACAGTAGAAACATGTCATCATGGTGTCTGTTCCAGAGTCAGTTCAGTGCCCACTCTGTTCCACGGATCATTATCAGTGCATAGAAAACATAAATACTGACAAAATGGAAGGTACATGGTGCACAGTCAGAATGCGCTTGGTGGGAATTCAAACCCAGGCCATTTCTTAACAATACACATGACCCAACCATTAGTCTACATCTGCATTTGGATCTTGTGCATCTGAGGCATGGACAGGTCTCATCCCCTGCAATGCCCTTGAGCTAAGCAAATATGGTCAGGGCCTCAGCAGGACATGTTCACATATAGTATGTGTACCAACCCAACGTGCACTTGGTTGACAAAGCAGCATACTGCTGTATATCCATCAGTCAATGCAGACACTCAACACTTCACAGCCTTCGCCCTACTTGGGTATTCATCACCAAGTGAACATGCCATGGAGCCTAAACTGTTTCTCTGTACCTTATGTATGCATGTCTTTAAACTCTTGACTATACCTCAACAGAGTCAGGCACAGCACTGGCAGTCTAGGGATAATGAAAGTCCCTGCAAACAATGTGCTACACCCAAAACAGGATGCAGCTTTACAGACACATGTAGAGGCCATAGTACATTATGCCTCAGGTCCAGTTACAGCAATGCACATGTGGTACATGATGCACACAATGCACAGTACTGCAGCTGATCATGCCACACTGGTTCTCATGTGCAAACATGGTGGCTGTCCCTTCACTATTCTCTGCAGGCCAAACTAACCACACACTCACATGTGTCTGCTATTATAGTGTGCAGTTACAAACAGTGTAACAGTACATATGCATGATGTGATATCTCCTGTGACAGCTGTACAGACACTGACCATAAACCACCTTGGAAAGACATGTGGCCCATTGCAGACCACCCTGGGCCTCCATGGGGTACCATGCACACATCTCCAACAGTCATGGCTGACAGGCCGATTTTGGGAACACATCCCGTGGTCATGTCTATCCACTCTGCCTTTGTTGCTGGTCTGTGTGCTGCTATTGGTTCATCCCACCATCCCCCATGATGCATTGCACATTCAGACCTGCCTTATGCTTGGCCTCAGAAATGATCGGATGTTCTGATCTTTCACTTGATCATTTTTCTCCTAGGTGTCATTGGGATAAAGTGACTTGCAAGCTGCAAACTAGGGAGTTAAAAAAGAAGTGAAAAATGAAAAATATCATCAACTTTAGACAGAAATAAAGCTAATAATGCACATTCAGATATCATGCTCAGTTATAGAGGAGAGAGATTAGTTTGCCAAATTCATTCTATGTTTCAGGGAGAAAAAAACCCTGAGGTTGCATGTACTGCAACTGCAGACTGTACAGCAGAAGACTGACTCCATAGTGATGGGCTTGACTGTGAAAGAGCAGTGGTCTGGCAAAGACGGAAGGGAAAGGTAAGGCAAGGCAAAGGGTACACAGACACTGTCTTTGTGAAAATCGTAAGAACATCAGAATAGCCATGTTGAGTCATACCATATCCACTGAGAGCATCATCTTGTCTCTGCTGGGGTCCATCAGATCCCAAAAGGTGATGCATTTCTCATATCTCATTCATGTCTATGTTCATGCAATTGCTCTCCCAAGTCTACCTGGCTAATTATTTTTTTAATGGACTTTTCTTACAGGAACTTGTCTAATCCTCATCTGAACCTCATTATGATAGTTGCCTTGATGACATCCTCCAGTAACAGATTCTACAATTTAATTATGGACTACATGAAAAACAAATTATCAGCTGGTCATTAGTTTCATGGAGTGTCCGCATGTTCGAGCATCATTTGAAAGGTTAAACAGCAATTCCCCATCTAACTGCTCTACCCCAATCATGATTTGATAAACTAATAAATCTCTTCTCATTCATCTCTAACCTTTTCTAGTTCTGCTGCATCCTGTTTGAGATGGAGTGACCAGAACTACTCACAATATTCAAGGTGAAGCTGCATCATGAGCCTATACAGTGACATAATGATATTTTCAGTTTTTTTCACCATTCCTTTTAAAACACTCTTTCTATTTGCTTTTTTGGCTATCAAGGCATTCTAGGCTGAAAATGTCAACATACTGCCCACAATGACTCCAAGATCTTTTTCTGAGCGATGACTCCTAATTCATGACCCAACATTTTGTACCTGCAGTTGAGATTATTTTCCTCAATGTGCATATTAAGGAGAGTATTTTAAATTGTGACATGTAGACAACTATGGCCACACCACCCTGAGTGTGCCTGGTCTTGTGTGCTCAGAAGCTAAGCAGTGCTGGACCTGGTTAGTTCTTGGATAGAAGACCACCTTGGAGTACTAGGTGTTATAGGCTTACTGCATAAAAGAAAGATCTGGCAATCTACTTCCAATGACACTTTGGCAAGAAAACCCAGAGGACATTCACAATATGAAGGATTATCCACAGGGTCATCAGGAGCCTGTTATTAAGTGCTATACCTATAAAGTACAATTCAGGAAACTATTTACACATGAAGACCACCAGGATGCATACATTTCAAGTGGAAATGGTTTAGGTGGGCCATAAAGTATACATGGCCTTCCCATTTTACAATGCAAATACACACATATAGTTTAAAATGTAAGAATCAGCATTTGAACTGACTCGGTGGCACATGCATGTGCTGGCTACCTGTTCATTTGGACCTGGCATCCCCACCACCGACTGAGGGGGCAAACTCGGTGAAAACTGAAGAAGGTGCTATTTCATTTGTCTCCTTAATTGATTCCTGCATTATGTAAAGGTTTCTAAAATCTATCACTTGCGTGTATAGGTGCTGGCAAGTATATGCATTGACATGGCTGACCACTTTCTAGTTCACTTCCAAATGGCAATTGCTCCCCATCCCTAAATCATCACTAAGTCCAGAATATTTACTGATTTGCCACTGATTCACTAAATATTCCTGCTGACAGTGTCACTTATCCACTGTCCTACTAGACGAAATCTGGTCCTGGAGGGCCGCAAACCAGTCAGTTTTTCAGCATGTCCCTAATAAATAATTCATTAGGGACATCTTGAAAACCTGACTGGTCTATGGCCCTCCAGGACCGGAATTGGAGACCCCTGCCCTAGACCAAAAGGTTCTGTCTTGGAACTCTTTGTTAACCACGATCCTGAAATCGAGTGCCCCTCAGAAAATGGTCCATGGAAAAAGCTCCTGTAATGCTTGGTATACTGCAGAATAGAAGGACCTTAAAAAACAGGTTTGATATAGCAAACAAAAATGGAAGAAATTTCCATCATATGAAAATAAAGCATCCTGGCACATGCTCCAGCTAGAATACAAGCAGCTTATTGGCCAAACAAAAATTTCCTTTTTCTTTACATTGAGTCATAAACAAGAGAACAAGTTTTCTTTATCTTTAACTCCTTGTTCCCAAATTCCTTTCAAACCTCTGATGTTGTTCACATTTTCTCTAACCAATGTGCTTCTTACCTGGTCTCTAAACTTACAGCCCTTCGGGCCAACTCTTGGGTAGTAAATAAACACTTTTCTCCTCTGCCATTAGTCCCACCTGAGCATCTCACTGATTCACTACCAGGCATTCACACTAGTATTTTTGACAAATTTATACCTCTTTTGCTCTTTCATCTTATAGAACTTCTGAATTAATTAAACTCCTGTAACTTTTCAGCTGATGTCATTCCATCTTCTCTCATCAAAAACTGCTGGAACTCTTTTTGGCCCACTCTTCTTGGATCTGATAAATAGCAACCCGGCCCGTGGAGAAGTCCCATCCGCCTGTAAGCATGCTATTATTCATCCTCTTCAGAAACATCAAAACCTTGACCAGACCTTGCCATGTAACTATCACCCCATATCGAACCTCCCTTCCCAGCCAAATTACTTGAGAAAGCAGAATTTGAACAAGTCTCAAGGTATTGGGAAGCAAACAACTCATTGTACCCCCAACAATCAGGATTCTGCTCTTATCACAGCACTGAGACCATACTTCTGGCCATCTTAAATGAGATAGCCATTCATCTTGACAGCCTCGGGGATGTCTTGATAGTTCAACTTGATCTAAGTGCTGCATTCAACTTTAATGATTACACCCTTCTTTTCAAGTACAAGACTCAGGAATCAGAGATACAGTGTTAAACTGGTTTTGTTCCTTTCTCTCAGACCAGACCAGACCTTTGCACCTAACATCTGAAAGACTGTAAAAAGTTGCTTATTCTCTGTGAAGGCCCAGCAGTGGGGAGGTATGAGCATCATTTTGGGAGGATCATCGTCCAGGGAGGGGGGGGGCATCCTTTCCGGGCGCCCAATATCATCAAAATGCCACTGCCCTAGAGCACTAAAAATAGTCATTCACTATTTGTGATTAACAAAATAGATTGCTGTAACGTCTTACTGGCAGGTATTTCCCAGTATTAATTAAAATGACTCCAGATTATCCAAAATATTGTGGTTAAACTCATTTGCAACACAAAGGAATCAGATCACGTAACCCTGCTGCTTTATGAACAACACTGGCTTCCCATCTCTTATAGGATCAAATAAAAAATCCTTCTATTATTTATTTATTTATAGACTCTTATATACCGCACTATTAGGCATCAGCGCGGTTCACAAAAAAACAGTGAGATACACAATTCAACAGTACTTTGTGTTTACAGAAAACAGGAGAATATAACTCGGATAACAGGGTATATAATTAATAAACATAGTCATAATATCATCATGGCTTCAGCTTTGTGTGTATGTGGTCTGTGGGGTATCTGTATTGTATGTGTATGAGTGGAAGGTCTGTGGGTTGGTTGAGATGTCTTTATTGTTTACTGGATAAGATAAAAGGAAGAGGTAGTGTTTCAAAGCTTTGCGAAACTGCAAAAGGTCTGGTATTGCTCGGATGTTTTGAGGGAGGCTATTCCAACACCTTGGTGCACAGAATAAAAAGACCCTGTCTGAAGTAGTTTTGGTACACTGTGATATTGATTTAGGGACTAACAGAGTATTGAGTGTTACTGACCTTCTGTCTCTATTGAGGGGTGGTGTTTGGATCAAGTCTGATATTGATGAAGATGAGAGTTCTTTGAAGGCTTTGAATGTAATTAGTAAAATTTTGAAAGTGAGTCTACTTTGAATTGGGAGCCAATGAAGATGTTTTAAAATAGGTGAGATATGGTCTTTCCGGGAAGCTCCATGAAGGACTCTAGCTGCAGCATTCATAGCCATTTGAAGTGGGTGTAAGGTGGTTTGTGGAAGACCTTGTAAAATTGAGTTCGCATAATCAAAATGAGGTATGATTAGCGCCTGATAGATGGTTCTAAAATCGTCTGGCTCTAGCAAGGATCGAAGGTGTCTAAGGGAGCGTATTTTGTGATATACTGCTCTTACAATATTACTAATATGTGCTTTCATATCTAATTTCTGGTCTAAAGTGACACCGAGGTATCTGATGGTGGTCTTGGTCTGGAGGTTAGCATCATTCACTTTCAAAAAGGATGGAGCAGTGAAATTTTGGTTACGTGTAATAAATAACACCTCCGTTTTCTTGTGTTGGATCCTTAGATTTTGGTATTGTAGCCAGTTGGATACTTCATTTACGCAGTTAGTTAATGGATTGAGATCAGGGTTCTCAGTTGTAAAAGGAAAATATAAAAGTACATCATCCGCGTATATCATGCAGTTAACTCTAAAGGATCGAATCAGGTTACAGATAGGCTGCATGTATATATTAAACATAAGGGCGGAAAGGGATGAGCCTTGAGGGACCCCTTGTTTTTGATGAAACTGATCTGATGAAGTATCGTTGGATCGTACTTGTTGCCATCTGTCAGAAAGGTAGGATCTACACCACTCAAGTGCTTTATCAGTAATTCCCTTCCCTTTGAGACGCTCAAGGAGGCGTTCATGGCTAACAGAATCAAAAGCGGCTGCGATATCAAGAAAAACAAGGACGAACCCTTGGCGGATGTTATCAATTCCTGATAATAAGCTGCTGAACAGAGTAGTTAGAAGCGTTTCCACACCGTGGAATTCTCTGAAACCGTGCTGGCATGAGTCCAGTGGGGCGTTAAGATCTATATGATCCTGAATTTGTTTTTGTACTTCTTTTTCCAAAATTTTTGCTAGTAATGGAATACTTGAAATAGGTCTATATGATTCTGGTTTAAGAGGGTCAAGTTTGTTGTTTTTTAGTAATGGCCTTATGGATGTTTGCTTAAGGGTACGAGGGAAAGTTCCTGTTGTAAATGATTGAATCATGAGTCTGGATATGATGGGACTGAGATCAGCTCGTAGATCTTTGATCCAGAACGCAGGGCAAGGATCAGTATGAGCGGTGGTCATGTTTATGCAAGCAATGGTGTCTTCGATTTGTCGTTTAGATGGTATTGAGAAGATAGTGAGTAGAGTTTGATCTACTGGAACTGGAACTATGTTAGGAGCCGAGTTATTGTCAATTTGGCAGAGTTTGGATTGTAGATAGTTAGCAAATATTTGAGGGTGGATTTCATATTTAAGTTGTGAGGCAGGTTCATTTGTCAAACGCTTAACTATGGCAAACAGGTCATGAGGTTTGTTCAGAGATCTTTTTAAAGTGACTGCATGGTGACGTCTCATTGATTCAGTAACTGCCATGCGATGAGATGTGAGATGTTGGATATATACAGCTCTGTCAACTTCAGAGTGTGAGTGTCGCCATCGTCTTTCAAGTTTCCTTAGGGTTGTGCGCGAGGCCTTCAGCTCAGATGAGTACCATATAGCAGAGTGTCGCTTGCTTTGTAGTTTGTTGGTCGACGGACATGTGGCAATCGAACTGAAAGTACTATTCCAATTAGAAACTAAATCATCAATGCTGCACTCTGGTAAGTTGGTTAGTGGAAGTGTTGATTTTAGGATTAGGTCTATTTGACCTATCATGTCTTTTATACCGGTCTCCTAATCTATCTCCATTCACAATTTATTCCTTATCACCCAACCTGAACTCTGCATTCAGCTAACCAAACCTTCTAGTTATGCTGTACTAAGAAAAACTGTTTTACACCTTGAGACCATTGTTTTTGTTCCTCTGCTCCTCACCTTTGGAATGCTCTTTCAACAAAACTTCTGCTTGAATCCTCATAGAAGAAATGTAATACAGGTCTTAAAAGACGTGTTTTTTTGAGTGTGCCTTTGAATAAATACAGAACTCCAGCCATAAACTCGCTATTTCTCTCACCGCTCTTTTTTCTAATGTTTTCTCAGGTACAGTATATGTTCCTGCCTCTGTTTGATATTGTTGTCCAATAATATCTCAGTTCCCTTAGAGAAGTGGTTCCCAACCCAGTCCTCGGATACTCCCAGGCCAGTCAGGTTTTCAGGATATCCACAATGAATATGCATGAGATAGATCTGCATGCACTGCTTCCATTGTATGCAGATCTACCTCATGCATATTCATTGTGGATACCCTGAAAGCCTGACTGGCCTGGGGGGGGGGGGGGTACCAGAGGACTGGGTTGTGAATCACTGCCTTAAGGGTATGTTTACTAAGGAGCATTAAAGTAACAAAGATGCTGTTAAACATGGAAAGTACCGATAACGCTGGCTTAACATGCGGAAGCTGGGCCCGTAGCATTATGGTAAAAGGAGGTGGAGAGTGAGCATTAATGGGGTGAAAACTGGGTGGGGATAGCATGTGCCCATTAAATGCTGATTAGTGTTACCCTGTGTTAGAGCCCCCGGCACTGTGAACCCTAATGCCTCTGAAAGCTTGCGGTAACGGCTATTTCTGAGGGGAGAGAGCCCACTTTAATGTATGCATTTGCTTCTCCCATTGTAGTGCCAAATCAGTGATAGTAGTGCTCCATTGGAAGTGACAGCATGGTGCTCTATTAATAAAGGGTACTATGTTGTTGGTGTCAAATTGGCAAATGAGATGTAATGTGAGCGATGCAGCGGGGTGGGCTGGTCCACTAGGCTGGCAAGGCGGCTGCCTATGGTGTAGATCTGCGATATCTGGTATGACTCTTCTGTGACAGTGGCTGCGCGTATACATGCTGTCACAGTCAAAGAGGAGTTGCGCCACTGCCACCATGCTGCAATGTCAGCATTGTGTGAGGATGGGGATGGTGGTTGTAGCGACTATGACCTGGTGCCGAAGAAATCTGTGTCCCAGCCCTAGCTGTCAGGTGCAGCGTTGCAGTTGCCACTCTCAGTGGCATGCTAAGCATGTCATCAGCAGGTACAGCAGAGCACAGGGTGATCCCTCCCTTTTGAGGTCTAAGGCAGCAACACACATGCTCACATCCCCCGGTGGAGGGGGGCAGGTGTGACTAGCTGCATATGTGCAACTTCATAAGGCTGCCTCCATCTCTGAAGCAGCAGCTGTGCAATGCTTGCAGGGAGGGAGGGCTTGGCCAGCATTCTATCTACTATGATCAGTGTATCCTGGTACCTTGCTAGTTGCCTAGAACATGGACTGGCTCTGAGATCAGGTTGCCCCCTCACTTGCACATATTGAGTGGATATGTGCATGTGGGGTGGAAAATATGCCACTGAGGCAGGAATACTCTCCAATATGATTACAGCCCATGTCAGAGAAAAATGCCCATGCTGCTCTCTCACCTGCCAAATGATGACCATAATTTGTGCGTGAATAGATGACTCCTCCATAAGTAAGTACTCATTCAGTTACAATCATCTAAGCCACAAGTGAATGTAAAGTAGTAACTGTGGTCTGCAAAATATGAGATTATTCCATGACTGGCCCATAAGCACACACCAGGAAATTTGGTACTTTGGCATTCTGCTATGTTACCCATGGTCTGCAATGTGTGTGTTCATGAATCACAGCCTGACCCTTTGGTAGGACAGATGTCATATGTAAGACATGAATATCAGTTGAACCAGCAGCATATCATTGCAGTGTAACATACAGACCTAACAAGATGTCCCTCTCCCACAGCTGCCTAACATACGTTGACAAACAAGTATGGCACAGAACTTGCAGATTTCTAAGCAGACATAGGCATACCCCAACTCATGCCCTCATGCAGCCTGACAATGACCACATATATACCCATGGATTGATGAATCCACATGGCTGCTGTGTGGCTCTGAACACATTGCCAGTGTGTGCATAAGATAAATATCATGGGTTCAAGACCAGCCTGTCAAACAGGAATGGTATGTCCAGGTGTGTTAACTTTATCCTGTGTTTCCAGAACTGTATTATCATATGTAAACTTCAACATTTCATCCAGCATGAGTCCTCACACTCAGCAGTCACACTGAGAAGCTGAACCACCCAATGGCTGGATGGCAGAGCATGCCAATAGCACCAGCACACTGATCAAGCATTGACAGCATCCGAGCACTGCAGAGTGCACTAATAGTGCCTGCACAGTGAGCAGGAGTTGACAATGTTGAATCATTAAAAGAGGCTTCAGGGCAGGCAGGAATGCCAACTTGCACCACTTTTGGATAATGAGGTCATGTGTGTATGTGTGTGAGTGTCTCCATAGGACTGTGAGGTGCAGTAATGCACTGTGCATGCATGGGATGCCCAGGATTTATGGCTGTGAATACAACATGCTGCAATTTAGTTATTCAGCAACTCAACATACTGTGTGAGACACCATTTGCAAGCAGAAGTCTAGTTTTCAGTAAGTAGTTGTAACCTGTGGCTGTGATGCTGTAATGCATTCCTAGTTACACCATCGTTAAAGCTCATCCCAACAGCATTCCCCTATACTTACCTTCCAACATGACACTGCTGTGCAGTACCTACATCGCCTGCTGGTTTGACTGGAATGAACAGAGGGGACATGTGTATGTGTTGCAACCCTCACCTCTGACTGAGCCGTCAGGCCCCAGAACACATCAATTTGCACAGATGAGAGGCCTGATTAATGCCAAAAGCCATAACAGCTGTATCTGTGGCAACACTGTCAGTCCACTTGGTGCAGCAGCAGCCTATAGGGAACTAGGCTCAAGTGGAGGGATGGCCTCTGTGAATGTCCAATTCAATCACCTAGTTAGTGACACTGGAAAGATACTGGGATTTCCCTGCATACACATTGCTCTTGTCTTATGCTGTAGTTGCAGATTACAAGCCGGGGGACTCTTTGCTCCATGCACAGTATGCACATACAGCCAGGTCTGTATCAGGCAAATTTGCACACAGTATACACCATCTCAACACTTTCTACTGATCATTGACCAAAGCATTCAGCAATACATTACCTATTACTCCAAAAGAGAGTCAAAATGCACTTCTTTGCCTGACTGTGACTGTGAGACACTGACCTCTGAATAGTTTGTTGATGAGAAAACTACTTTCCTTCTTAGTGATCCAACCAGCAAGAAATGCCCCTGATATTAAAGCTCATATTTCTACACACAAGGAGGGGGTTGTGTCTGAAGCCAAAAGCAAGTAATACTTAGGGGTCTGTTTACTAAGCGGCACTAGCGGATTCCGTGCGATAATGGAGCTGCAGCCCTATTGAATAAAATGAGGCAGCAGCTTTGATTTTGCATGGAAACCACTAGCACCACTTCGTAAACAAACCATCCCTTAGTGTCACTAATTTGTGTTAAAAGATTATTATTATAATCTGAAGTATTTTGAACTACTATTGCACCCCACCTTGTTGGTGTTGCATATGGTGATATCAGATCTAGTTCCCAATTCCATCAGAGCTCTAAATTATGCTGCAGTCAAATTGGAAGGAAATTAGTGGAGGAGGGATAGTAAGGAAATCCATAGTACTACCTTTTAACTTTCGAAAGGGAGACTATGATAAAATGAGGAAAACAGTTAAGAAAAAACTAAAAGGAGCAGTTGCAAAGGTTAAAGACGTACATCAGGCTTGGCTGTTGTTGAAAAATACTATCTTGGAAGCCCAGACCAGCTGTATTCCACGCTTTAAGAAAAGTGGAAGGAAGTCCAAAAAACTGCCAGCATGGTTTAAAGGTGAGGTCAGAGAGGCTGTTGTTGCCAAAAAAGCATCTTTCAGGAAATGGAAAAAAGAGCCAAACGACGAAACCTGGAAACAGCAGAAGCACTGGCAAGTCAAATGCAAGGCATTGATAAGGCAGGCAAAGGGAGAATTTGAGAAGAAGCTTGCTGCGGAAGCAAAAACGTGAAGTAAAGACCTTTTCAAGTACATTCGTAGCAAAAAACCTGTGAGAGAGTCAGTTGGTCCATTAGATGATAAAGGGGTTAAAGGAGCACTAAGAGGCGACAAGGCAATAGCGGAGAGACTGAATGAATTCTTTGCTTCGGTCTTTACTGAGGAAGATGTAGGGATGTTACCCATGACTGAAGTGGTATTTAAAGGTGCGGAAGAATTGAAGGAAATATCGATACATCGGGAAGATGTATTACAACTATTAGATAAACTGAAGAGTAGCAAATCACCTGGGCCGGATTATATACATCCAAGGGTGTTGAAAGAACTGAAATATGAGATTGCAGACCTGCTATTAGTAATCTGTGAACTATCATTAAAATCATCTCTAATACCTGAAGATTGGAGGATCGCCAATGTAACACCAATTTTTAAAAAGGGTTCCAGGGGTGATCCGGGAAACTACAGACCGGTGAGCCTGACGTCAGTACCGGGAAAAATGGTAGAAACCATCATAAAGAATAAAATTACTCAGCATGTAGATAGTCATGACCTAATCGGACTATAAAATAATGTATCCCTGCGCTCTATCACTTTATTCATGTGCAATAGTCCTATGGTGCTGAATCAGATAAGAAGATTTTCTAGTTAACGGGTCTCAGACTTACAATGGCATGAATTTCTGGGTTTGTTTTTGCCCTTGATAACATGCCTATTCGCATCAACGACCCTTCATATCTTCTTTACATTCTTTATATGACCAGCAACAGAGTGTCAAATGTTTTTAAAGTGTACTGTTTAGCTACCACTGTTAAAAAATAGATAAATGCTGCAGATCATCCAATGAAAATATTTGAAAATACTGGAGACAGTTGAAATATTTTTGAATTTCTACTTAACTCGCAGCGTTGTACGTTTTCATCCACATACTGCAGTCATTCTATTGAAAATGAAAGTCCCTTTATATGACCAGCAACAGAGTGTCAAATGTTTTTAAAGCGTACTGTTTAGCTACCACTGTTAAAGAATAGATAAATGCCGCAGATCATCCAATGAAAATATTTGAAAATACTGGAGACAGTTGAAATATTTTTGAATTTCTACTTAACTCGCAGCATTGTACGTTTTCATCAACATACTGCAGTCATTCTATTGAAAATGAAAGTCCCGACGCTATTATTTGAAGCCCCTCTGCGTTTCTACAATCCGGTTCTTCAGGGGACTATTAAATGTTGTTACTTAAGTGAATGATGCTGCCCACGTAAAATTAACAGACCGCTAGTTCCTCTTGGAGACTCTTTTCCCGATCTACAAAAACGCCGCGCATGACCTAATCGGAGACAGCCAACATGGCTTTAGACAAGGAAGATCTTGTCTTACTAATCTGTTATGTTTTTTTGAAGGAGTGAATAATCAGGTGGACAAAGGTGAGTCGGTTGATATTATGTATCTGGACTTTCAGAAAGCCTTTGACAAGGTCCCTCATGAGAGACGTTTGGCAAAACTAAAGAGTCATGGGATAGGAGGCAGTGTACTATTGTGGATCAGGAACTGGTTAAAAGATAGAAAGCAGAGGGTAGGGCTAAATGGCCAATTTTCCCAATGGAGAAAGGTGAATAGTGGTGTACCCCAGGGATCTGTGCTGGGTCAGCTGCTTTTTGACATATTCATAAATGACCTGGAAAGTGGAATAATGAGAGAGGTTATCAAATTTGCAGATGACACAAAACTATTTAAAGTTGTTAAAACCCAAGAGGATTGTGGAAAATTGCAAAAGGATCTTGATAAATTGGAAGACTGGGCATCAAAATGGCAGATGAAATTTAATGTGGACAAGTGCAAGGTTATGTACCTAGGGAAGAACAACCCAAACTATGGTTACACGATGCAAGGTTCCACATTAGGAACTACCACCCAGGAAAAAGATTTAGGCGTCATTGTGGATACCATGTTAAAACCCTCAGCCCAGTAGGCAGCAGCGGCCAAGAGAGCAAATAGAATGCTAGGTATGATAAGGAAAGGAATGGAAAATAAGACAAAAAATATTATAATGCCTCTATATCGTTCCATGGTGAGACCGCACCTTGAATATTGTGTGCAATTCTGGTCGCCGTATCTTAAAAAGGATATAGCGATTTTAGAATAGGTTCAGAGAAGAGCCACCAAAATGGTAAAGGGGATGGAAGGATACTCCTATGAAGAAAGGCTAAAAAGGTTAGGGCTCTTTAACCTGGAAAAGAGACGGCTGAGGGGAGATATGATAGAAGTCTATAAATTAATGAACGGAGTGGAACGGGTAAACGTAGATCGATGGTTTACCTTATCAGAATATAGAAAGACTAGGGGACATGCAATGAAGCTACAGGGTAAACTATTTAAGACTAATAAAAGAAAATATTTTTTCACTCAACGTGTAATCAAACTCTGGAATTTGTTACCGGAGGATGTAGTAAAGGCTGTTAGTGTAGCTGGGTTTAAAAAAGGTTTGGACAAGTTCCTGGAGGAAAGGTCCATAAACCTTTATTAAGATGGGACCCAGGATATCAATGCTTGATCCAATACAAGCATTGTGGAACCTGTGTTTTTTGGGGAAACTGCTAGGTATGTATGACCTAGATTGGCCACTGTTGGAAACAGGATACTGGGCTTGATGGACCTTGGTCTGACCCAGTATGGCATATCTTCTGTTCTTAAAACTCAGGGGTTTTTGGTTTGCCAGGAATCAGCATTAGCTGAATGGCACACATTGCTTTGTACTAACCAAGGAGAGTTTCTACGGTCTCATGAATATAACATCAAATGAATATTTTGCACACCACAAATTGGAAGAGGCCACAATAGCAATTTAGTAGATTGGTGGTCTGACCCAGTATGGCATATCTTATGTTCTTATGGAAAAATGATGGTTAGCCAACTGTTCAAATTTTTCCAAATCAGCCAAAGTTAAACATTGAAAAGTAAGAACAGTGCAATCAGATGGTCCAGGAGGAATCCATTTAGATAGATTATAAATGACAGAATCGTCAGTAGTTGAACCAGAAGTGTTGGCAAAATGAATAATTATCTGCAACTTTTGAAAAACCTGTATAATGGTTGTCTCATCTTAAAGGGGCTATAAGATGATGGAACAAATGAGAGGCCCAGAAGATGTAATAAAAGCTCTTAGTGTAGCTTGGTTTAAAAAAGGTTTGGACAAGTTTCTGGAGGAAAGGTCCATAAACCATTAGGTCCCGGGAAATCCACTGTTTGTCCTGGGACAAGCATTGTGGAACCTATGTGCCTTTTGGGATCCTGCCAGATACTTGTGACCAGGATTGGCTACTGATGAAAACAGAATACTGGGCTTGATGGACCTTGATCTGACCCAGTATGGCATTTCTTATGTTCTTACTTTCTAATATGCATGAGAGAAAGGTGCATGCAATGGAAACAGTGCATGCAAATCGCTTTCATGAAAATTCATTGTGGGTATCCTGAAAACCTGACTTGCTGGAGAGTACACTAGGGCAGAGTTGAGAACCACTGCTATACGAGAAAAAGAGGATGGTCAAGACAGAGACTTTGCAAAGAGGGGAAAGCTGTGTAATGGAATTTATATTTCCATCAAAAAAGAGAGAGAGAATGGGGCTCCAGAGAAAAAGGAAAAAGTTAAATAGGAAAGTGAGGAACTACATTTCCCAGAATGCAAAGGTCTCTGGAGGTGAGGTCACTGAGAACAGGGAGGAGACCCCAGTGGAAGATGGAGAAAAAGTCAAGCAGAAGGAACAAAGATGGCTGCAGAGAAGAACAACCAGCTAGGGTTGCCAACTGGCTCCAGATGCGCCCGACACACTTGATCCAGTCCTAGGTTTACCCCACTGCATGCAGGGACATGTAGTTCTGATTTTTCCATTGCATTCCATAAGAAAAGCAAGACTACATGTCCCTGCATGCAATGGGGTAAACCCAGGACTGGATTGAGCCTGTCGGGCGCATCTGGAGCCAGTTGGCAATCCTACAACCAGCAAATAAAAGCCCAACCAGGTCAGTGCTGGCAAATTCTGAGAGTTAAAGGTCTGCATTGGGTGAATGTGGTCAGTGTTCCCAAGTAGAGTACTGTGAGCACAGATAATCAGAACAAGGGAAAACCCTGAGGAAACCACAAGAGGGTATTGGCAGACCAGGCAGAACTGCAGGGGCTTTGCCTAGCTAAGAGACTGACCGAAAGGAGTGGAACAGAACTAATATAAGTGCCTAGATGAGAGATTTTGCAGAACAAGTCATCAGAGAAGCAGTATTGTATGAAGACAACAGAGGCGTGAAGACTGGTGGAAGACTCATCAACAACCTTCGCTATGCTGATGATACCACATTACTGGCTGAAAGTGAAGATGATCTGAAACATTTGCTTCTCACAATCAAGAAACATAGTTTTAAAATGGGCCTGTAAAGAAGACAAAGATCATGACAACTGGCAAAATCAATAAGTTCATCTTTGATGGAGAAGAAATTTAAATTGTGGACAACTTTAACCTACTTGGATCAACTATCAATAAAGAAGCAACAAGCAGTCAAGAAATCTGATGACGGCTTTTGGCAGAATGGCTATGAAGGACCTAGACAAGATTTTCGAGAGCAGAGATGTCTCTCTCCATTCGAAGATTTGACTCATTCAAGCCATAACATTTTCAATATCATTTGGATGTGAAAGTTGGTTAGTGAAAAAGATAGACAGGAAGAAAATTGATGCCATTTTTCCAAGGCATCTGATTCCCTTCCCTACCCCCCTGACAGCCTATCTTCTCCAACCCAGCTAATTCTCCAAATATATCTGATTCTGATCCTTCTCTGGCCTAAATCCACCATCTGAAGATGCTCTCACCCAAACCCTGGAGCAGCAATGAATCCACCCTGTGGTACCCCTCAACTAGGGTTGCCAACTGGCTCCAGATGCGCCCGACAAGCTTGATCCAGTCCTGGGTCTACCCCATTGCATGCAGGGACATGTAGTCTTGTTTTTCCTATGGAGTGCAATGGAGAAATCAGAACTACATGTCCCTGCATGCAATGGGGTAAACCCAGGACTGGATCAAGCCTGTCGGGCGCATCTGGAGCCAGTTGGTAACCCTACCCTCAACAGACTTCACACTCCACTCCCTGATCCCAAGCCCCGGCCTTAGCAGGGTCCTTGGTGTCTAGTGGGAGCAGAAACAATCCCCAGTGCTCCTTCTCATATGGCTCCAGATTTCAAAATGGTGCCTGGAACCCGTAGTGATAATCTAATGGTGCTGACCCCTAGAATGGCTACAGGGTGGCTCAAAAAAAGTGAGAACATTTCGTAGCATATCAGTTATTTAAAAATTAAAAAAGACAGATGTAAACAATTGACAAATTTTAAAAAAAGATGGCGACCAGAAATTGTCGAAATAAAGACTTTATATAGCTAAAAAAGATAAATAAGTAAACTATGTAAGCTTTTAATTTACGAGATGTTCTCACTTTTTTGGGTCACCCTGTATACCTTTGCCTTGAGACATGGATCCCCTTTGTAAAATGGAAAATCCATATACAGTGCTTTATGAAAGTATTCATCCCCTCAGTGTTTGTCCTGTTTTGTCGCATTACAATCTGGAATTAAAATGGAGATTTGGGGGTTAGCAGCATGTGATTTACACAACATGCCTACCACTTTGAAGGCGCAAAATATCTTTTATTGAGACACAAACAATAAGTAAGACAAAAAAAACCAGAAACAGAAATCATGAGGGTGCATAGGCACTCCCCCTCCCCCAAGTCAATACTTTGTAGAGCCACCTTTTGCTGCAATTACAGCTGCAAATCTCTTGGAGTACGTCTCCGTTAGCTTAGCACATCTAGCCACTTGGATTTTCATCATTCCTTAAGGCAAAACTGCTCCAGCTCCTTCAAGTTAGATGGGTTGCGTTGGTGTACAGCAATCTTCAAGTCATGCCACAGATTCTCAATTGGATTGAGGTCTGGGCTTTGACTAGGCCATTCCAAGACATTTAAACATGTCCCTTTAAATCACTCCTGTGTAGTTTTAGCAGTATGTGTAGGGTCATTGTACTGCTGGAAGGTGAACCTTCCTCCCAGTCTCAAATCTGGCAGACTGAAACAGATTTTCCTCAAAAATTGTCCAGTATTTAGTGCCATCCATTGTTCCTTCAGTCCTGACCAGTTTTCCTGTCCCTGCTGATGAAAAACATCCCCACAGCATGATACTGCCACCACCATGTTTCACTGTGGAAATGATGTTCTCGGGGTGATAGGAAGTGCTTGGTTCGTGCCACACATAGCATTTCCCATGATTGCCAAATAGTTCAATTTTTGTCTCATCTGACCAGAGAATCTTCTTCCATGTGTTTGGGGAGTCCACCACATGCTTTTGTGCAAACTGCAAATGTGTTTTCTTATTTCTTTCTTTAAGCAATGGCTTTTTTTTTCTGGCTTCTCTTCCATAAAGCCCCGCTCTGTGGAGTGTATGGCTTAAAGTAGTCCTATGGACAGATACTCCCATCTCCTCTGTGGATCTTTGCAGCTCCTTCGGTGTTATACTTGGTGTCTTTGTGTCATCTCTGATTAATGCCCTCTTTGCCCGGTCTGTGAGTTTTGGTGGGTGGCCTTCTCTTGAAAGCTTTGTAGTGGTGCCATATTCTTTCCATTTTGTTATAATGGATTTAATGGTGCTCAGTAAGATATTCAGAATTTGGGATATTTTTTTATAACCCAACCCTGATCTATACTTCTCCACAACTTTGTCTCTGACCTGTTTGGAGTGCTCCTTGGTCTTCATGTTGCTTGCTTAGTGGTGTTGCAGAGTCAGGGGCCTTTCAGAATAGGTATATTTACACAGGCATCATGTGACAGATCATATGACACTGAATGCACACAGGTGGACCCTAATCAATTAATGATGTGACTTCTGAGGTTAATTGGATGGACTAGACCTTATTTAGGGGTTTCATAGCAAACATATACACTCACAACTTTTCAGTTTTTACTTGGGTTTTTTATATATATATATATATATATATATACAAGGTATTTTATTGTCATTCCACTTCACCAATTTGGACTATATTGTTAGGTCCATTACCTAACATCCAAATGAACCTCCATTTTCATTCCAGCTTGAAATGCGACAAAACAGGACAAAAACTGAGGGGATGAATACTTTCACAAGGCACCGTATATGTTGTAGGCCTGCCTACCTGGTTTGTATTATTGTTATCATCATTTAAAGTGTAAACTATTTTGGTTTTTTAATGAATATCAGTATAGCAGTTTTCAGTAAACATAAATATAAATATATCCATGTTTGTTTATACCTTCAAAACAATCTAATAAATTGGTAAAGTGAGACTCAGCTTTGCTGAATCCATGCTGACTCATTCCTATTAAACCATGTCTGTATATATGGTCCGTAATTTTGGCATCAACATTAGGCTAATTATTCTATAGGTTCCTAGATCACCCCTGGAGCCCTTTTAAAAACTGGCATACCATTTGCCACGTTCTCGTCCTTGGGTCTCTTCATAATTTTAAATGATAGGTTACAGATTACCAGTAAAGGTTAGTAATTTCACGTCTGAACTCTTTTTAGATCTCCGGGCTGAATATCATCCAGTCCTGGTGATTTGTTGTTGTTTAGTTTGTCAGTTTGATTTATTACATCTTTGAGACTTACAGTGATATGTTTTGGTTGCTCAGCATCATCAGTATTGAAAGTTTTCCTTTATAGGGATGACATCAACGTTCTTCCCAGACCAAGGCAAAGAAATTGTTTAGTTTTTCTGCTATTACCTTATTTGCCCTGAGGCCTCCTTTTCCCCCTTGCTTATTTAAGGGTTCAACTGACTCCTTCACAGGCTTTTTGCTTTCAGTGCACTTGAAATGGCTTTTAATATTAGGGGAAGGGATTTTAGATTTTGCTCATGCCTTTTTTAGAAGTAGCTGAAGGCGAGTAACCTTCATGTACAGTAAGTATTTCCCTGTATCTGAATGGCTTATAATCTAAGAGGCCCTTTTACTAAAGTGCACTAAAGCAGTTAAAGTGCACTTTCATGTAGGTAACTGTGCGTAAGAGCTCACGGTAACCGTTAATGTGTGGGTATGACAGTTACCACACACTGATTTGCATGCTAAAGGACAAATTATTGTGTGAATGGGTAGAATAGGGATGGAGAGTGGGCATGGTGAGCACATTGCAGTTAACATGGGGGACATATCGCATGCTGTTAATGTTGCGATTAGTGTGAGTTCATCTAATGCCACAAGGTAATTGTGCCGCGTTTTAGGATATGCATCCACATATTAACTGCTGGGAACATGCCAGTCATACATCCAACGGTTACCACTGAGGCATTGCATTTAATACACATTAGTTTTAGCCCTAAACATGCAAAAACCTAACTCACTTTCGTAAAAGAGCTCCAAGGGTTGAATGTAAAGCAATGGAGGGTTAAGTGACTTGCCCAGGATCATAAGATGTGATGTGGTTTCCCTAGTACTCAGCCTGCTACTCTAACTAGGTAAGTGCATACATTTTCATACAAATAGGAAAATAGATGAAACTCTCCAAATTTGGTTAGTTCCAGGTCCAACTAACTGCCTGCGTTTGTTTAACAAATTTTTCTGAATCAATATTTGTGAAGTTCATTTTTATTGTGCATTCTTGCTCTCTCAGACAAACTGGAGCCAATCTGAGTGTGGGAGAAGGTCAAAGAGGGGTGACCAGCAGGCAGTATGAGGTACTTCAGTGAATCATGCTGCAAATCCTTAACAGTAACTCATAAATAATCCTGGTAATCAATATATCCCACTATATTTTATAAAAATTATTCTGTAATATTTTGCAGACTTTTCTCATCCGTCTCTTTAGCGGGAAGCCTTGGTTCTCCTATAAATGGCCACGGCGTTTTCTTTAATACTTCACATTCAACCTCTCCTCCAGCATTGTTCAATTATATTGAGGTATACCAGTCTATCTGGCTTTTAAGGACCCCCTGGCTGCACCGCATTTAATGTATATGTCCAAAATTGCTCTAAATAATTAAATTGCTGTTGGCAATCTCCTCTCCAATGTTCTGGAACATAATCAATAATTCTCCAACAAAGATCTGTAAAAACTTGCACTTTTTGCAGGCAATGATCTACTAGAGGTGCTTCTATTTTTTTATGTCGCAACCTAGATCTATGTTCTCATAAGTACATAAGAAATACCATACTGGGTCAGACTAAGGTCCATAAAGCCTAGTATCCTGTTTCCAACAGTGGTCAATCCAGATCACAAGTACAGTACTTAGCAGTTTCCCAAAAAGACACACAGGTTCCACAATGCTTGTATTGGGGCAAGCAGTGATTACCTGGGACCTCTTTAATAATGGTTTATGGATCTTTCCACGAGGTACTTGTTCAAACCTTTTTTAAACCCAGCTGTACTAACAGCTTTTACTAAATCTTCCAGTAACAAATTCCTGAGTTTGATTACGCCTTGAGTGAAAAATATGTTATTTTGTAAGTCTTAAACAGGTTACCCTGTAACTTCATTGCATGTCTCTAGTCTTTCTACTTTTTGATGGTGTTAAGAATCAGTCTACCTGTTCCACTCCATTCATTAATTTATAGAACTCTATCATATTTCTCCTCAGCCATCTCTTTTCCAGATTGAAAAGCCCTAACCTTTTAAGCCTCTCCTCATAGGGGTATCCTTTCATCCCTTTTACCATTTTGGTGGCTCTTCTCAGTACCTATTCTAATTCTGCTATATCCGTTTTTAAGATACAACGACCATATCTTAAGTATTGGATCATTGTTCTCTTTGTACGACCTAAATAAAGCTTCCAACATGGATATTCTATTACTTAAATGATAGAGGTTGCCTGACACGTTGTTAATGAACGTGATTTAATGGGCTTACTGAGGGAATTAAGTGTCCATTTGTTCCCTTCTATGGTGGAAGTACAATATTCACACTGCAAGAGTAGTGGCCCATGTGAGTATCTGATATTTGCAATTGTTGTTGCCATATAGCTGATTTACAAATATAATTAGTGATATTTTTTCTTCTTCTTTAAGCCACTAGTGCTTTTTCCAAAAAACAAACACGGGACTGCAGGACTGCCCAATGTTTAAAAATAAATGAAGCAATGACAGGTGCCTTTACTTAAAAAGGCAGTACACATACTAATAAAACTTGTTGTTCAATCTGTGAGAAACCAGCCAATAATAATTTGCATTGTGCATATAAACCCCGTAAATAAGCTAATTTCATAATTTGTCTGGGGTATCCTCTCTGTTTCTAACGCTGCATCAATAATATGGCCTGCTGTTTATATTCACTGATATCATAGCAAATCTGCAGCAAATGTAAAAACTGGCTTCCTGGTAGTCCCACTTTTAATTTGTATGAATGATGGCTGGAAAAGCATAATAGATTATTTTTTGCCACTTCCTTCTGATATAATGTTATTATCAGAGTCCTCCCTTTTTTTATTAATAGTAATATCTAGAAAAGGAATTTTATTACTTTCTATTTTACTCTCCTTAACAAGCAACAAGAGAATTGTCTCCCTGCCTGAGTTATGCAAATCCCATGGGTCATGATGTCACAACAGAGCTTCAAGATACAGCCCAAATCAAGACCCAGAAAGCCATAATGGGCATACTGGGGCAGAGCGGAGTCAGAAACCGGTGCTAACCATGAAGCACCAGTATTGGAAGCTGCAGGTTAGTGCTCGGAGCCTCTAAGATAGGTGAGGAAAACCCTCACTTATCTTTTAGACTAAAGAATACCAAAAGGATATCTATTTGTGCTTTATTGACTACAGCAAAGCTTTTGTCTGTGTAAACCATGAGAAACTCTGAGACACAATAAGAAGCATGGGTATACTAGCACACCTGATCGTTCTCTTGCATAAACTTTACATTGATCAAGAAACAACAGTTCAAATGGAACAAGGAGAAACAGAATGGTTTAAAATCAGCAAAGGTGTATGACAAGGCTGCATACTTTCTCCCTACCTGTTTAATTTATATGCAGAAGAAATCATCAGAGATGCAGGATTGTATGAAGACAACAGAGGTGTAAAGATTGGTGGAAGACTCATTAACAACCATTGCTATTCTGATGATACCACATTACTGGCTGAAAGTGAAGGCGATCTGAAACATTTGCTTCTCAAGATCAAGGAACATAGTCTTAAAATGGTCCTGCACCTTAATGTAAAGAAGACAATGATCATGACAAGTGGCAAAATCAATAAGTTAATCATTGATGAAGAAGAAATTGTGGACACCTTTAACCTACTTGGATCAACTATCAATAAAGAAGCAACAAGCAGTCAAGAAATCCTATGATACATTGCTCTTGGCAGAATGGCTATGAAGGACCTAGACAAGATTTTCAAGAGCAGAGATGTCTCTCTCCATACAAAGATTTGACTTGTTCAAGCCATGGCATTTTCAATAATATCATATGGATGTGAAAGTTGGACAGTGAAACAGATAGACAGGAAGAAAATCAATGCCTTTGAATTATGGTGCTGGCAGTGAATACTGTGTATACCATGGACTGCCCGAAGCACAAACCAGTTAGTTCTAGAGGAGATCAAACCAAAGCTTTCTTTAGAAGCTCAGATGACAACACTTTGACTTTCATACTTTGGACATATCATGCAAAGAGAGAGATCGTTAGAGAAAGACATCATGTTTGGCAAGGTAGAAGGTCAATGCAAAAGAGGAAGGCCGGCAATGAGGTGGATCAATACAGCCCTGAATCAGCCCTTTACATGCTCCACCCAGTCCTCGACCCCTCCGGCCCCATGCCGGCTCTCCCCATCTTAGAACATGGGACGTGTGAGGAGGGCAGGAGGGGGAATAAGGTTCAGGCAGCTTGTGGAGCTGCACGCCCCGCAACCTGCATTTCAGAATGACCTCCAGTGTCTCAATGAGGTGGAAAGAGGAGATCAGGAAAGTCATAGAGTGGCTCAGAAAGTTTCTGCTTTTATGGCATACTAATTAACAATTGCTTACTATCCTAAGCATTAGAAGAATCTGTGTACTGTACACTAGTACACATAGATTGTGCAACACTTCCAGAGTAGACAGTGGCACTGGGGAAGGACAGTTTACTATTTCTAATCATTCCATTGCTGAAACTGAAAATACAGTGAAATAATTTTTTCTAGCAATTTTTCTCACTTCTTGCATGTAACAGCAGGTGTGGGAGTAGGTGGGAAGAACAATGTATCAATCTATTCCATCACATGCTTGTAGAAAAGGTTAAATAAGTATCTGATGCAACCCACTTGGAGTGATGGTACTCCAGGACAGCAGAGGCCTTGTAGGTGGCACATGGTGCTAAAAGACATCAATCCCTGCCCCTAAAGTGCTGGGAATCCAATCCAATGGAAGCATTAGTGTTACAAACACATCCCTTCCCTCCCCAGTTTATGAAAGAGTAGGAGGAGGGTGGCAAGGTCAGTGGTCAGTGCAGGGCATACTCCAGGCTGGGTGGCTGACCCCAGGGCTTCTATTTGAACAACATAGAGTGATGTTACTTCAGGGCAGCAGAGGCCTAGTGGGTGGTGTAGGGCACTAAAAGATTGGCAGGACCTGTCCTAAAAAAGGTGCAAATCAAATCTGAGATTATCATAATGATTGGTAAGGATACATTTGTAAAATTAAATGGTCACAGAAATAAAGATGAGAGGGAAGATGTGCACAGAAAATGGACACATTGTTCCCAGGGTATGCTTATGGGCTCCATTAGGATACTTAAATAGTTTTTGTCAAAGATCATTTGCATATTTTTGACAGAGGGCCATGCCCACTTCTGGTCCTCTTAGCTAATCTGCATGCATGCTGGCCTTAAGTCCCACCTTAGCCATTTCCACTCTTGCTCACCTCTGAATATCATAGGAACACCTATTTCCAAGATGGCCACCTTACTGCATCATATAGGCAAACAGCCATCCTAGCGCACCATAAGTATCTTGATGATGTCACAGGAAATGGTCATCATCAACACCCCCAAATGTCATAGGAATGACCCCTTTTGATGACATAGCTAAGATGGCTGCCAATGTGCACCATGTGGGCACTCACATCCATACCTGTGGCTATCTTAATGATGTCACAGGAAGTTGTCAGCACCCAAATAATGTCATCAAGAACTTTACATGAGAGAGGCTTTGCTTGCTCTTTCTACAATTACCTTTATCTGCTTTTAAATATCTGTTTACCATGGCTGGATTTGGAGGTGGAGCAGCCCTGCTGATGTCAACCCCGGCCACTATAAGACCATTGGCACACTGCGGGATATGGCCGCAGGCATTAGCCCGTGGGCCCATGCCCAAAGGGGTGTAATCAAAAGGGAAAAGAAAAGAAAGAAGAAAGTAGTGCCAGAAGCCTTGCCGAAATCTGTAAAAAATTGTTGGACTGATGAATCAACACATTAATCTGGCTACTCTGGTTGTGTCTATTTCTGGTATGGATTTTTTTTAGAATCTGTATGTACTATTTTGGATATCCCCTCTCTGGTAAAGGTGGGTTTTACCCTGCCCAGTCAGGAAGTTCAAGCGGATACAGTAACCACCCCTATTTGTGCTGGAGGTGGTGATCTGTCTCCAATTCCCTGGAAGATTCCTACCAATCTGGACACTAATTTACCTAATCAAGCTTTGGTTAAGAAGCCTGTTTCTTTAAATCTTTCAAGTTCAGGGGAGAATGTTGTTGTTCCTAAGGATATTTCATTGTGAGATATATGGGAAGTTGTGTCTCCTAAAGAGGTTTCCTTGCGTTCCTCTCTTTCCCAAATCTCACAATTTTCCACAGATGTAGTCACCAAAATATCTGAGTAAGATGTCCATATCACTAATTGTGATTCTGCTGTATCTAATTGGAGGGGCAGATGTTGCTTGCTCAAGCTGCACTTTCTTCTTCCATGTGGGATAGTTTAGCAAGTCATCATCAGTTGGAATCTTTAGAAAATGCAGCTCGGGCAAATCTTCGTTTTATAAATTTTCCCCATACACATTATCTGTTTCCTCTTGTTTCAAAAGCATCTTAAATATATCCTTATGATTAATGATGTGGAGGTGATTAAGTTATCTGCAGCCTATTATATTCCTCAAGGGGTCAAGGTGGAAGCCTTAGTAGAGAGTGATCTTGCTTAGTTATCCTTTAATGAGACTTTAGATGTGTCTGCGTTTTTGGAGTACTTGAGTGATGTTATTCTGACCCGAGCTACTCTAGTGGTTTCATTTTTGTCTACTGCAGATAAAAATATGGTTTTGAGATTATATTTTGCAATCAAAAATATAGGGGTATGTTTACTAAACTGCGTTAGTGTGATTCGTGGTAGGATCCGCGGTACAGGCAGAAACACCAAATAAGGACATGGGCGGTACATTGTTATCGCCAACACGCGTTACCAGGCGCCATAGCCTAACGATCTTTAGAAAACATCGTGTAGAGCGCTACGCAACGCGTGCCCATAAGGCGTCTGATAAGGTGTCTAGCCAGGCATCCAGAACTGTAGCACAATGGTCAATACACTGACTAATGGTGCAAGAGAAGTGAGTTTAATCCCCCTGTGGGTCCAATGAGTAAAGCTTGCTGAGACATCACCTTTTACTCAAAATCAATGCTGTATGAAGCAGTTTGTCTGTAAAATTTAATTAGTGCTGCCAGCAAACACACCCTCACAGGGCTGTAACCTAAGGCGCCGCATAAGGCACCCTGTAAGGCACCCCAGAGGGCACAACATAAAGTGCACTGTCCGCCAAGGCACCCTAGAATGTGGCCTATGGGCCACCCCACAGGGCGCAGTATAGGATCCTGCTTCGTGCACTGTATAGGGCGCCTGATGAGGCAACGTAAGGAGACAGCACTATGAGGGTGTCATGCTGGCAGCACCAATTGAAATTAAAAAAATAAAATGCTACAGACAGCACTAATATCCCCACTGTGGGATCAAACCCATGACCCCTGGCTCCACAGGCAGTGAAGTAACTAGTGGGCCACATTGCTAGTGCTACTAACAAAGCCCTGTCTGGCAGATGAAGGACGTCAGGTCACCACACAAACTGTCTGCTGTGGTGGCCAGGATTTGGGTTAACCCACTCATACCCATGGTGCACTGCACATGCAGATCTGCAGTCCATAGATGAACACAAGATGGGGTATGCACCCCCACAGCACCTCGGCCTGGTAGAGGGAACTGACCGTGTGTCTCACTGGCACAGAGTACCTACAGACAGTAATCCAACAGGTTGCCCTATACGGTGCATGAAAAGGTGCCTAGCAAGGCATCCAGAGCTACAGCACAATGGTTAATACACCGACTAATGGCGCAGGGGTCGTGAGTTCAATACCCTTGTGGGTCTAATGAGTAAAGCTGGCAGAGACATCACCGTATACCTTAAAGCAGTGCTGACAGAAGCAGTTATTTTGTTAACCTTAAGTAGTGCTGCCAGAGGGGGCGGAGCCCGATGTCCAGCGGGATGGTCGCATAACGCTGAGGCTCCCGAGAGGCCTACTCAGAATCCTGAATTAACACCGGACATACTTGAATTTCTGCTCTGATCTTGCCGGGGCACATTGGTGAGATGGCGGGGACCAAACCTACGCGCCTGGAATTTGGATCTCCAGCGGCTTCTCACGGCAAACGCTCCAAAACTGAACCCCCGTCCCCGCAGAAGGGGCTGGCTTTGTGCGAGGGCCCCGAAATGCAGCAGGAAATCCTCGCAGAGATTAGAGGGGTTAAGGACCTCGTGCAGTCAAACGGTGAAGCACTCCGAGCGCTGCGGGAAGATCTTGGTGTACTGCAAGGCAGGCTAGAGGGGCTCTCTTCGCGTCAGGACAAAATGGAGAGCATATAGGACTCCCATGCGGTCCGGCTGTCCAAACTCGACAAAGTTGAACGTCAGGTGCGGGCCTTGCAGAAAGAAGTGGAAGATGGCAATAATAGAGCGCTCCGCAACAACCTACGACTCGTGGGCATACCGGAGGGAGCGGAATCGGGAGACATGAAGGAGTTTTTATATAAAATCCTCCCTTCCCTGCTCCAAATCACCTTTACCAAAGAATTGGAGATTGATCGCGCTCATCGTATACCCACAAACATAACGCTCAACAGGAAGACCC
The DNA here is from genome assembly GCA_033557465.1 of Ichthyophis bannanicus. Taxonomy (NCBI): domain Eukaryota; kingdom Metazoa; phylum Chordata; class Amphibia; order Gymnophiona; family Ichthyophiidae; genus Ichthyophis; species Ichthyophis bannanicus. Next base: position 388,848,296 of record CM066038.1, on the reverse strand, counting down.
CGCGGCCTATCATCTTCCGACTTTTGAGATATCAACATGTGGAGCAAATTCTCAGTGCCTCTCGGGCAAAGGGCCATATGGAGTTTGAGAGCCACAAGATCTCCTTCTATCCTGACTTGGCTAAACCCACGGTCGACCGCCGAAAGCGCTTTCTGGAATTCCGGCCGAGGCTTCAACAACTACAAGCACGCTATGGCCTGTTGTACCCGGCCAAGCTCCGAGTCACGCTTCACAATCAGACAAGAACATTTGAGGACCCTGATCTACTAGCGGAGTTTTTGGATGCTAAAGAAGCCGACTTGATGCGCTGACTTCCAGAGTACTCCTGCCAGTGTTCTCATATCCGCTGTACCTGCCATATTGGATTTGCCGCGGCTCAGCAAAGAGTCTGTCGAGGGCGGTTTGTTGCCTTATTTTGATGATATCTGTGACCCGACTCCATCTACCCATAGTAGCCTCGATGAGTATCAGAGACAGTGTTAATTATGGACTCTGGTGTTTCTTTTCTTTCTTTTTTATGTCTCTACCTTCCTCTCTAGGGCCTCCTCCCGCAGACATATGGTCGCCATATTCATTGGGGGTTTTGCTTCTTCTCTAAGTTACTTTGGTACATACTTTTCAATATGGGGTGTATTAGCCAGCATACTCGGTGATTATGTCATTGTTGTACAGATTCTGCTTATGTTGTATGTGTTCAAGCGCCCTTACCTAAAATGTCTATTACCGATTGATGGCACCATGTAAGATTTTATCATTGAACGTAAAAGGAATCAATAATCCGATAAAACGGAAGAAAATCCTAAGCTATCTAAGTCATGAAGCTGCGGACCTGATTTTCCTCCAAGAAACGCATTTAAATTCGAAGGAAACTCTTAAACTCAATATTAAACCTTACATGGTGGCCGCCTATTCCCCAGCCGTTTCTAAGAAATGTGGGGTTGCCATACTGGTTAGGAAATCTCTACATGCTACTATTATTGCGACTAGCTCAGATACAGCAGGTAGATGGTCCAGAGTTCACCTCAAGATAGGTAACCTTGAAGTTACATGTATATGCCTTTATGCTCCTAATGTGGATGACCCTGCCTTTTTTGTTACCATTGCTCAGGTTGCGCAGGCCTCTGCTAATACTTCATTGATAATAGGGGGGATTTCAATTTAGTTCTTGATCCCCTGATTGACAAACAGCCGCCTAGGACAAGTGGTCCCCCCAAGAGTCACACCACGCTTACCTCTGTGATCAAAGATCTTGCTTTAGTCGATCTATGGAGGTTACTACACCCCAATGAGCTTGACTTTACCTTCTTCTCTTCCCCTCACAAATCCCAGTCTCGCATAGATTTCTTTCTAATATCAAAACTGTTAGTTCCTCAGGTGGACACTGCAAAGATTCACTCCCAACATATTTCAGATCATGCTGCTATTTCTTTTCAATTACACACTACTGCACCCCAAGGGAATTCGGGGGCCTGGTTCTTTGATAGAGCCCTATTAACTCAACCAGAGTTCCAGTTAGAAATTCGAGCAGCCATACAGGATTACTTCCATTTTAATTTACCCCAGGATACTGCCAATTGGGCTTGGTGGGAGGGTTTCAAAGCGGCCATTCGTGCAATGATCACTAGTTATCAAATTCGCCTGCGGAAACAACGCAAACAGCAGCTACTTATACTAGACCAACAAATCAAAGCAGGCGAATGAGTTCTAACTTCACGTACTGATTCATGCGTCTTAGTTCGCTTACAGCGTCTCCGTTTTCAATATAATGCAATCCTCTCAACTGCAGCTTCTAAGAGTATTGAGCTTCAACGAGGGACATACTACCGTGAAAGCAACCGAGCCGGTCGACTTTTAGCCAACGCCTTGAAAGGTCAAAAAGAAGCCAAACGCGTAGCGGCCCTTCGAGCCCCACAGGGAGGGGGCATACTGACCACAGACTCCGATATCGTAGAACTCTTTCGGGATTTCTATACCCGTCTATATCAATCTGAATGTGAGTTCTCATCAGAGACCTTCGAGCGATTGTTTTCTGGTATTCAGCGGCCGACCCTTTCTGAAGCTGATAGGGATGCGCTGGATGAACCCTTCTCTACTTCAGAGATCCAATCTGCCCTAAAACGAACAGCCTCGGGTCGAGCCGCCGGGCCTGATGGTCTCCCGACCGAATTCTACAGAACGTTCAGTGCAGATTTAGTTCCCTACTTTAAAACTCTATTTTACTGCCCTTGCGGTAGATACATCCTCTTTGGGATCCTTTTCTGCAGCTAATGTGGTAGTATTTGAGAAAGAAGGCAGAGACCCGCTGCTAACCGCCAACTACCGTCCAATCTCCCTACTTAATGCCGATTATAAGATCTTCGCAACGATCTTGGCCACCCGGCTATCTGACAGGATGGCCACCTTAATCCATCCCGACCAATGCGGTTTTATACCCGGCCGATCCACCGCTGACAATGCTCGGACCTTGTGCCATGTGCTATCCAGTGCTGCCAATTTAGACCACCCATGGGTGGGTCTTTCCCTAGATGCTGAAAAAGCCTTTGATCGCCTAGAATGGCCCTTCTTATTTGCAGTTCTCCGATGGTATGGCTTTGGGGAGGGCTTCCTCCGATACCTCCAAGTCATGTATACTCAACCTGTTGCCAGTATTTGTGTAAATGCCATTAAGTCTCAGCCTTTTAATCTCCAAAGAGGCACGCGTCAAGGTTGCCCCCTATCACCAATGCTCTTTGATCTAGCTCTTGAACCCCTCGCCCTCCTTATTAGACAGTCCGCATGTATTCGAGGTGTCCCCTTCAGTCACAGAGAGATTAAACTCTCTGCATATGCAGATGACCTCATGCTCTTCGTATCCCTTGATTCGGTTCCAGCTGTCTTGGATCTGATTGATGGATACTCGCAATTATCGGGCTATAAAATAAACTGGACCAAATCTGTAGCATTCCCACTGAACCGCTGGGTACATGAGGCTGACATGCAGGCCTTTCCTTTCCTTTGGCAATCCCGCATGGTGAAATATCTTGGGGTCCATTACTGTTCTCCTTTAGAAGACACTATTAGTTTTAATGCCAAAGAGGTAGTCTCCAAAGTCCGTGAGCTCACAAATCGTTGGTCTCCCTTATCCCTTACATGGTGGGGCCGCCTAGAAACTGTGAAAATGATGATAGTCCCCAAAGTGAACTATATTTTAGAAATGCTGCCATGCTTACTCCCGCTACACACCTAGAAAGATATTGAGGGCCTTCTCGTCCGCTATCTCTGGCAGGGCAAACCACCAAGGATAGCTAAACAAAAACTACAGTCTGCGAAGGAACTAGGGGGTACCCGCTTTCCTGATTTTCTCAGATATCATCAAGCCTTCCTACTTAAACAAGGTGCCCGATGGCTAGATGCCTCAACAGACAGCAGACCAGTTTGGCTTGACATAGAAGAGGAGCTTAGTAGCCCAATTCCGTTGATCCATCTCCCCGGTATGTCCCATCAAGCAGACACCCGCCATCCCCCAATGATTGTCGATACTCTTGCGGCCTTTAACACTCTCATTCTATCACTGGGCCCAAACGTATGTCCTCAGGACGGACTCCCACTGTGGAATAACCCCAGAATTCAAGTCCTAAATAGAACGATAGCATGGAAACCCTGGTACTCTAGGGGGATCTGGACACCCCAACAGCTCTTCTCTGCAGCTCGTTGGAAAACCTTTTCTGATTTACAAAAGGAATTTGCGTTACCAGCGAAACATTACTTTCAATTGATGCTGCTTCAACACTGCCTCAAAAGTGCTCAAATCCTGCCGCCCTCTGTCCCTACTGAGGACGGGCTATTAGAACTAATTCACTCTATTAGTAGTACACATGGGGTAGCCTCTAACTTTTATAAACTATTATGTCAGGGTACAGATACTGCTACTTGTAGAGCCCAACAAGCCTGGGAGCGCGAACTGCAAACCACTTTAACCCCTGTGCAATGGAGCGTTTTCTGGAGCAAAGTAGTGCGGGTTTCCCGATCTGCCTCAGTTACCCAAACTCTTCTTTTTTGCACATAGATGCTTTTATACTCCAGAAAAAATAGCCAAATGGAACACAACTGCTAGGGACCAGTGTTGGTCTTGCCATACTGCTGTGGGAACCCTCGCTCATGTTATTTATGAATGTCCTCAACTACAGGTTTACTGGGGGCGGGTCTGGGGTCGTATTCAATTTATCTTACACCTCCACGAGCCTCTTTCTTGGAAGATTGTGGGACTCCGCTCATTGGCGGAGGTCCCCTCTCTTCCTAAGAAGGGTCGCTTTCTCCTTGATTTCATGCTGGGTATAGCCATATGTTTAATCACGAGGAATTGGAAGGATAGCTCTCGACTTACTGTCAATGAATGGTGGAACCTCGTCTGCTTATATAGTAAATATGAGCAGATATCTCGGAGAGCTATTCCCCATACCCAAACTCACTCTCGCTTATCTAAATGGCAGATGCTCAATGATTATGTACAATCTGCTCATTGCTCCGGCATGTCTGTTTAATGTACACTCATCATGTTTCAGATCATCGTTAGGTTTTGTACCACAATAATGTCAGTACACGCCCGTTTCGGGAATGATTAGTTTTCTAGAGAAGAAGCAGGGGGGAGGGGGGGTGGCTGGGGTTTACTTTGGTGTATGTATCACATTCTATGTATGTATCTGTCTTTTAGCTGTATGTCTTCCTTTCCTTTGTTGTTATAAAACGAAAATAAAGAATTTAAAAAAAAAAAAGTAGTGCTGCCAGCAAACACACCCTCACGGGGCCGTAACCTAAGGCGCCGCATAAGGCACCCAATAAGGTACCCCAGAGGGCACATCATAAAGTGCACTGCCCGCCAAGGCACCCTAGAATGCCCCCTATGGGCCACCCCACAGGGCACATCAAAGGGTGCCGCACAGGGCACGTGAAAGGGTGCCTGATGAGGCAACGTAAGGAGACAGCACTGTGAGGGTGATGTAGCTGGCAGCACCACTGCAAATAACAAAAGGAATATGCCTCACAGAGCCCCACCAAGTAACCCCACTGTGGGCTCCAACCCATGACATCTGGCCTCACAGGCAGTGAAGTAACTAGTGGGCTATATCGCTAGTGTGACTAACCAATCCCTAATAACGATGCAGCCAACCTATGGAGTATAACTGTCAAATGGTCAAAAGTCTCACACCAGATCAACAACAGGTTCTCTATGTACAAACCAAGAATGCCTGCCAATCAAACAAACCAAGGTCTCAGCAAACAAGGGCATATGGCAAACACGATCAAGACCAAGGTCAAGATCATTACCAAAAACAAAAAGCCCAAAAACATCGCCGACCTTGTCAAACACTGAAAGCTACTGGCAAAATCCAAGGAAACACTCAATATACTATGAATACATGGAGACAGACTAACCAGATGCTTGTTCCCCCAGCACTAACAAAGCCCTGTCTGGCAGATGAAGGACGTCAGGTCACCACACAAACTGTCTGCTGTGGTGCCCAGGATTTGGGTTAACCCACTCATAACCATGGTGCACTGCACATGCAGATCTGCAGTCCATAGATGAACACAAGATGGGGTATGCACCCCCACAGCACCTCGGCCTGGTAGAGGGAACTGACCGTGTGTCTCACTGGCACAGAGTACCTACAGACAGTAATCCAACAGGTTGCCCTATACGGTGCATGAAAAGGTGCCTAGCAAGGCATCCAGAGCTACAGCACAATGGTTAATACACCGACTAATGGCGCAGGGGTCGTGAGTGCAATACCCCTGTGGGTCTAATGAGTAAAGCTGGCGGAGACATCACCGTATACCTTAAAGCAGTGCTGACAGAAGCAGTTATTTTGTAAACCCTAAATAGTGCTGCCAGCAAACACACCCTCACGGGGCCATAACCTAAGGTGCCGCATAAGGCATTGCAGAGGGCACATTATAAAGTGCACTGTCTGCCAAGGCACCACATAATGTCCCCTACGGGGGACCCCATAGGGTGCTTGGAAGGGTGACTCATAGGGCATGTTATAGGGCGCCTAAGGAGACAGCACCATTGCCAACACACATCTGAGCCATGCTGCAAGGCGACCTACCTGGTGCTGCCTGTGTACCCCAACCACCCTGCCTCCCACCCCATCGTTGTCACCCCAACCCCTGTCCCCCATTCTGCCACCTGTCCAAACCAGACTGTAAGATGCGATGAGGAGGGTGGCAGAACGACATGTCCCCACAGCGCCCACCCCCACCATATGCACATCAGTTGCCATCCCCAACACCCCACAGACTCAGGTTGAAGCATGCAGAGTCAACAGTGACCATGCAACGTCCCCAGTGATGTGTCAATGTTCCACAACAATGCAAAGGTGATCCCCCCAGCTGCAAACAACGAAACACACAGACACTTCATGTCAGCGACGGTGTGTCAGTTTTCCCAGTGACAGTCAACACAGCAGGCCAACAAGAAGGTTCAAAAAAGGGCTGTGTCCAACTCGCAGAGGTCCATCTCCCAGTGGCAACAACACCCAGGGACAGTTTCACAGAGGTGCTGTGTCCAAACAAATGTGGCAGATGGGGCTCCAGATGAAGTGTGGTAGATGTGCCCTGTTTGTTGGCTGTGTCCTGTGTGGAAAGGGGTAGAAATAAAGTAAGGGAAGGGCACACCCACACCCACCATCAGGTCAGAAAGGACACATTGACATCAGAATATGTGCATCAGGAATGCTTAAACACTACAACATGACACAACCACAAAACACAGCATAGTGCACATGGACCACAGCAAGAGATGGCCCTGCAGACCAGGACACAATCCCAACATGATCATGTGAATTCCCATGTCACACAGGCACCCCAGAGGTCTACAGCATGTCCAGCAGTGGTGGTGCACAGAGATACCACAGAAATACACGTTGCTACTAACAGGTCAAATGCAGCATTTGCACGTGACTGATGTCCCAGAGGAGGGAAGGTGAAACCTACCTTAAAGGTATAGCATTGGACTGATGGGGAAAGCCAGAGTCTGGCAAGGGCACAAGGGGCCCCAGTAGAGGCTGCAGACATCAATGAATTGCGTCTATCACCACAACTGCACGATCAGCTGTTAGTGGAGCATGGCCGAGGAAGGCTCTGTTGCGTGGAAATATAATGGTGGCGTGAAGTGTCCTGCCAGCAAACATGAGACACGTCAGGGAAAAATATATGACACATGCACACAATGTACAGAAGGGCAGAAGCAGAAGGGCATAGAGAGACGGATGAACATCACTGGACAGGTTGCAAGACACACACGTCCCAAAGACACAGAGACACACATCGTGAGACAAGGTAAGCATGCTGCAAGCTGCAGTTGGCTGGACTGCGGACAATCAGGGACAAGTGGAGACATGGGTGCACCGAGGCTGTCTAATGCAACAATGACAGTAAGGTCTTTACGTGTTCCTAAGCATTGCAATGCCCTGTGTCCAGAGACACACACAGCCTGGTAACATGTGCACAGGTACAGTATTAGACCCCCAAGATGTGCACAGGCAATGGTCACATGTGTGTTAAATGGAGCATATGGTGGATGGAGTGTGAGGCCAAAGACATGTGCAACACCAGAGGAGAAGTGGAGAGAGAAACACATATGTGTCATGTGGTGCTGCCACCACAGCACACCTAGCTGTATGTCCACCCATCCCAGTCACCCTCATGTTGCTGTGACATACACACAGTCCTTACATACACCACAGCATTGGGAAGTATCGGCAGCCTATCCCTGGGAGGCAGGAACACAGCAGCCTATCCTGGGGAGCTGAAACACAAGAGACAAATAGAGACATGTCATTACAGTGCCGTGAAACACACATACCAGCTCACACATGGCGACCCATAAGCACATCCCCCCACATGCAGAACTTACAGGAGAAGAGCTCCTCGATCAGATTTTGCCTGGCCGCCATCCCCTCACGTGTGTCACCACGGCCATGTGCAGGAGGGCACACAGGATCCTCCCCAAGATCCTCATTAATATTGACTGGGACATTGTGCCTGAGAGCAATGTTGTGGAGGATACAACATGCCAGAATGATCTTTGCCACAGTCAGGGGTCCATACTGTAAGGCACTGCCGGTCCTATCCAGACACCTGAAGCGACTCTTTAGAACGCCAAAGGTGCGCTCAATGACTGAGCGGCTGGAGGCATGGGCCTCATTGTACCGCATCTCTGCACCTGGCTGAGGGAGATGCACAGGGGTCAGCAACCAGGCACAACACCCATATCCTGCATCACCTGCATACAGAAACGGCATAAAGTCACACGTGAGATGATGGACCTATGGAATCACTGATGTAGCAATGCCCAACTGGACGGCAGAGAAGCATGGACACACACATATGACATCACAGCATTGCACACAATGGCAGTGCACCAGAGTCTGATGCTGGGAGTCCCAGAGCATACTCGGAGGGGCATAGATGCCCAGTTGTGCAAGTCTGTGACCGTCATGATACATTGCACACAGAGCATAGGCCAACGGAACACATCCCCGGGGGGCCAGGTGGGAGTGTCAGTGGAGACAGGCCAAAGTGAACAGTCATGCAGCATACATGTGTGATAGCAGGTGCGCCTACAGCTCAAGACACGTGTCATCCCCTACATGGCGAATGAGAGGAGGCCCCATACACACTGTACACCATGTGGATGGTTCTGTGCCCCCAATCCTCCCCCCCCCCAGATGGCACATACACAAACCTGTGGCACATGGGGTGGGAAAGGGACACACCCCATAGGCAGACATATGTACAACTGCCCGTGCAGTATGGCCTAGGCAAGGTGAAGGAGCCATGGTCAAGCAAGAGGTGTTGCATGCATCCATGGAGGGGACACACCATACACGTCCAGAGTGCCCCTGGACACGGGAGCTTGTTAAGTGAACAGCAGAAGCAGGGCACAGCCCACACCACATGTGTGCAGGGACACCCAGATGAGCACTAACACACACATGGTAGGCAGAGAGACATGTGGCAGCGCACAGAGGTATGTGACCACATTCCAGGTGACAGGGTGTGATGTAGTGTCAGGTCCACAATAGGCTGCACCAGGAAATAACACCACAATGTCAGGCATGCAGAGGACACAGGTGACAATGGTGCCCCGCGAATCATATGCGGTAGGCGCATGTAAGATATGGTGAATACCTACCCAGCAGGACATAGTCCTCATATTGTCCGGCCTCAAACTGGCAGAACAGTGCCGAGTTCTGCAGGATATAGGAGTCATGGGCTGACCCTGGGAACCGTGGAACCACATTCAGAATCCGCATACTTGCATCACAAACAACCTGCACATTCAGGGAATGGAAGTGTTTGCGGTTGCAGTACATAACCTCCCTGTCGCGGGGTGGGACCAGGGCAACATGTGTGCAATCTATTGCTCCCATCACATGTGGTATCCCTGCAATCTGCTGGAATGCCTGTCCCAGGGCCACCCAATGTTGCCTACTGTTGGGAATGGCAATGTAATTCCCAACCCGGCTGACCATGGCCCGCAGTACCTGGTGGAGGCAGCGAGAGAACGTTGGCCTACTCATCCCACCCACTGCGGCCACTGAGGACTGGAAACAGCCAGAAGCAAAGAAATGTAGGGAAGCCAGGAGCTTGGCCAATCCCGGTATAGCACGTGACCGGGCAGTCAGGGGCTCGAGGTCAGGTCAGAGATCCTCATAGAGCTCCCTAATAGCCCCTGTGTCCAGCCAGTAGAGGGAGATTACCTGGTCCTCCCTGATGTCCTGGAGCATGGCCCTGGGCCTGTAGAGGCGTTGCAGGCGGGGCCGTGCCTCAGCACGCCTACGGCGCCGTTTTTCTCCCACACCTGCCTATGGACCCCCCACAGCTGCAGGCCTGAGTTGCAGCAGGATAGCACCCATGCCCAGTGCCGCAGCCCCAGGAACATCATCTCCCTCCTCCGGAAAGCGCAGCCCAGCCAACTCCAGCAATGCAAACACTGCACCACCTGCATTCATAGTCTGAGCCATGATAGACACAGGATGGAGGACAGGTGGCTGGGAAATATGGTGCGGGGAAGGGATGGAAATCACACTAACGATACACACCTGGTGAGCCAGGAAGGTCCATCACAGCCAACACCCTGTACGCATCGACGCAGCATGCGCGGGAGCGCGCGTTCCCGCAATGCATCCGACGAAAGGCATCTACGTGTGTCCCTGAGACACAGCAGGGTGTAAAGATACTGCGAATTACACCACATTCCAAATTTGGAAGATGCCAAGGTGGGACAGGCATGCAAGATGCGTTCCCACGCGTGTACACACAGCATGCAACGTACGTCTGACGTAATGTGTGCCACGCAAATTGCATTATCCCCAAACGCGCATGTTAGCATGCAGACAAAGAAAATAACATTGCGATCTCATAGAGCATTTGATTTACTAAGCAGCAGAAACCACAATGGTGGTAGGAGGGCACGTGTATACTGCGGTTGTGTACTGCTAGGGCTAATACGGAGGAATACTAGAATGCTGCGATCCGTCCACAGTAACGCACATAGGGTACGTCACCATGGCACATACATGCATGCGCACGGGGAACGCGCATCGCTTGGCGCGTACACAACGCGCGTAGAGCCACACCCAAGGTATACCTACAAGTATAGTGAGCACAAAATGGCACACACCTCAGCACACATAACCGAACAGGTATGGAGTGCAGGAACCGGGGAACAGAGGAGGCTGGAGTGGAGCAAACACCAAACACACCAGTGCCAAACCCTGATGGAAATGATGAGAGGTGTGGTGGCGAGGCCAAGGAGGAGCAGGAGGAAAGGGAGAAAAAACAAGCATTTTCCCCTAAAAATGCAGTTAGCTCCAGGAGTCAGGGGTTAAAACTTCAGAGTTAGAAAAAAGCTCCCTGCACAGAGTCAGTAGTAGAACGACACGCCCTAGCTCTATGGCAACCAGCATTGATAATGAGGAACAGCTGGGGGTGGAGCTAGGAAAGGAAAGGGAGATTCACCAATATAAGGTGGAGGAAATTAGAGACAGGAGGAGTCTGAGAGACAGGAGGAGCCTGGGAGACAGGAGGAGCCTGGGAGACAGGAGCAGAGCCACAGGAGAAGCAGGAAGTGACGAGGCAAGCCGAGAAGGCATTGCAAGTGGCAAGCATTGCTGGCACGTGGAGCCTAGGCAGCCCAGGAGGCAGCAACAGGAGGAACACGATGCAAGACCTGTTTGCAGAGTAAGGTAAGGGAGTCCTGCAAGAGGTATGGAAGTAATCCTGTGAGAGGGAAAGCTTATGAGAGAGAGGAAGTAAGCTATGGAAATGGCCAAGAGTTGTCTCCACCTGAGTGTATGGAAATTGAGCCCGTGGCACTAAACTCTGAGGAGAGTTTGTTTCCCCACAGCAAGGTGAGCACTTTAAAAGCTTCTCCTAGTTCCCTGAGAGATAAGAAGTCTCCTAATTCTCTCAAGAGTCCCCAGCAGAGAGAAGAAGCAATTTGGCAGAAAGTTTTAAAGGTTTTAGAAAGATTAAAGCCTGTTACTTCTGACCCAAAGTCTGACCATTTACCCTCTGATTCTGAAGGGGAAAGTATGGATTTGGGAGAATCTGTGTTGGAAGATTTACCTTCAGATCAGGAGATGGATTGTTCTTTAGTCTATGTCCAAACTGACAAGCCATAAGGTTTTAAAAAGTGAATGAAGAAACCTAGAGGCTTGGATTTCAGTTGAGCAGTGCTGAGAAGATTATGCTAATGAGCTGCTGAGCTCCGTGGTTTGTTTCAGACTTGTTAAAAGACTGTGTTACAAGTGAATGCCAGAGTTGTTAACTCAGCCTCTAAGAAACGTTTGTGAAGGGAAGAAGAATAGCTGCAGTAAAAAGTACCAGTGGTTTAACTAACTGGAAGAATGTAAAGTTTGTAACCAACATGGAAGCTGTTTGGCTTAAAGAGTACTGGCTATTTTCTACCTGAAGATACACTGATTGCCTAGTATTGTATATAAGCTGAATGAAGAAGCAAGTTTCTGTTTTTGTTTCACTGGAGAAAATATCCACCAATTTTTATGTTATGATATTTTTTGAACTGCCAAGTTCATCTTGCCTGGAGAATAAATAAATAAAAATCCTGTGTGCCTTGAAAAACAAAACCTCTCGGCTGAATTACTGTTCACAACTACTTTGCATAGAGGCTAAACAAGGGACATAAAAATAAATAAGTTCTGTCTCCTACCACTAGGCTACTGCCTGGCCACTAGGGGGCGTGACAGAGGCCAGGCCCATCTGGGGCACAGCAGCACCCAAGTGAGGAGGCCATCGGCACACAAGGGCAAAGGCGGCACAGGACCCCAGTGCCAGAAGAGGTCAGGAAGAGGGTGGTGCGTTTCAGCCAGGAGGAGAACGATCTCCTCCTGGCCAGCGTCGTTGAACACTACGACCTGCTCTTCAGACGCCTCAGCACAACTACTACAATTGCCACATGCACCAGGGCATGGGCGGAGGTGCAGGCAGCGGTGGCAACTGCAGATGGACCCCATCGTGACGTGGAAAGTCTACGTAAGCGCTACTGTGATATAAAGCGCAACATATGCAATGAGCTCACCAGGGAGAGGTGAGGGGCACAGGGCAATGGAGGGGGCCCAGCACAGGTGGCCACCTTAAGTGATCTCGAGCGGCGCCTGGCGGACCGACTGAGGCCTATGTACATCCATGGCCTACCCCCTGCGTTGGACACAGTGCACCCACGTGCCGGTATGGGTGAGAGTGAGCTGCACTAGTGGGAGACACCACACGCACATGTGTAGGGGTGGACCAAGGGTGGGGTGGGGGTGGCATGATGTGGCTGTTTGGGAACCAGGGGGCGGCACAGGCATATGGACAGCTGATGGTTCATGACCCATGGGGGGGATGTGTCTACGGTGGGCAGGGGGCGGCACAGCACATTGGATGGGTGCGGTGGCAAGGAGGACAGGCCCACAGTACCAGCAGAGGCTGCCAATGTGTTGCAGGGGATACGGTGCAGGGTTGGCAGAGGCAGCAGGGCCACACGGGTAGTAACATGGCCAACGGGACAGCACAATGCACCTGTGCCAACCATGGTCAGTGGTTGCAGGGCTGAAGGTGGTGATGGGGCTTCATGGGGTATGTGGCAGCGTGCAAGGGGGGGAGGGGGCCGTGGCAGTGCAGGGCACAGGGCCCACCGGCATGGATAGAGAATGAACGTTGGGGGGGCACAGGGGCCCTGGCCCAGACCCATGCGGCTCACCCACACACATGTGCCCGTAGGGGGGTGGGATGGGGGTAGACAGGCAGTCATGCCTCATCTGACCTATGTAACATTGTGCCCTACAGGTGACATTTGCTCCATTGACACACCATAGGAGGTGCCAGAGGACAACGAGCCTGGGCCGTGCACCCTGATGGACCCTGTGCCAGAGGTGGGCCAGGTGGGAGCAGGTGGTCCACCCCCACCCCCGGGGGAGGACAGCAGGCAGGGCACACAGCCTGCATGTGACGGCGCACCACCCACCAATGCAGCCACGGGGGAAGTGGCTGTTGAAGATGAACAGTGGACCAGGCAAGAGGCACTGGATGCAGTGTCTGAGGTGATTGGGCAGATGCAGGCGCACTCAGCAGCGGCACAAAGGGATGCAGAGGGTGAGTGTCCAACTGTGTTAGTGTGGCAATGCCTCTGTACAGGTGGTGGATGGTTCCCTGTCCCACAATGCACTACCTGCTGTCCCCACAGGTATACGGCATGTACTGCGAGCGGTGGTTAGGGAACAGCGCCGCCAACGCTGTGTGTCACGGTGCCTGCAGCGCACAATGTCAGGGGTCCTGGCGGGGGTGCAGGACCTGGCCTCATCGGCCCAGCGCATGGCTGCCAGCCTGGAGCTTCTTGCGGCAGACAGAGGGCCGACACCACCACCACCGCCGCCACCACCACCACCACCAGCGGTAGCAGTAGCGGCAGCAGCAGCAGCGGTGGCAGGCATGCCACCATCAACACGGGGTGGGAGGGGCCGCGCAAGGCGTGGCAGAGGGAGGGGGAAATAAACTGCTGCACAAGTGGCCGTAGCTGATGCCATGTGTCCTGTGTTGCTTTTGTGGGGCCACTACACTCATAGCCCCCCTCCTGTCCACCCCATGTCACCACCCCGTGCCACTAACGCAACCGGCCCATGTCCCCCCTTCCCCAGCTGTGTTCACCATGGGTAGACATCAGACCATGTACCGTGTCACACTGGTACCCCTTGCCCCTAGCTAAGGGGGGTGTGGGTTACCATAGGGCCGCTCCACGGTCTGTGTATCACCAGCCTCTCTCACCTATCGGTAGTCAGTGCTTGGCGGTATGTGTGCATCTCACAGGGGACATGTAGTCAGGCTGTCAAGGGGCGAGGCACAGGACAGATATGTATGTAACACAATGGTGCATGATCACCACCTACAGGATAGGTGTCCGGGTTTCAGGGACACAGAGCATTCCCCGGAAACACACATATCCCTGAAATGAGTGTTTCTGGGGCCATCATAGTGCGGGATACATCGGTCCATAGCAGCGGGGATAGCTTGTCCCCCTCTAGCCCTGCTGCCGGTGGCTGGTGACAACAGGTGCCGTCATTGCTCACGACTGCAGAGCCCCACACCAGCAACAGGTACCGGTAACCTATGAATACGATGCAGGGTAGCATTAAGCTCTGTTAGAGAGGCCACATTCATACCCCAGTGCCCTTGCCCCTGCAGCAGGGGCTTGGCAGCCACATCTCTGTCTCTAGCTGTGAATCTGTAGCCACGATGACTGTCCCTCCAGCGTCAGGGGGTGATCAGGGCCACCCAGCCTGGGCACTGTGGGTACCCCTCCCTGGTGCACCCCCTCACAGGACAGGCATGTCCCATCCATGTTCTGCAGGATCAGGAGCATCGCACTGAGCACAGTCCATGATAGTGCCCCCCACTATTAGGTGTGCCACAGCCTCCCCAAGCTGCATAGGCCCCAGTTCGTTGTCCCTCACACTGTCCCCAGCTATCAGTGTCCCAGGTGAGCATGGTACCCCTCCTGTGTGTGGCTGCCAACCCTCCCGTGGACACGCTATGTCCCACTTAGCGGTCCCAGCTCCTGGGGGGCTCCGTGGCCCTGACCTGCTCTTTAGTGGGCCAACCCCTCCAGCCTGTGGCTGTGGTATGGCCTGTGGCAGTCTGGCGTCCCGCTCCCCCTTCCCCTTGGCTGCTGTCACTGCCCTCAGCCCGTTCCCTGCCCTGGCTCTCCCTGTCATATCCTGGCCCCGGCTGCCACGTCTGGGGCTCTGGCTATGGCCACCACCCCCCCAGGTGGTGACAATAGGCCTGCCCTCCCGCACCTGCATATGTGCATCATGCCCTGCCCATGGATATCCGTGCTCTGTGCAACTCCCTTGTCTGTCCAACACGGGGACTCTGTGGTGTTGGCCCGGTGGAGGCCATTGCCCTCCCGGGGGTGTATATGTCATCCCCACCCTGCTGCATGTACGAGGGGACCATGTAAAAGGGTGACCCCCCTGTCACATGGCCCCCCCATACCGCTGATGGACCCCCTGTGCCACAACGTCCACTGCCCCATGCATGCTGTCTGGCCTGTCCCCACGCCCAACCCTGGTAGCACACTGGTAGGGCACTGCTGGTACTATGTACACCCCCGTGCCTGGGGTCTTGTGCTGTGTGCCATGGGGGTGTCCCAACCCCGTAGGCCATTCCCCTGGGCCGCTCTGACAATCCTGATGTACTTGGGCTGAGATAGGTGCACTGTGTGTTCCGCATGGGTATCCACATGGCACAATGCCACCACCCCAAGCCGAAACAAGCCGTTAACTGCACATGTCACAGCCTTTGGTTCAACAGGTGGCCTGGCCCCCTCCCCCATTGCATCCCCGCTACCAACCGGCCACTATGGACCCCCGGCGACCCCTTGGTGTGCCCCCCCTCCACAGGTTTCCACCCCTTCCCGCCCCCCACACCACCCTGTACACACATGGCCACCCCATATGCCCACGCCTCTCTGCCCCCTGATATGGCCCCCGGTACCTGGTAAGCCCCGTAGGGTACATTCAGCAACCCACCTGTCGACAGTCACACCATCCACACTCTACTCCACCGCATCCACGCCCCCAGCACCCTGTGGCACTCCCAATACCTCCCTCCACCCACACTCCCCCCTCCCCTCCTCCTGACAGGCTAAACCCCCCCTACCCCCACCCCTCCCGTCCCACAATGGGTACCACTCCAAACCCTAGTTCCCCCCCTCCTTGCGTATCCCCCTACCTTGCCACCAACAGCTGGCCTCCCCCTCCCCCCATTTTTCATACCCCCCTAGGTCTCCTCATGTTGCACTATCTTTGCTCGACCACGTGTACCCACATTACTGCTCACCCACAGATACCCTGAGCTCTCGAATAGTGTCCCTCATGCTCAGTACGTCTGCACACGTCCATTTTCATGACATGTCCAGTCTAGCCGCTAACACACAATAGTTACGGGACAGAACAACTCACCATGTCCCATCGCACCCCCCCCCCCCTCACCAATTCCACATGGGCTGGGGCAAACTCCATCCGTATTCCTGTGGTCCCTCTATAGAACCCTCTAGCTCCCTCCACAATTGTTGCAGCCTATGGCACCCCCACACTATCTGCATAGAGTCACCCCTCTCCCCAAACCCCCTCCAACAGGTATCCTCTTGCTCCAGATAGATACGGTGCAGCCTAGCTGGGGTCCAGATCATCCTGATCCAGTATGTTGGGGGGCTGTCTACCCGAGCCGTTCCCCATGCAAGCCTCTTTTCCCCTACTGAGATGGGCTGCCACCGCTCCACCTCCCAGGGGCACCCCCATTCCCCCTCCCACTGTTCCTGCCATCAGGCCATACCCTCTGCCCCTGCATTCAGTAGGTGCTACGGTTTGGACACCAGACCCCGCAGTAAACCTTTCTCATCCATCAGTTACACATACCCCGTTGGCCAGCCCTGTCGACCCCTCTGTACCCCCTGCATTTGCAGGTAGTACCACAGCTGCATATACGAATGTAGATTGATATCCCTCACCCCAAAAACCTTTCGGAGTTCAGCATAGGGCCGTACTCCACTATTGCATCCAACACCTGCCCCACCCTCACCCAGCCCTCCTTGGCCCAACGTTGTAACCCCCCCCCACCCCGTGGTAAAGGCAACCGTGTTCTGTACATTTTTGTCCCGGGGCAGGCACCTCCCTTGCAGTTCTTAACCCTTCCATCCCCCCACATCTTCATGGTTAGCCTCCGTTACGGGTTCACGGCCCCCTACCCGCCCCTTCCCCCCACACCCCATGCCACTGCCTCCGCACACACTCCCTGTGCCGACCCCATTGCGGGGTTCTCCCTCTCTCTCTCTGCACAAGCAATGCACTATGCTGTTTGGCGTCGTAGTGGTTGTCCAAATTGGGGGCTCCAAGCCCCCCTCCCTCCTGCAGTCGATGCATGGCATGCCTATCTACCCTTGCCCTCCTGCCCACCCGAATACGCCTAATTATCGGATCATGCAGCCCCCTAAGGCACCTCATCATCACATTGGGCGGTAGGGCCATAGGGACAACCAAACCCCGTGGTAACACAGACATCCGTATTGTAGCTACTCTCCCCATCTACGTCAGGGGGAGCCCCCTCCATCTTCCTACATCCCTCCCTATCGCCACCATCAGGGGGTTTATAGTTCCACACCTGTGCACAGTCTGGAGCTGCTCCAAACTGTATACCCACATACCGGGATCCTGCACGTACCCATTGTACTGGCCATGTGCCCCCCCCCCATCTCGCCTCCAATCCCATATCCATATTTGCCCTCAATATGTGCGACTTATGTATGTTCGTCTGGTGGCCCGATCCCTCACCATACTGCCCTACTGCCTTTAGCAGATTTGGCAGGCTAACCAAAGGGGGCCCCAATGTATGGATAACATCATCCGCACAATGTACTACACTACTAAGCTGGTCCTGCAGCTCAGTTCCACCAATATCTACTTGCCCTCTGACGTAGGCTGCCAACGGCCCAATGACCTATGGATACAATAGGGGCGGCAGAGGGCACCCCTGCCCTGTTCCTCTGCACAGCCCAATGCTCTCAGGGAATCCCCCCTAACCCGTATTTGCACCCATGGACAGGCATACAGCGCCCTCACCCACCATAGGAATGTCTCTCCCACCCTTACCCTGTCTAGCACCTGCAACATAACTCCCCACTCTGCCCTGTCATTATACCTGTCATTGTCAACCGACAGGTATACTGCCTCCCTCCCTGTTGTTTGCACAGACCAGATAATATCTAGCAACTTCCGAATGTTATCGCCCCCATGCCCCCCTGTAATGATCCTGTCTGATCCATATGCCCAGGTTCCTGCAGTAATTATTGCAACCTACCCGCAACAATCCTAACCAACACCTTAGCATCCACATGAATAGGCCTGATGGGCCGGTATGCTCCACAGACAGTATGAGTGCCACCCTCCTAAGGGATACTGGTTACACCCGCTCCCTCCATAGACTGTGGTGATTCCGCACCCTGCAGCACCCCATTGCGGTCCTCCATAGCAACCCCCCCTCTCACCCTGCATGACCTTATACGTGTTTGCCATGTAGCCATCCAGGGCCGGAGCCTTCCCGTCCGTAAAGGTCTTCGCCGCTCCCTTCACCCCCTCATCGGTCACCAGCATCCCCAATTCTTCCGCCACACCCTCCGTGAGCTTACTCAGACTACACCTTGCCACATACCCCTCCCCCGTCATCCGTTCCCCTCGCAACTCACCACTGTGGATCGTTGTATGATACGCTACTGAGGCCTTCCTACTGTCCTATCCCGTATAAACCATTGTCCCCTCTGTGTTGCACACACCTCCTATTGTGGATAGCTGCCTTCGCGCTGTCATCCTGCAGGCCATTCGCCCCACTGCTCGGTTTCCCCCTCATTCCACCCCTGCAGCACTGCAGTCCGGCTACAATGGTGTCTCCACTGCCCTTACCTGATTACATTGCAGTCTCACCTTTAGGAGTGCACACAGACACACCTGTCACTCGCGCAACAATGACACATAGCAATGAGAGACACCTGGCCACCGTAGGAACGTTCAAACTGTTAACAACTTTATTTACATTGCCGACATTTGAGGGGCCCAGTCATCCCTGTCGTTGGTGGTTGTGACAGGCCATGGCACGGGCCATCACAGGGCGGGTGTGCCATGTGTATCCCCACACTACACACCCCGGGGACCCCTGTCACATGGTGGCTGGCCAGGTGCGCCACCGGCAATGCGCTCCTTCAGCGCACGCAGCCGGTCAGGCACCACGGTCAGGGTCGCCAGTACTTGCCCTATGATGAGGGCGTGCTGCCTCTGGGCATGCACCTGGGCACGCACAGCCGCAGTCAGGCGCAGCCCGCACATTCAGCCACACAGACATACATCTCCCCTTGTCTGTGTGGCTGCATGCATGGTGCGCCTGTCAACGGCCATGTGTGGCAGGCACACGTCCAGGAGGTGTGCATCTGGGTCATCATGGGGCAGGTAGCTGGTGCCCCCATTGCCCTGTGGTGGCCCATGTGGATGGGGACCTGCCTCAGCTGCCACCCCATCCCTGCCCCACACCATCCCCTTCCCCCCTGGACCCAACCTGCTCCACCCCCGCCCCGCCCACCTGGTCCCCCTCTGGCCCCTGGCTCCCAATCGCAGGCACCCCCACCTCCTCCCCCTCTGCCCCCACCTGCCCCTCCTCCCCCTGCCCCTCCGCCTCCTCCCCCGCCTCCCCCACTCTCAACCCCCTCCTCCCCCGCTCCCACTATACCCTCCACCTCCAACTCCCCCGCACCCACCTCCCCCTCCTCCTCCCTGTCCCCCTCCTCCCCCTTGTTGTGGGCTGCAGCACACTCCATGTCGTCCCCCCCACCGTTGTCTTCAGGCATGGGCTCCGGGGCGTGGGCCTCCTCCTGGCCTCCCTCACCTCCTTCATCCTCCATCCCCACTGCGGCATCCTGCGCCTCCGGCACCGCTGGCTCCACGGCAGCACGTGCATCCGCTATGGGAGAAGGGAACACGTGTCATCTCCATGGTCACACATCAGCCACGGCACTCACATGTGTCCTGTGGATCTGACAGCCATTGCCCCACAGGGCCATGTCACATCACTCACCATCCCGTTGGGCCATCCGCTCCCACTGGACACGCTCTATGAAGTGCGGGAACCTCGCCCTCAGCTCCCGTGCCTTCTTCCGGAGATCCTCCACCTGTCGGGTTGATAGCACACATTGACATTAGCGGACAGGAACCCTTTAGTGGCCCAAGACGCAACACAGATATATCTCTGTGTATCACAGGTGCCCACCCCTATTGTCTGGTTCATTCATGCCCCATGCATTTGCCAGGGCCTCCCCCATGTGTGCACCGTGCCAGGGCATGTCTGTCTTGGACCCTATGTGCCCTCTGTGTGGGACCATGCGACCCAGACAAAGCGCATCTCTGTGGGCCATCTCCACACATCTGCCAGTGCCCATCAGCCAATGCCAGGATGGGAGGTGGGCCTCTGCAGTGCACCCTGCTGCATCCTGGGGATATAGTTGAGCCTTGTGAACACAAACAGGGGCAGTCACCGTAGCACCAGGATGGGCGATAGGGCTCTGAGTTGAGGCCTACTGCATCCTGGGGATATAGTTGAGCCCTGTGAACACAAACAGGGGCAGTCAGCATAGCACCAGGATGGGGGATAGGGCTCTGCAGTGCACCCTGCTGCATCCTGGGGATATAGTTGAGCCCTGTGAACACAAACAGGGGCAGTCAGCATAGCACCAGGATGGGGGATGGAGCCCTGAGGTGAGGCCTGCTGCATCCTGGGGATATAGTTGAGCCCTTGGAACCCAAACAGGGGCAGTCAGCATAGCACCAGGATGGGGGATGGAGCACCAGGATGGGGGATGGAGCCCTGAGGTGAGGCCTGCTGCATCCTGGGGATATAGTTGAGCCCTGTGAACACAAACAGGGGCAGTCAGCATAGCACCAGGATGGGGGATAGGGCTCTGCAGTGCACCCTGCTGCATCCTGGGGATATAGTTGAGCCCTGTGAACACAAACAGGGGCAGTCAGCATAGCACCAGGATGGGGGATGGAGCCCTGAGGTGAGGCCTGCTGCATCCTGGGGATATAGTTGAGCCCTTGGAACCCAAACAGGGGCAGTCAGCATAACACCAGGATGGGGGATGGAGCCTTGAGGTGAGGCCTACTGTATCCTGGGGATATAGTTGAGCCCTGTGAACACAAACAGGGGCAGTCACCATAGCACCAGGATGGGTGATAGGGCTCTGAGGTGAGGCCTACTGCATCCTGGGGATATAGTTGAGCCCTGTGAACACAAACAGGGGCAGTCAGCATAGCACCAGGATGGGGGATAGGGCTCTGCAGTGCACCCTGCTGCATCCTGGGGATATAGTTGAGCCCTGTGATCACAAACAGGGGCAGTCAGCATAACACCAGGATGGGGGATGGAGCCCTGAGGTGAGGCCTGCTGCATCCTGGGGATATAGTTGAGCCCTGTGAACCCAAACAGGGTCAGTCAGCATAGCACCAGGATGGGGGATGGAGCCCTGAGGTGAGGCCTGCTGCATCCTGGGGATATAGTTCAGCCCTGTGAACACAAACAGGGGCAGTCAGCATAGCACCAGAATGGGGGATAGGGCTCTGCAGTGCACCCTGCTGCATCCTGGGGATATAGTTCAGCCCTGTGAACACAAACAGGGGCAGTCAGCATAGCACCAGGATGGGGGATGGAGCCCTGAGGTGAGGCCTGCTGCATCCTGGGGATATAGTTGAGCACTGTGAACCCAAACAGGGGCAGTCAGCATAGCCCCAGGATGGGGGATGGAGCCCTGAGGTGAGGCCTGCTGCATCCTGGGGATATAGTTGAACCTTGTGAACACAAACAGGGGCAGTCAGCATAGCATCAGGTTGGGGGATAGGGCTCTGAGGTGAGGCCTACTGCATCTTGGGGATATAGTTGAGCCCTGTGAACACAAACAGGGGCAGTCAGCATAGCACCAGGATGGGGGATGGAGCCCTGAGGTGAGGCCTACTGCATCCTGGGGATATAGTTGAGCCCTGTGAACACAAACAGGGGCAATCACCATTGCACCTGGATGGGGGATAGGGCTCTGAGGTGAGGCCTACTGCATCCTGGGGATATAGATGAGCCCTGTGAACACAAACAGGGGAGGTCAGCATAGCACCTGGATGGGGGATAGGGCTCTGAGGTGAGGTCTACTGCATCCTGGGGATATAGATGAGCCCTGTGAACACAAACAGGGGCAGTCAGCATAGCACCAGGATGGGGGATAGGGCTCTGCAGTGCACCCTGCTCCATCCTGGGGATATAGTTGAGCCCTGTGAACACAAACAGGGGCAGTCAGCATAGCACCAGGATGGGGGATGGAGCCCTGAGGTGAGGCCTGCTGCATCCTGGGGATATAGGTGAGCCCTGTGAACCCAAACAGGGAGAGTCAGCATAGCACCAGGATGGGGGATGGAGCCCTGAGGTGAGGCCTTCTGCATCCTGAGGATATAGTTGAGCCCTGTGAACACAAACAGGGGCAGTCAGCATAGCACCAGGATGGGGGATAGGGCTCTGAGTTGAGGCCTACTGCATCTTGGTGATATAGTTGAGCCCTGTGAACCCAAACAGGGGCAGTCAGAATAGCACCAGGATGGGGGATGGAGGCCTGAGGTGAGGTCTGCTACATCCTGGGGATATAGTTGAGCCCTGTGAACACAAACAGGGGCAGTCAGCATAGCACCAGGATGGGGGATAGGGCTCTGCAGTGCACCCTGCTGCATCCTGGGGATATAGTTGAGCCCTGTGAACACAAACAGGGGCAGTCAGCATAGCACCAGAATGGGGGATTAGGCTCTGAGGTGAGGCCTACTGCATCCTGGGGATATAGTTGAGCCCTGTGAACACAAACAGGGGCAGTCACCATAGCAGCAGGATGGGGGATAGGGCTCTGCAGTGCACCCTGCTGCATCCTGGGGATATAGTTGAGCCCTGTGAACCCAAACAGGGGCAGTCACCATAGCACCAGGATGGGGGATGGAGCCCTGAGGTGAGGCCTGCTGCATCCTTTGGATATAGTTGAGCCCTGTGAACACAAACAGGGGCAGTCAGCATAGCACTAGGATGGGGGATAGGGCTCTGAGGTGAGGCCTACTGCATCTTGGGGATATGGTTGAGCCTTGTGATCACAAGCATGGCCAGGAACATACCCCTATTTGTCTCTTGGCCTCTGGAATGGACCTGTGGTGTTGTGTGGATAGGGCACATCACTGAGGCTGCAACAGCTCCATATACCATTACATTGTACTGGGTACTCCATCTCTGTGGTGGTAAAGGCTACCCCCTGGAGGCAGGGGGGTTCTATTTTAAGGGTGGGTGGGGTTGCTGTTAGTCCCATCAGGACACACCAACACATGACATTCCCTGGGAGTGTGTGGCTGATAGGTGGTTTGGTTACCAGGTGTTCTCCTTCACATCCTAGTTTGGGTTGCCTGTCCCCATGCACTTACCTCACGTGGGTAATCAGAACCTCTATTATACCTCCTGGTGAGGCACTCCCAGGCCCTCCTCACTCTGGCCAGATTCTGCCTCCGGGATGAGCCTGGGAAGAGGCGATCCTGGCGGAGGCAGAATAACTCTGTCAGCAGGTAGAGATCCGCCATGGTGAAGGCAGGCTTCCTGGACATGGCAGCCATCTCCTCCAGAAATGTTTTTACTGCGTACCCGCGTGCGTACCCCCGTGCATACCCGCATGCGTACCTCCGTGCGTACCCGCGTGCGTACCTCCAATTGTACCCACGTGCGTAGCCGCACGCGTGGGCATTTCTCATTGTAACAGTTGGGGGTGTTTTAAAGTTTTGATTGCTGCAACCAACTATACGTGTGATAGGCTGTGGCCTCTACAAAACTGTATGTTAGACCCTGATTTTAAACCCCCTACCCTTTAGTATTGCTGCTAAGACTCAGAATTTCCTGTTTGAGATGTCTGCTTATTGCAGAGTCTGCATGAGTCTGTGCAAATGAGTCTGCTTTAGACATTTCTCATTGGGATACGTTCACATTCCGTTGCCCAGAGATGTCCTCGCTGTATCTATCACTTTTCATGTGCCTTTTGATCAGCTGGCTTGAGAGGGAGAAATGGAGGGAGAGGCCCAGAGGGGGACTCTGATTGGGTAAGGGGGTGGGCGGCATTTGCACCTATGGAGAGCTTGTGTGTATTTAACTTTTACCAGATGTCTATCTGGTATTTGCTCCTGTTCATGCTTGCTCAGTCACTTTTGACCTCGTTTCTGTCTGGGCCTTGTGTACATTCCAGTGGCTTGGATTCTGTCAGTGACTCCTGGTATTAATTGGTTGCATACACTCCACTGATACCATGGGAATATACTCAGACAGCCCTACCACATATCACCACAGTAGGTACAAAGCGCTAACCTCTGTCTGCACAGCCAGTGCATTTGCCAGTGGCCTGCATCTCTATAGCTCCTGCTCCATGCCTGGCTGGCTACAGAGGGGCTGCAGATCACCACTCCAACCGTCTGCTGTGGTTGCCAGGGTTGGATTGGACAAGCCACACCCATGATGCACTGCACATGCAGATCAGCAGTCTACAGAGGGTCCCGTGTTGCGGGATGCACCCCCCCCCCCAGCACCTCGGCCTGGTTGTGTGTCCTGACCATGTGCAACCCCACAGCACCTCAGCCTGGTGGGGGTTCTGACCGTGTGTGTTACTGCCACAGAGTGACTACCGTCCATCACAGCGGACGGGTCCCGTGTTCACCCTGAGGGTGAGGTGGGGTGCCCAGCACCATTTCCACTGCACCTGGCATTTCTGCGATGGCCTATGCTACAGGTTCTCCTCGGTGCCTCTGTGTGATAGGTGGCCCCTGCAGATGCCCTTTGCATTGGCCTGTGTCCATCTGTACATCACGTCTTGCCCATGTGGACTGTGATACACCCTGAATAGTTCATACACTGTGTGGGTGCCCTGGTCACATGATTTCAGGTCCATGGGGGTGCAGGGGGGGGGGGGTTGGGCCCATAGGCGGTTTAAGTACCAACACCCAACCCACCTTCTGTGGTCAGGGTGGGAAACATGGTTTCCAACGAATGCGTCTACATTTTACTCCCCTACACTGGTGACAGTAGAGGGTACCATTCCCCCCAGTCCTGCCAGGGAATGAACGCCCCACCAGGGCAGTCTATGTAGATCTGTATGCCTCGCTACATTGGGCAGTGACAGACAGAAGACCTGGCACTACACAGCTGCCCCACACCACTATATGACATCCTCCAGCAGCAAGCAGAGTGAGTCACCAGCCGCTACACCCTGCAAAGTGTTCCAGCCACACACATACAAACTGCAGTCAACCTGCCTGCTAGTCCATAATGCATGTTCCTGGAGGTGCTGTGTGCACCCACACCTGGGATGTGCACACACTCACCAAGCAGATGGGTCAGTGATAGGGCCCCAGAGAATGGAGCCCACATATCTCACTTCAGGACACTGTGTAGCACTATGGGGGAACCCAGCTAAGCCGTGGTCACTGCACAGTCAGGGTGTGCATGATCACACAGCACAACATGCCGTGGCCACCCTGTCCGTGTAGGTGGTGTGCAAGCCCTACAATGTCCCAGCCATTGCCCTGGGCTCTGTGCAGGTGCATCCTGCCCAGGCTGAACTCTCCAGCTATACCCACAGTACCTTGCTCCTCATTATGCACATTGCCAGGCCAATACTAGCGACAGTGATAGCGGTGTGTGCTGCAGAGGGTGTTAGCAAACGCAACACACTGGATAGACTGATGTACACCCCCACACATATGCCAGTATAGGCTTTTTCCAGCCCAGGACACCGCACCAGTCCTGGGCACAGTGTAGGCGTGGCTATGGTATGCTGTACTGTTGGGGTCTCTTCCCAAGGTGGTGGACACTGTCAGGTTCCAGACGTGACACACACTCCACAGACATCTCAGAGGTTGGTATGGTACAGCACACTGGGCCGCTTGTGCTAACATTAGGGATTGCTATGTGCCAGTTATCATGGCAGACTTTTACTATCTGTGTACCGTATTCCCTGGTCTTGGGTGTCACTGCTAGAGTATGCATGTGCTAGTATTGGGGGATGCACACAGGGCCCAACATCCTGCCTCTCCAAGACGCAGTGGCTAATGGGGCCGGTGGGTGCGGGTGTTTCCACCCCTGTGGATCATTGCTTTTGGACAGGGGTTCCCAACCGCAGTCCTGGTGGGCCGCACCATGTTCGGATTTTCATGATATTACTGATGACTATGCATGAGATATATCCAGATACCATGGGGGCTGCACATCGACATACAGCACAGGCATCTTTATTGCAGACAGCATGGCACCGGAATGTTGATTGGACCTCCATGACTGCCTTTGGGGGACTCTGCTCTCGTTAATGCGCCTTTTTGTTGTGTCTGTGCTCTGTGTGTTAAAATGTAGGTGTTGGAAGCATGCTTATTCTATCAGCACTACAAGGTTCTATCTTACTGGTAAAAGGTATGGGGGCGGAGTTGGCAGGGACCACAGCTTGGGATTGAACCAGTGACCTTCAGCTTCTGAGCACACTGGCTGTGCTTACTGCGCCACAGGGGCAGATCATTCCCTGGGAGGTACCGTGACTGTTTGTCCTTCTGAGCCTATCAGTTGCAGTGCACGTCACCCACCTGGACCGGGCTGGGCCATGGTCTGCTGCAGCTAAGTGCCACTGCCACCATCTTTATGCCCTCCGCCTCCGTGCTAACATGTCCTTCTATTGGAAACAGCCTGACACCTGCATGATTTGTAGCCCTCCCCGGCGGCATTTTCTGGACTCTGCTTTCGATAATGCGCCTGTTCGTGGTGTCTGTGCTCTGTGCGTTAAAATGTAGGTGTTGGAAGCATGCTTATTCTATCAGCACTACAAGGTTCCATCTTACTGGTTTAAGGTATGGGGGCAGAGTTGGCAGGGACCACAGCTTGGGATTGAACCAGTGACCTTCAGCTTCTGAGCACACTGGCTGTGCTTACTGCGCCACAGGGGCAGATCATTCCCTGGGAGGTACCGTGACTGTTTGTCCTTCTGAGCCTATCAGTTGCAGTGCACGGCACCCACCTGGACCGGGCTGGGCCATGGTCTGCAGCAGCCAGGTGCCACTGCCCCCTCCACCATCTTTACGCCCTCCGCCACTGTGCTAACATGTCCTTCTGTTGGAAACAGCCTGACACCTGCATGATTTGTAGCCCTCCCCGGAGGCATTTTCTGGACTCTGCTCTCGATAATGCGCCTGTTCGTGGTGTCTGTGCTCTGTGTGTTAAAATGTAGGTGTTGGAAGCATGCTTATTCTATCAGCACTACAAGGTTCCATCTTACCAGTTTCTTACTGGTAAAAGGTATGGGGGCGGAGTTGGCAGGGACCACAGCTTGGGATTGAACCAGTGACCTTCAACTCCTGAGCACACTGGCTGTGCTTACTGTGCCACAGGGGCAGATCGTTTCCTGGGAGGTACCGTGACTGTTTGTCCTTCTGAGCCTATCAGTTGCAGTGCACGGCACGCACCTGGACCGGGCTGGGCCATGGTCTGCTGCAGCCAGGTGTCAATGCCCCCTCTGCCACCAGTACCCCTCCGCCACCATGCTGCCATTTATTTATTTATTTATTTATTTATTTATTATAGTTTCTTATATACCGCGCTCTTCGGTATCAGCGCGGTTTACATCAAAACACAACGACCATAACAACAAGCTGTCTGGTTTTACATCGAACAGGAGTACAAACTTGGACAACAGGGTCAACTATATACATAAGCTATTTACACTGCAAGGTTAGGTAAAATCAGATACTGAGTGTAAGGGCCTTTCTAGAATGGGTCATTTCTTGAGAGGGATATCTAGGTTCAATTGCTGGTTGGGTAGTATTGGAGGAGTGCCTTCCTGAACTGATATAGGTTGGCGATGGCCCTAATGTCAGGGGGAAGAGCATTCCAGCATTTGGGGACATAGAAACTGAATGCCCTGTTTGTGGTTTTCTTGTTGCACTTTGTCGATGCCTTTGGGGTTACTAGCAAGTTTACGGCTGTTGCTCTTCTGGATCTGTTGGGGGGGACAATGTGAATAAGATGTGTGAGTGAGGAGGATGAGATACCTTTGATTGTCTTGAATGCTAAGAGTAGGGTTTTGAAGGTGATCCTCCCATGGATAGGTAGCCAGTGAAGCTGTTTGAGAATTGGAGTCACGTGGTCGCTTCTGGATGCTCCGTAAAGGGCCCTCGCTGCGGCATTCATGGCCAGCTGTAAGGGGGTTAGTGTGGATTGGGGGAGACCTTGTAAGATGGCATTTGCAAAGTCAAAGTGTGGCAGGATTAACGCTTGATATATGGTCCGGAAATCGTCTGGGTCCAACAGGGAGCGTAGGTGCTTGAGTGAACGGATTTTAAAATAATACTTAGATAATGGAGACAGTAGTGGAGAGAGTAGAAGGACCAACAGCTTTAAAGTTCCTAAATGTGTTGGATGTGGCAGGGGGTGGGTTAAGAGTGAAAGTTAACAGATAATGGCAGGATAGGGGAAGAACTGAGGTGAAGTTAGAGGGCAAGCAGTTGGAGAAAAAGACGACCGTGATAGTGGCCATGCTGCTGAATATAACATAGACCGAGGATGAAAGAAGTTAAGGCAAGGAGCTTTTGGGCTTAAGAGTCTGAGAGGTCATCAACATGCCATGCCCTTCTGCTGGTGGTGCTGGTGGTGGGCAGTCTCGGGCCATCCAGTGTGCGTGTCGGCAGCTGCCTATAGTATGGGTGGTGGGGTAGGGGTGCCTAGATGGATGCCCACACTTCCCCCCAGCACCGCCTGCCACTGTTCTGTGCCCTTAGGGGTGGCTGCTGGGTACTGTCCCCTGTGACACTGCGGGGGACACACTCATGCCCATGTTGGGCTCTCAACAGATGCAGTCTGTCTCTACTGTTTATGCATTCCTATGGGCCACACTGAGCATCACCCTGGTCCCCACTGTGGCCCAGCTGCACCACAGCATGTGCCTCCTGCAGCCCTCTGTATCCCCTTTTTCAGCATCTACCCAGTTGCCCATTCCACCATGCCCACCCTGCTGTTGCAGGACATGTGCACACCATGGGGAACCTGTTCAGTAACAAGGGGATACCCTGATCTGCACTATTTCACTGTGGCATCATTCACCATCTATGGTGACAGGGCATACACCCTTCCACAGTTGATATCTTTTTCTGAGGCTTTCTCAGTGGTATTTTTGACTGTTTCCCATTGATATCACTATTGGCTAGCTTGGTTATGTTATTTTCCTCGTTTGTTATGGTAATTTTCATTGCTTATTTGCCCTTTTGTTCCGTGCACATGTATCACACTTATCACGTTTTGTAGGTTTCCCTGCCTATGCTGTACATTGCTGACGCTGAAATGGTTTCCCTCCCTGCAGATTTGCATCTACCGGCAGGTTTTCAATCGCGGTAGGATTCAGCCCTTGAGTTCACCGCGTTGGGGTGCCTGGAGCCTCTCCCCGCCCACACTCCACCCATTGACCCCTTCTCTCCGCCCTCTCTCCACCCTTTGCGGTGTTTTACCGCGCCGTGGACCCTTACGATCGTTAACTACTGTTGATGCGCGTTATGATACGTCAACGATCGTTAACGTCTCATAACGTGCGTTAACAGTGGTTAACGATCGTTAACGTTACATAACGCGCGTTATGTAAAGTTAACACACTTTAGTAAACATACCCCATAGAGTTTTGTGGTAAACCAATTCTGGTCTTTCCTGATATAAGTAAAGCCACACAAAAAAGTAGGAAATAATTTTTGAGCTTAAAACCTCAGGTCTTGCCTCTAGGGGTGTCTTACTTTTTAAAATACCCCTGCAAGTGTGTGGTTAATTACTTGAGTGCTAAGTATGTTTTTCTGGATCCTAGCCAATTGGAGGCATTTCTTGATGTACTTTTTGTTTTATTATTTTCTTTCTTCCTGATGAGGGTAGAGTAGAATCATAGAGTTTTGAGATCCAGTGTTTGATAATGCATATATGATTGTATTTTTGTTTTTCTTCTTGTAATTTATGGAACTGACTGTCTCTCGAGGGGGACTTTATTGTTATTTTCCTCTTTATTATCCCAATAAAGTATTTTTGAAAAAAAAAAAAAAGAACTTTCTACAAGGAATAAAAGAGCCTTTTTTATATATACCTCAGAGTAAAACGATGTGGGGCTATCACCTCCTCCTCTGTATGGCCAGGGACATAACCCAAACAAAGGTCCATCTGAAAAGTTTATCAGTCTTCACACTGTTCACTCTTTACAATGTCCCTTGCATGTCAGCTGGCACAACTGTGAGATGGGATTGATGGTGACAATGATAAGTAAATATGCAAAAACTGCATGTTTTCTTCTGGTGATGGTGGGTAGGGAAGATGCCGCCTTGATGATATCGCCCTTCTGATGATTTTGTAGTACCATACGGAGGCAGCTATCTTGATGTTATTTGGGCTCTGACAACTTCCTGTGACATCATTAAGATGGCCACCGGGGTGTATATGTGTGCCCACATGGTGCACATTGGTAGACATCTTGGCTACATCATCAAAAGGTAGCATTCCTATAATGTTTAGAGGTGTGCTGTTTCTCTTGGCATATTTTAGGGCCTTAAAGCCAAACTGGATGTGGTGCTGATACCTTTGGTGTGGTTTAGGGACTTGCAGTTGATCTGGTGGTGCTCTGGTTTACTTGTCCTTTTATTCCTTTCAAAGTACCTTGGTGTGCTTCCACTAATTCTGATGCTGCTTTGCCCTCTTCCACTATCTTGAGGTGTTTCTTGCACTCTTTCTACCATGTTCCCCTTATGTTGGTAATTTTTGTTACTCATCCTGCCACTGTAAACACTTTGAGCCCCTCTTCTGGTGCCCTAGGGTGTTTGACACTCTTGATAGCTTGTAGTGCTGTTATAGGTGCCTGCCACCAAATGTCAAGCAGGTTTTGATTGAAAAAGATGGAAAGTCTCACTGTTTCATTGTAAAATACCTTTCCCCGTAGACTTTAATGGGGGCAAATGGAATGAATGCATGAACAGTTTGGTTCCTGAAAACTTTATGAATGAGTGTATTCTGATGAACATAAATGAGCACATACCCATCTCTAACCATTACGCCATTCCACTTCTGTTAAAAACATATTTTCTAAGTCTTTCTTATTGATCATCACTAATTGGACAACCAAGATCTGGATTAGGCTTGGTAAATATCTCTGATAGTTCGCAGAATTTCTGGCATAAGAATATAGCAAAAGAAAAACCTTTGAAGTAAATCTATACGCAGGAGTCAATAGATCCACAGGGCAAAAAATCCTGTTAGCATTTTCCATAGAGAACCAGACTAGACAAACATTGAGCCAATCAGGAAAAGGGAAGTAAGATCACCAGCAATACAACTGTTAAGAGCAGCCATTATAGAGATGTGATAACTCTTTTACAAAATGCCTGCCTTCTAACCCACAAGAGCAGCCTCTGAAGGTGAGGGGGAAAAAAGCCAGTTGTTTTTTTTTTATTTACTTGAAACCTCTAGCCCAGAGGTTCTCAACCCAGTCTCTGGGACACTCAGTCCAATCAGGTTTTCAGGATATCCACAATGAATATGCATGAGCTAGATCTGCATGCACTGCTTCCATTGTATGCAGATATACCTCGTGCATATGCATTATGGATATCCTGAAAACTTGACTGCCCTGGGGGTCCCAGAGGACTGGGTTGAGAACCACTGCTCTAACCTCTAATAATCTTTCAGCTATGTTTTCATTTGAGCAGCAGTCACAGCTACCTCTTTAACAAAATTGCTCTGAAATTAAACATTATAAAAACAAAATTAAATAAAATGAAAATGTAGTAACAAAACAAAATGAAACAAACTTGCAAACAACATAGGAAATTAAACAAAGCAATTTTTTTTACTGTACTCCCCTAATTAGTCAGAAGTGTTAACCTTCCTATTTTCTATTAGCATTTCACTGGATGAGTCTTTGTACTGTCTAGCTGGATGGTCGTATGCCCCTCTCCATCACCCTTGGAATTTCTCTCCTTAAAGATTTTTCACACTGCAATATGTTTCCTGCAGAGCTTTTATCCTGTTTGACTCTGCCATCCGAAGCATATAGCACCACCCATCCACCATTATGATCCACCCTATCATTTTGCTGCAATTTATACCATGGTATCACAGTGTCCCATTGATTGTTTCCTTGAGATATCTATTCTGTCTAACTCTTTATTTACTGCCATAAATTCTAGCTCTCCAGTCTTATTTTTTAGACTTCTGGCAGTTCCATACAGACATTTTAAAGTAGGTTTGCTGTTTGAATTTATATCCTAAGAAACCATTGATTGGGGTAATGGGGAATCATTTATCTCTGTTTGTTCTATAATGAAATACTTCAGCATTTATCATAACCTCATTATTGGGATAGTCTAATGTCTACATTTTGCCAGTGTATCTTGAAAATACCTTACTCTGAACCATGCACTTCTGAGAGACTGTCAGTTCCACAAGATTCAGTTTAAAAGCTGCTCTTTTTCCTTAAGTAAGCCCAGAACCCTGGTTCCACTCTGGTTAATGTGGAGCTCATTCTTTCACAACATGCTCCCCCTTGCCCAGAATGTTACTCGTTTGCTAACACATCTAAATTCCTCCTTCCTGAACCATTGTCTCATTCATGCATTGAGACTCCAGCTCTCTCCCTGCCTCTTGGTTCTCTGTGTGGAACAGGGAACATTTCTGAGATAAGTACCCTGAAATTTCTGGATTTCAACTTTCTACCTAAAAGCCTAAATTTTACTTCCAGAATCTTGCTTCCATGCTTTCCTGTGTTGTTGGTACCCACATATACCAAGACAGCTGACTCTTTAAAGGGCACTGTCTAAAATCCCTTTTCTACTGAAGTCCGGCATGCGGTGTGGATGCATAGAAGTGACTGTGCTGCAGCATTAAAGTGATAGTGTCCTTTCTAGGCAAGGCAGAGGGTACAGACATATTGGAAATAATTATGAATAACCGTAAAAATGTGGTGTGTCCATATAAGCATTAGCCTGCCTTGTGTTAGCTAGATACTCTGGAGATGGGCAGTTGTATCCAGATTTACAGGACATACTTCCTGTGCCCAAAAGGATTCTGATAGAAATACTCTTTAGTGCTGCTTTACCCCCTACCAGTGCCTTGGGGTATTCCTGCCACTGTTTCTGTCTACATTGATTTCACATGCTATAATCCTATTGTTCCAGATGCTGTATTTGGGAATGGTCAATAATAACTCCTTTTTGAAAGAGGAATGATTCAGTTGGACATTTAGGTTACATTCTAATCTTCATTTGAAAGAAGGGACCCTACCGTTTCTCCTGTGATCTTTTTGGCAGTATGATAGAAAGTAGGCTCTTGATGTCACATTATCCTGTACAAACCTGTCTAACACATATATCCATCATACAGCCTTCTAATGGGTTCATTTTCCTAAATTAATTCATGGAGTATTGGACCCTCCTCTAGATTAGTGCCCTGCTACATCTTCAGTGCTTCCCAAGCTTTTATCCAACACAACCTCATTTGAACTTTTAAAAATTCGTGTGACCACAAATGCTGATGAAAGAAAAATAGTAGACCTCCACTCTCTGCCTCTCTCATTGCTCCTCCTCCCCATTTAGCCAAAGCATGAAGCCAGCAGCAGTAGCACTGTGACAACAATGGCAGCAGTCAGCACAGCACCCTGTCTGTCAATGTGCACTTATAGACCCCAGTACTGTGCATAGGTGTCCAGTCTAACAGGAAAACCACAATCGAGTTGGGGCCAGGACCTTTGAACATTCACTGACTCACAGGCCCCATGCTGACTACAACACTAGGCATAAATCACACTGGAGATCGAGATAGTGAGTCCTTATTTCTGTGACCCCATCCACTAATGAAGTGACCCATTTGGTGTCCCATCTTAGTTTGAGAACACTGAGCTATATGTTTTTTTCCCCTATATCGTCCGACCTAGATTAATTCCATTCATATGGAATCATGTTTTCCGAGACTCACTTTAGTTCAAGGTTCTGTCATGTCAATTAAATCAGAATGCTTATATCTTAACTTGAAATGAGTCACATGACACAAATGGAATCAACAATATTTCTTGGGTAAGGAAATAGTAAGGCATTACTAAAGTGCTGAATTTCAAGCAATGTTAACCCATTTCAATGAAGTACCTGCCTCTTACCATTTTTCTATAACACATCAGGCTGGAAATTGCCACTGCAGTACAGGAATTGGAAGGCCTTCCCTTAATCCTTGTAAATAAAATCCAGCTGGGATCAAGTTTGGCATTAGGTTAAAGTCTGGAGCTAAATATCACCAAATGCTGCACGGTGTGCTTAAATCTGATTACTGAATCTTGTGACACAATGCTAGAGAAGAAAGTAATAGTAGACGTTTTAAGAGCAATAAAAACATATTTATGGTTATATTGTTTTGAAAATTTACTGACTCCAGCATATAGTCTATATTAAGATGCATAATTCAATCAAAGTGGTTCTCCTAGGACCATATGTTTTAACAGCACCGTGAAAGGTAGAAATCAGCACGGTTCTTCAATGAAACCAAAAGGTAACGGGAACTAGAAATGCATCTAAAAAAACACTACTAAGTTATCAAAGAAACAAACATATAAAAGGTTAAAGAGTTAGTATACCACATGCTTTTGGAAAATTAGGTTAACTGTCACAATACAAAAACATATCACTGAAATGCTGCATAATCATATTAACTGAACTGCTGGAATGTATTAGAAAATGATGCATCAGTTGACATAAACTCCAAGCTTCATCCTAAGGGGTTTAGGAGAAATCATCAACTTGCAGATATAAATTGCCTACATCAACAACTCGAAATTGATAAATTTAGACCACGTGCTACTTGAATAGTTACCTTATTCAGATGTGAAAATTGGCAGATTCGCACAATTAAGATATTCAGTATTTAAATATTTTCTTTCAAAATTAACAATGTAGACCAGCAATTGTATGCAACATAATATGAGAATATTTGCTAATAAAGCAAAGAATCATCCAGCAATAAACATCAAAAGATATGCAGGTTTTTCTTTTCAGCAGCACGTGACTGTCACACATATGAAGACACATTATTGATAGGTTGTTCAGATCAAAACTGAGTCATCTAGGTTGGGACAAGGGGGTCAAACTGCCAAATAAGGCTAACAGTCAGGGGGACTCAGGAGGATAAGGGTGTTATTGGTCATGATAGGGGAGCATGTGTTCTGGGGTGGGATTGATTTTGTTTTGCATCCCTCCCCTTATTTAGACCCCAGGACTAAAGAGGTAACTAGTACTTTCAGGTGCCTTGGGGTAGGTGTAAAAGCTGATGGGGATTTTTTTTCAAATTGACATGAATTTCCATTGTGAAATGTAAAATACACAAGTATTTTGTGGCTACACCCAAATCAGACCCAAACTATGCCCCTGTCATGCTCCCTTCCAATCTTTGCATCATTTGATTTCCAAAATATCTATTTGCATGTTTATGTTGTCTAGAATGTGCAAATGTTGCTATTTATACATGTAGATTTTTCCATACAGGCTCAAATTGAGGGCTATTTTATCCTTCCAAATATTTATGACCACATTTATGACTATAGATCAGAGGTTCCCAACCTTTTTGAATGTGTGGACCCGCAGTTAATCCAACACTTTTCCTGAACGTCCTCCCCTTAGCACCAAGCCTGTCTCCAGTAGCCCCGCCAGTCTCTGTCCCTTTCTCTCTCCTCCCAATAGCCATTTCCCTCCAATTTCTCTCTTTTTCCCCAACCAGTCTCCATCAGCTCCTTTCTATCTTTTTCCTCTTTTCTGTGTTCTGTGGACCCCCTGAAATGGTTTCACGGATCTCCAAGGGTCCATGGATCACAAGTTGGGAATCACTGCTATAGATAATTATAGGGTTAAAAATTGTGCACCTTCCTTTGTCAGTTCAGATTGTGGCCCTAATGCTTTCCATATTACTATCTTATAAATCCTTGTGTATATTTGTTATTATAGAAATACGCTCTCAGACTGCATTTAAAATACCCTGAAAAAGTCAATGCAATAAAACAGCATGTGAGAACAAATTTCCAGTGTAGATTTATATGGCAACAAAGGTTAAATCCATCCTCTGTGATTTTTGCAGTCGTTACTGGAGTTCAAACTGCCCTATGTGCTGCCAAATATGTTTGTATAAATGATGATGATAATGAAGAGACCAATAACATTGAGAACTAAGCTCCTAAATTTGCCTCTTTGCAAATTTGCTAGAGATGAGTGCCTAAATTTATATTCAATATTTCACTAAACTCCTAAATTTAGGAGTAAAAGAAATGGGTGGCAACAGAGGGAAATTTAGGGAAGGGAAAAAGGTTAGGAGCTTAGCAAAGGATTTTTAGCACTAGGTTCCTAAATTAAACTCATAAATCTAGGAACATGAATAGAAGGACTAAATAAACATACAGGTCAATATTCGGCAGCGGCGATCAGCATTTTTATTGCAGTTGCTGCTGCCACTGAAATTGAAGCTGGATAGTCAATGCAAGAACCAAGCTGGCATTCTGTGCTGAATATCTGGTTTTGCTGGTGACCACAATTGCTATCCAATCAACAGCAATATTCAGCCGCTAACTGGATAGCGAAATCCGCATTACGTTAGGACAGCCATTGACCTGTCCTAACTTTATGTGGTTTGCCAATCCAGTCAGTGGCTGAATATCAATGCTAACTGGATAGTCAATGGGACCTCCCCAGCTCTGACTGAACAGTGCCATGATGGTCAGAGGGAATATTTGGCAGCACTGTCTGGTTAGTGCCACTGAATACCTTTCTCAGCAGGGCTGATCCCTTTGATAACTTTTAGACTCCCAAATTAAGATGGATTTTCAGCTGAAAACGTAGGCCTCCTAAGTTTGGTTGGACATAGGGAAGAAATTTAGGAGCATAACGCGAAGGTACATTTTACAAAGGACGCCCACGTGCAATTTTGGACATCCAAGCCAAAACATCTGAATGAAAAGCAGGGATGTCAAGGTCCAGGCATGATTTTACAAACATGGATGTGCCCGATATGGACATCTATAGGGACGTCTACATAGATAGCCCCAGAATAGTGTGTTTGCAAATGGGTCTAGAGGCAGGGTTCAAATCCCAATGCTGTGCTTTGCAATCTTAGGCTACCTACTCAACTCTCAATCTTCTCTATACCCTCTCAATGTTTTACAGCCAAAACAAGCACTTTCCTGATGTCTATTCCTGCTTGGAGCAGCTCTTAACTTGGACATTTCTGAAATCAAGCAGAGACATCTAAGTCCATTGCACTTCCCCAGACATGCCTCTACCATACCTCATTTCTACTTGGATGTCTTTGCACCAGAGCCTTTTTAGAAGCCATTTCTAAAATGGATCCATGGATGACTCTGTAATTTGGACGTTCACGTCCATATGCATGTTTTCAGATATCCAAATCATGACTAGGGCTTTTACAATGACTGTCTTAGACTCCAAGGGGTATGTTTACTAAACTGCGGTAATGTCATTCGCATTAGGTTCCACGGTAAAGGTAGAGATGCCCATATAAAGGCATGGGCATTGCATTGTTACAGCAAGCCGTATCAGCTAACACATGTTACAAGGCGCCTTCGACTAACCCGCGTTACAAAGTGCGTTACAAGGCACCCTTTAAGGTACCTTACAAGGCACATTACAAGGCGGTGTGTAAGGTGCCCTGTAAGGCGCCTCATAAGGTGCATTATAAGGCACCTTGTAAGGTGCCTTGTAAGGTGCATTATAAGGTGCCCTGTAAGGTAAGGTGCATTATAAGGTGCCCTGTAAGGTGCCCTGTAAGGTGCCTTGTAAGGTGCTTTATAAGTAAGGTGCCTTATAAGGTGCCTTGTTAGGTACCTTATAAGGTGCCACATAAGGTGCCTTGTTAGGTGCCCTATAAAGTGCCATATAAGGTGCCTTGTAAGGTGCCTCATAAGGTGCTTTGTAAGGTGCGCTATACAGTAGGGGTCCATAGGCTCAGCGCCGTATCAGGCACCCCTGGACAAGGCACCTTAGAAAGCACCCTGGGTTACAGAACCATAGGATAAGGTGGCCTAGCAAGGTTATGGTGCCCTAGGTTAGTGTGTCCTAAGGGCTGAAAGGTGCTTCAGGATGACATGCATGACCTGTGAGGAACAGAGACAGATGTAGCCCTAACACTAGATAGAGCACTCAAGAAAGGCAATGAACAGGTGAGTGAAGGAGGGAGAGCTGGGAGCCACTGGACCCATCATATCTGTGGGCATCCCATGTGGCTGTCAGTACCATTGTTAAACATGTTGGTGGCAGCTGTACCATGTGGTGGCAGCTGTACCATGTGGTGGCTGGAAAGACATTGGGTGGCAGATGATGGGAATACGTGTTCCACAGTGTAGGCAGAGGTGGCAGGATAGATATGATGATGGGTGGACAGAGGAGTGGCAGTGCTCTGCAGAGCAGGCACAGGTGGGGTAAGCACAAAGAGGCACAATGCAGGAAAGGGTACACAGTGCAGGAGATGGGATGGTAGCCTGCACAGGAAGACAGCACACCACACAGCTGCCAGACACAGATAGATGGATTGACGGCTGGCGACTGTGATGAGGGTGAAATATGCTGCCAGCACAGATCCTCAGAAATATGACTGTCACAGGAATGACAAGTACCTGTGTAGGAAAGGCATAAAAGAAGGAGAACAAAGAGAAAGCAAACCCATGACCTCTGGCATGAAAACACAGCCCAAAGACCTCTAGGCCACAACAATGGCTGTATACAAGTGCACTGCAAGGCACCACACAAAATGCCTGCTGTGTGCCAGGATAGGGCAACCCCAACATTCACCATGATGCAATGCACATGCACAACAGGTGGCACCAGCCCATATTGCAGTCTGTAAGTGGGACGAGAGGCACATAGAAACACATGCACACACACCATGAGAGTGTAAACACATGCACACACACCATGCAGAGTGTAAACACATGCACACACACCATGCAAACGAGCATGGGTGCAAAACAGAAAGGGCGTCATGGGCCGGCTGAGGGGAAAGCTGTGTGGATGGCCTGTGGATCATGGCAACATGGGGAATGTAATGAAAAAGGAGCATGTGGGAATTGAACCAGCACACTGATGTGGACTAGACCAGACAACAATCCCCCAAGATGACTGCTCAGATAGACACCACAAAGATATAGCCATATGTAACACCCAACATGTGACAGATAGGCTGCAGAACGGGCACACTGTGGTGCACAGTGCATAGATGGAAGGGTGTCTGGAGAGGAGACAAGGCTGCATCAATTGCATGGGCAGGTTAGCAGAACAATGAAAAGGAAAAGGAATGGAACATGTGGGAATCAAACCAGCAACCTAAGGACACCCCACAGATGTGTGTGACCACTATCCCAAACAACACAATGGAAGCAAGTCACCACAACAGGCACACTGTGGGTCACATTGCTGAGATGGAAGGCCCCCCTGCCCCACTGCTAACTGCAGACATCGCGTCCCTCACCATGCTGCAATCTATACCTGGAATAAACTACTGGGATCCATGTGGCATGCACCCTCGCAAACCCACAGCC
Source organism: Ichthyophis bannanicus (assembly GCA_033557465.1). Classification (NCBI taxonomy): domain Eukaryota; kingdom Metazoa; phylum Chordata; class Amphibia; order Gymnophiona; family Ichthyophiidae; genus Ichthyophis; species Ichthyophis bannanicus. Next base: position 388,808,536 of record CM066038.1, on the reverse strand, counting down.
AATCTAGGCTGAAAGCTTACCAACCCGCTGCTGCCTGTGGAACATAAACACCCTGATCTCCCTCACCCGGCCCTCTGTGTCACACCTACGTGCACATTCCCACAGCTGTCATAATTAGAATGTAAGCTTGGTTGAGCAGGGTTTGTCACCTACATGTCTGTGCAGCGCTGTGTACGAGGGGCAGTGCCAGATATATGTACTGATCCATTGATATAAGAAACTGGTTTTCTATACCGCATCATCCCTCAACTAAAGCGGTGGGCAATGGAGGGGCAAGTGGCATGTCCAAGGCCACAAGGAATGTCCAAAAGACTAGAAACCTCAGTGCCCCAGACATGAGACTGCTGTCCCCAGGTGGTTTCTGAAACCCTGGTCCTCCAGACCGAGGTACGTTGTTATAACCAATAAGCCATACCTCCCACTGCACAGGTGCAGTAGGTGTGGCAGAAATGAAGTCAGGGAGATAAGTATTTGGTGCTGTAACAGTACCCATACATGCAAAGCAGGATATCATTGAGCTTGGCATCGCAGAAATTGAGATCATGACCAGGGGTGGAGGAGTGGCCTAGTGGTTGGGGCAAGGTACTTCGGGCCGGAAGGTCGGGGGTTCAAATCCCACTAGAGGACAGCAACCTTGGGCCGGAAGGACTGGGGTTTCTAGTCCCACAGGTGCTCCTTGTGGTCTTGGGCAAGCCACTTAACCCTCCATAGCCCATGTTCCCTGTAAAATAGTTCTCTGTGTGCTGTGCTTTCCTGTCTAATCAATGTGTTTATACCTCAAAAATTTCCTGTCATGATTTGACAATTTCCAATCTGTAATCAAAACCGCTGCTGATCGCTGGAAGTAGCGGTATACAAATGTATAATAAATAAATAAAATAAAATGTCACCTACACCTCCCGGTGCCCTACCTGTCTGGATGGCTGTGGAGCTCTGTTGCCAAGGACACTCCCATACAGCATGCATAGCCCATCAGCTATCCTGATAATGGCACATACCACCTGCTCCAGGGCGTGGGTCTGTGGCCGCGGCTCATGGGATACAGCATACCTTGCCACGTCTAGGCGGTGCACACACAGGCCACCACACAGACACACCATACCTGCTGCCTGTGTGGTGGCATCAACAGAGAGTCTGTCTGTGTCGATGTGTGCCAGGCCCTTGTCTGGCCGTGAGACACCCCTAGCACTGTGGGGCAGGTGGCAGGGGCCTCAGTGGTCTGTGAGGGCCTGTGCCACCCAGAAATTGCCACCCCTACCCCTCCCAATGTCCCAAACACCCACCACCACCCTCCCCCGCACCCCAACCACCACATCCACATCATCCCACACCACCTCCCTCTTCACATCATGATCACCCACCCCCCATCTGGGCCTGCGGCTGACCACCTTCCTCCATCATGGTACCGGTGTTGATGGCCACCACCTCCACTGCCATGTCCTGCGCACCTGAGACTGGCTGCCGTGAGCCACTCTGAATGGAGCATCAGTGAAAGTCCCCACGCCAGCATCTGCAGCCACTGTGGAGTGAGAATAGAACATGAGCACTGTGGCCATGTGTTTGCCATATTGTGGAGACATAGTAGGTGGCTCCACAGGATGCAGGTCAACCTGATCATGCTGTCTTGTGACACACAGGCTGCCTCACTCACCATGTCTTGTCATGATTGTGCCACACTAGCTGCCGCAGCAGCAGTGGCCAGTGCATCTGCAGCCACTGCCCCATTCTGTACATTCATGTCACCTGGGGGCACAGCACTGGATATGGACTGTTATGGGACAGACATCTCTGGCCAATGGCTGATGCACATCACACATGGCTATGGGCAGCAGGGGGTTGTAGCTGCAGTAAACTGTTGGTCCAATGCCAGGTGGTGTCTATGCTACCTGCATGTGTGCATGTGCAGCTGAACATGTGTGTGCTGCCCCCCTGGGTACTGTGTGCAACCATCCAGCCAGTACTTGGTCACCTGATGGCCAGCTCCTGTGTGACATGGTTGGCCCATGTCAATCCTGACTGTGTCAGACTGCATAACAGGTGCATCGTACCAGCAGTGTGTTATGTTGCCAGCTGCCGTGTGATGGATCACCCTGTCTGCTACACCTGACGATGTGCCCAAGACATATGAGTGTATGCCGTGACTGGGCATACCTGTGCCACAGGTGTCCATGGCAGAAGTGCTGCATATGTGGCTAGCCAGTGTGTCATTCATACAGCAGCAGACTCACCTATGAAGCTCCAAGGGATGTAGCACAGACCTGCTGTACAGACCAGGGGCCACATGGGGTAAGCGCTGCCCTGCACACATCAACTGGCGCACCTACCGGAGCACCAGGGGTAAATACAGGCCTCTGTAATGTGGCCTTAGGTCACCTGGGGTCCGAGTGGACCTGCACACATCACCTGGTGCCCCTGCATTGCTCCTGTTACAGTTTAACAGGGTTGACCCAGCCCCAGGATGCCCCATGCCCCATCACAGAGCCCTATTAATCACCCTGGTTGTATGGTATTTGCTCCTGTTATAGTCTCACAGGGCTGGCCCAGGCCCAGGATGCCCCAGGCCCCATCACAGAGAGCTGTTAATCATCCCGGTTGTGTGTTATTTGCTCCTGTCATTGTTTCACAGGGCTGGCCCAGCCCCAGGATGCCCCAGGGCACAATAAAGAGCCTAGTTAGTCATCCTGGTGCCAAGGTACCTGCCCCTGATTTAGTCTCACAGGGATGGCCAGGGCCTCATCACAGAGCCCTGTTATTCATCCAGGTGCTAAGGTACCTGCCCCTGGTTGAGTTTCACAGGGCTTACCCAGCCCAAGGATGCCCAAGTCCACATCAGAGTGGTCTGTCAGTCACCCTGGCGCAATGATAGGTGCACTGGTTGGTGGGTGTGTGACTGGCCCACCCCCATCTTGCCCCAGGACCCTGGGGAGCATGTGTTGGCCCATACCTTGGCCCCACCTGGCCACGGCTTCTGCTGTGCTCAAGGTCCAATGGTGCCACACATGATCAGCTCTCCACATATGCACAGTGGCACATCACACGCAGCCTGTGCATATGTTGCAAATGCGTTGTAGCCAAGTTGATGGGTGTAGCCGACATGCTGAAAAAGTGCATATGTGTGGGGTGCAGTGCAAACCCCCCCCCCCTCACCATGTATGGATGATGGTGCCATGCAGGCCCACTGTCATGCCGCACATGACATGCAGCATGGCAGTGGCACATATGACATGGTGGTGCAGGACCATGTGCGGCTAGGCCGATGGGCTGGAAAGGTGTGGCAGGTGCCTGATTGACCCACTGAACTGTCACTCACCCATCTTCAACATGCATAACATGTGTGTTGACAGCTGCCAACAGTTTCACAGGTTCAGGTGTGGTGGCCTGCCCCCATGCACCTAGCCCATGTGGGTGCATGGTGGCTCGATTGTAGTGCCAGGTGAGCCGTATCCAGGCCCCCACCTCCCCCAAAGGAAGTGAAGGACTGAGGATCCTGGAAGGACGCTCCCCTGCCTGCAGCTGTTGTGCAGCCCCAGCAGCATCCTGTGGCTTCCACTGGCTGAAACTGCAAACACGTCTGCTGTATTGCAGTCCAGTATCACAGGATACAGTGGACACGTGGTGGAAGAATGTGCAGCATTCCTACGCGCTTTACGCAGATGTGTTACAGGTTGCAATGTCTGTTGACAGGATGGGCAAGAGAAGAAAAGGAGGAGGAGGGAAGTAAACTGGGATCTGGAAGAGCCAACACACAGCTTATAGACAACAATGCCAAAACAATGAGCCAAAAGCCAACACAGAAAGCAGAAGGACAGCCACCATATCCAATACAAAGCACGTATAGGATATGCTGCACAGAGGGGACAACACACAGAGACGAGAAGATGTGTGTGCATAGTGGTGATGAGGCTGGAGCCTATGTATGGTAAGATGAGCAGAACATAATGAAATAAAAGACAGGTAATGTAAATGAATGTGTGTGAATATAACACTCAACCTATGGTGGCACAATGCAAGCCTGAAAACATTATCCTAAAAAGCCATAGCAAGTACAGTGAACATATGTTACAAACAAGGGAATGTGTCCATGGAAGCCTGGAGCATGCCATGCAGCTGCATGTAGCAAATGCCAGTGTCACAGATGCATGCATGTAGAATGTAGGCGGTGCCGGATGGCATCCCAACACACATCAGCCCTGATCAGTCACCCACAAATGCACCGTCATGCCAATACATGACACATCAACCGACAGAGGCATACCCAGAAATAACTCATCAAGTGTACACACATATATAAGGAACAGCTGTCTGATATGGCTCCATGTTGTCAATCAAAGCAATGTACATGGCAACATCATCCTGGTAATGTACAGCAGGGAGGGACAAATATCACCTGGAGCCTGTCAGAGAAATGCTTGTTATGTGACCTCACAATGCCCACAGTGGGAATCCAACCCCTGCCCCTAGGTCCCCAAGACCAGTGGGCGAAACATCATACCCCCCACCACAGCATAACATGAATATATCTGCAGCCAATGATGTGTAGACCAGGAGACAGCAGCACATCTTGTGTTTCCACTGCCACAATGTCTGCACTGACACCAACAAGCACAAAATGGCAGCTAGCTCTAAAAAAACCTCCCAGGTGGGGATGTAGACCCACAAGCCTGAGTGTGCATGTGGCCAATTAGTAGAGACACACACCCAAACGTAGCATCACTGGCTCAGCTGAGCTGACATGCAGCTGTCCAGGCACATGGGAACCATGAATGTAGCTGTGCCTAAATGGAACACCTATGTGGACATCAGTGAAATGATCTTTGGGCAGAAATGCAGCAGCACAAGGTCGGATATACCACTCACCACCTGTGTATGTCACAAAACACACAGAGGTAAATGATATGAAAGCTGGACTGTGGTAACAGTGCCGTGAGTGAGCCTGATGGCTGCGATGAATGCTGTCCAGAGCTCCCCCCATGCCCTCTCAGATCCCTCGCAGTCTGGCTGTCATCCAGTACACACCACTGAAATGGCTACTGCCATCATCCACAGCAAATAAGTCCTGACAATATCCAATGATCCATAATATGTGGACATCCCTCGTGACCTTGACACCGGTGACCAGAGCCATCTTCACGATACCCCACCCCTGCATTTTTCGAGGGTCCATGTACCATCCTGTTCCCCCTCCCAATACCCCCTCCGCCCCCTGTGTGTGTGGTCTGGTGGCGCTTTGGCCCCTAGCCATTCTGCTCCCATCCCCAAGGATCTGCCCTTGCTTCCCAACACCCCCTCCATACACAGTCTCCCTGTCCGTGTAGCACATCCCATGGTGTCCCATACCATCAAGACTGTGATGGGTGACAGAACCACCTCCATATACCAGAACACCCACAGGCTAACCAAGCCAGGATACACACCTGGCGATGTGACATTGCAGCCTGGATCTTCCTATGTGTCCTGAATGTGAACCTGGCCACAACCCTAACCTCCTCCCCTCACCCCAACACCTCCCTGCCCCCTACCATCGCTGGTATCTGTTGATAACTCTGTACCCCATCCTGTGTCCGCAGGGTGCACTCTGAGGCCATCAATGACACCCCCTCCTCTCCCTAAACACAGCTATCTGGCAGCTAACACCTGCCTCCCCTGTCTGACGAACATCAGTCAAACATGCACCAGTCCCCACAAACACACCACTAAAAGGCCTCCCCACCCCCTTCACAACATACCATCAGGACCACTGTAAGATGCCCCTTGCAGGTCACCCTTGGAATTATCTCCCTCCCTGTCAATGTGTACAACACTCACCTGTGTGTCTAATCCTGCGCGAGGCCAGCCATGCCCACCCCACCCATCCTGACAGCCCCTGTTATTGGCTCCCTAACCCTCATCGCATGCATCAAAAACATTGCCTGCTGAGCCCTAAATGCAGTCACACTGTGGCTCCCCATCACCCCCTTTCACACATCTCCCTGTACAACCCCCCTTGGGAACCTGGCCCCAACACACACACTTCCACCTGTGATGCAGCCCCTACTGCTTTCCCCAGACCATGCTCCCTCACCATGATGCTATGTATGCATGGAATCAACTACCGCTGTGTGTACACCAGTCACCGTCTCCAGACCATATACCAATGCAGGACCCAATCACACACACATGTTCCGGTGCATGACCCATGTTTCCCCAGCTCTCAACCCCCCTGTCCCCTGCTGTATCCCTGAACACACCATCTGTGCCTGCTCTGACTAGATTGTAAGGTCAAATGAGTAGAGCATGCCCACACCCATCTGTACAGCACTGCCAACACCATGTACGCCATGTATGGCTGCACAAATGCTGTGTAGTAGGAGTAGTAGTTGTCTGCACCATCAAGGCCATAGCACCTGAAGACACAGCTGACAGGAGGCATGGTACAGACAGGCACACCAAGCTGACAACACACACCCAAGTCAATAAGGTCTGAAGGGAAAATAAAGATGTAATGTCAGGCAGCCACACAGTGAAGTGGAACCATAGTGCACAGGCAAATAGCCAAACATGCCAATGATGACATGTTCCAATGGCCAAGCACCACACCCCAGATGTGTAGACCTAATGTGTGGCTAACTGTGGGTCAGACAGCAGTGTATATGGCCAGACAATAGCATATGATGTGTTGAGAATGAGCAGACATCAGGCAATCATGGAAATATACATGTTTAATGCACAAATAGCAGCAAATATGGTGACACACTGAGATATGAGGACATTGTAACAGGTCCGAGAGTCACATGTTCCCAAACAACTGTGAAAGCAGAGCCCCACTAACAAACAGGGGTAGCACTATGCAGGAGGCCCACTGCAATGGGTGCCATGTCCACAGGAGATTCACCTATATGCCACTGTACAGGGAATGGCCAAATGAAGGCAGGCAATGGACATAGATGCTGCCACACCACCAAGGTGATGGTGCAACGTGAGGGGCACACTGTCATGTGCTAATGAGTACTGTGCACACATGCAAAAGTGAGCCTGCACATCAATGTACATTGGCACAGCTGTACGGCAAACACACACAACAACCTGTACGTAAAGGTACAAAGAGAGGTCCACAATGGTGCAGGAACACACACAATTCGACCACTGGCACATGCACCAGTGTAATAAACAATTCACACACTGCACATGCACTGTGGAAGTTGACACATTACAGAGTGATGCCCCAGATCCACTGTAACACAGCCTGCGATGGGCACAAAGCAACCACAGCTGGTGGCACACATCACAGTGGAATGGTGGCAAATTGTGTGTCATGTACATGTGTAAGGTCCACAGACAGATAAGCAGGATCTACAGAATGAATCTCCTGTGCCACATACATGGCTGCATGTGCCTGTTCATCCAAACATGTTCGTAGATACAGCGATACAAGCCCACACATGGGCCCCACCCCTCAACACAATGTCCGATGGATGTAAAACATGCAGCGTGCATCTGCGCCCCTGCTGTACAGGTACGGATCAGTTTCCACCATGCAGATGATGCCTGTGACCCCCACAAGTCCTGCCATGCATATTCCTGAGAACATGGCCATGCAGTCACGTGTGATGTCTCAATGTCCCACAGTAATGCAAAGGTGCTGTGTGCCTGCTGTGATGAATGCAACACACATCCAAAGCATGGCACAGTGTGTCTGTCATCCCTGTGATGCGCAAAGTACCCAGCCCAGTACCTAGGGGAGTGGCTTATCTTAAGATGGCGGCGTGAGCGTTTTTTTGTTGAGTATGCCTAAGCGCAAAGGTCGGCCCAAGGCTCTCCCCATGGAGTCTGAGCCTGCCAAATCCTCTGGTCCGATGGATCGGTATGTGCAGTTGACAGAGCAGAAAAGAGGGGAGATTCGAGCGGGCGCTGTAGCTCCGGTTGAGGTGGATCTGGAACTACTTGCCCTGGATGTGTCTCTCTCCCCGGAAGACCGTGTACCACCTCCTCGTGTCAGCACTCCAGAGACCCCTCCCGTGCGAGGAGAGGAGGATCTACCGGGAAGTGGTGAACCGATCTCTCGGGTGCGGGCTCCACTCGAGGAGAGCCCTGGAGTCCAGTCCTCAGTTGTGAGGCCTGTGAAGGAGGTTGAAGATACAGCAGGTCACCGAGTTGTGGGAGCAGACGAGCAGGAATTCCCTTTGTTGGTGGAACTTTCTAAAGGTACTCTTTTGAAACGCCCGAAGGTGATCTCCCTAGAGTCGATATGGGAGGCGATTTTGCAGTTATCTTCTGTGGTGTGCCAACATGTGGAATTGGAAACTTCGCGCTTGGAAAGGTTGTAGACTCTGTCTGGTGTGATGCAGGCTGAACTTGTTGACCTTCGTGGGAAGTTTCTGGCTGAAGAACAGAAAGTGACTCAGGTTTCTGTGTTGTCTGACACTATTATTAAAGATAATATAGCTATGAGAATGAAATTGGAAAATCTGGAAAATGTTGTAAGGGCGTCTAATATTCGGTTGTTAAATTTTCCTGTGGTTGTGGGGGTTTCTCCGGTTGAATTGTTTAAACAATATATGCATGAAATCTTAGGAGTACTGTCTGAATTAACTCCTCCGGTTTTGAAAGCTTATTTTCTCCCTCTGGGTAAAAAAGAGGGTAAGAAAATTGAAGGTTCTTTGGAAATTGATATTTTAGATGTATCTGCTTTGTTGCAATCACCTAAAGAGGCAGAATTAAAAGTATCTACTATGTTGGTGACCTTTGCTATACCATCAGATAGGGATTGGATTTTGAAGTTGTATTTTAAGAAGTGTTTAGTACTATTTAAGGGCAGAAAGATTGCTATATTCCCTGACGTCTCAAGAGAGACCCAGAAAAGGCGTCGAGCTTTTTTGTTATTAAGACCTGCCATTGTTCAGATGGGTGCCTCATTTTTACTTTGTTTTCCCTGTAAATGTATAATTTACTTTAATGAGCATAAGTATGTGTTTTTTCAACCAGAGGAATTATCTGCATTTGTCAGCTCTCATATTGTTATATCATCTTCTCAGTGATTAGTCTTGTTATTGTTAAGATGCTTCATCCTCCGCCCACATTTAAGAATTAATGATCATCTTTTTCCTATTTTAAGAGTGGGAGGTTCCACCTGTCCTCTTTATCTCTATATTTGCTTTCCCCCCAATGATTTGTGGACTAACTATACTCTTGTGTGCTTTATTTGTGGTAAATTGTTATTAGTATTTTCAATTCTTGTTGTACAAGTTGTTGTTTTTCTGTAAAGCATTTTTCTTGATTATTATTGTAAAATTGCATAAATAAAAAATATAATTTTTTTTTAAAAAACCCCAGATGTCCATCAAAGGCATGTGTCTGACTTTCATAGGTCCAATCCCACAATGACACCATCTTCCAGGGAGTATCACATGTGGTTGCCCTGTCCTCCAACAGTTGGGTGAGGGGGACTGCAGATCCAGTGTAGTAGATGTGGTGGGCGCATTGCCCATACCCTGTGTGGAAAGGTGGATAGATGAAAGGTCATGGTATGCTGCACACAACATCATGCCACAATGCAGAGAGCAAGACCACAGGATGTATATGCTGAAACCACAGACATGAACATATGACACAAGCACAACACTGAACACAGTGCATGTTGAAATCATCAGGAGACACCACTGCAGACCCAGCAGCCACCCCTACCTGGCCACCTCCAAGCCCATGTCACACAGGCAAACCAGAGGTGGACAGCATATCATGCAGTGGTGTTGCACAGTTATCCCACAAAAGTGCAGCAGATAAAGAACAGGCCAACAGAAACAGGTAAATGATTAAAGGTGCAACCTACCGGCTGTGAGCAGCAGTTGTCTGATAGGGACTGGCAGCGGTAGGCAAAGGCCACAGAAGGTCACAGGAAAGGCATAGGATGTCATTGGAATGTGTTGAATCACCATGTCTGCATGTCCAGCTGTCGGTGCCATACATCCAAGGCATGGGGAGATGCGGGGCCCGGAAACATTGATGCGCAGTGGTCTGTGAGTAAACAAGAGACAGGTCAGGCGGATCCATGTAACACATGTACAAACACATGCGCACAATGTACGCAAGCCCAACAGCAAAGGGTACAGATAGAACAGTGACCACCGCCGCACACGTGACAGGACACATCTCCAAACTGGATAATGCTACAGGACAGCAGAGTGCACTGTCCCATATACATGTCCCAGAGACACAGAAACAAACACAGTGGGACACGGAGATCATGCTGCATGTAGTGTATAGCGTGTCTGAGCAGCAACCCACACCAGCGGAGACAGTCATCACAGTTGATGCAATGATACACAGATGGAGGTGAATGTCACATCAGGGAAGGGTGTATGTGCTGTATACCACATCCGCACCCTATACCCGTAGATACACACAGCGCTGTCACATATGCCCCATGTACAGTGAATACACCATAGAAAAGAACACAAACAAATGACCATAGGGGTGCCAACTGGGACATATGGGGTATCGAGTTGCAGGCCCGAGAGGTGTAAAAACACATATGTGCAGTGGACAGAGAGACACAGACATGCACAATGCTGCACCGCCCCCACAGTACAGTTACCCTCATGTCCACCCACCCCAGTCAGCTGCAGGGTGAATGACGTACACACAGGCCCCATGCCACCAGAGCACAGGGCAGGAACAAATGCCAATCCTGGGGATGCAAGGACACACATGAAACACACATCAGGCATGATAGAGCCACGATTCACACAAGACAGCATTTACATGTATACCCATAAGCACCTCCCCACATGTGAACAACTTACAGGAGAACAGTTCCTCAATCAGATGTTGCATGATGGCTGCCCCCTCACGGGTGTCACCATGGCCATGTACAGAAGAGCACGGCGGATCCTCCTCAAGATCCTCATTAATGTCGAGTGGTAGACCGTGCCTGAGAGCAATGTTGTGGAGGATGCAACAGGCCAGTATGATCTGTGCCAGTCATGGGTTGGTATTGTAAGGCCCCGCCGGTCCTATCCAGACACGTTAAGTGACTCTTCAAAATGCCAAAGGTGCGCTAGATGACTGATCGGCTGGAGGCATGGGCTTCATTGTAACTCCTCTCTGCACGTGTCCATGGAAAATGCATAGGGGGTCAGTAACCAGGCACGACAGCCATATCCCGCATCACCTGCAGAGGAGAATGTGGAAAGATCAATCAGGATCATGTGACGGCCCTGATATAGTGCACACACAGATGCTGACACAGTAACATGTACAGGCAAGATGGCAGACACGACACAGGAATGCTGAACTACATACAGCAGACATATGCGCTGCACTGTGTCACCACAGCTGACATACGTGATATGCCAGACAAAGGCAATGGGGAATGGCCACCCAACACACAGGACACTGACAAGACTACTCGGTGAGGCAAGCATTCCACCACTACCACCACAACCACAGATGTTGCATGCACAGTCACCTAGGGAACACACACAAAGTATGGCACATGGTGCATGTGTCTACCACCAACAGGTGTCTCAGGCCACCATAGCAAGGCTGGACCACAGGTGCCAAGAGTGTTACAGTCCCAGAGGCTGGTGGAAGTGAGCAGGGCCACCAGAAACTAGTGTCACCCGCAAGGGTGCTGAGGAAAACAGATGAGAGGGATGGAAATGTGGCAGACACAGATAACTGTAGACGGCCACAGGCGTATGTGACAATGGCCCCAGTGACAGTGACATGGTGTGATGTGAGACACAGCCCCATACAAGGGTAGCACCCCAAAACCACAATGCAATGCATGGCATGCAGTGGGCAGAGCAAACCAAGGGAACATGTATACTAAACACAGGCTGGCCAGTGACATGCCACTGCCTGAGGGGCAGATGCTGGAATATTGCCTGAGAAAGGCCAGACCTGCATCAATGCATGTCACGTGTGTCGCAGGGGAGTTGCAGTCATAGGGGCCGACTGACACACCACAAGTGCCACTGCTCGATGTGAGATAGGTGCCCCAATCCCAGTGACACAGGAGACATATGTGCATGTCAGAAATGGCAAATACCCACCCAGCAGGACACAGTCCTCATATTGTCCGGCCTCAAATTGGCCAAACAGTGCTGAGTGCTGCAGGATATAGGAATCATGGGTGGACCCTGCAAACCTGGGAACCACATTCAGAATATGCATATTTGCATCACAAACAATCTGCACATTCAGGGAATGGTAGTGTTTGCGGTTGCGATACACCACCTCCCTGTCATGGGGCGGGACCAGGGAAACATGTGTGCAATCAATATCTCCCATCACGTGTGGTATCCCTGCAATCCACTGGAATGCCTGGCCCAGGGCCCCCCAATGTTGCCTATTGTTAGGGATCGCAATGTAATCCCTAACCCGGCTGACCATGGCCCACAGTACCTGGTGGAGACAGCGTGAGAAGGTGGGCCTGCTCATACCACCCACTGCAGCCACAGAGGATTGGAAACAGCCAGAGGCAAAGAAGTGTAGGGCACCCAGGAGCATGGCCAATCCTGGTAGGGCAGTCCGGGGCTTGAGGTTAGGTCTCAGAACCTCATAGAGCTCCCTAATAGCCCCTGTGCTCAGACAGTAGAGGGTGATGACCTGGTCCTCACGTATGTCCTGGAGCATGGGCCTGGGCCTGTAGAGGTGTGGCAGGTGAGGGTGCACCTTGGCACGCCGACGGCGCTGCACTGGTACCTCCCCCACCTGTGGAGCCCCCAGAGCTTCAGGTCTGAGTTGCAGCGGGACTGCACCCATACCCAGTGCCACAGCCCCATGAACACCATCACCCTCATCAGGCAATCACATTTCAGGAAGCCCCAGGAATGCCACAACAGCAACACCAGCACCATCCATGTGAGCCATGATAGACATCAGACGGAGCAGTAGCAAATGCTATCTACGACGCGGGGAGTGGCAGGTAATTAGAGCAGAACTAACACACCTGCAGATGCAGCAGCGAATGCCAGCAGCAGATGAGCGAATCAGGAAACACATCCGCAGGTGTAATGGCATAGTGTGCGTTGTTACGCGTGTTCCTAGATAGCCGCGGTGCATACGCATATAGGAGCACATGGCATGTCTCCGCGCCCTGCCAGATGTCAGAGATACGTGACACCATGCGTACCCCACCTACGCATGCCGTAACACACTGTACGCAATGGAGATCTCACACAGCAATAGTGCACATTGCAAACAGCGCATGCCAGCACTGGATACATACCAGGATAGACCCCTGATACAGTGGCATATACCAATAGTAGCGATGGTGAGAGTTGTGAAGCTATGGATGTGGGTGCATGACACAATTCCTGCATAAGGCGGGTACCTGCACGTGATGAGGCGTAGCAGCCGTGCTGTTGCCCTGCACGCATATGGGGCACATAACGTACATCTGGAGTGTGGATGGCGCATGCACACATGCGTTGCATAATGGCCATGCATGCAGGCATTGCAGAATGCACATGCATGCGCTGCGCCTGCAGAACGCACGCGGGGCACACCCAATGTATGTTACATGGCCACACATGCACATACCATTTGTGTATGTTGGACATGAGGCAGAGCCTGCAGGAGGAGGGACAGCCTGACAACATGGATGCAGGAGGCAGCAGCACAGGGAGAGTCCAACCCAGCCCTCACCAACAGGCAGACACCACCACCGCCGAGCCTGATGGGGAGGTGGCTGGCACATCTGGGGTCACCCAGCACCCACAGGCCCAAGCTGGAGGTGCAACAGGGACCAAGCGCTGCCGGAAGCCAGTGCCCAATGTGGCGAGGAAGAGGGCAGTCCGATTCTCCCAGGAAGAGAACGACCTCCTCATGGGCAGTATCTTGGACCACTATGAGGTCCTATTTGGCCGGCAAAGCAGCACCACCACCAGTGCAGAGTGCAACACAGCATGGTAAGAGGTGCAGACAGCGGTGGTGGCAGCAGGGGGCCCATGGCATGACGTGGAGAGCCTGAGGAAGTGCTACTGTGATATCAAGCGCGGTATCCAGAATCAGCTGATCCAGGAGAGGCACCATGCACATTACACAGGTGGGGTGAACCACAGAGGGCCACCCTGAGCACTCTGGAGCAGCGCCTCGCAGACCGACTGGGGCCAATCTACATCCATGGCCTGCCCCACGTACTTGATACAGCGGACCCACGTTCAGGTAGGTTGGGGATATGTGTCAATGGCTGACAGAGCTATGAAGATATTTGGTTAGCGCTCCCCCCCCCCAGGGATCAGGGGCAGATATCACATAGCCCAACGGGGAGAAGAATAGCAGCAGTACACCATCCTCAGGTACAATGTACATGTCATAGCAGTCGCCAGCCTAAACAGCCTAAACCCGTACAACCCTGGGAGGGACAGGGAACACGTGAACCCAGAATGGCCCAACTGAACTGTTGTACCACTACCACATACAGTACATGATGTACAGAGGTTTATGAGTGTGCGCCGGGATGGGCCACAGCCAAGCACATGCAGGGCCCAACACAGGGGGATGTGGGGGCCACCACAGGGGACACATGTATATGCATGTCTCCAGCCATCCCATAGAGACATATGCTGTGTCTAACAAGCCTGCTGCTGCACCCACACACCACCCCCAGCCCATAGCCCCCTTGTCAGCCATGCACAGTGTAACCTGACATATGCAGTCCCGCAAACATATGGACAACACCAGGCCCAATGTGGAGACACCATCACACCCACACAGCAGCACCCACATGCCATGCCCCCTGCCCCAGACCCTGTGTGTGTGACACAGCACCGGTCATGGTGCACAGGGGCACCCCAGGGTTGACCATAGCCTGAGGCATCATATGGGGTTGCGCAGTCCAAACCACAATCAGTGATGGAACGGAACACAAAGGCAAATGACATGTACTGGGGGACATGCAGGATGGATGCAGATGGATGCATAATGAAGGCGTGGGAACCACAGCACACCATACAAAGCTACACTGAATGCAGGTTAAACCACTGTATGCTGCGCTAAGGCCCCCTCCCCCCGTGGGAACAGTTATCCTGCACCCACAGACACCCCTCCAACAATAGCATGTGCTGTGCATGCATGGAGCACATACCCACAGAACCCATGGTCCTGCAAACCGAGGGCATCAGAGGCCGGTCACCTCACAAACAGATATCCCCCAATATATAGAATAGTGGGAGATGATACAACACCCTGCATGGGACACCAGGGACCTACCACACCAGATCACTCATACCACAGCCAGGGGATGCAGCACCACCAACAGTTCTGCAGGCCTCAGAACAGCTGACACCAAGCTGACAGGCTGCACATGGCAAAGTGCCACAGTACAGATCCCTGCATACATACCCCATGTAAGCAGCTTACACAGCCATGGACATACACCAGGCACACAGATGCCCCCCAGGGACAGAGGACAGGGTTGCAAATGGAGCTACTAATGAGGGAGTGATAGCTGGATCACAATGGGCCCACATGGGGCCCAACCCTGCATGTAGTGCAACACCAGATGGGTGACACAGTACACCCCACAGTGTCAGCAGGAGGAATAGTGCAATGTCAGAACAGCGGGTCAGGATGCAACCCTGTGTACCATGTATGTCACCAGCCCATTAGTTCCCCCTGTCATGCTGGCCCTGATCTGCACCCTCTGTCTGCCTAGTGTACCCTGGGCCCCTAACTGCCAGATCCCACATAGGGGCATGTCCAACCCATCCCTGACCCACAGCCCAGGCCAAGCCCTATTGTCCATCCCCATGCACCAGATCCCACTGGGCCCAATGCCCCCACATGCCCCCATCTTCCAGTCACCTACCTATCCCAGGCCCAGATTATAGCCCTTTACAGGCCCACCCCTGGTGCAGGCCCCCCGACCATCCCCCCATGCCAACAGCCAGCCAAACAGCACTGGTCACACCCAGACAACCCTCCTTCCACTCATGGTTCCATGTCAGCCATCCCCGTCACCACCAAAAAGGCCCCAAATGCCCCCCTAACCCCCAGCAGCCACCACCCCCTGCTCACAGATGAAGCCAGCCACCCCCCTGCCCCACTACCGCTGTACAGCTCATTACCTGCCACTGCCATCCCCCTATGTGCAGCCCGCATACCCCCCTGCAGCCCATGCCGCTCCCCCCCACCCCTACCCCCGTTGTCGGCCACTCCCCATTATGGCGGGCAGGAGACCAGCATGGAGCCCTCTGTCACATGGGCCCCCTGATGGTGCATCCCGCCCTTGCAGCAGCCCTGTCCAGCACAGCAGTGGCCCACCGGCCCCAGCCCCACCCAGACAGTCACACCCAATTGATGTGGGAGGGACACAGATGCATGCACAGGCAGACACCATTGGGACACTGCTCCCACCCAGGACATGGACATGTCGGGTGCCACACCTACCCCTGTACCATTACAGGCCCTGGCCACAGGCTCCCATCCAGGGCAAGCACATGACACCCCATGGGCCCCATGGCCCACGCAGTACGTTGTCATGGGACGTGACAGTTATATGCACAGGGATGGCCAGCTACCCACCTTCATAGCTGTGTACCCTTTCTCCCCACAGGTGACATATATGCCATGGAGGTCAAAGGGGTGGCGGAGCCCACACTGATGGGGCCAGTGGTGGAGACACCTGTGGGGGCGGGGCTGGTTGCAGTAGTGGAAGAGGAGGGGGATGTCAGGGCACTAGGATGATGGTGGTGAGCCATGTGTTGAGTGGGGCAGTGGCAGTCCTCCTGCAGATAATATGGATGGTGATGCCCCATGGCCACCAGCACTTGCCCACACACCACCGACAGCACATGCCACCATTGGTGAGGTACTTGCTGAGATGAGGTTGAATGCCGCTGAGGCCCATGCAGATGCACAGGGTGAGTGTCCACCCGTTGTCACCTATACACATGCAGCTGATCTCCGCATGTGCCACCCATGTCTCATGTCACACACTGTGTCACCCCCACAGGCATGCAGCTGGCACTCGGTGAGGTGGTGTGGGAGCAGTGATTGATGTGGCACAGGACCTGCCTGCAGACAGTGATGGAGGGGATCCTTGTTGAGATGCGGGGCCAGGGTGCGGCGGCACAGGCCATAGCCATCGGGATTTCACAGCTGGCGGATGCCTTGGAGGCCCATGCAGGACAGCCAGCAGCAGCAGTAGCAGCCACGTTGGCTGTGGAACATGCACCATGGGGTGGGAGGGGGCATGACCGGCAGGGCTGGGGACAGCGACAGTAAAGGCTGATCATGTGGCATTGCCTGTCAACATGTGTGCAGTGTGTGTATGTCACCCCCATGATCCACATGTCATGCCCAAATGCACATTGGCCACATACCCCATGCTGGCCCACAGCTGACCTACCACTTACTCACCCATGCTGTCCCCCCCATAGCACCATGCTCCCTGTGACCCCTGCCACTGCCCTCCCCTGCCCCACCCATACCTTCCGCATGACCCATGCCCCTGTCCCCCACCCCACTAACTGCTCCCCCATGCCCGCAGCCCCCACCTGCCACATGTGTGTGTTGCCAGAGCATCACCACTTGGCACACCACTACCCCCCACCCCGGCCACGATGCTACCCCCGGGGCCGCCCCACCCCTGATACCAGGCAGGTACCTTTTTCACAGCACATGCCCCATTCCATAGCTGACCCACCCATCCTTGGCCACATTGGTCCCCCTGACACACCCACCCGGGGTCCCCTGTATTACACGTCACTGCATCCACTGCAGGTGCCCCTGCAGGGCTGAATGATTGTGGCGGCAGTGCCCCAGTCCCCCCATCTGGGCAATCTCTGCCTGTACTCCCACCACCACTATCCCATGAGGCACACAGCTGGGTAGGCCCTGGCAAGCTGTTCCATTGCCTACGCCACTATGCCATCCCACGGTGTTCCCCCCAGTTCCCCATTTCCCTGCCGTGCCACCCACAGCCATGCCCACCCATCCCCACCTCTACCCCCGTACCTGTTCCCCTGCCAGCCCCCATTCCATTCTGGGCCCCATCATGCCACCATCCCTGTCCCCCTGCACTTGCCCCCATGCACAGCCCTTGCTGGTGCCTGCTCCCACCAGGGGGAGCCATCCTATGTGCCATCCTTGTGCTGCTGACATTCATAGCCTGGCCCCCGCCATGCGCCAGCCTTGTGCCTCCCCCCCAATGGGCCCGCACCGGTCCCGAGTATATGCATGTCATGGGCCAATGTCACATGGCCGTTCCCAGGGCATGTCTACCTGGTACCCCTCCACACCCTGCAGTGGGGGTACATCCCTGCTCCTCAGATGTACTCCCTGGACCACCCAGAAGGGGCGTGCTTACCATCCCCCCTGCCCACCTGGCAGCCACCCGTGCCTCAGTGTACTACATCCCCGCTCTTGCCTTTGTGACCCATTCACTGTCCTGCCACGTGGGGTCCACTTTTCCCCCCCAAGGCAAGCCCAGGGGACCGGCACATCTGCTCCCCATTCAGACTCCCATAACCATATCCGCCCCATCCCCTGCGTACCGTGTGGGTCTGCCACTCCTACTGCTCAGCACCTCCACCCTGCTTGCCCCCTTGCTCCCCCACCCCATGCCTATGTGCATTATCGTGCCCCCTCTGTGGTGTCCCACCATGCATCAATGTCCATACCCCTGCCACCAATATCACACCTGACCTTGGTCGTCTCTCTCTTGTCCATTATGGTGTCCATGGCGGCCCCACCCCCAGCATCTGAAGACCCCCGTATTGCCATATGTTACCACCCAGCCAGATGCTACATGCTTTGCCCAGTGCATGGGGGAATGAATGTACACAGCCAGGCACATGGCCATGGCACATGTACCCATTGGCATGCCGTGCCCCCTCCATGCCACACCTGGCAGGGGGGCATGTGCTCTGTCTGTGTGACATCAGGTGTGTAGCTGTGCTGTATGGCACCCATGCTATGCACCGTTCCATGTGTGCAACATTAGCATATGCCTGCCACCATGGGTCTGGCCATGGCGGCCCAATGCTAACCCCCTGCACCTGTGGTGATGCATCTCTTGGCACCCATAGACATACCATGGGGTGTCTACCATGTTCGGGTACGGTGACATGCACTCACGCACACACGGGCATGCATACGACTGACATTCATACCTCTCTGCCATGTGGCTAGATGGGTCACTGGACCAGCGTGTGTTTGTTAAACATATGTACATTATTTATTTACAGGTTGGTCATACCATTGTTGTGCATTGCATCTCCCGCTCCCAGCAGTGGTGGCAGTCCTGGGGTACAGGCTGGCACAGGGCGGGGGTCATGTGTGTGGCTGCACCTCACACCCCCTGGGGGCCTCCTGGGCCAGGTGGATGGCTGGCTGTGCTTGCCTTGCCCCTCTCCCACAGCATGTGCAGCCAGTCATCCACCATGGACAGGGCCACCAGCACCTGCCCCAG
This sequence comes from Ichthyophis bannanicus, assembly GCA_033557465.1. NCBI lineage: Eukaryota > Metazoa > Chordata > Amphibia > Gymnophiona > Ichthyophiidae > Ichthyophis > Ichthyophis bannanicus. Next base: position 388,789,137 of record CM066038.1, on the reverse strand, counting down.
GACCTATGTGTGTTCCTGCTGGGTGTAGGCCTGGGCACGCACTGCCGCAGCCAGGTGTAGGCCACAAATGCAGCCATACAGACACACGTCCCCCCTTGTCTGTGTACCTGCATGTTTGGCACGTCTGACTGTGGTGCTGGGTGGCAGGCTGTCGCCCAGTCGGGGGACAGCCCTGACACCATGGGGCAGGTGGCTGGGGCTCCCAGTGCCCTGTGGTGACCTGTGCCACTCGGGACTTCCCATCCCCTCCTATACCCCCTCCCCCTACACCCCGTCCTCCCTCCTCCCCCTCATGGAGCTCCCACAGACCCTTGCTTGCCCCCTCGCTCCCCTCCACCTCCTCCACTTCCTCCTCCTCCCCCAACACCTCCCCCTCCCCCTCCATGCTTCCGGGCCCCCCTCCTCTTTGGCCTCCATGACAGCTGCTGCCTCTGGACCCCCCCTCTGACTGTTTGGCCTGCGCTGGCTGGCCTGGTCCAGCATCCAGCCCTGCTGGGCCCTGTTATGCTTCTGCGGGCGCTGTGGGGGAAAGACATGCATTACCACCACCATCACAATGCACATACATCACAGGTACATGACCTGCAGCCTCACAGGCTGCTGGCCCACATGGACATGTCATGGAGCATGGCACGGTTGCCATCACTCACCATCGCGCTGGTTCTGTAGCTCAGCATGTACCCCAGCCAGGAACCTTGGGTACCTGGCCCTCAGCTCCCGACCCTTCTTATGTAGGTCCTCCACCAGTGGTCACATCAAGGTATGGGACCATTAGGGGCCAGTCATCAAGGCCCATCCTGGGCTGCACAACACACATAGCTGGGGGCAGCAAGTGGCTACCTCTGAAGCGTGCTGTGTGCCCAATGCTCACTGTTGGCCATGGCACACGCATGTGTGCACATGTCTGGGTTGCCCCCTATGTATGCTGCATTTGGGTCACCTGCCACACCTTTCTAGCCCATCGGCCTGGCCATCCATGGCCCTATACCACCGTGTCATATGTGCCGCCGCCATGCTGCGTGTCACGTGCGCCATTGGTGGTGGACATGCATGGTGCCATCATCCATACATGGTGTACCCAGGAGGGGGCAGGGCTTGTACCGCACCGCACACATATTCACTGTGTCAGCATGTCAGTTACACCCATCTGCCTGGCTAAAACACATGTCCAACATATGCACAGGCTGTGTGGCATGTGCCACTGTGCGCATGGGGGGTGCTGATCATGTGTGCCACCACTGGGCCTTGGGCACAGCTCCAGCCATGCCCAGGTTGGGGCCAGGTTGTGGGCTACCACATGCTCTCCAGTGTCCTGGGGCAACATGTGGGTGGGCCAGACCCACACCCACCGGCCTGTGCACCTATCATTACACCAGGGTGACAAACCTACCACCCGGATGTGGCCTGTGGCAGCCCTGTGAAACTAACCCACAGTCATTTATGTCAGCACCAGGAAGGGTGACGGGACTCTTCAATGAGCCCTGGGGCAACCTGTGGCTAAAGGATGCCCTGTGATACTATAACAGGTGAAGGTACCTTAGCACCAGGATGGTTGACAGGGCTCTGCAAAGTGGCCTGGGGCATCCTGGGGCTAAGGCAGCCCTGTGAAACTGTAACAGGTGCAACCACCATACAACGAAGGTGATTAACAGGGCTCTGTGATGACGCCTGGGGCATCCTGGGGCTGAGGCTGCCCTGTGAAACTAAACCAGGAGCAGGTACCTCAGCACCAGGATGGATAACAGGGCTCTGCAATGAGGCCTGGGGCATCCTGGGCCTACGATAGCCCTGTGAAACTAAACCAGGAGCAGGTACCTCAGTACCAGGATAGATAACAGGGCTCTGCATTGAGGCCTGGGGCATCCTGGGGCTAAGGCAGACTTGTGAAACAGTGACAGGAGCAACAACCATATAACCAAGATGGATAACAGGGCTCTGCATTGAGGCCTGTGGCATACTGTGGCTAAGGCAGCCCTGTGATACTGTAACAGGTGAAGGTACCTTAGCACCAGGATGGATGACAGGGCTCTGCAAGGTGGCCTAGGGCATCCTGGGGCTAAGGCAGCCCTGCGAAACTGTAACAGGTGCCACCACCATACAACAAAAGTGATTAACAGGGCTCTGCAATGAGGCCTGGGGCATCCTGGGTCTGAGGCAGCCCTGTGGAACTAACCAGGAGCAGGTACCTCAGCACCAGGATGGATAACAGGGCTCTGCAATGAGGCCTGGGGCATTCTGGGGCTAAGGCAGCCCTGTGAAACTGTAACAGGTACAACCACCGTACAACCAGGGTGATTGACAGGGCTCTGTGATGAAGCCTGTGGCATCCTGGGGCTAAGACAGCCCTATGAAACTAAACCAGAGGCAGGTACCTCAGTACCAGGATGGGTAATAGGGCTCTGTAATGTGGCCCTAGGCATCCTGATGATGGGGCATATCTGTGGGCCTACAGAAGGGACAAGTACCTCAGCACCTGGGTGATTCAGCCACCTTTCCTGGCCAGTCTCACATCTCTTGGGAGACAATATTCTGACAAGATATTTCTATCATATGGTATATCATACATGATCAGAGCAGGGGGCAGATCACTGTTAGCTGCTATTGCATATGGTGGGTACAGTTTCCTGATATATACCACATCGTAGTCCAGATGCGGGATGCGGTTTAATTACTTTGAGTAAGCCTTCAAAGGGTTGACAGACCTCTATGACGCTGGCTGGTGCATCCTGAAGATGGGGAAGACCTGCACACATCAGCCGTGAGGCCTACCATGATCCCTGGTTGCCCCACATGCACATTCTATCCCATTGTTGTGCATGTCTGATATGTCTGTTGGTTGCTGGATATTGGTTTGCATTGCTAGGTTTGTGTGCCTGTCCCCATGTACTTACCTCACGTGGGTAGTCCGCAGCGCGATTGTAGCGCCTGGTGAGATGCACCCATGACCTCCTCACCCTGTTGAGGTTTTGTCTGTGTGATGATCCAGGGAACAGATGCTCCTGGCGCAGACAGATAAGTTCAGCCAGCAGGAGCAGGTCTGCATCGGAGACCACAGGTTTCCTTGACTTGGCAGCCATCTTGTCTGCTGTGTGCTCAATGCTCCGATGATGAAGCGACGGTGCAGCTGCGCATTGCATGCGTGCGTGCTCCACGCATACTGCCATGCATCCACCGCACGCACGTACCGCCATGCGTGCCCGCACGCGTACCTCCGCGCGTACACACGTTTGAGATATTTTTGTATTTGTTGATGTTTCAGGCATTCTGTAATGTATCTCGTCATGGCTGTTATTTGTGGGTGGGACGTGCCATATTCCCATCCTTTTGGCATTGTTTTATCCTCTTCCGTAGTTTGAGGTAGACATTACACCCTTTCCAGACATATTGCAAAACCCTGGCTGCATTATGGTGCTTTAACGCACTCCTTTGGCAACAGGTGTTGGAGGGGGGGGGGGCTTGACGATGCCGGACTTGCCAGGGTGTTTATATATATTGTCACATTGCCCCCCCTGGTGGCAATGGCGGGTCACAGCAGAAAGGGGGTGGACATGCAAAATTTGTTTGTGGAGGAGTTTAGTTCAATTGCAGGGCCCAGGTTTTTATGGTCCTGGTAGCCTTCTGTGTACTAAAAGCTCCCAAGAATATCACAGTCCGAGAGTAGGGAAAAATAAAGACTTTTATTTCCCATGTTGCAAATAGGTTCAAATAGCTCAGATTACATCAACACAAAAAGAATGTCCTTGCTCCAGGTTAAAAGAAAAAGAATCATGAACTGAAGAAAACCTGTTAACTTCACAGCAATGTCAAAAGAAATACAGCATCAAACTTTACCCCAGACCACAGCTATTCCTCTGCTAGGGCTCAATTCTTTCGGTCAGGCAATAGCTACAATCCATCGGGAGGTCTAAGGGATCCTCCGGGAATTCCACCTGCATGGGCTCGCAGTCCGGAATGTCTAGGGGCTCTCCTTCAGGCTTTCTGTGTAATGCTTGTATGATGCCCCAATGTTCAGCATCTAAAGGTAAGTCTTTGCTTTGTATACTTTTATAATGCGGACAGTCTCTCCTGCACACTGTTCCTTCTCTAGAAAGTTTCCTGTTTAATACAGGTTTGTATTTTGTAGCATGAATGCCTCTAGAAGGACAGCATTCTCCAGTGCCCGGCTCCTTCTGCGTCACAGCACTCATAAAATCATAGTTAGTAAAATGGTAATTACCTTTTCTTCTAAGGTTATCACAGTGAGGTGAGGGCTGAGGCCTGTTCCGGCTGGGTCTTGGTTTCTCAGGTGCCCAGGTAGGCCTCTGGTTCTCAGGTCTGCCTTCTGCTGGGGTTAGGCCGTATTTGCGCCACAGCTCCTTTCTCCCAGGGCCTTGAAAGTTACCCTTCAAAATTCCTCTTTCACCTCTTTCTTTGCTGCTCCCTGTTGTGCCTTTCAACAGCTGCTGGCCCTTGCCAAACTCAGGCCTTGGACTCTCTGGTACAGTCCTCCTCCTTTCAGGGTTAGCTTCCTTACGGTATCTTTCCCTCCTGGAAAGTGTATCTTTTCCCCTTTTGAAATATTTAAAGCAAGTTTCTTCACCTGGCTCTGCTGAGTCTGCTAGGCCGGTTCCCTCTGTCAGGACTCCTATTCCTGGATTCTCCGGATCTCCATGCAAATCTGGAACTGGAACTCCTTGCACAACTCCCTGCCAGTCCCCTTGGCAGTCTCCTTGCGACTCTGCTTGCAAATCTCTGCCACTCTTCCCCTTCTCCTCCTTCTTCCCCTTCTTCTCTTCCTGACTTCCTCCAGTCATCTGGGTTTTTAAAAGGAATCCTTCTCTTTCTGGATTGGGTGTAGGCCGGTATTGCATCATTGGCTCTAGGGCGTGGTTCCTCAGTCCTCCAGAGGTCTCTCTTGCTCCCCCTATATGGCTCCTCGTGATGCTGCAGCCGGTGTCTGCCTCTTTTTTCTGGGTTTAAAACATTTTCTTCTGCCTGCCGCTGGTCTGCAGTGCCACAATATATATATATATATATATATTTATATTTATGTATCTCACATATCTTATATGCTGCCTCTCATGATACCAGTGTGGTTTACATTTCACAAACTTATATTACATTACATTGCGCAGGGCATTGTGACTCAGGGAAAACTATTTTTACAGGGAAAATAGGCAATGTTGGGTTAGGTGGCTTGCACATGACCACGGGGAGCACCTGTGTGACTAGGGACCCCGGGCCTTCCAGCACATGGTTGTTGTCCTTTGGTGGGATTTGACCCCACAACCTTCCAGCTTGGGGGTAACTTGCCCCAACCACTAGGCCACCTCTCCAATGACACATACTGATGAAACATTGGGCTGCAGATGTCACGGATCCATGTCCCTCAGTGGGGGCGGTGGCGCCAGGATATTTGCAATGCTGGGTCGATAGCGCAGTGGTGGTACCATGCACATCGGTCACAGGCAAGGCATGCACACAGATGAGCAATGCGGGACAGGGTACCAGCGCAGGATATTGGGTGACACCCTGCACAGCCAGCCAGGACTCTACACAGCTGCCAGATGTAGATAGATGGACAGGGGGGAGTTTGGCATCTGGCATGTGGTTATTATGGCCTGGCAGCATGGCTCTGCATGGATGCGCCTGTTGCAGCATGCAAAACATCAGAGTTTGGCAACCATGAGGGGGGAAAAAACGTGGAGTCACCACATTGTCACTGTTTGCAACGTCAGTGTACTAAAGAGTGGTCTATACCTCTATTGCCTGTTGTACAGTAGTGGTTGGTTACTGAGTGAACTGAGGTCACTGCATAAACCATCTGCTCTGTGCACTAGGATAGGTTTACAGCACCAGCACCCATGATGCATTATACATGTGGAACAGTGGTCTACGGCTGTTCACCAATTGGGGTCTGCGCCTCTCCATTACCACAGCTTGTTTGGATGGCCTGCCAGGTGTGATACTGACACGGATTGGCTACAGACCCCATCATTGTGCAGGTTCTGTGTTTACCTTGAGGGTAATGATGTGCGCACAGAACTAGGTCCACAGTACATGTGCTGCAAGGGATAGGTCCTGCTGCACATCACCATCATTGGCAGTGTGTGGCAGTATAACCGATGGTACCTCTGTGGCCATCTGGATTCCGCAGTCACATGTGGCTCTCTGGAACCAGACGCCACCCAGATCTGTGCATACCCAGTGTTAAGGTCAGGCTGCCATGGACACCTATTAGTAGGGCGGGGAGGTGTCTGGACATGCATGGGGGTTTATGTCACATGGACCACCTACTTCTCAGGGAGGAGGGGGGAGAAGCAGGGGAGCTGGTGCCAGCTGGTGCCTGGGCACGGGGGACTGCCTATCAGTGCAGCAAACCCAGACATGATGGGGGAGGATAACCCTCCCAAGCTGGTGCGTATGACCCATACCTGTGACTGGGCCATTGGCAGATGGGCAATACTGTGTCTCTTTGCCTGTAAGTCCTCACTTGTCCCATACCACAGCCTGCCATGCATCAGCAGACAACACACTGTCATTCTGCACCTGCAGTAGCGTACAGTGTGTTGTATCCATGCACTGACTACCTCCAGACAATCCACTGGCCATTCCTTGGGACATGCTCACAGAGGACACATGTGCACCCAACCATAGGGTATATAACACACACACACACACACACACACACACACACACACACACACACACTACATAGGTATGTCAGTGATTAGGCCCTAGAACAGGGATCACACAGGTGTCACTGATAAGAGCTAGCATAGAGCACGATGGGGTACCCTGGACATGCCATGGTCACTGCTGGGTCAGGGCAAAACTGACCTTCCAGCATGACATGCTGTGGCCACCCTGTACATGCAGGTGGTATTCACACACTGGTGTGTCCCAGCCATTGTCCTACTCCATGTGCAGATGCAGCCTGGCCACATCGCCCTCTCAGGGACATACCCACAATACCTTGCTCCTCATTATTCACATTTGCAGGGTAATGCTTTCAACAGTTGGACAATGTGGGCCCAGAGCATTGTGGGCAGCCACAGAGATCAATGGTTCGACATACACACACACACACTCCTACTGCAGTACTGTGCAGTTTTCACGGTGTTTGTAAGGCCTGCCCACCACACTGCAGACATTTTTGAACTGTGCAGGGGGTGGTGGTACTGCGGTGATGGTACCTGCAACTCCGGCCTGGACCCAGCAGCCTTACTCTACCTGCGGTTTTGGATGGTGATACCTGTGTGAGTGGGTTTGGTACCAGTGTTGTCTGCTGCTGTGGGGATTGCACTGTTGGATGTTGTATCTACCTCGTAGGGTAAAATGTGGTGATGTGCTCTGCAGGGTCTGCATCTGAGACCTGATTATGTGCCCCTGTGCTCTGGGATACACTCACTTTGTGTACTACACCTCAGTGCCACCACTGAGGCACAGCAGTTTATGGGGCTACCTTTACTTCTCCTCAGCCAGACCTTTGCTGTTTTTATGTTGTATGTCCATGTTTGGATAAAATGTGGTGATGTGCTCTGTGGGGTCTGCAGCTGGGACAGGACCCTGTCACCTTATGCTCTGGGTTACATTGGCTGTGTGTAATGCACCACAGTGTTGCCACAGGGGCACAGAGGTCCATAGGCTACCTTGTACATTTCCTCACCCAGACCCTTGCTATTTTTCTGTTCTGTGTACATAGTCGGTAAAATAGTGGTCTGTGCTCTGTCAGGTCCACAGCTGGGGAACTGAACCTGTGACCTTCTGCTCCAGGTTATATTGGCTGTGTGTATTGCACCACAGTGTTTCCACAGGGACACAGAAGTCCATAGGCTACCTTTACCTTTCCTCTGTCAGACCTTTGCTGCTTTTCTGTTGTATATCCATGGTTGGATAAAACATTGGCATGTGCTCTGAAGAGTCTGCAGCTCGAACATGGACCTGTAACCTTCTGCTCTTGGTTACATTGGCTGTGTGTACTGTACCACAGTGTTGCCACAGTGGGCACAGAGGTCCATAGGCTACCTTTACTTTTCCTCCCTCAGACCTTTGCTGTTTTTCTGTTCTGTGTACATAGTCTGGTAAAATAGTGGGCTATGCTCTATCAGGTCCACTGCTGGGAACTGAACCTTTGACCTTCTGCCCCCGGTTACATTGGCTGTGTGTACTGCACCACAGTGTTGCCACGGAGACACAGAGGTCCATAGGCTACCTTTACTATTCCTCAGTCAGACCTTTGCTGTTTTTCTATTGTATGTACATAGTCGGGTAAAATAGTGGGATGTGCTCTGTAGGATCCGCAACTCAGACATGAATCTGTGACCTTCTGCTCTGCGTTACTCTGGCTGTGTGTACTGCACCAGTGTTGTCACAGAAACACACCAGTCTCTGGGCCTGCAGTGGCACTGCTTCCTCCAGCACAGACACCCCCACCCTGGCCTGCTGCCATGTCCATTTGCTGTTGGTGCCGGTGGTGCACTGTCCCAGGCCATCCAGGGTGCCGATAGGGGGCTGCTTCTGGTGTGGGTTCCAGGGTGGGATGGCTACATCGACATCCGCGCCTCCCCAGGGCACTGCCTGTCAATGTTATGTGCCCTGTGGGGTACCTGCTGGGTAATGTCCCTTGGATGGAACACTGTGGGACACAGACACATGGGCATGTCGGACCTTGGTCAAGTTGCTGTCGTGCTGATTTCCATTTTCTGCATTCATATGTGCCACCTAGGCGACAGCCTAGTCCATACTGTGCCCCAGCCGATCCCACCGCACGTCCTGCCTGTGGCCCCCTATGCCCCAGTTGCACCTTGCCATAGTGGCCTTTCATACCTGAGCACTATGCTATTGCTGCACATGTGGCACTACCATCACCTTTAAATGGTCTCTCTGCCTTTGCTACACATTGCTGACCTAAATGGTTTCTCTCTCCTGCAAATGTGCCTCTAACGGCAGGTTTTCATTCGCGGTAGGATTCAGCCCTTCAGTTCAGTGTTAGTGTGACAGGAGCCTCTCCCTGCCTATTGACCCCTTCTCTCCGCCCTCTTTCCGCCTTCTGCTGTGTTTAATGCGTCTGGGAACATTAACGATCATTAATTAACGTTAACGCGTGTTAACGTTACATACCGCGCGTTAACATTACATACCACGCATTAACGTTACCTAACGATCGTTAACATTACATAATGCGCGGTATGTAACATTACCGCAGTTTAGTAAACATGCCCCCTAAATTTAGGGCCTCTATCTTTTTTGAAGATTGGGCCTGAAATCCACATATATTTTCCCAGAATATTTTCCATGATCTAGGAAGTAATTCTTCCAGACTGAGTTGCAAAACTTTGTGTGTATATCTATACAGTTCTTACTTGTTCTGACTTTTAATACCAGAAAAGCTGGCGGCTGCTTCAGATGGTATTACAAAAATGTAGCAGATATATTCTACCTTTCAGTTTTCAGAAACATTGCTGAAATCCAGATGGTTAGCCTGTGAACAGTATGGTAATCACAACCATTGGTAATGTGCTTTATGAAGAAGGCCAAATTCTGCTGAAATTCTAAGAATAATTTGATCTTATTTTGTTTTATTAAATGTCAATTGTTCTGATACCAGTGAGCTGCTATGTATGCCAAATGTTACTTTTTAAATTTTGAATTGCCTGTTGTTCCAAATTGGTATTTTATTGCGGATGAATCCTGCAGTTGCAGGCAAATCTCTAATTTCCTAAATGATTTAAGACAACCGGAAGACATACAGGCAATAAGTACTATAAGATAAAGATCTAATAATCTTTTTTTCTATTGAAAAGCCATATTGGCAGTTCCCTTGAGTCCCTACTAGAAAACCAAAGGCTATCCTATTGTTGCCTAGATGCATAGTGATAGAGCTGAAAATTTGGGAAATTTACTTAAACCTATGGTTTTACTCAGTTCAAATATATTTAATAGTATTCTAATAATTTTATTTTAATATAGTAGTAACATAGTAACATAGTAAATGACGGCAGATAAAGACCAGTATGGTCCATCTAGTCTGCCCAATATGATGTCAAGAGTAGGTACACCTGCTGCTCTGTGCAGGCCCCCCTTCCCCATGTCTTTGTTTAGGGGTGTTCCCACCACTCCTTGTAGTACACCCCTATGTTTTAAGGAATTAGATGGTTCAGATTATTTTGATATTTTCTTGTTGCTGTAAAGGGATCCACTGTGTCTGTCCCAATATTTTACCACAGACATTTAAATATAGATCATTTCTAGCCTTTAATATACAGGAATGATAGGAGGAACATACTACAATTATAATTAAGCTTAGAAGGAAAAATTATTGTTACTGCCTCTGGCCTACCACACCAAGTATATAGAGGACTACCTATCTGTTAGTTTTTTGCAAATGAAAGCATGTCATGGCTATTGAGTCCTGAAATGTACGACTAAACCAGATGCCTAAACATTTTCAGGGACATATGCAGTTAAGTGGAGGAGTAGTCTAGTGGTTAGGGCAGCAGCCTGGACCCAGAAAGACAAGAGTTTGACATTTCCCCTCAGATGATCCAGCCATCAGAGAAAGCCCCCAATGTCATCAAAGTACTATTGGGGCTCATATGCAAATTAGCCATGCTGTGCCGCTGTTTCTCTGGGAGAACATGCCAAACTAGTGCCGACTTCTGTACGCATGTGTTTGGCTTGTTCTCCAAGTTTAATGCTGCCATTTGCACACAGTTTAACAAATGGCTAATTTGATAGCGCGCAACTTCAGCACCCACTTTCTGCATTGACCTGTTAGATTGTAAGCCTTCTAGGGACAGGGAAATAACTACTGTACCTGAATGCAACACGCCTTGAACTGCTAATGGAAAAGCGTGAGCTAGATATTAATAGTAAATATTCAGCAGCACATAGCCAGTAGGTGCCATTGAATATCCTCTCCTAGCTCTGCTAAACACCCCAGTGCTAACTGCGTAGCATCGGGGCATTTCAAAAGCAATCCAGAGGCAATGCTTGAGATAACCAGTTGTGGCAAAATATAGCCACTGGTTATAACTTCTGTTTTGAAAATCCAGTCTTAAAGCAGCACCAGCCAGCCATTTTAAATTTACCGGCTGCCAACTCAGCCCCTTTGTGTCACTTTTCCATTTTAAGTGAAATTCTATCAAATCTGATTTTACTGAATATTGATTCATATGCATAAGATCTAATTGAGAACAGCTGAGTTTATGGCCCAGTATCAGTGAGAACTCTATATTAATGGATAATTTTGAAACAGAACAAGTAATGATAAAGTCCAAAATATCATCCCCACGCATGAATACATTCCATTCCATATTTTTATTCCTTTTGCATCTCTTTCTTGTCTAATAGCCAGTGATAGAAGCTTTAAAACTACGTTAAAGGGTATATTAACTAAAGGGTGGAAGAGAGCAAGTGTGTCCTTAACCCATGGAATGATAAACTCACATGGCTGCTGTGTGGCTCCAAACACATGGCCAATGGGTGTATGAGAGAAGGATCACAGGTTCAAGACCAGCTTGTGGATCAAAAAATGAATGTCCTGGTGTGTTAACTTTATCCTATGTTTCCAGAACTGTATCAGCATGAACAACCTTCAACATTTCATCCTACAAAAGTCCACACCCTCAGTTGCCACACTGCAAAGCTGCATCAACCATGGATGGATGGCAGAGCATGCTAATAGCACTGGCACATTGAGCAGGCATTGACAGTGCCCGAGCATTGCAGAGCACATTGATAGTGGAGCATCAAAGGAGGCCTAAGTTGCAGGTAAGAATATCAACCTACACTGCTTTTGGACAATGGGGTCATGTGTGTCTTTGTGTGTCTTCAGAGTAGTGTGAACCTCAGCAATGCACTGTGCATACATGTAATGCCCAGGCTCTATGGCTATGTATACAACATGCTGTAGGTCAGCTATACAGCAACCTCAGATGCTGTGCAAGACATCATTTACAAGCAGAAGGGTAGTTTGCAGTAGGTAGTTACAACCTGTGACTGTGACGCTATAATTCATTCCCAGTTACACTATAAAGAAGGCCCATCCCCATAGCATTCCCCTATACCTACCTTGCAACATGACACTGTTGTGCAGCCTCCAAGTCATCTGCTGGCTTGACTGGAGTGAGAAGGGGGGACACGTGTGTTGCAACCCTCACCTCTGACTTAGCCTCCAGGCCTCAGGACACACTCATTTGCACAGGTGAGAGGCCAGAGTAATGCCAACTGCCATAAAAGCTGTCTCCATGGCAACAGTGTCAACCCACATGGCACAGCTTCAGCATATAGAGAACTAGGCTCAGAGGGAGGACTGACCTCTGTGAATGCACAATCCATTCATTTAGTTGGTGACACAGGAAGGGATCTGTGATTTCCCTGCTGCATGTTGCTCTTATCCCATGCTGCAATCACAGAGTGGAAGTGAGGGGACTCTGTGCTCCATGCAGTGTATGCACATACAGGGAGGTATGTACCAGGCTGATTCACACACTAGAAACACCACCTTGACACTGTTTATTGATCATTGGCCAAAGCATCCAGCAGTGCATTACCTATTACCCCAAATAAGAGTCCAGATACACCTGTGAACCTGATTGGGACAGCGGGACACTGATCTCCGAATAGTGCATGCACACTTCCAGCTGCCGAAATGTGGCATAGCATGTCATGTTGGCCTCTGCATCACCTCCCACCATATGGGACGGCAGTGCCTGGAGATGAATGTTAGGGTGGGGGTAGAGGTGTGGGGAACAGTACCATATATGCAAATATATTTTCGCTTATTAGCCTTAAATAGATTACACTGTAGTTTATTTGCATGTCCCCTAGCCTTTTACTTTTTGATGACTTAAATAATCGATTTATGCTTACTCATTCTCCTCCATTCATTAATTTATAGACTGCTATCATATCTTCCCTCAGCTGTCTCTTTTCCAGGTTCAAGAGCCCTAATCTTTTCAGCTTCTCCTCATATAGGGGTATCCTTCATCCCCTTTACCATTTTGGTGGCTCTTCCCTGTACCTTTTCTAATTCTGCATGTACTCTCTGCCTGTCTCTGGACCATTTTCCACTATCCCTTGCATTGCATGAACTGTCTCCAGGTCCAAAATAAAGGGTAGATAATGAGGAGCAGAGAACTGTGTGTCTGTGACTGTGTCAGCCACGTTGTTACATATTGCAGGCAGGCTAGCTGTAGTCTCTTTGCTTCTAGACAGTGCTATGGAGATGAGTATGGAGCTTTAGCCTCCTGGTTAGTGCACCTGCTCTGTAAGCGACAGACCAGGGTTTGGCTCCCACTTGTTTTCTTTGTAGCTGTGGGACACTCACTTCAATATACTGTCAGACACGATCCAGGGTGTGCATTGACTGGAGGACATACTTTATGTGTTATGATAGCAAATTGGGTCTGGAAACGTGCACATTGCAATCATGCCCATCTGACAGTATGACTTCATAGGCAATGCTGTAACCCATTAGAAAGGGTCTGACATGTTCACCCTGCAGATGTCTGTCATATGAGTTATACATGATAGGAATAATTCATCATAACTGTGACTGAACATCTTTGGCTCCATCACATGTCTGCAGTACATGCAGGCACATCCCATTCCTGGGATGGCCATGTAATGGGATCATCACACGTCACTACTTGCTCCATATGGCCAATATAAGAGACACTTGTCCAGTTGTTTTATGCACATGTGTCAGGAGGATTGTATGGTAGCTTAATATGTGCACAGATATTGAGGGGGGCACAGAGTTTCTGCTGCCCCCCCTCAAGCTGTGTTGCCCCTTCCTGCATGCTGAGCCATGCCCCCCCCATGATGAGCCACATGGCATAGAGGGAGGAGTAGCCTAGTGGTTGGGGCAAGGTACTTCAGACCGGAAGGTCAGGGGTTCAAATCCCACTAGAGGACAGCAACCTTGGGCCGGAAGGACTGGGGTTTCTAGTCCCACAGATGCTCCTTGTGGTCTTGGGCAAGCCACTTAACCCCTCCATTGCCCATGTTCCCTGTAAGTATTAGTGTATGTGTCTCATATCCCCTCATGTTAAATGTATCCCCCAATTGTGTTGTGACCGCTTTGATTGAAGGATAAGGCGGTATACAAAACTGTCTAAATAAATAAATAACTAAATAAAATACCCACATGGCAAGTACTCACATGGCAAGTACCCATTGCAAGTACCCACATGGCATGCCCACATGGCAAGTATTGGGACTTCCCCGTGGCACAGCTATACTTTTTTCACACACACTACAGCTGCATTTGTGCAGTCACATCAAATACATTGGGGCAGCAAGGCCATGAACCACTCTCATCTACCACCATCCATTCTTCATCCCATCTATCAGCATATGCCCGTTATGTACAGTCATGTATTCTCCTGCCAGCTGCTACACTGTGGCCCCTACAGGAACAGTTTATTCATTTGGAGATATCATTCACACTCTCCTGTAAATGATCTGCACATCATCACTCCTGCTCGGTCTTCATTTTGATGCCCATATCGTGGGACTGCTGGCTCCCATGAGACACTTCTTACCAGTCCTGTGCCACACACTGACATTACAGCAGTTTACATGGGCACCCCTCACTCATACAGTACAGATGCCTCCCACATGCTCATCCCATTTACTAACAGACATGTAGGGTAGATATGGATCTGACATGTCCATCAGCTCTTACCTTTCCTTCCTTTCATCACCTCAAATGTGACTTTCACATGGGCTCTATTATCCTGCATTAAGGTGCCTACCATTTTTAGGCCTTAAGGTACATGATCAGCACCTTAATGTCCGGTATCCTGTTAGCACCTGATAAGTGAAGCCAAGCGCCCTTACCGCCAGAATGCCTACTCTCCACCCTGGCCCTTACCATTGCCGTTTTTGCTTACTAACCAGTGAGCCATTATCACCCTTTAGTAAACATACCCCTATGTGGAGAAAGGAAACATCTATGCTTGGTATCCCTGTGAAGATAAATCAGATTTCTTCACAAATCATCTAGCTTAAGGGCTTCCATGGTGAAATATAACCATTTCAATAAAGACAGAGCCAAACCAAATCATTATGGTGTAATTTTATAGACTCATTTTAGTGCATATGTGGCAATATACATGTGTTAAAAATGGCTCTTATAAAATTATCTAAGGCGTAAATGTACCTGCGGTGACATAAGCATGCATACTTTTACTGTAAGCTTTCCCAGAGGTGTGGTCTGGGCAGAGCATGGATAGAGTTACAAAGTACATGCATACCATACTCTGTGCACAGGCCTTAGTACCAATTTTGTGTAGCCATGACTGCTGCTGGATTTGCAGTAGTATTTGACAAAGATACATAAGCGCCTGTGGGGTGGGAGGGAGGGTAATTTATAAAGCCTTATTTGTGACTTGGACATCTGAAAACGTGTATATGGATATCCAAATCATGAAGTCATCCCTGGAACCATTTTAAAAATTGGTCTAGATAGGGCTAGCCCAAGGGTTTCTGCTGCCCCCCCCCCCCCTCAAGCTGTGCTGCCCCTTCCTGCACGCTGAGCAATGCCCCCCCCTATGATGAGCCACGCTACCGCTAATTCCAGTAGTGGGGTCAAGGCGGGGCACGGCTCAGATTGGCAGCAGCCCATGTGCTTTGGCACACATGGCCTGTTGCTTCTAATCCCCCCTCTGACATAACTTCAGCGGTTCAGAAGCGGCAGGCCACATATGGTGAAGCACATGGCTAACCGCTGAGCCTAGCCATCCCCCCCCTGAGATGGAATCAGTGGCAACTGCTCAGCACATTGGGGGAGGGAGGGCGGTACAGATTGGCGTGTGTGGGGGGCGCCCTAAGTGGCTGCTTAGCCCGCCTAGTAGAGAGGCAGGCCATGGGTCTAGAGATATCCCATCATGTGCACATCTAAATACAGCTGTGGCCATGGTGGGTGTGTCTAGGGCAGCCTGCTGAATTTAGATGTGCCAGCATGCCTATACCTACATCCAAATCTACACCTGCCTCTGGGCATGGCTAAACATCAGAAAAGTGCTTGTTTTGCCGGTTTATCCCCCTAGAGGGTGTAGAGGAGAAAGTAATCTGGTATTCCCAGGACTGTTTACAGCTGCAATGATCAACAGGAATAGTATATATCTGTGGTGCAGAATGACTGCTAGAATAATGCCACGAGGATGTCTATGTAGACATTCCCAAAGATGTCCATATCAGATGTATCCACATTTCTTAAATTGTGTACAGATTTGGATGTGAACAGCTTTTTCGGCCCTGACTGCACCTAGATATCATTTGCAAAATGTATCTTTATGTGTCTTTATAAAATTGGGTCAAAATAGGTGCCTTCTTGCCCCCTAAACCTAAATGCCCTGTTATAAAATTACCGTTTATAGGACTAAATTTGCAGCAGAATGTGATCTAAAAGTTTCTCTTGACATGCGGAGATATATCTATCATTGGGGTCTCATTTTATTTGATAAGGCTAAAATATTGTAAAATAGACTTGCATTCTCCCTGCCTTGAAGTCATTCTTATTTCTATGAATCATGGAGCCTATCACTGACTGTAACTTGGTGACCAATATTTTTGCATAGATTTTACAATCTACATTTAACATAGACATTGGTTGATAATTAATAACCAAAACAGGATTCTTATCTGATTTCTCTTAATATTATAATTTTGCTTCTGTAAATGAACCATTTACAGAGCTTTACATTAATCAATCTTGATATGCAAATTGCTGTTTAGGTGTAAATATGTCCACAAACGCCTTATAGAATTCAATGGTATAGCCATCTTGGCCTGGGGATTTCTTAAAAAATAAGGCCTTAATTGCTTGTTTAATTACTATTTAATTATGTTCTTTCAAGTAATCTTTCTAGGCACTAGAGACAGTGAGGTGCTATATACTATCCAGAAACTAATTAAGACTAGATACCAAGGGAGAGATTTCCAAAGAATATAATTCCACATAATACTCCTGATACCTTTGAAATATATCATTATTAGTTACTAATTTATTTCCTTCTTTTGAGGTTATAGACTGTATTTTCTCTCTAATTTTTTTAGCCTTAAGATAGTGTGCCAAAAGATGGCCACTTATATTATTCTCATCATACCTTGCTTTATGAGAAAATATAGAGGTAGCTACTTGATAGCACAAAATAAAGTTTAATTGATGCAAATATGGTGGTAGTGCATTATTTCAATGCTTTACATTTTATTTTTTTCTTTTATAGTAGCTTTAAATGCATCCTACAGTTGGCTGAGATAGTTTCTCCTGGTTTCTTTTTTCATGAGAAAAAAAGTACATATCACATGAACGTTTGCTGAGCCATTATTCAGCCTTAGCAGTTGTTGTATTTTTAAATACCCGTTACCATGGCTGAAAAAAAAATCTAAATATTCAGCACTGGTATCCAGATAGTGACTAGGGCTGAATATCAGATTAAGTGCTGACTATTGGCACTGTCCAAATAGAAGCAAAATTAAGCCTGCAATCTGGATAACTAACCTGATAAATTTAGTGGAGGCTTTCACATAGCCTAAATTTATCTGGATAACTTATCTTGATAGTGGATGAATATACCTTTATCTGAATAAGTACCACCTCCGCCCAAACTCTGCCTCAAATTGTTCCAGCACTATCCATATAGTGTTGAGGTGGTCAGAAGAAATATTCAATGGTCCCATCTGGATACTGTTGTTGAATGTCTTGCTAGCTGGTACTTATCTGATTAGCAGACAGATTCCATGCTGCTTATCCCAGGGATAAGCAATGGATTTCCCTAGTCCACTTTAGTAATGCTTTATGGACCTTTTCCTCCAGGAACTTGTCCAAACCTCTTTTAAACTCAGCTACACTAACAGCTTTTACTAGGAGGGAGCTTGCTATGTGGATTCAAGGGGGGGGGAGCGGGGTATGTGTTGAGGGGGATCCCTGACTATTTGCTGGGCCTGGGAGAGGGGGCCCCGGACTGTGTGTGTGTGTGGGGGGGGGGGTTGTTGTTTTTTTTAAGCGCTGACCCCTTTAAGAATGTGGTTGGGAGCATTGTGTCATGTGTTAGTGGCCTAATGCTCAGGGTGGTAAATAACACCAGCTTCAAGCTGCTGCAGTGATGAAAGTTCTAATCAGGGGTCCCCAAGCAAAATTTTGCTGAGGGCCCCTCATTAAGGTTTATGGTCCATTTTATTTGATATACCGCCTTTTTCAAAGCATACAAAGTGGTTTAAAATTCAAAAAAATTCAGAAGACTTAAGAAGTTGTGAAAAGAACTCCAAAATGTCAACAGGTGAGAGGAAAAGATGATAGTAAAGAACCACACAGTCTAGCAGCACAGAGAGAGCATTTGTGCACATTCAAAGTAGAGTGGAGTAATAGCCCGGTGGTTAGGTCAGCGGCTTAGAATCAGAAAGACCAGGCTTTAACTCCCACTGACACTCCTTGTGGCCTTGGATAAGCCACTTAACTCTCCATTGCCACAGGTACAGATTAAATTGTTAGCTCTCTGGGGACAGGGAAATAGCTACTGTAACTCACTTTGATTTTTTTTTTCTATTTATAAAGTTTACAATTGCATCAAGCAACAAACGCTTGAACAGAAAAGATACAAACTTGCAGACAATTCTTAGGAAACATGTACAAAAAAATAGATAAAGCAAGAGCATCAATAGTCACCAATAATGGGAGACAGCTAATATAAACCACTGAGGGCGAAGTATCCTACAGTGTCATCAAGGAAACCATATATCAACATAATAGAAGGCGACAAGGGACCGGGACCATAATAATAAATAGATGAATTACCGGCTAAGACGGTGAAGATGTTATAGTATGCATGCTAATAAAGGAGGAAAAATCTCCAGGTTGAAAAAAAACATATTTCTGGGAATTGAAAACAACAATACACTTGCAGGGAAATCTCAATACAAAGGAGGCCCCAAACTGGATCACACCTGGTCTTAACAAAAGGAAAGACGTTGTTTCTGAGTTTCTCTTGAGACATCTGGGAAAATAGATATTTTCCTACCCATGAACAGATTGGCTCTCTTTTTATAAAACAATTTAAGGAGCTAATCTCTGTCCATAGACAGAGCGAAAGTTACTAACAAAGTGGAAGCTATAATCTTATCCTCCTTGGGGGACTGAAGCAAAGCGGAGACATTAAGAAAGTCCATGTCGATAGCCCCAATGGCGGTCTTACCCTCTTTCTTTCCCGAAGGCAAATAATACATTTTCTGTACTGGGGGAATTAAGTCCAAGGGTACCATTAGAGATTCATGAAGATACTTCTTGAAAAGATCCAAAGGCACCACCTCTGGAACCACAGGAAAATTAAGCAACCGAAGATTTGAAACCTGGCAGCATTTTTCAAAGACTCCAGCTTCATTCTTAATGCTGTATTGTCTTTCATCAAAGAAAAGGTCAGATCAGAGACCTGTGAAAGTTTCTGATCAGAAGCTTCGATTTTACCCTTTAATTCCACCATGTCCTTAGACAGACCATCCACATTCTTCTTAAGTTTAGAAACCTTTGAAGAGGAAAGCGCCAACTGCTGTTTCACTGCCAAAGAAAGCTGACTAATCGCTTCCCAAATACTCTCAAGAGTCACCACAGCAGGACGAGAAATAGAGAGAGAAAATGGTGACTCTGACTGAGCTGCTCCATCCTTCAGAGTACCAGAACTTTTCACCAAGCAAGCGGTATCAATGACCTCTGCAGAATGTAATTCTCCAGGAACAGCGGCCATAAACACAGGCGGCTGACCTCTGGGACTACACTCTGATGCACCCCGCATCCAGTCCATAGCCCCATCCTACACAGGGAGAGCTGCAGAACCGTGCACTGGGGAGTCACCGAGGGACCTGGAACAGCTGGAGGCAAGCGTTCATCTGGGGAGAGAGACAGTTCAAGGGCGGAAGACGCCGAATGCTCCTCTGACGGCGCTACCAAGCCCGCTCGAATCTCCCCAATCTGGTCTGCATTGAGCCGAACAAATCTATCCATTGGACCCACAGTAGCAGGCACTGGCTCCGCGGGAGGAGCCCTTGGCTTGCCTTTTCGCTTCGGCATTAGGCTCAAATCCACTCTGTTGTCATCTTGGAATTAGCCATTCCCTCTCCTCACTTTGATTTTTTATTTATTTAACAGGGTTTTTTATACCGCTTTATCATTTTAATCAAAGCACTTTACATTATAATTTAAACTTGGTGATGTACATTAAACAAGGACATTCATAACTTGGATTCTTCTGAGGCAATGGAGGATTAAGTGACTTGCCCAAGGCCACAAGGAGTGCTAGTGGGTCTTGTGGTTCCCAAGCCACTAGGCTACTCCTCCACTCCTCCACTTGATCATCTACTGTAAAGGCATGAGCTAAATATTAAATAGAGACATCTTCAGTTATCCCTTGTAGGCACCAGGAGAGCCCACCAATTCTGCATAGTTAGGGTGTTTAAAGGCTTGTTTGAACAAGTATGTTTTTAGATCTGCTTTAAAGTGCATATATGAATCCTGGAGATGAAGTTGCAATAGGAGGTGATTCCATAGCAGTGGTGCTAGGCAAAAAAAGGTTGATTACTTTGTTGAGTCATAATGTGATCTGACTGGGGTGGGTAAATAGATATGGTTACCATGCAGTGAGCTTAAAGATTGGGTGGGGCAATATGGGATGATTAAAGGTGACAAATATTCTGGTGCAGTTAGGTGGAGCAACTTTTTGGTTAATATTAGGAATTTATATTTAATGTATTCTGTAACCGGTAACCAGTGAAATTGGGAGAGAAGAGGGTCACATGGTCCTGCCTCCTGGCATGAGAGAGGGTGAGGTGGTATTTCGGATAGACTGTAGCCTTTTTAGTTCATAGTTGGGTAAACCTGCGTATGCAACGTTGCAATAGTCAATGTGACTAATGACTAAGCTAAGGACAACAATAACTTGGGCAGAATAGTTCAGAAATGGGCGAATGGACCGGAAAAATCTCATGACATGAAAAGAGGATTTTATCACTGAGCTGATCTGCTTTGAGAAGGAAAAGTCTGAATCTAAAGTTACACACAAATACCTAAGGGCTGAAGCTAGCGCAATTGGTCCAGAATGGAGAGATGGGAAATTGTTGGTAGAGGAAAGCCACCTGTCAGTCATGTAGCAGTAGACGTGCTTGGATTTAACTGTAAGCAGTTAGCATGTAGCCAGTTCTCTATTTGAGCGAGACAGTGGTTAATTGTATGTAGCTCTAAGTGAACAGTATCAATGTAAGTGGTAATCAGTATGTCGTCCGCATAAACAAAATCTGAAAGACCGATGCTCTGAATCAGGATTAGTAGTGGGCTCATGAAGATACTAGTGATAATATCGAGCCCTGTGGGACTCCACATGAAAGTGGTGGGGCATCAGAAAGGCAATCCTTGATTGCAATGGAGAAAGAACAATTCAAAAGAAAAGAATGGAACCAACAGAGAACTTGTCAATTGTTGCCCCCCTGCGGTATCCCACCATTGTTGCCTGAGGTGACCCTCCCCCCATTGTCATGACCCCCCACATGTTTGCCATGCTCCCTCTGCTCTGGACTCAGTGTGTTATCACGAGATTTCAACCCGGGACATAACAGGTGTGGGGCCCGAAGCAGAGGCAGTGCAGCAACAAAGAAAGTTCATCATATCGCCATGTGGGCCCCCTTCCTGCCTGCAAAATGTGAGCTGCTTGGGTGAAATTTGTGCTACTGAGCAGCATTATATTCCCAGGAATAACACAGCTTGCATTGTTAAATGCAAGCTGTGATATTTCATTTGTATCAGAATGAGATATTTTGCATGTATTTGCTTTACATCTCATATAAGGCAACTCTCTTGGGGGTAAATTCATTTGCATAATGGCAAAATAACATATTTTTTGCTTCTTAAAGCTCGCTAAGGGGGAAATATTGTATGTTATTCCCTTAATGAACATTAGTAACTACCCTGCCTCAGTCATCTTAATAAATCCAAGTTCAAGATAAGTTACTATCCGGTGTTGAAGGTAGTTCCATACTCCAAAAAGTTTACAGTTTTGATCAGGGACACACTAGCAGTCAGATTTTCAGGATAACCATAATAAACATCCATCAGAGAGATCTGCCTACAATGGAGGCAATGCATGCAAATCTCTCTCATGCATATTCATTGTGGTTATTCTAAAAAGCTGACTGCCTAGGTCTGGCTCGAGGACTGAGTTGAGACCCCCCCCCCCCCCAATGTAGATGTACTAGCCCATGGAATTTCTTGAAGTTACTGGTTTGTTTTCCATTCAAGATTGTTATGGATGCAAATGAGATCTGTAGGAAACTTTTGTACCTACCAGGCTTTACAGAAAACAATAAGCTACACATCGCTGAGGTATCTATTTTTTCTTAAATCGGGTATGGAGTTGGGATGTGCATTCTTGAGTATACATTCAGTTTGTTTGGTACCTAAAAATTCAAATTGCATGCAAATCTCTCTCACACATGTATACTTTAGAATTAATGCACGTGCAATTGATTCCATTCATTATTAAATTCTAGCATACATATATTGTAATGTGCCTAGACAAAATAAATAGATAAAAAAAATGCCCAAAATTGGGAACAATTTGTTATAAATGAGCACAAACTGAACTTTTTTTGTGCATGCTCATTTTAGTGAAATTCTAAATGAATGAACTGCATGGCATACTACATGTGAAAGTTTACTGTGGTATATAGCAAATTTTGAGGAAACATTTCCTACATGGATCTTGGCATATTAAAGCATAAAAAACTCCCAGAATTTGGAGTTTCTACTTGTTTTGATGCACAATACCCCATAAGTATAAGTTGCTACAGTTTAGTCGATTGCCCTCTACGTTTTTATTGGAAGTAATGAAAGGTGAAATAATTTGCCCAAGGTCACAAGGAGTATTGTAAGAGAACTAGAATTTGAAACTTGACTTTCATATTTACCAGCTTGATGCTCTAATCATAAGGCTTCAGTTATATGACTTATTAGATCAGGGCTTCTCAAACCTGCCTTGGAGACCCCATAACCACTTGACTTTTCAGAATAGTCACCCTGTACGGGTGTGAGATCAGTTTGCAAAAAATGTATTTACTCTTATCTTATAGGTCTTTTCAATGCATTTAAACTGACCTCCTGCATATATGT
Source organism: Ichthyophis bannanicus (assembly GCA_033557465.1). NCBI lineage: Eukaryota > Metazoa > Chordata > Amphibia > Gymnophiona > Ichthyophiidae > Ichthyophis > Ichthyophis bannanicus. The sequence goes on along the minus strand of CM066038.1, from coordinate 388,765,997 downwards.
TATGGATGTCCAGAAAATTTGAATGGCTGTGCGGTCCCCAGGGTAGTTTGGGGAAGCCATTGTTTTAGATTCTATATAAAACAGAGAAAAGTGTCACCTCTCTTTGCACAAAAAGATATTGTAAATTATATAGAAACATAGACACATAGAAACATGATGACAGAAAAAGACCACATGGCCTATCTAGTCTGTCCTTCCATAACAACAACTACAATAGTCCACTTGCCCAGTATTCAAAAGCACATATGCAGTTGGTAGTGGGAGCTGAACGTATGAGTGTTTTTTTATTTTCTGTCACCTCTACATATAACGTTTAACCTTATAAGTTGCTAGATATCCAAAGATAACCATTGTAAATTGAGTTAGGGCTAAAGGTTATACGGAGAGCGGATCATTCTAATATTGGAATAGCGGGGATGGGCCGATTCTGTGCCCAAAGCTCCCCGCATGTACAGAGGAGATGTGTGGGGAGCTCTGGACAGTGGTGGCCAGAGAAGGGCTGGAGCAGAAGCATGGGTAGGGCAGAGGCGAGACCCTGACCCCAGATGTACAAGGACAATGCAGGTCGTGGCCCTGTATATCTGGGGTGGATGAGATAGTCAGGGGATTTATTCCACCTCGGAGGTGGAATAAGGCCCCCCCCCCAACTGTGGCGCACAGCACCGGCGGACCTCATCCTGAAGGTGATAGGCAGCAGGGGGTTTCCGGCAGCCCGATCCTGCCATTGGCAGGCCCCTCTGGGGGTTGGGCGGTGGGGAACAGTACATTTGGGGCTGTGCAGTGGATTGGGGCTCTTGCATGGCATCCCAATGCCATGGCGATGGGATGCCATGGCACCAAAGCTCCATGCAGGTGCTTTAACTGGGCTAGCCGGGAATCTCGCTGTACGTCCGGTGGCACAGAAGCAGGGCACATCCTGCCCATCCAGCCCCTTTGCCCTGATTCTGCTCCCACAGGAATGTCTAGCTCCCATGGATGCAGAAATGGTACAAATCCAGCCCATTCATATTTTGGATATACAGACGGGCTGGACCTGCCCCGATCAGAATGAGGCCCAGAGCATTCAAGTCTGAATTTCAAAAATACCTGAAATAAACTATAATGGACAAGTTATCTGTTTAAAAGTATACTGTAATTTATAGTGTTCACACTTGAATACATAGCTCTTATGAAAGTTTACCTATCTTTATAGAGATAACTTATCTGTTTATGGGTCTGTGTTGGCTATCTTGGTGAATAATGACTTCTATATTTACGTTTTTGCATGCTTAAACAATATAGATGGAATAGACATCATCAACATAGAAAATAGAACCCTTGCACTTACTCTCATATATAGACCCCCTTCAACTGATCAAAAAAACCTCTCCTCCATCTTAGAACTCGCATGCACAGCATCACCAAACAAACCTCTCATAATCCTAGGTGATTTGAATCTCCCTTCCCTGAATAACTCTCAATCAGACAATTTCATGGATGCTATGACCCAAATGGGTTACACTCAGATAATACATGCTCCCACCCACATAAAAGGCAACACCTTAGATCTCATCTTCCTTCCCTCCTCCCTTCTTAATAACCAACACCAACATACCCCTCCAACAATAACAGAGGTACCATGGTCTGATCACTACCTTATCACACTCCACCTCCCAGCTCAAGCAACACTAAACACAACAAACTCATCACCCCACATATCACGTTTTACACACTTTGACAAAGCTAATTTCCTTGACAAAGTATTACCCATACTCAACACAAACCTCCCAGACATCGAATCCGCTGTAAACCATTGGAATCAAACAGTCCAGAAAGCAGCTACCCCCACACATACCATGCATAAACAAGTAAAAAAGACAGAAAAATGGTTCACGAGAGAACTAGCAAATATAAAAAAACAATTGAGGAAACAAGAAAGGAAATGGAGGAAAACTAAATCTGACGAAAACAAATCCCAATATATGACCACCCTCAACAATTACAAAAATGCAATTAACAAGTCAAAAAAAGATTACCACTCCAAAGTAATAAACATGGCTATCAACCGCCCCAGAGAACTATTCGCAATCGTAAAAACTTTGACAAAAGCTAAAAACCAAGAGCCAAAACAGTCGGCTATAAGCATATAGACCTTAGCAACCCACTTTGCAGAAAAACTAAAGTGCAAATCCAACACCATACCAATGACACTACCTACAAACACTGAATCTAATAACACATGGACCTCCTTCCACACGATAGATCAAAAACACCTTCTTAGGATCATAACACTTATCAACACCACAACTTCTCCACTTGACCCATGTCCTGTGTCATGGATCAAATGCACAAAGGAAGAACTCGCTGAAAACATCCAACAAATGGTGAACCAATCCCTTGTCCAGGGCATCATGCCCAACGCCCTAAAACTCACAACGCTTCGACCAATAATAAAAAACAATAAACTTGACCCAAAAGACCCAAACTCTTACCGACCGATAGCCAGCATTCCATTTATAGCTAAAATAATAGAAAAAAACATCCAATTACAATTACAAGACCATATCGATGAACACAAACCCTTAGACTCTCACTGATAGACTTCCTCATCAAAGGCACAGATGATAGCAGTCAAGGCTTCCTACTCCTCTTCATAGACATCTCTGCCGCCTTTGACAACATCAACCACCATACTTTGATCAATAGACTAGAAAATCTAGGAATAGGTGGGACAGTACTCAATTGGTTTAAGTCTTACATCACAAACAGACTAATACGTGTTCAAATAGACCAGGAAGTGTCAGAAACCTTCCCCCAAGGACAAGGAATACCCCAGGGATCCGCCCTTTCTGCCCTCCTTTTCAACCTGTACCTCCAACCCATTACAAAAATATTCAGAAAACACAAAATTAGTCACTTTATCTATGCTGATGACATCATGCTTGCTCTCCCCATATCCACCAAAAATCCTACCTACGATGCCCTATCAAAATGCATGGTGGAGACCACCTCCTGGATGGAATCTAACTACCTTAGCATCAACCTCAAAAAACTGAGGCAATGTTCGTAACAAGATCACCCGTGACTGAGGACATCTATCCAACATCAATCTCAATCATAAATACAACTATACCCGTCAAAAAAGAGGTAAAATACCTAGGGGTAATAATAGACCATACACTCAACATGCTACCACATATAAACAAGACGGTAAAAACCATATTCTACAAACTCAAAACCATACAACATCTAAGACCCCTTCTTGACACCCATGACTTTAGATCAGTTGTTAACACACTCATCACCCCACACTTTGACTATTGTAATAGTCTCTTAATTGGCCTACCACAAAAAAGTACATACCTACTTCAAAGAGCCCAGAACATCTGTGCCAAAGTAGTCACAAAAGCCCGCCTAGTAGACCACGTAACCCCAATAATGCTGGAACTGCATTGGCTCCCTATAAACAGCAGAATCAGATATAAAATCCTCCTAATCACATTCAAGCTCCTGAACAACATCGCCCCATCATATCTATCCATGCTATTACATGCCCCATCAGAATCAAGAACGCGCAGACTAAACGCAACACACTCACTTGAAATACCAAACTCATTCAAAAAAACTAAAAAATCCACCAGCACCAGAGCCTTCTCATTCACTGCCCCCATGCTCTGGAATAATCTCCCAATAAACCTTCGGATCATAAAAGACCTCACCCAATTTAGAAAGGAACTCAAGACATACCTTTTCTCCGAACACTATGAAATCCCAGACCCCCTAGTCCAACCACACACCATCCCCAAACACTCAAACACAAAGCCCTAAAACCACACTCAACTACCCACACACATACACCCACCACATACACCCCAAAATACTCCCAAGAGATGAAAAAAAGGAAATAAATTCCTCCACACACACACATATAAAAGGTAGAAAACTCTGACTACCTATAAAAAGGTAGAAAAAACTCTGATCAACACTAGATCAACACTACGATACAGAAACTTATTAATGTATATAAAATGTAAATAGTTTTGACAATTAATGCACAGTTATTTGTATAAAGTTGCAATGTTATAAATCTCTGTTAACAACTATTATCTGTATAAAGTTAAAAAAAATCTCTGTTTCATGTAATGTATACATTAGTATACAAATTTGTTTACTTGTTCCATGTAAACCGCCCCTGATCTCTGGAAGGGGCGGTATAGAAGAAATAGCTAAATAAATAAATAAATAAATAAATATGCTCCAAAATAAATCTTGTATCTCATGTATTACTGTAGTTATAACAAGGGTTTTTTTGGATTCCAGCCCACTGGTTATAAAGCAGGACCCCTATACTATGGGCTTCTCTCTTACCGCAAATAAGAAATGACTTTAGAGAAAAGCTTAAAGCAATATAAGTCTGACCATAGATCCCACTGAACTGCAGCAGCACAGAAGTTAGCACAAAATCTTGCCAATATTGGGCTGGGTATAAGCGATCTGACAGCACATATTCATTTTAGAATTATTTTCCCATTTCTCAGTAGTCATGCTGGTTGCTGGCTTGATGTTCAATTTTGATCTTTTGGAGTGTCCGATTCCCAGTTCAAGTTGCCTGCTGTATGTTTTCAGGTCTCTAAGACGGCATGCAGTCGGTTCCTCTTCTGTGATGGAAATCATGCGAGTCCTTGAAAGATGGTTAAAAAGAAAAGATAAAATTATGCCTGTGGTTAATCAGAGAAATCCGAAGCAGGGGTCTCTTTAAAGAGCTTCAGGAAAAGTGTGAGTCAAAGATTTGGTGGAAGAATATTTCACAACTAACCACAAGTGTAACAGATTTTTGCTAACTTTGCTTGGATATATTATAATCAACCACGATATGTTTACTATGCAGTGAGATAAACCAAGGCTAGATATTTAAACACAGGGGGCTTCCTTCCAGTCTCTTAAAACAATGAAGCTCTGCACGCTATTCCAAAAAATGTATTTACCCTTACCTTAGAGGTTCATTAGGCAACAGATTGATTTATTATACTTCTTTTAGAAATTATTTTCATGATGTTTTATCACAGTGCATGCCTGCTGCCCTGAGGGAATACGTGGGAATGAACTGAACGACGTGTAATAGACTGTTTTAATTAAAATAGGGTAATGCATATTTCAATGCTGTTAACAAAAGCCAAATTGATTTTGTTTTCTGGGTAATTGAATATAGTAAAGGCCAGGTGCTTTGCATCTATTGTTTAACCTTCTAAGGTCAATTTGATTTGGTATTTTAAAAGTAGGTTGTGATACTTTTTATTGGCCCAAACAGATGGAGTTAATTTACTTCAAAATGTTTCAGGCTGAGAATGTGTTCTTTTACTATTAATAGAGTATATCCTCTTTTCACACACTACATTATTCCTCTTGACCTGGACATTTATGATGGTACCCCACTGAGAAACATGAGAGGGAGACCATGAATTTCAATAAGACCCTTGATCCTCTTCAAACTCGTGGAGTGAGCACAAGGGAAGTTATACACTTCTGTACGAGGACAAAGGCTACTTTTATTCCTGCGCACCTTTTAACATGACGAATCATATAAAAAATTGGTGTTGTCATGGAGTGATTCCATTAGTCATTGAACACTGCTAGCATGTGTCCGCCATAAAAAGACAGCAACCAAAATATGGGCACGTTTGACTATTTCTACTTTCAAAATGTTTTGCTTTCTTAATATTCTTGCATAATTTCCATGCCTTTTTTTTTTCATCTCTAGATTTCTCTGCAGGGTCAGACTGATTTTGTACTTACAGTGAAGATTAGCTATTGTAGATTATGGTAATAAGATTCTTCTTTGTCTATGAGAATGTTTAGTAATTAGTCCTGCCTCAATTCTTATCGTAAATCATGACAGTTCCTTTCGGATACCTCCCCCCCCCCCCCCAAACACACATATATTCTAGGCCCATCTAGACGGAAATTATGATTTAGAGTATATGGCTTTAACATTGTTTTTCATGAGCTCTTGGATATGAAAGAAAGACTTGGAGGCAGCTTTCACAAAGTCAGAGTGGGAGTGAAGGGTATCATCTATCACACAATAGTGACAACTTGTGGCATGACTCAGAGTACTTGAAAGTGAAGGCTTGGGGCACCAAAGCTCCACACAAGTTGCTTCCAATTGAGCTAGAAGCAAAAAGAACAGCAGGAAACTGGCAGGCCATAACAAAACAAAACAGAAAACAACCAATTTGCTTAATGCTTTAGGACTCAAAGATCCTATATATCCTTTTGCAATTAAAATGAGTTCATTGTCATTTTCTGCCAGAAGCTATCATTGCTAATGCAAAATCCTTTTCAAATCAAATGCCCTCCACGGTTTTCTTGATTTAGTTACAAATTTAGGATGCTATTGGAGACTTTTAAAGAGTGAAAAATATATTTAGATACATGGTGCCGGTTGTAAAACTATTCATAAGGTCCACATAAAAATGTTCAACTTAGCCTCAGAAAAATTGATTCTGACTAGCAATTTGTGCTTCTCCTACAGCAACTTCAGTGTCACAACACAGAACCTTTAAGCAAGGAGCTGTGTGTGTGTGTGCTCTTTCTAGTCAATGCTAACTACAGGTGACCCAGTCCCTGGGTTTTCTTGGTAAGGTGCGACCAGAAGTATATTGCCAGGCCTTTCTTCTGCATAGTAAATCTACAGCACCTAATATTCCATGGTGGTCTCCCATCCAAGTGTAGGCAGACCCAATCGTACTTATCTTCTAAGACCAGGCTCATTCAGAGCAGCAAAGCCATGGTTAAGCAAGCAGCTATACAAGCTTTTCTAAAGAAGACTTCACTGGCAATCAAAGGAATTTTAGACTAGTGGCTAATGTTTCTTTCTTGCATCAGGTATTTAAGTACCTGGTTTTGCATTAAAACTGCAGAAATTCTTACAGGTCTCTAATTATTTAGATCCCCGTTTGTCCATCTTTTGGACCAGTAATAACATGGAAATCTTGCTTCAGTTGTGGCTCTTTTCAATCTTTTCAATGACTTATCCTGTGCTTGAGAATAATACAGTGATCCCCCCCCCCCCCCCAGTGATCCAATTTTGTTTGATTTTTCTGCAGCCTTTGATTTAGCACATTTGACTCTAATTAAGAAGTTAACATATATATATATATATATATATATATATATATATATATATATATATAAATAGATAGATAGATATAGATAGATAGATAAATAGATATAGATATAGATATATACACACACACACAGATGTGGTCAACATTATTGACACCAATGCATTTTAGGTATGTTGTGTATAATATCTTGAGAAGAAATTGGAAATTTTCCAACTGTATGTCATCACAATATTTTAATAGTATGTTCAAAAGGTATACAGCAAAAAAAAAAAAGATGTCTATGCAGCTTAGCTGAAGTAATTTCTGAGAAACAAACAAATATTATCTGGACAGGATTAATGGCACCCTTCACTAATATTTGGTTGCACAACCCTTGGCAAAGATGACAGCCTCCAAATATTTCTTGTAGCCATCTATAAGTTGCTTACATCCATCTGCTGGTGGTTTCTCACACTCTTCAACTGTGATTGTTCCAGTTCATGAATGTTTCCAGGATTCCTTTTACCAATGGCAGATTTCAGCTTTTTCCAAAGGTTCTTGATTGGATTAAGATCAGGATTCATTCCCGGCCAGTTTAAAACAGTCCATTTGTTTCTTTCTAACTGTTCTTTTGTACTTTTGGTTGCATGTTTTGGGTCATTGTCTTACTGGAGGACCCATGACTTTCGACTCAGACCTAGCTTTCTGACATTAGGTAACACATTTTGCTTCAAAATTCCTTGGTAGTCACCTGCCTTTATGATTCCTTTAATATAGAAACATAGAAAAATGATGACAGAAAAAGACCACATGGCCAGTCTAGTCTGTTCTTCCATATCAACAACTATAACAATCCCCTTTTTTCCTTTAGAGATCCTCTGTGTTTGTCCCATGCTTTTTTGAATTCAGATACTGTCCTCATCTCTACCACCTCCACTGGGAGACTCTTCCATGGATCCACCCCTCCTTCCGTAAAGAAATATTTCCTTATATGACTCCTGAATCTATCCCCTTTCACCTTCATCCCATTTCCCCTCATAGCAGAACTTGTTTTCAATTGAAAGAGGCTCTCTCCCCCTGTGCATTTATGCCACGGAGGTATTTAAACATCTCAATCATATCACCTCTATCCCGCCTTTCCTCTAAGGTGTACATATTAAGATCCTTAAGTCTGTCCTCATATGCTTTATAATGAAGACAACTAACCATTTTAGTAGCCACCCTCTGTACTGACTCCATCCTGTTTTTATTCTTTTGAAGGTGCGGTCTCCAGAATTTCACACAATACTCCAAATGAGGTCGCACCAAAGACTTATACAGAGGCAATATCACCTCCTTTTTTCTGCTAGCCATTCCTCTTCCTATGCATCCTTCTAGCTTTTGCTGCCACCTTTTTACCTGTTTAACTACTTTAAGATCATCAGACACAACCATGCCTAGGTCCCACTCTTCTTTAGTGGACAAAAGTACTTTACCCCCTATACTATATTGCTCCTTTGGATTGCTGCAACCCAAATGCATGACCTTGCATTTTTTTTAAAGTTTCAAAACATCTTTATTTCAGTAAGAATAAACAAGAATTGCATTCAAGTCCACATCAAGAGGAAAGCTGATGGATCATCACAAAATATAAGATAAACAAAGTTTTTAACCACTAACATAATCAATCAAAAGAGTCCCAAAAAAGAAGAAAACAACTATTAATTAACAGGTCCACATGCAATATAACTTTAGCCCTGTTTCACTTGGAAAGGAAGGAGATAAATTAATCATTTTCTTTACCTAACAAGAAGGTTGCCAGCTGATTAGACTAAAAAAAACCATATTTAACACAATCATGAATGAAAATACATTTGCAGGGATACTTTAAAAAGAAAGAAGCTCCTATCACTAAAGATCGAGGCTTCAACAAAAGAAAAGCTTTCCTACGTTTTTGAGTAAGTCTACAGACATCTGGAAAAATCTGAATTGCACCACCGCAAAAAGCCTGATTTTTCTTTGTAAAATATAAACGCAACACTAAATTCTTATCTGCAAGAGACAAGAAGGAAATTAATAGAGTAGCACGCTGAGGAATGTCATCAGTAGAAGACTCTAAAAAAGCAGAGACATCTAATGACCCAGGTAAGGAGGGATTCCCACCATCTACAACATTAGGAGAGGAGATTTCCGTGGCCGGAAGCAGTGGGACATAATAAACCGAAGAAAACTCAATAGTGTCAGCATTCTCAATTGCTAGAACCTCCTTGAAATACTTTTATAACAATATCATAGGAGAAAGGTAATGAGTGCAGGGAAAATTCAAAAAATGCACATTTTTAACATGAACCACATTTTCTAGAGATTCTAACTGATGATGCATGGTAACACTATCTCGAATTGAGGATGATACTGCAGCCTGTGCCACGGAAACCTGACCCTCCAATTTATTTAAACATTTGTGGCATTTAGCAATAGACTCATCCTGAGCTGCAAACCTCTGCCCAACCTCTTTAGAAAATTGTGCAACTTGGGAAAGGGAAGTATGCAGAGATAACTCAATGCATGCTACCACTTCCCACACATCGCAAAGAGAAACTTCAACAGGGGGAACTACAGTTGTAACAGGAGAAGCAAAATCCAATATAAATGAAAAAACATTTTTCTGTCCATCAGAGTCAAACAGCAAGGAAACCCCTTCATGTTCCGCATGAGAGCGTTTTCGCACCAGCGAACCCTCGCCAGGTTGAGCAGCATTCTCTAACACACCTTCCTGACCGGGTAGGGCAAACCCCAGCGTGCACAAGGAGGTCTCTGAAACAGTACTCATGGACTCCACCGTCATATCTTGACCCGACTGTTGCTCCTGGATGGTCTGAAGATGACGATCCATAGGACCAACAACTTTGCTGGATTTAGCACCAAAGGCAGGAAATACCTTTTTTCTTCTTTTGCACATAAGACTAGCAGATTGCTCCTCACAGCTCCAAAGGGGCTCCAAAGGGGCAGGACATGCCCCTTTGGTCACGCCCCTTCGGGCATGTGCCCAAGGTCACGTGCCCACGGGTCGCGTTCCGTGGTGAGCCAGGGATTTTATACCGGGCTCAGGAAGGGCGATGATGTCAGGCTCCTCCTCCACCCTCAGCAGGCAAACGAACCCCAGGTAACTCCAACAGCTGACCCGGCATTCTGCGGTGGGCCGGGGATTTTATACCAGCCTCATGGAGGGCGATTACATCAGTCTCCTCCTCCACCCGCAACAGGCACATGGACCCCAGGTAACTCCAACAGCTGACCTGGCATTCCGCAGTGGGCCATGAATTTTATACTAGCCTCAGGGAGGGCGATGACATCAGGCTCCTCCTCCACCCACAGCAGGCACACGAACCCCAGGTAACTCCAACAGCTGAGCCGGCGTTCTGCGGTGGGCCAGGGATTTTATACCAGCCTCAGGGAGGGCAATGATGTCAGGCTCCTCCTCCACCTGCAGCAGGCACATGAAGCCCAGATAACTCCAAAAGCTGACCCCGACCGTGCATTTTTTTACATTAAATCTCAGCTGCCAAATTCTAGACCATTCTTAAAGCTTAGCTAGATCCTTCCTCATGTTCTCTACACCTTTCTGGGTGTCTATATTGCAGATTTTGGTATCATCCGTAAAGAGACAAACCTTACCCGACAGCTTTCCGCTATATCATTAACAAATATGTTAAAAAGAATCAGATCAAGGACAGATCCCTGGGGCACACCACTGATAACTTCCTTCTCCTCAGAGTGAGCCACACTCAACCAATTTCTAACCCAAGAAGAAACTTTAGGGTCCATCCCTAGGGTCCATATGTTCCAGGCCTCCAGTTCCTGAAGCAACAAAACAGCCCCATAACATTATAGAACCTCAATCATATTTAACTGTAGGAAGGGTGTTTTTTTCCTTATAAGCTTCACTTATTCACCTGTAAATGTATCGCTCGTCTGCATTTCCAAAGAGCTCAAGTTTGGTTTCACCTGTCTACAGAACATTTTCCCAGAAGGATTCTGGTTTCTTAAGGTGGATATGGGCAAATATCAGCATGTCTTTTTACGTCTATGTTTGAGCAGTGTGGTCCTCCTTGGCCTTTGCCCATGAAGTCCTTCTTTATTTAGTGTGTGACGTATGGTGCGGATTGAAACCACCACTTCAGATTTCTCCAGATCAGCTTTAAGCTCTTTGAATGTTGTACGTGGTGTTTTTCCAACAGTTTGCACTAACCTTTGAAAACTTCTTGGATTAATTTTTCTATTCCTACTATGTCCTAGGAGGTTCTTGACAGTTCTATGAGCAGAAAACATCTTAATAACAATGCGGACTGTAGACACAGGAATCCCAAAGTCTTTGGAGATGGTCTTGTACCCCTTTGAAGTTTGACGATAATGACTTTTCTGATGTCCTCAGGCAGTTCTCTTGTCTTCACCTTGTGAAAATGGAACAGGGAGTGAATGTGGCCATTTTAAACATTAGAGCCATCACTCATTGGTTTATTCAAGACATGTGAGTACTGACAGTTGATCACAGATACCTATAATTTTGCTGCAGTGTGAATGTGGTTCTACTATTTAAACTATTTGAATTGTTTATAAGGGTGACAATAATCATGTCCTGGAAATGTCCCAGTTTTTATACTATTTCCTACTATTTTATTTGATTTTTTTTATGTGCCACATCTGTGCATATATAGTCCAAAGCCATTTCACTGGTCATTTTTTAAGAGATAATTAACATTAAGGGTTAAACTACAAGGATGCCAATAATGTTGACCACAACTGTATATATGGGATAATTCTCCTCTTGTCCATCTTCTGTTTGGGAGATTAGAACCAGAAAGTACAGCTAGGTTCATTCTTCTCCATCCCTTTTACAGTAATGTGTGATAGGGGTATTCATGGCAAAAGAAAAAAATATTCATGCTTATTTTGTTATTCATTGGGGACAGAAGTACAGTTGTGATCAACATTCTTGGCACCCGTGTAGTTCAACCCCTTAATGTCTAATATCTCCTTTAAAAAAGTGGCAAGTGAAATGTCTTTGGACTATACAGGCACATATATTCAACATTTAAAAGAATCAAATAAAACAAGACCAATTAAAAAACGAAATAGTAGGAAATAGTATAAAAACTGGGACATTGCCAGGACAAGATTATTCTACAAAATAAGTGAAAGTAAATAAGAGCCTAACTTTCAAGCCTATCTCAAATTATTGTATCCAGCACTTTTTTTGTCAGACCACTCGCCATGAGAGATTGTTCCCTCTCGAAGTGAGTCCTCCTTTTTAATCAAGATCTTCATAAAAACTGAAAACCAGTCTTGCATGTAGGATAACACTCACCTGAATGTTCTCACAAAAATTCCTAATCAACTGCACCAATTTTCAATGGTAGGAGAAATCCAAAATCTTAACGAGATCACCATCGCACAGTCCTCACACTGTTCTGTGTGATACTGCAATTCATGACTTGTGAAAATGAGTCACAAAAATCGGCATGAACAAACCTAATATGCATTCTAGTTTCTTCTCTCCCCAGAGATGTACTTATCTGAGGGCCATACAAAACGTATTGGGTCCAACTGCCAAATCTGGATCATAGCAGCGCCCGGGAACCGCAACACGTACTGTGTTTCAAGCTGTGTTACTTCATAGCTCTTTCTCAAGCGTCTCATTAAGATTTGGGATTTTTCCTACCATTGAAAGTTGGTGCAGTTGGTTAGGAATTTTTGTGGGAACATTCAGGTGAGAGTTATCCCGCGTGCAAGACTAGTTTTCAGTTTTTATGAAGACCTTGATTAAAAAGGAGGACTCACTTTGAGAGGGAGCCATCCCTCATGGTGAGTGATCCAACAAAAAAAGTGCTGGGTACAATAATTTGAAATAGGCTTGAAAATTAGGATCTTATTTACTTTCACTTATTTTATAGGATATATTGTGGGTGAATGTTTTGGGGATTTATACTTAGAGGACAAGATTATTGGCAACCCTTTAAACAGAAGAGCCACATCCCCACTGCAGTAATCTATGATCAATTGTCAGTACTCACATGACTTGAACCAACCAATGAATGATGGCTCTAATGTTTAAAATGGCCACATTCACTCCCTTTTCCATTTTTACAATGGTGAAGTCAAGAAAACTGCCTGAGCCCATCAGAAATGCCATCTCCAATTATCAAAGGGGTACATGGTCATCTCCAAAGACCTTGGGATTCCTGTTTCTACAGTTTACAATGTTATTAAGAAGTTTTCTGCTCATGGAACTGTCAAGAACTTCCCAGGATGTGGAAGGGAGAGGAAAATTAATCCAAGAAGTCTTCAAAGGTTAGTGAAAACTGTTGGAAAAAAGACTATGTACAACATCCAAAGAGCTTAAGGCTGAACTGGAACAATCTGGAGTGGTGGTTTCAACCCGCACCATATGCCACACACTAATCAAAGAAGGATTTCATGGTTGAAGGCCAAGGAGAATCCCACTGCTCAAAGATAGATATAAAAAGGCATGCCTGATCTTTGCCCAAACCCATCTTGAGAAACCACATTCCTTCTGGGAAAATGTTCTGTGGACAGGTGAAACCAAACAAGCTCTTTGGCAATGCAGACCAGCAATGCATTTACTGGTGAAGAAATGAAGCTTAGAAGGAAAAAAAACACCCGTCCTACAGTTAAATATGATGGAGGTTCCATAATGATGCGGGGCTGTTTTTCTGCCCCAGAAACTGGAGGAATGTATTAAGGAATCATGATGCCAGAGGAATACCAAGGTATTTTGGAGTGAAATATGCTGCTTAATTTCAGAAAGCTAGGTCTGAGTCAAAAGTCATGGGTCCTCCAGCAGGACAATGACCCAAAACATGCATCTAAAAGTACATAAGAATAGTTAGAAAGGAACAAATGGACTGTTTTAAAGTGGCTGGCAATGAGTCCTGATCTCAATCCAATTGAGAACCTTTGAAAAGAGCTGAAATCTGCCATTGGTGAAAGGAATCCTGGAAACATTCATGAGCTGGAACAAATCACAGTTCAAGAGTGGGAGAAACTTCTAGCAGACAGATATACGTAACTTATAGATGGCTGCAATGCTTGTGCAAACAAATATTAGTGAAGGGTGCCATTAATCCTGTCCAGATCATATTTTATTTTTTATCAGAAATTACTATGTCTAAGTTGCATAAACATGTCTGTTTTGTTGTATACCTTTGAACATACTATTAAAATAATATAATATTTCCAATTAAGATGTTATACACAACATGCCAAAATGCATGGGTGCCAATAATGTTGATCACAACTGTATGTTGATCCAGTTAATCTCAGCTCTGCATATTTTGTTTATTGAATTTGTGTCCATACACTCATAGTTAAGGGCAAGTGATCTCCATGGAGCTTTCATTTTTTTAGGCCCCATGGATGCCCTTGTTTCTTGGACTGTTGGTTACTTCTGGTGTATAGTCCTTGAAAGCTTTTGTGGGGTAAGTGCCTTGCTGGGTTCCTTGACTTAGGTCTTTGCTTTAGCATGATGACTGGAGAGTCCACTTCTACTAACCATTGTGCATCTTCATCCACAGTAGAAGCAGAAACTAATGTGGTAGATTCCTGGAGTTTTGGCAGTCTAATTTGCACACGCTCATGGAAAAGATAGGCATTCTTGTAGCCACTGCAAATAGCGCTGGAGTCCTCCAGGAGAAAGGGGAAAAATCAGCTGCAATTGTCTATCATTTGCAGAGGCTATGTGCTTCTACAATGCTGCTGTTTTCCTTAAGTGCAACCACAGCAGAAAAGGGGACTTCTCATTTATTTATTGCAACAAAATTGGTGAGACCTAGAACTTTTAATTTTGAGACTGAGAGTTTCCTTTCTCTATAGAGAAATATCTGTTGTTGGGTGGAAACTAAGCTGCATTATCTATCAACATAACATATCACAAGACAACTGTTCCAATCACAGCACTCAAAATGTGAAATGCTAAATTGATGACTTTTGAAATGTAAAAGAACTTTGGTTAACTACGGAAACATGGGTAAAAATATGCAGATGATTTATGAAAGACCCTTTAAACTGTCTTTTGCAGAAGTACCGCTAGGGGTCAGACTCCTAAATAATGGAACTTCCCTTATTTGGCATTCTGACCTCTAGTGATAGTACCACAATTCTACAGCTAGGGGCCTGCAGCTTCAATTTTTGAAGAGGCAGTTGCTGGGACAGGAATGACTGGGGATTGCGCCTACACAGGCAAAGAAACATAGAAACATAGAAATTTGACAACAGAAAAAGACCACATGGCCTATCTAGTCTGTCCTTCCATATCAACAACTACAACAGTCTCCTTTTTTCCTTTAGAGATCCTCTGTGCTTGTCCCATGCTTTTTTGAATTCAGTTACTGTCCTCATCTCTACCATCTCCACTGGGAGACTATTCCACGGATCCACCACTCTTTCCGTAAAGAAATATTTCCGTATATCACTCCTGAATCTATCCCCCATCACCCTCATCCCATGTCCCCACGTAGCAGGACTTGCTTTCAATTGAAAGAGGCTCTCCCCCTGAACATTTATGCCACGGAGGTATTTAAACATCTCAATCATATCACCTCTATCCCACCTTTCCTCTAAGGTGTACATATTAAGATCCTTAAGTCTGTCCTCATATGCTTTATAGTGAATACCACTAACCATTTTAGTAGCCACCATCTGCACCAACCCCATTCTGTTCACATCCTTTTGAAGGTGCGGTCTCCAGAATTGCACACTATACTCCAAATGAGGTCGCACCAAAGACTAATACAGAGGCACTATCACCTCCTTTTTTCTGCTAGCCATTCCTCTCCGTATGCACCCAAGCATCCTTCTAGCTTTTGCCATTGCCTTTTCTACCTGTTTAGCTACTTTAAGATCATTAGACACAACCACGCCTAGGGCCCGCTCTTCTTTAGTGGACAAAAGTACTTCACCCCCTATACTATATTGCTCCCTTGGATTGCTGCAGCCCAAATGCATGACCTTACATTTTTAACATTAAATCCGAGCTGCCAAATTCTAGACCATTCTTCAAGCTTAGCTAGATCCCTCCTCATGTTATCTACACCTTCCTGGGTGTCTACTCTATTGCAGATTTTGGCATCATCCGCAAAGAGGCAAACCTTACCCAACAGCCCTTCCACTATATCACTAACAAAGATGTTAAAAAGAATTGGACCAAGGACCGATCCCTGGGGCACACCACTGGTAACATCCTTCTCCTCAGAGTGAGCTCCATTTACCTGTACTCTTTGTCGCCTCCCACCCAACCAATTTCTAACCCAAGCAGTAACTTTAGGGTCCATCCCTAGGGTGCTCAGTTTGTTTATAAGTTGCCTGTGAGAAACAGTGTCAAAGGTTTTACTGAAATCTAAATACACCACATCTAGGGCTCTCCCTCGGTCCAACTCCCTGGTCGCCCAGTCAAAGAAATCAATCAGATTTGTCTGAAAAGACCTGCCTCTGGTGAATCAATGCTGCCTCGGATCCTGTAATCCGCTGGACTCCAGAAACCTCACTATTTTCTCTTTCAGAAGCATTTCCAATAATTTACTCACCACTGAAGTTAAATTAACCGGCCTGTAGTTTTCAACCACATCCTTACTTTCACTTTTGTGTAAAGGTACCACATCAGCCTCTCTCCAGTCCTTTGGCACCATTCCTGACTCCAATGAGGCATTGAATAGGTCAGTCAATGGAGCTGCTAGAAAGTCCCCAAGTTCTCTCAGTATTCTAGGGTGTATCCCATCCGGTCCCATCGCTTTGTCTACTTTAAGTTGAGCTAGTTTCTCACGAACACAGTCTTCTGAAAATTGTTCAAGATGTCCCTCACTTTTGTTCCTGTTTGTGGGTGTTTTCTGAGGTTATGCTCTTGGTTCTTCATCTGTGAACACAGAACAGAAATATTTGTTAAACAATTCCGCTTTATCCTCATCAGCTTCTACATATTCCTCCCCTTCACCCTTGAGTCTGACAATACCACTTTTGCCCTTCCTCTTCTCACTAACATATCTGAAAAATGTCTTATCCCCCCATTTTATTGCATTGGCTATTTCCTCCTCTTTTTGATATGGACAATCGGATGTAGAACAAAACTGTATAACATACAAAAATCCTTTTATTAAAATACCCTATTTGGCAACATTTCAGCTTGGATGTCTTTGTCAGGGGTCATGGTGATAGAGAATATTTCAATAGTCAGTATCATCAAATGACAGCAAAAGGAACCAATGATTTTTCTCAGTATAATTTAGCACAGAGTTTTCCAAGAAAAGTCATGGTTTTTGGTTGCAAAAACTCAGGGGAGCTGTACAGTATAGGGGGTGAAGTACTTCAATGCATGAAAGATCCTATTGGATAATCTTAAAGTGGCCAAACAGGTATAAAACACAGTGACAAAAGCCAGAAAGATGCTTGGGTTTGTAGGAAAAGAATGGCCAACAGAAAAAAAAGAGTAGTTTGCGACTTTGTATAGATCTCTAGTGAGACGTGATTTGCAGTGTTTTGTACAATTCTGGAGACCACACCTTCAAAAGGTTCAGAGGGTGACTGCTAAAATGATCATTGATCTTCATCATAAGGCATATGGGGATAGAATTAAAGATCTCAGTGTATATTTCGGAGAAATAGCAGGAGAGGGGTGATATGATAGAGATATTTAAAAACTCCATAGTATAAAGGTACCAGAGGTGACCCTCGTTTAATTGAAAGGAGGCTCTGCGAATAGACTCAGGAGTAATCTGAGAAAATATTTTTTTATGGAAAGGGTGGGGATGCATGAAACAGCCTCCCAGTGGAGGTTCTGGAGGCGAGAACTGTATCTGAATTCAAGAAAGCATGTGACAAATTCAAAGGATCTCTGAGGGAGAGGAGGAGACTGTAGAACTTAATACTCATGTATGGGCAGACTGGATAGCTCATATGATCTTCTCTGCCAATATGTTCAATGTTTCTATGTGTATGTCCTCATAAGTATCATTGGTAAAAGTTTTGAATATATGTTTTATTGTTTTAAATGTGTGGTTGAGGGGGATTTTCAGCAGCAGCAGATATTTTATGCCAGTAACATATCTAGACCCAGACACTGAATATTTGGGTTGCAATCAGGAAATGCAGCAGCTGCACCCAGGAATATCAAGAAGTGCTAACCTCATTAGTGCCGCTGAAGATCCCAGTGTCCATGATTAACACAGTTAGCAGGTGTGCTAACCACATTCATCCTGTTGAATTGCCCCCCTCATAATTTTTATTTCATTTTGAACTACTTTGAGTGACTGTTCAAGACGGCAAAATGTGTTTTTCCTTAAAGTTTGAATACTATGTGATAACTGGGCAAATTGAAATGCTGCTTCATTTTTGCTCAGGATCAAGGTGTTAAGGGAGGAAAGGAACTTTTGGACAGGAGAACATTCCAACATTCTGAGCCCTTTACCTCCCATAAATACCACGGGCCTGATATTTAAAAGGCATTTACACGGTTTATACTCAGCAAACTGTGTAGATACCTTTAATCAGAATATTCAACGGCACTTACATGCTTAGTGATGTTGAATATCCCCTTCTAACCCTGCTACATGCCCCAATCCTATGCAGTTAGCATCAAGGCGTATCGTGGGTACTCTGGGGCACAGCCGAGCCGGAGAAGGTTGCTAACCAGGTAACGGCGATATTGCATTGCCACCCAGTTAGCGACCTGCCAGTAAAACTAGGCCAACTTTTGCTACACCTAGTTTTACCCACGGGAGCTAACTGGGTAGCTGTGCAATATCGCTGCTATCCAGTTAGGCTCTGCAGTGGTTTCCTCTGTGCAGCAAACCCAGATATTCAATGCCGTCACTGCGGCAATGAATATCTGGGGTTAGGGGCCGGCGGGCACGGCTATGTGTCATAGTGACGCATAGCCTGCCCAACTGAATATCAGACCCACAAGTTTACTTATGGCAAGAGAGACACACAAGCTCGCATAAATATACAAAAGTGCAATTGTTTACGTACCTTCCAAGTTGCTCTCCTACGGATCATTTACTAAAGGGTGCTAGCTGTCAACATGGGTCTAATACGTGGTAGAGGTGCACTTTGGACCAGGGTCACAGCTAGCATGTGGCCATGACAGCTAGCACTACTGGATTATGGCACTAACTGTCCACAGCGCATAAGAGCTGAAAATGGGAGGGTTTGGGGGTGGAAAGTAAGTGTGACATGTTTCGTGCAGGCAGAGCACCAATGCTATCTGCATGATGACCTAGTAGCATGGGTGCCCTTACCGCCACCTCCTTGGGTGGCGTTGAGTGCATCTGTGCTCCACTAGTGCCGTGGCAGGACCACATATACTACAGTAACTGCCAGGAACGTGCTTTACATGCTCTTGGCAGTTAATGCTGTGGCGTTGCCCAAACTCACCATGGCTTTGTGCCTTATGTACACATTAGGTGCAGCACCACAGCACCCATTAATAAAAGGGCCCCTTATCATTTCATGGTTGCAAAAAAAAAAAAAATTAAGCATATATAATGCAAAAACTTCATCACTCTCTTTTGCAAATCTATGTTACAAGGTTCCAACTCAAATAGGCTTTCTCTGCTTATTTATTGAGCTACTATCACTTCTCAAGCCAGGAATTTGCTCCTTGGGTTGGGGTCAGAGTTGAGGATCCTGAGGAGATATCTTTCAAAGTTCTGGGTGAGGGTGAAAATGCATATGGGATGAAGATTTGAGTCCCATTCTTACACTAACACCTAGGGGAAGATTCAGCATGCACGTTTACCAGCTTCTAGAAGGAATCTTGATTTGTGGATCCTCTCTGAGTAATCATTTAAGCAATGGCAGGAGGGGAGGGGTGAACATCAGGAGTTGAGAGTAAATGCTCATGATACCAATTGAATTAGATGCCCAGTGGAGTGGGGACTAACGCCCCTCCCTCCCCACAATGTAAGCACTACGCCAAGCGTTAGCAGTACATTTGAGAAACTGAGATCATACTGTACATTCCCTGGATTAGGAGTGAGGTTTATGATCGTCTTGTTATGTACTAATCTAACCCATTTGGAAAAGCTACTAAATCTTGGGATTTTACTCATAATATTGGCACATGACCTACTGTTAAAGGGATAAAAATAGGCTCTGATGATGACTTAAGTGTTTTCATCTGTAAATGTATAAGAGTTCTTGGGATACATCAGTGGTGCTGCATGAAACATAGTCACAGTTAGGCTATTAGTAACAGCTAATGGGGTACATATGCTTGTCAGATAAAGTGTGTGTAGGGCTCTACCTGTGGGACAGATAAATGTCGAATACTGGTCTTTAGAATCTGATGTTTATCTCTGTTGAATTAAAATTGCTCTTTAGTTAGGAGATATTGTATGAAACTACTAACATACATATAGGGTCAAAGTAAGTGCTCTTTGGACAATATTTCAAACATCTGCACTCACAAAATAACAAAAAAATCATGTCTGTTAAGGCAAATAAAGGTACCAAATAAAATGAAACTGCAGAGAGATCATTTGGACCTCCAGAACTGAAGTGTGCCCATCGTATCTAATATGAAAAAATGTGGGATTTTAGGCATTCCAGGGATGGTGACACTTACCCACCTACCTTATACATCTAAGTTGCGATATTCAGCACCTAAACCTATACATAAGACATCCAAGCAGCTCACAAAAATAGGAGGTATAACTTGAAGCATCCCTTTGAGACACTGCAATTTATGCTTGGATATCTAGCAACGCTGCCTAAACAGCAAGCGCTGTTCAATATATGCATGATGTGAAACCCTCTACATTACATGGTTTGAAATTATACATTAAGAGCCCAATTCCATAACGAGCACATCTGGTCCGCAGACATGTCTAAATCAAGAATGGGCCCCCTTTGAACCTAATTCCATATCCATGAGCCTGGATGTGCCCATAGGGACAGAATCAGGAAGAGAGATGTTTTCGGCAGGAACTTGCAAGCGCTAGTCAGCTGGCCCTGTGCCTCAGACGCAGGTAAATGTTTTGGACGTGCTCACCATATTCTGAAACGTTATACATTTTGGATCCTTCCTGTCCCCATGATGTATCCCTAGATGCCATGCCACTCGGGAAAAACGTGCATCTCCTAAGCTGCCCATCACAGATAGTAGTGTGCTGATGCACACTAGACATAAATACCAATGAGAAATGACAGCTGTTGCAACTTAGACTACATACCGGTCTCTCTCATGCCCTGAAAAGTGTTAGGTAAGCCCAGTGTGCCCCAAAATGGTATAGAACAATGTAAATATGAAGATGTATGTCAAGATACATGAAATGGTACGTGGCTTTAGGAACCGGCCCAGTGATTCCTGCCCTGGTCATCTTTACAAACACGCTTTAAACAGCTAGGAATGGACCTTCACTAAGTCCACAAAACCCTGAACTAGCCTTGCAGGTCCCCAAAGGATGCATAATATTGCTGGGGAATGTTGGCACTACATCAGTCATATCTCCCAGTGCCACTCTCACTTTCTGTCACAAAAATATGATTCTGCCAAAAAGATGCCCTGAACCTATACATATTAAATATGAAACCCCAGAAAAACCTGGTGACCAAACCCAGTGTACAGGTTGAACAGAAGTCCCAGTAGTGAATAGCAAAGGTGTTATATAATTTTCTTTTTTCAGATATGCCAGTAAAGGAGAGAGGAAGGAAATCCCTAACCCGCTTTGGCAGCTCCTTTTTAATCAAATTGATTTTATAAAAACTACTTAGCTTAAGAATGAAGCATTGCAATGCCAAACGTAGGCTACAAATAAATCCTGCATGCGACATGCCACATTTCAAGTTCCCACATAGACTCTGCTTCAGGCAAAAACAGGATTCCGCAAATTCATAATGGTTGCTGTGCTTATGCTAGCATGGTGGAAAACCCCACCGATTTTACACGGAAGGGCATCTGACATCACCATGAGAATACCAAAGACCAATCCAATCAGAAACCCAAGGTAATCCATAGAAGGGAACCCATAGCATGATTGGTAAGAGTCACAGCAAACTGGTCCAGTCCAACTCCAAGTTAAGTCCATTCGGGGTAACAGAACCGAGTTTGAAAATCCAAAACTGCTCTCTTTTCTGAAGTTCTGGCATATAAGCGTGCCCGCTATACACATAGGGAGTGGCTTCTTTCTAATCACATGCCGGAACCTGTTGATGATCGGATAGTGGGAATACTCCCTTATATGCAACATCCTCATGCAATTGTGAAGCTATTGCACCAACATTGGAATATGTTGGGCTTACATACTTGTTTTCAGAAGCCTTTAATTTTGACCTTTTCCCATGGTACAAACCTTCGGGATAAGCTTGTTCACTTTACTGCTATGCTAGATAGACCTGTCCAGTCTCATACCGATCTTGGCCACTTGTAATTTTTGTCTGCTGACCTTAGAGAGTAACTCATGGCATGATTTATATCAAGGGTTGATGTTGCATTCCTGTTGGCACATGTCCTGCAATTCCATTTTTGTGGTATACATCATTATTTGTCTGTGCCAGTTATATTATATAGGTAGGATTGCTAGGTGTTGCAGGATTCGCTTATCTGAACATGCTTCTTGCCTCCTTATGGCCACTAAGACTGCCCTGATGTTTTAACATTGTCACCTGTTGGGCCATACATTTCAGCAACTACAGTGGCATGTGATTGACTTCATACCTGAAGATCCCTGTGGAGGCAATCAAATTTTCAAACTTCAGAAAAGAGGACAGTTTTGGATATTCAAACTCCAGTATGTTACCCCGAATGGACTTAACTTGGAGTTGGACTGAACCGGCTTGCAGTGACTTTTACCAATCATGCTAGGGGGTTCCCATCTATGGATTACCTTTGGTTTCTGATTGGATTGTTCTTTGTTATGCTCATGGTGACAACAGACGCCATCTGTATAAAATTGGCAGGGTTTTGCACCATGCTAGCATAATCACGGCAACCATTATGAATCTGTGGAATTTTGTTTTTGCCTGAAGCAGAGTCTATGTGGGGACTTGAAACTTGGCATCTCACATGCAGGATTCATTTGGAGCCTACGTTTGTCATTACAGCGTTTCATTCTTAAGCTAAGTAGTTTTTTTATAAAATCAATTTGGTTAAAAAAGAACTGCCAAAGTGGGTGAGGGGTTTGATTCCTCTCTCCTTTATTGGCATATCTGACAAAAAGAAAATTATATAACAACTTTGCTATTCACTACTGGGACCTCTGTTGATTCTGAAGCTATTCATGACAGCTATGACATCACATAATCACATGGGGTACCAGGACTACAAATATGATCTCTGTTCTTTATCCAAAATGGAATCTTTTCCCTGCTCACGGCCAAACTATCCTTGCATCAGCAGTCCCATATTTCTGAACATGGGAATTGTTAGGGTTCCAAAGATTAGCTCCTTTAGTACAAACAGCACAATAGTGCATAGCCTGAATAACCACTATTGCTCTTCTTAATATTTCTGTGAGGATGTTTCTTAAGGTGTCTCTACCTTACAATAGTCCCTCACCTCTGCTCCCTGTACCTTAAGACTGCACCTTGTGTTTTTTCCAGACTGCAGTCACATGAGTTCATGACATACTCATCACAACCATTCCTCAGTATGGGCCACATTGCAAAGAAGAACAGAATTTTTTCTAATTCTGAGCCTTATACCACATTTCAGCAGGTATAACATGGATATGTCTGGGCAATACTTAATACATACATGGGCTTTTCCTGAATACGCTTTCTATGTCTCCGTGGCTGACCACACCTCCATTCATCCTTCTCTTGCCCACATTCTGAGATCCCCATGCTAGTGCCATAGATGTGCATGTCAGCTATGTTTCAGAATATGGTCGAGGATGTTTTTGTCACTTAAATGTCCCCACCATACATATAAAGCCCTTATCTGTGTTCCAGAATGACCCCCTAAGGCGATAATTTTATAAGGAGGTGCCTTGTTTTAGGTTCTAATAATGTGCATAAATGTTGATACTTTAGTCATTTACATTTGCAAGTGGTCATTTATGTGCATAAATGATCTTTTATAAAATATAGTCTAGAGATGAGTGAGTTGCTTGCATGACACATACTTTCACTGTGGATGTGCACATGGGTGGAATTGGATGGAGCATTGGTGGAATATGATAATTTGCACTTGTACTTGCAAAAAGTAGGCATGGTCATTTGCACCAGCTCTAGTGCTGGTATAAGTGATTTTGCCTTAATTTAAGGCATGTTCTCTGCCATTTAACTAGTATTTAATAAAGACAAACAGGGATCTCTTGTGCTAATGTAAATGATTTTACCTAGTTTATGCACATTCAGCCATATTCTATAAAAATTGCAAGTGAATGTATTTTCCACCCCAGCTGTACCCATGTGCACACCCACACTGAAAGTACGTGCAGTTGCCCGATGTGTGCATTTTCAGAACAATGACCAGCTTTCTTATGCATGTAAAAGATGATTTACGCAAATAAACTACTAGAAGACCAGTGAGTTATGCACATAAACAAGCACATAAATTCAGCTATCCCAAAATGTTCCATAGGAAAAAGTGATAATACTATGAAATATTCAAAATGAGCTACAAGACAGGCTCAACTGCAAATTTTCATGGAACAGATGCTTTAAATGTCCCTTTCCTTAATTTTTAAGTGCCATCAAGTCAGTGCCAACCCAACAACCCCTGGATTTGTTTGGCATGCTGCAACCAAAAGTAGATTGCCAGGTCTTTTTTCCCAAAACAATGGAGGGGGAAGTGTCTTCCTAAGATCACAAGGAGTGCCAGTGGGAATCAAACCCTGATTTTTTAGGTATTAGGCTGTTGCTCTAACCACTAGGCTACTCTTCCACTGTATCTTTCATTAATAGTTATGTCCAAATCCTAGAGCCTTGTCTACAAAAATGTCACAAATCTTTGCACTCCCGATATCTTTGTACTGCAGGAGGTGTATTAACATTGACTCTGAGACAAGCCAGCAGACATTGAAAAAACAGAAGCAACAGTAAATGCACCTTCCTACAGACAACCCAGAGTAATAACCACAATCAGATTCCAGTGATTATAAATTAAAGTGTTCATTTATTTCATTGGAGATTATGTTAGTGGCTGTGGCAGAAAGACATTGATCTGTCTGACATTGATTCACCAGGAGTTTAATGGATGCCTGGAAGTAGCAATTATTCTTCAGAAGACCAAAATACAAATTATCTGGTTAATTCCACTTGGACCGCTCACTTTTGATCAGATACAATGTTTCTCTTCACATCAAATACAGAAATGTGAATAGAAACACACACACACTAGTAGTTTTGCTTGGATGAAAGTGCCTCATTTGGGGTGCAGGTACCTCTTCAAAGGGTCAATCAGTACAGATTTGAATTTTGAGATCAAGAGGGCAGAAAAAACATGAGTAATACTCCTGTCCCTGAATACCCAGGGATTTATTTTTAGGTAGAAAGAAAATAAGATGGGGGGAGGGGGTATTTATTTACTTAGCAGATTTTTATATACTGCTTTATCCTTAAGTCAAAGTGGTTTACATTTCAACTTTGAATTGTACATTGAAACAATAGGATGGGGGAGACTTGGTATGCAGGGTAATTTAAAACATGAGAACTTATATACGGGTTAGGCCATGGAGGTGTTTTATGGAGTGTGTCTTAAGTGTAGTCTTTCAGTTTTGCCATGCTTGGAGGTTGGAGTCATCCTTATGTTTGGGGTGGTCAATATGTGGATTTTAACTGAATAGTGACTTTAGTTTTTTCACGATCTTCATTTTCTAGTAGGTATTTTTTGTGGTAAGAAAACAAAAGGGTTGGATGAATCTCTCTGGCTGCTCCCCAGAATCCTCTCTGAAAAACTCCATTTTGAAATGAATACATAACAAAGAGTCTCTGTGAGTGTGTGTACTGTGAACCTTCAAACTTCTGACAAGATGAATTGCAGACAGACTGCTCTATCCATGAGTATACATAAACCAGAGAAAGACAGGAACTGAGGGAGGCTAAGGAGATGGGACATAGAGATAGGACCCTTGCAAAAGACCATAAAACAAGAAAACAAAGAATGGATGTGTTTCCAAGGTTGTTGTAATGAATAACCAAATGAAAAAAGCCTCAATAGTGGTCATGTTTATATGGGGTTGTAAGTTCAGGGTTTGTTCCAGTGTGACCCCTAAGTATCTTACTTCATTTTTTCCTGCAATGATGTTTTGGGATAGTTTGATTGTGTGAGGGGGTATGAATGATGTGTTTCGTGTAATGTGGAGAGCTTCAGTTTTGTTGTAGTTGTTGTTGAGCCATATGGTCATATTCTCCAGGCACTTGATTATGGTTGAGTAGTCCGGTTTGTCTGTGTCAGTTGGAGTATATATCATAATGTTGACTGCATATAAATGGCATTGGATATTGTGTTTCTTGATTATATTGCAGGTAGGCTCTATGTACAAATTGAAGAGTAGTGAAGATATTGATGAGCCTTGTGGTATACCCTGCTGCACTGTGAATGGAGTAGATTTGTTTGGTCTGATTTTGACTTGTTACTGTCTGTAATTGAGATATGACTTAGGGGTATGTTTACTAAAGAGTGCTGACGTCGCAGCGGCGATGTTAACGTGTGATAAGTGATGTTATCGCACGATATTACCACGTGATAATGTCACTTATCACGCGATAATGTCTCCTGCGGCGTTAAGGCGCACAGAAGGTGGAGTAAGTCATTCCAGAGGGCGGAGAGAAGGGGTCAATGGGTGGAGAGTGGGTGGGGAGAGGCTCCAGGCACACTAACACTGTGAAATCAGGGTCTGAAAATTAACGCCACTGAAAACCTTGCATTAGAGGCACATTTGCAGGAGAGAGAAACCATTTCAGTCGGCAATGTACAGCAAAGGCAGGGAGACCAAGTAAAGTGATAGTAGTGATACATGTGCAGCAACAGCATAGTGCCCAAGTACGAAAGGGCACTACAGTGAGGTTGCAAATGGGGTATAGGGGGCTGCAGGCGGGACATGCAGTGGGGAAGCTGGGGCACAGGGTGGACTAGGCAGATGCCTAGGTGGCACATAGGAATGTAGAAACGGAAAACCATCAAGACAGCAACTGACCAAGGGCAAACATGTCCACGAGTGTGTGTCCCACAGTGTCCCAAGGGACAGTACCCAGCAAGTACCCCAAAGGGCACATAACATTGGCATGGATGTATATGCAGGCACCCCTACCCCATATCACGCACCATAGGCAGCCACCTACCGGCACACTGGATGGCCTGGGACTGCACACCACCAGCACCACCAGCACAAGGGCATGTCAGCATGGTGGCAGAGGGGTGCTGATGGTAGAGGGGGCAGTGGCATCTGCCCACAGCAGACCAAGGCCAAGCCCTGTTTAGGCGGGTGCTGAGCACTGCAATAGACAAGGGCTGTCTGACGAATAGTCATGGTATCTCCAGGGAACAGTTTGCCTCTGTGACAACAGTTTGGTGCAGTACACACAGCCAGTAAGTTCAGGGGCAGAAGGTCACTGGTTCAAGTCCCAGCTATGGCTCCTGCAGACCATATCCCTATGTTTTACCCAGTACTAAACCATGGTAATAAAGATGGAACCTTTATTGCAGATAAAATACACATGCCATAAACGCCTATATTTTACCCTACAGAGCACATACACCATAAACATGTGCAATCCCTAGAGCAGAGTTTCCCAACTGCAGTCCTGGAGGGCCAAACACCATTCAGGTTTCATGCTGTCCCTAATAAATATGCCTGTGATGCATTTGTATGCACCTCCCCATTGTATACGAATGTATCCATGCATATTCATTAGGGACAGCATGAAAACCTGAACCGTGTTTGGCCTACCAGGACCGGAGTTGGGAACCTCTGCCCTAGAGCAGCAGCCAACAGGGGCAAAAACACCCACACCCACAGGCTCGACCATCCAATGGCTCATGGAGAGTCAGGCTGTTGGGCCCTGCACGGAGCAGCATCTACGAATACTGGCACCTGCATAGCTTAGCAATGCCGTCTTAAACTTGGAAACACGTTCCACATATATCAAAAGGTTGCTATGATTAATGTCAGATAACAAATCCTAAGTTAAACACAATTTATTGACAGAGATTCATCATAGCAACCTTTCTGATATCTGTGGAGTGTGTTTCAGTTTTGGTTTCTGGCAGTGTTTACCACCCCAGGGAGTGACCCTAACAGTATTGAGTACTATAGCAATGCCTGCACTGTGCCCAGAACTGGTGTGGCGGCCAGGGCTGCCAACCACCTCTATATTTGCACAATGCTGAAATAGGTGTGGGAGTGTGTATATGTCTATCCAGTGTTTTATGGCTGCCTACACCTTACTGAGCCCACAATGTTTGCACTGTTTCCAGTGTTAGCTTGCCAATGTGCATAATGAGGAGCAAGGTACTGTGGGTATGGCCTGGACAGGGCGGCCTGGGCAGGATGCATCTGCACAGGGCATAGGACAATGGCTGGGACATGGTAGTGCCCGACCACCACCTGCACAGACAGGGTGGCCACAGCATGTCATGCTGGGGGGTCACTCTTACCCTAACTGAGCATGGCTAGGTTCCCCCATAGTGCTATACTGTATTTTTCTCAAGTGATATCTATGAGTTCTCTTTTCTTTGGCCCAATCACTGACATACCTGCTTGGTGTGTGTGCTCACATCCCATTTTTGGTGCAAACAGTTCCTCCAGGAACATGCACTATGCTCTAGCTAGCAGACTGTCTGCAGTTAGCATGTGTATGGCTGGAGCACCTTGCAGGGTGCAGCAGGTGGAGACTGACTTTACCCTCTGCTGATGAATGTCAGATAGTGGTGGAAGGCAGCTGAGCCTTTACAGGCCTACTGCCTGTCTGCCAGTGCCCTATATGTTGCGTACATATCTGCATTGACTGCCCTGTAGGGTGCCTATTCCCCAACAGGACTGGGGCTGATGGTCCCCTCTACTGCCACCTTTGCAGAGATTTAGAATGTGGATCTGTTGGTGGGAGATCCTGTCCCCCACCCTGACCCACAGAGGGTGGGTTGGGTGGTGCTACATAATCCACTTTTGGGTCCAAACACCACCCTTCTCTTATAACATGTGATCATGGCAACCACACAGGATATGCATTATTCTGGGTGCATCATAGTCCACAAGGGCTAGACGTGACTGGGAAATACAGATGGACACAGATGTATCTGGAAGGAGTACCTATCACACACTAGCACTGACAGAGACCTGCAGCACAGCCTATCTCAGCTAAGCCAGGTGCTGTGGACCTGGTGCTGGGCGCCCCACCTCACCCTCAGGGTGAGCACAGGAACCGCACAATGTCACGGTCTGTAGCTACTCTGTACCAGTAACACACATGGTCAGTTCCCCCTACCAGGCCGAGGTGCTATACAGGCGCATAGCCTATCTTGTGATCAGAGGTAGGCTGCTGATCTGCATGTACAGTGCATCATGGGTACAGGTGGGTTTACCCTATCCTGGTAACCACAGTAGACAGCTTGTGTGGTGACCTGCAGTCTTTCTGTAGCCAGCCAGCAGTGCATTAGACACTATAGAGATGTAGCCCACTGGTTGCTTCAATGACTGTGAGGGCAGAGGTCATGGGTTTGATCCCACATGGTGTTATTTAATAAGGCTGTCTGAGGTTTCTTCTTTTAATTTAAATCAGTGCTGCCAGCAGAAACATCCTCACAGTGCCATAGCCTAAGGTGCCTCATAAGGCGCCCTATAAGGTGCCCTATAAAGCACCCTATAGGGCACATTATAAGGTGTCTTGGCAGACAGGGCACTTTATAATGTGCCCTATGGAGTACCTTATAGGGTGTCTTATGCGGCACCTTATGTTACGGCACTGTGAGGGTTTTTTTTTGCTGGCAGCACTGATTTAAATTAAATGGAAATGCCTCAGACAGTCTTCTTACATAACACCACTGCAGGATCAAACCCATGACCTCTGCCTCCACAGTCATTGCAGTAACCAGTGGGCTACATCTTTATAGCTGCTAGCATTGCGCTGGCATGAACTTAGGGTTAATGCGCCTTAACGTGCCACGACGCCCACTATCGCACAATACCAATTCCTTGCAACCTTCCCTCCAGACCGCCCACTACCTTATATGTCATTCTACACATTAATCCTGCAACTAGCACCGGCAACATCAAGATGGTTTAGTAAACATAACCCTTAGTTTATTTTACCAGTTTTGTTTCCAATGTACATTGCTAAATTTATTTTTTTTAGTATAATATGCTATTTACTTCCATTATCCTATGTCAGATGCCTATTCTCCTCCCTCAAAGTCATGAATTTTAATTCTAGTACCTAACTGCCCAGCTTGAACTTCTTCTGTACAATATATTAATATTCAATCAAAAAAAAATCTTTCACCATTTGGTTTTAAGTGCTCACCCTTTCAAAACACATTTTGAATATGAATACAGTTGAGGTACAGTAGGTAGGTTGGTCCTTGCTCAAGAGGAATAATAACAGGAACTGGTATCTGAGGCAATGGAGGGTAGAGTGGCCCATTCAAGGTCAAAAGGAACATTAGTGGAAGAAATAGGATTTTAATTTTGGCTTTCCTGGTTCTTAGATCACTGTTCTAAACATTAGCTTACTTCTTCAGTACACCACAGAGTGATTTTTTAGGTCCATTTCACATAAACAATAAAGCCTACTGTGATAATAAGAAACTGCTTCCCTTTTCATTATTTACTACCATAGTACAAATATCATTTCACTGTTAACATATATTTCTTCAACTTTACAGATTACACTGCTATGAAAAGCCAATGGCCTTCCAGGTATTGACCTTGGAAAATGAAAACCAAGCAGAGTCTTTCTTTGTAGCATATTGAAAAGTCTCTTTTTCTGATTCTTTGCTGGGCTGGAAAAATATCAGAATTGGCGTTGAAGCTGGTCACATGCATGGTTGGGGTCATTTTGGTTTGCTGCCTTTGTGGAATAAAGGGTCCCTTTTTAAAAGTAAGCAAAACAAGTATTTGTTAATTGAGTCATGAACTTTATTTTTTAACAAATGAGCAATTGATAAATTCAGCCAGTTTTTAGCACTTAAAAAGTCTTGTGCTTAATAAAATGTATGGCAAAAATGATAGATACAACTTTGAACTGTTTTAGCATTGTTTTGCTTATTCTGAAAAGAGACACCCCCCCTCCCCCCCCCCCCCCCCCCAGTTTCAAGCCTCACACACTCTAAATCCTAACATTCAGTCAGTAGAGTGGTGATTAGAGACACCCCCCTCCCCACCCCTGCAAACCACACAATGAATCCCCTTCCCAACTACACTCAGGACACTCACTTGTAAATTATGTATATATGCCTCTCTGTAAATAAGTTGCTACTAAGCAACTCCTCCATGTCCCCCCTCCCTTACTATATAATGTGTTCAATTTGCCATGTAATGTTTCTCCATTTGCTATGTAAACCGCTTTGATTGTAAGTGAAGGCAGTATATAAAACCTATTAAATAAATAAATAAATGCAATTTTAGTGGCAAGCATGTTGTATTTTGGGCCTCAGATGAGATGACCCAGACTGGATTTGCCTTTTATGCATCTCCAGAAATACATATGCAGGCAGCTCTCTCAAGACCTAAGAATGGCTAGAGGGCCTTTCCTGTAAACATGCACTAGATGAAAGAGCCATCTTCTCCTCCGTCCTGGCACTGGTTACCCTTCTTCACAAGACGAGCTCGCTCTGAGTGGAAACTTCTCATTAGATCCATTCCTTTAAAGACATAGGGAAGGTTAGTGTGATTCTAGTTTATGGTGGTCTGAATGCTGCCAACCTTTGAGAGTGCAGGTCTGAAAATGTACTGTGACTCAGGATCAATGGTGCTTGTGAGAAAGTACTATCAGGACAGAAGAAGAGATGACCCTTATTATCCAACACTTCGAAGCAGTGGCCTACTTCACCCAGGGGAAATCTAGGTATGGATATGACTAACACATTTCTAGAAGGCTTCTATCAGTTTGATACACAATATTATAAGGGATGCTTTCTTTAAACTTGTTGTAGGAATTTCTTTTTTTTTCTGTAAAGAAAATTATAGCAAATAATACTATTCAATTTAGACCTGTCAAGGAATTACCAGTCATACTACAGTATCTAGTGCAATGGTATTCACTGACAATCCTTGAAGGCCAAAACCAGATCTGGTTTTCAGGATACCCATAATCAATATGTATGATAAAGATTTGAATGCACATTAGTCCATTGTATCTAAAGCTATCATGCATATTTTAGGGATGTCCTGAAAACTCTACCCATTTATGGCCCTCGAGGACTGGAAGCAACTACCAACACTCTAGTACTCTGGGATCTTCAATGTCTAGAGTGGTATGCTATCATCTTACACCTTTTAGTGCACTGGCTTAGTATTGGCATTCCTTAGCATACTCACCAAAAAAATTACTTGCAGCATGCAGTATTCCTCCAAGGTGTTCCTTCCAGGGCCAATTTTCACCAGTTTCAATAATCTTTAAAAATGGCTCAGAAAATTGTGGTTTAGCCCAGAGGCATCATCATAGGCAGGCGTGAGAAACTGCTGCCTCTAAGATCCATTTTTGCAAAGGAAGAGAAAGCAATTGCAGGGCCTGATATTAAAAAGGGTTTCTGCATTTAGCAGGACCTATTAATCACATAAAACCCGCTGAGACCAAATTTCTGCAGCAGTAACCAGCTAGTGATGCTGAATATCTGCACAGACCACCTTGGCACAATCTGGATAGTGCCAGCATAGTCGAAGAGAAGAGCTGGGGTGGTCTCCGCGCCTATTCGGTCAATGGTGACTCAACCCACTAACTGGATAGGTAACTGCATAAAATTTGGATAGGCCAATGGCTCTCCTAACTCTATGAAGTTTTGCTATCAGTTGAATATCATGACTGATTGGATAATAATGAATATTGGCAGCAAAACCAAATATTCATCATTGGTAGATATCCAGCATCTGGCACTGAATATCCACTGTGCCCACGGGTGCCAGGTGCTTTACAAGCAAACACCACCATGGGCTGAATATTGAGTCCATAATTTTTTTATGGAAATCAATAAAACTCTGTGAAAATTCAGGAAATATCATGAACTTTGATCAGGTGTAAGGATACTCCTAATGAATATGCATGAATAGATTTTCCAGCAGATTGCCTCAATTGTGTGCAATTTACATCTGATTAAATTTCATGACATTTCCTGAATTTTCACAGAGTTTTGGCGATCTTCCTGTGATAAAAGATTAAGCTTATGTTTTCTCTTTGCTCCCAAAAATTAGAGGAAAACCCTTTCTAAAATGTGTTTAACTGGATGCTAATACTTACTGGGACTGACAGGAAAAATTTGCTGTGATATGGGAGTTCTGATTCAATTATAGTCAATTCACTAGACTGCATGTGGTATGTTCAAACAAACTAATTAGCACTTGCCTATCCTTTTTTCTCAAGGATTCATTTTTAACAAATGTATGGTTTTCAATCAATGTAGATATAATCCCACTTTTGGGAATGTTTCTAAATGACATATAGTATTATGTTGCACAGTCTTTTGTATTATCTACATTGTTGACTCCCTCCTATATTGGGACAACAGCTTTTTGCTTTTAGTGAACATAATCCCTTGTACATGAGGTTTATACTATTTAGGATGGATAATCTGTTAGGACATTTTCCATTCTACTACACACCATTGTTTTGCTTAAATAATAGTGCTTTTCTTTTTATGAAGATACTGAAATATTGAGAAGAAACTATCCATCTAGTTGCCAAGGTCTTTTATATCTCGACTCAGGAAATTGGGAAAAACAAGACTTCTGCTGACATTCTTCCTGTGACTGGACCTTTGGAAAATTCATAGTCAAAGGCTATTATGACAGGGATGTTTCTGAGTATCTTCACCGTAGAGCCAGATAGGAATCATAAGGAAAGGAATGGAGAATAAAATCAAGGATATTATGATGCCTCTGTATCGTTCCATGGTGCAACCACACCTTGAATATTGTGTGCAGTTCTGGTCACCATATCTTAAAAAAGATATAGCAGAATTAGAAAAGGTATAGAGAAGAGCCACCAAAATGGTAAAGGGGATGGAAGGATACCACTTTGAAGAAAGGCTTAAAAGGTTAGGGCTCTTCAACTTGCAAAAGGGATGGCTGAGAGGAGACATGATAGAATTCTATAAATTTATGAATGAAGTGGAATGGGTAAACGTAGATTGGGTGTTTACTCCTTCAAAAAGTAGAAAGACTAGGGTACATGAAATGAAGCTACAATGTAGCCCATTTAAGTCTCATGAAAGAATTTTTTTTTTTACTCAACAAGTAATCAAACTCCGGAATTCATTACCAGAGGATATAGTAAAACTATTAGTGTAGCAGGGTTTAAAAAAGATTTGGACAAGTTCCTGGAGGAAAAGTCCATAAACCATTATTAAAGAGGACCAGGGAAATCCACTGCTTACCCCAGGATAGGCATTGTGAAATCTGTGTACCTTTTTGGGAACCTAGCAGGTACTTGTGACCTGCATTGGCCATTGTTGGAAACAGGATATTGAGCTTGATGGATCTTGGTCTGACCCAGTATGGCATTTTTTATGTTCTTATGATTGTAATCAGATGATTAAAATGTATTTCAAGTTTAAAAATGCAAGTTTTCTGGGCCATAGAGAGGACAATATACAAATATATTTACATGGACAAAACAGTACTTTGCCTATGGAAATGGACTCTTATACACTTTCCCTTCTTAGGTATGAATAAACTTGCATTTGTCCTGCTACTCTGGGGAAACTTTTGTACAGAACTTGTCCATGTGTAAGGTATGTTATACATATGGAAAAGGGCTCTTATGAAATTACACGTCCAAATATATGTATATAAGTACATGCACTGACAAGATGACGTATACTAATATGCACACTGTGCATGGGCATTCCTAGGTGGGGATGGGTGTACTTTGAGAAGAGTTACAATGTACATGTGGGGGTTGATAATCCAG
Organism: Ichthyophis bannanicus; assembly: GCA_033557465.1. Lineage (NCBI taxonomy): Eukaryota > Metazoa > Chordata > Amphibia > Gymnophiona > Ichthyophiidae > Ichthyophis > Ichthyophis bannanicus. Next base: position 388,730,859 of record CM066038.1, on the reverse strand, counting down.
TTGATAGCCAGTTAGCAGGACTTGCTCATCAGAAAATCTTGCTCTGTTTGATATTCAGCAGCACAACCCAATATCACCACAGTCTGCCTTAGAAATGTGCAGTTTGTTTCAGGGCAGTCTGTGCATAGAGCTGGGGAAATCCTTCTGAGATTTCAATGCTAACTGGATAGGCAAACTGCATAGAATTACAACAGGTCAATGACCATCCTAACCTTACGCGGTTTTTTGCTATCTGAATTTCGCTACTAACCAGAGAGCAAAAGTGTGGGTGGCGAAACTGGATATTCATGGTTGGACACTGGATAGGCTCTGGCACTGAATTTTCAGTTTTAGTTTCAGTAGCGATGGCTAGGTACTTTAAGAATGCTGACTGCTGCCACTGAACATCAATCTCATGTTTTTTATAAAATATATACACAATTGTATGCATGAAGAATATGCATACATTTGTGCCTTCTTTGGAGCACATGTAAATATTTATGAGGATTTGTGTACTACTGCATTCATGAGGATTGTGGATGCCTATGTTGCCTTAATAAAATAGGTTCTTTTTTGAACTCTGACATAGGGACACAGTTTGAAAATAAGAAATGCCATACTGGGTCAGACCAAGGTCCATCAAGCCCAGTATCCTGTTCCCAACAGGGGACAATCCAGGTCACAGGTACCTGGCATATTCTCAAAAAGGCACACAGATTCCGCAATGCTTATCTTGGGGTAAGCAGTGGATATCCTTGGTTTATGGACTTTTCCTCCAGGAACATGTCAAAACCTTTTTTAATTCCTGCTACATGAACAGTTTTTACTATATTCTCTGCTAATGAATTCCATAGTTTGATTATTCATTGAGTGAAAAAATATTTTCTCTCATGAGACGTAAATGAGCTATATTGTAGCTTCTTTGAATGTCTTTTTGAAGGAGTAAACAACCAATCTATGTTTACCCATTCCACGTCATTCATTAATTTATAGACCTCTATCATATCTCTCCTCATTGTCTCTTTTGCAAGTTGAGGAGTTCTAACCTTTTAAGCCTTTCCTCCGAGTGATATCCTTCCATCCCTTTATCATTTTAGTTTCTCTTCTGTGTATCTTTTCTAATTCTTCTATATCCTTTTTAAGATATGGTGACTAGAACTGCACACTTAACACGGGGCACACCAGACTGGCTTCGGGCTCCCTCTATGCCCCCCACCTCCCCCTCCCCCTCCCCTCCTCGTCCACCAACCTGCATGCAACAGAAAATGGCCCGATCCATCGCTTTGCAGTCTGCTTTAATGGTGGATCTTGAAGGCCATGGCTTGCGGATACAAATTTATTGCACTATTAACAATCATCACTATAAAATCGAATGCCTGTGCAAAACATTATGTAAACATTAAGTAACAATAATTAAACAATGATCCTAGGCTGGCTTGACGTGGAGGGGTTCCACTATTCCTGTTGCCTGGTCAGCGATCTTGACCTGCACTGTGGTCAAGGTCCCGCCTCTTTTCCCCTGTCACCCAGCTGCTCCGTGTTGGTGCCTGGATGGCACCATTTTGTTCTGCGCTCCTGCTAACTGAGGCCAGGCACCCCTGACCCCTGGTAACTGGCCTCCCTCTTACCAGGCTTTGGCACCTTCAGCTCGGTACTTGGGACCCCCCCCCGCCCCCCTTTTCTCTGTGGTACCCTTCCCCTCCCCTTTTTCTTTGGTGAGGTCCTGCCATCAGGAGGACCCACAGCCCGACTCACCTCATAGTGAGAACTGAACCAATGACGCACCTCAAGCCCTCGATGAACAGTTCCAAGATGATGTCATTCAAGTGTACACATCTCCCCCTCTGAGAATATGCCCTTGTGTTCCACCATGACCTCCACTAAAGACTGCACGAAGGTCCAGATCTCTTTGTTCAACTTCCTCCGGCTCTTTTCTATACCTTTCAATCACTGCACTCCCCTCCTTTTCTGCCGCAGGATGATGTGGGACCAGATGACCACCGGCCCAAGCTTGGCACATATCCAGGCCATGTCCACCTTGATCCTGATGATAAGACATCAGGATCATTACCTCCCAGGTGCAGGTTACAAAGTTCGGTGGGTGACTAGTTTGTCTCCAGCCGGTGAGGGCGGGCCTCAACTGGTTCCACTGCATCCCCTGTTCTCCCAACCAGTTTATATGGGTGCTGTTAGGGTGGAAGCTGAGCTGCTTGCTGGTGTCGCCCTGCTGCCCTTTATCCCACCTAATAGACATAAGAATACCCTACAATCCAGACTGAAATAGCTTCAGGATCTAATGGGCAAGAGGGAAAGCAGTGTCAGCAAGCATCATTACTGCCTAATGTACAGCTTGTATCGGTTTGAAGCCCATCCCCCAATAGCCTGGATCTGCCCCATCCCCAGGTTCAACCCATGCGCTGCAGTTGCCGTCCCAATCCTGAAGAAATGAAATGTCAGCCTGATGATGTCAAACACCGCCTCCCTCACCGCCCTCAGCCACAGTGTCTAGAACTGATACTGGGAGAGGCAGGACTCATTCACGTGACACAACAGGGGCCCACGCATGGGTGGGCGCACCCGCAAATACTCCCACATGGCATTGACCAGGCAAAGTTTCCACACCACTGTCACATTCAGCCATACCGCCCTCCTCTTCCTGAGTCGGTCTGTTTTTGACCTGGCCAAGAACAAATGCACTGTGTTCCCTACAACGGAGGCATCCCCTAATTGTATGGCAGTGCCGGCTGTGTCCGCAGTGGACTGAGGCAGAACCTCACTCATGCAGAAGGCCTCAAAGAATATCACCAGAGCAGCCAGTCTAAACAGTTTTCTCTTAAAACAGTCTGTGGTAATAGCTACAGCCTGTCAAATTGCCCTGTGCAGCATGGGCAGGGTGATTGGCTGGCAGCCGTCTAACCACAGAGCGGCCTCCCTGGCTCATCCCTCCATCACTTTCTGTACCACAAACTCCTTCGGCACATCACTATTCCCCCCCAATTTAAGAAAGAAGGCCACCCCTGCCAGTATTTGCCTGGCTTGCCTAACTGAAGCTCCCTCCACCTGTAAGTGCATCAGGAACTCGAGCAGGAGGCCCATTGACAAAGCTCTGCAGTGGACCCCAGGCTTTCCCATAGCCCTTCCAGGTACTGGCCATCAACGATGCCATCAGAAGTCTCCCAGTGCTCCACATCCAAAGGTCCACATCTCCTCAGGCATGCGAGTCGCCTTGGATGCCGCTTTCGGCGAGAGCTGTTGGAAGCGCTGGAGCTCGAAATGAGAAATAGCGTCAGCTGTCTCATTGCTCTCCCCTGGGATGTGCCTGGTCATAATAAATGCATTCATTTCCAGGCTCAGCAAAACCAGACTCCTGACCAACCTCATCATTATCCTCGCCCTTGCTGTTTGCTTACTTATGGTGAACACCACATCCGCGTTATCAGTGAACTGGTGCTTCCAGATGGCCATGGCTACCACAATCAGGAACATCTTAAGGAATGTAATATCATTGGTTATACTGTTATGGTGCCACTCTACTGGCCAACATTCTTGACACCATTGTCCTTTGAATAAATCCCAAAGTCCACCACCGCGGCCCCCCCCCCCCCCCATGTCCATAAATAATTCCAGGTCTCTGTTACAAATGACTGGCAACTTCCATATGTTCCTGCCATTGTAGCGTAACAGAAATTGCTGCCACACAGCCAGGTCCTTCCTCATGGGCACGTTAACCCTAAGGAAGTGGTGCCCCCTGTGAACGCCCCTTGTGGTATCCGCCAGTCATTGGATGAAAGCTCGGCCCTTGGGCATCACCCAAGAGGCAAAGTTCAGGTGCCCTATCAGAGACTGCAGCTGAGTTAGCATGATCTTCCTTGCTGCCACTGTCGTTTAGACTGTGGCCTTCAAGGCTGACACCTTTACTGCCTGGAGGCACGTCACCATTTCCAAAGTGTCAATTTCTATCCCCAGAAATGACAAGCACTACCCTGGCCCCTCTGCCTTGTTTTCTGCCAACGGTACCCCTAGCTTCACAGCCTTCCATTGGAACGTATTCAGGTTATGCAGGCAACCCTGCTCATCCTCTGCCATGATCAGAAAATTATCCAGGTAATGTATGATTCTCTCGACCATCCATTGGAGGGCGGAGCTGAAGTCCTCAAAATAGGCACAAGATACAGAGCACACCATTGGGAAGCATTTGTCCACATAATACTGCCCCTCAAAAAGCAGCCCCAGCAGGTGGAAGCTATCTGGATGTATCAGGAGCAACCTAAAGGTGGATTCTACATCCATCTTTGCTAACCATACCCGTGCCCCGAGGCTCCAGAGCAACTACAGTGAATGGTTGACTGAGGCATACTTCACCAAACAAGCCGATGGATCCAAATGGTCATTCACAGATGCGCCATCGGGATAAGTCGCCTGTCGAGAAAGGAAGTTGAGGCTCTTGCTCCCTTTCCTTTATCTCTAGCATGGCCCCCCTCCCCCTCCCTCAGCTATTCTGACTGCTCCCTTTGGAGGCACTTTCCCATCTGGCAGCCCTGTTATAGGGCCTGCACCCCATTGATGCCGGCCTACCAATATTCAAGATGTGGTTGCACCATGGAACGATACAGAGGCATTACAATAGTCTTGGTTTTGTTTTTCATTCCTTTCCTTACAATTTCTAGCAAATAGGGCAGAGGATTTCAACATATTTTCCATGAAGACACCTAAATCCTTTTCCTGGGTGGTGGTTTGTAATGTGGAACATTGCATCGTATAACCATAGTTTGGGTTTATCTTCCTTAAGTGCATAATTTTGCACTTGTCCACATTAAATTTCATCTGCCATTTGGATGTCCAGTCTTTCAATTTATCAAGGTCCTCTTGCAATTTTTCACAATCCTCTTGTGTTTTAATAACTTTGAATAATTTTGTGTCATCTGCAAATTTGATCATCTCACTCATTATTCTCATTTCCACCTATTTTCGAAGATGTTAAAAAGCAGCGGGCCCAGCACAGATCCCTGAGGTACTCCACTATTCACCTTTCTCCATTGAGAAAATTGGCCATTTAGCCCTGCTCTCTGTATCTTTTAACCAGATATTGGATCTTGATGCACAATAGTACACTGCCTCCTATCCCATAACTTATTAATTTTGGCAAGTCTCTCATAAAGGATCTTGTCAAAGGTGTTCTGAAAACCCTGATACACTATAAGCACATTCCATAGTGTGCGTCCATGCCTCTGTGCATCTGGTCGAAATGGAACGCACAGAGGCAGACCCGATTCTGATCGCGCAGGGGCTAGACGTGCCCTGCAGGATCAGATTCAAGGCTAAGGTCTGTATGTGCAGACGGTCCCTATTCCGATTGACCTGCACATACTGAGCCAAGCCCGGCTAATGCAGTCTTCTCCATAGCAACTGAGAGGCTCCCAGATTGGAGGTGGGACGTCCCTGTAGGTCTCATTATGTACCGCTCTGTTTTCCTTATGTCCTCCAAGTCTGCTACTCTAGCCTCCAGAGATTGGATTCATTCCCTGAGGGCAAAGAGCTCCTTGCACCTACAGTAGTGCACACATAAGACACCTCACCAACTGGGAGAAAATCGTACATGTGACACTCTATGCAAAAGACTGGAAAACCTCCATTTTGCTGCTAGACTGCTGTCTGCATCTTATTTTTTAGGTTTTGTTTAGTTATTAAGTTGTTTACTTAAAGTTGCTAGGGATACTTGTACTGATAAACTATACCAATTGCCTTTAAGGGATTTTGTTTACCTGAAGATGAATTAACTTCAGGGTCTTAATCTATACCTGGTGATGATAACCAGCTGATCCTGAATGTGACTTTGACTACTTTTCCCACTTTAATAGGATTAAGAACCTATAAGGCTAAGATTATGTCTGGGGTGGGTGGGAGTTGTGGGTGGGAGGGAGGGAACTAATACCTAATAAAGACTGGATTGCTACACAGGTCTCAGACTTGTGCTTCTAAGGTAATCTGTTAACAATGTCCTGGGTGATTCACACAGCCCTTGGTTTGATAGAGGGAACCTTTCAAATTGCCCCTTTGACCTTTCACATGTCTTTAACACCTTATTAAAGCAAATTTCCAGATCTCTTGCCTCTTTGTAAAGGCATCTAGAAACAGTGTATTTCTTACAACTCAAAGAATATTTTATTCTATTCTTCCTTCTATGTTAAGTTATAATTAGGCAGGTATGTTACCAGGCAGTCCTCATGTCCACCAGCAATCCTGACAGATTTAAATTTAAACTAAAAGCTTTCTGAAGTTTTTAAATTTAAACTAAAAGCTCTCTGCTGATACTAGGCCCTGACTGAGTTTTATATTTAAACTAAGAGCTCTCGGCTAGTTTTGAATTTAAACTAAAAGCTGTTTGTTGGTTTTAAAAGTAAACCAAAAGCTCTCTGCTGGGTTTTAAATTTAACCTAAAAGCTCTCTGCTGGATTTTAGATTTAAACTAAAAGTTATCTGCTGATACTAGGCCCTGATTGAGTTTTAATTTTAAATTAACAGCTCTCTGCTGATACTAGGCCCAGACTGAGTTAACAAATACACTAGATTTTAAAATACACAGATGTATCAGTTTTAATCCAAAGAATTCCCTTTTCCCCAAGATATAGAGAATTTCTTAGAAGTAAATACAAATGCAGATGTCTTTCCAACAGAAGCAGCCCCTTTTGGTAGTCCTTTCCCCATATAAATGGCACTTAGGTATGTAAAATACTAAAATAGCCCCCTTTGAACTTGTTATTTTTCCCCACTGCTTTGAAGTATGTGAAGGGATCATGGTGCCGCCCCTGGGGACTGCTGGTTCAAAGTGATCTGCACTATCTGCATAACATGTGGTCTTACCATGAACTAAATGCAATCACAGTCCCCACCCATTCCATACCTATAACATATCCTTTCCCTGCCTGCTATGCACTTGGCATGTGAATTAATAAGTGCTAAGTGTCAAGTCAGCACTTGTTTAAGCACCAATGCACATTAATTAAAAGGCTCCTTAGTGTAATTTGACAGGTTAAACAATCACTCCCTATGTAATCATTTCACCCTGTTTGTGATATTATAATCTTCTGTTTCTCTCAGTCATCATGTCCGAGCTGAGTCCTAACCTGCTCATTCTTTCCATGTAAGGAAAGAGCTCTATCACCTTTATCATTTTTGATGGCCTTCTGTGCCTTTTCTAAATATCCTTTTTGAGATGGAATGACAGAACTGCGCATAATATTCATTGTATGGTCATGTCATGAACCCAAATAGAGGTATAGGGGGTTATTCTGAGCCATGAATAGCGGGGATGGACGTCCCATCCCCGCTATTTGTGGTTTCTCCTACCCTCAAATAACTTACCTGCTGGTTGACGGGGGGCGGGAAATGGGTGGCCTGGGGATAGAGTCTGGGTGGACAGTGGGTGGTTGCCAGCCCTGGACGTACAGGGCCAATTCTAATGTTGGCCCTTATGTCCATAGCTGGCAAAATATCCGGGGAAGATATTCCACATCCGAGGTGGAATAACATCCCTGGACATGTTTTTTGGAATTGCCTGGGGCGTGGATGGGGCGGGGGGGGGGGAGCAGGGTTTATTCCCCGCAGCCCGATCCCCATTCTGGCCTCCTAAGTCCAGGGTCGAGCTGTGGGGAATAAACCCCTTTTTCAGGTGGCCGGTATCATGGCTTTTAAATGGAGCCACGGTGCCATGGCAACATGATGCCATGGCGCCGCAGCTCCATTTAAAAGCCCTGACTGAGTTAGCTGGGGGTAGTCCTGCAGATGCAGGCCAGACTGAATCGCAGTCCTGGCCTGCACATGCAGGACTGTTTGTGATTTTGATTCCGTGGGGCTAGACGTGCCCCACGGAATCAGAATCACGATCCCCTCTGTGCGTCCGGTTCAGACCGGACGCACAGAGGGGATCTACGTGCAGGATGGAATCGGGCCCATATTGATTCCTCAGTTTTATTCTCCATTTTTTAAAAATAGCTTTCTATTTCCCTTCTTGGCAGCTGCAGTACATTATCAATTGCTTATTTTTGACAAAAGGAAAATCTAGAAAATTGTGCATGTGATGTATGTAATCACTCCAAGATCATCTTCTTCTTGGGCAGACTCCAAACTCAGAACCCAGCATTTTATACCTGTATTTGGGATTATTTCCCTCTATGTACATCACATAAATTTTTTTCTGCCATTTTGATGCCCAGTTTCCTAGTCTGGAAAATCGCACAGTCCTCTACTGTTTCAGGTCATTGCTGCCACTGTAGGTCCTGAAGAGGGGCTGCAGCAGCAACAATAGGCATCTCCAGAGCACCAGCTCAAATTGGCTGCCTAGTTTGCCTAATGGCACTGCCAGCCTTGACTGTTGACCATTTCCATGTAGAAAATTGACCATTTAATGCTACTCTCGGTTTCCTGTCTTTTAACTAGGTCCCAGTCCATAAAAGGGCATTGCCTTTTAGCCCATTAATTTTTAGTTACTTCAAGAGTTTCTCATAAGGGGCATGTGGCCTTAGGTGCATGGCCGTGGCATGCCCAAAGGGGCTTTGGGAGCAGGTTGGGAGCTTAGAAGCAAGAGTTTTGTTATACTCGGCCCCATTTATGGAGAAATGTAAGAAGAAGGAGTTTCCAGTTGCTGGAACAGTGCAAGGCCCAATAGATAAACATCTTCAACCTAAAGAGGCAGTCACGTCTATGTCTGGTACTGTTGCACAGGCTCCATCTCTCACAGGAACTTCTTTAAGCTTCCCAGTCCGTACCTCATCTCTTCTCTGATTATAGTGACTGCCCGTGTCCATCTATAGTGAGGCACCACTACAGTAGAACACTCCACAGTTGGTATGGTCTCCCAGACCTTTCCCCCCTGCTATGTTCTACCCCTGTGCCCCTTGTACCCACCCTCCATTATCTCGACGTCACCCTGGACTCCTTTCTCAGCTTTCATTCCCACATTTCTCTACTTGCGCAATGCTCTTTCCTTTCTCTGTGCCAGATCTGTGCCGTCCGTCCCTTCCTCTCACAACCTTCCTTTACTACCCTCGTGCTGTCCCTTGTCGTCTCTAGATTGGACTACTATAATATCTTCGCAGGTCTCCCTCAGTATCAGCTACGTCACCTTCAGCTCATTCACAACACTGCCGCCCACCTTACTCACTCCTCCCTTTCAGATCATATCAACCCTCTCCTTTTGCAGCTCCACTGGCTTCCCATCAAATTTCACTTCATCCATAAGATACTCACCACCACTCACAGGGTACTCCAGAATGGCATCCCCTGCTACCTTGATGATCTCATTCATCACCAACCCTCCCTGTGCCCCCTCCACTCCTCCTGTGGTAATAGACTCTTCCTTCCATCCCGTGCCCAAGCCCTCCTGGAACTCACCCTACAATCTGCCTATTTTTTCCTCACTCCTGCACTTTGGAACTCACTCCCATCACCTTTGCGCACTGAGGCCTCCTTTCCCCATTTTAAAGCTATGTCGAAGACCCACTTATTTCACCTGGCATTTGATCTCCCCCCCCCCCACTAAGTATTCCCCCTCTTGTTTCTCCCCCCTGCCAAGTATTCCCCTCTGTTGCCTCTTTCTGTCTGTTCTGCTTTCCTGTTTGATTGATGGCGTTCCTTTCATCCTTTGTCTCTCTCTGCAGCCACATTGTATGTACACCATTCTGATGCAATAGCCTGGGCGATATATCAAATGCTTCAATAAAGATAAAGATCTATAAGCCAGTTACTTGGTCTCCTCCTGTTTTTGAAGAAGGGGAAAAGTGGGATTTTCAGGTTTCTTTGGAGAATATGTTATTTATTTATTTTAATTCTCTTATATACCATGCTATTCTGCATCAGTGTGGTTTACATTGAACAAACTGAAATTACATTGAACAGGGCATTATAACTTGGAGGTAACTATTTTACAGGGAACATGGGCTATGGAGGGTTAAGTGGCTTGCCCAAGACCACAAGGAGCACCTGTGGGACTAGAAACCCCAGTCCTTCTGGCCCAAGGTTGCTCTCCTCTAGTGGGATTTGAACTCCTGACCTTATGGCCTGAAGTACCTTGCCCCAACCACTAGGCTACTCCTCCACTCCACTATAGTAATTCCTATAAAGTAGTTTATTGTGTCTACCATCCCACAGCTTTGCCTGTTCTCACAGGAGACTCTGGGTAGGCTGGGGGCCGTGGAGGAACGGATGGATTCTTTAGCTAGTTCAGTTCTTAGGTGTGAGACCCAATACTCTGCTTTACAGGCAGTAAATACAGTACTGTGATACATCAAAAGTTAAGGACAGTATTGTGATGCATCAAAAGTTAGCATCCTTTGAGAATATGATGAGGGCAAAAATGTTTGCTTGTTAAATTTTCCCTGTCACAGGTTGCTTTCAGCGGATGTGTTATTACATAAATACTTTAAGGAAATTCTGCTTTTGTCTAATAGTGATTCAATAGTGGCTGCTAAATCTTATTACCTTACTGGAAAGAGTCTGTCATTTGGGTCCTCAGATGATTATGATATGTTACAATTGCAGTCTGATTTTGACTTAACTAAGTTTCTTGAGGACACACAGGACAGTATTTCTACCACTTTAGTGATCATTCTGGTTAGTGATCAGTTTAAAGCCTTAATATTTAAAAATTACTTTAAAAATAAAGACAAAATGTTTTATGGCGCTAAAGTTCAACTTTTTCCTGATGTATCCAGAGCCAAACAGCTGAGAAGGGCCTTTGTAGCTCCGAAACCCAGGGTTGTGACTCTGGGAGCTTCCTTTTTTCTGCGTTATCGCTGTAAATGTTATATTATATTTTAGGGTACTCGATATGTTTTTCTGGATTCTGGACAGTTGGAGACTTTTCTGCTGAGTAAGGAGAGCAGGATTGGTTCAGGGGATTAGTATATGGATAGTGGGATTAATGTACTAGAGCAGTAAGTTTGGAAATTGTTTTCCTTATTTCTTTTTTGCGGGGGTGTTCCCCAGTTTCTATGTTTATTTGTTCTGACCATGATGTGGGCTAAATTTAATTTGTAGGTTTTTTATTTTTGATTAATATGCCTTTCATGTTTTATTTTTTATTTTTCTTTATATTTGCTTTTGTAAGTATTCTTGTAAAATCCATAAAAAAGGGGACTTTGTCAAATTCCTTCTAAAACTCCAAATACACTGTAGGGGTAATTTTATAAACTCTTTCCACATGTAAAATCCTGCTTTGTGTACATAAAAGGGCTTTATAAAATTACACCAGATGTTGCATGCGTAAAAGTACATTCAGTGACAAGAAAGTATATTCTTTAATGTGATCCACATGTACGCATGTTCTGGGTGGAGTATGGCTGGAATGCAGGTGGAGTCACAATTTAAGTGCATATTTTATATAATATGCATTTCTGCAAATATTTTATGTGCAAACATTTAAAACTGTTCCTACACAGGCATAAATGTCCACAGCTTCAATATAGCCAACACTTCTACTAAAGGCACATAGAGCCCAATTCTGGAAGTGGGACGTCCGGGCTGTCTGGACATCCCCACTGAAGACAGGGCCATTAGGATCTGATTCTAGTCTACTGGAACAGAATCAGGCCCGAGGATGGCCCAGTGTGCCCCTCAGGCCTGCGGGGACATCCTCCCCACAGGTGCCCCAGACCAGCGCGGCTCTGGACCCCAAGATCCCTGCTGCCTGACACACAGCTGGCCACCTGCTGCCTGGATCGGGTGGCGAAGACCCCCTGCACCTGGCCTCGACCCCAGTGATGGCTACTGTGCCCCAATTCACTGAAAAAAAACCTGCTTATATCACCTCTGAGGTAGTATAAGCAGTACAGTCCAGCAGGCCCTGTAGCACATACAGGGCTGTGACCTGAATCGGCCCTGTATGTGCTGCCAGGCAGGCTGCCCCCACGCCGCCCTTGATTCCGTCCCCCCTCCCTCATCCATCTCTCCCTGTCCTGAAGCACAGGACTTATAGGGAGAGCCGGTTGGGGAATAGAGTTTAGGCAGATTGCGGGGCTGCACAGCCCAATGGGACGTACAGCCCCGCAACCCGCATTATTGAATGAGGGCCATAGGCACCTATATGTCTTTATTGAGGAGACTAGGAATAGGCACCTATTTGTCCTTCACACATAGATGACCTGCTAAAAATATAACACCCTATATCAACGGTTCATAATTATCTGCAAGTTTGTTTACACTTTTGAAAAATCAAGAAAGTTGGTAAGGAAAGACTAATTCCCATTAAGCCATGTCAATCTATATGTTCAATAATTTTGCTTAGGATAATTTCTGCCATATTGCCTGGTATTGACTTCAAGTTCACAGGTCTATAGTTTCAAGAATCACCTCTGGAACCATTTTTTAAAAATTGGCATTGGAATGGACAATCTCCAGTTCTCAGGTACCATGGCTGTTTATTTGTTTGGGTTCTTGGTATACCATCATTTGAACAATAGTCTTGATATCATGGCAGTTTACAAAATTTATATAGGCACAATAATAGATGAATAAATCTAATATCAATTACAAAGACCAATCAAATATTAAAAAAACAAAAAAGAGAGAGGAACATAGAACAATATGAAACTGAATTTAATAAAAGTAGATAGATCATAGAGAATAAGTAGAAGGACAAAAGCTGGCCAAATGAAAGATTTCCAGTAGCTCCAAATCACCAGCATCAAATAAGCTTTCTGTAAGCAAGACCCCAACATATTTCTCAGGAGATTGCAGGCAAAATAAATTATTTTGTTTCATTTCCTGCATTGTTTTCAGGTTGTTGTTGTTTTATTTTCTTTGTATTTATATATTTTCATTTTGTTTCATTATGTATTTATAAATTTTCATTTCAGGGCAATCCAATGTGTGCCACTGAGTCAATGCTAACTCCTGGCGACTCAGACAATCTTGCTAATTAAAGAGGTAAATGTGTCTGCTGGCTAAATGAAACACATAGCTGAAAGGTTACTAGAGGTTTCAGGCAAATACAAAAACAAACTAGCTTTTTTTTCTCAGTCGGAAGCTGGTCTTAAACTGGTGACCTCTGGGTTAGAAGGTAGGTACCTTTTTGATGTTTGATGGTTTAGAATTGCTAACCTTCATCTGTACAGAATTGTAACGTATAGGATTATTATAAAAATGGATCATTGACATATTGATCTACTTCTGGAGAAAGTGGTAGGTCATAAAGAGCCGAAGTTTTTTTCCTAAGTTTTTCTATTTTCAAATATTTTTGGATGGGATGAGGTTTTGATTTGAAGTACATATTTTATAAATGAAACATAGGTGCATACCTAGAAGTAGCCCTAATAGCATAGAAATTCTCATGCACAAATTTGCAGTTGTTCTAAAGAAGGTTTAAAGCTATAGACATTCTATGGGGTCTGTTAACTAAACCACAATAGGGTTTTCAGCTAATGTGGCAAAAAAGTGCAGATAGCATGACATTAGCTGAAAAAGCATTATCTTTTAGAGGAATGCACCAAAAATGCAGAAAAGAACATAAGAGCATACGATATGCCACATTGGGTCATACCAAAGGTCCATCAAACCAAGTATCATGTTTCCAACAGTGGCCAATCTAGGTCACAAGTACCTGTCAGAATCTCAAAAGGTAGAGATGCTGCTTATCCCAGGAGTAAGCAGTGGATTTCCCTGGTCCACTTTGATAATAGTTTATGGACTTTTCCTCTAGGAAATTGTCCAAACCGCTCTTACACCCAGCTACATTAACATCTTCTACTACATCTTTCGGTAACAAATTTCAGAGTTTGATAAAGCACTGAGTGAAAAAATATTTTTGCCAAATAATCTTAAATATTGTAGCTTCATTGCACATCCCCTTTTCTTTCTACTTTTTGAAGTAAACAACTAATCTATGTTTACCCATTCCTCTCCATTCATTATTTTGTAGACCTCTATTGTATCTCCCCTCAGTCATCTCTTTTCCAAATTTAAGAGCCCTAACTTTTTAAGCCTTTCCACATAGCGGTATCCTTCCATCCCCTTTACCATTTTGGTCACCCTTCAATTTATCCACCTTCTGCAGATAGCACAGAAAATGGCTGCATTATTTTTATTTTGCATGCATTATCTGTTAACGTGGCCAGATGGCATACACTATAAGCTGCATTAACAGTTAGTGCTTAGTAAGCATGTTCCTATATATGTGCCCATGTAATTTCTAAAATATTAATGTATTTCACAACTTTGTTTTTGTTCTATCCAAACCATGCCCCCTGGGAACATCTACATGTTGTTGTTGTTGTTAAGTGCCATCGAGTCGGTGGCCTTCTTCTTTTACATTGACCTTCTACATTGCAAAGCATGATGTCTTTCTCTAATGATCTCTCTCTTCGCATGATGTGTCCAAAGTATGAAAGTCGAAGTCTTGTCATCTGAGCTTCTAAATAAAGCTTAAATTTGATCTCCTCTAGTACTGACTGGTTTGTTCTTCGGGCAGTGCATGATATTCGTCACCAGTACCATAATTCAAAGGCATTGATTTTCTTCCTGTCTATCTTTTTCACTGACCAACTTTCACATCCATAAGACGTTACTGAAAATACCATGGCTTGATTGAGTTGAATCTTTGTATGAAGAGAGACATCTCTGCTCTTGAGAATCTTGTCTAGATCTTTCATAGCTATTCTGCCAAGAGCAACGCATCATCGGATTTCTTGACTGCTTGTTTCTTTATTGATAGTTGATCCAAGTAGGTTAAAGTTGTCCACTATTTCAATTTCTTCTCCATCAACAATGAACTTATTGATTTTGCCAGTTGTCAGGATCTTTACATTAAGCTGCAGGCCCATTTTAAGACTATGTTCCTTGATCTTGAGAAACATATTTTTTAGATCATCTTCACTTTCATCCAGTAAATGGAAGGCCGCGGGGCACAGTCCCCGATGGCCGACGTAACCGGGGAGCATCCGGTGCGGATCCCTGCCAGAAAAGGAGGGCAACATGGGGGAGCGCGGGCACGCTTCAAGTGGCCCTGTGGCATCATTTAAACTGATTGGCCCCGCGGCATGATTGAAAGCCGCAGGAGCCAATGAGGGCTGTCCCGGAGAGCTGTGGGAGAGGAGGGACTGAGGAGCCTGGGGGAGAGAGCAGTGTGCAGCCAATGGATGGGGGAGCGGGATCGCGGCTGGCGTCTTCTGAAGAAATTTTTTCGTCGAGTGCTTCAGAGAGTCGGGGTTGGAGGACAACGGCTACAGTGCAGTGCGGTTGTGCGGACAGCTATAAAGGCAGCAGGTCTGGGTCTATCGAGCTGGTGGAGCGACCGTGGAGCACATGTTGAGGAGGCATCGTTGGTTGCAAGCCACTGAAAAAAGCGACCAGGCAAGGCTCTTGGTGGGGGAGTAGGTTACACAATATAATAAATAAAATATAATAGAAGGAGTAGGGAAAGAGTTGTTAGCATTGTGTAATGCCTTCTAGGAGGGGAAAGGGTGGTCAGGCAGGAAGAGTTTGCAGGTGGGAGGCCAGGGGGAGGAAAAACAATACGTCTCAGCAAGGGCTGAGTGATGGTTTGGGTAGGGGTGGGTTTGCGGTGACGACAGGGGTAGGGGGGGGGAAGGGATACTGTAGGGTGACAGGTAATTTGGCACGCAATAGGAGCTCTAGGTGAGGTCAAGGGGCTTGCAGTGAGAGAGGTGACTCCCCTGCGGTACACAGAAGAGGAAGAAGTGGGACTAGGGCCCGGAGCTGTCAGTTGAGGGGGGGAAGGGGACAACGGGGAAGACACAGCTTGGGACAAGTATCCAGTGGTGGGGGGGGCTGTGGGGGGTTACCAGATGGTGCTCAGCATAGGTCTGAGTTGAGAGAGGAGCAGCACATGCAGGCGGAGAGCAATGTCTCCGTAGGGGAGGGGGGGAAGTGTAGCACATGGGGTAACGGGTGCCGGAATGATGGTTCACGATATGAGGGGCTTGTGGGGAGGGCTGGTCCTGCAAGGGGGATATTATTCAGCATATGGTCAGTGTGACCATTGGAGGGAGGGGGGTCAAGGATCATCACGTGCTGATTGAGTAGGGGCTTGGCAGCCGTCTTGGCCTTCCTTGTCCCCCCCCCCCTCCCGTGTGTTCTTTTCTTCCACCACAGGTATTGTCAGCTCGGCAGAAAGCAGGTGGTCAAGGAGGGAACGGCCCAGCTGGGAGCGCAACCATTCCCATAAACAAAAATAGAGTGAAAAAGCTAAACATGTGAGCTGGTGTGTATGTGAATGTATTTATGTCAGAAGATCAGCCATGAGGTTAAATTGACCTCTCAAAGCTATACTTCCATTTTGCTCAATTTTAATGAGCTCACATCGTAGCCATATATCATAGGTAAAAATCACCATAAATTAGTGCTACCTACATCAAAACATTAATTATGAATGTTTATGTAAGGGTCCAAACAGAAAAATCAAAAAAACATTACTTATCTCAACTGCTTTTCCCATAAATCTTCTCAGACTTCACATGAAACAAACAGCAGTTATAAAAAAGTACACAGTACTGCGTTTCAGGCAAATGCAAACTCCATGCCCTGTTTCAATGCTTAATTCAGCTGCAAAAACTGAAATCGGTCTTCCGGCTTCTCCACCTCTTCGAGACGCCAGCGCATGCTCATTAACGGTCTGAACCCAACAAAAAGATTCTTGTATTAAATGACACAAGCAGCCAATGACAGCTCGCCAAATCCCATGCCATATATATGATATTATATTGACTGCAACAGTCCCAATTAAAACAAATGAATCAAAGGATACTTGTCCAATCTAATTCTTTGTTAAGTCCCAATGGTTCAACAGTGAACCATCTAAATATCCACCTTTGTTCAAGTGTTTGGAGGAGTTGCTCACATTCTCCACCCTGTGGGTTTTCAGGCACACAATCAAGTACCCTCCAGGCTAAATTCTCAAATGCATGATGAAAGTTGATACGTCACAGAAAAGGGTCACTTTTTATTCCTTTGAGATCTCATCTGATGATTCTGACCATGGGGGACATTCTGCTATCTTTGCCCTTTCTAATCAAAGACAAGAGCAGGGAGGGGACGGAGCCTGATGTCCAGCGGGTAGGACGCTTTGCGTTGAAGCTCCGGAGAGGCCTACTTAGAATCCTGACTTAATACCTATATAAACTTACTATTTTGCTCCGAGCTGACCGGGGTACCTCGGGGGGGATGGCGGCCCACAAACCAGCGCACTTGGACTTCGGGTCTCCTTCCTTTTCTCACGGAAAACGTTCCAAAACAGAGGTGTCCTCTCCACAGAAGATGGTCCCACTTCGTGAAAACCCCGCATGGCACCTGGAGATTTTGGAGGAAATACGCGGCGTGAAGGAATTGGTGCAGTCCAATGGTGAAGCGCTTCGAGCCATGCGAGAAGACTTTGGAGTGCTCCAGGACCGACTTGAAAGTCTTTCATTACGGCAGGACAATATGGCGGGGGTCCTCGATTCGCACGAGGCGCGCTTGGGCAAACTGGATGAGGCTGAGCGCCAGATACAGAATCTTCAAAAGGAGTTAGAAGATAGTAATAATCGAGCCCGTCGCAACAATGTGAGGCTCCTCGGGAATACCGGAGGGGGTGGAAGCAGGAGATATAAGAGAATTCTTGCTCAAAACTCTTCCCTCCCTGCTGAAGATTACTTTTCACAGAGAACTGGAAATCGATCGAGCACATCGTGTTCCTGCCCACATGGCGCCCAACCGTACGACCCCCCGGCCTATTATTTTTAGCTTGCTACGCTATCAGCAAGTGGAACAAATTTTACATGTTGCTCGAGCGAATCATCATTTGGAATTTGAAGGCCGTAAGATCTCCTTCTTTCCTGATTTGGCAAAGCCTACCGCTGACCGTCGGAAGAAACTCCTTGCTTTTCGCCCTCGACTTCAACAGCTACAGGCTCGCTTTGGCCTGTTTGTATCCGGCTAAGCTCCGAGTGACTCTCCACAACCAAACCAGGACGTTCGAAGATCCTGATCTACTATCAACATTTTTAGACTCCAAAGAAGCAGAGCAGATGCGCTAATCCCGAATCATGGACTTTTATCAGCCGGTTCTATCCGCCATTTTGAAGGGCCCGATGTGGCGGTCATAGCCAAGCACAGAAATTGCCTGGACTTTCTTTCTTTCTCCATATGACTTTTGTTCTTTTGGTCTCCTATCCCTTCATGATGTGTGCCTCGGTCGGATTCGGAGCACGCACAGACCTAAAGTTTATGTGTTTTTTCAATTTCGGCCTTCTCTGGGGTTTCTCCCCGCAGACACATGGTCGCCAGTAATTTTGGGGTTTTGCTTCTCCTCTACCGTACTGCGGTTTACTTTGTTAATGTGGGGCGCTTCATTGTATTGTATTAGCTTATTTTCTGTGTCATGTGTACAGCTAGATACAGTCAGTTTGGGGGACATAGTGAAATTATGTGTGCTATCATGCTCAGAATCTTAAATTTCCTGTTTGGCCTTATGTAAAATCTAATCATTCACCGTCAACGGCATTAATGGTCCACTCCACGGAGGGTGGATGGGCCTGTGTGTACCTAGAGGTTGGAGATAGTGAATTCACGTGTACTTGCATTATGCCCTGAATGTGGACAACCCTGCTTACTATGCCAGTATTGCGCAGTTGGCCTTGGCCTCTCCTAGTGCTCCATTGATGCTTGGTGGGGATTTTCCTCAGTGTTCCCTCGCTCTGATCTTCTCAAACACGGTCATCGTTGGTTGGAAGCTCCAGTACCGAGTTGACCTGTGTGGCTAGATATAGAAGCGGGCCTGTGCAACCGATTCCTCTTACCTTTCTCCCTGGTATGACTCTCTCATTAGACTCCCACTATCCACCAATGCTTTTAGACACTTTAGGTGCCTTTAATACTCTTATGTAATTTTTTAGACTCCTGACTCTGGTCAGTGCAACTTCGGCATCGCCTTCGGAGCACTAGAATACTCCCGTCATCGGCATTCCCTACATAAGATTGATCGGAGATTCTCCGATCTCTTGATAGTTTACCGGGTGTAGCATCTAATTTTATTAAATCTTATGTAATGTGACTTTGACCTCGGAGCAATGGAGCCTTATCCGGAGTAGAGGGACATGGGTTCCCGATCCGCCTCATTTACTCAGAACCTCCTCTTTCTAGCCCACCGGTGTTTTATCACACTCCTCACAGATTAGATAAATGGAACATTACTCAGGGCACTGGTTGCGGGACACGTCCTGCGGCCACTGGTTCCTTGCTTCATGTTATGCCTGAATATCCCGCACTGCAGTATCACTGGCGTCGGGTCTGGGGTCGTATTTAGTCTATCTTGCACTCTAAGGAGCCCCTTTCTTGGAGGATAGTGGGACTTCGCCTAGTTGCGGGGATCCCCTCTCTCCCAAAACTGGCTTATCTCCTTTCGAACTTTATGCTTGGCATTGCTATCTCCCTACCAAAGTAATACTGAACACTAGCTCCCACTTGAGCCTCAATGACTGGTGGAATCATGTTTGTCCTTGCAGTAAATATGAACAAATACTTCGACTGTTTCGCTTCCTCCATTCAGACTCCTTTTCATTGGTCTCATGGATGATGCTCAATGACTATGTACATTTTGCTAAATGCTCTCATCTGACTGTCTAACTTTGTATATGTCTCTGTTCCATGATCATGCTGTATTGTAGATACTTTTTTGATTGTTTGATGTATAATCACTGTTAATTGGAAGCGCTCACATCCTGATGTAATCGGGTAGAGAAGAAGCATTGGGGTGGGGGGTAATGGGTTTACTTTTCCTTATTGTATACTTGTTTTGTCTCTTTTGGTGTGTTGTTTCTTTTGTTTGTTGCAAAATGAAAATAAATGTTTCAAAAAAAAACAAAGACAAGAGCAGGTTTTTCAGCAAGGTCAGTTTTGTGGCCGCGGGCAGAGTCGCACATGGAAACCCAGGGTCAATTTTCAATATGATCATCGGTGGAAGCAGCCTGACAACTATCAACAGGACAATTTTCAGGGACCGATGACCAGGAATCGGTCCAAACAACAGTAGTTAATATTTCATCAGTATTGTTAATGACGGAACAACAGTCACTTTTAGATTTGGGTTTATCATTTGTAACAGTGACTCATTATGATCCTTTTTAAATGCGAGTAGCTTTGCACCGTTTTTTTTAGAAAATTATTGGTAACTCAGTTCTGTGCCACACATGAGATGGGCGTAGATATCTCAGTGGTCCGAGCACCTTCTAAATGATCCTCTCATTCAAACATACCAACAGCTGGTGCTTAATGATTTAGCAGTATTGGAACGATCAAATTTGAGATCTCGATATCACAATTTATCTAAGAGCCAATGGCAAGCTGTGAAAGAACTACGTGATAATCATGATTTGGTAATTTGCAGGGCTGACAAGGGAGGAGCAACTGTGGTGCAGTCACATTCTCAGTATAGGGCTCACCTTTTAGATCAATTAAGTGACAGTAAATATTATGACAAGCTATCTGAGAATCCTTTTATTGGTTTACAATCTGAGATTCGTATTACAGTGCAGCAGGCATTATCCAATAATTGGATTACTAAACGTGAATTTACATTTTTAACTATAAAATATCCAACAACTCCAATTATATATACAGTTCTGAAAATCCACAAATCGGTAGTAACACCTCCGGGCAGACCTATAGTGTCTTGTCGTGGATCAATGTTAGAACCTCTCTCCAAGTTTTGTGATAGGGTTTTATGGCCTTGTGCTCAAACTGTGCCGTCAGTTTTGAAAGATACCACTCATTTTATTAAAAATCTTCAACAGGTCACAGGTGATGTTAATTCTTGGTGGCTTGTTTCACTGGATGTTACAGCAATGTATACTAATATTGACCAGGATCAAGCGTTATCAGTAATTTCTCAATTAAATATGTCTTTACCTGATCGGATTCCTCGTTCATTTTTTTTGGAGTTGTTGAATTTGGTGCTCACTAGGAACTACTTTCAGTTTGAGCAACAATTCTATCACCAGATTCAAGGTATAGACATGGAAGCGACTGTAGCTCCGTCTATAGCTACATTGTACATGGCTGAATTTGAATCGTCTCATATTTATTCTTCACCATGGTTCAAAGATGTAGCTTTATGGGTTCGTTTTTTAGACAATATTTTCTTTTTATGGAAGCGTACAGAAGTCAGTTTACATCTGTTTTTGCAATGGTTAAACTCATTAAGACCCAGTTTATCTTTTACTATGCATCATCATTTTTTTCATTTGGAATTTTTGAACGTTTTAGTTTTCAAATGTCATAACACTCTTCATACCACAGTGTTCAGAAAATCGGTGCAGAGAAATACGCTGTTAACTTTCACAAGTTTTCTAAAAAAAGGTCTTCCGTTTGGACAATTCCTTAGAATTCGACGGATTTGTTCCAATTTTGGGGATTTTCTCAAGCATGCACATGAATTGTCAATTCGACTTGCTCAGAGAGGTTATCCTCATAAAATTATTAAGCAAGCATTTTTGAGAGCTAAATATACCCATCATGAATGGTTGTTTCCTTTAACTGCTTATGATCATACAAGTAATCATGGTTCTGTTGTTCAAAATGACACATTTGTGGGAGTGCTACCATATATGTCATATACTGATCATATTAGAAAGATCCTTGCTAAACATTGGCACATTTTACAATTGCATCCGTGTTTTCAGAAAAAATTACAGATAGCACACTCCAGAGGTTCTAACCTCCGAGATTTTGTAGGTGTCACCTCTTCCCTTCTGGATAGATTTATACCAAGGAGGTCTTTTGAAACGGGTCATTTTGCTTGTACTTCTTGCAATCACTGTTCACAGTCCAATACAGGCAGTGAATGGCAGGTGCCTAATTCAGATTTTGTTCATAAGGCCAGATGGTACACCACTTGTTTAATGTCATTCGTGGCATACGTTTTGGTCTGCCCGGGTGATCTTTTATACATTGGCAGGACAATTCGTCCTGTACGAATTTGTTTAAGTGAACATGCATCCAGAATTAGGAATGCAACAACGTCAGCTCCGGTTGTTCAACATTGTTTGGACTTTCATCATGCATTTGAGGATTTAGCCTGGAGGGTACTTGATTGTGTGCCTGAAAACCCACGGGGTGGAGATCGTGACCAACTCCTCCAAACACTTGAACAAAGGTGGATATTTAGATGGTCCACTGTTGAACCATTGGGACTTAACAAAGAATTAGATTGGACAAGTATCCTTTGATTCGTTTCAATTGGGACTGTTGCAGTCAATATAATATCATATATATGGCATGGGATTTGGCGAGGTGTCATTGGCTGCTTGTGTCATTTAATACAAGAATCTTTTTGTTGGGTTCAGACCGTTAATGAGCATGCGCTGGCGTCTTGAAGAGGTGGAGAAGCCGGAAGACTGATTTCAGTTTTTGCAGTTGAATTAAGCATTGAAACAGGGCATGGAGTTTGCATTTGCCTGAAACGCAGTACTGTGTACTTTTTTATAACTGCTGTTTGTTTTGTGAGAGGTCTGAGAAGATTTATGGGAAAAGCAGTTGAGATAAGTAATGGTTTTTTGATCCTTCTGTTTGGACCCTTACATAAGCATTAATGTTTTGATGTAGGTAGCACTAACTTATGGTGATTTTTACCTATGATATATGGCTCCGATGTGAGCTCATTGAAATTGAGAAAAGTGGAAGTATAGCTTCGAGAGGTCGATTTAACCTCGTGGCTGATCTTCTGACATAAATACATTCACATACACGCTAACTCACATGTTTAGCTTTTTCACTCTATTTTTGTTTATGGGAATTGTTGTGTAGAGTGTTAGTTATTCTGTTAGTTTTTGGGAGTGCAAACATGGCAACTGGAGATGCAGCTGAGGTGCAGAGAGCTGAGGAGGTTCGAAGGGGTGCAGTTGGAGGATGGCAGACGGAGGAGGCAGTCTTGGATCAGGCGCAAGATACAATGCCAGCAATGTCAAGGCCGGACACGACCAGTGAGTTATTAATGGTTGGTATAGAGGAGACGGGGCAGAGGAGTTCCCAGGAAGGGGTGGCCAAGAAGGCGCGCAAGAAGTGAAAGCATTCCCATAGGTGGTGGGGCAGCTCAGATTCATCCTCCTCGTCCTCGACGGACCCGTTGTCCATGTCGTCGGGAGAGAACAGTGTAGAGCGGCTTCGGGGCAGCGAAGGAGCGTTAGGCACGCAGGCACCAGGGTCAAATCTGGCCCTAGCTTCCTTTTCAGAATTATGGGAAGGAGTGCCCAAAAAGCTGCGACGTAAAATATGGAAGAGGCGCTACATTGACATATTCCGATTGCTAGAGGGCAGGTGGCGGTCCGGGGAGAGTAAAAAGAAAAGAAACGAGGATGAGAAAGCGGATAGAATAAAAAAAGTGTCACACAATGTGTTGAATTGGGTGAGGGCCTTCCTAAGATTGGCCAGTGTTTGGGGGCAGAAACATCCTTCTCATTACGGGATGTTGCTGGCCTATGCCGATTCCATATTGGAAGCAGCACAGACACATGAGGGTTGGGCTTGGCTCAACTACGATGAGAGATTTAGAGATAAGATGGAGGAGAGTAAATCCTTGTCTTGGGGCACTCGGGACATCAACTTATGGCTGACGCAGATGTCAGCCAGGTCCGGTGCAGGGGGAGCTGGGGGGTAAAGGGGGGGAGTATCAAATACCGTGGGTGGGGGTCGGTCCTTTAGGCCAGTTGGGGTTGTGCCACAGCAGAGAACGGGGGAAGTGGAGCGGGAGATGTTTGTAGGAGATACAACAAGTCTTCTTGCCCATTCCCAGATTGTAAGTTCCGTCATGTCTGTTCTGCCTGAAGCGGAAGTCACGCAGCCATCAAATGTGTCAAACGAGGTCCTCTCCCGGCGGGGGGACAGGCTCCCAAACAGTAATAATGATTTTAGCATGGCCCCGACACCGATAAGGATTGAAGTTTTAAGGTCGTGGCTCCGGATATATCCGAGGCAACGGGACAGGGAGGTGATTGAGGTGGGTTTTCCATATGGTTTTATGATACCAGTTAATGGAAGGGTAGAGGCGTCAACGGGTAGGAACTCCCATTCAGTTAGACGTTTTGCGCATGTTGTAAGGGAAAAGTTGCAGGGCGAACTTGAGCGGGGCAGGATTGCGGGCCCATTTGTGGAAGACCCCTTTGCACATTTTGTGGTTTCCCCGCTGGGAATCATTCCCAAAAAAGAGCCAGGGAAGTTACGGTTGATTCACAACCTATCGTTTCCTACGGGGACGTCTGTGAATGATCATATTCCTAAGGAATCCTGTGTAGTGCGCTACTCGTCCTTTGATTTGGCTTTGTGTTTGGTTCGGCATTGCGGGCGAGGTAGCCTGATGGCTAAAGTAGATATTGAATCAGCTTTCAGATTGCTACCGATACATCCATCAGCATTTCCATTGTTGGGTTTTTCATTCGAAGGGAGCAGCTATTTTGATAAATGTATGCCGATGGGGTGTTCCGTGTCGTGCGCGTATTTTGAGAAGTTCAGTTCCTTTATGCACTGGGTACTAGTAAAGAGGGTGGGTTGTGCGAATGTGGTTCACTACTTGGATGACTTCTTATTTGTTGGCAAGGCTCAGTCCGGTAGGTGTAAGGAGCTTTTAGATGATTTTGTGGAATTGTCCAGAGTGTGGGGTGTGCCATTGGCCATGAATAAGATGGAGGGCCCCGAGACTATGATAACTTTTCTGGGCGTGGATTTGGATACGATAGAGATGGTGGAGTGCCTTCCAGAGGATAAGGTGGTTAAGTTACGGGTATTGGTTTTTAACTGTGTGGTGTCTAAGAAGGTAAAGTTGCGGGAGATGCAGGCATTAATAGGTTCCTTGAATTTTGCATGCAGAGTTATCACAATGGGGCGGGTGTTTCTGC
This sequence comes from Ichthyophis bannanicus, assembly GCA_033557465.1. Classification (NCBI taxonomy): domain Eukaryota; kingdom Metazoa; phylum Chordata; class Amphibia; order Gymnophiona; family Ichthyophiidae; genus Ichthyophis; species Ichthyophis bannanicus. Next base: position 388,706,008 of record CM066038.1, on the reverse strand, counting down.
GCAGTATGGCATCGGCCACAGCTGGTGTTACAAAGCCACATTATCGGATTCGGGTGTCCAAGAGTATGCGGGAAGATTTGGCAGTGTGGGATGTCTTCTTGAAGGACTTCAACGGTACGGTGGTGATTCCAGAGGATGAGATTTCCAGTGTGGATCTGCAGCTCTTTACAGATGCGGTGGGGGGGGGGTGTTGGGCATTTACTTTGGGGGGTCATGGTGCGTGGGAGTTTGGCCACAGGAATGGCGCAAGGCGAGGTTAACTAGCAACATTGCCTTTTTAGAGCTTTTTCCCTTGTTGGTAGTCTTGGAGATTTGGCCCAGTAGACTGCACAATAAGAGAGTGGTCTGGTGGTGTGATAATGCAGCGGTGGTAAGTGTCATTAATAACTATGCGCCGAGATGCAGGCAAGTTACGGCACTGATGAGAGACTTGGTGCTGGCATGTTTGCGTCTCAATGTGTATGTGAAAGCAAAACATATCCCAGGATGCACTAACAAGATTGCTGATGCTCTTTCTTGTCTCAAGTGGGATCTGTTCCGAAAATTGGCACCGGAGGCGGACACTGAAGGAGAGAGGGTCCCGGAGCGATTGTGGCAGAGTGGCCTATGGAAATGCTAAACCTACTACGAAGTTCGGTTTCAGCAGCGACATGGGCGGCTTATCAGCGTGGATGCAAAAGAGTCGTGGACTTCCTGATGACGCAAGGATGGAAGTCGGGGTTGGTGTCAGATCAGCTAATGGGGAGATACGTGGTGTATGCAAAGGCTGAGGGGACGTCACGAGCAATGGTGCGGATGCATTTGGCAGGTTATGACTTTTTCTCTAGAGCGGTGGGTTGGGACGCTACAGGTTGGGGGTTCTTAACGTGCAGGTTGTTGCAGGGCTGGGAGCAGTCCCATCCAACCCCTAGAGATAGCAGGCAACCCATTACGCATGGGTTGTTGGTGAGATTGTTTGCGGCGTTGCCCAAGGTAGCAGTATCAGCCTTTGAAGTACTGCTGTTTCAGGCAGTTTTTGGCATAGCATTTTTCGGGTCTTCCGGGTAGGGGAGATAGTATCCGACTCCAGCAGGTCCTTAGCGGGGGGGGGAAATGCAGTACAAGCATGTGCAGCTGATGGAAGGTCAGCTGCGCATATGGTTAGAATGCTCCAAGATGGATCAAAAAGGAAAAGGCTGCTGGGTAATCCTGAAAGCAATTGAAGGTTTGTCAACATGCCCAGTGATGGCCTTGCAGGCTTATTTAAGGCTGCGACCGAATTCGTGAGGACTGCTCTTCTTACATGCGGATTTCAGCCCGCTGACGCGGTTTCAGTTTTCAGCGGTGCTTCGCATGGCTTTGCAGAGTGTGGGCGAAGATCCCCGGAAGTTTGCCCCGCATTCCTTCCGAAACAGTGCAGCAACTAGTACAGCTGCAGTGGGCCTACGTGCTCAGGAGATACAATGCATAGGCAAATGGCGCTCGCAGGCCTTTCAGGGATATGTTCATTTGTGAATATGTGGGAGACTGACTGGGTTCAGCGGCTAACTGTTTATTTTCTTCACAGATGCGGGACAGTCCCCTCTTTGCTGCTGGCTCATTGGTCACTCATTTGTTCATTGGGTGGGTCAGCGAGCGGCAAGGCAGCCATTGGGGCCAAATCTGGCTGTGGATGCCAAGGAGGTGACCGTACTATGGCTGGGTGAGAGAGGGCTACCATGGTCACAGTTGTTGCCTTTGCTTCGGCACCTCGGGAGTGAGAAGGGAGCAACTTCAATGATATTGCTGCATTTGGGCGGCAATAATTTAAATGCATGGACCTGCAAGCAGTTAATATGAGCAGCCAAGAAGGATTTGGCTGTAGTTATTGAAATGTTTAAGATTGTTGTTCTCATGTGGTCAGACATTATTCCAAGGCCTGCCTGCTGGGCGGAGAGGAGGTGGTCAAGGGGGCTGACAAAGATAAATCGGCAGATTGGCCATTGGGTATTCGACCAAGGGGGGTACCAAATCATGCACTCTTGGGTCGAGGTAGCATGTGTCGGCTTGTTCAGGCAGGATGGGGTGCACCTATCCCCCGTAGGGCTAGATTTGCTTTTGAACGACTGGCAGGAGGCTTTGGAGTATGCATTAGTGCAGGAGGGTCACCGGTCACAACTTTAAGCTTGGGGGGGGGGCGGCACGGGGGCAATAAGGTCACCCGAGCCGGTGGCAGGAACCCGGAGGTGTCTGGGGTCTAGAGCTGGAGGCAATACTTGGGTGGGGGTGCGGGGTCCCCGACCCGGACAGCCCCTGATGGGCTTTTGCTAATTACATGGCGAAGCCGGAAGAAAGGGGCGGGTATTTAAGCTAGCCGTGGGACTGTCTATGGCAGTTGCGGAGTTGATGCCCAACCTTGCTAATTACATGGCTGGTGAGGCGGAGATCCGCTGAATTGATGTACGTCATACCTTGGTTAATGGAAGGCCATGGGGCATAGTCCCCGATGGCCAACGTAACTGGGGAGCGTCCGGTGTGGATCCCTGCCGGAAAAGGAGGGTAACATGGGGGCGCATGGGCATGCTTCGAGCGGCCGCGTGGTGTCATTTAAACTGATTGGCCCCACGGCATGATTGAAAGTCACAGGAGCCAATGAGGACTGTCCCAGAGAGCTGTGGGAGAGGAGGGACTGAGGATCCCTGGGGAGAGAGCAATGTGCAGCCAACGGATGGGGGAGCGGGATCGCGGTTGGCGCCCACCCGCCCACCCTTCTTGGAAGGCAGTTTTGGGGTGGAACAGGGTTGTTGCAGCTGGGGGGGGAGGAGGGAACCCGGAGGTGTCCGGGGTCCGGAGCCAGAGGCAATGCTTGGGTGGGGGTGCGGGGCCCCCGACCCGGACAGCCCCTGTTGGGCTTTTGTAATCACATGGCGAAGTCGGAAGAAAGGGGTGGGTATTTGAGCTAGCCATGGGCCTGTCCACGGCGGTTGCGGAGTTGATGCCCCACCTTGCTAATCACATGGCTGGTGAGGCGGAGATCCGCTGGATTGATGTTTATGGTTGAATTTAATGTTAATGTGCTGAAAGTTTGAATAAAGCTGTGACTGGTTTGAATTCCAACAGTATTCTGTGTTTATTGTATGGGGGCACAGAGAATGGTAGAAAAAGGGGGGGTCAACGGGGGGGGGGCAGGGGGACGAGCACCGTGTACGTCGTACCTCGGTTATGTGGTATCATCAGCATAGCGAAGGTTGTTGATGAGTTTTCCACCAATCTTCACACCTCCGTTGTCTTCATACAGTCCTGCTTCCCTGAAAATTTGTTCTGTAGAAGCAGTCAGTTAATGCGTTGGCAACTAGAGTGTCTCATTTGGAAGCAAAGTTTGAAGATAGTGCTGCTGTGTCAGGTACTGGGATTAAAGATTTATCAAATGTTCATCTGAAGAGTTTCTGGAGAACTCTGTGAGGAGGAGGAACTTGTGTTTGCTAAATTTTCCAAGGGTTCCTACAATTTCTCCTAAGGAACTTTTCATTCATATCTTACTTCAGTGTTGAAAATACCTGTAGAGTCTTTTCCTTCTCTTATGAGGGGTTTTTATTTGCCTGCCGCTAAGCGGAAAGAGCCTGTTTCATCTTCGCCACTTCAGAAACCTGTTTTTGACTGTTTAGACCTGACTGGTTTCTTAGAGACCTCAAAACCTGAGGTTATTCAGCCATCAACACTTCTGCTGACTTTGGCTTTGGAACCAGATCGTGACTGGCTGATGAAAATGTATTTTCACCTGGGAGTACCGATGGGGTCAAAAGTGACCCCATTGCAAGTTTCACAATGTGTATCTCGGAAACTAGTTGTTCAAGAATGCAATCTTTTTATGACTTTTCACATGTCAATATTTCCTTTATATTGCACCATGAGAGGAATAATTTTCATCCGCTAGGTGACGCTAGTGATGAATTGCAGCACAGAGTACCAGTGGGGTCATTTTTGACCCCAGTTGCTTACGTCCGGTTTGGATCGTGATACAATTTGCAGTTTTGTGAATTTTTTGATCTGACAAAGGTATTTATCATTAATTATGTATCATTTATTTTTCTACTCTTATTTTATAAAAATGACACATTTTCTGTGATTGCTATCATACGTTCTCTCATTGTTTCTGTTGAAATCTAAAGGCTTTCAGCTCGTTCATCATGATTATTGTACACCTATAGTAAAACTGTTTTGTGTTTTATTCAACTTTATCTTTGTTTATTTATTTTAGGTTATTGTTTATGATGTCAAAATGAAAGTATTCAGCTGCCCAAGTAAGAGAAATATTGCAACGAGATGCTGACAGTGACGGTTCTGAGTCGTCTGATGATGCAGCATATTCAGCAAGCGAAGAAGCATATCCGCCAAGTTCAGATGATAAATCTGATGATGACAGTCATGATTCAGATGGCAACAGAAGTTGGTCGCCAAGTGAATGTGAGACTGATGTTGAGCCGGTAACATCGCCTGCAGCAAAGAGTCAAGTTACAGGTCGAGACAAAGGTCGAGGCTGTGCTGGACGGGGAAGAAGGCAGGAGTCCTCGGTGTCAGTATCATCTGTGAGGAATCTTAGTTGTGGTCATAGAGGAGCTAAGAGGTCATCAACTATAAGCACAAATGTTGCCATTGAAGCCTATGTATCTAAGGATGCCACATCATGGAACAGGAAACCTATAAAGCAAGCTGCTGGAAGATGCGCCAGAGCTAATGTCATGCCTGTATAACAAGGTCCTACAAGGTATGCTGTACGAAATGTTGATGGCCCTCTTGCAGCATTCCACTTGTTCATGAGGAAGAACTTATTGAATGAAATCATGATGTGGACGAGCAAACAAGGAAGACACATTTATGACGACACCTGGAAAGATTTGACAGACGGAGAATTTCAATGTTTTCTTGGACTTCTGATCCTCTCAGGTGTGTACAAGTCACAAAATGAATCCATAGTTCAGTTGTGGAATCTTGAAGATGGTCATTCTCTTTTCGGCAAAAATATGGCCCGCAACCATTTTCATCAAATTTCTTGTGCTCTCAGATTTGATGATGCAACCAACAGACGTGAACAATGAGGCATGGATAAGCTTGCTCCAATCAAACACATTTTTGATACCAGGGAAGCAATTCTAAGTGACGCCTTTGTTCCTGGTGAAAATGTTACCGTGGATGAGCAACTGCTTACATTTCGTGGCCGTGTTCCGTTCAGACAATATATTCCCAGCAAACCTGGGAAATATGGCATAAAGCTATGGATGTTGTGTGACAGTGCAATGTCATATGTTCTGCGTCTTCAAGTATATACAGGAAGGGAACTCGGACAAAACAGGGAACAGAATCAGGGTGAAAGGGTTGTGCTGCAACTCACTGATTGACTGAAGGATTGACGCGATCTGGCAGAAATGTTACTGTTGACAATTTCTTCTGCAGTTTATCCCTGTCACGGAAATTGCTAGAAAAACAAATGACACTTTTGGGGACAATTAAAAAAAACAGAAAAGAATTACCTCCAGAATTTGTAACAGCAAAGGGCTGAGAGGTATTCACTTCACTGTTTGCCTTTCGCGATGACGCCACTCTAGTTTCCTATTGCCCGAAGAAAGGAAAAGTGCTTGTTCTTCTGAGCAGTTTGCATGATCAAGAAGAAGTAGATAACACACGTCCAGACAAAAAACCACGCATGACCTTGGACTATAATTCTAGTAAAGGTGGAGTAGATACGGCAGATCAAATGTTGCGCACGTATACCACAAAACAAATGACAAGACGCTGGCCAGTGACAATCTTCTACAACATATTGGACATCAGTGCTTTGAACGCCTTCATTGTATGGATGCCACTAAATCCAGAATGGCAGTCCAAGTCAAAGCACAGATGTCGTCTATTCCTCTTAGAATTAGGAAAGCAGCTGCTTCAGAGTAATTGCAGTGAGACTTCTTCCAGCATTGAAGAAGCCACTGATGCTGTTTGCAATGTCGGGATCCCAAAGAAAAGGGCAAGGTGTCACTGCTGTTCCAGAAAAAAGACAAGAAAAGCAACATAGTTTGCACCTCCTGCAAGCGCAATGTTTGCAAAGAACATTCAGAAATTGTCTGTGTCTCATGCAAATGACTGTTGTACTTTACTGTGTTCATCAAGTGCATGCAAAAACTGCTTTCATGGCAACTCTTCTTCATGTAATTTTATGATAAAGCATTAAATTTCAAAACATTAACCTTCATATAATAAATAATTAATTCAGAATAATATTTTGTCTGTTTAGTTTAAAATTTTCATGGTTAACAATTAAAATTCGTTGTGGGGTCATTTATGACCCCAACGGTATTCAGTGTGTGCAAAAAATCTCGGTAATTCCAGGGTTAAGGCTAGGAATGAGTTATTTATGGGTGCTACTATTAGGATGTTTCTTGATGTCTCAAAGGCCACTCAAAAGCATAGACAGCCATTTTTTATTGCTGCTTCCAAAGATTTTGCAGCTGGGAGTTTGTTTTTTGCGATATCCTTGTAAATGTTTGATAAAATACCAGGTAGTGAATGATATCTTTTTTGATCCCTCTCATCTAACTCAGTTTGTGGTTAGTAAAAGTGTTTGTGCTCCCCAGGAGTCAGTCAATCCATGAAGGCATCTCCCCTTTGAGTTGACCTCATATAGTAGGTAGTAATGCACCGGTATGCGTTTTATTTCTTGACAAAGTTTTTCTATGATTTTAGTCTGGTCTCCCCTTTTATGGTGGACTAGTAAAATGTTATGCCTTTTTCTTAGTTTGGTAGGGCGAGGGGTGGGGTTGCTTCCCCTTCGTCTATTATTATGCTTGTTTTTTGCTTTTATTTTCTGTAACAAGTAATTTCTTGTGTACATTTTAAGAATTGCATAAATTTTAAAAAAAAACAAACGGGGAAAGTATGCAGCCTTGTCGTACACCTTTGCTGATTTTAAACCATTCTGTTTCTCTTTGTTCTGTTCCATTCAAACTGTTGCTTCTTGATCAATGTAAAGGTTGTGCAAGAGAATGATCAGATGTTCTAGTATACCCATGCTTCTTAATGTTGCCCAGAGTTTCTCATGTTTTACACAGTCAAAAGCCTTGCTGTAGTGAATAAAATATGTATAGATATCCTTTTGGTGTTCTTAAGTCTTTTCAAGGATCCATCTCATATCTGTGATGATGTCTCTCATTCCTCCTTATTTCCTTGCACTTCAGGCAGTTCTCGTTCCAAGTATGGTTATAGTCTCTGCTGAATAATCTTCAATAGAATCTTGCTGGCATGTGAGGTCAGAGTGATTGTGCAATAATTTCCACAGTCAGTTGGATCACCTTGCTTTATTATTGGTATAAACCACAGATTTTTTCCAGTCAATTGGCTATGAAGTAGTCTTCCAAATTTCCTTGTATGGTAACAGCTGCATCAGATTGCTGTAATACTTCAATGGGAATGACATCAATGCCTGGTGCTTTGTTCTTTGATAAGGCTTTCAATGCTGCTTCAACTTCTTCTTTCATCACCCATGGCTCCAGATCATAAGGTATAGGTTGAAATGGCTGTTGGTCCACTTGATTTTTATCTTATAATGACTCTGTATATTCTTTCCACCTTTTCTTGATCTTCTCAGCATCTTTCAACATGGATCTTTGAGCATCTTGTAACATTCCAATTAAAGGCTGGAATTGTTTCCTTAACTCTTGTAGGTTTAGGAAAGCCGGTCTTATTCTTCCTCTAATAGTTTCTGCTTCTATTTCCTTGCATGCATCATTGTAGTATTTCTCCTTGTCTTATCTTGCTGTGCATTGGAAATCTCTGTTGAGTTCTGTGGTTGCCTCTCTTTCTCCTCTGACTTTAGCTTCTCTGCATTTCTGGGCAATTTTCAGTGTTTCTTCGGTCATCCATTTTGGCCGTTTTTTTATTTTTTACCTTTTGTAGAGGCTTCTAACTTTCTTCTGTCACAACCTTCTTGATGTTATCCCATAGCTCTTCTGGAGCTCTGTCATTTTTATCTAAAGCAGGAAATCAATTTTGCAGGCAGTCTTTAAATTCCAGTGGTATATTCTCGAGGTCATATTTTGCTACATTCATGAGTAGCTTGCTCTTTTTCAACTTTAGCTTGAGTTTGCATACTGGTAGTTGGTGATCTGTACCACAGTCAGCTCCAGGTTTTGCCTTTGTTGATGTTATAGAACTTTTCCATTGTTGACTGCCACAGATGTAATCAATTTGATTTTTGAACAATCCATCTGGTGAAGTTCATTTGGATAGTTGCTGCTTATGTTGCTGGAAGAAAGTATTTGAGATGAATAGATCATTGTTCTTGCAGAATTCTATAAGACTTTCTCCAGCTTCATTTCTGTTGCTAAGTCCATATTTTCCAACCACTTTGCCTTCTTCTTTGTTGCCAACTTCGGCGTTCTAGTCACCCATGGCTATCAGGATATCCTGTTTGCATATTCTGTCAATTTCAGCTTGCACTTGTTCATAGAACTCATGAACTTCATTCTCTTCTGCAGCTGTTGTTGGGGGCATATACTTGAATTATAGTTATTTGATGGGCATTCCTTGTAGACAAATAGAAATTAAGCATTCACTGATTGTTCTTGCAAGTTTCTTCTTAATTATAAATGCAACACCATTTCTTCTATATCTTTCATTTCCAGCATAGTAGACCATGTGATCATCAGATGCAAAGTGTCTGATGCCAGTCCATTTCAGTTCACTAACACCCAACAGATTGAGTTGTACACATTCCATTTCATTCTTCATCTTCTCTTGGTTCATGCTTCGTATGTTTCATGTCCCAATACGTAAGATATTTTTACAGCTTCTGACTCTCATTTCATGTGCAACTACATCAGCAGTCAGATGTCCTGAGAGTTTTGATCCAACTACATCATACATGCTGGTGTTACTTTGAAAAGTCTTCAGCTCCTCTCCAGTAGCCAATTGAGTGCCTTCCGACCTGGGGGACTCATTTTCCAGCACTATCGTGCAATTTGTTTTGTTGTGACTCTCCAATGGGTTTTCGTGGCAAGATATGTTAGTAGATTGCCAGGCCTTTCTTCCATGCAGTTTAATTCTAGTGTGCTGCCATTGTCACAGAAATGTAATCCTCCACCATCAACACTGTCCCATTCTGCTGCTGTCCAGATGAGTGGTTGTCTTGGTCTGGCACGTCAGCTGAGACCTGTCCATCTTGGGAGACCCTGCCAGTAGTTAAGCTAACAATAGCTTAGCCCTCAGCATCACCAATGCAAACAAGCTCTCACAGCACGACAAGCTCCAAACCAAGTGTGGGGAGCATTTACATATGCCACATCTTTTCAGGCACATGTGCTTATATACACATGTATATGGTTGCATGGTTCTATAAAAACCTTTTCCATGTACAAAATAGGCTTTACGCATGAAAAAAAAACCTCATTTATAAATACCCCCTGAGTATTATAGTAGCTTTCTGAATTAGAATACTGTGAAGTATAAGAGAGGCTGTAAATGTAATTGGTAAGGAAAGATTACAGATTATTCCTAGGTTTTCCAATATTCTATTTTCATAATAAAAGCAGTGTTAAAAGTGGTAAAGCAAATTGGAATCTATCCAAATGTGAATCCAAAATTTTGGGAACAATATTTAATTTTCCTTCATGCTCCTATTTAATGTTCCATTCGTTGCTCAGCTGTGAGAAACTGCACAGGAAATAAAACTTAAACAAAATGTATTGGTATATGTGGCTAGGCAGAAAAAATAAATAGGTCTATATTTAGAAATGTATGTATAAGCACTGTTAGCACACCACATGTTTGTTGTTCATCATGTTTAATCCATACAAATTAGATTGACGGCTTGCTGATGACTGGATCACAGCTTTTCTAAGCAGTATAAATTTCATGAAAACTGTCATGAACACCTAAGACTAGGATGAGTGAAGCATTGCTAGGACTGAGCAAGTTGACTATGGGGTATGTCTACTAAGCTGGGCTAACGGATAACTCGGGCTATCTGCAGCTAGGCCTGATTGAATAACATGGGACCTAGTGGCAGAAAGCTTGGGTTAACCATTAACCCAGCTTAGTAGATATATCTCTATGACTACATTCAGATCCCCATATCACAGATGACTTAACCCATCTAATCTAATGAGTTAAATTACAAAATGGAAAGTTTCATAGTGGAAGTGACTTCATTAATAGCATGCATTAAAAAGTTGAAGATGTAAAATCACATTTTAACTTTAATGCCATTCTCAGAAGTACTACTCAGAACATCAGTTTTCATGACAAACTATATTATTGCCAGGATTAAAAGTTAGCACATCACTATGATGAGCTCATCACAATTCTGCAGATTAAATTTTATGGCTTAAATATGGAAATGAAGATTAATAAATTGACTAAGGGGGATGTTTACTAAAAACCGGAAAGGTGCGTGCCGCAAAAGAGCGCACGGAAACGCGGCACTGAAACGCTAATAAACGCCCCGCACATGTGCGTGTCACCCCCGCAAAGGTGCGCTGCACACTAACGGGCCCCGTACAAGTGCGGGCCCGCAAATGTCCGATAGAGGCGTGGAACGGCTAAAGGAGGGCGGAGGAAGGCTCCGGAGGGGCGGAGGGACGGGGTCAATGGGTGGAGAGTGGGAGGGGAGAGGCTCCCCGCACAGTATCGGGCCCGAATTTGCATGTAAAAACTACCGCGATGGAAACACTCGCGGTAGAAAGCATTTAAAGGGAAGAGAAACCATTTCCGTCAGCAATGTACAGGAAAACCGGGGAAACCAGCAAAACGTGAGCAGTGTGATACATGTGCACAGCACAAAAGTGCAAATAAAAATATAAAATGACCACAACAGAACTTTTAAAAATAGTAATTCAGCTGGGGAACAGTTATAGTGATGGGAAAATACAGAAAACACACCCAGCAAAGCTCCAGAAAAAAGAAATGAATTTTGGAAGGGTTTACGGAGCGGAGACTCTTCCAAAAAACATTTCCTTTTGTGGAGCTTTCCTGGGAGTGTTTGCTATGGTTGCCCATTAATATCACTGTTGCCCAGCATGGTGATATTTTGTCCCCCATTTCCCGTGGTCATTTCCGGGGTTTATGTGCACGTTTGTCACCAGACAGGGTGCATATGCCCACAGTAAATTTGCGTAGATCAGGGTTTGTGACTCCATCCTGCCAGGCTTACTACCTCCAGGGGCTGCACTGTCTATGTGGCCATAGTGTGGTGCAACGGACAGAGTCAGTACCTCTAGGACCAGAGGTTCAAAGCCCAGCTGGGGCACTTGCCAGCCCAGTCCCTATATTTTACCCACCACTAAACACAGATAGCGCAGACACCCCTGTATTGCAGGGGACATAAGCATGGGGAAAACACCCATATTTTACCCAACAACGCACACACACCACAACAATGGGCATTACCCACAGCCAAGTACCCCAAATGCAGTCCCGTACTGCCACATTCCAATCAGGTCACCTGCTTTTTATGGGAGAAGCTCATGCCAGCATGTTGGCGGACGAGTACATGTGGTGCAGGGGGCAGTGGCTGCTAGCGACAGAAGACAGAGGCCTAGCCATGTGCAGGCTGGCACAGTCCACAGCAACAGACAGGCCCTGCCAGATCCACAGTCATGGACTATCCATGGAATTCAGCCAAGCTGTGGCTACACAGTGGTGCAGTGCACACAGACAGTGCATGCAAGAACAGAAAGTCACAGGTTCAAAGACCAGCTAGGGCTACCAGCAATCCTGCCCACATATTTTCCCCACAAATAAACAGTGACAGTAAGGACACACCTTTCGTGACGAGGACATATGCAATGGTAATACGTCTATCTTTTACCCCACTGAGCACAGACACCATGAACAGGGGCAGAACCTACAGCAGAATCCCCCAAATGCAGTCCTGGTGGGCCACACACCAGTCAGGTTCCATGCTGCCACTCATACAAATGCCTGTGCTGTATATCTATGCACCACCCCCACGGCATGTAGATGTAGCTCATGCATATTCATGAGGGACAGCAGGAAGACCCGAACAGTGTGATGCAAAACTGGGCTGGAGTGGGGAAGCGCTGCCGTAAAGCAGCAGCCAACAGGGGCAGACACACCCACACCCACACCCACAGGCCCCATTGGCCAATGTCTCCTGTAGAGGCAGAACATTGGACCCTGCGTGCATCTCCCAATACCAGCACCTGCATACCTTAGCAATGCCACCCTACACCTGAGGTACACAGCTCTGAAACGTTTGCTAAGAGTACAGGCTGATAGATATCCCTACGTTATGCACATACTGCTAGTTGACCCCATCCGAACAATCTGTTTGGTGTCTGCGGTGCGTGCGTGCTGTTTGGCCTCTGACGGTGTTCACCACCCTGGGGAGTGACCCCCAGCAGTACTGCGTACCATATCCATGCCTGTGCCGTGCCCAGGACCGGTGTGGTGGCCAAGGCTAATCACCCCCTCAATAGTAGCACAATGCTGGCATAGGTGTGGGAGTGTGTGTCTGTCTATACCAGGGGTGTCCAAACCTGTCCTGGAGGGCCGCAATCCTGGCAGGCTTTTGGGATAGCCCTAATGAATATGCATGATATATATATGCATTAGAGATATCCTGCCAACCTGACTGGTTTGTGGCCCTCCAGGACTGAATTTGGAGACCCCTGCTTTACACCTCTGTCATTTAAGATTGTGAGTGGGCAAGGTACAGATGTCCTAGACATCAAAAGGGTAGATAGACTTTGTCACATTCCTCCTCACTTCTCACCACCACCAAAATGTGGTCTATTAGACAACTTTTTGGTGGTGGTGGGAATCGAGAAGGAATGTGAGAAATTCTATCTACCCTTTTACATAAGAACATAAGAACATAAGATATGCCATACTGGGTCAGACCAAGGTCCATCAAGCCCAGTATTCTGTTTCCAACAGTGGCCAATCTAGGTCATACGTACCTAGCAGTTTCCCCAAGGGACACAGGTTCCACAATGCTTGTATTGGTTCAAGCATTGATATCCTGGGTCCCTTCTTAATAATGGTTTATGGACCTTTCCTCCAGGAACTTGTCCAAACCTTTTTTAAACCCAGCTACACTAACAGCCTTTACTACATCCTCCGGTAACAAATTCCAGAGTTTGATTACACGTTGAGTGAAAAAATATTTTCTTTTATTAGTCTTAAATAGTTTACCCTGTAGCTTCATTGCATGTCCCCTAGTCTTTCTATATTCTGATAAGGTAAACAATCGATCTACGTTTACCCGTTCCACTCCGTTCATTAATTTATAGACTTCTATCATATCTCCCCTCAGCCGTCTCTTTTCCAGGTTAAAGAGCCCCAACCTTTTTAGCCTTTCTTCATAGGAGTAGCCTTCCATCCCCTTTACCATTTTGGTGGCTCTTCTCTGAACCTTTTCTAAAATCGCTATATCCTTTTTAAGATACGGCGACCAGAATTGCACACAATATTCAAGGTGCGGTCTCACCATGGAACGATATAGAGGCATTATAATATCTTTTGTTTTATTTTCCATTCCTTTCCTTATCATACCTAGCATTCTATTTGCTCTCTTGGCCGCCGCTGCACACTGGGCCGAGGGTTTTAACATGGTATCCACAAGGACGCCTAAATCTTTTTCTTGGGTGGTGGTTCCTAATGTGGAACCTTGCATCGTGTAACCATAGTTTGGGTTGTTCTTCCCTAGGTGCATAACCTTGCACTTCTCCACATTAAATTTCATCTGCCATTTTGATGCCCAGTCTTCCAATTTATCAAGATCCTCTTGCAATTTTCCACAATCCTCCTGGGTTTTAACAACTTTAAATAGTTTTGTGTCATCAGCAAATTTGATAACCTCACTCGTTATTCCACTTTCCAGGTCATTATGAATATGTCAAAAAGCAGCGGACCCAGCACAGATCCCTGGGGTACACCACTATTCACCTTTCTCCATTGGGAAAAATTGGCCATTTAGCCCTACCCTCTGCTTTCTATCTTTTAACCAGTTCCTGATCCACAGTAGTACACTGCCTCCTATCCCATGACTCTTTAGTTTTGCCAAAAGTTTCTGATGAGGGACCTTGTCAAAGGCTTTCTGAAAGTCCAGATACACAATATCAACCGACTCACCTTTGTCCACCTGTTTATTCACTCCTTCAAAAAAACATAACAGATTAGTAAGACAAGATCTTCCTTGTCTAAAGCCATGTTGGCTGTCTCCCATTAGGTCATGACTATCTATATGCTGAGTAATTTTATTATTTATGATGGTTTCTACCATTTTTTCCGGTACTGATGTCAGGCTCACCGGTCTGTAGTTTCCCGGATCACCCCTCGAACCCTTTTTAAAAATTGGTGTTACATTGGCGATCCTCCAATCCTCAGGTATTAGAGATGATTTTAATGATAGTTCACAGATTACTGATAGCAGGTCTGCAATCTCAAATTTCAGTTCTTTCAACACCCTTGGATGTATACCATCCGGCCCAGGTGATTTGCTACTCTTCAGTTTATCTAATAGTTGTAAGACATCTTCCCGATGTATCGATATTTCCTTCAATTCTTCCACACCTTTAAATACCACTTCAGTCGTGGGTAACATCCCTACATCTTCCTCAGTAAAGACCGAAGCAAAGAATTCATTCAGTCTCTCCGCTATCGCCTTGTCGCCTCTTAGTGCTCCTTTAACCCCATTATCATCTAATGGACCAACTGACTCTCTCACGGGTTTTTTGCTACGAATGTACTTGAAAAGGTCTTTATTTCGCGTTTTTGCTTCCACAGCAAGCTTCTTCTCAAATTCTCTCTTTGCCTGCCTTATCAATGCCTTGCATTTGACTTGCCAGTGCTTGTGCTGTTTCCAGGTTTCATCATTTGGCTCTTTTTTTCCATTTCTTGAAAGATGCTTTTTTGGCAACAACAGCCTCTCTGACCTCAGCTTTAAACCATGCTGGCAATTTTTTAGACTTCCTTCCACTTTTCTTAAAGCGTGGAATACAGCTGGTCTGGGCTTCCAAGATAGTATTTTTCAACAACACCCAAGCTTGATGTACGTCTTTAACCTTTGCAACTGCTCCTTTTAGTTTTTTCTTAACTGTTTTCCTCATTCTATCATAGTCTCCCTTTCGAAAGTTAAAGGGTAGTACTGTGGATTTCCTTATTATCCCTCCTCCACTAATTAAATCAAAGGCGATCATGCTATGATCACTATTGCCAAGTGGCCCCAACACCCTTATCTCTTGCACTACATCTGGTGTTCCACTAAGGACTAGGTCTAATATTGCTTCCCCTCTGGTCGGTTCATGAACCAGCTGCTCCAAGAAGCAGTCATTTATTTCATCTAGGAACTTTATCTCCCTAGCATGTCCTGTTGTGACACTGACCCAGTCGATGCCGGGGTAATTGAAATCACCCATTATTATTACTGCACTGTAACTTTTGCTAGCTTCCTTGATTTCTTTGAGCATTTCATCATCCATTTGTTCATTCTGGCCAGGCGGACGATAGTACACCCCCACTGCCATCGCCTTCCCCTTCTTACATGGAATTTCAATCCATAGAGATTCTACAGCAAATTTTGTTTCTTGCAAAACTTTAATCCTTTCTGATTCAATGCCCTCTCTAACATAGAGCGCAACCCCTCCACCAATTTGATCAGCTCTATCATTTCGATATAGTTTGTACCCAGGTATCACAGTGTCCCACTGGTTGTCCTCCTTCCACCATGTCTCTGATATTCCAATCATATCTAACCTCTCGTTTAGTGCTATATATTCTAACTCTCCCATCTTGTTTTGTAGACTTCTAGCATTTGCATACAAGCATTTTAGAGACTGTATTTTATTCATATTAATTTGGCTATTGGTAGACATGGGTAATTTGGGATCTTTAAGTTCTGTCTGCTCCATACTCGAGGGCATTTGGGCTACTTTACTCTTTTTTGGAACCTCTCTGCTTTTTGTAGTATCCTTCAAGGATACATTCTTCCGAACCATGCGCTCTTGGGCGACTGTCGGCGACTGTCTAGGACATCTGTACCTTGCCCACTCACAATCTTAAATGACAGAGGTGTAAAGCAGGGGTCTCCAAATTCAGTCCTGGAGGGCCACAAACCAGTCAGGTTGGCAGGATATCTCTAATGCATATATATATCATGCATATTCATTAGGGCTATCCCAAAAGCCTGCCAGGATTGCGGCCCTCCAGGACAGGTTTGGACACCCCTGGTCTATACAGTGTGTGTTGGCTGCAAACACCTTCCCCAACCCACACTGCCAGCACTACTGCCAGTATTGGCCTGCCAATGTGCATAATGAGCAGCAAGGTACCATGGGTATAGGTCAGACATGGTGGGCTGGCCAGGATGCATCTGCACAGGGCATAGGGCACTGGCTGTGACATTGTAGTGCCAGGCCACCACCTACACAGACAGGGTGACCTCTGTATGTGCTGCTGGGGTAGCACTCTCACCCTGAGTGTGCAGTGATGACAGCATGGCTAGGCACCCCCATAGTGCTGTATTGTGTTTCTCTCTTGTGATATATATGGGTTTCCTGTTGGGGCCTTCTCACAGAACTCTCTGTTTGTGTGTGCTGCCACCCCAGTTTTGGGTGCATGCATTTCCATCAGGGCTAACCAGCAGACTGTTTGCAGCTGGTATGTGTCTTGATGGAGTGCCTTGTAGGGTGCAGTGGCTGATGGCTTGCTGCAGGTGAATATCAGATAGTGCTGGGGTGTATCTTTGGATATCCAGGCCTAAAATCTGTCTAATATGGATGTGTGTGGAGCTGCTTGGACTGCCCTGTAGGGTGTCTGTTCCCCAGCAGGACTGGGGGTTTGATGGTCCACTCTACTGCCATGGGGTGGGGGGTACTTTGACCACCTAGGGGGTCCATGGGGGTTTCCACTAACTGAGACAGACAGAGATATCCAACATGTTTCTGCAGCACCTTCCTATCTCACAGGTTAGTACTGTTTTGGAGCTCTGTCATGGCCTCATCCAGCCATGGCTGGTGTTGTGGACCTGGTCCTGGCCGCCACATCACACCCTCAGGGTGAGCACAATACCTGCACAATGTGACGGTGTGTAGCTACTCTTTGCTGGTAGTCCACCCGCTCAGAACCCCCTACCAGGCCGAGGTGCTGTGTGGGTACACATGGACGATTCCCCCTACCAGGCCGGGTAGCTGTTGGGGTGCATTCCCCATCTTGTGTGCATCTGTGGACAGCTGATTTGCATGTGCAGTGCATCATGGGTACGGGTGGCCTAACCCTATCCTGTCTACAACAGCAGACTGTCTGTGGGGTGACGTGCAGGCTCTCTGCAGCCAGCCAGGGGCTTGCTGTCAGCTATAGAGCTGTAGCCCAATGGTTACATCACTCCCTGTACAGCCAGAAGTAATGGGTTCAAACCCACAGTGGGGCCCTTTGATAGGGCTGTCCACAGCTTTAGTTTTATTTACTGTACATATGTCTATGCCGGCAAAACCACAGACAGCTTACTATACCCATTAGGTGCCTCTGAGGGTGCTTTATAGGGCGCCGTATAGGCCACCTTATGGTTGCCATCCATATAGGGTGCACTATACATTATCCTGTGTCGCAACATACATGGTGCCCTATAGGGGACATTCTAGGGTGCCTTGGCGGACAGTGCACTGTAACATGTGCCTTACGGGCATCCGTATGTTAACACACTGTGAGAGCGGGTTTACTAGTGGTGGGAAATAAAATATAAATGGAAGGCCTCCTACAGCACTCCTCACCATGATACATACTGCCCCAGCCAGCCTTGTTCACTGGGCACTGTGAGAGGTTGAACCGCTGGCCCCTGCACCATTGGTCAGTGTCCTAACCATTGTGCTGTGGCTCTGTTCCTCTGTTTGTGCATCCGCGCGCAGCCTTGTAGCCATCAGCGCGCCATCTTGTGGCGCACTAAATTAACAGCGCGCCGCCTTATGCCGCACAACATGGAAATGCCCCTAAAATAATGCCTCAGCCAGCTGTCTTCAATGGGCACTGTGGGGAATTGAACCCATGATCCCTGCACAAGTGGTCAGTGTCTTAACCATTGTGCTATGGCTCCGTTCCTGTTATTTGCACATCAGCGCGCCACTTCTCCCTCCCACTATTGGACTGCCCCCTCACACATCAGCGCGCCGCCTTCTGCCCACCGGCTCGCCGCCTTCTGTTGCCCACATTTATCAGCGCACCGCCTTCTGCCGCCCAAACTTACCAATGCGCCGCCATCTGCCGCCCACACTAAACAGTGCGCCGCCTCATGCCGTAATGAAAATAACAGTGTGCCGCCTTCTGCCGCCCAAAATTAATATGCCTCCTAACCACTTTTGCCCATAAATGTTGGTGCCTCAGCTGGTCTTTTTTGTTGAGCGCAATGGGGGTTTGAACCCCTGGCCCCTGCACCATTGGTCGGTGTCTTCACCGTTGTACTACGGCTCTGTTGTTTGGTTTTGCAGCAGCGCCCCACTTAGCCTTCCCATGCGCTAATGTGGGCCCCGCACATTAGCGCGACACACACACGTACGGTCCGGATTTTTGCTTTTTTCTGCCTGGCCTGCCCACTCCTTATATGGCACCAGCACACTAACGGGGACCCGCACAACAACGGAGTTTAGTAAACATACCCCTAAAAGAGAAATATAAGGTGATGCCCTTTTATTGGGCTCAATAGAATTTTGGATCAGGACAGAATGAGAAAAATATGTCAGTACTAGAAAATATAACAATCATAACAAGCATTCTAATGAGAGTATGAAGGGGAAGGAGGGTGGGGGAGATGGATGAGTGGCCAGAACATGACAGGCAGTAGAGTCCTGTGGTTTATAATGATGGTACCAGAATAGACTGGAGTCATTTAACATGACTGAGACTTTGAGTTAAGGCCCATATATATATTTGCACTTTCTCACAAACAAGAAGGTGCATGTTGATGGGAGCATGAATGTAGGCTCGACAAGTCTTGCATTCAATAGGAGTTGGCCTCAAGGCCTCTGAGCAGAATGCAGACTTTGGATATTCAGTCCTGAGTCAACCATCTACAAGTGCACTTTCCTCCTTACCTCTTTTTTGGGATGCTTTCATTTTGTCTGGAGTGACTGCCGTTGTGTGTGGTTCTGACGCTACTCTTTGGGCTCTGAATGTCAGTGTTTTTAAGAGGTGTTTTGACAGGTAGTGGCAGTGGTGTGTTGATATAGCAGCTTGGACAGATTCACGAACAGCACTTTATTTGACTGCAGTTGTGTTCTTTCTTTTAAAGCAGGATTGATAATAAAAGCTCATAGCAGATAAGGTAAGATAAAGCAGTGCTGGGAAGGCTGCTCTTGTGTTTTCGGTTGGAGTAACAAATTTAAGGGGCCTCTTTACTAAAATGTCATTATTGTTTTGCTATTACTGCTTGTTAAATAGAATCATTAATCTGCAGTAAGTGCAGAGCCTGTTGAAGTATCTGTTTTAGGTGGTAAATGATGGAAGGTGTAGCCAGCATCCGCCCATGTAATTACTGCACAGGGCAGACATTTGCCACATAAAGAGGCATTTTAACGTGTGTTTTTGCACACCCTAACAACCTATGCTAACAGTTACCATGTGTTAAAAGCAGCTAGCTCAGTAGAAACGACTTGGAAACTGCTTAGTGCATGATGGGGTAGAGACCAGGTGGGTTATGGTTGGTGTGCACTGCTAACATCTGAGCCTAACTGCAGAGGTGTAGGTTCATGCTCATGGAGAGGACATGGAAAAGAAATTGCTGCAGCTGGTTGTGGCCGTTCTACATTTAGGAAGCAGAGGATGGTAATGGCATGTAGTCAGAAAGGAACAGATCTTATTTTCACTATGAAAAAATATTTTATTTGTGGCAATTTTCCATATGTGAGACTGATATGGTCTCACATTTTACCTAGAAAGGTTTGGAAGGGTGCATTAAATGCTAAATCTGTGGATAAAAAAGAAAAAAAAAGAAAAAAGAGGAATTAATTGGTAATATCCAAATTTATGAGTCTATTGGCATTTTGATAGTTGCTCGTTAATTGACAACAGTTAATTGTCCATGTTTGCATTGCTCTTATAGGGTGCTTTATACAGACATTGGGATGAACATCTTTCTGAGTTCCTTTCAGGATATTTTGGAGTTAGCTTTGAGCAATATTTGGGTTGCAGCTACAAGTTAGCCTTCTCAAACTTTAACTAGGCAGTTCTTTCCCTTCTTCTCGTTTGTACTGCTTGACTATTTTTTACTTTAGGTTTCTGGATTATGGATGAATATGCTGTTCTGATCTTTTGTCTAGATGAGTCTATCACTCTTCCTTCTGTGTCAGATGATTTGTTATTGTTTTTATTAAATACAGTATTTTAAACCTTCAATCTCTGTTTTCTCTTGCCATGAAGATTTTGTTGTTTGATTCATATTGTTACTTATTTTGGTTACTTTTAACCTCCATATTTTTAAAATATTTTTGTTGTAATATTCAGATGGTTAATAAAATCTAATCAATCTTAAACCTCAAAATTAGCAAGTCAGTGTCTTTAGTTGGGATGGAAATTAAGGTTTAAGCTCCTTAGATAAAAATGAGTTTAAGGGCTTTGTTTATTAAAGCGTATTAGCTGCTACCGTGGCGATAACGTAGAAGGCCAAATGCAGACACTGCAGCAGTTTCCTGTGATTTCTGCATTTCACATGATAGCTGCAGGAGTGGGTGGGAATGGGCAGAATAAGGGCAGAAAGTGGGAGTGTCTGCAATGTGCGATTACCACAGATGTTAACATCGCATGGTAATCCCCAAAGTTGAAGACACCATGGGTGCACCTAATGCCACCTCAATGGGTGGCATCTGCAAAGCTGTCAGCCCATGATCCCTGCATTTTTTCCATTGTATCTGCCAGGGAAATGCTGGGAATACCCCCTACAAATACTGTGGGCTTTTGCAGCTAATGCTGATTTCTTGCAGCACATCCCCCAGCATAAAGAATTCACTCTATTAAGGGAAGCATTAGCTGAAATTAAACACAGCTCCCCTAGGTACAAACTGAAAACAATCTACCACCACCCATAAAGAATCAAACATTGCAGGAACCAGTGGACCAGAGTGGGCTCTGGTAGGTTGTGACCTGTAACACAGAGACATCCTCTTCATCAAGAGATATCCCTGCACAATGCCTCCTCTGCCTTGGAAAATGAGAGTGCCCAATCAGTGGAAACTGAACTGGTCTTAAATGCGAAGGGTAACACCCAATCTACTGGTAATGTCCCAAACATGAACAAAAAAATCAAAAACTGAAAACTGTTACTACTTGAAAACTCCATTATCAGAGGGATTCACTTGTGAACATAGTCCAAGGCAAAGAAAATGGTCAAATGCCTCCCACGTTCTTCAGCCAGCAGGAATACAAGCCAAATTGTTAGCATAGTCAGTGCAGAAAGTAAGTGTTCCAAAGTTGATGATGTTATCCACTTGGGTACAAATGATCTAACTGGAAACAGTACCTCTACAGTACAAAGGGACTTCCAGATTCTAGGAGAGAAGCTTAAACCCACTGTCAACACTATAGCATTTTCAGAAATTCTTCCTATTTATGATAAGGGGGAAGAGAGGCTGCACCACATAACCAACTTTAATATGTGGCTCTAAACCTGGTGTAAACAAGAAGGATTTAGATATACAGGCAACTGGGGCAATAGATGAAACAGCAAGAGGCTGTGCTGTGTTGACTGCATCTCCCTGAGGCAGGAAAAAGTAAAAGATTTAGGCAATAAGTGGACAAGCATTTAAACTAGGGAAAGGGGGTGATGGATGGAAAACTACAAGTGCAGGACATCACTCCCAGCAAAAACATAATAACATTGGAAATAGTCATCATATTAATACACACAAGAGGGAAGAGTTGTCTGGAATAAAATCCATGCTAAATACAAGCAAGCCAATCAACAATGGCTGGAATGCAATGAACACAGATGCTCACAGTCTAGCCAACAAAGTTCCTGACCTGGAAGCCCTAATGGTGGAAATGGACATGGACATCATGGCCATTACAGAGACATGGTTTAACTAGTCACATGAATGGGATATAGCCATAGCTGTCTATAATTTATTTAGAAGAGATAAAGAAGGCAGAAAAGGAGGAGGAGTAGCCCTATATGTCAAAAACAATATTAAAGTCACTAAAATGCAGGGGATATGGGGAAAGGAAGAGCACTGTGGATTGTGTTTGAAAGAGGAGATGGCACTATCATCCATACTAGTGTAGTCCACAGGCCTCCAACTCAAATGGAAGAAATAGATATAGATGATCATTGATATTGCAAAGGTAGCCATGAAGGGAGAAGTGATTATATTAGGTGACTGTAATCTACCAGACATGGATTGGAGTATTCCTTCTGCAAATTTGGAAAAAAGTAAAAAGATTTTGGATGTCTTCCAAGAAGCATTGCTCAAACAAATGGTGATGGAACCAACCAAGGAAAGTTCAACACTGAATCTAGTACTCACCAATGGAAATAGTGTGTAAAATATCTGGGTGGATGCCCACATGAGTAGCATTAATCATCATGTGGTGTGGTTTGAGGTAAAAACCAAGGCAGAGTCTAATCATAGGAAACTCAAAGTCCTAGGGATATGTTTACTAATCGGTAGTAGCGGCTTAAGTGTGATATCGGAGCTGTGGCCCCATTGAATTCAATGGGGCCGCAGCTTAGATATCACATGGAAGCCGCTACCGCAAATTAATAAATATATTCCTTAGACCGGGGGTATTCAACCCAGTCCTCGGGGAACGCTAGGCCTGCTAGGCTTTCAGGATTCCCAGAATGAATATGCATGAGAACGATTTGCATGTTCTGCCTTCATTGTATGCAAATCTATCTTATGCATATTCATTGTGGGAATCCTGAAAACCTGACTGGCCTAGGGTTCCCCGAGGACTTGGTTGAAAACCTATGCCCTAGACTTCAAAAATGCTGACCAGTAAAATGGGAAAGTACTTGAAGGAGGAGTTGGCAAGAAGGGAGGAGATAAGGGAAGTGGAATTGCAGTAAGCTAAACTAAAAGGGACAACATATATATATATAAGGAATAAAAAAAGAGGAAAAGGAAACCTATATGGTTCTCCAAAGAAGTGACTGCACAAATATAGGCAAAAACCACTGCTGTCACAAAATTGAGAAGATCACAAACAGAGAAACACAGAAAAGAATACAGGCTAAAACCTACAGAGACAAAGAGAGAAATAAGGATAGAAAAAGCAAAGCAGAACAGATGATTAAAGATGTAAAACATGGAGACACAACTTTTTTCAGTATATTCAAGAGAAGAGGAAGATCGGAAGTGTAATTGCAAGACTCAAAAGTGCCGAGGACAGATTTGTGAAAGTGACATTGAAAAAGCAGAAATGCTAAACAAATACTACTCTTCTGTATTAATTACAGAACATCCTGGAGAAGGACCACATATGATTGACAAATATACAAATGGGAATGGAGTAGATACCACATCATTCAAAGAAGATGATGTTTTTGAACAGCTTGCAAAACTGAAAGTGGACAAGGCCATGGGACTGGATGGAATACATCCCAGGATACTGAAGGAGCTCTGAGAGGTTCTGGCATGGCCTTTAAAGGATGTTTTTAATAGATCCTTGGAGACAGGAAAGGTTCCACAGGATTGGAGAAGGCCCAATGTATTACCTCTTCACAAAAGTGGTAATAGGGAAGAGGTGACAAACTATAGGCCAGCAAAGTGGGAAAAGTAATGGAGGCACTCCTGAAAGAAAGAATAGTGGACTTTCTAGAAACCAATGGGTTACATGATCTGAGGCAACATGGTTTTACCAAAGGACAATCCTGCCAAACAAATTTGATTGTGTTCTTTGACTGGGTGACCAGAGGCCAGTAACTGCATGAGGGTTTCTGCTGCCCTAGGCAGGCCCTCCATGCCGCTTTCCCACCAAATGACTGTGCCTTTGTCCAGCATGCCATGCTGCCTCCCTTTGTGCTGAATCTGCAGTGGCTGAACTGCTGCTTCAGCGCTGTGACGGGCCTTAAAATGCCCACGCGCATGTATACTCACAGTCTGCCACTCCTTCTCCCGCTCTGAAGCAACTTTCTTTGAGCAGGCCGGAACGGTGTGCACGTGCATGGGTGTTTTAAAGCCTGCCATAGTGCTGAAGTAGCAGTTCAGCTGCTGATTCCCAGGGGATTGGGGTAGTGATGTCACCCACCAGGGTCTGTTGCCCAAGGCAACTGCCTAGCTTGCCTAGTGGATAGGCTGGCTCTGTTAAGACACACGAGAGATGTGATCTACCTAGATTTCAGCAAAGCCTTTGCTACTGTTCCTCATAGGAGGCTTATCAATAACCCGAGCAGCCTGAGGATGGGTCCCAAGGTAGTGAACTGGATCATAAATTGGTTGACAGAAAAGAGAAGGTGGAAGTAAATGGAACTCATTTGGACAGTGGCACAAGTTGCAATGAGAAGCCCTCAAGCAAGATTTTTCATGGTGGTGGCATCTCCCCATGAAGGCCCCCTCTTCATGTGGTGAGCCCCCCATGTCGTAGTGGCGGCAGCAGTGTGGCAAACTTGCTTTATCATGTTTGCTGCGCTGCTCCACTCTTGTATATTTGCCACGGGGAACGTGGGCCTGGTGGCTGTTCCCCGCCAAGACTACTTTCCCCACAGGGAATGTTAAAGAGCGGATTAGCGTGGCAAATATGTCAGTTTGTCGCACTGCTACCACTGCTGCTGTGTGTGCCTCTTTTTTGCCCAGGCCTCCCCGCAATGTGGGGGCTGCTTGGGTGGAATATACACCAGTGCATTCGGAGGAAAGGAAGGTAAGTAGTAGTATGCCCCAAGGATCGGTCCTGGGACAAGTACTGTTCAGTGTATTTGTGAGTGATATTGCTGAAGGACTGAAGGGAAAAATCTTTTGTGCAGATGGCATGAAAATTTCCTAAAGTGTGGACTCCTCTACAGGGCTGGATTTAGCTAGAGTGAGGCCCTACGCCAAGAAAAATTGTAGGCCCCCCCCCCGTGCAGTCCTGGGCCCCCCCCGTGTCCCCCCCCAAGCCCCCGTGCAGTCCTGGGCCCCCCCGTGTCCCCCCCATGCCCCCGTACAGTCCTGGGCCCCCCACCGTGCAGTCCTGGGCCCCCCCCCCGTGCCCCCGTGCAGTCCTGGTCCCACCCCCATGCAGTCCTGGGCCCCCCCCGTGCCCCCGTGCAGTCCTGGCCCCCCCCGTGCCCCCGTGCAGTCCTGCCCCCCCCCGTGCCCCCGTGTCCCTGTGCAGTCCTAGGTCCCCCCCCTGTGTCCCCGTTCTGTCCTGGGCCCCCCCCCCCTTGCCCCGCTGCTTTCCGGGGCCCCCCGTGCCCCCGTGCAATCCTGGGCCCCCCCCGTGCCCCCGTGCAGTCCTGGCCCCCCCCCCCCCCGGACAGCATCGCGGCTGTCTGAGGGGCTTCAGAGGGAGCCGGGGAAGCCCGCGTGAGGCCCCGGCTCCCTCTGTACAGCCACCAGCGTGAAGAGCCTTTTCCTTCACGCTGGCGGCTGTTTCTGTGAAGCCGCGAATGCTGGGAAAGGAACCTTTAACCTTTCCCAGCATTCGCGGCTTCACAGAAACAGCCACCAGCGTGAAGGAAAAGGCTCTTCACGCTGGCGGCTGTACAGAGGGAGCCGGGGCCTCGTGCGGGCTTCCCCGGCTCCCTCTAAAGCCCTCCGGTGGGCCCTTACCAGCTGTGGGCCCTACGCCACGGTGTACCTGGCGTATAGGCAAATCCGGCCCTGCTCCTCTGAGGGAGTGGATAACATGAGGGAAGATCTATAAAAACTTAAAGAATGGTTTAATACATGGCAGTTAAGATTTAATGTGAAGAAGTGCAGAGTTATGCACTTGGAATGAAGAAATACAAAATAATTGTATACAATAAGGGCAATAGACTGGTGTGCACAGACCAGGAGAACGACCTTGGAGTGATAGCATAACAAGGCGGTAACCAAAGTCAGAAGGGTGCTGGGTTGCATACAGAGAGGAATAACCAGCAGAAAGGAGGAAGTTGCATTAACATGCATTTAGCGTGAAAAATAAGATGCTTTAAGTGCAAATCCTCCTCAGTAATTATTAGAGGAGTCACCAGCACATTCTCCGCCATTACTGCACAGACCTGTACACTAATGCATGACACAATTAATGCAGGTGCACAAAATGCCACCCATAGAGGTATCGTTATGTGCCCTTGTGCCATCTGCTACATTGATAGCACATGCTGTACACCCCCACACTAACTGCAATGTGCTCTCCACACCCATGCACTATCCTTCCCTTGCCCATTCCATGCAATGGGCAATTAGTGCACATATTAATGGGCGGTAGCTGTCACCACGGGCTACTACAACCTATTAAAGTGTGTACTTAGCAGGTTTTATTAAAAGGCCCCTAATTTTTAGTTTGAATGGACCTGGCAAAAGTGTATAAGTCCCTGTTTTAAGCAGTAAGCCCTCATCTTTGTTAAGTTCTTATTCATTTCAAAGTATATGATAATTTTAATTCCAAAAATCGTATCTTCCTGGATAGTATTTAGTTTTCTTTGAGTACTCTGATCATAAAGTCATTGATGCTCTGGTCTGGTCTCAAAAACTGGTGTCTCACAGAGGTGTCACCACTGTCTGTTTTGTGATGTCTGATTTTATGTCCATGTAAATTGATTCTTGCCTTTATCATCTGGTCATTGCCCCAACAAAGCACCCTTCATATTTTCTGCATAGAATAATATCTATAGTATTAGAAGAGAAACGTGAATATTATATTGAATATCTTTCCCATGCAGATAACTGAAGTCCTGTGATACACACTAACCCAGTTTGCAGCTTGGTATATTGTAGATGCTTGGGCCATTCTCTCTTGTTTATTTTTATCTACTGTGGAAATCTTGTTTTTTGCTAATTTATGCTTTTGAATAGGTGGCCATTGGAAGACTAGTACTGGCAGAGCAGGGAATAGCTCTCTCAGTGACTCATTCTGCAGAAGTAGTGATGATGGGTATTTTGTATTTTATTCTCAGTTTTTCCACCTCAGGATTGAATGTCCCTATTAGGGATTCTTTCTCTCTGTGGTTTTCTTTTCTTTGTGTTGTAGTACATTTGCTCTGGGTGTTTTAAATTAAAAAGCTATTTTTCTGAAGATAATTTTAGGATTCAGGTCTTTTTATTAGACGGAGTCAATCAGGACTTTGAGTTGTTCATCCTTGTCTCTTGGGCCAGAACATGTACAGTGGTATCATGTGGTTTGTCAGTGTATAATGGACGTTTTGATATGTGAGAGGTAGACGCTGAAATTGTGCAGGTAGCTGCATGTCTGTTTGTTTCCTGTATGGTACATAGATATTTGTGGATGTCTGCTGGTAGAAGCAATGATGCTTTAGTGAAGTGATTGAGTTTGAATGTAATTTATGTTTAGTAACATCATTATTTTCTTTACTTCTTTAAAGATCATCTCCACTTAGAAAAGAAATATGAGGAATTCAGAATGGTCAATTTTATTGCTCATTTGCTGGCAATATAAAAAGAGTACGAGAAAACTTATACCAGACACGGGCGCCCCGAAGACCACACTTTTAAAAGGAATTGTCTGCCCTATGCAATCATCAGCTGTCTTCTTTTGACTCTTGTTGCTATTACACAGTAAGGAAACAATGGGCTGAAATGTATTTTTCTGCTTATGTGATCTTTTCATTTATTTCTTCATATACCTCAGCAAAGAACAGCAGTCAGACAGCAGCATCTTGGAAATAGCTCTTTCCAGAACATTCTCAGACAGAATAACTAAATCAGCTTAAAGTTGAAAAGAATTAGGATTTGATTTACTAAGTTGTATCCCCATAGACATACAATGGGAAAAAAAACTTAGTAAATCAGGGCCTAAAATTTGTCAGGGTTATGACTCATAAACCCCCCATTTCATAGCATGCTTTCTATCAAATCATTTGACACTCATCAATGATGTGCTTAAGGCTAAAATAAAAACAGAAAGGAAAGTCAAAGGGATCTTGTAGGCATTTCCAGGAATTCATGACCACTTGAAGTTCCTTTTTGGGTCCTTAACATTTTTTCTCTGTAATAAATAAATCAAATGCTAGTATATCATTTCCTGCATGGAGATGAAAGGGTCCTAGAGGAATTTTAGCAGTAGAAGGGCTTAATTCTGCAATGTTCCATTTCACAATGCACATTTATTCACCGAGATGTTTTTGATGCTGGAATAAGCACACATATCGGCTCTCTGAGTTGAAAAGTTGAATTTATAGGTCTATATTAATTTCTGTCTTTCCATGGATTTTACATTTACAGAGTTCAACATCCTATCCTGGCCTTCCCTTGAATAAGTTTATCTCCTCAGTAAGCATCCTCGTCCATTACCTATTATACAGTTTGCATGCTGTCCAAGAAATAATACAGGTGGAAACTACTATACATGCCCAACCTACTCATGTCAACACTGACAAGTCAAATAATATGGGATTATATTTGAGAAAAAAGTAAAAATTGTTCAACTTTGTGCCTGAGTCACAACTAGATGAGTGAATTTGGATCAACCCAATAACTAGAACTGTGCATTCATGAGCCCACATCCAGTTTGTTTGGGTTCCTAAGAATGTAAAGTGCATGTAGATCATTTGTTTGGACATATACCTGGGAAGTAATGCATATACAGTTGATTTGTGGACTTAAAAAATTCTAGCACACATACAATGTATGCCTAAAGTGCAAATATTTTGTTTTAAATGAGCATGGAGCAAACATTTTTGGCTACACACACCCCTACCATAACTCACTGACAATACTGTGAGCTACTATGAAGGAAATTCCTATTTTATTCTTTGGTCTCTCCTGGGTTGTAAATGCTCCGGAGGTAGACTTACTGACTGGCTGAATGGTGTATGTATGTCAGATACCAGAAGGAACCATAGTTAATGCCTCTCAGACAGCTGGATCAGAAGGAAGGTGTTTAAAAATGACTGCAAATGAAGACTCAAGGTGCCATAACTCCATAAGGGGTTGGTTCAGATTACATTCAAAGTCCAAAGCAAACGAAAGCAATTGATGGATTAAAAAGGAGTAGCCTAATGCTAGCAGTGGGCTCAGAACAAGGGAAGTCAGATTTGCATCCAGCTGCTGCTCCTTGTGATCTTGGGCAAGACTCTTAACATTCAATTGCCTCAGGTAAGGGGCTATTTTATTTAAGTTTGCTAAGCAGTTATTGTGTATTTTCATGCACGGTAACTGGGCACAAGGACCCGCGGTAACTTACTGAAGAGGAATGACATTTATTGCATACTGATTTGCGCACTAACTGCCAATCACACATTGGGGTAGCGAATGGATGGGTTTGGGTAGAGCATGGGTGTGGAGAGAATATTGCAGTTAGCATGGGGGGGACATATCACACACTGTCAATGTTGCAGTTAGCATTAGAGCAACTGAGGCCACTTCAATAGACAAGTTACTGCAGAGACTTTCCTCTTAATACACATTGGGGGTCTAGCCCCGCGGGATCAAAATCGGCCATGTATAGGCTCCTGCCCGGCTAACTCAGTCAAGGCTCCTGAATGGAGCTGCAGCGCCATGGTGTCCAGTTGCTATGGCACTGTGGCTCCATTCAGGAGCTGTAATCCCTTGCTGCTGATGACTGTCTCCTTTCCCCACAGCCCGACCCCCGATCTGGCCTCCCATGGCCTGGGCCAGGCTGTGAGGAATCACTTGCACCCACATCACCTTTTTATCTTGGCTGGACTTTCCGTTCTCCAACATCTAGGGGGACTTATTCCACATCCAAGGTGGAATAAGTCCCCCGTCCAGCCTGCCTGCCCTGGATGTAGAGGGCCAACATCAGAATCGTCCCTGTACGTCTGGGGCCGTGGACCACCCACTACTCACCCTAACTACGCCTCTTCCTGCCCTCGTCTAAGCCTCCACCTACAAACACCTTGTTTGTACAGGGAGGTTAGTTGGGGATGACAAAGGAGGCCAAAAAGTTGGGATGAATGTCCCAATGGGACGCTATTCGCGGCTCAGAATGACCCCCAATTAGGTTTAGTGCTAAATGAATGCTCAATACAAAAACTTAATGCACTTTAGTAAAAATTCCCCTTAGATTGTAAGCCTCTTAGCACAGGAAAATGCCTACTGTATGTGAATGAAACGTGCCTTAAACCACCATTGAAAAAAGGTATAAGCCAAATCCAAAAAGAAAAGATTAGAAAACCATGCAAATCATTCAAAATTAGAGAGTTAGAAATAAACTTGATTCTCATTCATTTTTTTTCACTTAGCAGTCCTCAAAAGTGAAGGCTCATTTTCGTATCATCCAGCCTTTAAATTATCTCAAAATGAGGTACTCCAGCTTTTTCTTATTGTATTTAGAGGTTAGAAAATAAAAACAGTACTCATAAAAGATTGTAATTAAAGCCATTTGCTTCTAAGTGGCCATTTTGAGTGCATCACATAGGAAAACATTTACTAAGGTCCGCTAAGCACGTACAGTGGGCATTAGTGTGCGGTTACTGTTATTGCAAGGCTGCAGTAGCTGTCACTGCACAAGCAAGTCAGCTACCATGCACTAATTCCCATAGCAACTACACATCACGTGATGGGGGGAGGATTGGTTGGTTTAGGGTCATAGAGTGGACGTGGTGAACACATTGCATTTAGTGCAGAGGGTACATATCGTGCAATTAGCATCAGTGCACGTCAATGGGTGGCATTACGTGTTCCCGTGCTGATTGCAAATGCTGCTGTTGCATGTTAGGGTACACTTCTGTTCCATAACTGCTGGGAACATGCCTGCCGCATCCCGGGAGTTAGCACTTACTCCGCGTTGAATATTATGCAAAAGCGATGTTTTATTTCATTATCGCTTAAAGGTGCTGTCATGTGGTTATGTATGTGCTATTGTGAGCTACCTAGAAATTGTTAGGATAGGCAGACTGTAAGTAAGAAAAATGAAATGAAATGAAATGAAAAGGAAACTTACCGCACCTTAGTAAAAGGGCCCCATGGTGTTACTATATGCAGGTATTTTTGTTCCTGCTTATCTTCAAATATCTTCAGGTGCATAGATATGTAGGTACAGAAGGACCAGTATACTTTGCCAATGTTTTCATGGATTCACCAGAGGCAGGTCTTGTCAAACAAATCTGATTGATTTCTTTGACTGGGTGACCAGGGAGTTGGACCGAGGGAGAGTCCTAGATGTGGTGTATTTAGATTTCAGTAAAGCCTTTGACACTGTTCCTCACAGGTGACTTATAAACAAACTGAGCACCCTAGGGATGGACCCTAAAGTTACTACTTGGGTTAGAAATTGGTTGAGTGGGAGGTGACATAGTGTACAGGTAAATGGAGCTCACTTTGAGGAGAAGGAAGTTACCAGTGGCAGGGCCGGATTTACCCATACGCCATGTACGCCATGGCGTAGGGCCCACAGCTTGCAAGGGCCCACAAGAGTCCCCATCCGTCGCTCTCTAGAGAGAGTTTAAAGTCCGGCAGAGATTTTTCCGTGGTAGCGAAAACGCATGAAGTCGCAAGCTCGGCCGGAGACGCGCCTTCCCAGGCCCCCGTCTCCCGCCGCAGTGAACATGGGGCTCCGATTTGTATGCTGCCTCCGATGGCGGCGGCCATCTTACCCGGCTCCTCTTCACTTCCTGAGCCGTCGACGTCACTTCCGGCCAGCGTCAGCCTTCCCCTCGCTCCAAAGTGACAGCGCCGACCGCCTGCTTCAGCCTCAGCCTCCACGATGCCGGCAGCCTGCTCAGCTACACCAGGTCCGGAAGCGGTAGGTGCGGTCATTCTTATGGGCCAATTCTTACGCTTCGAGCGGAGCGGGGCGGGGGGGGGGGGGGCCGCGGGGGGGGGGGGCCACAGTCGGGGGCTCGAGCACAGTTGCTTGCAGCAGAACGAACACACTGACATCACACCCATCGCGAGGACAAGGCACATGCAAACCACGCGAGCATTACCGGGGTAGTCCTTGCCTGTCTGCTATTGGTTTGTTTTCCTTGATTTCCTTGAGGCTTCCCAATTGCCCCTGGCTTCTCTGTACTGGGGTTGCTAGTGCTACTGCTTAGGCTACAGGCTACAGGCTACAAGCTCAGGGGTTTTTCCTGGTATAACTTACCTAACTGAGGCTTCAGGCTGCGCTGCATGTAGGTTAGTGCATATAGACTTGAGGCTGCATATAGGATACCTGACCTAAAACTGGTCCGTCCACTCATCTTCATGAGGTTCTAACTGCATGCATCAAAAGCTTTTTTTTTGCCTGTCCGCTATTGGTTTGTTTCCTTGAGGCTTCCCAATTGCCCCTGGCTTCTCTGTACTGGTTGCTACTGCTTACTAAGTGCTTAGGCTACAGGCTACAAGCGCAGGGGTTTTTCCTGGTAGAACTCAAGCGCTCTCAGTCTCTCTAAGTCCCCCCTTACAGTAGTCATGAAAAAATATGAAAGTGGCGCATCTAAACGAAAAAAGAAAATGCTAGAAAACGAATCAACCACCAAAATTCCCAAGATTACCAGCTTTCTTCTTCCATCAACGAAAATTCAAGCTGTCTCAGAATCAGAATTTTTGAATGTGAATGACGCGGCTACTCCACATCTTTTGGATACTACTGACACTACTCCTCAAACTTCCGATACTGCTGATGTTACTCCACAACCCGATGTACCTGAGGAGAATATTTCTAGTTCTCCACCACCACCACCTCATGATGTGGGTCTCTGGAAAACATTCCTTCCAGCTTCTGACGTCGATTATTGGATTGTTAATGGTCCAGCTGCATGTCAACATCACGATGATAGTTTCATGTCATCAGAAAGAACTATGGGAAATAGAACACGCCGTTTTGCGAAGGAATTTCTTTACGGACGAAAAGCAAATGATGAGAAGTATTACCGAGACTGGCTGCTTTATTCGCCATCAAATGGGAACATTTACTGTTTTTTCTGTAAGTTGCTTTCAAGGTCCACGTCGCAGTTTGCCTCCTGTGGATTCAACGATTGGAGCAACTGCGGTAAAGTGATCAAGCTTCACGAAAGTAGTGCAGAACACCGAGCATCACTCAGTTCCTGGTTAGCACGTGTTTCAGCGAAAGGGTGCATCGACGAAAAGCTTCAGAAACAGATGAACGAAGAGAAGATATATTGGCAGTCAGTTCTTCGGCGTGTTGTTGAAGTGATAAAGTTCCTTGCTCAACGTGGCCTAGCATTTCGAGGAGATACCGAATTATTTGGTTCTGTGCAAAACGGAAACTATCTGGGAATTTTGGAACTTTTAGCCAAATTCGACCCCTTCCTTGCCGACCATATATCTCGTTTTGGAAATAAAGGAAGTGGAAAAATTAGCTATTTGTCTTCCACTGTATGTGATGAACTCATCGAGCAAATGGGACAAGACGTGTTGGCTGTCATTTTAAATGAAATTCACGACGCGAAGTACTATTCCATATGTATTGATTCCACTCCAGACGTTAGTCACATTGACCAACTAACTTTTATTGTGCGCTACGTTAACAAGTTTGGTGAAACAACTGAACGGTTTCTAAAATTCTTTCCAATTGAAAGTCACAAAGCCGACAGCCTTTACCAAGATGTGTTGAATATACTAAATGAAATGTCATTGTCTCTGGATAACTGCCGAGGACAAAGCTACGACAACGCAGCAAACATGGCTGGGAAATACGCCGGTCTCCAAGCAAAACTGAGGGAAATTAACCCAATGGCTGACTACATACCTTGTGCAGCACATTCATTAAATTTGGTTGGAGTTGCTAGTGTAAATTGCTGTCTGGACGCTGTTAACTTTTTTGGTCTCGTCCAAGAACTGTATGCGTTTTCGGTTGGTTCAACAAAGCGGTGGAGTTCATTGACATCAGGACTCACACCGAACGAAAATGGACGAATTCTGACTTTGAAAACTTTATCATCTACCCGTTGGCATTGCCATTCAGAGTCCGTGAAAGCACTACATCTCAACTATGCCAACATCTATACTATGCTGAATAGTATCGCAGAAAATGAAGACGAGAAGGGTGATGCCCGACGCTTAGCAGCAGCCTTGGCGGGTAAAATGTGTCTGTTGGAAACCGCATTCATGTGTGTTCTGTGGCACAAGATCTTGCAGCGATGTCAAAAAATCAACACTGCCTTGCAAAGTGTGTCTATTGACATCAGTGTCGGCGTTTCTTTGTTTACTTCTTTGGAAACATTCGTTGCTGGAATGCGTGATGACTTCGACAACCTGGAGAAAGAAGCAAAAGAGCTCATGGAGGACATCCAACAAGACTACACCTCTCGTTTCATTCGGAATCGACCAAAAAGATGCCAGGTTTTTGAAGAAGCAGGTGAGCCGAATGCTGCTTTACAAGGTGCACAAAAATTCCGTGTTGAGAGTGTATATGTCATACTTGACAAACTGCTTGCATGTTTATCTCAACGCCGGAATGCTTACAAGCAGATTTCTGAAGACTTTGCTTTCATCAAATCACTGAAGGAGAATGATGTTGGCTCTCTCAGAGAAGATGTAATCCATTTGCAGCAAAAATACAATTGTGATCTGGAAAGCGGGTGTGAAGAGGAATTTGTGGCATTTTCTGGAATGGCCGCGGATTTGAATTTGGATCGTGACCCCCAAAACCTACTGAAATGGCTGAAAAAAAATCCTGTAGTGGATTCAACATTTCCGAATGTTTCCACTGCCCTCCGCTTGTTTTCAACGCTTCCCGTGACTATCTGCGAAGGGGAACGTTCTTTTTCAAAGCTTTCCCTGATAAAAAATAGATTTCGTTCTACGATGACGCAGAAAAGACTGAATTCTCTGGCAGTCATGTCAATTGAAAATGACGTTACTTCTGCGTTGACTTTTGATACAATTATTGAAAAGTTTTCACAAACTAAATCGCGAAAGAAAACATTTTTGTAAGTGGTAAATGGGCTGATGGGGGGGTTAGGACTGGTAATGGGTTATAGGGGGCTTAAACTGAAAATGGGGTGATGGGGGTTAGGACTGGAAGTGGGTTGATGGGGGGGGGGCTAGGACTGGTATTGGGTTGGGGGGTTGCTAGGACTGGAAATGGGCTGATGGGTGGCTAGGACTGGAAATGGGCTGATGCAGGGACTAGAAGGGAATGGATGCTGGGTGAGGCTGGAACTAGAAGGGAGCTGATGTTGGCGGAGGATTAGAATGGGATGGGGCTGGAAGAGTAAAATGGAGAAGGGAAAAATATTTTGTGTGGGAGGGATAAAAAATCTACAATTGGCCGGGTACTGGGAGAGTAAGTGGGGATTGAGGATGGAGGGGTAAAATTTGAGTGGATGAAATAGGAATGAGGAAAGAGCAAAAGGAGAAAGATTAGTATGTTAAAGCAGATGTAGAGAGAGAATGGAAAAAAACTAGAAGAGAGAAGAAAGGACAAATGGACAGCAGACGATGGAGAGTTAGCAGAAGACACGAAGAAACCAGAAGAAAGTGGCTGGAGCAATTGCAGCTGGAAAAAAATGCACAAAAGGTAGAAAAATATCTCTTTATTTTGAATTTATTAATTGGAATATGTCAGCTCTGGTAAATGTGCATCATTAAAGTCTGCGCTTTGTTTAGTACAAGAACAAATTAATGTATAGTTTTATTTCTACAGTGTTGTACATTCCAAGTTTGGCTTTTGGGATTCCCAGTTTAATTATTGTCTTCCTGTTTCTAAATTGTGATTACTTGTTTGGTGATGGTCTATGTTCTGCATGTGTAACTGAGCTGAGGTGTTCTGTTTATATAATTCCTATTTGACATTGCCACTTGTTCTCTTTCCCCAGTAGGTCATGTTTTGTTGTTCTCTGAAATGTATTGGTTTAATATTTGCAGTGTTGCCTTTTGATTGGTAGAGTATGGTGCTTTGTAAGTCCTGGTAGTGCTGTTAGGATATGGCAGGTTTGCTATGGGTTGGCACTGGATTATAGTAATGTAGAAATCTTTTAGTCTTTCTTTATCCATACACTCATTAAGAGGCACGTTTACTAAAAGTTAGTATATGGTAACATTATGCAAATAGTTATGCAAATGAGGCCCCTT
Organism: Ichthyophis bannanicus; assembly: GCA_033557465.1. Lineage (NCBI taxonomy): Eukaryota > Metazoa > Chordata > Amphibia > Gymnophiona > Ichthyophiidae > Ichthyophis > Ichthyophis bannanicus. Next base: position 388,669,940 of record CM066038.1, on the reverse strand, counting down.
ATGCAAATGAGGCCCCGCACCCCCCTTGGGCCGCCCCTGCTGGGGGCCCACAATTTTTGTTGGCGTAGGGCCTCACTCAAGGTAAATCCGGCCCTGACCAGTGGTGTACCCCAGGGATCTGTCCTTGGTCCGATTCTTTTTAACATTTTTGTTAGTGATATAGCAGAAGGACTGTCGGATAAGGTTTGCCTCTTTGCAGACAATACCAAAATCTGCAATAGAGTAGACACCCAGGAACATGAGGAGGGTTCTAGCTGAGCTTGAAGAATGGTCTAGAATTTGGCAGTTGTGATTTAATGTTAAAAAATGCAAGGTCATGCATTTGGGCTGCAGCAATCCAAGGGAGCGATATAGTATAGGAGGTGAAGTACTTTTGTCCACTAAAGAAGAGCGGAGCCTCAGTGTGGTTGTGTCTGGTGATTTTTTAAGTAGCTAAACAGGTAGAAAAGGCGACAGCAAAAGTTAGAAGAATGCTTGTGTGCATAGGAAGAGGAATGGCTAGCAGAAAAAAGGAGGTGATAGTGCCTCTGTATTAGTCTTTGGTGCAACCTCATTTGGAGTATTGTGTGCAATTCTGGAGACCACACCTTCAAAAGGATATACAGTAAACAGGATGGAGTCAGTACAGAGGGTGGCTACTGAAATGGTTAGTGGTCTTCATTATAAAGCATATGAGGACAGACTTAAGGATCTTAATAAGTACACCTTAGAGGAAAGGCGGAATAGAAGTGATATGATTGAGACGTTTAAATACCTCCATGGCATAAATGCACAGTTGAAAGCAAGTTCTGCTATGAGGGGACATGGGATGAGGGTGAGAGAGGATAGATTCAGGAGTGATATGCGGAAATATTTCTTCACGGAAAGAGTGGTGGATCCATGGAATAGTCTCCCAGTGGAAGATGAGGACAGTAGAGATGAGGACAGTATCTGAATTCAAAAAAGCATGGGACAAACACAGATTTATTTATTTATTTATTTATTTTAGTTTCTTATATACCGCACTTTTTGAGATCAGCGCGGTTCACAGGGAACAATAACAAAACCAGAACAACAGGCTGTTCGGTATTACATATAACAGGGGTGACAACTTGGATCAAACTGGGAGAACTATATACATGGAATATGTAGTCTGTTAACTAGATAACATAATCGAACTATGTACATGATTTAGCATGGTTGTTGGGCGAGAATGAAGAGAGTAAGAGAACAAGAAAAAAAGAAAAAAATTGGAAGGATAAGTGGTGGGACTGTTAAGCTATGTTTTATGTGGGGTAGTATTTGGTGAATAGGATGAATTTAATGGCCTTTCTGAATTGGGTTAAGTCGGCTATGGCACGGATGTCGGAAGGGAGGGAGTTCCAGCATTTTGGTGCGCAAAACAAGAAAGCTCTGTTCGCTGTAGATAGATTGCATGTTATTATGGCCTTTGGTACTGCTAAGGAGTTTAGTGCTGCCTGTCTTCTAATTCTGTTTGATGGAACTAATTGGATGAGCTCAGAAAGTGAGTTTGAGGATATACCCTTGATGGCCTTGAATGTAAGAATCAGGGTTTTGAATATTAGCCTTCCATGTATGGGGAGCCAATGGAGCTGTTTGAGAATAGGAGTGATATGTTCACTTTTGGAAACTCCTTGAAGAATCCTTGCAGCAGTATTCATAGCGAGCTGTAATGGGCTCAAGGTGGATTGTGGGAGCCCTTGAAGAATTGAGTTGGCGAAGTCAAAATGTGGTAAGATTAATGCTTGGTAAATGGTTCTGAAGTCTTCTGGGTCAAGTAGGGAACGAAGGTGCTTGAGCGTGCGTATCTTGAAGTACACAGCTTTTACGATATTGTTTATGTGTGGTATCATGTTGAGCCGATGGTCAATTGTTACTCCGAGGTATTTTATTGTTTCCTTGGTGTATAGTTCAGCACCCTTGACGTTTATATGTGGTGGTGGGGTGAAGTTGGGGTCTCTGGAGATAAAGAGAACCTCAGTTTTTTTGTGCTGAATACGGAGGTTTTGTGACAGGAGCCAGTCACAGATGATCTCTAAAGGAAAATAGGGGACTGTTGTAGTTGTTGATATGGAAGGACAGACTAGATAGGCCATGTGGCTTTTTTTGTCATCATTTTTCTATATTTCTATATTTATTTTATTTATTTATTTAGACAGATTTGTATACCACCTTATCCTACAATCAAAGTGATTACATAACGTTACATGACATTTGGAGGGTTACATTTAACAAGTGGGCATTTTACAACATTTAACATGAGGGTATTTAACAACACTTAGACATCACAGGTGGGTTACATTTAGCATGAAGGGTACTTAAGAACGTTATACAATGAATTTGTAGGTCTAGTTTGGTATTGAGTTGGCGGGGGTAATTACACCATTCAGGTTGAGACTATTGTTTGTCTGCTTATAGGTTTCTGTAAAGAGTAGAGTTTTAAGGTCCTTGCAGAATTCTGTAATGTCTTGTATTGCCCTCAGGCTTGTTCGGAGGGAGTTCCATATTGTGGCTGCCAGTAGTTATGGAGCTCTTCTTGAGGTATTCTGCTTAGTTTGTGGATGTTTCTATGTTCTTTCTACGGTTGGGTTTTGGGGTGAAAATACATGTCTATAATTGAACAATTGATATCCACATATGTTTTCTCACACAATCCAGGTACTCCCCCAAGAATACCTGCTTTAACATTGGATAAGTACAGTCACGTGACAAAACAACGTGACTTTTATATTCAGGTGTTGTGTGGGGCAATTTTCAAATTCAGGTATCGAAACTCACAAATCAAGTGTCTAGATGCCTTGAAAATTGTTCTCCTTATCACTAGATACACATAAAAAACCTGTTCCATCTATGTTTTTTTATTGCCCCACGAGGAGAAGATTGCCAGACCTGCACTGACTATGTAACAGTGGAGCAAACTGCACATTTGCCATGGTGATGGCAGCCACTACTGAAAAAACTATAGACAATTTTTGCTCTACTACAATGTGCCATTTCTTTATCTTAAAAAAAACAACCCTAAGTTGATCACTAAAATTTTCCACAAAACAATGCCTTTTACCATTTTATGAAGATACTGCAGTCATATGAGAAATTTTACTGCAGCATAGTAACCAGTCCCAATAATATCTTCAATTGATGGAGTATCATGACATTTATTAATATGCTCTTTGATGTTTTGTTTTCCTTGTTGATTGTTGCGGTTTTTTTGTCTTTCACCTTTTTTTCAGAGTTATACGTGCCTCACCTTACTGGATTTATTGTTGTTTCATTCATTCCTTCCTTATGTGAACCTAGAATTTGTAATTATGTATGTCTGTTATAATAATCATGGATGTTGTTCACAATTATGATGTATTTCCTTGAACAGCGGTATACCAAATGCAAAATTAAACATATAAAAATATAAAATTTAAGGCAAAAGGACTCAACTTGTAGAAATATTTGTGGATAGAAACAGAATGAAACCATTTCTACCTGCTTTGTCTGTGGTTTAGCAACACTACATTATAAGATATCATAGATCAAAAGACTAATTTTCCAGGCTGGTACATTTTGTGTTCTAATAATGAGAAAGACGCATGGTCTTTCAGTAATGAGAACAGTTCTCTGTACCTTGCTATCAGACTGACGCAATTAAATTTGTGAAGTAGGTCTTCAAGAAGGATACTTGTCTGAGTTTCATTATAACGTACTGCTATGGCACTATAATCATGCAATCTAAGGAGGAATCAGCAGTTAGAAGAACAGTAAATGTAGTTTCTGGTCTAACAAGCAGTAGATACGATCTGGAACTTTAATGGGAAATTTGTCATGGTTACCTTTCAGAAGGGCACCTCAATTAGGATGGAGAACAAAACAACAGATAAAATGGCCCTTCAGGAATGGGTTGAGGTCTCCAAAAATAAAGTTATCATTCTCCATGTTACAACCCCCCCCCCCCCCCCGATTCATAATAATTTGAATTATCTAAAAATTAAGGATTAATGCTCAGGAAAAGTTTGCTGATAAAGAAAACATGTTCACTGTTTAAAATTGGTAGTTAACTGAAAGATGAGTCCTTCCCTGAAGTTTTGGAAAGCGAGAAGATCGCACACAGAAAAACGCACATGCAAATAGCTATTCCTTAGCATATTTCTCTTTGTGCAAACTTTCATTTTCCAGTCTAGATGGAAGGGATATTTATCAGTCTCTTTCTTTCTTTAAAATGGCTTATACCCACCATATCATTAAATTCAAGGCAGCTTACAAATGAATGCACATAATCATACTACAGTAAGAAGAAACAAAACACAATGCAATTTTCTTGAAGGAAGTAGGCTGCTGTACAAAAGCAGGGATGAGTGTGAACGTGATAAATATTTCTATGTAACTTTTAGGTAATACATCTTCTGACAATGCTTAAGATTTCAAACTTCTGAGTATCTCCAGTTACATTAATTCTCAAACAGGCTAAATGAAAGACAGACAGAAAAATCAGTTACTCCGAATGGTTGCATCAACCAAAATGTTATTTGGCAAATGTGCACGATATACATTCTTGCAAAAACATGTAATGGCTCAGTTATTTTTAATAAATGGACTTCCATAGATTTACTATTTTTTGAATTGCACATTTCAAGAAGATGTAGTCAAGATTGAATGGCCATTATGCAAGAAAGGTAGGGCTTTAATTTAAGGTGGAACATAAGAACTGACTTGAAATTGCACTCAGGTCATTTTTGGTGTGGAAATTTCATTTTTCCAGTAAAATAATGCCCAAAGGGCACAAAAACCTCAATGATTTAGGCCCACATTACTTATGATATCATGCAGTTAAATGAAAAACAATTATGGCAGTCAAGTCAAAGGTCATGAATGTCATGCTATTTATTAACTACCTCAAAAAGTATGTAACTTTATATATGTTACATATACCAGCACCAAAACTGCATGCCTGAAGATATATAGTCTAAATTAGATTGAACTACAACTTAAAAAAAATAAATGGCAGATGTGAAATGCATACTTCTATGTTTGTCAAAGGTAGTAACGTTGAAATACATTTTAATAAATGGTTCTTTGCTATTGCTTTGCTATATTTCCTAGCTGTGGTTTTGTGACAGGAATGTCCTTCCCTTATACCTGATTTCTAGTAGCTATTGATCCTGGAGTAAACTGTTGTTTTTTGGTTTTGGAATTTTTTGTAGATTATCATTCGTTTCATTGAATCAACAAAAGAATAAACTAGAGACTGCATACATTTTAATGACCTACGTTATCCCCCAAGTTCATGAATGATACTTCTGGCTTGTGTGTTTATCTCTGTAATAAAAAACATGCATCAGAATTTGAGTCTATGGTATTTACTATTGCAAATGGAATGTGTACCTTTGAATCAGGGCTGATGGCAACCCAGCAGCTCCTGAGTTTTCTTGGCAGAAGTAGAATGCCAGGCCTTTTTTCTGAGACAATGGAGGGTTAATTGACTTGCTGAAGGCTACTAGGAGTGCTAGGGAGAACTGAACACTGGTCTCTTGGTTACCAAGTCAGTGCTCTAACCACTAGGTTGCTACTACACTTCATTTATTTGCCACAAAACCCATTGTTTCAAATGGATTTTCAAGTAGATAATGTGTGATAGTACCATAAAATAGGCACACAAACACCTTCCTCTCTACACTCTTAACAAATAAAGCCATTAAACTCACAATTGTGGCAAAAAATATGGCTGCAACTTTATTTCCCACATCAATAGCACTTAACAATAGTAACAGTCTATTTTCTCCTAGCAGGCATCTCTCATAACCATTAACAATTTCTTTACATGGTGCCATCCTTTTAGCCTGGCACTACAACATGCACTACTCGGTGCTTACCTAGCCATAAACGGATTCTGAAGAATTCTGTTGTCTGCCTCTCCCTATGCATAGCCTGTGGTGATGCCAAGTCATGCCCCCTACCCACCTGCTGGTACACGATGATATTGCACGCTATCCTCCATCTCTCATATTGCCTTGAATTTCAATCACAGGCTGATTCTGGGCTTCACAGGTCCCTTACACCACCACATGCAGTGACAGCCTCCAGCTAATCACCACTCCCTACAAAAGCTGAGGCCTCCTTGCCACTATAGCAGGCCTCTAAAAGATCCTGCACTGTACTCAAAAAGATGGCCAGGTCTAGATCAGAAAAATGAATGTCACTGGGGCAGTCCATAGGCTAAGGTCCACTCCTATTTCCCCATGGGCCAATTGTGGCAGCAGCGAGTAAATGCTTGCTCCATCAGAAAAACCTTGCAGGTGAAATTGAACCGCCTGATAAAGGACTACACTTGCCACAGTGTCAACTTCCTATGTCCCTGTTCTTCGGTGATTGCTGTACACAATGTTTAAACTTTGTCCTTGGGACCATACACACTGAATCCAACTCAATTTCCAGAAAGATAAGCTCATACAAGGACTCTCCAACTTCCCAATAGCCAATGGAATGCCCAACTCAGAGGCTACTCTTCCAAAGGCCTCCACAAGCAGAACACAATCTGCTGACCCTGCCATCTCTTCAAAAAGACAATCATTCAGATAATGCAAGTGTATCCTTACCAGCCACCTCTGCACCACTCAATGAACAAAAGTTGACATGGCCTTAAAACAAGCAAATGCTACAAAGCAGCTTATAGGCATGCACCTATCGAAATAACAGAACCTTTCAAAACAAAAACCCACCAAATAAAAGGAATATGGATTGACTGAAACCAAGTGAAATGCCAACTCAGTATCAACTTTCACCATAAAAGCACCACAGCCCAAATGTAAAAAGCATGAATACTGAACCTGATCTAATGAAACATACTGTACCATACACAAACTGGGATCAAAGAAGGAGTACATGCCACATCCAAAAGGGAACGAAAGGTTGTGGATGAGGTCAGGGGTGGCCCAAGGAGGATGCAGGACCATGTGTGGAGACTCATTGCGGGGCCTCATTTGCATGGATATTTGCATAATGTTAACATGTGCTAACTTTTAGTAAACATGCCTCTTAATGAGTGTCTGGATAAAGAAAGACTACCAGATTTCTACATTACTATACTCCAGTGCCAACCGCCAGGCACATTAGGAAGTATTATAAACATTCCCCGTTTAGAACCCATAGCAAACCCGCCTTATCATAACAGCACTGCCAGGACTCACAAAGCACCAAACACTACCTATCAAAAGACAACACTTCAATATTTGCAAATATTAAACCAATATATCTCAAAGAATACTAATACATCTCCAATTGGGGAAAGGGAACAAGTGTCATTATCAAATAGAATCTACATGAATAGAATACCTCTGCTCGGTTACACATGCAGAACATAGACCGTCACCAAACAAAGAACAAGGGGTCACAATTTAGAAATAGGAAGATAATAATTAAACTGTGAATGTACAACAACACTGGAGAAATACAACTATAGATTAATTTCCTCTTGTACTAAACAAAAACACAAAGACATTACCACCAAGTTCTCAAATGATAGCTCTGGAAGCACCCCACAATGCACTCCAAACACAACTCTTTCTCAAGTTTCTCCTGTGTTATCAATCTGTTCTCATAAAGTGTGCATTATGGTTCACATGCTGCAACACTGGACCTGAGAATGGATTTACAAATCCTAGAAAAAAATCCATCCCAAAAGAATTGTGCCACCACCTGATTGGGATAGGACTACAACCAGCACCCTAGTGCATTCAGTTTTAATGTGGAAAGGAGTCTTGGCAAGCCACTCTGGACCCAACTGGTATTCTGACCTTCCCCCAAGAACAGCAGAAGACCAAATGAGGGGTTCCACACATGCTGCATTGATGCCAGAAACTGCATGCCGGGAACTCCTCCCTGCCTAGATTGAAGTGGAAGTAGAAGTTAGTGGTAACTCCTGACCTCTGGCTAAATGGAGCCACTGAGTCAGCTCCACCCCAGGAGAGGAGGGAAGTGGCAGGCTTCCCTTGAGCCTGCATCCACCTGCCAAGTCCTATAATTGTCAAGCCACCAGAGGTATGTAACACACCGCTTGGGAGGGAAGATCGGGGGTCGTGGCTGCGGGGAATGAAGCTCCCTTGACTGAGTTAACCGGGGAAAGGCCTGTATGTGCAGGCCGACCAGAATCAGGGTCCCGGCCTACACGTTCAGGCCTGGACATGATTCTGATCCCGTAGGACTAGTCATGCCCCACAGGATCAGAATCTTGGCTCACTCTGTGCGTCCGGTTCTGACTGGGTGCACAGAGGGCTGGCACAACCAAAATGGAATCGGGCCCATAGTATGTAATGCAGTCCACCCCCCCCCCCCCCCGATGCCAAATTTGACACTATTCACAGCTACTCAGGCCCCAGAGACTGCAGTTGGCAATTTCCTGTGTGGTCTGCCCATGTCGAATCCAATGTCACATTGATGCCTCCTTAATGTGAAGGCCTCTCACCAACAACAGATGCAACATCAAGATTCCGTACCCAATGATGGCACCTCTGATCATAGGTAACAATAAAGCACTGAGAACAGGAATAAAACCAGAGCAAACAGCTGGTTTCCCCACCCCCATGACCCTGCTAGTCAGCCCACCCTGACTACTCCTCCCCATGCTATCCAGCACCTACCATCTGATCACACTCCTTCCAATCAGCCTCTCCCGTACAATCTTCCTTTTCTCACAACCCACCCTTGTCATGGTTGCCACTCCTTTCTCAGAAGGAACTTGTCTATGTTAATGTGCCCACAGTTTAGTCCTATAGTAAACTTTGTCATACACTAATAATTAGGATTCAGAGCCTCAGGGGGTCATTTTAGAAGCTGTTTGTGATTTTCTTGTCTGAAAATGCCCATTCAGATGTGCCAATCACATTCATATCCCAAAAGTCATTTTTAAAAGGCCTGAAATGATACGTGTTTGGCATAATCACATCTATGTCACATGGGGGCATCTTGGAAGTATATCTGGGGCAATGTGTAAAAGATCCACGTTTATATCCAATTTTAGAATGGCACTACATGTTTACGAGCGCTGGCAGACATGTTTGTCTATACCTGTTCCCAGGCATGAATAGGTAATTCAAAAGTGCCTATTATGGCCAGCAAACAACAGTAAGGAGAAGAGGAGAATGCTTTCTGACTTCCTCAATACCTTTTGCCCCCTCAAAAAAGCAAACAAAAAAATACAGTACAGAGGCATTTTTGTGAGCCGCCATGCTGCTGCATGTTTCTGCTTGCAAAATGGTAAGCTGGGATGTGAATATGGCAACAGATGCACATGCATATAACCGAGGTATCCGTATGCCGCTCCTCTTGCCTAGCAGCAGCCTTCCTACCCCTCCCCCTGTCCCTCCCCCCCTACCATCCGGGCCCAGATTTGCTCCGTGCCCACCCCCCCCCCTTCCACCCCATATCTTTCAGTACAAAACACTCACACACCGTAACTTTGGTAAACAATTACTTGGTCGCAGCTTTATTACTTTATTGCAAAACCGGCCCAACATGGGCCAACTGAACATTCTTAAGGTGAACATTGCCCCCCCCCACCCCATTTCCGGATGATGCCCCCCCACCAGCCATTTATAGCAAAGTGGTGCATCATCCTCCCCCCATTCCCCTACCGCCCGCCTCGCCATGTTATTAGCAAAGGCCGGCAAGTTGCCTTCCACCGGGCAGAGACCACAACTGTGATGTCTCTCCCAACCTAAGGAGCACTACTGCTCCCCTGCCAAGCGGCATTAGCCTCAAAAGCCCCACCGGGTCGGCGAGCGCCAGCTCGCTACCCCCATACCGCCAAAACAACTGAAAACTACCCCCATACCCAGCTGCGATGACCCCCCACCTCCCTCACCTTTACCACCAGAATACGAAGGAGAGTGGGTAGGGACACCTTTTCTTGCAGTGATCAGGCACAAAGAGGGAGAATGCACGCCGGCGATCTCCCTCGCACACTTATGACACACCCACAACCGGCACCAGCGCCAATCATCATGGCCCCACGTCTCTTACGTGGAAGCTGGTGCTGGTGCCTACAGCGCGTCCTAACTTCCCCCCCCCCCCCACCTGCCACATGCTGCTGCCGCAAGGATAGCTGGGCCCCGGGAACCCGGTTATAAACCGGCCTCGGGACCCTGCCCAGCGGCGCGGCAATATTAACCTAGGTATCCGGATGCCGCTCCTCTTGCCTAGCAGCAGCCTTCCTACCCCTCCCCCTGTCCCCCCTCCCTACCATCCGGGCCCAGATTTGCTCCGTGCTCACCCACCCCCTTCCACCCCATATCTTTCAGTACAAAACACTCACACACCATAATTTTGGTAAACAATTACTTGGTCGCAGCTTTATTACTGTATTGCAAAACCGGCCCAACATGGGCCAACTGAACATTCTTAAGGTGAACATTGCCCCCCCCCACCCCATTTCCGGATGATGCCCCCCACCAGCCATTTATAGCAAAGTGGTGCATCATCCTCCCCCCATTCCCCTACCGCCCGCCTCGCCATGTTATTAGCAAAGGCCGGCAAGTTGCCTTCCACTGGGCAGAGACCACAACCGTGATGTCTCTCCCAACCTAAGGAGCACTGCCGCTCCCCTGCCAAGCGGCATCAGCCTCAAATGCCCTGCTGGGTCAGCGAGCGCCAGCTCGCTACCCCGCCACCGGCACAAGGTAGACCACTATCCTTGTGCCGCCCCCCCTAAAGAAAGCTGCGACCAACAACAACCATCAAGGGCTTCCTGCCAATCGTTCAGCAACAGATCTTGTCCAACCGGGGCAAGATGCACCCCATCCAAGCGGTACAAACCAACACACCTGACCTCCGCCCAAGAGTGCAACACCTGCAGCCCACCTGTTTGCTGAACCCATCGCCCTATCTGCCTATTGATCTTGACCAAACCCCGCGACCACCGCCGCTGCATCCAACACGCGGGATGCGGGATGATGTCTGACCAAATGATGGCCACACCCGGAAGTAACTCCCGCACCAGACCAATGTCCCTCTGAACAGTTCTGATAATCTGCCAACAGGACCAGCTCTCCAAATCGTTGCCACCCAAGTGGATCAGGATCCCAACTGGCCGCTGTCGCTGTGCGATCTTCGCCTGAACAAAGGCCACAAGTTGCCACCACCGCATGCTGCTTTGTCCCATCCAACACAGCCGCACTCCGGAGTCCACCAGCCCGAGATGAAGGCCCAATGGCCACGTTGCAGTCCTTCGCTCAGCCCAGTAAATGAAGGAATGACCAGTCACTGGAGCACACGCCATCTGAAAGGACAAAACGGACTGCCACCAGCAGGCAACTCTGCAATAGGAAAGAAAACTGTTAGTACCCCCCCCCCCCCCGCATGTAACTGCAAATTACCGGCCCAGCATCGGTCACCGAAGGGCGAACATACCCCTCGTACACATCTGAGCGCCACCTTCCTATCCGCTGGATGACCCGCCCTTCGAGTCCAGCTGCAGCCGCACTCGTGGCCACTCCAATCCGGAATGAGTGCGATGCATAGCTCAGCTCGTCATAGCCCAAGAACCGCAAAGCCAAGTGCAACACAGCCATGAATTGGAACTGCGTTACTGGCCTACCGTCCTCATGGATGAAAAAATAGCGATGCGCAACTGAGCGCCACTGCAAATACTTCCGCAAGGCCTGCACTGGACAAGATGGCAAGGGAAGGATAGCGCTCAAGACCACCCAACCACCCTTACCCATCTGATCAGTTTTGGACCGCGAGATAAAAATACGGACCTGAGACGCCTCCAACGTCACGTGCTCAAATTTGAGACCGCCGAATGCGCTTATTCGTGCAGACCGAGGCACGAGTTCAGACACGCGAAATGCCCCAAAAAATGCAGTCACGAACAGCGCGTGGAACAAGATGGACTCGAAACTTGAGGCAGCGACGCGAGGTAGCACCTCACAAATCCGCAGTAAAAGTTCATGGGAAACCAGGAGCTGCCAGTCCCGCGACCCGGGGGATGCCCTGGCCCACCCCGCCAACAGGCGCTTGACTAAAAAAGATAACCTGGGGTTCCCCCAACCGGCCGCCTTACAAAAGAAGGAGAATCCGGCCACTGCTGACGCAACCGCCGATCGGGCCCAACCTTCCCACGAACTGCCCAACCAGCCCATCAGGGACCCTCCCACCGTTCCAGCCCAACGAGCTCACGAACGCACTCACCTGGGCGTATCCTCGCCGGTACATGGCCCAAGTTCCACGCGCCACCGACGCGGACAGCAGTGCCATCAAGTCTGAATCCCAACCTTCCAAAGATGCCCCGGGACCGACGAAGCCGCTTGTTCTGCCTCCGAAGCCAACAGCCGGAATTGCGCCCACTGGAAATGGGACAGAGCATCAGCAATGGAATTCTGAGAGCCAGGTACATGCCGCGCCCTAGCAGTGACATTCAGGCGGAGGCAAGCTAGCACGAAGATCCTCATCAATGACGCTACCCTCGGGCACCGCGGCGCCTGCCTGTTGATAACCTCCACCACCGTGGCATTGTCACACCAAAACAGCACACGCCGATCCCTCAGACGCTCCAGCCAAACCCGAAAAGCAACGACTCTGGGGAACAGCTCCAGAAAGGTGATGTAACGAGTAAAGCCGGACTGCACCCAGTCACTAGGCCAAGGCTCAGCGCACCAAGCCCCCTGACAATAAGCCCCGAACCCGGAACTGCCCGCCGCATCCGTAAACAAGTGCAGGTCCGCATTCGAAAGCTCAGGCAGCTGTATAACCGAGCGACCATTGAAATCAGTCAAGAACGCATCCCAAACACGCAAATCTTCGCGCATTCCCGCCGACACGCAGATCCGATGGTGCGGAAGCCGCACCCCCGCCATAGTGAGCGACAGCCGCTGCGCAAACGGGCGCCCCATGGGCAACACCCTGCAAGCAAAATTGAGATGCCCAACTAGCGACTGCATGACCCGCAGAGTGGTCTTGCCCGATGACCCCACGGAGGCCACCAACTCCCTGAGTCGCTCAACCTTCTGCTCCGGTAGGCACACAACCATACATTCAGTATCAATCTCGATCCCTAAAAAGGTAAGGTGAGTAACGGGCCAACCGTTTTGTTAGCCACCACAGGAATACCAAAGTCACCCGCCAAGCGCAAAAAAGTCTCCGGCAGGGTGGCGCACGTTTTCACCTGTCCGGGCCCGACAAACAGAAAATCATCAAGGTAATGCACTATGGTACCGACGCCCGTCAGCCTCTCCAACACCCAGTGCAAAAAGGTGCTAAAGGCTTCGAAGTAGGCACAGGATATCGCACAGCCCATAGGCATACACTTATCAAAATAATACTGTGATTCGAATTGGAAACCTAATAAGGGGAAAGCCGAAGGTTGCACTGGCAGCAATCGGAACGCAGATTCGATGTCCACCCTCGCCAACAGAGCACCGGCCCCACACTGATGTACTAAAACCACAGCGGCGTCGAAGGAAGCATAATGCACCGTACACTGCTCCCGAGGAATGTGATCATTCACGGAATCCCCGGTAGGGCAAGAGAGATTGTTAATCAACCTAAACTTGCCAGGCTCCTTCTTGGGAACCACTCCCAATGGGGACACCGTGAACGGAGAAAATGGGGGATCACAAAAAGGCCCCACCACTCGGCCCAGTGCGCACTCTTCCGCAATCTTCCTTCGCACAACCTCGGCTAATGCGCCCACCGAACCCGCGTTACACGACCCGCTCCCCGCTGGCGAACATTGACAAGGAATCCGAAAACCCTCCGAAAAACCCTTCAGTAACAAACTCCAGGCCCCCCCCCCCCCCGGTTTAAACAGCCCATACTTCATTAACCACGGGCGCATAGCGTCAACTCTCACGGGCGTAGGAGCCAACACCCCAAGAGCTCCCTCACTTGCCCCCCCCCCCGCTGAGGCTCCTGCCACTCCTTTACGACTAGACTTAGTGGCGGCATGACCATTCCCACACAAGGAGCAGACGTGCTTAAATTTGCAGTCAGGGAATGGGCAAGACGATTTGTTGAAACACCAACAGACGTCTCCCCCCGCGGCGCCCCCTTTGGATTGAGATACCAGGGTAACTGGTGCCCGAAAGGACCGCACCCCTGCCATAGAAGATGAAGGCCCCGCCTTACTACCCCCACCCCCAATGCCACCTACACGGCTCCGCATGGACATTTGCGTTAGCCAGAGATTAATGTCCTTTGTCCCCCACGATAACTGCTTATTTTCTTCCATCATGTCCCTGAACTCCTCATCATAGTTTAACCAAGCCCACCCATCATGGGCCTGCGACGCTGCTGAAATTGTATCACCATAAGCCAGCAGCGCCCCATACTGATCTGGGAAATAATGGCCCCATACACTGGCTAAGCGCAAGAAAGCCCGGGTCCAATTGAGGGTGTTGCGGGAGGCCTTCCTCACTCTACCCGCTTTCTCGTCCTCCTTCCTCTTTTTCTTGCTTTCCCCGGATCGCTTCCTACCCTCCAACAGGCGGAAAATGTCAATATACCTGCGGCGCTTGATCCGATGGCGCAGTTTTCGCGGCACACTCTCCCAGAGCTCAGCACAGCGCACCACTGCGACCCCCCACCCTCACCCTTCTCACCCCCCGCCCCCGCGGAGTCGACTGAAGAGACCGCCGATGAGGTTGAGGACGAGGATGAAGAGGAGGCCCGCCGACAGCGGCGCCCGCGCTTGCACTTCGCCCTCTCCTTCCCACCAACCCCGAGATCCAAATGTGATGATTGCACTCCCCCCTCCACATTGCCCACACCCCCCACATACTCACCAGCCTCACGTGGTGGAGCCGCCGGTACAGAGACGGTTTGGACCCCCGCCACTATACCAGTCCGCTCATCTCCCGCACTTGCGAGCCCTGCACCGCCAGCTCGACCGGGGTCAGCCAAGTCCACCCTAGGCATTGCACTCTGCAGGACCTGTAAAGGGGGAGAAGGAGAAAAACCAGCAGGAACTGCCCGCAGAGCGCTTGGCGCAACATTCGACCCCCCCCGCCCCAGCCCCACACCGAGGAGCCAAGGCCGCCTGCATCCCAGGCCACTGCACCCCTGCCCAGGGGGTTCCCGGCCCCCATCCAGTCACCCCACCCCACGCCCCAATGCCTCAATCCCCCCCACGAGCCAACCTGAATGCCCACAGACCTGGAGCCCCGAGAATTCCAGAGTGCGGAAAATGCCCGCTCTCAAATCCCGGAGTATAGACACCGGACGACAGAAGAGGGGAGGACACCCCAGAAGACACACCCGCCATAGCATCCACAGGTCGAATGGCAGGAGCCACTGCACCAGCCCCAGAACCGCCCGCTGACCCCGGCACCCCAACCCCAATGGGACCCTCAACGCCGGACCCAGCCGCTGCCCCACTTGGCACGTCACTACCTCCCGCCGGCAACATAGGCCCAGGCTCCCCGCACCCAAGGCCCTCAAAAGGGACCACACCAACAATAACATGAGTGGCCCTTCCTGCGCCACCACTGGAACCTGCCACCGTGGCCTTCCCCCTTCTGCACCCCCGTCGGGTAGCCCGAGATGCCCCAGCTGCCACCGAACCCCCCTCTGACCCACCTCCCCTTATGGGGGCCAGGCGCCCGGGCCGTCCCGCTCTTTGCCCACTGGCAACTGCCCCTGCGACCCCTGCCCCTTTTTTGGCTGCTTTCTTACCACCCGAACGTGCCATGGCGCCCTCTACCAAGAGCTGGAACCCTGAGAACCCTCTTAGTGCTCACCGCAATTATTTATTTATGTAAAGTATTCTTTGGTTTTTTTTTGTTTGTTTTTTTTAATGCCTCGGAGGGAAGCATAATAATTAATTGTTTAATTTTTAAAACTATCTAGCGTAAAGCCTCACATTGGGCTCATAAACCCCGAAGAATTCTTCTTTTTTTTTTTTTTTTGACCAGCTCTCAACCAGCAATCCGCAGCAACAAACGTGCACCGTTCACCTACACCGCGGATAGTCCAAGCCTCCGGCACTGGTGTCAGACCGCAACCGACACACTATGCCCCACCCCGCGTGCTGCAGGCCTGATGCCCACGCTGTGTCCTGTCCGGTTTGTTTGTTTTTTTTAACTTGCCATCCTTGCACGAGCACTCTTGCCTGCCCCGACCGTTGCCCGGTAACCGCCCCGCCGAGCCGACAGCACGAGAAACTAACACCCCAGCCCCTGCGACCCACGAAGATGCGTCGAACAACGGGTAAAGGAAAAGAAAATTAGGAACCCTCCCCAGCAACACACCTTTCCTTGCGGTGATCAGGCACAAAGAGGGAGAATGCACGCCAGCGATCTCCCTCGCACACTTATGACACGCCCACAACCGGCACCAGCACCAATCATCATGGCCCGTCTCTTACGTGGAAGCTGGTGCCGGTGCCTACAGCGTGTCCTAACTTCCCCCCCCCCCCACCTGCCACACGCTGCTGCCGCAAGGATAGCTGGGCCCCGGGAACCCAGTTATAAACCGGCCTCGGGACCCTGCCCAGCGGCGCGGTGATATTTCTGAAATACTGTCCCAGAGATATCTAAGTTATCAGTTTTGCAGTCGCGTAGATTTCACGCGTGCACGATTCCCTGCATGTATCTGGGGACTGATTCTGTACTTCTCCATCTTCTTGTTTATTGGTGGAGATGTTTATCTTTTGGGGATGAGATAGGTTGATTTTAGAACACATTTACAAGTGCCTACCTTCTCTGCTGCCCTCCTCCCCACCCACGAAAATTTGGACGTTTTGACATGGATCTCCCAGATGCAGGGGCGGCCCAAGGGGGGTGCGGGGCCATGTGCGGAGACTCGGTGCGGGGCCTCATTTGCATAAGTGGCCTTATTTGCATAAATATTTGCATAATGCTAACATTCATTAAGAGACATGTTTACTAAAGGTTAGTGTGTGTATGGATAAAGACAGACTAAAAGATTTCTACATTACTATAATCCAGTGCCAACCGCCAGGCACATTAGGAACTACTACAAACACTGCCCATTTAGAACCCATAGCAAACCCGCCGTATCCTAACAGCACTACCAGAACTCACAAAGCACCATACCCTACCTATCAAAAGGCAACACTGCAAATATTAAACCAATACATTTCAGAGAAAAACAATACATGACCTACTGGGGAAAGAGAACAAGTGGCAATGTCAAATAGGAATTACATAAACAGAATACCTCAGCTCAGTTACACATGCAGAACATAGACCATCACCAAACAAGGAATCACAATTTAGAAACAGGAAGGCAATAATTAAACTGGGAACCCCAAAAGCCAAACTTGGAATGTACAACAACTGTAGAAATAAAACTATAAATTAATTTCCTCTTGTACCAAACAAAGCGCAGACGTTAATGATGCACATTTCCCAGAGCTTTCATATTCCAGTTAATAAATTCAAAATAAAGAGATATCTTTCTACCTTTTGTGCATTTTTTTCCGGTTGCAATTGCTCCAGCCACTTTCTTCTGGTTTCTTCATGTTTTCTGCTAACTCTCCATCATCTGCTGTCTCTTCTCTCTTCTAGTTTTTTTTCCATTCTCTCTCTCTCTACATCTGCTTTAACATACTAATCTTTCTCCTTTTGCTCTTTCCTCATTCCTATTTCATCCACTCACATTTTACCCCTCCATCCTCAATCCCCACTTACTCTCCCAATACCCAGCAAAGTGTAGATTTTTTAACCCTACCACACAAAATATTTTTCCCCTCTCCATTTTACTCTCCCAGCCCCATCCCATTCTAATCCTCCCCTAATCCTCCCCCAACATCAGCTCCCTTCTAGTTCCAGTCTCACCCAGCATCCATTCCCTTCTTGTCCCTGCATCAGCCCATTTCCAGTCCTAGCCCCCCATCAGCCCATTTCCAGTCCTAGCAACCCCCCAACCCAATACCAGTCCTAGCCCCCCCCATCAACCCACTTCCAGTCCTAACCCCCCCATCAGCCCACTTCCAGTCCTAACCCCCCCATCAGCCCATTTGCAGTCTGACCCGCATAGCCCATTACACGTGCGAACCCCCCCCCAACAGCCCACAGCCCATTACCTGTCCTAACCCCATCAGCCCACCTCCAGTCTTAATCCCCCCAGCCCATTTCCAGTCCTAGCAACCCCCAACCCATTACCAGTCCTAGCCCCCCATAGCCCACTCCCAGTCCTAATCCCACCAGCCCATTACCAGTCCTAAGCCCATCAGCCCACCTCCAGTGTTAACCCCCCCATCAGCCCATTTCCAGTCCTAGCCCCCCCATAGCCCATTACCAGTCCTAACCCCCCCCCAACAGCCCACAGCCCATTACCAGTCCTAACCCCATCAGCCCACCTCCAGTCTTAATTCCCCCCAGCCCATTTCCAGTCCTAGCAACCCCTCCAACCCATTACCAGTCCTAGCCCCCCATAGCCCACTCCCAGTCCTAATCCCACCAGCCCACTCCCAGTCCTAATCCCACCAGCCCATTTCCAGTCCTAATCCCCCTCACCCAATTTTCAGTTTAAGCCCTCCCATACCCCATTACCAGTCCTAACCTCCCCATCAACTCACTTTCAGTCCTGATCCCATCAGCCCATATACAGACTTAGCGCCCCCATAGCCCCTCACCACTCCAAACCCCCCAGCCCCCCCATAGCCCATCACCACTCCTAACCCCCCCCCAGGCCCCCCCATAGCCCATCACCACTCCTAACCCCCCCCCAGGCCCCCATAGCCCATCACCACTCCTACCCCCCCAGTCCCCCCATAGCCCATCACCACTCTTAAACCCCCCCAGCCCCCATAGCCCATCACCACTCCTAACCCCCCCAGCCCCCCCATAGCCCATCACCACTCTTAAACCCCCCCAGCCCCCCCATAGCCCATCACCACTCCTAACCCCCCCCCAGGCCCCCATAGCCCATCACCACTCCTACCCCCCAGTCCTCCCATAGCCCATCACCACTCTTAAACCCCCCCAGCCCCCATAGCCCATCACCACTCCTAACCCCACCAGCCCCCCATAGCCCATCACCACTCTTAACCCCCCCAGCCCCCCATATCCCATCACCACTCCTAACCCCCCCAGCCCCCCCATCGCCCATCACCACTC
This sequence comes from Ichthyophis bannanicus, assembly GCA_033557465.1. NCBI lineage: Eukaryota > Metazoa > Chordata > Amphibia > Gymnophiona > Ichthyophiidae > Ichthyophis > Ichthyophis bannanicus. The sequence continues at coordinate 388,650,879 of CM066038.1, read as the reverse complement.
TTAACCCCCCCCTCCCCCCCATAGCCCATCACCACTCCTAACCCCCCCAGCCCCCCCATAGCCCATCACCACTCTTAACCCCCCAGCCCATCACCACTCTTAACCCCCCCAGCCCCCCCATAGCCCATCACCACTCTTAACCCCCCCCAGCCCCCCATAGCCCATCACCACTCTTAACCCCCCCCAGCCCATCACCACTCTTAACCCTCCCCCAGCCCCCCATAGCCCATCACCACTCCTAACCCCCCCCAGCCCCCCAGAGCCCATCACCACTCCTAACCCCCCCCAGCCCCCCATAGCCCCCCATAGCCCATCACCACTCCTAACCCCCCCCCCAGCCCCCCATAGCCCATCACCACTCCTAACCCCCCCCCCAGCCCCCCCATAGCCCATCACCACTCCTAACCCCCCCCCAGCCCCCCATAGCCCATCACCACTCCTAACGCCCAGCCCAGCCCAGGGAAATTTTTTTAAAAAAAGAAGTTGTCTTCTCCAGCAGCCGGGGCCGCCGCGGCAGAATCGAGTGTGCCGCGGGGCCCCCCCTGCCCAGCAGAGCCTGCCCTCCCGAGCCTGCCCTCCCCTTTATCACCTGTCTTCGCAGCTCTAATCAAACGCGCCGGCTTTCAGAGCGCGAAAGGGCTAGTTTCCCTTTCGCGGCTCTGTTAAGCCCGCGGGGGCTGATGGGAACTTCCCATCAGCCCCCGCGGGCTTAATAGAGCAGCGAGGGAGAAACTCTCCCTCGCGCTCTGAAAGCCGGCGCGTTTGATTAGAGCTGCGAAGACAGGTGATAAAGGGGAGGGCAGGCTCGGGAGGGCAGGCTCTGCTGGGCAGGGGGGGCCCCGCGGCACACTCGATTCTGCCGCGGCGGCCCCGGCTGCCGGAGAAGACAACTTCTTTTTTCTTTTTAAAAATTTTACTTTAGGATTAGAATGTTTTTTGCGCGGGGCCCCCTGAAACGCGGGGCCCTGTGCAAAAAACATTCTCGCTCAATGGACGGGCCGGCCCTGCCCAGATGACACCTAAACAGCCTTTCTAAAAGCCATTGTTAATGTGTGGGGTTTTTTTTTTTTTTGCTGCTGCTTTTATTAATATTGTACTATTGCCTTTTTGCTGATGACTGATCAAAGGATCCTTCTCTGTTGGTTCAAGAGATTTATATGTTTCCTTTCTAGCAAAATTACTTTCCAAAACAACTTGTAATGGTTGCCCCCACTGCCCTCTTCATCTGATGTCTCCATTAAATAGCTTACTGGCAAGCTTTTCCAAATCCTACATCCATGGCTGACTTTTGTCAGGTATAGCATATTTCCTAGATTGTTGAAAATGCAATTGCCTGTTAAGTGAGTCATAGAGCCCCAGGGCCTCTCAGGTGACTGGAGAGTGCTTACATCTGCTGTATCTACTTACAAATTTAATAAAAAACAAAACTGTAAAATGAATTAAAAGTATTTCATGTGAAATGCTATATGAAAAAGACTATCTGTCCATTAGAAGTGGAAGGAAATACAAAAGTGTATAATATTGCATTATTGTTTAGGAATTCAAGTTTCATTCCTGTTTTATTAGTCTGGTGGGTTCTTGGTTTCTCATACTTTAAGAGAAACGACTACAGAGAACCTTTCATGGTTGTAGCTTTATGACATAGACGGAAACAACATAAGAACACTTTCTTTTCAAATGATTACAATCTTTGGATGTGGGCTTGGGGCAGGAGAGGGGATTGTGTTCTTATTTATTTACTTATTTATTTATTATAAATGTGTATACTGCATTTTCCATTAGATCAAATGTGGTTTACAAGGAACAACATTTGAATTGTACAAAGAACAGCACATATTCAGTTACAATACATGGAACAATTTAAACTATGTACATTAACATTATTATTTATTTAGCTGTATTTATATACCGCTTTTCACCGGGTCAAAGCGGTTTTATTTATTTATTTACAATCAAAACGATTAAGAGCAAAACTATACACATAGTCTGTCCCAGTACCATAGTGTATGCAATTAGGAAGATGCCTTCTAAGAGGGGAGGGGGGTATGCAAAGGCAACTTATGTGGCGAGATCAGTATTGGGATCATTTCAGTTTCCAAAGTGTTGAATGAACAAAAGGGTTTTGAGTTTTTTACAGAATGTGGAAAGGTCATTTATATTTCTCAAGTTGTCTGGAAGCTTGTTCTAGAGTGTGGACAAGAAGTAGGAGAATGTTCTGCTGTCTGTTATTTTTCTGGCTTTCCTGAATTCTGATGGAATTGAAAGTTTATTTTTATTACTATCTCATTCCTTAGCAATGGGGTGGAGAGGTGTGATGGGGCAATGTTTTTGATCAGTTGAAAAGTAGTTACAAGTATTTTATAGTGTATGTGCAGTGTAGATTGTATAATATTGGGGTGATATGATCTATAGGGTTAACATTTGATGTTATCCTAGCTGCTATATGTTGTGCAGTTTGGAGCTGTCTTAGGTTTGCCTAGGTAGTCCCTGGAGGATGATATTGGAGAAGTCAAAATGAGGCATAACAATTGTATTGAGAACTGATCTGAAGTTGTGGGATTGGAGGAGGGGGTGAAGTTGTTTTAGCATTCTAAGTTTATAGAAAATCTTGTTTGTGGTTTGTTTAAAGTAAGAAGACATATTGAGAGTATGGTCTAGGATAACTCCAATGTATTTTACCTCATTTTTGACGTCTTGAATCCTAATGAAGGATGGGGGGTGGGGGGGAGCTTTGATTCCTTGTTATATAGAGGGCTTAAGCTTTATTGTAATTGATCCTGAGGTTGTGGGATAATAGCCAATCTGTTATCTCTGAGAAACAATCAGTGATTTGTTGTATTGACAGGTTAGAAATGTAAAATGGGAGATATAACATAATATAATCTGCATATATATGATAGTTTACTTGGAATTTTTTGAAAATAGTGCAGATGGGCTGGAGATAAATGTTAAATAAGAGAGCAGAGAGGGCGGACCTTTGTGGCAGACTTTGTTCCTGTTTGTAGGGATTGGAATTTTGGTGTCCTATTCTGACCTGTTGGGTTCTATCTGATAGATATGAGGTGAACCATTGAAGGACTGTGTTCGCTATGCCTATTTGTTGTAGCATAGAGAGCATAATGTGGTGCTTTATACTGTCAAACGCTGCAGTAATATCTAGAAATAGGACGAGAAACATATTTTTAGTGTTGTCGTTCCCACAAATGATACAGTCTAACAAGACAGTGAGGAGGGTCCCAACACTATGGTACGGGTGAAAGCCATATTGGTGTTCATCTAGGGGTGCGAATGTATCAACATGATCTTGAAGTAGGATTTGTACCACCTTCTCAATTAGTTTGGTCATAAAAGGGAGACTAGAAATGGGTCTGTGTGAAGAGGGAATGTTTTATCCATGGTGTTATTTTTCAGAATTTGGCATATTCACGCCACTCCACCTAATAGATCCAGAAGACCGAAAACAATAAACACACTAATAATTCCGAAAGCAATAACAAAATGCGCCCCGACAACAGCAAACAGGGCATTCAGATTTTGCGCCCCAAGATGCTGGAATGCTCCATCATCGAACATTCGTGCTATCACCGACTTAACCCAGTTCAGGAAAGCACTTAAATATCACCTATTCCTCAAATACTACCCACTCAGCAATACCCCAATCCAATTCCACCAACAAAAATAGCCACACCTTCATTATCATATAGCCTCATCAACTTCCTCAGTACAATATCTAGTATCATGACACCTGTATATAATTGTTACTTGTAAATAGTTACCCTATATTACCCAAGTTTTTACACCTGTTCTCTGTAAACACAGAATAGTTTGTTATTCTGTTGATTTTGTTTTCATGTAAACCGCGCTGATACCGAATAGCGCGATATATAAAATATTGTAATAAATAAATAAATAAATAAATAAATAAATATTAGTGCATGCTTCAGGGGAAGGAGGCATGTAGCCATGTTGAAGGGAGAGGTTCAGAATTGGGAGAATGAGGGGGTAAATTCTACCTTTGTTGCCTTTATTCAGCTAATTGGGCAGGGGTCGAGGTAGGAAATAGTTGTATTTATTTGCAGATAATATTCTCAAGGGCATCTTTTGAAGTAGCGGAAAACGTTGACCAGGAGGGGTTAAGTGTTGGGTATAGTGTGTTGCGCTTATTTAAAAGTAAGACTTGATGTTTTAGTTTGTCTTCAAAGTAAGTGGCCAGCAGTTGGGGTCTATGAATCATGTGTATTTTTGTTTGAGGTGTTATTGATTAGAGATTTTACAGTTTCCAAAAGCTCTTTTGGTCGGTTGAGAGATTTTGAAAGAATAGTCGAATGATGTTCCTTCTTTATGGCATTTATGGTTTCTCTGTAGTGTTTTAGTTTAGTCATGTATTGAGCTTGGCAGGCTGTGGATTTTGTATGGCGCCATTTGCGCTCATTTTTGCACAGGTCAATTTTGAGCTGTTTTAGTTCAGGTCTGAACCATGCAGCATTTTGTTTTTTTGTAGTGGGAGGAGGATGTATATTAAAACTGCTGCATTAGATATAGTATCATTCCAGACTATTACCACTTCATCTATGTTTGTAGGATCTGGAGTTAAGTGTTGAATTGTTTGTTTGAGGAAGCTATCTTTTTCAAATTTCTTGAATCTCTTGGATTGTTGCGTATAAGTGGGCTTGTGGTACGTGGTGTAATCGAAAGGAAGTTGGATTTTTATGAGATGGTGGTCAGAGTAGGCGACAAGTTCTACTTCTAGTGTCGTTTTATTATAGTTACTATAGATTACCTTAGGTAGGAACACTAAGTCAAGAGTATTCCCTTTGTTGGTGTAAATTATTTGATGAAGTTCAGGTCATTTATGGAGGATAGGAAAGCTGAATTATAATTGTGGGGTAGTGACGTGAGGTTGAAGTCGCCTAATAGTATTAAAGAATGTTTGTTAGTGGAGGAGCATAGTAACTCTGTTAGTATGTAAGTTGTCAGGTTTTGAGTTTGGGGGTCTATAAGCTAAACAGAAATAGAGACATTTCATTTTTTTAGGTATGTCTATGCTCTCAATGTTATTTGAGATTATTAGAGATGCCTTCAGTTCTTCTCTTATGATAATGAGTACTCCCCCTCCTCTTCTGGTGGATCTGTGGGAGTGAAAAATGTCATAGCCTGGAGCCTTAAGTTGGTTAATTAGTATATGATCAGATTCGGTGAGCCATGTCTCTTATCTTAGCACAGTAAAAGTGACAGTCATTAAAATCCAAAGAAACTGGTTTAAAACATATTAGTAAGCAAAATACTGGCTTGAAGTAAGCAGTGTTGGCTATGGCACAGAAATCTGAGGTTAATCTAAAAATAGAGTTTTAAGTGCATTGCAGAATTGATGAACTAAAACTCGAACGGATGGGAGGAAGCTGATATATGAGAAGCAATTAAGGGTTTAGCGTTGAATTAATTTCCTTTCCCAGTTTTGGCAAATTGTGAATGCTATATTGTTTGGACAATCATGCTATGGTTGTAGATAGAAGGAATATGACTGCAAAACTTTAAAAAAGTGAAGAACCATGAAGAGTGGTGGAAGATATTTATTGGGAAGTAGACTGTCATATACCAGAATTATCAACTTCACATGTGACATCTTTAAAGGGCAGCGCTTGTGATTGGTTTGCAGTGAATCTTTATGCTATTCTATATAATTTCTGAGGAGTCAGCATTAATCCTTCCAGCACTGAATTTTGCTTTTCTTTCCAAGAAATATTCCCTTAAATTTCTGGGAAGGTTTGATTGATGTTTATAGGCAGCACTGCCTTCAAGGAGTCATACACAGATATTTTATTTAACAGTTTTTTTATACCACTTTTATCATTGTGGTCAAAGCAGTTTACATTGTAACTTAAACTTGGTAATGCACATTAAACAGGGACATTGATAACTTGGATACTTTGGAGGCCATGGAGGGTTAAGTGACTTGCCCAAGGCATGCTAGTGGAAACTGAACCTTGGTTGCTTGGTTCCCCAGCTAGTGCTCTAACCATCAGGCTACTCCTCCACTCCGTGTTTCTGTGCAAATAGAATTCTATTTATCCATAATGGAGCTTATTTTATAAGGAACTGCATAAAGATATATGCCATTTATGTGCATAAGTAACTATTATTATGTGCATGGATTAGGCGGTTATTATTCTGTAAGCAAGTATGTAAGTTCAGTCATGTGTACTTTCTGTGTCGACGTGCACAGGGGAGGAGTTTGGGCAGAGCTCAAATTATGCATGATTCTGAAAAATCTAGGTGTGGGCATTTATGCCTGCCATAGAGTAGGCCTAACTTCTGTGACTAGTTTGCTGCATGTTCTTACACCCCTATCTTATTAAGTAAAGTACTGGCATACTTCACTTTATAAAATGGGTCCCAAAGACACATATCAAACAAACAAATTACTTTCCACATTTTTAACATATGACTTTATTTTATTATGTAATACAATTTTGATACTATACTTTAAATTATCACAATAAATTTATTACAAGAAGGCCATTGCAGCCTAGAGCCTGAACGACCAGAATTCTCACTAGCACTGCTTTTGGCCTTGGGCTAAAGAAGAATGTATGTTTTTCCTTATTAAAACCCCTAGCATATCTGCCTAGTCTCATTAAACATTAATACAATTTTGTTTCCTGCTTCATTTGAATGGGTTTTTTGTTTGTTTTATTTGGTTTCATTTTAATAAATGTTTGTTTTGTTTTTATACATTTTTATTTCAGGGAAATGTTCTTAATTAAAGAGGTAGCTGTGGCTGCTGCCCAAACAAAAAACATAGCTGAAAAGTTATTTGAGGTTTCAGGAAAATGAAAAAAAAAACAGGGGTTTTTTTTCTCACAATCAAAGGCTACTCTCAAACCAGTGACTTTCAGGTACCAGGAAAATATCTTGCAAATAAGCCATCATGTCCCCATAGATGCTCTAGCAAGCATTTCTGTATTACTTATGATTTTCATTCCTGTTTTCTGATTGGCCCAAAGTTTGTCTGGTCTGCATTTCTATGAAAAATGCTAACTGAGGGCTCTGTTTGCTAAACGCCTTCTCCCATTTTATGTCTATGGGAAAAATGCATAGTAAACAGGGCCATGAAGTTTTTGCTTTGTGAATCTTTCAATTACTACTATTATTATTACTTATCATTTATATACAGCCCCATTCCAGGAGAGGGGCATCCAGGCCGTCTGGACATCCCCGCTTAAGATGGGGACATTAGGACCTGATTCTGGTGCGCTGGAACAAAATGTTCCTGTGGGAGCCAGAATCGGTCTCGAGGATGGCCCAGCATGCCCCTTCTGCCTGCAGGGATGTCCTTCCCGCAGGCACCCCAGACAACTGTGTCTCTGGCCCCCCAAATCCCCACCAGACCCACGGCGGGCCTCCCGCAGCCTAGATCGGGTGGCGGGGTTCCTCCCCGCATCTAGCCCCAGCCCTGGGGGTGGCTCCCCTGCCCAAATGGGGCAAAAATGCTGCTTATACCACAACTGAGGTGGTATAAGCAGCACACCTCAGCAGGCCCAGCAGCACATACAGGGCTGTGACCTGAATTGGACCTGTATGTGCTGTCGGGCAGCCCACCCCAACTCCGTCCCCCGCCAGCTCTCCCCATTCTGAAGCACAGGATATATGTTAAGAGCCGGTGGGGGAATAGAATCTAGGCAGATTTCGGGCCTGCACGTACCCCGCAACCTGCGTTCCTGAATGAGGGCCATAGTGCTCTTAGGCATATGCAGCACTGTACAAATACAAATAATAGACTGACTTCCCAATAGAGCTTACAATCTGCTAAAACAGACCAACAGAATAACAGGGGACTAAGGAATTCTCAGGGAAATGATTAAAAATGCATATGGGTCCTGCTGTGGAGATTTACTCAAAAAGATTTTTCTTTTGCTATGTTCTTGTGCCCAAAGTTCTGTGAAATCACATCTAAGTATACTATCAGAGATAACATTTCTGGCACAAGAAAATAGAATAAGCAGGAGTCAAAATCCAGTTAGCATTTTACATTGAGCTTCAGACCAGACAAACTTTGCCTCAATCAGGAAACCGGAAGGAAAATCACCAACAATGATGTTAGAGCTATTCTCTCCATGGTGACATTTCTGCAATATAACTACCTTCAAAATGCATGCCTGGCTGCCAACCCAAAGCTTACTGGTTTGAGGTCAGCCTGGCATGTGAGGAAAAACCTGGATTTTGGATTTTTCAGTGCCATGTTTTGGATTAGAACAAATATCATTGATATTTCCCATTTCATTGACGAATGCACATCCCTATTGCAGCTGAAATAAATTGCTCCTTGGCATTTCGGAAAGCCACCGATGTACTTACTGTTGAAGTAGAAAGACAAAGTTATTCCAGTGGTTTTCTAAGGGGACTCATCTTTGGTTTGCACCTTCCATAAGCTGCCAACAGTGAGTCACAGTTGGCATTTATCCTTGCTTAAATCACAAAGAGAGTGATGTCATAAATAGATGCTTCTACACAGACGATTGGGAGACTGAGTCCACTAATTCTGGGAAAATGACAAAGATTATTTACACAGCCTTGATAGTAGCAGAAGGCTTGTGCACAGTTGGAAAGGCCTCACTGCAGATGACAACAGAGCAATTCCAAACTACGTATAGCTCTAAGGCTTTTTTCAACCTCTACTTCTAAGGGAAGGAAAGCTAAATAATAATACCCTTTGAAGTCAATGCTCTTTTGAGGTGTTTAGTTTACTAGATTGCATTGGAGTTAGGATATTCCGAACTTTATAACAACCTAACACTTAAGAAACCTCAATTATTTCAAGAGGAAGTGATTAGAAACTGAGATCTTTTTTTTTTTTTGGCTTTTTGATATCAAATGCTCAGCCTGATTTCTGCAAAAGGGGATAGTTACTAAAATATTACATTTCTGGGTTAGCTGTTTGGCTATTTTTGTTTGTTTCTGTAGTAGAATAGTTTTCTTAAGGAGCTTTGTAGGTTGCTTTAGGGCTTTCTTCAAAGGCGGGGGTGTGGGGTGTGGGGGGGGAGTTAATACTACTTTTTGAAGTCATAACACTTATGAGGATGTAGTTCCCTTCCTTCCCACCCAACTCCCTTCCACTTTGTCTAAGAAATCGAGTTATTTAGAACCATTTGCCAATAAGCTAGTTGAATTATATACACACATTTATGGAAATGGGTAAAAGGGGTAACATATGGAAAGCAGTATGTATAAATGCCCGAAGCATGGGAAATAAGATTCCTGATGTTGAAACTTTGGTGGGAGTGGCCAACTTGGATTTAGTGGCAGTTACAGAAACATGGTTCACAGAAAACCATGACTGGGATGTAACTATACCAGGCTATACTTTATTCAGAAAGGACAGGGTAGGAAGAAGGGGAGGAGGAGTGGCACTATATGTAAAAAATAATATTAAAGTTTTGGAATTACAGAGCTTAAAAGGAGAGAGGAGGCAATTTATTTATTTATTTAACTGTATTTATATCCCGCCTTTCTCCGGGTCAAAGCGGTGCAACATTGAGAGGGGGGGTGGACAATAATCAGCTTCTGGGGGTGGGGGCTATCACCGGGTGTCCAACATTAATGATTTTAACAAATAATTGGGACATAGACATAGACATTGTGTTCCAGTCTCTTAGAGCATATGTTCATGGGGGTGAACTAGGGGGGACTGGGAGGTGGTCAGTGGTGGGTGCTTGTTTCTGGTCCAAGGTATTCCTGTAATAGGGCGGTTTTTAGTTGTTTCCTGAATGATGAGGGGTCTCCATTGCATTTGATGTGTCTTGGTAGAGAGTTCCAGAGGGTTGGTGCATATAGTTCGAAGGCTCTGTTGCAGGTCCGTTGGTTGCATTTGGTTCGTTTATGGGGGATGGTGAGGGAGTTGTTGGAGGATTGTCTGGTTGTTCTGTTGTGGGCTGGTCGGGGTAGTAGTGAGGCAATGTTGTGTGCTGGTCGCGGTAGTAGTGAGGCAATATGGGTTAAACTAGAAAGAGGGAAAGAGAAATCTGTTTGCATTGGCGTGATATACAGACCTCCCTCACAAGAGGAAGAGGTGGACAGAGAGTTAATTGAAGACATGTGCAGCATTGCTAGGAAAGGGGAAGTGCTACTAATATGGGATTTCAATATGCCAGATGTTGACTGGCACATTTCTGCTGCAGTATTATCTAGAAGTAAGGAGATCCTGGATTTTCTACAGGGAGAACTATTGAGGCAATTGATAACAGACCCATACGTGAAGGGGCCATACTGGACTTGGTGCTTACCAATGGTGAAAGTGTTTCTGATGTTATAGTGGGAGATCATTATGCATCCAGTGATCACCAGATGGTGTGGTTCAGTATTAGGACTAGGGCTGTTAGAATCCATTCAAAACTGAGGGTCTTAAACTTTAGGAAAACCAACTTTGCCAAGATGGGCCAATACCTCAGGGAGTCGTTAGTGGAGTAGGAACAGCTGGGGGATGTAGAAAAACAGTGGGCAAAAATGAAAGAGGATATTTAGGGCAACCAACCTTTTTGTTAAAATGGTAAATAAAGATAAAAGGAAAAGGAGACTGCTATGGCTTTCAAAAGAAGCAGCTGAAAAGGTGAAGAAAAAGAGGGAGGCCTTCATGAAATACAAAAGATCACAGATAGAGGAAGACAGGCATTTATATTTGGAAAAACTTAGAGAAGCTAGCAAAGTAGTCAGGAAATCAACTATTCAAAAAGCGGAGGAAATAGACAATGCAATAAAATGGGGGGATAAGACATTTTTTAGATATGTTAGTGAGAAGAGGAAGGGCAAAAGTGGTATTGTCAGACTCAAGGGTGAAGGGGAAGAATAAGTAGAAGCTGATGAGGATAAAATGGAATTGCTTAACAAATATTTCTGTTCTATGTTCACAGATGAAGAACCAGGAACAGGACCTCAGAAAACACCCAGAACAGGAACAGAAGAGAGTGACATCTTGAACAATTTTCAGAAGACTGTGTTCATGAGAAACTACAATAGATAATCTTAAAGTAGACAAAGCGATGGGACCGGATGGGATACACCCTAGAATACTGAGGAAACTTAGGGACTTTCTAGCAGTTCCACTGACTGACCTTTTCAATGCCTTGTTGGAGTTGGTTTTGGTGCCAAAGGACTGGAGAGAGGCTCATGTGGTGCCTTTACACAAAAGTGGAAGTAAGGATGTGGTTGAAAACTACAGGCTGGTTAGTTTAGCTTCGGTGGTGAGTAAATTATTGGAAACGCTGCTGAAATAGAAAATAGTGAGGATTCTGGAGTCCAGCAGATTACAGGATCCAAGGCAACATGGATTCACCAGAGGCAGGTCTTGTCCGACAAATCTGATTGATTTCTTTGACTGGGTGACCAGGGAGTTGGAACGAGGGAGAGCTCTAGATGTGGTGTATTTAAATTTCAGTAAAGCCTTTGACACCATTCCTCACAGGCGACTTATAAACAAACTGAGCACCCTAGGGATGGACCCTAAAGTTACTGTTTGGGTTTGAAATTGGTTGAGTGGGAGTCGACAAAAAGTACAGGTAATTGGAGCTCACTCTGAGGAGAAGGATGCTACCAGTGGTGTGCCCCAGGGATCTGTCCTTGGTCCGATTCTTTTTAATATCTTTGTTAGTGATATAGCGGAAGGGCTGTCGGGTAAGGTTTGCCTCTTTATGGATGATACCAAAATCTGCAATAGAGTAGACACCCAGGAAGGTGTAGATAACATGAGGAGGGATCTAGCTAAGCTTGAAGAATGGTCTAGAATTTGGCAGCTGGGATTTAATGTTAAAAAATGCAAGGTCATGCATTTGGGCTGCAGCAATCCAAGGGAGCAATATTGTATAGGGGGTAAAGTACTTTTGTCCACTAAAGAAGTGCAGGACCTAGGCATGGTTGTGTCTGATAATCTTAAAGCAGCTAAGCAGGTGGAAAAGGCAACAGCAAAAGATAGAAGGATGCTTGAGTGCATACGGAGAGGAATGGCTAGCAGAAAAAAAGATTTGATAGTGCCTCTGTATAAGTCTTTGGTGCAAGCTCATTTGGAGTATAGTGTGCAGTTCTGGAGACCACACCTTCAAAAGGATATAAACAGGATGGAGTCAGTACAGAGGGTGGCTACTAAAATGGTTAGTGGTCTTCATTATAAAGCATATGAGGACAGACTTAAGGATCTTAATATGTACATCTCAGAGGAAAGGCGGAATAGAGGTGATATGATTGAGATGTTTAAATACCTCCATGGCATAAATGCACAGGTGGAGAGCCTCTTTTGATTGAAAGCAAGTTCTGCTAGGAGGGGACATGGGATGAGGGTGAAAGAGGATAGATTCAGGAGTGATATGCGGAAATATTTCTTTATGGAAAGAGTGGTGGATCCGCGGAATAGTCTCCCTGTGGAGGTGGTAGAGATGAGGACAGTATCTGAATTCAAAAAAGCATTGGACAAACATAGAGGATCTCTAAAGGAAAAAAGAGGACTGTTGTAGTTGTTGTTATGGAAGGACAGACTAGTTAGGCCATGTGGTCTTTTTCTGTCGTCATTTTTTTATGTTTCTATGTATTGGTTAGAAGGGAAAATCTATGAAGTAAATAAGTCAATTTTTGGTTGTCTGTGAAAAGTGAAAAATTAGCTGCATTTCAGGTGGCTTTCATTAGATAATTCTAAAAAGAGAAAGAGTGGAGGAGTAGCCTAGTGTTTAGAGAATTGCTTGGCATCATCAACAACATCAATACTACAACCTCACCCCTCGACCCATGTCCCTGTAATATGGATAAAAAATCTACGCAACCATTTTGCCAGAACCATCCTACAGATTGTCCACTCCTCCATGACACTAGGATACCTACCATTTGTACGCCCTATCTTAAAAAAGACCACAATGGATAAGACCCTCCCAAACTCATATCGCCCAATTGCAAGCATACCATTCCTGGCCAAAATAATCGAGAAAACCATACAACATCAACTGCAAGGTCATGTAGATTCACACGCACCCCTAGATCAACACCAACATGGCTTCCACCTACAACACGGCATTGACACTCTACTAACAGATCTCTTAACCGACTCATCATTGGCCTAGATAAACCATGACAGGGGTTTGTGTTACAATTCCTTGACATAAGCGCGGCCTTTGACTCAGTGTCTCACCCTATCATGTTAAACAGGCTAAGCGACATCAGACTAACAGATAACACACTAAAATGGTTCAAATCATACCTCACTAACAGAACCATGCAAGTGAAGGTCGGCTCCACCAATTCCAGACCATTCAAATCAGCACAAGGTATTCCTCAAGGCTCTGCCCTTTCTGGACTACTGTTCAACCTATATATTCAACCAATCTGCAATATACTATGGAAATGGAAAATGCACTCTAAATCACCTCTATGCAGATGACATCATGTTCTATATGCCATTCAACACTAATCCATACTTCTCGACTATAACAGATGTCTTCAATGCCGTAACAAACTTTCTAGGTAATATAAATCTCAAAGTAAACATAAGTAAAACTGAAGCACTACTCATATCCCGAGATCAAGATTTCAAGCCATCAAAAAAAGATAATAACAAAGGATACTGAAATTTCAATAAAACAACAGATCAAATACTTAGGCATAACCATCGACAGCAGCATCAACATGGAAGCCCACATCAAGAATGCATCTAAACTCGCCTACTGGAAGCTAAAGCTCATCAAACCCCTATGACACCTCTTGCATGAATCTGACTTCAGATCAATATTATAAGCCTTAGTCACACCACACCTTGATTACAGAAGCATCATCTACCAAGGTGTCTCAAAATCCGCTCTATATCCACTCCAAGTACAAAATACCGCTGCAAGAATTCTCACCATCAGCTCGACAATGTTACATATAACACCAATCCTTAAAATCTACATTGGCTCCCAATAACACAACAAGCAAAATACAAAGCCATCACCACCACCTTCAAGGTCATTCACAGTCTATCAGCTCCCAGCCTCTCTGAACTGATCACAACAACACACACAACAAGACCAAGAAGAACATCCAAACAGAACCTCCTGAACATTCCATTGCTCAAGACCAAAACCACACAACAGACCAGTGACCGAGCATTCTCCCTGTATGCTCCATCAATATGGAACTCACTAACGGACAATGTAAGATCAGCTAAATCTATCAACGATTTAAAAAAAGAAAAATTAAAAACACACCTATTCAGAGAATACTACAGACTTAACAAAAAACCCTAAACCAAACATTAACTCAGTGCACAGAAGACCAGATAAGATAAGATAAATCATCCATTCCCCCTCAGAAAAAGATCAACCCTACATGTAAATAGTTCTCCCCCCTCTTCTCCAAGTTTTAATCCCTTGTTAATGTAAATCACCTCCCATTTAACTTCTATGTTTAATGGTTATGTTCAATGTTCAGTGTAAAACAATTACCATGTAACTGTCATGTTCTTAGAAGTAAACTGCTTTGGATAAAGGCAGTATAGAAAAACTGTTAAATAAATAAATAAATAAAGAGCAACAGCCTAGCATCCAAGCCAATCAGGATTCAGTTCCCACTGACAGTCATTGTGACCTTGGACAAGTCCCTTTACCCTCCCTTTTCTCAGAAGAAAAGGCCTGCCAGTGTACTTCCAGTGACACCTTGCCAAGAAAACCCAGAGGCTGATAGATTGTCAAGAATGAGTATTGACTTGGCAGTACTTAAAAAAAAAATAAAAAGGAACACATTAGACTACAAATCTCAGATATATAAAACACATTTTAGCAGTTTGATGGAACATGATAACTATTCCATTCCCTGATTAAAGGTTAGTAAGCAAGCTGGACTACACACAGCAAATCAAAGCAGAGGCTAGCTGCATTTTTATATACAGGATATTTGAGGAAAAGGTAGATACATTGGTGGGTCTTTTTATCATTTCTCTCTATAAGCACCAAAACTCCTGTAACTGAAGTATGACTGAAAAAATGCCATGTTGCCAAAGCTATTACCCATGTTGTAGCTTCTACCTCTGTCTAGATGAACAGCCTGATCCCAGGTGAGAGACTGGTTCCATGTGCAAGCTGAGCTGATGCAAATGTATTGGGTGCCTTAGGCAAATTTTCAGCCTTATGTCCTCCCCTCCCGCCAAGATTTTAATAAACTCAACAATCATGATTATCCCAATACCACCTCTCTCACAACTATCCTGTAAAAATACATAATTGGACATCATACTTTTAAATATTAAACTTTGCTTTGTATGTATGTGTATGCTCACTCTTCCAGCAAATAAAAGACTTTACTGATGGCTCTTTGAGTTTTTATAGCTGTCAGGAGCTATTGTTTTGCTTTGACTGCTGCTGCTTTTTGCCATCCCTCAGAAGTTGCTACCCTAGGTGACTACTCAGTGTTGCCTAATGTTTAGTCTAGGCCTGGGTACAAGATATGTGCAGGTTCAATCCCTCATGAAACAAGTGGAAGAACTCAGAGAGGTGAGGCTAAGAAGCATCTATGACAGTGAGAACTACATTAATGAAACGCTTCTTGAGGTGTCAAAGATCTCCAGCAGAGAGGAAGACAGAATGGTTCTTAAAGAGAACAGCCCAACAGAGCCTGCAGAATCAACACCCTGACTCCACATTTCCTCAGACTGAAGAATCAGCTGAGAGCAGCTGAGGCCTGCATAAAAGGCTTCAGAGCTCTGCCCTGTTGAGGCATTCCTAACAGGGCCTCTACAGGTCAAACAACGGTAAGGATTTGAGGGTTCATTTTTATTAAATTACTAGCTCTCTTACTGGGAGCTCTTAAAAGGGTTCTGGTATATTTTTAAAACAAAGTTACATTCTTTGTGGTGCTTTAGTAGAAATATTTTCTTTTCTGGACTAGGTTTTAAACTCTAGTAACCTTCTCAGCTTTTGGGAACTGCTGACACCAAATCAGGTGTTAGTTCCCTCCCTACCCACCCCAACTCACATCCACCTCTAGTGAGCAATCTTGCTTTATAGGGCACCTCCCTATTTAACAAAACACAGGAACTTGGAACAGCACATTTAGAATATAATTAAGGAGATTTAACTGCTGTTTCTCTGAAAGGACAGCTGGGAAACCGGCTGGTACTTTGGTAGATCTCTCTCTTTGCTTTAACAGATACCTAAGCTCCACAAACAGAACAATGGCTGGGAAAAATCGTATCGCTAAAGCTGTTGCCCCTGTTACAGCTTCTGCCTCTGTCCAGACAGAGGTCCCATTGCCAGTTGAAGGACCGGTTCCATGTGCAGGGTGCCTGCATGCTGAAGCTCTGAGGAAACAAGTGGAGGAACTCAGAGAAGAAGTGGTGAGGCTGAGGAACATTCAAGACAGTGAGAAGTACATTGATGAGATGCTTCTTGCAGCAAGCAAGCTCTCCACCAGAGGAGAAGATGGATGCCAACAGAATGAGAAAGGTTGGACACAAGTCACCAAGGCCTGCAGAATCACCAATCCAACTTCTCCAGTCCTTGAATTGGAGAACCATTATGCGACCCTGGAGGTGGAGGAGGTGAAAGCATCCCTGGAAAGGGAAGAACCAGAGCTCTAGTATTTATTTATTTATTTATTTATTTATTACAGGCTCTTATATACCGCACTATTTAGCATCAGCACGGTTTACAATATAACAATAGACAAGAACAACAAGCTGTTTGGTTTTACATAGAACAGGTATGAGAACTTGGATAAACATGGGGGAAATTGTTAACTGAGACTATTTACATATGTATTTACATGTATTTACAAGTACCCCAAAATTGCAGAATCAGTGACCACAAGGAAGTGAAGGGTATTGGTGGTTGGTGACTCTCTTTTGAGGGGTGCTGAGGCATCCATCTGCCGACCAGACTTAATGTCCAAAGAGGTATGCTGTCTGACTGGTGCCAAAATCCAAGATGTTATGGAGAGTTTGACGAGACTCATCAAGCCCACCGACTATTACCCAATGTTGCTAATCCATGTCGAAACAAATGATACTGCCAGGTATCCCTCTGAGTGTATCAAAAGTAACTTCATGGCTCTGGGACAGAGGGTGAAGCAGTTAGGTGCACAGGCGGTGTTCTCTTCAATCCTCCCTGTTGAGGGTAAAGGCCAAGGCAGAGAGGCTCGCATCCTGGAGATGAATGCATGGCTGCGTGGATGGTGTCATCGAGAGCGTTTTGGTTTCCTAGACCATGGGATGCTGTTCCAAGGTTTGCAGAGCAGAGATGGCATCCATCTGTCCAAGAAAGGTCAACGCGTCTTCAGTAGTAGGCGGGCTAATCTACTGAAGAGGGCTTTAAATTAGATTCGTTGGGGATGGGTGAAGAAGGCCCCAGGTAAGTGATAGCCCCCAGGTAAGTGATACATTAAATACCTTTATGGAAATGGGTAACAGGGGTAACATATGGAAAACAGTGTGAATAAATGCCCATAGCATGGGAAATAAGATCCCTGATTTTGAAGCTTTGGTGGGAGTGGCCGACTTGGATTTAGTGGAAGTTACAGAAGCATGGTTCACAGAAAACTATGACTGGGATGTAACTATACCTGGCTATACTTTATTCAGAAAGGACAGGGTAGGATGAAGGGGAGGAGGAGTGGCACTATATGTAAAAAATACTATTAAAGCTTTGGAATTACAGAGCTTAAAAGGGAGAGAGGAGGAATTGTGGGTTAAACTAGAAAGAGGGAAAGAGAAATCTATTTGCATTGGTGTGATATACAGACCTCCCTCACAAGAGGAAGAGGTGGACAGAGAGTTAATTGAAGACATATGCAGCATTGCTAGAAAAGGGGAAGTGCTACTGATAGGGGATTTCAATATGCCAGATGTTGATTGGCACATTCCTGCTGTAGTATCATCTAGAAGTAAAGAGATCCTGGATTCTCTAAAGGGAGAACTATTCAAGAAATTGGCAACAGACCCCACACGTGAAGGGGCCATCCTGGACTTGGTGCTTACCAATGGTGAAAGCGTTTTTGATGTTATAGTGGGAGATCATTTTGCATCCAGTGATCACCAGTTGGTGTGCTTCAGTATTAGGACTAGGGCTGTTAGAATCCATTCAAAGTTGAGGGTCTTAGACTTTAGGAAGACTAACTTTGCCAGGATGGGCCAATACCTCAGGGAGTCGTTAGCGGGATGGGAACAGCTGAGGGATGTAGAAAAACAGTGGGCAAAACTGAAAGGGGATATTTTAAGAGCAACAAACCTTTTTGTTAAAATGGTAAATAAAGGTAAAAGAAAAAGGAGACCGCTATGGCTTTCGAAAGAAGTAGCTGAAAAAGTGAAGAAAAAGAGGGAGGCCTTCATGAAATACAAGAGATCACAGAGAGAGGAAGACAGGCATGGAAAAACTTAGAGAAGCTAGAAAAGTAGTCAGGAAAGCAAATATTCAAAAAGCAGAGGAAATAGCCATTGCAATAAAATGGGGGGATAAGACATTTTTCAGATATGTTAGTGAGAAGAGGAAGGGCAATAGTGGTATTGTCAGACTCAAGGGTGAAGGGGAGGAATATGTGGAAGGTGATGAGGATAAAGCGGACTTGCTTAACAAATATTTCTGTTCTGTGTTCACAGATAAAGAACCAGGAGTAGGACCTCAGAAAACACCCACAAACAGGAACAGAAGCGAGGGGCATCTTGAACAATTTTCAGAAGCCTGTGTTTGTGAGAAACTAGCTCAACTTAAAAGTAGACAAAGCGATGGGACCGGATGGGATATACCCTAGAATACTGAGGAAACTTGGGGACGTTCTAGCAGCTCCACTGACTGACTTATTCAATCCTCATTGGAGTTGGGATTGGTGCCAAAGGACTGGATTGAGGCTCATGTGGTGCCTTGATACAAAAGCGTAAGTAAGGATGTGGTTGAAAACTATAGGCCGGTTAGTTTAACTTTGGTGAGTAAATTATTGGAAACGCTTCTGAAAGAGAAAATAGTGAGGTTTCTGGAGTCCAGCGGATTACAGGATCCGAGGCAGCATGGATTCACCAGAGGCAGGTCTTGTCAGACAAATCTGATTGATTTCTTTGACTGGGTTGCCAGGGATTTGGACAGAGGGAGAGCCTTAGATATGGTGTATTTAGATTTCAGTAAAGCCTTTTACACTGTTCCTCACAGGTGACTTATAAACAAACTGAGCATCCTAGGAATGGACACTAAAGTTATTGCTTGGGTTAGAAATTGGTTGGGTGGGAGGTGACAAAGAGTACAGGTAAAGCACAGTTACTTACCTGTAACAGGTGATCTCTGGGAACAGCAGGAATAAGTCTTCACATATGGGTACGTCGGTACCAACGGAGCCTGCGCGGGAACGCTCCCCAGCTTCCCAAAAAGGAAAGCTTTTGGGAGCATCCCAGGGCACCTGCGCGCTGCCTTCCCGCCTTTCCTAACCATCTCTCCTCAGTTCGAGTTTAAAGCTGAGACAATAGAGAGAGAGAGGAAAGGAAAGATAGAAAAAGAGATACAACTCCTAGGGGAGGTGGGAGGGCTGTGAAGACTTATTCCTGCTGTTCCCAGAGATCACCTGTTACAGGTAAGTAACTGTGCTATCTCCAGGAACAAGCAGGAATGAGTCTTCACATATGGGGACTCCCTAGCTAAGATGCCTGGGAGATCCCCAAGGATATGAGACCCTGGGAAGGGGTCTACTTCCTCCTATGGATCTCAGACTCCATCCAGGGAAGGAGGGTAGGAGTTGTTTAAGAAGGGAACAGGTGTTTGAGGACAGTCTGACCAAACAAGGCATCCCGGCGGGAGTCCTTGTCCAAGCAGTAATGGGCTGTGAAGGTATGAACCGAGGCCCAGGTGGCTGCTCGACAGATCTGGTCGATGGACACAGAATTTAGATGAGCCATAGAGGTGGCCATGGCCCTCACATTATGAGCTGTGATATGGCTCTCCATAGAAAGGTTCTTACTCTGGTAGGCAAAAGAAATACACTGAGCAATCCAATTGGACAGTGTTCTCTTAGAGACTGGAAGTCCCAAATGAGAAGGATCAAAAGCAACAAAAAGCTGGGAAGACTTTCTATGTTGCTGTGTCCTTTGTAAGTAAAAAGCAAGAGCTCTTTTACAATCCAGAGTATGAAGATTCTTCTCTGCACTGGATGCATGAGGAGCTGGAAAAAAGACAGGTAAATATACCTCTTGATTAAGATGAAAAGGTGAGACCACTTTAGGCATAAAGTGTAGATTTGTCCTAAGGACTACCTTATCATGATGGAACCTTGTATAAGGTGGATTAGCCACTAAGGCCTGCAGTTCACTGATGCGGCGATCTGAAGTGACTGCAATGAGGAAAATAACCTTCCAGGAAAGAAACTTCAAGGAGGTAGTGGCTAAGGGTTCAAAAGTTGGCTTCATAAGCTGACCAAGAACCAAATTTAAGTCCCATGCCACCAGAGGAGGCCTAATGGGAGGTTTAGTTAAAGTTAGGCCTTTCATGAATCTTGCAATGAGAGGATGAGAGGAAATAGGTTGTCCATTGATGGGCTTAAGGGATGCTGCAATAGCACTCAAATGGACTCTTACTGAATTCGTTTTAAGGCCTGCATTGGAAAGATGCAGGAAATAGTCTAACAGAGAATTTAAAGGTAGTGCTAGAGGGTCAAGACCCTTTTCAGCACACCAAATGGAAAACCTCTTCCATTTAAAAGCACAAGAACGCCTGGTGGAAGGTTTTCTGGAAGCATGGAGGATATCCTTCACTTGTTGAGAAAGATTCCAGTCTTGAAGGTCTAGGCCTTCAGTAATCAAGCTCTGAGGTGTAGGGACTTGGGGTTTGGGTGCCACAGAGTCCCTTCCTCCTGAGACATAAGGTCTGGAGCAGCTCCCAAGTCCAGGGAGGGTGCTTGGGAGAGATGTAGAAGTAAAGGGTACCACACTTGGCGTGGCCAGCGTGGAGCTATGAGGATCATAGATCCTTGATCCCTCTGGAGTTTGAACAGAGTCTTGGGAATCAAGGGAATGGGTGGAAATGCATACAGGAAGCCCTGACCCCAATGAAGGAGGAAGGCATCCTTGGCCTGAACTCCCTGACACAGAATTCTGGAACAGAACCAGGGAAGTTTGGCATTCCACGGACTTGCAAAGAGGTCTATGTCCGGGGTTCCCCATTCTTGGAAGATTCTGAGTACCTGATCCATGTGCAGGGACCATTCGTGTTGAAGCAGAACTCGACTGAGTCTGTCTGCCCAAGAGTTTTGGACTCCTGGGAGGTATACTGCCAGGAGATGGATTTGATGCTCTCTGGCGAAAGCCCACAATCTTAAAGCTTCGTTGCAAAGCGACAGAGAGCCAGTTCCTCCTTGTTTGTTTATGTAAAACATGGCTACTTGATTGTCCGTATGAATGAGGACTGTCTTGTAGCTGAGGAGGGTATGAAAGACCTTGAGAGCTAGAAAAACTGCTCGAAGCTCCAAGTGGTTGATATGAAGAGAGGTCTCCTATGGAGACCAAGTGCCTTGAGTGGAGAGGTCCTGTAGATTTATTTTATTTTATTTATTTATTTTAACATCTCTTATATACCGCACTATTGTCATCAGCGCGGTTCACATGGAACAAAAACATATACATACAGGATAACTGTAGTATATTTTACATTTAACAGAGTTTTGAAAACTTGGAAGAAACAGGGGAGTCAGTATAAATCATATACATATACAGTAAACTATATACATTAAGTGCGGTCAAAATTCACTGGAACTGAACATGAAGTGACTATTTCTCTTGGAGCATTTATACTGGAAAATAACTTAGGAATAAGTAGTGCTTAAGACTTTTCCTGAATTGTGTTAGACTGGTTATGGCTCTCAATTCTGGTGGGAGGGTATTCCATGCTACTGGGGCATGAATGCTGAAGGCTCTTTTAGATGTTTCCTTGGTGTATTTGACTGTTATTTTCGGGATGATTAGGGTATTTATTGCTGATATTCTTCTGGCTCTGTTGAGGGCTTGGGTGTGTAGTAGGTTAGTGATGTTTGAGGGTGCTTGGTTGTTTAAGGCTTTAAAGGTGGTGATTATGATTTTGTATTGGATTCTTGCATTGATTGGTAGCCAGTGAAGTTTTATCAGGATTGGAGTTATGTGGTCTGACTTAGATATTCCTTCAAGCACTCTGGCGGTGGTATTCATCGCTAATTGGAGAGGATTTAAAGTAGATTGAGGGAGCCCATAAAGGATTGCATTTGCAAAATCTAGATGTGGCATAACTAAGGCTTGGAAGATGGTTCTGAAATCCGTAGGTTCTAGTAGAGGTCGTATGTGTCGTAGTGTGCGTATCTTGTGGAATATTAGTTTCGTTATATTTTTTATGTGAGTTTTCATATTGAGACGCTGGTCAAGGGTGATGCCTAGGTATCGTATGGTAGGTTTTACTGCCAATTCCTTGTTCTTTATCTTTAATGTAGAAGGGGGTGTGAAGTTTTGGTTCTTCGTGATAAACATAACATCGGTCTTACTGTGGTTGATTCTTAGGTTCTGTGTGAGGAGCCAGTCTTCTACTGCTTGGAAACATTGAATTAGTGGAGTGAAATCAGGATGGTTGATGGAGAATGGCATGAGCAGGAGAATATCATCTGCATAGGCTAAGCAGTTAACTTTAAAAGAACGGATGAGGTCACAGATAGGTTGCATATAAATGTTAAACATTAATGCTGAAAGTGAGGAGCCTTGTGGTACTCCTTGATCTTGCAGGAATGGATCTGATGTTTTCTCGTTAATCTTTACCTGTTGCCATCGGTTAGATAAATAGGAGTTGCACCATTTCAGTGCAGAGCCATGTATTCCTTTTTCATTAAGACGGTCAAGAAGTATTTGGTGACTGACTGAGTCGAACGCAGCCGAGATGTCCATGAATATAAGGATGAATCCTTGCCGGATATTGTCTATTCCAGTGATTAATGTATTGAAGAGAGTGATGAGGAGGGTTTCCACTCCATGTGCTTCCCTAAAGCCATGCTGAGCCAGATCAAGTGGAGCTTCGGTGTCTATATGTTGTTGTATTTGACGTTGGACTACTTTTTCGATTATTTTGGCTAATAGTGGGATGCTGGATATTGGCCTGTATGATTCTACTCATAGAGGGTCTAGTTTATTGTTCTTTAATAATGGTCTAATGGAGGTTTGCTTTAGGCTCTGAGGGAAGGTTCCAGATGAAAAGGATTGATCTAGGATTTTATGTATGAAGAAGCTTACTTCACATCTGAGCTCTCTTATCCAGGCTGCTGGACATGGATCATTTGACGCAGTGGTAGCGTTGATTGAGGCAATAGTGCTTTCAATATCTTTAGTTGATATCGTGTTGAACTTGGTCAATGTGGAAGACACTGGAAGTTTGGATATGGTATGTGGATCAGTGGTGCAAGGGTTCTTGATTAATTTCGTCATTTTTGATTTTAAGTAGTTGGCGTAGTCTTGAGGGGACATTATTTGTGTGTATTGAGGGCTTGGTTCTTTTGCTAATGTTTTTACGATATTGAAGAGATCATGGTATTTATTTACTGATTGTTTAAGGAGATTGGTATGAAATTGTTTTCTTCTATCAGCTATTTCTTGGCGGTGCTTACTGAGGTATGAACAGTATGCTGTGTGGGCTTCAGTAGTACGTGATCTTCGCCATCGTTTTTCAAGTCTACGGAGATGGAGGAGAGATGTTCTTAGCTCATTTGAATACCAAGCTACATGTGTTCGATTATTGGACCTTCTTGGCCTGTTAGCTGGTTGAGAGTTGGTTCTGAAGGAGTTATCCCAGGTGTTGATTAAGTCATCCAGATCTGGTTTAGAGTTGTGTAGCATAGGGAGAATATTCTTAAGTACGTCTTCTTTAACAAATGGTCGGAACCTCCGAGCTGTTGGTTTGGCAAGGGTGGTATTGGAGTTAAGGGTATTGAATGAGTTGGGTATTTGGAATATAATCAGATTATGGTCAGACCATGGTACCGGTGTTATGGAAAGTGCATAGTTATGGTCTGCTTCCGCTGATGTTTGAGGTACAAAGATTAGATCAAGTGTATTTCCCATAGCATGAGTAGGCTCTCTGATTATCTGGTTGTATCCAAGGTCATCTAGTGCTTCATGGAATACAGCGATTTGCGTGTCATGTAGAGAGGGAAGGTTAAAATCTCCTAAGATCAAGTTGGATATCCGTGGTTTTTCGGTGTTGCAGGCCAAGTCGACTATTGTTGAGAGATCATCTGCCGATGTTGTTGGAGCTCTATAGACTAAGTTGATTGTGTGTTCATTGTTTGATATAGTTAGCGTATTTAATTGTGTTGTGCTGATATTGTTGGTCATCTGAAATTGTAGATGGCTTTTAGAGGTGATGAGTACTCCGCCTCCTCTTTGGTTGTTCCTGTGGCATGTGAATATTGAGAAACCAGGGGGTAACATCTTATTCAGAATGACATTATCGCAGTCAGATAGCCATGTTTCTGTGATCATCAGAATGTCAAGGTCATGCGTTGTTATAAGGTCGGTGATCAGTGGCCATTTTTTGCGGATGGATCTGATGTTGATGAGGGCACATCGCAAAGGTGGTTGGTTCTGTTGCTTAGGTTGGGGTTTTTTTGTAAGTTGCAGGGCAATGTGTAGCAGATGAGGGTGGGGTGTATGAATAGGGTTCGTTGTGTGTCTTTGATATTTGTTTGACCATCTCTTCCAGTTGTTCCTTAATATTGGTATGGAGTTTTGGCCATTGTTGAAGGCATCTGAGTATCCGGATATTGCAAGTAGGAGGTAGGTGATGGTGAAGGTTATGAATGTGTGCAACTTTAAGGGTAACATTGTATATCAAGGGAAAAAGGGAGGATTTGCGGTGAATATGTTAGAGAGTGTTGGGAATACTGGCAATAATAAGGCAGCCTGCAAATCACAGTACTAGTTGAAGTGATGGCAATATTGGAAATACTGACAAGGAGATTACTATCTGTAATGACAGTATTGGAAAAATACTGGTAGTACTGGCAAAGGGGGTATCAAACAGTAATGACAATATCTAGATGGTAATAATGAGTTGAGATAGTGATAGAGAGAGTTGGCACAGAGAGTAAAGGTAATACTAATAACAATGTTTATGTTTATGTTTATTAGTCTTGATATACCGCAGTTCCAAATAGAGCACTGCGGTTTACAAAAGAAAAATCAAATAATACACAGAGAGGCCAACCGGCCTGGAAAAGAAAAGAAATTACAATGGATGATAGGAGAGCACTCAAGACATCAAACTAGACATGGACAAAGAGAGAGAGAGACAAGAGAAGGAGGGGGAGAGGAGTCACACAAAGGGGGAGGGGAGGTCGAAGGCGGTGGAGAAGAGATGTGTCTTAAGGTCTTTCTTGAAGGTGGGATAGTGTTGCTCAAGTCTGAGGGAGAGGGGAAGGGAGTTCCAATAAGCAGGGCCAATAAAGAAAAAGGCAGAGGAGCGTGTGGACTGTAGATGGGCACGTGATGGAGATGGAAGGTGGAGTCGGTTAATGTGAACAGAGCGAAGTGAGCGAGTGGGGGTGTGGAATTGGAGCAGGTCTGCCAAATATAAAGGAGTGTGGTTATGTAAGACTTGGTGGACCAGCGTGAGGATTTTATAACGGATGCGAAATTTCAAGGGGAGCCAATGTAGGTGAAGGAAAAGAGGAGTGACATGATCACGGAGGGAGGCGTGAAAAACAAGGCGTGCAGCGGTATTCTGAATACGTTGAAGGCGGTGAAGGTGGGAGAGAGGAAGCCCGGCTAGAACGGAGTTGCAAAAATCAATACGTGACATTACTAGAGAGAGAAGAAGGGTGGAGAGGGCTTCAGGGGTGAGAAAAGGGCGAATAGAGCGTATCTGTCGGAGAAAGAAGAAGGAAGTCTTTGTAATATGGGAAATGTGGGCACAGAAGGAAAGGTCAGAATCAAAAATTACACCTAGGTAATGGAAGCTTGTAACAAGGGGGATTGGTGAACCTGAAAAGGAGGGAGTAATCAGAGGAGAAGGGCTGCCATGAGTGAACCAGATAGCTACTGTTTTCGCAAGATTGAGGTGCAAGCAGTTTAGAGTGAGCCAGTTAGCAATAGCTGATAGACAGGAGTTCAGTGGGGTAAGATCCGGGTGAAGGGGAGAGGTGTGATGTAGAAGGAGCAGATCATCAGCATAATAGAATGCTGAGATCGTAAACTGCTGAACTAGAAGTGCCAGTGGGGCTAGGAATAAGTTGAAATGAAGAGGTGCTAAGACAGATCCTTGAGGGACACCACAGGGCAGAGGGAAAGAGTCAGAAGGAGTGGGTGGGGCAGATGAGACTACTGTGCATGAACGGGAGGAGAGGAAGGAGTGGAACCAGTGGTAGACCGTACCATGGAGACCAGCTTCGCATAGACGAGACAGAAGCAGGGAGTGATCCACTAAATCAAAGGCTGCCGAGAGGTCTAGGGACACCGCCACCGAGAGGTCACCACGATCGTGAGCTACGTGGAGTTCGTTAAGGAAACCCAAAAGGACAGTCTCTACACTGTGACCCTGTCTGAAACCGGATTGGCGGGGGTGAAGGAAGTGGATTGAGTCAAGGTGTTGTGAGAGTTGCGTGAAAACTGTTTTCTCTAGGATCTTGGAAAGGAAGGGAAGGTTGGAAACGGGGCGATAGTGAGCGGGAGTCAGAGGATCAAGAGAGGGCTTTTTTAGGATAGGACGGATAAGAGCGTGTTTCCAGGGTTGGGGAAAGACACCCGTGGAAAGACTAGTGTTGACCATGGTGAGAATGGGAGGAACAAGGGCGAGGGAAGGAGCAAGACCCCAGGTGGAAGGAATTGGGTCAAGGGAGCAGAATGTTTTATTGGAGGAGGATATTAGTCCTAGAAGTTCGGATGTAGAGATGGGATGAAAAGATGTCCAGGTATGAGAGAGTTGGGATGTTGAGGGGAGGGAAATAGGAGGAGGAGAAGAAATAGGCGGGGGACAATGAGGCAAAGATTTTCGTAAGTCCAGGACTTTATTACTAAAGAAGGATGCAAGTTGAGAAGGAGGAGGAAGCGGTGGGGGTAAAGTGGGGACAGAGCAGGATTGCAAGGACATGAGAGACCGAAGGACGGTGTATAAGTGACGAGTCTGATTAGGTGTGGAGGAAATAGCAGTGGAGAAATAGGATTGTTTGGCTGCATGGACTTGTGCACGGTAGTGGGCATAGTGGGTTTTGAAATTAAGCAAGGTAGGAGGGGAGGGTGTTTTCCGCCAAAGGCGCTCTGAGTGACGAAGGTGAGTTCAGAGGAGACGGAGACCAGCATGGAACCATGGTTGAGAGGGGCGATGGGACGGGGGATGTGGCTGAAGAGGAGCTAGGTGATCGAGAGCAGTAGAGAGGCAAGAAAACCAAGTAGAAGCCTGTGAGGTTGAAGAAAGGGATGGGAAGTCTGAGGGCAGGAGATCTGAAGCGGTTGGAAAGCTCTGAAGGGTGAGGGGGGTAATACGGCGAGACAAGCGCTGTGTGGGAGGAGGGGATGAGAGAGGAGCCTGGGAAGGTGCAGTGGGTGAGGGCAAGGAGCAATTGAAAGTCAGACAGAAGTGATCGGTCCAGGGTAGGGGGATAGCCTGCAAAGACTGTATGTGTGAGGAGAGAGAAAGTGAAGAAAGAACAAGGTCAAGGGTATGACCTGCTGTGTGGGTGGGGAAAGAGACGAGCTGATGAAGAGACAGATCGTTCATGAGTGAGACAAAGGAGAGGGCCCTAGAAGAAGCTGGGGAGTCTAGTGGAGATTAAAATCTCCTGTAATGAGTAGGTGGGGGAAAAGCAATGATAAGTCAGAGATGGATAAGAGAAGAGAGTCCCAAAGATCCGAACGGAGGTTGGGAGGGGAGTAAACAAGAAGTATGTGAAGAGGAGACGGAGCCTGGAGATGAATGAGCAGGGCCTCAGGATAGTGGAGGGCAGAAGAGGAGATCTGTGAAAGAGAAATAGAGGCGCGATAAATGAGAGCCACTCCGCCGCCTGTGCGACCTATGCGGGGAGTAGAGATAGCAGAGAAATCAGGAGGGAGACAACGAGCCAAGAGAGAATCTTCCCCTTCCTTTAGCCAAGTTTCTGTAAGGAGAAGAAGGTCCAGGGATTCACGGATAATGAGGTCCGAGACCAGAAGGATTTTGGTACGCAAAGAGCGGCAGTTAAGGAGGCCAAGTTTTAGAGGGGGGGTGTTGGTAGCAACCTGCAATTGAGATGAGAGGGAAAGGTAAGGAGACGCACACTGAATGAGATTTGCAGGACAGCGGTAGAAAGATCGCGGAAGTAGAGAGTGAGAGGCTGTAGAAAGAGAACGGTTACCCCAAATAACCGGGATAGGAGACATGGAAGCAGAGATGGCTGTGGAGAATGGTAGTGGGAGGAGCACAGAAGAAGAATGGTCACGGAAAAGCTCTGCCTGCGAGGAGAGAGAAGTAGCTCGAATGCACAAACTAAACAGAAATATTAACCATACCTTATGTCGGCGAGGCAGAGAGACCATTTCTAAACTAAGGGCGGTGATGTCCCCTGCGGAGGCACCCCAAGGATCGCACCCAAGGAGCACAACGTGCTCCTTGTGCGCGCTCCTTCGGCGCGCTCCCAAGTCGCGCGCCGCAGCGACGGGCGCCGACGGCGCCTGCCTTTTATAGCTGGGCTGTATACCTTGCAGAACGTGGCTGCGGGATCGCGGACGCATCACTTCCTGTGAGGGCAGCAATGGAACTGAGGCTGAGGGAAGCCTACGGAGACATAAACAAGACAGTACGAATAACAGCGACAGCAGCAAAATACAGAAGGTAAACATGGGCAAAGGGTGTACTCGACGCCGACGGTGCCTGCCTTTTATAGCTGGGCTGTATACCTTGCAGAACGCGGCTGCGGGATCGCGGACGCGTCACTTCCTGTGAGTGCAGCAATGGAACTGAGGCTGAGGGAAGCCTACGGAGACAAAAACAAGACAGTACGAATAACAGCGACAGCAGCAAAATACAGCAGGTAAATATGGGCAAAGGGTGTACTCGACGCCGATGGCGCCTGCCTTTTATAGCTGGGCTGTATACCTTGCAGAACGCGGCCGCGGGATCGCGGACGCGTCACTTCCTGTGAGGGCAGCAATGGAACTGAGGCTGAGGGAAGCCTACGGAGACATAAACAAGACAGTATGAATAACAGCGACAGCAGCAAAATACAGCAGGTAAACATGGGCAAAGGGTGTACTCGATGCCGACGGCGCCTGCCTTTTATAGCTGGGCTGTATACCTTGCAGAACACGGCCGCGGGATCGCAGACGCATCACTTCCTGTGAGGGCAGCAATGGAACTGAGGCTGAGGGAAGCCTACGGAGACATAAACAAGACAGTACGAATAACAGCGACAGCAGCAAAATACAGCAGGTAAACATGGGCAAAGGGTGTACTCGACGCCGATGGCGCCTGCCTTTTATAGCTGGGCTGTATACCTTGCAGAACGCGGCCGTGGGATAGCAGACGTGTCACTTCCTGTGAGGGCAGCAATGGAACTGAGGCTGAGGGAAGCCTACGGAGACATAAACAAGACAGTACGAATAACAGCGACAGCAGCAAAATACAGCAGGTAAACATGGGCAAAGGGTGTACTCGACGCCGACGGTGCCTGCCTTTTATAGCTGGGCTGTATACCTTGCAGAACGTGGCCGCGGGATCGCGGACGCGTCACTTCCTGTGAGGGCAGCAATGGAACTGAGGCTGAGGGAAGCCTACGGAGACATAAACAAGACAGTACGAATAACAGCGACAGCAGCAAAATACAGCAGGTAAACATGGGCAAAGGGTGTACTCGACGCCGACGGCGCCTACCTTTTATAGCTGGGCTGTATACCTTGCAGAACGCGGCCACGGGATCGCAGACGCGTCACTTCCTGTGAGGGCAGCAATGGAACTGAGGCTGAGGGAAGCCTACGGAGACATAAACAATACAGTACGAATAACAGCGACAGCAGCAAAATACAGCAGGTAAACATGGGCAAAGAGTGTACTCGACGCCGACGGCACCTGCCTTTTATAGCTGGGCTGTATACCTTGCAGAACGCAGCCGCGGGATCGCGGACGCGTCACTTCCTGTGAGGGCAGCAATGGAACTGAGGCTGAGGGAAGCCTACGGAGACATAAAGAAGACAGTACGAATAACAGCGACAGCAGCAAAATACAGCAGGTAAACATGGGCAAAGGGTGTACTCGACGCCGACGGCACCTGCCTTTTATAGCTGGGCTGTATACCTTGCAGAACGCGGCCGCGGGATCGCAGGGTAGCTGCTCACAACTCTTGCTTACAGAGTATCGAGTATTTCAAAGGTTGTTTAGGATAGTAGGATGCCTTTGTAGATGTATACCTTGCAGAACGCGGCCGCGGGATCACGGACGCGTCACTTCCTGTGAGGGCAGCAATGGAACTGAGGCTGAGGGAAGCCTTGCAGAATGCGGCCGCGGGATCGCGGACGCGTCACTTCCTGTGAGGGCAGCAATGGAACTGAGGCTGAGGGAAAGCCTTGCAGAACGCGGCCGCGGGATCGTGGACGTGTCACTTCCTGTGAGGGCAGCAATGGAACTGAGGCTGAGGGAAGCCTATGGAGACATAAACAAGACAGTACGAATAACAGCGACAGCAGCAAAATACAGCAGGTAAACATGGGCAATGGGATTGAAACAATAGTAACATTGTAGAACAGTTGGTAACACTTGTAGAAGTGACAGTGATACCTAATGTAAGTTAGCAATACTGTTGCAATGTGGAATATAGTAACATTGTAGAACAGTTGGTCACACTTCTAGACATAAACAAGACAGTACGAATAACAGCGACAGCAGCAAAATACAGCAGGTAAACATGGGCAATGGGATTGAAACAATAGTAACATTGTAGAACAGTTGGTAACACTTGTAGAAGTGACAGTGATACCTAATGTAAGTTAGCAATACTGTTGCAATGTGGAATATAGTAACATTGTAGAACAGTTGGTCACACTTCTAGACATAAACAAGACAGTACGAATAACAGCGACAGCAGCAAAATACAGCAGGTAAACATGGGCAATGGGATTGAAACAATAGTAACATTGTAGAACAGTTGGTAACACTTGTAGAAGTGACAGTGATAGCTAATGTAAGTTTACAATACTGTTGCAATGTGGCAGCAGTGAGCAACAGGATTAGTGAAGCTAATAGAACCAATTGTTGGCAGGCTTAATTGAAGACAAGAATAAAATGGGGACAGGAGAGAGAAGTGGCAACAATTGAGAATACTGTGATTGCAAGGCAAGATGTAGTAGTTAAGTATTGTACATTGTATACATTTTGTACATTTAGTTGAAAATGATACTTTTTAACAAGTAGTACAATTGCAAGGTAGACAGTGGCTAGATACCTATGTATGGAGGAAAGCTTAAACAATTATGTAACAGACTACAGTTACAATGTAAGGAGTAGTTAAGAGAGTAGAAGACTAGTGTCCGTAATAGAATATGATTGGTATACTTGCGGCATGTAGGCAGGTAAAGGATCAGTTAGTGGAGGGTTGTGGAGCTCAAGGTATTGCCGCAGCTTTCTTCCAGAATGGTGCGTGCAGGGTAGCTGCTCACAACTCTTGCTTACAGAGTATCGAGTATTTCAAAGGTTGTTTAGGATAGTAGGATGCCTTTGTAGATGGCCACTGCCTAAGGGCCACGCCAAAGGGCCCTCTGGCGAGGCCCTCCGGCGTGGGCCCGACAGGCGCGGGCCTGCCTGAGAGCGGGTTGCTTTTGGTGAGCTGCTGCTCCTCCTCCCACAGCCCCGATTGGGCTGGAGCACCTGAGCAGATCAGCTGGCTGGAGCTAGGACGGTGCTCTACCCCGATGCAGGGGGAGTTGAAGACGGCGACTTTCCCGCCGATCGCGGGCTGCTTTGGGTGAGCTGCTGCTCCTCCTCCCACAGCCCCGATTGGGCTGGAGCACCTGAGCAGATCAGCTGGCTGGAGCTAGGACGGTGCTCTACCCCGATGCAGGGGGAGTTGAAGACGGCGACTTTCCCGCCGATCGCGGGCTGCTTTGGGTGAGCTGCTGCTCCTCCTCCCACAGCCCCGATTGGGCTGGAGCACCTGAGCAGATCAGCTGGCTGGAGCTAGGACGTTGCTCTACCCCGATGCAGGGGGAGTTGAAGATGGCTCCCCGATGCAGGGGGAGTTGAAGATGGGCTCCCCAACCTGTTTGGGAGGCATCTGTTGTGAGGGTTGCTTGGGGCAGCAACTGTTGGAAGGGGGACCCCAGCAACAAATTTTGAGTGGATATCCACCATTGGAGAGACCAAAAGAGACGTTTGGTGGTCGCTATTTGGTCTGAGAGAGCTCCTGAAGCTTGAGTCCACTGGGTGGACAAAGTCCATTGAGCTGCTCTCATGTGTAGGCGAACATAGGGTACCACATGTACTGTGGAAGCCATGTGGCCTAGCAGTTGTAGCATCTCCCGGGCAGTTAATTGGCTCTTTGACTGAATCTGGGAGGCTAACTGCACTAGACGTTGGCAACGGGCCTGAGGAAGGTAGGCCCTTGCAGTAGTGGTATCCAACCAGGCCCCTATGAATTCTAGGGACTGAGTAGGGGTGAGCTGAGACTTTGGGAGGTTTACCACAAGTCCCAGATACTGCAGAATGCGCCTTGTGCGGTCCAGGGAAATCTGGGCCTCTGACTGGGATGGAGCTCGGATGAGCCAGTCGTCCAGGTATGGGAAGACAAATATTCCCAGAGTGCGTAGAAATGCAGCAACTATTGCCATGCATTTGGTGAACACTCTTGGAGCAGAGGCCAGACCGAAAGGAAGGACTCTGTATTGGTAATGTTTTCCTTGGAAAAGAAACCGTAGGAATCTTCTGTGAGAGGGATGGATGAAGACATGTGTGTACGCATCCTTGAGATCTAGAGAACAAAGCCAATCCTGACTTTGAAGGTATGGAAGGAGAGTGCCCAGAGAAAGCATCTTGAATTTCTCCTTGCATTGAAATTTGTTCAATTCTCTGAGATCTAAGATGGGCCTGTATCCCCCTGTCTTCTTTGGAATGAGAAAATAGGGGGAGTAGAACCCTGACCCTTGATGAAGAAGAGGAACTTCTTTTATTGCCCCTTGGGCAAGAAGGGTAGCTACCTCTTGACCTAGAAGGTTGAGAAGAGATGTGGGAGAATTGAAGTGTCTCACCATGGTGTGGGGAGAAGGTCTGAGAAATGAAGCTTGTAGCCCTCTCTTATGATGGAGAGGGCCCACTGCTCTGATGTTATTTGCTCCCATCTGGGAGCAAAATGAGCCAACCTTCCTGGAATGGCGAGAGGCTCTGGCTGCTTTAGAGCCAGAAAGGCTAAGTTCTCTAGCATCAAGTCAAAAACCCTGAAGAGGTTGGGCCTGCTGAGTTGCAGCAGCCCCTGTAGGCTTAGGCCTGGCCTGTTTAGGTTGCTGACGCTTAGTGGTAAAGCGACCTGTAGAAGATTGTTGGCCAGAAGTAGAAGGAAATCTGCCCTTTTTAAAGAAAGACTTTTTAAAAGGCTTTTTCTTAGCAGGAATGGAGGTTGACTTTGAAAGTCTATCCAGAGCAGAGTTTTCTGCATCCATTTGAGTGGCTTTTATTTGCCATTCTTTGCCAAATAGGTTTTCACCTGTACAGGGAAGATTTCCTAAGCCATCTTGAACCCAGGGTTCTAAGTCAGAAGCCTGGAGCCAAGCAATTCTGCGAGCAGCTATGGCAATGCCCAAAGCTCTGCTGGCACCTTCAAAGGAGTCAAAGGCTGCCCTGTTGGAAAACTTTGAAATGTCTTGGGTATGCTTAAGCCAAATGAGGAATTCCTCCCTTTTATCCTCTGGAAGAAAAGGGAGGAAAGTGTGCAGCTTTTCTGCAACTTCTTTTAGAAACATACCCATGTAAAGACTATATGAGTTGATTCTGGCAATAAGCATACTGGCTTGGAAGATTTTCCTACCAAAAGCATCCAAGGTCCTGCATTCTCTTCCTGGAGGAGCAGAAGAGTGTCTTTTTGTACTCTTTATCCTTTTCATAGCTGACTGCACCACAATGGAATGGTGAGGAAGCTGAGTTTTATGAAATCCAGGACAGGGAGGAACACGATACATAGTGTCCAATCTGCAAGAATGAGGAGAGAGAGTGAGAGGAGTCTCCCATAGATCAATCATGTGTTCATAAAGAATCTCATGAATTGGTAAGGTGACTGCCTCTTTAGGAGCCTTAGAATAGCCTAAAATATCCAATTTATTTTGCTCTAGGCTCTGATTCAGAGGTTACTGAAATAGAAAGTCCTTTAGCTACTTCTCTTATGAAGTCTTGAAAGGACAAGTCCTCTGGAGGAGACATTCTTCTTTTTGGAGAAGAAGGCTCTTCAGGAAGGGCTATGGATACTTCAGGAGACTCGTCTGATGTATCAGAATCATCAGAGGAATCAAAGTATCGAGCAGTATCGACATCGGGCTTCCCCGGTATCGGATCGGTACCGATAAGCAGCCTAGGACAAGGAACCACAGCAGCCGGTATCCTGGTCGATGTCGATGTAGTCGGTACCGGTATCGGCGCTGGTGCCGGTACCGGAGCCGATAACGGAGTTTGTTTCGGTACCAGCGGCGTCGCAGCTTGAATGAAAGCAGTAATAGCCCGCTGCATGGACAGAACATTCTGATCCATCAACGCCATGAATGCCTGGAATTCGGTACCGGGAGATTGTGCCAGTACCCCAGAGCATTCTAACAGGTGATCGGTCGAGGCTGTGTCATCGATGTCAACCTGTAACCCCATAGGAGGAGCTTTGGAAGCCAGAGCTTCCCGCCGGGGTTGTTTTGCTGGTGCAGGATCCTCGAGGGCAAGCCCGGAGGCATCTCGATGCTTAGAGGGAGATCTACCCTTCGAGAACCTGCTAGATTTATGTTTGGTTACCTGAGATCCATCAGGAGAAGAAGACCTGGAAGATGTCGATGCTACCGACACTGCATCAGCGGGAAACAGCACATGGAGCTTAGCTGCTCGGTTCTGTAAACCCTGTTTAGACATTAGAGAGCAGGAGGGACAATCCGGAATGGAGTGTTCAGGACCCAAACATTTAAGGCACCATTCATGGGTATCTGTAACAGAAATAGTACCGCTACACTTAGTGCATTTCTTGAACCCGGAGGCTGGTTTTTCTATGAGGAAAATTTTCTTGTAGGCCCTGAGGCCCAAGAGGAAAAATACACTAAGTAAAGAAAATATAGATTTTTTTTTTTTAAAGAAAGAAAGAGAAAAAGACCGGCGGTACCGGTCCGGAGTCGGGGAAGGCAGACACGCAACCAAGGAAATAAAATAAAATAAAGAACTTCTTCAGCGGTGACAGGGCTCAACCTGCTGGCTCCACGGCAAAGAAGAGCTGAGGAGAGATGGTTAGGAAAGGCGGGAAGGCAGCGCGCAGGCGCTGTGGGATGCTCCCAAAAGCTTTACTTTTTGGGAAGCGGGGGAGCGTTCCCGCGCAGGCTCCGTCGGTACCGACGTACCCAAATGTGAAGACTCATTCCTGCTTGTTCCTGGAGATAAGGAGCTCACTCTGAGGAGAAGGATGTTACCAGTGGTGTGCCCCAGGAATCTGTCCTTGGTCCGATTCTTTTTAACATCCTTGTTAGTTATATAGTGGAAGGGCTGTCGGGTAAGGTTTGCCTCTTTGTGGATGATACCAAAATCTGCAATAGAGTAGACACCCAGGAAGGTGTAGATAACATGAGGAGGGATCTAGCTAAGCTTGAAGAATGGTCTAGAATTTGGCAGCTGGGATTTAATGTTAAAAAATGCAAGGTCATGCATTTAGGCTGCAGCAATCCAAGGGAGCAATATAGTATAGGGGGTGAAGTACTTTTGTCCACTAAAGAAGAGCGGGACCTAGTCGTGGTTGTGTCTGATGAACTTAAAGTAGCTAAACAGTTAGAAAAGACGACTACAAAAGCTAGAAGGATGCTTGGGTGCATATGGAGAAGAATGGCTAGCAGAAAAAAGGAGGTAATAGTACCTCTGTATAAGTCTTTGGTGCGACCTCATTTGGAGTATAGTGTGCAATTCTGGAGACCGTACCTTCAAAAGGATGTGAACAGAATGGAATCGGTGCAGAGGGTGGCTACTAAAATGGTTAGTGGTCTTCATTATAAAGCATGTGAGGACAGACTTAAGGATCTTAATATGCATGTACACCTTAGAGGAAAAGCGGGATAGAGGTGATATGATTGAGATGTTTACCTCCATGGCATAAATGTTCAGGGGGAGAGCCTCTTTCAATTCAAAGCAAGTTCTGCTATGAGGGGACATGGGATGAGGGTGATGGGGGATAGATCCATGGAATAGTTTCCCAGTGGAGGTGGTAGAGATGAGGACAGTTACTGAATTCAAAAAAGCATGGGACAAACACAGATGATCTCTAAAGGAAGAAAGGGGATTGTTGTAGTTGTTGATATGGAAGGACAGACTAGGTAGGCCATGTGGTATTTTTCTGTCATCATATTTCTATGTTTCTATCAGTATGAATCCGTTGAAATGGAAGAGATGAGAACAACCCAGAATAGTAGGAACCAAAGCTCATAAACTCCAAAGTTGCTGAATCAATGATCACTAGGAAGTGAAGGGTAATTATGGTTGGCATTCATCTTCCATACAGATGTAGGCCCCGATTCTGGAAGGGGCACTTCTGGTCCTTCTGGATAGCCCTTAATAGGACAGGCCGGTTTGGACTCAATTCTGAAATGTGGGAGCAGAATGTTCCTGCGGCAATCAGAATCGGGCTCGAGGATGGCCCAGTGTGCCCCTCCTACAGCCGTGAGGATGTCCACATGACTGAACAGCCAGGCCCCCAAGCCCGCTGGTGAATGGACAGCCCGATGTCCCCACTTTCTGGTGTCCTCCCCACCTGGCTCTTGGCAGGCCCGCCTGGAGCCATGGTCAGGCAGCAGGCCATTGCCTGCCATGCATCCACTGCCAGGCTGGGACACATTGGGGACCAGCACATATTCCATCTCTGAGGTGGAATAAGCAACGCATCCCCCTTGTGCCCCCCGGATATACAGGGATGTTACCTGAACCGGCCCTGTACGTCCTGGTGTCTGGTCCACACACACTCCTCCCTGCCTCCATCTCCCCACACAGTGCCTCTGTGCATGCAGGGAGACAGTGATCTAGAATTTGGGTTGGACGGATGGCGGGACTGCACATCCCACTGGGACATAGAGCCCCACTATTCTCTTATCTGAATCTAGGCCATAATGTCCCAAGTGGTGTGCTATCTGCCAAGTGCCAAAATCTGAGAGGTTACAGAGAGTTTGCCTAGGCTCATTAAGCCTACTGATAATTATCTGATGCTATGCATCTATGTTGCACAAATGCATCTGTATGGTATCCCTCTGAATGTATCAAGAGTGACTTTATGGCTCTGGGAGAGAGGGTGAAACCGATAAGTGCACAGGAGCTGTTCTTAATTCTTCATGTTCAGGGTAAAGATTGAGATAGAGAAGCCAGCCTCCTGGAGATGAATGCATGGCTGCATGGATGGTGTCATTGAGAGCATTTCAGTGTCCCGGGCTATGGGATGATTTTCCATGGATTGCTAAGCAGAAATGTCTTCCTCATCAGACTGGCTAACCTACTGATAAAGACTTTAAACTAGGCTAGCTGGGAATGAGTGAACAAAGCTCCCAGGTAAGTAAAATCTCTCATGTAAGTAAAACATGAAATATCTGTACAGAAATGCCCATAGTATTGGAAATAAAATTCTGGATAAAAATAAAATTCTGGATCTAAAGACTATAATGAATGAGGCTGACTTGGTTTTACTGGTGATCATAGATATGGTTCACAGACAACCGTGAGGCTATACTCTATTCAGAAAGGACAAGGTAGGAAGAAAGGGAGGAAGAAAGACACTGTATGTAAACAAATAATATTAAAGCAACAGAATTTCAGGCCATATGAGGTAAGGAGGAGGTACTGTAAGTTAATCTGGAAGAGGGAATGGAGCATCTATTTACACTGGTGTGATATTCAGACCTCATTGGACAGAGATTTAAATCCTGCTATCTCTCTGATGTTGTGCACTTCAAATTAATGTTTTCTTCTTTCCAGTCTGCCATTGCACTTGCTAAGCAAACTATTTTCTCCATCTGTCTTATCTCTAATCATCGCTGTCTCTTTTCTACTCTCAATTCTCTTCTTAAGGCACCTCCATCTCCAATCTCTCTTCTCTCTGCTCAAACCCTAGCAGGCTATTTCCATAACAAACTGCATAAGATTACTTTTCAATTCCCCACTAAATCTTCTTCAACACCTCTTCTCCCTCTCAATTACCCTCAACCTCTAACACTCTTTCATCCTTTTCTAAAATCTCTGTTGAGGAAATGTATCTTTTTCTTTCTCCTTTAAACTCACTACCTCTTCTTCTGATCCTATCCTCACCCATCTCCTCAACTCCATCTTCTCCTCTGTCATCCCTTTCATCTCACATATTCTTAACTTTTCCCTTTCCACTGCAACCTTTTCTGTAGCCTTCAAGGATGCTGTAATCACTCCTCTCCTCAAAAAACCCTACTTGATCCTACTTGTCCCTTCTAATTATCGACCCATCTCCCTTCTCCCATTCATTTCCAAAATTCATCAATGTGCAGTTCTCTACCACTGTCTCAAATTTCTTTCCTTTCAAGCCCTTCTTGATCCACTTCAATCTGTTTTCTTCTCCATTTCATTCTACTGAAATGGCCCTTGCCAATGTCTGAGTGATCTATTCCTCGCTAAGTCCAAAGACCTTTACTCAGTTCTCATTCTTCTCATCTTTCTGCTGCTTTTGATACTGTTGACCACCTCCTCCTCCTTGACACTTTATCCTCACTTGGTTTTAGAAGCCCTGTGCTATCTTGGTTCTCTTCTTCTCTCTCCAATCACTTTTTCAGTGTTTGTTCTGGAGGTTCCTTCTCTACTACCATCCCTTTCTCAGTTGGCGTACCTCTAGGGTCTGTTCTAGGCCCTCTCATTTTCTCTCTCTATACCCAGTACCTTGGTGCTCTCATCTCTTCCCATGGTTTTCAGTATCATTTTTATGCTGATGACTCTCAAATCTATCTATTTATCTACACCTTACATCTCTCAATCGCTCCAAACTCATATCTCTACTTGCTTATCTGACATCACTGCCTGGATGTTTCATCACCACCTAAAATTGAATATGGCTAAAACTGAATTTCTTATTTTTCCCCCTAAACACGCCTTCCCCCTTCCTCATTTCTCTATCACTGTTGACAACACTCATCTTCTTCCTGTTTCTTCAACCCACAAACTCGGGGTCCTCTTTGACTCCTCCCTGTCCTTCTCCACACATAATTCAACATATAGCTAAAACCTGTCATTTTTTTTCTCTATAACATTAACAAGGTTCATCGCTTCCTCTCCAAACACACTACTAAGGCTCTTATCCACTCTTTGGTCACCTCCATTCTTAATTATTGCAACTTCCTCCTTGCTGGTCTCCCTCAGTATCATCTCTCTCCTCTTCAATCTATCCAGAACTCTGCTGCATAGCTAATCTTCTGCCAGCCCTGATACACTCATATAACCTCTCTTCTAAAATCACTTCACTGCCTCCCCTTCCATTTCCATATCCAAGTCAAACTTCTCCTTCAAACTTATAAATGCATTCACTCTACTGCCCCTCATTACCTTTCCTTTCTTCTGTCTCCCTACACCCCTCCTCATGAACTCCGCTCTTCCTCTGGTTTTCTTCACTCTATCACCACACCAATCACTGTATAAGAGCTTATCTACAACCAATACAACTAAGCAGCTCTTAATCAAATACAAAATTACTACAAAAATATTATTTCTCAGATCCACTAAGTGGAGTGGAGGAGTGGCCTAGTGTTTTGGGGCAAGGTACTTCAGGCCAGAAGGTCAGGGGTTCAAATCCCACTAGAGGACAGCAACCTTGTGCCAGAAGGACTGGGGATTCTAGTCTCACAGGTGCTCCTTGTGGTCTTGGGCAAGCCATTTAACCCCCCATAGCCCATGTTGCCTTTAAAATAGTTATCTCCAAGTTATAATGCCCTGTTCAATGTAATTTCAGTTTGTTCAATGTAAACCACCTTGATATCATGAAAGGCAGTGTATAAGAAATGATAAATAAATAAACCCCTTACTTTAGGCAAAAATGACCTCAGGATGGCTTATACCCTACATGTAGTGAACAAGTTCACTATAGGGAACAGCTGATGCTCACATCACAGGTCAAAAAAGCCTTAAAAATGCTATTATTCTATTTTTTAATTATCAATTATAACGTTTGAACTCCACATGAGTGCTCTTGGGGATTCAGAACCTACTATATTGATCTACATAAAACTACATCACTAAACAAAATTAAACATATAGCGTCATTTCCACATAATTCAACTATACGCCATTAGACTCCAAATTGTCCCCTGTAAAAATAACAGAAGACTAATTTTAGCAAATCTCAACACCGTTGATCAAAGTGAATAAATCCACAAGTACTTATCTTAGAAATTCAAGATGCAAGGTCAAATGGCTATTCAACTTTAATCCATCAAAGACTCCATGGCTGCTAAGGCATCACCGTCTTACACTTCCAATCTCTTCAACGGGCAGGCAGTGTGGTCTCCAAAAACAGCTCAAACCACTTCAAAAACAAAAACACCACCCTACAAAAGCTTTTGTTTCGCCTATTCCTGGCTTCTTCAGGGGCTAAGAATAAACAAAGCTACATATCCGATATTACCCGCTGCTTTTGCTCTGCCACCATCACAAACCGGTGTATGACGCCCTCCATTTAAAACACCAACCACCAATACAAACACTCAACCAAAATGACATCACACATACTCACCAACACAGCTGATCAGAACCCCAAGGTGGCACTGGCAGAATTTCTCAAAAAAAATAGTGTCCACTCTATCTTATCATTTAAACCATCAGGATACAGAGTATCAAGAATATAAATCCAACATTGTTCTTTCTGTAGCAGCAGCCGCCCTCTGTCTCCCCTTCTTATATTATAAGAAACGTGTTCCAAGACTGTACATCGTAAATCCTCGAAGCAATGTTGCATATCTAGACAATGTTGAATCAACGGCGTATCCGCCCTAGCCCTATTCAAACTATACTTATGTTCTGTAAGACGTGTCCTCAAGGGTCGAGTAGTCTTACCTACATACAGTTTAGGGCACGGACACCCTAATGCATAAATCATGAACGAGGTATCACATGTTGTATTATAAATTGGGGTATGAACTCTGCTCCGATATTTCAAACAGATCACATTCTCCATGATCTTACAGTTGGAACAATGATCACATTTCTTATGCCCTGTGATACTTATAGATCTCTCCTGGCGTGGAACCGCAGAGCAAAGCCAGTCCCTCAAATTGCGGCCATGACTATATGCCAATCGTAAAGAATAATCAGACAATTTAGAATGCGTTTTAAATAAACTCCATCTCTTTCGAAGTGAGGCCGCTATACGACCCGAAAGGCTTGAATGCTGCAAAACGCATGTTCCTTACCATGCATTTCTTCACTCTATGCAATTTTCTTCTTCTGCAAACTCCAGATTTAGATCTTTTCACCTTGCTGCTCCTTATGCATAGAACAAACATCCTCTATTTTTATGTCAAGTCTCTTCTCTCCCTCTCTTCAAATCCATGCTAAAGGCTTACCTCTTTGAGGCCGCATTTGGATACTAATCCCTTGTTCTCCTTTCCTATTTGAACCCCTTTGTTTCTCTTGTATTGTTCTGTCTGTGTTGATTAGATTGTAAGCTCTATGAGCAGGGATTTTCTTCTTTATATGTTTGTACATCGATGCGTACACCTAGTAGCGTTATATAAATGCTTAATCATAATAGTAAATGAAAGACATTCGTAATATTGCTATGAAAGGAGAAGTGCTACTGTTTGGTGATATCCACATGGCATATGCTATTTGGTACATCCCTGCTGCAGTGTTATCTAGAAATAGGGAGATCCTGGATTCTCTACAGAGAGAAGTATTTCAAGAACTGGTGATGGAAACTATGCGGGAGGGGTCATATTGGACTTGTTGCTTGCAAATAGGGAGCATGTTTCTAATGTTATAGTGGATGATGAAGAATTGTTGTTTATCTTTTTCATTTATTTCAATGAATGTGTGTGCATACAATAAGGTAGGGGAGGAGACATATAAAGTATTTTAGATATGCAGTATTTATGCTAAAGGGAAATAATAGAATCTGCTGTGCTTGCTATATGATAGTCTTGTTATGAAGATGTACTGGAAGGAAAATTTGGCTGTTAGGGTTGTTTGTCTTTTCCCCTTTTTGGGATAATATTGCTCAATCATTTATAAAGATGAAATTTAAAAAGCCTGATCCCTCAGTTAGTGTTCTTTATGATCAGTAGGATCCACATTTCCTTTCTCCCTTCTCTCTCAGGATCAATCACATATGCATCATATTCCTAACCCTACTCTTCCCTGATGGATAGCAGAGTTAAAGCAGTCAACTGGTCAACTGCACTACAGCACCACAGCCTCAGCCAAGATGTCAACCCCTAATTTTCTATTAACTTTAGTGTAAATATGCATTGCACTTTCCTAAATTTCCTGGTGCTGTTGTAATGTTCCACTTGCTGAATTTGGCACTGCAACTTTCTTAGTTTTGTGCCAACTAAAACAAACAGAGGACAGCTAAATTAGAGAACAATGTAATACAGTGAAAATTATATTCCAGTTTATGTGATCTCACAGCTCCCATGAGTATAACAGAATTGTTTTTGAAAATAGCATAAACCAGAATTAAGGAAAAACAAGTAGACCATGGATTTTCCGATTCATGAATTAACCATCCACACTCTGGATGATATTTGCAAAGTATGGCAGCCATTGCTTTAATGTTGTCATTCTTCTCTTGGCTACTATTTTAAATTCTTTCTGATTCTACATATTGATTCCTGTAGATTGTCAGGGTTATTTTGTTAAACATAGAAAAGATTATAGAAGTAAAGGTAGGTGTACAAAAAAAAGAAGAAAACATACACTATCAGTCAGTTTTCTATCACAAGTCATAATTCTTTCTTTGGGATTTTTTATATATATGCAGTAAAGTTGAGCAAAACAATACTATAACTAAAATTACTGCTCTTTTTTTATTTGTTTATAAATGGATTGCTAATGATCTGGAAAATTAATTCCATATTTAAATGCTAATGTTAAATATGGAATTTTAACAAGGAGCCACATTCCAAATGAGACATCCAAGCACAATCTGGAAGGTCAAAGCCAGAATGTCTGAAAAGAAAGGCAGGCATGTGTAAGTTCAGGCACAGTTCCAGAAACATGGACGTGCCCGATACGCATGTGTATCAAATGTCTATATAGATGTCCCCAGAAGAGTATTTCAGAACCAAAAATGTCTAATCGCCTAATGGCTTAAGAGCTGGGTGGCCAGGGTTCAAATGGTACTCTGTAATCTAAAGATAGTAACTTAATTCTACATTCTCTGAATATTTTAAGGTGAAAGCAAACACTTTTCTGATACCTATTTGTGCCTGGAGCAAGGAATAAACATGCACGTGCCTGAAGATGGAGCTGCTGCTTCTGGGATTGGATAGGGATGTGTAAGTCCATTGCCCCTCCCCACACATGCTTCTGCCACACCCCGTGCCTGCGAGAATGTCCCCGAACTGCAGACATCTGTGAACTTCATTTGCGGAATGGATACGGAGAGATGTGCACGTGCATGTCTGCACACGTCCGAACCACAAATAAACATTTTAGAATGGCCCTCTATGTCAACACAAAAAGTTGATGTGGTGAGCTTTCCAGGGATGTATATGACTCAAATACTAGGAATTTCATAGCACACATTTTATAAAAGTGCAGTAAGGTTTTGCACTTGCTGCGCTTTAGAAGTAAATACTA
Organism: Ichthyophis bannanicus; assembly: GCA_033557465.1. Lineage (NCBI taxonomy): Eukaryota > Metazoa > Chordata > Amphibia > Gymnophiona > Ichthyophiidae > Ichthyophis > Ichthyophis bannanicus. The sequence goes on along the minus strand of CM066038.1, from coordinate 388,606,936 downwards.
ATGCATGGTAAGCACAGAGGCTGTATGCTGTTGAAATCATGGCCAGCAGGACCCCCAGAGTTCCCACACTGAAAAGTTCCTTAACGTGTGTTAACTTCACTCATAATGAACTAATGACTTCTCTGAGGAAGCGTTAGGAGAACCTGCTTTAAATGTAAAACTGTCAGTGTATGGTAAATACTGCATGCCGACCATAATGTGCAGTACACACTCACTCTCTGTTCATAACCTTCCCAGTCTGTGCCCAATGCAAAAGTAGTTAGCATGGCATTTTTAACAAGCGGGCTGCTTTTAGCACATGGTAACCGTTAGCATGGGGGCTGTTAATGCATGCTAAAATGTGTTAACCATTAGTGCATTTTAATAAACATGCCCCTTACCATACTTTGAACCTGATTCCCGTAGGGGCACATCCGGGCCATCCGGACAGCCCCAAGCAAGACAGGCCCATTTGGACCAGATTCTGGACCGCGGGGACAAAATGTTCCTACGGTAGCCAGAATTGGGCCCGAGGATTGCCCGGCATGCCCCTGCCGCTTGCGGAGACGTCCTCCCCGTAGGCGCCCACGACTCTGGTGTCCGCGGCCCTTGTTTTCTTTGCCACCCGACCCAAGGCTGACCTGTCACCGGGTTTTCGTTGCTTATTCCACTTTGAGGTGGAATAAGTAGTGCATTCCAATGGGCACAGCAGGACGTACAGGGCCGTGACCTGAATCGGCTCTGCATGTCCTGCTGGGCTGACCCGCCCCTGCTCTGCCCTGATTCCGCCCCCTCCCACCCCCTGCCAGCTCTCCCCGTCCTGATGCACAGGACATATAGGGAGAGGCAGTGGGGGGAATTGGGCTTGGATGACTTGCAGGGCTGCACATCCTGCTGTGATGTGCAGCCCTGCATCCCGCATCGCAGAATTGGGCTCTCTAGGGGCAATAACTAATGAGCAGTGTGTGGAAAGACCTGTACTGTCAGGTGGCGTGTCCAGCATGTCCCCTACAATCACCTTACTGATAGTTCCTTACCATGCATTAAATTTAATTGCAGTTATATGGTACACTTCATGCCTTCTCTTGAGGTATGTTAAGTGCATCCATGTTAACCGAAAAATTGACAGAACATGATAAGTACCTCCCATTCTATGCCCGTAAAATGCCCAGTCCCTGCCTTGCTGCATGTTAAACAACTAACGTGGGATTTGTATCACACTGGCTGCTGCTAACATACAGTAGCTGTTATCGCAGGTCCACGCTAGCAGTTAGCACACATCAAAACACGTGTTAACTGCTTAGTGAACTTTTGAAAAAGGGTTCCTTTGGTTTGTTAAAGTGCCTTAAAAATTACATGCCAAAAGGTAGATTTTAGACAGGACATGGAGAGGGGAATTAATATATCTAGGTCAGGATGTGAAGAATTCCTATATCATTTAAAATAGGATCTGCTAAACATAGATCCTCTTGAAAAATAAGTTCAGGACTGCATGGGTATGTTTCTCCATGTCTAGTTGGAGAAATGATTTTAAGAAGCTGCACGGGAATGATGACATAAAAATACCCCCTACATATGCTTTTTAAAATTGCTGCTCCTTCTGTGCATCTGCACCTCTTGCAGCACCAACAGTTTCCCCTAGTCACCACCAGACCTTGATTTCATCTACCACATCCAAGCTCTTTTCTGATCCCTCACCACATCCAATCCCCCTTGCCCCAAAAGCATGTTCCCCTACTCCCACCAAAGATCCAATCATCCCCAAAGCAAACTGCTATCTGGTATGAACACCCCCATCTGAACCCCCCTGGCATAACTGACCTCCTACTTATGTCTTCCCCAGCAGGCCCACAAGCTCTGACCCCCTCCCCAATTTTACCAGGAGTCTCTGGTATTTATAGGAGTGAGACCAATGCCCACTTTCTCTGGCTTTTACTTTTCTGGTTTCCAAAATGGTGCCAATGATCCCTAGCGGTAATCTCATATTACTGTGGTGATGGGGAGCTGCTGGAGAGGACCTTGGGAAGAGGTCAACATTGCCAGGAAGGTCATATTTGGGGGGTGATTGAATTGTGTGAAGGGTTTCCTTGTGAAGGCTTTCTGATGCTTTGGGGGTAGGGGATTTATGATGTTTTGGGATGGTAGGGGCAATTAGATGTGGTGTAGGTTGAAAGAAGCACTCATATGTGGTGAGGTTTGGAAGGAGATTGAGGTTGAGATCCTGGGGGGCAAAAGGAGGGAGATAGAGGTCAGGGGAGACTTCAACTTCCACATCTTCCCCTGACAGCAGGCACTGACACATGCTTCAGGGCAGCTGTAAATGCCAACATTTATCTTTTTTTTTTAAATTCCTTATGTGAAATGGAGAATTCACCTCCATGGTGTAAGCTCACCGAAACCACTCCCTCTCACCGCTATAACCATGTCTCCAGGAAGGTTAAGCATCCAGTCACTATCCAGTCACTAAAAAAAACCCTTATTTTGAAATGGCAGTTATACTTATATGCTGATCTAGAAGTATAGATGCTACATTTTAGATGTGGGGATGCTTCTAAAATAACTCAATTTAAAGTATTTGAGCCTGCAAATGAATGTACAAATATCTGATTAACACTCATAAACTATTCTAATGTGTGCAAAAAATTGAATTACTATGAAAATGAAAAAATGAAAAAATAAATGAAAATAAGAGCAAAGGTCCCAAAAACGAATGAAAAATGAAACAAAATATTTGACATGCACATCCTAATCAAATGCAAAGCTATCCACACACATTTTCAAAAAGATTTTTTTTTTATTTTAATGTTTCAACATTTGATGCTGTTCTTGTACCAGAAGATCTATGAAACCATGTCTAAGGAGACTATAGGAGATTTTTACCAAACCTAATGCATCCTGTTTTTTCCATGGAGGAGAAATAGCCTAGTGGTTAGGGCAGCAGCCTGGAACCAGAAAAAACAACATTCAAGTCTCACTGATGCTCCTTATGGCCTTGGGCAAAACATTTAACCTTCCATTGCTTCAGATAAAACTCACAGGCCGATGCAGAAAACTAATGCTGAACTCATGCATTACGAATTCTTTACACATGCACGTACCGCACCTACAACACACAAGTCCAAACATGCAATGCAGAAAGAAGTGGCCATGCAAATAAAGGGTGCGCAAAACCAAACATATGCAAATACGCATAAAACCCCAGCGCTAACGAAAAACTCATCATAAAATGCTCACGTTAGAAATCAGGTAACGCATGCGCATGAGAATGAAACGCAAGAATTGATTGATAGCGCATGCGTTTGCTTTCAGAGCATGTATATTCATACAACCACTTTGGTGCATAAATATAAATACTAGAGTACCGGGCATTCTTTTACTGAGGCACACGCTGAAGTACGGTGCATTTTTTTCAGGTTTCCTTCTAGTGGTGTAGACACAAGAATGTCTGGTGAAAACATATCTAGAATAATGTGGTGTATTTCATTGGTGGCATTGCAAACATGCTCGGTTTTATTTCTTTCTTATTTGTAGAGATGCAATGTGATTCAGCCTCAGGTGGTGAGGTTGAGCAGGCTGTCAGCCAGAGGGTGAAACAGTCTCGCTCTTCGAGGTTTTCAGAGGAGGAAAATAATGTGTTCTATCGGCGTGTGGTTGCTAATTGCCACAATTTATTTCTTGCAAAGAATACAGTTGGGCAAAGGAATAAATTGTGGGATCAATTTGCAGCAGAAGTAAATGCCCTAGGGGTGAAGGTGCACATGATACCGCAATTGAAGCACCAGTGGTGTGATGAGCAATGCGTAGTCAAAAAACAAATGCTTGCAATTGAGAGATCATGGTGGAAGACTGGGGGTGGACCTCCATGTTACAATGAACTGACCACACTGGAGGTGGTGATTGCCTCCACCTTTCAGCCAGAAGCTCTCAATGGGTTGTCCAGTGGTGTAGACTCAGGGATGTCTGGTGAATACATATCTAGAAGAACCTGGTGTATTTGTGTGGTGGGATTGTAAGCATGCTCAGTTTTACCATTATCCCTTCCATCGCCTCCACTTCTGCCGGTAAGTATACCCACCCAGCATTACCTTGGGATTTTTTGGGCAGTTGGGCCTAGGAAGAAGATGGGTTTATTAACTGTCTCCCTTGCTTTCTCATTGCAGTGTGTTCCTCTCCAAGCCCTGCCTCTGGGGGTTTGTCAGCACTGCCCTCCACCTCGGCTGATGAGTATACCCACCCAGCATTACCTTGGGCTTTTTTGGGGAGTCAAGGCAGAGGCCTAGACCTCCTCCCTTGTCTGTGCGATATTTTGGGTCAGACCCTGTTGCAGTTACTCAGCTGTCCTATTTTATTTCAGTGGCTACAGATGGAGATCTCTTGTGTGTGTCTTGGCAGACCTCACCACACACGCAAGAGATAGCAATAACTACAGCCCCCCTGGAAGATCTAGAGGCCCAAGTTTTGACATGACATGAGCAGGCACAAGACACGCTCCTGGGGGAGCTATGTGCCGTAAGGCAAGAGCTAGGTGGCATGAGGCAAGAGGTAGCCGGCGTAAGCCAGCAGCTAGGCAGCATAAGCTGTGCGCTCAGAATTGTGTTCGGGAGGACACTCATAATAGTCATGTGCTGCCTTCAAAATGCTCAGAATTGTGTTCTCGAGAACACATTAGATGTTAACTTCTACTCCTGACCAGGCTTAAAAATAACGACACTTTTCTCCTTAACGTAGGATTGTGTAATTTTTAACATACTTCATTGCATCGAACGTCGATCTTATTACTATGTTATATGAGTATGCCCTACTCATTTCCATTTCATTTCAATACATCTAAATAAATTTTAATATGCACTGAGTTGTGCCCAGGGAAACCTTTTACGTCCTTCTACTTCGCACGTCCATCTCTTTTTTTGTATTTGACGCGCACTTGTGCATGTGTTCTGTACGTGTTAGTGTGTGTACAAGCCCATGCTAGCTGTCTACATCGGCCCATTAGATAGTAAGCCCTCCAGGGACAGGGAAAGACCTATAGTACTCAAATGTAAGTTGCCTTGAACTACCACTGGATAGGAGTGAGCTAAAATACTAATCATTACTAATTTGACAACTAGGGTTTGTATTAGGCTTGATAAATGTCTCTGATAGTATACGAGGGGGGCTGATAAGTCTTTGACCTTGTAACTAAACAGAAAGCTACAGGCACACTCCAGTTCCGGAGGTCCGAATGATCTCTCTGCAGTTTTATTTTATTTAAAGCTTTCTGTTTTGTTACAAGGCCAGAGAATTATCAGCCGCCCCCCCTCCCCATATACTTAGACATGTTTTCACTGAATTTCTGGCACAAGAACATGGCTAAAGAAAAATCATTGGAGTAAATCTCTACAGCAGGCAAAAAATCCACTTAGCATATTACACAGAGTTGTAGACCAGATAAACTTTGGGCCAGACAGGAAGTAAAATCACCAGCAGTACAGCAATGCTTGCTAGAGTCAACCTCCATGGAGTTGTGGTGTTTTTTTGTTTTTTTTTGCAATATATCTGCCGTCCAATTCAAAGGTTGCTGGTTGTTGGTTTTTGGCCAACCTGGCCTGTGACAAAACTGGGGAGTGAAACCTAATTTTGTTTTTTTCTGTACCATGTTTTAGATTTAAATGATATGAAATGAAATATAAATTTTTGTTGATATTTTGCATTTCCATATTTGACTGCCATGTTGAATTTTAAATAATCTATTGTTTTATTCTTATCTAAGCAGTCTATGTTGCAAGGGCATCCCAATGGTCCACAAATAAAGTGGCAAAACCCAAGACTAAATGAAGCAGTGGAGGGAGTAAGAAGTATTTACCTCAGGAATGGAAGAGAGATGACATGTCCATAGTGGTGGCTTTCAGGACTGCTAAGATAAGTTCTGACAAGAAAGTCAGTAGAGATCCGCATAAATAAGAAAGTCTAATCCTCAAACAAGCAACAAGCTACACAACTGGAATGGGCTGGGTGTGGCAGCAAATGAGTAATCAATGCTCACAGAGCGCTCTCAAGCCTTCAAACATGCTCTATTTGGATATGCAATCAAATAATATAACATACACCCCCCCCCATTTAGAATCTCACGTGGGAGGGTGTTCACCTCCCAGCTCCTCCATTGAGCCAAGGTCTCCTATGCCCAGGAATTTGATATGTGCAATTTCCTCTGATGCAGGCTCATTGGTCACAATGATGAGGAATTAACCCCTAGCGGATGTACTGCAGAATATCTTGAAAGGTTTTTTTGCAATTAATGGGGAGGTTAGGGAAAAGAAAAAATAATATAATAAGGGAACCACAAAGGGAGTAATACCAACTCAACAATTCATAATAGAAAAATAAGCATATGAAGAAGAATATGAAGAAGATAAAGAAAAGCTTGCATAAATAACCAAGGGCCATATATTCGGAAGGGTTTATTGGGTTAGCTGGCTTCGTTAAATGGATAAACCTTGCTGAGCCTCATATTCAGGGGCACTGCATAAAATTAGGCCATAAAAAGCAGGCTTAACTTTATGTGGTCTAGCTATCCAGATAGTGGACAAATATCACTGCTATTGGGAGAAAGAGCAGCAGTCATAGCAGAAGTCGCTACCTGGGCACTTTTGCTGAATATCCTGTTTCACTTTTGCCCATGGTGGCTTATATTTAAAAATGGGGAGGTTAGGGATGCTCATAATTAATCTGGCATGATTGGTTGTGGAGAAGAAAAGACTTGTCTGAAATCCTTTGTACCTTCCGAGAGCACTGACATGAGTCCAGGCAAGGACATTCTGTGAAGGGTTAAGACCCAAGAACAGGGTGTTCCTAGAAAGATATGGAAAAAGAAATTCAGCAACACTTTTTCCTTCCTGACTAGATACCAGGTAGTCTGAAAATGGTTAACAAAAAAAAAAAATAGACACAAAGTTAAGATAAGAAACTGAAAATATTTAAACCCATCCACAACTGGGTATCAGACTTCCATATTTTACTTTAGACACATGTGAAGAGAAGGGAGGTCATTAGTAAAAGGCATCATGCTTGGCATGATTTGAGGTCAATGTAAAAGGGGAAGACCTGCATTGTGATGAATCAATATAATAACAGCAACTATGGATGTCACACTATCAACAATTAAATGCCTGACTGAAGACTGAAGACAGTTTAGGATAGCTATCCAGAAGGTTGTTGTGAGTTGACATCAGCACTTACAACAACAACAACAATTAGTCAAGTGTGAATCAGACTCTGCTCCTTACTTGTTAAGGGACCTGGACACCATTATGTGATTTAATAAGTGTTATGGGCAGTGGACTCACCTATGATACTGAGTTCAGAAAGAGCATGGCTGAGGACAAATATATTATATGGGGGCATGAAATAATGTATTTATTTGTCTGAGATATTTGAAATACAGTTGTGCATCATAAAATAGATGCATTACAATGGTTAATAATATATATAAAGAATGATTTTAAGAGATACAAAAAAATAAAAATATCTTTAAATAATAAAAAAACTAGTAAAAGTTAAAAAAAATAATGAATGACAGGGAAACGATTAGCACAATATATAATAATTATAATTACTAACACTTAACAGCAAACATTAGGAAGAGTTAAAAAAAAGAAAAAAATATATAATAAGGGAACCACAAAGGGAGTAATGCCAACTCAACAATTCATAATATAAAAATAAGCATATGAAGAAGAATATGAAGAAGATAAAGAAAAGCTTGCATAAATAACCAAGGGTCATATATTCGGAAGGGTTTATTGGGTTAGCTGGCTCGGTTAAATGGATAAACCTTGCTGAGCCTCATATTCAGGGGCACTGCATAAAATTAGGCCATAAAAAGCAGGCTTAACTTTATGTGGTCTAGCTATCCAGATAGTGGCCAAATATCACTGTTATTGGGAGAGCCAGCAGCGGTCATAGCGGAAGTCGCTACCTGGGCACTTTTGCTGAATATACTGTTTCACATTTGCCCATGGTGGCTTATATTTAAAAATATTGACCACTGTGGGTTGAATAGCAGCCCACAAGACTTTATGCTAACCCTAAATCTAGACATATCTCTTGTTGCAGACAGTATGGCATCAAGTTTTAGAGTATAGGAGCAAAATAGCAAGAGCAGTTCTTGCGAGAAGTCTCAGATCCTAACATTCTAGGAGAAGGTACAACTGGGACATTGATTTACAATATGGATCTAGATGGAACATAAAAGTGATAAACTAAAAGTGAAACCCTAGAAACAAATAAACAATGGGAAGCCAGTACTGCTCCACGAGAAGAACAGTGATGTGGCCTGTCTTGTGTTATAAAGAATTTTTGCAGCACTACTTTGTTAAAGCTGAATTCATTTTCAATTAATAAGCTACTGTTTCTGACAATATCTCCTTTGAAGCTGATCAGAATTAATGAAATCATACAGTCTTCAACCCTGATAGAGTATCAATTTATCTGATGCAAAATTTGAGATCCACTTAGGCGCATAATATAGACCTTCTAGGGACCAGAGGTTTTAGATTAATGAGGTGTCAGGATAGAGTATTTTTGGGGATGTTTCAGGATATTGGATCATTGTTCCCTGAGAAATAAGAGATGAGAGACAATAGAATATTTTTACTAATATGCAGTAAGCACTTAACATGTGAATTAGCATATACTGTAGGCTTTCAGTGGCGATAACAGTTACTGTGTTGCCTTGACACTTAAAGACACTAAAATGGAAATTGAGTTATTGAGAATGGGACATGCTAAGTTCTCCCAGTATTTTACAAATGGCTCTGCTAAACATGAAGCCTTTTGTAAAATATCTAGAAGGATTTCTCGTCCACTGCCAAATCCAGAATTCATTTGTTCCACCCTGCTGCACTATATGCCTGGAACAGACTGCATGAGTCAAAATATCAGGCTCTCTCTCTGGTTCTATTCAAATCCAGGCTAAAACCATACCACTTCAAGGCTGCTTTTGGATACTGACCCCCGTTATTCTCCTCTTTACTACCCATGTGTGTTATAACCATTTCCCCAATGTCCCCTTAGTTTTACCCTAGTCCCCTGTTGCATTTTTCTGTCTTGCATAGATTATAAGTTCTGTTGAGAAGGGACTGTCTCGCATGTGTATGCGTACAACACTGTATATGTCTTGTAGTGCTATACAAATACAAATGATATGTAGTGGTGGTAGTAGTACTTTATCTCATAAACTAAACTGAGCTATTATATTTTCTGTCTCCCTCTACTCTTAATGATTATGGCCTCGATTCTGAGTCGCAGATTGCGGGGCTGAAAGTCATCCTGACCCTATTCCCCCTCCTGCTCTCCCCACACAGCTAGAGCAGCACAACGGAGAGAGCCAGCTGGGGCGGGATGGGGTGAGGTCAGGGCAGAACGGGGGCTATCCAAGCTGGCAGGACATACATGGTAGATTAAGGTCACGGCCCTTATGGTCCTGCGGGGTAAGAGGGGACATACTGATTATTCCACCTCAAAGGTGGAATAATCAGAACTGGCAGGGCAATCGTGGCCAGGGATCCCCCTGGGGCTGGGACCGAGTGCAGAGGGGTCCTCCAGTCTCTATCTGGCCATCTGTGGGTCGGACAGTGAGGAAGAGGGGGGTCTGAGTCAGGAGATCAAGTGGCACCTGTGGGGAGGACACCCCCGCTGTCATGCAGGGGCACATTGGGCCGTCCTCGAGCCCGATTCAAACATTCCTGCGGTACAGAATTGGGTCCTAATGGGCCCATCCTGCATGGGGAGGTCCAGATGGCCCGGACGTGCCCCTTTCGGAATCAGCCTCTACATAATAGAAATATATAAGGACCTGAAACTGTATATCAAAAACCTTCTCCTGATCAGAAAGCATGGGAGCTATTTGTCTTAGGAAATTAAAGAAACCAGAGTACCATAGTGGCGATCAAACTCGCATTGAGTACAAAAGTATTGTCAGTGTCAAGAGAATACCAGAGATTACTAAACACCCTGACTTTGACCCTAGTTCTTATGACTGCACTGTCATGGCTAAATGCTCTGAATTGCAATTTGACAATGTATTCCCCAAAAGACTATAGACCAGCATATTTATTCTAGTTACTAAGAATTGCTCTACCAGGTGATAACTCAGAAATGGACAAAAACACTGTTCAATCCACATAAATCAGACCAAAACATGAAGCATCCTTTGATTCACTCTTATGGAACCTTGGTCTCTATCTTGAAGCTGTGAGCTTCTTTTGTGAAGCTCTGCATTCCCTCTTCTCTGGCTGAAAAAGTGTGATCTCCCTTTTAGACACATGGTCTTCCACTTTCTCTTGAGTAATCTCATCTCTTAATGTGACTACATCTGGAACTTGTAAGACACTATTCACAAGTACAATGTCAAGTCCTTCACCTCTTCTACTACTTCTAGGTTCTTAAAACCTACTGGAATGTCTCTGGAGACAGTTTTCATAAACCTCATTTTGTCTCTGCTCAGGTTCACTTAACCACCAGGGGAACAACTTTCCGAAAAGTATAACAAATTTAAGCCACTTATTTTTGTTTGTTCTTCATTCCCTCTACCACCTTGACTGTTAGAACCCTCTCCTATTAGTCCAATCACTTTGACTTCAAGTGCTCGCTTTAGTTGAGAAGGTTTTTATAGCAAAACACAAATCTTGCAAGCTCCTTAGACTTTTTTCAAAACTTGCAGTTTCCTTTCCACAGATCCTCACTCCACTGAGTCATATATTCTTAAATGACATCAGCTCACTTCTCCTGAGGATGATGTTACCAGTGGTGTACAATACGGTTCTATCCTTGAACCAATTCTTTTTAACATTTTTGATAGTGTGTGGAAGGGCTGTGGTTCAGTTAATACTGTTGATGTATCCTAGTTATCCTTACTAGTTCCATGTACTGTGTAATTGTTGAGTTAATTGTAAACCGCTTTGATAACATTGAAAGGCAGCATATAAGGAATATTAAATAAATAAATAAATAAGGCACGCCTCTTTCTAGGTGATACTAAAATCTGCAATAGAGTAGACATCCAGGAAGGAATAAATAACATGAGGAGGGATCTAGCGAAACTTGAAGAATGGTCGAGAATTTGGCAGCTGAGATTTAATGCAAAAAGTGCAGGGTCATGCATTTGGACTGCAAAAATCCAAGAGAGCAATACAGTAAAGGGGTCAAAGTACTTCTGTCCATGAAAAAAAGAGTGGGACCTGGGCATGATTATTTCTGATGATCTTAAAGTGGCTAAATGGGTAGAAAAGGTGACAGCAACAGCTAGAAGGATGCTTGGGTGCATAGGGAGAGGAATAGCCAGCAGAAGAAAGGAGGTGATAGTGCCTCTATATAAGTCTTTGGTGAGACCTCATTTGGAGTATTTTGTGCAATTCTGGAGACCACACCTTCAAAAGGACATAAACAGGATGGAGTCAGTGCAGAGGGTGGTACAAAATGGACAGTGGACTGCCACAAGGCATACGGGGCAGATTTAAAAATCTCGTAGGTATATTTTTGAGCAAAGACGGGAGAGACATTTAAATACCTCTGTGGCATAAATACACAGGAGGAGAGCTTCTTTCAATTGAAAGGAAGCATTGCAATGAGAGGGCATAGGATGAGAATGAAAGGGGGATACACTCAGGAGTAATATGCAGAAATATATCTTTATGGAAAGAGTAGGAGATGCATAGAATAGACTCCCAGTGGAGATGGTAGAGTCAGCATCAAAAAAGCATGGGATAAACATAAAAGATCTCTAAAGTTAAAAAAGGGACTGTAGCAGTGGGTATGTACGGGCAGACTGGAGAGGCATATGGTCTTTATCTGCTGTCATGGATCCATGTTTCATGTAACACAGTGAAGTCAGGAATTAGTAACTGTTTTTTTCTTACACTCCTTCCTTTTATATATAACTAAGAAAATCAGAATATGGGGTGGATAGACAAGTAGTAGAATTGGAGGGGTTATAAATGGTAAAGGCCTGTTCCTAAAGAACAGACCACTGACTATTTTTTCATTAGAAGTAAAACATTTGCATAAGGGGAAAGATTGAAAGGACATTGGATTGAACTTATGCCTTTTCTCAGAATTTCAAGGTGAGTTACATTCAGATACAGCTTGTACCTGAGGCAATGAAGGGTTAAGTGACTTAATATAATAACATAGTAAATGACGGCAGATAAAGACCAGCATGGTCCATCTAGTTTGCCCAGCATGATGGCAAGAGTAGGTGCACCTGCCGCTCCATGCAGGCTACCCCTCCCCACGTCCCTCTTTAGGGGTGAACCAACCATTCCATGCAGAACACCCCTATTTGTTGAAAAATTAGATGGTTCAGTTTACTTTGATTTTATCCTGTTGCTGTAAAGGGATCCACTGTGTCTGTCCCATGCCATTTTGAATTCCGTCACCATGTTTTCCCCCACCACTTCCATCGGGAGGGCATTCCAAGCATCCACCACCCTTTCTGTGAAAAAGTATTTCCTGACATTGCCTTTCAATTTACCACCTTGCAGCTTCCTGTTATGCCCTCTAGTTTTACAGCTTCCCCGTCTTTGGAAGAGGTTTGTTTGTTCATTATTTCCCTTTAAGTATTTAAAGGTCTGAATCATATCTCCCCTGTCCCTCCTCTCCTCCAAAGTGTACATGTTTAGGTCTTCAAGTCTCTTCTCATAAGGCTTCTGACGCAAGCTCCAAGTCATTTTGTTCGCCTTCCTCTGAACAGTTTCCAGACTTTTTACATCCTTTGCAAGATATGGTCTCCAAAACTGAACATAGTACTCCAAGTGAGGCCTCACCAGTGACTTGTACAGTGGCATAAGTACCTCTTCCTTTCTGCTGGTGATTCCTCTTTGTATGGAGCCCAACATCCTCCTGGCTTTTGCCACCGCCTTGTCGCACTGTTTTGCCACCTTGAGATCTTCAGAAATAATCACACCAAGGTCTTTCTCCTGATCCGTGCACACCAACCTCTCACCCCCTATCGCGTACATTTCCCTTGGATTTCTGCTACTCAAGTGCATGACTCTGTACTTCTTTGCATTAAATCTTAATTGCGAAGCATTAGACCATTCTTCCAGCTTTTGTAGATCTTTCCTCATGTTAACCACTCCTTTGGGGGAGTCCACTCTGTTGCAAATTTTCGTGTCATCTGCAAAAAGACAGACTTTTCCATTCAGTCCTTCAGCAATATCACTCACAAATACATTGAACAGTGCCGGGTCCAGGACCGACCCCTGGGGCACCCCGCTAATCACCTTCCCTTCATCCGAGTGAGCTCCATTTACCATCACCCTCTGTCGTCTGTCAGTCAACCAATTTCTGATTCAATTTACCACTTAGGATCCATCCCCAAGCTTGCTCAAGATGTTTAAACCAAGCATCAGAACAAAATGGACTTACCTTAAAAATCCAGATGAGGTTTCAGACTCTGAGGCCGGGAATGTCAGGTGAGAACTTTTGCTCCTAGAAAGCAGTGCCCTGACTCTACCCTCCTCCCTTTTGGCTCAAGTATGACATCTAATTTTTCACACATCTCTAATGACTATAATTTCTCTGCCACTTAAGTTGATTGACAACAGTTGAACAAAACTGCATTGCACCGTCCCAAAGTTGGTGACCCCATTGGCAGTACTGTACATTCTTAAGCAGGAGGATATGTGTCAGTTCTCAGGGCAGGTCTCCCATTCCCCCTGCTGGGAATGCTGCAGAAATGGGAATGTGATCAATATTTAAAGGATCCAGAAGAAACCTTGGTGCATGCTCCTCAGAATTACTTGGTTACTGTAATAACTAGAGTATGTAAACTGGGACTGGATATAAAATAGAGGAAACAAAATTTCCCAGATAGTTGCAAATGAAGGCTCATGGATCACACCCCTGGTTCTGACTAACTGGAAGCCCAAAAAAATAGAGGGTATCTTTCCAACATTAAAAAAAAAAATACTGTGGTATCTAGTGAGTCCTTTGCAGGATATGAAATTACATACTGTATCTCTCACTTTAGTATTATAGTAGATTGTGATTATAAACTCATATATTCTTGTATTTCAAGTCTGACATAGGCATTTCCTTGTCTCTGACCATTCTTTAAGTGTTTTCAGATGACATTTCTGAAGCACAGTGTCTATAATCAACCCTAATTATGGAGTAGTTTTAAGGGGCTTGGGATATATCCTTCAATATCTCTCAAGGAACAACAAATATTCTGCTGGTCAAAAGAGTTATGATTAATTTGATATTTATATGTTGCCTTCCTGAAATCTCATGACAATGTTAGTGTAATTAAACATATCAATATTTGCATGGTATTGTGAGAGTGCATCTGGAAGTTATTTTTATTTTCTACAGTTACTTGTGATAAAAAAAATCATTATATTGCTGAGTTTTTGTAGGATGTTATCGATCTCATTCCTTCATTTTAAATAGTACTGTGAGACATGAAAGCTTGTTCTAATGTCAGTCAAATGATTTCATCTTGAGATGGCAAGCATTTAGTTCAAGTTAGATTGAATGGCTATATAATGGCACCGCCTCTTGTTCAATTTTTTTTTAATCAGTTGCTTCAGGTAAATTCTAAATTGAAAAGGTGGAGTCATTGGAATTTAGAGTAGATGAAGATGAGGACAAATGCACATTAGAAGATGATGTTCATGATCTTTCTCTGGGTGGTGTGCAATCTTTTTCATGATTATTCTGATGGAGAGAGAGATCTTCCAGTTCCCATTCCTGTCTGTGTGCATATGGTTGTTTATGATGAGACCATCGTTTTGGGACATTCTATCAACCTCATTGAAGGTTTGGATTCCATAAGTTATAATTACAAATAGTGGTTTGTGTAACTGCATCTGAAATATGGGCTTTTTCTCTCATGGTTTGGGATAGATGTAGAGGTCAACTCCTTATTCACAAAGGCAACACTATCACAATTGTCCAAGCAAGTATCTTGTCCCAAGGGTAAGAGTATAAAATGTGAACTTTTTTCTGTCTCAGTCTCAGTGCTTGACCATTTAGCCATGTCCATTCTAAAGATTCTAACTAATGCTACTTCTTTAGGCATCACAATTTTTGAGACTATAATAAAATATTCCAAAGATGGCATCCAAATAGGATGTATATGTGAAGCCCTGGTGAGATTGGTCTTTACCTTGGAATTATATGCTACTTAAATTTATTTTAAGGAGGAAATTTTATAAGGAGCTATGCCAGGTTATGGACCATCAAAGTACGTAAATCATGTATTTTCAATGACTTATCCATATCAATGAGTCTGTATGAGCCTACTTTTGCCAGTTGCTAATTTGTAAGTACAAAGAAAAATATGGTCAACTTGCAGAGTGTAACTATCAATTGTCAAAAGAACTCACTCTATGAAAACAAAAAACTGTTTCTCTATTGAAAATAACACAATGCTTGTCCTTAGTGGTAGGGATCTTGATTCAGTTCTTGATCAGATCTACCATATGCCCGTGAATGCTGAGACCTTGGTTTGTGATAGTTTATGGACAAGCATTGTGTTATTTTCAATAGAGAAACAGTTTTTTTGTTTTCATAGAGTGAGTTCTTTTGATAATTTATAAGTACATGCAACAGGTGATGCCATGTACCTTTGCTGTGGGTGTGCACAGGGATGGAGTTTGGGCAGAGGAAGAGTAGAGTGCAAATTTAAGCATTCAATTAAGAACTACAGTACCATAATTTCTGTGTGTTCTTTAAAATTCTAGGTGTGGGCATTTTTACCAGCCATAGGACTGGTATAATTGCTTACACCTAGATTTAGCACACATGTTAGGCCACTTATGCCCCTATTTTATAAAGAAAAATCAGGCACCTGTTGTTCTTTTTTTTTTTTTTTTTTTTTAACTTTTATTTTCATTTTGGAACATCGAAACAAAAGGACATACAGAATAGAAGACATGAACAAATAATATTATACAATCACGGACAGTAAACCCCCACCACCCCCCTCCCCCCCTGCTTCTTCTCTGGGATACGTAACAATCCAGTATCGGGTGTATATACACATTATTATCTTTCGAGATAATATAAGTATCTGCAACATGATGAGTGTAGCTATACGGCTATATTGGAGCATCTGGCAATCTGAACATAGTCATTAAGCATCTGCCACTTAGACAAGTGAGAGCAGTCCTGAACCTGGAATGCCATCCGACGAGGTATCTGCTCATATGTACTATATAAGCAGACAGAATTCCACCATTCGGTAAAAGTTAGGCGGGAGCCATTCTTCCAATTTTTCGTGACTAAGCATACAGCCATACCCAACATAAAATCCAGGAGGAAGCGGCCTGTCCTGGGAAGAGAGGGGATCCCCGCCACAGAGCGGAGTCCCACAATCTTCCAAGAAAGGGGCTCCCGGAAGTGTAGGATACTTTGTATCCGGTCCCAAACCCGCCCCCAATATTGCTGTAGTGCTGGACATTCATAGATAACATGGGCGAAGGTACCCACCGCTGTATGGCATGACCAACATCGATAGCTTGTATTGACATTCCATTTGGCCATCTTCTCAGGAGTATAAAAGCATCTGTGGGCAAAATAGAAGAGCGTTTGAGTGACAGAGGCGGATCTAGAGACCCGCACCACTTTGCTCCAGACTATCTTCCATTGCTGGGGAGTTAAAGTGATGTGCAATTCGCGCTCCCATGACTGCTGGGCCCTAGGCACCTGTTGTTCTTTATAAAATAGACTTAAGATAGGCATGTGCTGAGTGCCTAAACTAGGCACCAGGTTATAAAATGACCTTCCATAAGACCAAGTGCAAGGGGAGGCTTAGGCGACTCTCTCTCATCCTGAAGTAAGGACCCCTGCAACTGTGATCAGGACCGTACCGAGCCCTGTGCGAGCGGTGCAGCCACACAGGGTGCAAAGACTTCAGGGGCGCATTTCAACTCTCTGCCATTGCTTGCCGCCGCCGGCAGCAGGCAATGGCAGAGAGCTGAAATGGGCCCCTGAAGTCTTCCCTCCGGCACACTGAGCAGGTCTGGTCACTCTGGGAGGGACCAGACTTGCTTAGCGTGCCGGCGGCAGGTGGCTTGCACATCGGGTGCACACCTCTTCTCTCCTGGCCCCATAAAGTGGCTAGATGGGGGTGTGGGGGGGGGGGGGCGCGCCTGATGTGCATGTCGCACAGAGCACATTTAGCCATCGGTACGGCCCTGGCCTGGACAGATATTTATCACCCACTTTACACAGCCTGTAGCTAGAACAGGCATTTCCATTGTCTAAGGGGTGAGGAAAAGCCAGAGCTGGAGGGTGATGTGGTACCTGAACTATGCGGAGATTCCTCAAAATGCACAGCATTGGGAGGGCAAACATCCACTGTCCACCGCGATGTTGAATGCAGTGACTTCAAGGTCAGTGTTGAAGCCGCACCCAAAAGAAGTGTTGGAACAGTTTGCTATGGAGTTCAGTGCTTGTGTGCCTAAAGTGGCAGTTACAAGCTCCAATGTGAAGACTGCAGGATGTTTCTACAAGCTTTGAAGCGGGAGCATTGTCCTTCAGCTTCTTGTCTGACCAGAGAAAATATCACTGAATCCATATGATCAGTACTGGATTCCCTTCATAATAACATAGTAACATAGTATATGATGGCAGATAAAGGCCAGCATGGTTCATCTAGTCTGCCCAGTAAGGTGGCTAGAGTAAGTGTCCACCACTCCATGCGTAAGATCTGTTCAGACTTTCTTAATGTTTCCTTAAGCACTTTGACTAAAGTTACGGAACTGAAGGCTAAGGTAATTGACCAGGCATCGAAGAATGATGCTTCAATGACTTCTATTTCTCAGTTAAAGACAGTTTGAGGAATCATACTACTACTGCTACTACTACTACTACTACTACTACTCATTTGTATACAAGGTGTATGCAGTGCTGTACCTATAGATTCATTTATTTATAGATTAAGACACAGTCCCTGCTCATCAGAGCTTACAATCTAATCAAGACGAACAACATCACAAAATTGGGGACTAGAATCAAAGCTTAAGATAAACAGCTGGTTTGTAGGAAAATGGAAAATTCAGAGAATCATGCTTGGTCTTTAAAGCTAAAACATCTTAATTCTTCTTAAGTGAAAACAGTGGCTCCCAGAGCCCTATTCTCAAGGTTTTTGAGAGAGGTTTTAAAATACCATGAGATTGGTTTGTCGCCCTTGAAAAAGATCTATTTGTCATCCAGAGAATATGAAAAGCCAGAACATAGAGAAACCTCACAAACAGGAGTCTCCTTTGACAGGGTAGATCTGAGAAATATTTTGGAGAAGCCTGAAGATTAGGTTACCATTGTGTTTTGCAAAATAAAGAGGCCTTTGTGCATCTTTCTTTTTTTTTTGCATTATTTTTAACCCTGGAATTACCGAGATGTTTTGCACACACTAAATACCGTTGGGGTCATAAATGACCCCACGACGAATTTTAATTGTTAATCATGAAAATTTTAAACTAAACAGACAAAATATTATTCCAAATTAATGATTTATTTTATGAAGGTTAAATGTTTTTAAATGTAATGCTTTATCATAAAATTACATGAAGAAGAGTTGCCATGAAAGCAGTTTTTGCATGCACTTGATGAACACAGTAAAATACTACAATCATTTGCATGAGACACAGACAATTTCTGAATGTTCTTTGCAAACATTGCACTTGCAGGAGGTGCAAACTATGTGGCTCTTGTATTTTTCTCTGGAACAGCAGTGACACCTTGCCCTTTTCTTTGGGATCCCGACATTGCAAACAGCATCAGTGGCTTCTTCAATGCTGGAAGAAGTCTCGCTGCAATTACTCTGAAGCAGCTGTTTTCCTAATTCCAAGAGGAATAAACGATGTCTGTGCTTTGACTTGGACTGCCATTATGAATTTAGTGACATCCAAACAATGAAGGCGTTCAAAGCACTGATGTCCAACACATTGTAGAAGATTGTCACTGGCCAGTGTCTTGTCATTCGTTTTGTGGTATATGTGCGCAACATTTGATCTGCCATATCTACTCCACCTTTACTAGAATTATAGTCCAAGATCATGCGTGTTTTTTTGTCTGGACGTGTGTTATCTACTACTTCTTGATGATGCAAACTGCTCAGAAGAACAACCACTTTTCCTTTCTTCGGGCAATAGGAAACCAGAGTGGCATCATCGCGAAAGGCAAACAGTGAAGTGAATACCTCTCGGCCCTTTGCTGTTACAAATTCTGGAGGTAATTCTTTTCTGTTCTTTTGAATTGTCCCCAAAAGTGTCATTTGTTTTTCTAGCAATTTCCATGACAGGGATAAACTGCAGAAGAAATTGTCAACAGTAACATTTCCGCCAGATCGCGTCAATCCTTCAATCAATCAGTGAGTTGCAGCACAACCCTTTCATCCTGATTCTGTTCCCTGTTTTGTCTGAGTTCTCTTCCTGTATATACTTGAAGACGCAGAACATATGATGTTGCACTGTCACACAACATCCATAGCTTTATGCCATATTTCCCAGGTTTGCTGGGAATATATTGTCTGAATGGAACACGGCCACAAAATGTAAGCAGTTGCTCATCCACGGTAACATTTTCACCAGGAACAAAGGCGTCACTTAGAGTTGCTTCCCAGGTATCAAAAACGTGTCTGATTGGAGCAGACACCTCATTGTTCACATCTGTTGGTTGCATCATCAAATCTGAGAGTACAAGAAATTTGCTGAAAACGGTTACGGGCCATATTTTTGCCGAAAACAGAATGACCATCTTCAAGGTTCCAAAACTGAACTATGGATTCATTTCATGACTTGTACATGCCTGAGAGGATCAGAAGTCCAAGAAAATATTGAAATTCTCCGTCTGTCAAATCTTTCCAGGTGTCGTCATAAACGTGTCTTCCTTGTTTTCTCGTCCACATCATGATTTCATTCAATAAGTTCTTCCTCATGAACAATTGGAATGCTGCGAGAGGGCCATCAACATTTTGTACAGCATACCTTGTAGGACCTTGTTGTACAGGCATGACATTAGCTCTGGTGTATCTTCCAGCAGCTTGCTTTATAGGTTTCCTGTTCCATGATGTGGCATCCTTAGATACATAGGCTTCAATGGCAACATTTGCGCTTATAGTTCATGACCTCTTAGCTCCTCTACAACCACAACTAAGATTCCTCACAGATGATACTAACACCGAGGACTCCTGCCTTCTTCCCAGTCCAGCATAGCCACGACCTTTGCCTCGACCTGTAACTTGACTCTTTGCTGCAGGCGATGTTACTGGCTCAACATCAGTCTCACATTCACTTGGCGACCAACTGCTGTCGCCATCTGAATCATGACTGTCATCATCAGATATATTGCCCGAACTTGGCTGATATGCTTCTTCGCTTGCTGAATATGCTGCATCATCAGACGACTCAGAGCCGTCACTGTCAGCATCTCGTTGCAATATTTCTCTTACTTGGGCAGCTGAATACTTTCATTTTGACATCATGAAGAATAACCTAAAATAAATAAACAAAGATAAAGTTGAATAAATGCAAAACGGTTTTACTATAGGTGTACAATAATCATGATGAACGAGCTGAAAGCCTTTAGATTTCATCGGAAATAATGAGAGAACGTATGATATCAATTACAGAAAATGTGTAATTTTCATAAGAGTACAAAAAATAAATGATACATAATTAATGATAAATACCTTTGTCAGATCAAAAAATTCACAAAACTGCAAATTGTATCACGATCCAAACCGGACGTAAGCAACTGGGGTCAAAAATGACCCCACTGGTATTCTGTGCTGAAATTCATCACTAGCGTCACCTAGCGGATGAAAATTGTTCCTCTCATGGCGCAATATAAAGAGAATATTGACATGTGAAAAGTCATAAAAAGATTGCATTCTTGAACAACCAGTTTCTGAGATACGCGTTGTGAAACTTGCAATGGGGTCACTTTTGACCCCATCGGTACTCCCAGGGTTAATAATACAACTAACCAGCAGGTGAATAACAAAAGAAATACCCAAAGATAGAGGAACTGGATACATCTTTATTTTAGTGCTGCTGAAGATTCCTTTTTGGGAAGATGAATACAATTTTTTCCTGATCTATGAAAGTGGACACAGGACGGAAGGAAGGAAGAAATTCCTAGCATTGCACCGGGAAGTGACCTCCATGGGAGCAAGATTTCAGCTAAGATTATCTTGTAAGTGAGTGGCACATTATGAGAGTAAACCATGACTTTCGTTGAGCAGGTTTGTGGTGGGAGAGAGTAACAGCACCTTTTTCATTGCCTGATAAAACTGACCTATGGTCCTCAGGTATTCATGAAAGAGCCCTGCATATGAATACCAACATCTTTTTTCTAGTAAAAATGCTCTGGAGTAAATCACATGTTTGTTTGAAGCCCTCCCAATTAAGCCAATCATAGATATTTCTTTGACACATCCAAAAACAGGCACGTAGATGTGTAAATCCCAAAGATGTCTCCAGAGCCATTTTACAAAGCTGGCTATGTGGACATCTTCAAAATGAACATGTCCATATTGCATGGCAGAAGCATGTCTGGGATATTCTGGAAAAGATAAACATGTACACCCCATTTCAGAAACTGAGCATGTCGAAACCCACCAGTGATCATGGACATGCTCAAGGGCATGAATAGGCTTAAGAAAAGCTCTTGTTCTGCCACTAAAAACCTGGAGGAAATAGAGAAGAAGGTACTCTGATATCTGTAATACTTTTCATGAACAAAAAGAAAATGGAAGGGAAATGCAGACACTTGTTTACTGGTTGGCACACCAATGCATGTTTTCATTTGCAAAATGACAAGCAGAGACATGTCTGCAGCAAAGGATACACATCTGCATTCTAAACTTTTGTTGTGGGGATATCTGTGTGGCCATGGGCATTGCTATCCATTTCAGGCACATGCAAGTTCTCATGGGTCCTGAGTTTGGGCAATGAGGAATTGGTAGCCATCAGCATTAGAAGGCTCAGTTTGAAGCAAATGTAGTTGTTACAGGTGAACCATGTCCTAATTATCTCTGGACCTGGGTGATGCAGCCTGTGGAGAACTGGTCAGTGGACCTTGCCCGCTTCCTCTTAGGTTTTCTTTACTGATGAGAATTGTTACACTTGCATCTAGACAACAGTTTGGGATTGATGAACCAATTGTGCTTTAGCAAACAAGGACACTCCAGTATTACAAAATGTTTTTATATATAACATTTTGTGCAACATTGACATTCATATCAGTTGAACATACATGCACCATCTTCTAGAGAAGACGGCCAGTACATTTTTGCAGTGTAAACATTTCATAACAGATTCGAAAGGAGTAAAACAATTATCCCTTTGTGTTTTTATTATAACTACCAAACAGTTATCAAACTCCTGTAAATCACATCATTATAAAATATCTCAGTGTTTAACATTGGTTTATGTATCTGAGACTGATTTGAAATGATCATGAGAAAAAAGTTACAGTTTGGCAGCTAAACCCTGAACTCCATCTTAATAATATAAGTACTGGGAGATATCAAGAACAATCTCAGATTTTGTGACAGGGATGTTATATTCCAAGCTCTGCATTTCCTCCATGAAATATACACACAAAGGTGGTAAACGTATAGAGGCAGATTCGATAACATGCACGTCCAACCCGCGGACACGTCTAAATTGAAAACGGGCCCTGTTTGAACCTAATTCTGCATCTATGGGTCTAGACGTGCCTGCAGGTCCAGAATCAGGGAGACTGATGTGTTCGGCACAGCATGGGCAAAGCTCTATTCAGCTGGTTCGTGTACGCATCCAGCACGTAGCCCATGCATGGATGCAGGCACAGGCCATATGATATAATGGAGACATCCCCCATCAATATTATGGGACATGGGTAAACGTTTTGGATGTTCCCATGCCCACCATACTCTGAAAGGTTCCACGTTTTGGATCCTGCATGTCTCCACAATGTACCAATGGATGCCACGCCTCCTCACTAAAAACGTGCATCTCCTAAGCTGTCCTTCACACTGACAGTAATTTGTTGATGCACACTAGACATAAATATCATTGAGAAATGACAACTCCTGCAACCTAGACCACAGACCAGTCCTCTCCATGCCACGAAGAGTGCTAGGTAATCCCAGTGCACCCTAAAATACTATAAGAGAATGTAAATTTGAACATGTATGTCAGGACATACTTTGCATCAAATGATACTTGGAATTATAAAATGGCTCCAGTGATTCCTGCCTTGGTCTTCTCTACAAACACGCTTTAAACTGCTAAGGATGGACCCTTACCAAGTGCACAAAACCCAAAACTAACATTGCAGTTCCCCAAAGGATGCATAATATTGCTGAACAACAAATGTGTGCCCTTTTCATGGCTATGGCCTATAACTGCACTCATTCTGCTGCTCCGCACTACGTTTCCCCTCTTATCTCTCCCTACAACCCTCCTCAGGAACTCCACTCCTCTGTCAGATTTCTTCTATCTGTGCCCTTCTCTTTTACTGTCAACTCCAAACTTTGCTCCTTTCACCTTACTGCTCCTTATGCCTGGAACAAACTACCTGGTATGTATGTCAGGCTTCTTCTCTGGCCCTTCTCAAATCCAGGCTGAATGCTCACCTCTACATTGCCCCTTTTGGATCTCAACTGCCTAATCTTCCTTGTGTTTCCTGACCATTCCCCCTGGATATATCCTGTCCATAGCTGCTATGTTGTGTGTCTTGACTAGATTGTAAGCTCTGCTGAGCACGGACCATCTTTTACATATGTCTGTGCAGCACTGCATACATCTTGTAGCTCTATAAAATGATCAGTATTAGTAGTATGGCCTTCTGGCAATAGCATCTGATTCCCACATATCTGGGTGCTGGCATTTCTCACAGCAGCTACACCTGTCCCATGGTGGCATATGTCAGTCTGTGGGGCTATCTGTGAGGCAACCCTGTCTATCTTCCCACAGTCTGCATTGCATCACTGCTCCCCTGGTCAGGCCTGTGTGTGCATGGGAGGGAGCCTTGTACCATCATACCCAGATAGTCAGTCTCTAGATATATCACCACTCTCATAGCTTGCATAGATCTGGACTGGGGGAAGGATGTAGGCCTCATGGCACAATCTGGGGGATGTTGGCATGTCTACCAGTGCCTGGCACAGCTAATGTATGACTGCCCTATCACATTGGCACCTGGCGACACTACGGTCATCCATATGGTCCAGGTAGAGGCCACAATTCATGGCTTCCCTGAATTGCAGAGCAGCACACCAGATCCTCTCGTGCTACCCCCAAAACCACACACTCTCACTTGCAGTCACAAAAGACATCATTCTGCCAAACTGAACCTATAACTAACAGCAGTTATACCATAATGGCATGAAGTCCCAGGACTACACATATGATCTCCCTTTCTCACACCAACATGATTTGTTTTCAGGCTTACTCACATACCATTCATACATCAATAGTCCCGGTTTTCACAACACAGGATTTGTTAGGGTCCCCTGGCACAAGCAGCACATTTTAGCATAGCCAGAATAAACACTATTGCTCTTCTTAATATTTCTGTAAGAGTGTTTATTAATGTTTCTTTGCCTTACAACATTCCCTCACCTCTGTTTTCTGTTCTTTTATAACTGCATCTTGTGTTTTTTCCAGACTGGAGTCATATTAGTTCAGCACATACTTGTCACAACCATTCTTTAATATGGGACAAATTGAAGCGTACAGCAGAATATTTTCTAAGTGCTAGCCTTATTACACATTTCAGCAGGAATAATGGGGACATCCGTGGGGATATCACAGAAAGTACATGGGCCTTTCCTTAATATGCTATGCACGTCTCCATGGCTGGCCACACCCCCGTTCCACCCCTTCTGGACACATTCTTAGAAACCTGTGCTTGCGCTAAGGACATGCATGACAGCATATGGTCGGGGACTTGCACGACAGCAGTGCTTCAGAATACAGTCAGGCATGTTTGCAGCACCTAAACATCCCTGCCACATGTACAAACCTCTTATTCATATTTTGGAATGACTGCAATAGCAAACTAGCAAAATCAATATTTATGCAACACTGTAAGAGAAATGATTACCTGCAGATTTTATTAATATTCACAACCATGGGAAAATAAAATAATATTCAAAGGGTCATGTTGATATGAATTTATCAACCACACAACCTGTAACCCATAATGTACTTTGAGAATTCTATTAAAAGTACCCCAGGAAGCCATAGAAGAAAGTGATCAAAACTAAAATTTTGTCCTGTAAATGCTTAACTTGCAAGCCTCTGGAACCTTTTCTATGTGAGACTTTTCACATTTGACTATAAATTGTATGTTGGGAATTTTTCTAAGGATGAATGTAACTCTTCTTTTTTTTTTTTAAAGGAAACATATGTGCCCTACCTCTTACTATATATTTAGCCTAGCATGTATCATTTAGTCCAGCCACTGTGTACTGAGCTACTTCAACAAACCCATGAGTTTGTGGTTTATGGAATTAGTTTGGAAGTCTTTTCCCCACAAGAAAAAAAAAGATTCTTCAAATCAGGAAATCTTTGAATTTCAAGCCTGATTCATGGCATCTGTGGTGATTAGATCCAATGCAGATTCCCACAGATTGGCACATCTGTGCAGATTTGTATAAACTATCAGATTTTTCCTCATATTTAAAGGGAAGGATATTGATAAACTTCCAATACAAATCAAAAGCAAATACAATTTTGTTAAACTTGCGATCATAAAGGGGCATGTTTACTAAAGCGTACTGACGTTAGTATGGCATTTGGCATTTACTGTGCACTAATCATGTACTGTTACCATGCTGCAGAGTGGTAAAATCCCCACACTAACCATTTAGCATGTGATGGGGTAGTGACGAGGTATGTTAGGGCTGGAGAGTGGGATTGACAGCACATTGTCAGTGCAGTGCAGATGCTAACCATGAAGGTCGTACTTAGCACCTCTTCAGTGGATGGTGGTAAGTGTACCCACATTAAGTACACTTGCTGTTTAGCGCATTGAGGTACATCTCCCCAGGGTAGCTACAGGGGCACATACGGAGCATGTCCCCAAGAGTTAGCCTGGTTCTACTTTACCTCCTGAGCTAATATTTAGGGGTTTAAGACATGCTACAATAGCGTATTTTAGAAAGCATACCCCTTTATGCTTAAACTAAATAGCAGAGTCTCTTCTGGGAGTATTCCTACTGCCCTCTTTTGTCACATTGCAAAAGTCCTTAGAAGTACTGTGATAATTGTATTAAATATTCAAGTAATGTGGAAATCTGTGGTAACAATTCATAGTTGAACTCACCCCAAGAGAAATTCAGTGTGGTCTGAAGTTCTCTTTCTGGGTCTCTATGCATTGGTTATGTGGTACGTCCATGTCCAGTTTATTCCATTGGATGGAACAACTGAACTCATATTCCCCAGGCTGTAGAATGAAGCACTGAAGCCTGACTCAGCTCATCCCTTTCCAGTAGTAGATCAAGGTGAGTTACATTCAGGTACAGTAGGCATTTCCCTGTCCTCATAGGGCTTACAATCTAAGTTGCTACCTGAGGCAGTGGAGAGTTTGGTGACTAGCCCAAGGGCATAAGGAGTACCAGTGGGATCTTAACCCTAGTTTTTCTGGTCGCAGGCTGTTGCCCTAACCGCAAGGCTACTCCCCCACTTCATTTTACTGAGAAGGGGTAAATTATTTAGGAGCATATTTATTAATTTGTACAAAAGGACCTTAATGAGGGTGAACACACATTGTTAATAAATAGCCCCACTGAAATTAAGAGAGCCCATTGATAAACAACACGCATTAATACACATCAGTATGTTATTATATTATACATTTTGGTAAATATGTCCCATAGAGAGTAATAATAAACATATTAATATTTTTACAGCTAGAGCTACTAATGTGTGCTAACATGCTAGTGTAAAAACAGATATTACTAGTAATAAGGCCCAATTCCATAAAAAGGGATCGGTAGTAAAATAACGTGCACAGATGCAGTAGCACGTCAGTAGCTAGCTATTAATTAGCTAATAAAATCTGCTGAACCCAAATGTCTTGTTTTTAACCAGGTCCAGGAAGTACAGAGATCAAGGAACATAGCCAAGGTCACACTGGAAACTCATCATAAAAAGAAGCCTTGAGCATACATTCCTATTGTTCCTGAATCTTAGTTTAGCTGTTTAGCCACTAGGCCAGAACATCTTCCTGCCATAGTATGGACAATAATCAGATCTGATGGTTCAAAAAGAGAGAACCCTTGTCAGTATGCAACCAACCAACAGAGACAGGAGAACTATCAACACAGGCATACTACAAGTTCCTAATAACATCAGATCAGTAAAAGCCAGTACTAGCCGCAGAGCATTCTCATTCTCTGCCCCAACCATCTGGAATCGACTACCATACGAACTACGAACAATTAAAGACATTAATGCTTTCAGGAAGAAACTAAAAACCCATCTTTTCCAATGTCACTACAACCAGATGTAAATCACAGTGGACCACCACATAAAACAAACGAAACATTAATCTGATATGTAGAAATATTCTCTGTAAATATGTAAAAGTGTAAATATGTAAAGCCTACCCATTAAGTCCTTAATTCTGTGTGATGTGCCATACCCTCTAATCTATGTGTATTTTTGCCCAAATTTTCTGTCTTGATTTGACAAACTCCCAAATTTGTAATCAAACCGCTACTGATCGCTGGAAGTAGCGATATATAAGTGTATACTAAATAAATAAAATAAATAAATAACGTGCAGAGCGGTAGCCATTTTAGGTGGATCAAGAGTGGAACTTTATTATTTCTGTCTCATCTATATCCACATTCAAAATGGAATAAAGAACAAAATTACTCAGCATGTAGATAGTCATGGCTTAATGGGAGAAAGCCAACATGGCTTTAGACAAGGAAGATCTTGTCTTACTAATCTGTTATGTTTTTTTGAAGGTGTGAATAAACAGGTGGACAAAGGTGAGTCGGTTGATATAGTGTATCTGGACTTTCAGAAAGCCTTTGACTTTTGGCAAAACTAAAAAGTCATGGAATAGGAGACAGTGTACAATTGTGGATCAGGAACTGGTTAAAAGATAGAAAGAAGTGGGTAGGGCTAAATTGCCAATTTTCCCAATGGAGAAAGGTGAATAGTGGTGTACCCCAGGGATCTGTGTTGGGTCCACTGCTTTTTGACATATTCATAAATGACCTGGAAAAGGGAATAACAAGTGAGGTTATCAAATTTGCAGATGACACAAAACTATTTAAAGTTGTTAAAACCCAAAAGGATTGTGGAAAATTGCAAGATGATCTTGATAAATTGGAAGACTGGGTATCAAAATGGCAGATGAAATTTAATGTGGACAAGTGCAAAGTTATGCACCTAGGGAAGAACAATCCAAACTATGGTTACACGATGCAAGGTTCCACATTAGGAACCACTACCCAGGAAAAAGATTTAGGCGTCATTGTGGATAACATGTTAAAACCATCAGCCCAGTGTGTAGTGGCGGCCAAGAGAGCAAATAGAATGCTAGGTATCATAAGGAAAGGAATGGAAAATAAAACAAAAGATATTATAATGCCTCTATATCATTCCATGGTGATTGTGTGCAATTCTGGTCGCCGTATCTTAAAAAGGATATAGCGATTTTAGAAAAGGTTCAGAGAAGAGCCACCAAAATGGTAAAGGGGATGGAAGGATACTCCTATGAAGAAAGGCTAAAAAGGTTAGGGCTCTTTAACCTGGAAAAGAGACGGCTGAGGGGAGATATGATAGAAGTCTATAAATTAATGAACGGAGTGGAATGGGTAAACGTAGATTGATTGTTCACATTATTAGAATATAGAAAGATTAGGGGTCATGCAATGAAGCTACAGGGTAAACTATTTAAGACTAAAAAAAGAAAATATTTTTTCACTCAACATGTAATCAAACTCTGGAATTTTTTACCGGAGGATGTAGTAAAGGCTGTTAGTGTAGCTGGGTTTAAAAAAGGTTTGGACAAGTTTCTGGAGGAAAGGTCCATAAACCATTATTAAGAAGGGACCCAGGATATCAATGCTTGACCCAGTACAAGCATTATGGGACCTGTGTCTTTTGGGGAAATGGCTAGGTACGTATGACCTAGATTGGCCACTGTTGGAAACAGGATACTGGGCTTGATGGACCTTGGTCTGACCCAGTATGGCATACCTTATGTTCTTATGTTCTTAACCCAAATCCCCCTAGTGCTAGTAGGGTGGGGACTTTGAATAAGGGGATTGGGGGATCAGAGGTGTGTATGTATGCACATGTGGGGGGATTATAACATACATCAACCCTTGTAAAGATAGAAGGCCTGACTTGTTCTTAGCTACAGCAACACAGAATTAACATAAGAATATAAGAAAAGTCATGCTAGGTTAGACCAAGGTCCATTGAGTCCAGCATCCTGTCTATGACAGTAGCCATTATGGATCACAAGTTCCTGGCAGATCCCAAAAAGTAGATCTATTTCTCATAGTTCATTTTCAAGAACGAACAATGGTTCTCCCAAATCTACCTTTGGCTGTTCCTCGCCAGCCCAAATACGTTAAACGCATCTATATTTGATCTATTACATCTTCTAGATTTACAGTGATGTGCGTTAGTTGCTCTACTCCTGCACATATTTTGGCAAGAGCAGTACTCTCTTTTTCCCATATGCATCTTTCTAAAATTGCTGCTCCCACTGGATGTCATGGTAAATCCATGTGAAGTCCTGCACACCCTTATACAGATTACATAAGAGGCTCTGTGTTTGATAAGAGTCTTTGCAAAATACAGGGGCGATGGGGAATGCCTGAACAGGACATCTCAATTCCACTTTCCATTAATTATCTGTAATGAGACTTCATGTGTAGCAGTATCAAATTCCTGAAGATCATGTTAACCTCTTTCCACCACTGCAGATTCTTTGTTATGATCCACTGGTACTATTTCTGGAAACCAGAGGTCAAAATACAAGTGAATCAGTTCTTATCTAAATTGCACTCTTCCCCTGAAAGCCTTTCTTGATCATCTGACATTTAGGAAAATGTGGCCTTTGAGAGGGTTTTGGGTGGGTGAACAATAGAAAAGGTACAGAATAAATACCACTTAAAATCATATCACTTAATATATATATATATATATATATATATATATCTATAGATATATATATATATATATATATATATATATATATATTGTCACCAGTAGCCACCCCACAGCCTAGGCATATAGGGTTAAGCTGCCTGGGATCCCTTATTCAGACAGCATGGCAGGGCTTTGAGCATGCACTGCCTCATGGGAGTTGTAGTACCACTTTTACTATTCAAATAAGGAGCAGTTGTGAACGAATGGTTTCAGGCAAAAATGACAGGATTTTATTTCCCCTCCAGGCGGATTCAAAACAAAGGAAATTCAGGACTAATAGCCATACATCTCTGGCAGGAAAAACAATACAAGAACTAACAAAAATATCTTCTTACTTCAGCATGTGCATTTGCTTCACAGCACTCAACGTTAAACAAACACTTCTCAGACCAAAAACGTTTGTGCTTTCTCTCTGCTGATTCATACAGCTCTCTGAACAGCCTGGCTTTAGCACAATGAAATTATATTGTCGGTAATAGACAGTGTACAATCCATTTGTTCTTCTACTATATTTTCTACAACCGGTTCTGTCTCCATTGCTTCATACTGGCTATCAGCTGGGTAAGTTTGAAACTTGTTACACGGCGTTTCTAAGCACACACCCAGTTTCTCTTCTTGAGGCTTCTCCTTACAGCACTCCAACAGATACGGTTGAGAATTATCATATATACTGGATTTAGCAGGAAGAGAGTCCCACCCTTCTGGGTTAGCATAAGACAAATTCTTAAAAGCAGTTTTATCTCTGAGCCAATTACTCAGCCTACCTTTTGGCTTTCATACAGGAGAACTTCTCAGTACTGCAGGGTCAGCTAAAGTTCCAAATCTTGGAGTTTGTGAGTGCTCCCAAAGTAGCCTTCCCGGTATTCTTTCCCTTTAGCTGCCTTTCAGACACGGCACCAAACCTGGGCTGTTTCTACCTGGCTTCTTGGCATTGGTTCTCCAATTGTTTCTCTTGCTGGTTTCCCTCTCAGACTTATATCTCAGAGAGTCCTCTCCCAACTTCAGCTCCTCTGAGTTCTCACTCCAATACAGCTCCTTCTCTGCTTCAAATTCTCGTTTATGTTCTGAATCTGGCTCTGGCCCTTGCTCCGGCTCTGGCTCTGATTCTGACTCCAACTCTGGCTCTCTCTCTGGCTCTCTCTCCTGCTCTGGCTCTGACTTTCTCTCTAATGAGCATTTCTTATATCCCTGCTTTCTAGGGTTTAACTTAGCCCTTCCCACGACCAGGTGTTTTGCCTCAACTCCTGACTGTGGGGATAAACTGCAGCAGGGGCATGTTTTCCTCTCTCGTGACTCATTCTGCTTGTGGTTTCCCTGGAAACCATGAGCCATGTGCTTTAGCTGCCTGTCAGCTACTGAAGCCAATTCTTCTGTTTCACTTATCTCTACGGGATCATAGGGACCTTCTACATCACAATATATATATTTATATTTATTTATTTATTTAACTGAATTCATTATACCATTTTTCTACCAGTCATAACAGTGAACATTCGAAAGTAAGAAGGAAACAGTGGGGTTGACAATGGGGTGATGGCCAAATACAATGCTAAGTGAAGAATGATGATTTAAACATATTAAATGTGGGATAGCATTTGGTGGTTATTCTGTTGTGGGTCTATAGCAGGGGTGGAGAACATGCGGTCTTAAGGCCCATGTGGCCTTTTGGAGTGTGATTTGCGGCCTTCTGCGGCCTTCTTAAACAAGTTTTCATATTGTTATATATATGAAATTGATTAACATATGTGAACTAATTTTGGCAATATGGCAATTCCGCTAAGAGATGATTCTCAGTAAAAGCCATTATCTGGCCGCGATAAGGTGGCATCGCTTATCTAATTGTAGTTCTTGGAGGCGATAAAGAGGTCGCCCAAAATGTCTGTTGCCGGCGACATCGGTACGGGGAACTTGCGATAGACACTACACCCGATAACAGATGATGACAGAAGCGGAACTGGCGTGGCGTAACATCACGCCTTCAGATAAATATATCACGATGAGACTCAGAGGAGAATGCGGAGGAAGAATAAGGGTTGGATTTTGAATGAGAGAATGCATTAGCGAATCAGTTTGAAATTGGCGGTGAAGCGTAGTGGTCGCGCGTGCGAGTCAAAGTGTGTCGCATAGAGGAGAGTGTGCCTCAGCCTTGGCACATATAGGATGTAAAACCATGGTACGAGGAGGTACCCGGTGTGTGATGTTGAATAAATTCTCAACATTTTTGTTCAAATTTATATGTGAAGAAACAAATTCATGATTGCAACAAAAAAGAATTGGCGCTAGTTTTGAAACCGAAATTTCTTCTCCCCACCTTCTGGCAACACTGTGGTGACAGTTACTAATTGGCTGGCATAGAGAGTGCAGTGTTTGTGGTTTCCTTCCTTCAGAGTGTGTTTGTCACTTGATTACATTTTTTTTTTTTTGCTTTTCCTCATGTCGAAAAAGACAAAAAGGTCGCTGAAAGAAGAACACAGAGTGTTTAATGATGAGTGGGACTTGCAATACTATGTTGTTTCTAAGAAGGATAAAATGAGTTGCTTGCTCTGTGATTCTGTGATTTCAATGGTAAAAAAATACAATGCACATCAACACTACTCTACTCATAAGGACAATAAATACGTTAAGCTAGAAGGTGAATCCCGAAAGATTGCTTTACAAAAATTGAAAGAAAGGAAGGAAAAGCAGAGGCAGTTATTCCAATCAGTGCAGAGTATCGGAAACCCAACTACAGAAGCTACTTATAAAATGGCATATATACTTGGGAAAAAAGGTAAGCCATTTAGTAATGCAGAAATTATAAAAGATTGCATCGTAGATGTTGTAGGATGCTTAGATCCTGATAAGGATAACAAATACAAACAACTGCCTCTTTCAAGAAGAACTAATGCTGATTGGCAGCATGAATTAGCATTCAATGTAGTAGATCAACTGAAAGAAATAAACAAAAAATAAAATGTGTACTATTCAATAGCGCTGGATGAATCAACTGATTGCACTGACTCAGCGCAGGTATTGTATTTTGTTTCCATCATAACTAAGGATTTTCGTGTTTACGAAGAGTTGCTTACTCTGAGCACTCTAAAGAGTAGAAGGTGAGGAATTGATGTGTTTAACAATTTTAAAGACAAATGTTGTGAATTTGGACTGAATCTGGCTAATTTAGTAAGTGTATGCACAGATGGTGCACCTTCTATGACAGGGAAGAACGAAGGCTTTATCACACAACTTAAGAAAGAGGTTTCAAGCCAAAATGATCTTATCTCTTTTCATTGCATTTTGCATCAACAAAGTCTCTGTGCCAAATCCACTGTTTTAAATGACACTTTGCAGAAAGTTGTAGGAATTGTGAATTATATTCGAGCAAATGCAACAAGACATCGACAATTTCGTGAGATGCTAATGATGGATAATGAGGTAATTAGTGTTGATTTGCCCTACCATTTGAAAGTGTGTTGGTTATCACAAGGACAGGTTTTAGTCAAAGTTTTGTATTTGCATAAACAAATAATCCAATTTTTTGAGGAAAGGAATGAACACTGTGAATTATCATGCAAGGAGTTTCATAGCAATGTTGCTTTTCTGTGTGATATAATGACAAAGCAAAATAACTTGAACATTTCATTGCAAGGTAACACCAAGTCTATATATGATATGTGGCGAGAAATAAAAATCTTCAGAAAAAAAATTAACATTTCTTAAATCACTTCTTGGCCGAAATGAACTTCCTGAAGAACACTTCTCTCACCTAGTAAAAATGATTAATAAAGAAAAAAATTATTTTGAACTTTTCAAACAATATGAATCGGTTATAGACTCGCTAATCAAGGAATACAATGAAAGGCTCAAAGATTTTGAGAAGCATGACATGACCCTCAAATTGGCTTTTCAACCTCACTTAGTTGATGTATCTGAGGCCGCAGAGAAGCTGCAGATGGAGTTAATTGAGCTCTTGGAAGATTATATTCTGAAGTTGCTGTTTGATAGCAAAAAAGATCCCATTCAAATATGGAAAAATGCCGTTGAATATCCTCACCTCAGCAAACACGCACGACACTTGCTCTCCTGCTTCTCAACAACATATCACTGCGAATCTACATTCTCCTACTTACCACAAATTAAAAATCCTTAAAATCACAAATTACAGATGAACACCTAGAAGACCACTTAAGACTACGTACATCCACGTTGCAGCCTGATATATCACTGCTTTCTTGTAAAAAACAATCTCAGAAGAGTCACTGAAAGGTTAAAAGCTAGCTTAGTTGTTTAAAATTATATATATATATATTTGTATTAAAACATTGTTAGTATGCACTCTGCCGTATATAGCAGTATAAGACACTTGAAAAGGTTAATTCTGTATAAAAGCTAAATTAGTATTAAATGATTTGCATTTTGCAGTAAATTTGGTTTTTTTTAGAATGTGGCCTTCTTGGAAGGATGTTAGCTCTCATGCGGCCTTCAAATGAGAAAAGGTTCCCCACCCCTGGTCTATAGACTGCTCTGCACCAAAGAGCTCCTGGAAGAGGTATGTCTTCAAGCTCTTTCTGAAGACAAGATGAGATTGGGTTCAGAGTAGTATGGAAGGTAGTGAGTTTCAAAGGGAAGGGGCATATAGCATGAATGCTCTTTGGCGAGCATGCTGGGTGCTCTTGCAGATTTGTGCTGGCAGGCTAAGTTGGTTCTGGGTGCTGAGTCCTTATGGTCTGTCAGCCATGGGGTTGCGGATAAGTGTCTGAAGTTGAGCGGAGGTGAGTTGATTATGAGCCTTGTGCATGATGGTGAGAGCTTTGCATTTGATTCGAGAAGTGATTGACAGCCAGTGGAAGGCAATTATGTTGAAATGCACATTACTGTACATGAATTAAGGAGTAGGGGTATGCATTCATGAGTGTGCATTTGGTTTGTTTGGGCATCCAAAAAATTAAAGAGCACATAAATTGCTTATATACGAGGTGAGATCAAAAAATATTGAGACTTGTTGTGTAGCTATATAACAATATGTCTTATCATGATGCTACTAAGCATGCAATGGCCTAGTTATGTGCTTTACATGTGCAGAGTGTAGCATGGCTGAAACACACCTGCACTTGCAAAGCACATAACTAAATCACATGATGTTTGGTGTTGTGTAAAAGCAGTTCGTCAGATATACGATGAGTGAAAAAAATTGAACAGCGAATTTGCATTAAGTTCTGCCAGAAACTTGAAGATTCATGCAATTGAATCAACAAATCAACAAACCTGTAACAGAGCATTCGAACTGTACGTGCCCTCCCTCTGGAACTCCCTCCTGAACCAGATCTGAAACAACAGAGTCCTCTCCACATTCCGGAAACAGTTAAAAAACATCCTGTTTCATGAATATCTTGGATCTGAAACAGACATCTCTCACTGACTGCACATCCAGAGCCTATGACCTAACCCCTCTGCTACCAACTAAGAGACTTACATTAACTGTTACTTTCTGTCGAGTTCATCAATGTTGGCCCCCCTGGTGATGGCCCCCCTCTCTGTTGAGTTGATTATTGCCCCCCCCCTTTTGTTAAACCGCTTTGACCTGGTGAAAAGCGGGATATAAATGCAGCTAAATAAATAAAGACACATGACAAGTTGCAACAAATGTATGGCGATGAATGCATGAGTTGTTCTCGAGTTTATGACTGGAACAAACATTTCCAAGAGGACTGCCAAAGTGCCGACAGTGACAAAGGATATGGAAGGCCATCCACGAGCAGGAATGAAGACAAAGTTGAAGCTGTGCATGCCACAATAAGCTCAAATTGTTGATTGACTATCAGGGAGCTTGTTTAGGACATGTACATCAGTTTCAGGTCAGTACAGTCCATTCTTACTGCGATTTGCGGATGAGATGTTTGCCTGCAAACTTTGTGCCAAAACACCTATCCCCTGACCAAAAAGAAGATAAACTATAGCCAGGGAATAGCTGGAATGTGTTGAAAATTATGCAGATTTCATCAGAAAGATAATTACTGGTGATGAATCATGGGTTTATGGTTATGCCCCAGAAACTAAGGCTCAGTCCTCACAATGGAAGACTCCAAACTTTCCCAGATCCAAGAAAGTCCATCAGGTAGGAGCAATGTCAAGATCATGTTCACAGTTTTCTTTGAATACCAGTGTATTGTTCATCATGAATATACTCCAAAGGCCAAACCATCAAGAAGGAGTACCACGTCCAAGTTCTGACTTGTTTAAGAGATGCAGTTTGTTGTAAGAGGCCAGAGTTGCACAAGAAGGGTGAATGGTTGCTTCATCACGCATCACATCTTGTCCAGCAGTTCTTGGCCAAACACCAAATCAAGCAAGTCCATCAGTCTCTGTATTCACTTGACCTCACACCCTGTGACTTTTTCTTGTTTCCAAAACTGAAATTACCACTGAAAGGAAGGAGATTTGATGACCTGGAGACCATTAAGCACAATTCAACACAGCAGCTTCACAGCATAACAAAAGAGACATTTCAAAATTGTTTTCAGCAGTGGCAGGAATGCTGGAGGAAGTGTGTTTTATCAGAAGGGGACTACTTTGAAGGAGACTCAGTGCAATAAATAGTAGGCCGCGGGTCCACGTGCCCGACGGCCGGCAGTAACCGGGGGGGCGGGGTGGCGCGCCCCCCTTCCGCGGCGGTCTACTTTTTGATCACACCTCGTGCATGTATATTTATGAATTAACATCTGTGCTATTGATTTGTGTGCTTTAAAAATGTTTTATTATCTATAAAATGACTGATTTTATAAAGGGCAGGTGGAAATTTATGAGCTATTTATGAGCACAAGTCCCTGTTTTAAAAGAATTATGCACATGAATGGGCAGTTAGGTGAGTAGTTTGGGTGGTTGCTATTCTGTAAACACATGCTTAAATCCCATTGCATGTACTTTCTGTTGGGGAGTGGATGGGGGTGATGTTTGGGTGTTATATAGGCAGGGCTTCAATTTATATAACTTATGCATATTTTTTTTGCAAATATAGACATTGGTAGTTACCTTCTGCAATTAGATTAGGACTCCCCATATTTTATAAATTTTAAAAAAACACACACTTTACTTTTTAAAATACCCTCCAAATATGCACATGGTAACATGCATTGATTGCCCTCCATATGCGCACCTAAAGAATGAATATCTGGAACAAACACAGGACTCAAAAATCAAGAAAAATTCCAAACATGTTTTTGGTAGTGCATACTCCTACTGGGGAGGTGATTCTATCATTAAGGAGGTCATTATGCTTGAGTGACTTTATATGCATAAATAGCGATGTTTATATGCATGTAAAGAGCTGTTTTAGAAAGCCATTATTTGCATATGTAGATCTGCAGTATGAACGGTTTCCAAGCGGGCATATTGTGTGTGTGTTTTGGGTGGACCAGAAAAGTATGCATATATTTCAGATTTTATTATGCAATGCATACATACAAACATACTTTATCACACCTGTTCCGAGGTAGGTGTTAAGAAAGTAATTTTTAAAGTTACGCCTAATTCAAGTGCATTTTCATTTGCCTACTTAATGCCTATTCTGGTGGAAATGACCATGCCTACTTTTTTGCAAGCATATGCTTAAATTACGGTATTTTATAATCAATGCATGCAAGTTTATGCGCCTCCTATTTTCCGCCCAAATTCCTCCTATGTAAATTTTACAGGAAAGTATATATGATCATCCACATGAATAAATGACTAAAATTCTGGCATTTAGGCATGCTGGCAACTAAAAATAGGGGGCACCTTAGAAAATGATCCCCTAGCGTCAGTTAACTGTTTGTCTGAACTTGCGATATGCACTTTTGATTAGGGGGCAAATGTTTAGAACTACCTGTGTTTAGAACTACCTCAAATTTTTAATAAAAAAGAGCTGTTTTTCCGGGACCCAGGGGAGCATATTCAAAAGGATTAACGTGGTTAGCAGACTTGCTAACTGTATTAATGTCCCTGAGCAGGATATTCAACGACACATACCAGGTTTGTACCATTGAATATTCCTCCTTAGCTCAGCTGAATATCCTGACACTAACCCCTTAGCATCAGGGTGTTCTTGGGGCAGAGAAGGGAAGCACCCTAGTGGCAATATTTAGCCACTAACTGGTTAACCTAAATCAGCTAAAGTTAGGCGCAAAAAAAAAAAAAAGCAGGCATAGCTTTGGCTGGTTTAGCTATCCAGCCAGAAGCTGAATATTGCTGTTGACTGGATAACTAAATTGCTATCTGGGCATACCAGATATGGTTTATGATTTATGGTTTATGGTTTCTTTAAACACTTGATATACCGCCTTTATTGACAATCAAAGCGATTTACAATAAGCATCAGAAATACAATAAATAGAAACTGGAAAAGAATGCCAAAATTTTAATAGGTTAGCAAGAAAGAAAGAGGGAGGAGGTAATTAGGAAGGGGGAATCCTAAACAGACCCAATCTTAAGATCAAAGGCCAGCTGGAAAAGATGAGTCTTGAGGGCAGCTTTAGATTTTGAAAAGGAAGATTCCATATGTGGTAAGGAAAGGAGGAAATTCCGGAGATGAGGAGCTAGAAAAAGAATGCAGTGTGATGGGTACTTTCAAGAGGAGCCTGAGAAAGGGGAGGCATGAACAAACAGCATGCACTGAACGTAGGACTCAAGACGGAGCAGGGGGGATAAGGTGAGAATGATGATACTCCGGGGAACCAGAGTGCATCATCTTATGAGTGAGAGTAAGTAATTTGTATTGAGAATGGTATGTGATAGGGAGCCAGTGGAACTTGATGGGAATAAAGGTGTAACATGGTCAAATCTTGAGGCATGATGTAATAGTCATATGAAAATGTTTTGAATGGACTGTAGTCGACGAAGCTGATACTTCGGAAGACCTGAGTAAATGGTGCTGCAGTAATCCAATTTTGAAATGACCAAACATAGAAGCAATGTAAGTAAAGATGAAGGGAGAACAGAACGAATGGAATGAATATGGCGCAGAGTAAAAAACCACTGTTTCGCTATGGAGTTGATATGAGAATGAAAGCTAATTGCAAGATCTAAAGTGTCATCAAGCTCTCTCAGGGAAGACACCAAAGGGATCGGGAAGGTATGGATGGTAGGTGATAGATCTGGGGAAGGGAAGGAACCTGACAGTCATAGAGTAGATGCTTTTGCAGGATTAAATATTAAGCGATGAGCATAAAGCCAGGAAGAGACTGAGTCCAGACAGGAGTTCAAACTAGTAAGATCAGGTGACACTGCAGAAGTCCTGCATTGGATGGCACTGGAATTGAATATCTGGGCAAATTTTAAAGCAGCAACGGCCATTCACTTTAGTTGTGCTGGCTGCTGCCTCTGAATATGCCCCCTACCCCGTTTTTTTACATGCACTATGTAAGTGCTGACACATATATTAAATTGGTTCCCAGATGCCAGTATTTACGCTTTCAAACCCTGAGTGATAGCACTCTTTCTTTTAACATTTTCACAAATACAGCATGCTTTAAATTCCTCTGAGCAAAAAATGATCCTAACATCTTCAAGAACAATCACAATCTATATGTTTTAAAACCTATAAGAGGACAATTTTGTTGTTAGACCTGAAAAAGAACTAACTCCAAAAATCACGTCCTAATAATCAAGATGAAAGAAACTTAAATATACAATGTCCTATTATGGGAGGTACAGTATCTATGAAGAGAGTGAAGTGAGTGAAAAAGGGAGAGATAGAGGCAAGTACGTTAGCAAAATATGCAAATGAACCGTATGTGATTATTTCAGATATTTTCCATTTTCTTCTCCATGCAGATTAAATAAACACATAAAAACCTAACATCTGATGAAATCTGGCTTTCTATAGTGCTTTAAGATAAAAGCAAGATAATGGGCCACAAAGTTCTTTTATTTTTTTCCCCTCATAGTTTATGTGCCTCAGGACACCAAACCTAAATCCTAATCAAAAATATATGTTGACAACATAGCTTGATGAATTATCAGCTTAAAGCTCTCAGGTTTCTTTGGAAAAATGTCTTGTTTTAAAATACCAGGAAGCTGGATACTTAGATGCCCAGAAAGACGCATTAAATTACAAAGTGTTTGCAATTTTTCTTTCAGAGGGCAACACTGACATAAATACACAACTGCCATTAAGATATGGGATACTGTTTATTCCATGTCATGTTCATGTTTTCCATACGAAAAACAGAAAAGTATGTGCCAGCGTTTGAAGGCATACATTAGTTCTTCTTAATAAAAAAAACTCCACTAAAATGAAAAGCAAAAAAAAAAAGGCTTGATTATTTTTGCCTAAGATCAGGATGCTGTCTTTTCTCCCTTTCCCCCGACCTCCAAATTGCAGTATTGTACTTATGTAGCTTTTTATAATAAAGCTGTTGTTAAATGGAGGGAGCTCTGTGTTGTAGAGAACTCTCCTAACTAAGGGCAGGCTCTTCAAATGCTATACTGCTGAACTCTATTACTGCAGGATATCCAATGCATAGGCATCTAAGATAAAGCAAATGGCTTTCTTTGCAAACTAATCAAGCATTAGAACAAAAATAAATGTAAATAAAATATTGATTAGCAGCTAAAAGGATTTTAATTGTATTACTGAAATAATTTCATTGCACTTAAACAGACAATTGGGACCAGATCCTTAGCTTCACTGTGCTTTCAAACACTAATTAAAATTTCCAGCAATTTCAGGTCTAGTGTGTTGATGCCACAGAAAAGCAAATCTTTATAACTTTACTATTGCTCGTTCTGCCAAGTTAATGTAATGATAGAGTATTGTATGTATATGTGTGTGTTTGACAATAGTGGAATAAATTCAAGATCTAAATAATCAATGACACACTGTGGGTATCAGGCAGATTCTAAAGAAAATGTTGATTAAAGTATACATTTAATGGCATATCTCTTAAAATAAATCTTCCATTACATTAATTAATTACTTAAGGTGAGTTAAATTAAGGTACGTAGGTATTTCCCTGACCCAGTGGACTTACAAATAAGACCTATGGGCAGGGCCGTCCCATCAACTAGGCAGTCACGTAGGGCAGAAGACCCTGATGGATGGCATCGCTAACCCAACCCCTTGGGAAGCAGCAGCTGAACTGCTGCTTCAGTGCTGTGGAGGGCTTTAAAATACCGTCACACGTGCGTGCAGTTCTGTCCTGTCACTCTTGCCCACCCTCCAAGAAAGTTGCATCAGAGGGGGAGCAGGAGTGGCAGGCCGTGAGCACTTTAAGGTCTGATGCAGCGATGAAGCAGCAGTTCAGCCACCACCATTTCAGCAGAAGGTAGGGGCAGCATGGCGGGCTGGATGGAGGTGCAGTCTTTGGGGGGGGTGTCGGAACGGAGAGTCTGCCTAGGGTGACAGAAACCTTCATGCCACCACTGCCCAAGAGCTTAGTTGTGGATGTGATTACATGGCAAAGCCCACATCCAAGGGCACTGATCAGAGGTGGAATTGTAAGACACAAAAGTGCCGAGGATGGATTTGGGAAAAGTGGTATTGAAAAGGCAAAAATGCTAAACAAATACTTCTGTTCTGTATTCAAGAAAGAAAATACTGGAGAAGGACCAAATATGAGTGACAAATATACAAATGGGAATAAAGTAGATACCACAGCATTCACAGAATATGATGTTTGAACAGCTGCAGTACTGAAAGTGGACAAGGACATGGGGCTGGATGGAATACATCCCAGGATACTGAAAGAGCTCAGAGAGGTTCTGGTAGGGGCTTTAAAGGATGTTTTTAATAGATCCTTGGAAACAGGAGAGTTTTCACAGGACTAGCGAAAGGCTGATGTGGTATCTCTTCACAAAAGTGGTAATAGGGAAGAGGTGACAAATTATAGGCCAGTAAGCCTTACCTCAATGGTGGGAAAAGTAATGGAGACACTCTTGAAAGAAAGAATAGTGGACTTTCTGGAAACCAATGGATTGCATGATCTGAGGCAACATGATTTTGCCAACGGAAACAAATTTGATTGAGTTAGATCATGGACATGTGATGGATGTAATCTACCATGATTTCAGCAAAGCCTTACACGGTATTCCTCATAGGAGGCTTATTAATAAACTGAGCAGCCTGGGGATAGGTCCAAAGGTGGTAAACTGGATCCGAAATTGGTTGACTGACAGATGACAGAAGGTGGTGGTCAATGGAGCTCACTCAGAAGAAAGGAAGTGGCGTAGTGGCATGCCTCAGGGATTGTTCCTGGGACCGATATTGTCCAATGATTGTTCAATGGAAAAATCTGCATTTTGCAGATGACACACTACTACTACTACTACTACTGATCATTTATATAGTGTTATAAGGTATACATAGCACTGTACAGATACATGTAAAGATGGTCCCTGCTTGTGAGGGCTTACAATCTAGTCAATACAGACAATACAACAGTTGAGGACAAGGATACAAGTAGGGAAAGGTAAAGAGAAACATAGAAGATTAAGCAGATCAGGATCCAAAAGCAGCCTCAAAGAAGTGAGCTTCTAGCGTGGAGTTGAAAAGGGGTAGGGATGAAGCCTGATGTACAGACTGAGGTAATTTGTTCTAGACATAAGGAACAGCAAAGGTGAAAAGATCTAAGTCTGGAGTTGGCAGTGGAGGAAAAGGGCACAGACAAAAGCAATCTATTAGAAGAGCGGAGTTCACGATATAGGGAGAGATGAGAGAGGAAAGGTAGTGAGGAGCAACAGAACGAGGGCATTTATAGGTCAGTAGGAGAAGGTTGAAATGGATATGTAAACAGATAGGGAACTAGTGAAGTGATTTGAGAAGAGGGGTTATATGAATATATCGGAGCTGGCGGAAGATTAGCCGCGCAGCTGAGTTTTGAACAGATTGGAGGGGAAAGAGATGATTCAGAGGGAGACCAGTAAGGAGGAGGTTGCAATACTCTAGAAGGGAGGTGACTAAATTGTGGATAGGTGTCTTAGTAGTGTGTTCAGAAAGGAATGGGCAAATTTTGCTGATGTTATAGAGAAAGAAAAGAGGTTTTTGCTGTTTATTTATTTAAACTTCTTTTTATACCGCCTTTCTAACATTTAAAGAGGTTTACAGTTAACCAACAATCTAACAGGGTCTTAGAAGGCACGCTGCTGTAAAGGCAACTAAAACAATATAACCATAAAGTGCATTCAACTTTGAACTATTTAGAGTGTTAATCTAAGTGAGAGTTTGTCAGTACTCAACATGTATGCATTTATGTGTTGGACTGAAGGTTTGTT
Organism: Ichthyophis bannanicus; assembly: GCA_033557465.1. NCBI lineage: Eukaryota > Metazoa > Chordata > Amphibia > Gymnophiona > Ichthyophiidae > Ichthyophis > Ichthyophis bannanicus. The sequence continues at coordinate 388,563,569 of CM066038.1, read as the reverse complement.
AGTGGTATGTTTCTTGAGTGGTTGAGTCTCTAGCTCTGAGGTTGTGTTGTATTCCTCTTGGAAGAGATATGTTTAGTTTTTTTTCCTGAATTCAGTCAGGTCTGAGAATCCTCTTAATATTGGGGGTGAGGAGTTCCATAATGAAGGGGCGAATAGGGTAAAGGCTCAATTGCAAGTGGACTGCTTACTCTTTATCTTCTGAGTTGGGATTGTGAGTAGGTTGAATGTGGAATTTCTTCATAACCTTTCACTCTTGGCATTGGAGATAAGGGTCTGGAGACAGGTGGTGGATTCCTTGTGTAAAATTTTGAATATTGTGGTAAGCACCTTGTACCTGATTTTGGCAGTGATGGGAAACCAATGTAACTGAATTAATATGGGAGTAATGTGAGCTCAGCGAGGGGCTGCAAAGATTATTTGGGCTGCAGTGTTCTGGGCCATCTGTAGAGGGTGTAGGATTTGTTTAGGTAGGCCTTGATAGATTATGTTACAATAATCCAGCACAGGTGTAATCATAGTCTGGCAAACGGTTCGGAATAATTCTGGAGAGAGCAGGGGGCGGACATGTTTCAGGGTTCTTAGTTTATGGTAGATGGAGGTGGCTGTTCTTTTTATGTGAGATTGAAAGTTCAGCTGTTGATTTATTATTATGCCCAGATATTTTATTTCAGTTTTGACTTTGATTATCACGACGTCAAGTCTCAGAGTCAATGGTGGAGAAAGCCTTGGGTCAGTGGTTATGTATAGAGTTTCAGTCTTCTCTTAATTGATGAATGGGATTGTGTATACTGATCCACACACCACCAACAGACTCTGCACAACAAAGTTTTATTCATCCATAAATTTCAACTATTATATCCAAAAATTTCAACAACATATCAATAAAGCTAAAAGGACCTCAATAACCTATGTGACACATGAGGTTCGCTACCTTCGCATCAGGCAGGCATGTTACCAGGTGATCCTTGCGTACACCAGCCACCCAGCTGTCTACATGCCTAATGATTGAATCATCCAACTATAACAGCTGACCTAGCCCTTCCCTCATGGACACATGGCCCTGGAGATACATCCTTGGGGTGAGAGGATATTACATCATGTGGAGGACAGGTCAAAGCTATAGGATCATTTCCTGCCACACCAAGGTGATGCTCTCCTTCCACATGACCTCTCTCCTCCATGGCAGCAGAAAGACTGCCAGACTGGAAATGGGACCTCCCTACTATATCCCTGTAGGTTTCATCTATATACCTCTCTGTCTGCATTTGGAACACATTTGGCCTGATATTAAGCGGCAGTGGCTAGCATGATTACAGCTCTTAGCTGTTGCCCACTGAACACTAAGCCCGGCACCAGCCCAGAATTGAATATCTGGGTCAGCCACAGTAGCAGGAAGCAGGTAAGTGAAGAAAGTCCCAAGGTAAGTGAAACATTAAATACCTCTGTAGAAATGGGTAATAGGAGCAATATCTGGAAAGTGTATAAATGCCCGTAGCATGGGAAATAAGATCTCAGATGTTGAGGCTTTAATGGAAGAGGCTGACTTGGATTTAGTAGCGGTTACAGAGGCATGGTTCACGGAAAACCTTGACTGGGATGTAATTATACTGGGATATACTTTATTCAGGAAGTCAGGGTAGGAAGAAGGAGAGGTGGAGTGGCACTATATGTAAAAAAATAATATTAAATGAATTGCAGGGCTTAAAAGGAAGAGAGGGGGTACTGTGGGTTTAAACTAGAAAGAGGGAAAGGGAAATCCATTTGCATTGAAGTTATATACAAATCCCCCTCATAGAGAGTAGAAGTGGATAAAGATTTAATAGAAGACATATACAGTATCGCCATGAAAGGAGAAGTGCTACTGATAGGTGATTTCAATATGCTGGATGTGGATTGACACATCCCTGCTGTGGTGTCATCTAGAAGTAAGGAGATCCTGGATTCTCTACAGGGAGAACTATTCAGGCAACTGGTAATAGAACCCACAAAGGATGGAGCTCTACTGGACTTAACGCTTACCAATGGGGAAAGTGTTTCTGATGTTACAGTGGAAGATCATCTTGCATCCAATGATCACCAGATGGTATGGTTCAATATTCGGACTAGGGCTGATAAAATCCATTCAAAAGTGAGGGTCTTAAACTTTAGGAAAACTAACTTTGCCAAGAATGGACACAATCTCAAAGAGTCATTAGTTAGATGGGAACAGCTGGAAGATGTAGAAATACAGTAGGAAAAACTGAAAAGGGATATTTTAAGGGCAACAAACCTTTTAATTAGAAAGGTAAATAAATGTAAAAGGAAAAGGAGGCCGATATGGTTCTCAAAAGAAGTAGCTGAAAAGGTGAAGGAAAAGAGGGAAGCCTTCATGAAATACAAGAGATCACAGAGAGATGAAGACAGGCATCTATATTTAGAAAAACTTAGAGAACATAGCCAAGCAGTCAGGAAAGCAAAGGTACAAAGAGAAGAAGAAATAGCCAAATGCAATAAAATGAGAGGATAAGACATATTTCAGATAAGGTAGTGAGAGGGGGAAAGGCAAAAGTGGTACTGTCAGAAACAAGGGTGGAGGGGAGGAAAATGCAGAAACTTATGAGGATAAAGCAGAATTGCTTAACAAATATTTCTGTCTGTGTTCAACGATAAAGGGCCAGGAGCAGGACGTTAGAAAACACCCACAAATAGGAACAGAAGCAACGGGGATCTTGAACTATTTTCAGAAGACTGTGTTCATGAGGAACTGGCTAAACTAAAAGTAGACAAAGTGATGGATCCATTTGGGATACATCCAAGAATACTGAAGGAACTTGGGAACATTCTAGAAGCTCCACTGGTCTAACCTTTTCAATGCCTCCAAAGGACTGGAGAAAGGCACATGTGGTCCCTTTACACAAAAACGGACATGAGGTTAGTAAATTATTGGAAAGGCTACTAAAAGAGCGAATAGTGAGGTTTCTGGGTAGCGTAGTTACTCACCTGTAACAGGTTTTCTCCAGGGACAGCAGGAATCAGTCCTCACATATGGGTGACATTGATGCCGACGGAGCACTGCATGGAGCATCACTCCAGCTTTCAAAATAAGCCTTTAGGAGATGCCACGATGCACCATGGTCTCCATATCGCCCAAGGGTGCCATTTTGCTCAGTCAGATGACATAGCTAGAGCCAACAAAAGAAGATGGCCAAAAACTGCAACTCCAAGGGGAGGAGAGAGGGTTGTGAGGACTGATTCCTGCTGCCCTGGAGAACACCTGGTACAGGTAGAGTACACTTTCTCCAGGAACAAGCAGGAAGTTAGTCCTCACATATGGGACTCCCTAGCTGCAGGCTACCGAGAACCTATAGAAAAACACAGCCAAGCCATGAGCAGCTGCAGGCAAATCTGAGGAAGAAGGGTGGAGGTACCTGGTCCAGGTGGAGGAGGTAACTCTTTCTGACCATCTGAAGTGCTCATGAGTCAGTGGTGATGGAGGTCCACCTGTGGGCAAAATGGACCAGGCACCCCCCTTTAAGGAGCTGATCCTCCAGTGGAAGAGAGGCTATGCTGGGGCCATCAAAATCCTGACCCCGGTTGGGCTGAGGCTGGTGGCTGGAGCTTGGGGCCCTTGGGCTTGCATGGACCTCGGCCTGCACTCTTGCACTGGTGACCCTGCTGAGAGGTTTGAGTGGCTAGGTATGAAGGGTAACCACAATAGGTTGGCCCTTCCTGAGGAAAGTAGGCTTCTTTCCTTGTGGCTTCTTCCTCAGGAGGGTGGAGGTCTTCCTTGAGAGCCATGTCTAGGTAACAAACTCGGTCTCGATTTCAGCAGCCTTGTCCTCCATTGGTTTGCCGAAGAGTTGCTCCCCAAGGCAAGGGACATCGAGGAGCTTCTCTTGTACCCATTGTTCGAGGTCCAATGATTGGAGCTAGGCCTGGAGTCAAGAGCCAATGCCTGTGGCAGCAACCCTTACGCTGGATTCGAAGCTGTCATAAGCGGCTCGGCACACATACTTGGAACACTCTAAGACAGACTTCGTGAAAGTCTGGAAGTGCCAGAGGTGATCTCTATTGAGGCCAGCCATGAAGCTTTTGAGTTCCAGGTCTCGGAGGAACATTCAGATGTAAAGTTGGTAGGTTTGTATATGGCATGCCAGCATCGAGCCTTGGTAGAATTTCTGCCCAATGTAGTTGAGGGCATGAGACTCCCTATCCGGGGGCACTGATGAGTGCGTCTTCAGGCTCTTCTGCCGACACATGGCCAACTTGACCACCATGGAGGTATGGGGGAGTTGCGCCTTACGGAAGCCTGGTCCTTATTGGATATGGTACATCATATCCAGGCGTCGGCTGACAATCGGCAACAATGATGGGGTTGCCCACATCCTGAGAAGAAACCGGCTGAGAATGGAGGGGATGGGGAAAGTCAAGGTCTCCTTCAGCAGTGCCTTGTACTGGAGGATGTCGAGCTCCTCCTCCGATTCAATAGTGAAGGAAACTGTGCGAGCAATGTCCCTGACAAACTCAAGGAATGAAGTGTCTTTGGGCGGGGACCGGCGCCTGGTAGCCAGTGGAGATGGGTCCGAGGGAAGGTCTTGGTGGGCCTGAGTCTCTGGAGATGTCTCAATATCGGACTCCCAGTCAGAGTAGTCCAAGGAAGACTCAAGACCTGACGGCTCCAAGGGTGTGGCTGGAACTGGTCTTCAGTGTCTTGAGGCCAGGGCATGGCCACAGCCAGAGGCACTCACCTGCAAGGACCTCACCCCAAGGATCGAGAGCGAGAATGAGACCCTCGCTGAGGATCCGCCCAAAGTATCTGGCTCTCAGGGATCACTTTGGTGGCCCAGGGAATCTTCAACATCGAGGTCCCTGGAGCCTCAGGGTGAGCTCTGTTGGGCTCGGGCATCGACTCCTGCTGGGAGGTGGTGAACACAGAAATGCTGCACTCCAGTGCCAGCATACAAGCCTCCCACACAGGGGTGGCAGCCATTGACACCAACGCCAGGGTGGCTAGGTTGGGTGTCAAGGAGGAGAGGGGTCCTCAATGTGACGGGCCTCGGGAGACCGGGATCCATCACTGGAGACCTTGACCTCGGTCCTGGGTACCTTTCGGACCGCTCCCACTCTGACTCCTTGGGGGTCCATGGGGAGCTGAGGGACCATTTATTGGACTTCCTCTGCTTGTCTGCCTCCCAGGACAAGGCCCTTGAGATCTTCTTTTTTTTCTTATGCTCTCGCTCTGGGAACCCTTGCTCGGAATGCCTGCGAGCCTGCTCTGGAACTGTGGGGTCCTTATGCAATTTTGAGGATCTTTGAGCATGAGGCTACTGGGGATACCGGGGTCGTCGGCCTTATGGAAGATGTCATCCTGCTTAAGCTGGTGGCTCTGGATGGCCTTTGCAGACTTATACTTACAGAGGGAGCATTCCTACGGGTCATGGTCGGTGCCCAGAAACCAGAGTCAACAATTGTGAGTGTCAGTGAGGGACATGTTCTGGGAACACCAATCACATTTCTTAAAACCAGTGGCCATTGGGGCAAAAAGGACCCCAGCGAGGATGAAAATCCTCGACACAGCCAGCGGTTGGAAAAAGGTGTGAAAGTGCTGATGGAAAGACCTAAGAAAAAAAGGTCCCGAGACCTGGGGCTCAGAGGTGGGAAAGGAACCGGTGCAAACCGGAATAGTACAAAATAAACTTTTTTCTGGGGGGACAAGACAAACATCTGTAGGGCTCTACGGAAAAAGGGAGACTAAGCAAGATGGCACCCTTGGGCAGGAAGAGGATCAAGCATGCATGGTGGCATCTCCCAAAGGCTTTCGTCGAAAGCTGGGGAGATGCTCCGCACAGGGCTCCGTCAGCATCAACGTCATCCATATGTGAGGACTGACTTCCTGCTTGTTCTTGGAGAACTAATGGATTGCAGTATCTGAAGCAGCATGGATTCACCAGAGGCAGGTCTTGTCAGACAAATCTGATTGATTTGTTTGACTGTGTGACCGAGATCCCTAGATGTGGTGTATTTAAATTCCAGTAAAGCCTTTGACACCATTCCACACAGGTGACTTATAAACAAACTGAGCACCCTAGGGATGGACCCTAAAGTTACTGATTGGGTTAGAAATTGGTTGAGTGAGAGGTGACAAAAGGCTATAGGTAAATGGAGCTCACTCTGAGGAGAACAAAGTTACCAGTGGTATGCCACAGGGATCTGTCTTTGGTCCAATTCTTTTTAACATATTTGTTAGTGATACTGCAGAAGGGCTGTCAGGTAAGGTTTGCTTATTTACGGATGATACCAAAATCTGCAATAGAGTAGACACCCAGGAAGGAGTAGATAACCTGAGAAGGGATCTAGCTAAGCTTGAAGAGTGGTCTAGAATTTGGCAGCTGAAATTTAGATATAATGCTAAAAAATTCAGGGTCAAGCATTAGGGCTGCAAAAATCCAAAGGAGTGGTACAGTGTAGGGGGTGAGCTACTTCTGTCCACAAAAGAGGAGTGGGACCTGGGTGTTATTGTGTCTGATGATCTTAAAGTAGCTAAAAAGGTAGAAAAGGTGACTGTGAAAGCCAGAAGGATGCTTGGATGAAGAGGAAGAGGAATGGCAAGCAGAAAAAACGAGGTGATAATGCCTCTGATGTGACCTCATTTGGAGCATTGTGTGCAATTCTGGAGATCACACCTTCAAAAGGATATAATCATGTTGGAGTCGGTGCAGAGGGTGGCTACTAAAATGGTTAGTGGTCTTTGTTATGTAGCATATGAGGACTTAAAGACAAAGTTGCTGACCTGTTATCCTTTGGTCCTGCCCATGGAACACCCTAGGATTGCCCAGATACTAACCAGTTGGCATTGGGTTGTATAGAGACAGTACCTGTGGATGTTCAGTGGCACTAACCATTTGGCTTGATTGCTTTTTTAAGGTCTGTTAGTAATTTTAATGCCTAAGTGTAGGGCTTCCTTCTTGCCATGCAACTATTTCAGTCCTGTGTGAGCATATCAGTCCCCTCTTGGTTTATGTCATTGAAAGCTTGGGCACTGGTGTGGAGTTTATTCGTATGGGAGTACACTGCATCTTCCTGGCCTTCCCTGTGAGGGGAATCTGAGTTTCTTGTGGAGAGTATCAATTTTTAAAAAGGGTTCCAGAGGTGATCCGGGAAACTACAGACCGGGGAGCCTGATGTCAGTACCGGGAAAAATTACTGAACATGTAGATAGTCATGGCTTAATGGGAAAACACTAGATACAAAGAAAAAGCACTCAAAACTTTTACCAAAAAAACAGCGGCTTATAGAAACAAACAATATTAACAACCAGAGCAATGGGTCTCAGCACTCCCGGGGCATTTCATACTAAGAGCACTCTCTTTATTAATGGAATCTGTTAGAACATTAGTGCCACATAACCCTATAACATCACCGACCCAGAGCTATGGATGAAAATAAAAGCCACTATGTAGAACCACGGCTTAGAACTTTAGAATCTCTTACTCAAAACAACATGAAGATTGATACAGATAGAGATTGATACAAATACAAAAATACCATTACTTATCTAGGTGCAACTTCAAAATGCACAAAACTGTGTCTCATCTCCAATTCCTGTAGTCTCTGCCCCCGGGCCCCCATTCCCCACCCCCATCTAACTTCCCCACACAACCGGCAGGGAAGTTAGTAGAGGTCAGGAACCGGCACAAATAGCGGGGATGGACGTTCCGTCTGGCTGTCCATCCTCACTATTCATAGCACAGAATAACCCCCATTGTGTTTACATTGTGAGCTCATTTATTGTGGTTTCTACCTGGATTCCCTTTGCTCCAGTTTTAACCTTCTTAGTGAACTTCTTTTTCCCATGGGACTGCAGCTATTTCTATGCCCCTTCCCACAGTGGATGAGCATCACACTTCTCAGTTTCTTGCACACCTTGGGAGGATGGGTCTAGATGCAATTTCTGGCATGAAGTTCATCATACATTCTATTAGACAAGTGGACTAGCTATAGTTTCAGGGCTGTCACCATCTGTTCTGACAACAGTGTTAGTTTATACTTGGTAGTCTTGACATCTGCAATAGTGGGTCTGTCTTTGAGGGAACTGCATACTCTCCATGCCTGTGGCAGGCACAGAACTGTAATACCTTCCAACCAGGAGGTTCTTCATAAACGCTATTATTCTTACTTCTATTATCTCTTTTTGGGCCTCTTTTTGATGGTGTAGGCATTATACAGTATGTATCCTTCTTATTAGGATGGTAATTTGTGCTTTGTTCCAGGCCTGGCTTTGTAGCAGCCAGTTGACAGCTGTAGGGTTGAATAGTGGTGGATAGGATAGTTTGGGGAAGGGACTTTCAGGGTTTTGGCTCGTGGTGTACATTTTGCCTATGGTTAGAGGGGGCAATTTCTCCAAATGGGTTAGTTCTGTGCCTAATAAAGCCAACTGCTTAAGGGTAAATTAAATCCTTAATAAAAACCATTTAACAAAAATATTCAAAAATCTATAAATAACTCCTTTTGTAATAGCAAGCGCTGTGAAAAGCTCTTATTCAATCACTCACCCACAGAAGGAAAACTCACAGACAGGCTGGAATGCAAACAGGATCTTTAATGTGCACACAGGATCAGACAGAGAGCCGGTACCCTCCAACAAAAGGTCTGAGCCCCGAGGGACGGCCTACAATGCCTTATATACAGTACAGTTTTAAACTCTTTCTACAATCCCATTTGCCACAGGTATTTCCTGCCCACCAATCAGCAGCCCCTGGGGAAGGTACCTGGGTGACCTGTCCAAACCGGTGTGCTCTGGTCTGTTGATTTCTGGGCTAGGGGATATTGTGCTCAGACCTGAAGTGGGGGAAGGGTGTCCACTGAAATAGCAGGCTGATTACTTTATGTAAAAGCCTCATGGCTTGCCGCATGGCTTGGGGGAAGGGCTACCTACAGCTAAACCTCATGGCTGCCTCATTCCCCCCTTTTTAAGTGGGACCTCAACCGCTAGAGGCGGTTGAGGGCTGTATTTGGGACAGGGCCATGACAGTGGTAACCACATTGCGTTCTACCAGGGTATCAAGGGTGGTGGTCATGAAGCGGTAAAGAATGGGGATACAACATGGTAGAATGGCACATAGCAGTAAATGAAAAGAACCCCTACCACTGGGATTTTTAGTCCCCCTGGCCAACTGAACCACTTCATAAACCACCCAGGACCCATGGACAGGTAACTAGATCACTTAGGTCTTGGATAGGGTGTTCAATGGAAACACTTGCATCAGTGAGTTTAAAACAACACATACCCTATACCCTCTATAGCAACTCCTGCACAACATTTTTGTTCCGTATGCAAAAGTTGCTGTTCTGACTGTAAAAGGTTGCAGGGCCTGCAGAGGCCTCTTTCCTTTGGGACAAAGGAGGGCCGTGTGCAAAAAGTCTGCAGAGGCTTCTTTCCTTTGGGGCCAAGGCTCTTTCCCTGGGATCCACCCTTATCAGCATATTAATGGCTTTTTATTCTTGCTAGTGTTGAGTCATTCTGTCTGCACCCTGCCATTCCCTTTGCTTCATTAATCACTGGCACTGTAATCTTCAGGGCATATGAGTACTTTGTCACCAGCTTTGTTTGGCCTGTTTAACCTGTTCAGGCCTGGCATGTCTTTTCTTGTGCTGGGTCCATTTTCTGTGCACTTTCAGGCCTGACCTGTTTCTTAGCTAGGTCCATTCTCTGTGCACTTCTGTTCAGAGTATGGTTCCCCCTGGCTTTACTCTTGTTGTGCTGGGCTCTGGGTACTCATTTTCTTAGCCCACATGCTTTTTTTTTCTGTGCCATCATAATGTATTACAGCCTCAGGCAAGGATGCAGCCATACTAGACATACCTATCAGCCAATTTCCCTTCAGTCCCAATTTTTCTTTTTTCTTTCTTGTTTATGGGGGCAAAGGTAATCCCACTAAGGGCAATGGACAAGCAACCATTTGAGACAGATATTGAGACAGATAGGGGTCATCAGAAAAGCAGCTTCTGGTACTGTTCCCTAGAGACAACATACATTGTAATATCATTTTCTTGCAGCTGGTCAATAATATTGAAAACACATAACATGAAAGTATGTCAAAAGCAGCAGTGCTTAATAATGTGATAAAGAAAGCTCTGAGAATAGTACAGCAAAATCTTGAGCTGGTGTGGGTATTGCAGTTGTTGAAGCCGAAATGGCTTGTAGATTTCAGTTACTTTCTAAGAAAACAATATTAAAAGGATAACAATACAATCGTTCACAGAAGCCCCCAAAACCCCCCAGTCAGTCCAACAGTTCTTTTTTTCTGCCTCTCAGCAGTTCCTCAGGACCTCGCAGTGTGCTCCATCCCTCTCTGAAGTCTAAGTTCTGTTTCTCTCAAAAATTTAAACCTCCCATTCTCCTAGACAGACACCCTGGCCCGTTTTCAATGTGACACACTGATCCAGATAGGGTCTCCTTCACACATCTCAGCGGTGGGCAGCTCTGAGTTCTCGGGATGGTTTGCTCCATCTGGATCCCGGCCACCTCCCTTGTCTTGTGTTACAATTTGGACATTCATTCTTCCAATGTCCCTCCTCTTTGCAGTAGGCACATTGATTGGGGGCTAGGGGAAACCTCGGCCCCCCGTATCCGTGGCCTCGCCCTCGTTCTTCTTTGCTGAACAAAGTAGGAAGCAGTTGTCTAGTGTCCGACCAGGCAGGCTGGTGTGTTTGTATACTACTGGTCATAGGGTCTGTCAGTTCTTGGGGCTTTTCAGTATAGGAAGCATAATGGGTTTTCCAGTTCAACAGGTCCGTAGTGGAGATAGGGACATAAATCAGGCTGGATGGTCCCAGTGTCACACGCCCAGCAGCATCAAGGTACGGGAGCCCCTGTACTTGTCGTAATGGCATTTGGAGATCATGCGACTGCAGGTGGTAGGCCCTCGGGGTGGACGATTCAAGCTCAGCCTGTGTGCTCTCAGGGGAGGAGATGGTGGAACTGGAGGTGGTACCAGGAGTGTGAGGGGTGGAGGATGTGGGAGGGGAATCTGAAGACGATGGGCTGGAATCCACAGAATATTCCCTAAATCTGGCCCCACCCACCCCAAGAGGAGGTCTTCCTGACTCTTCAGCTAGGGGCGGACCCTGCAGTGGTGCTGATGGGACATGAGGTTGAAGCAGGGGGAGAGGGTGTGGAGAAATATCAGGAAAGTCCCGCCCCTGGTAGATAGAGGCGGGTGTCCATCCCTTTTGGCGATCACTGGCTGCCACCATTATTCTACACTGATCTTCGTGACAGCGCTGGAGCCACTTCGGCCTGAGCTGGCATACGGCCAACCATGAATCAATATAGGGGAACTGGTCAGGGCGCTCTTTTGCTACAATTTGGTGGACCAAAGACACAGTGGCCAGGTCAATAGACCCCTGGGGAGGCCATAGCTTAACTAGGGCTGGCCATTCCCTTTCACACAGAAAAGACAATCTGGAGGCGGAGAGGGGTACCCCATAATCCTCTCTAAACCCAGATTTAAAATTGTGAAGCATGCACTCTAGTGGCGTTTTTTCTTTTGACTTTCCTAACCCCATGTTCTAATTCTAGTTCAATAACTAAGTACAGTATACAATGTTGATCAGATCTTCTAACCTAATCTCAATTCGGGGAAAAATGCAATTTACAGTAAGAGAAAAAGGAAAAAATGCAATTTACAATACAGATCCTATCTAGACTTAATCCAGGAAAAATAATACAATTTACAATACAGACCCTATCTAGTCCTAATTCAGGAGAGGAGAGAGAGACAAAAACACAAAATTTTTATAATATAGGTCTTGGCAATTTACAAAATATATACTCTGATTTGATTTAGATAAGAGTTAAAAAAATGAGCTAGCTATTCTTAAAATGTCCACCAGATGGAGCTCCAGGATCACTTTAACCTTGAGGAATAGTAGTAAATACAACTAATGTCCACTAGATGGAGCTCCAGAATCGCTTTAAGTATATTGCAGTGTAGCTTACACGTGGTCTTTTCAAGATGGCCGCCTCCACGTGCGTTCCACACCGGATTTCAGCTCTGCACACCTCCGGACACCACTCAGCAGTTCCTGAAATGTGGTCCTTGCAAGATGGCGGGCTCACTCTCCACTCACAGATGAAAGAAGGAAAGTGATGGACATCTAGGTTTTCTTCTTTAATGATTCTGTTTTTGCTGATTCTGGGCTTAAAGGGAAAAACAGGGATAGGCATCGGGGCAGCACAAATTAACATCGGGGCACAAGGGGAGCATGGAGACAGCACAAATTAATATCGGGGCACAAGGGGAGCATGGGGACAGCACAGATTAACATCGGGGCACAAGGGGAGCATGGAGGCAGCATAAATTAACATCGGAGCACAAGGGAAGCATGGAGACAGCACAAATTAATATCGGGGCACAAGGGGAGCATGGAGACAGCACAGATTAACATCGGAGCACAAGGGAAGCATGGAGGCAGCATAAATTAACATCGGAGCACAAGGGAAGCATGGAGACAGCACAAATTAATATCGGAGCACAAGGGAAGCATGGAGGCAGCATAAATTAACATCGGAGCACAAGGGAAGCATGGAGACAGCACAAATTAATATTGGAGCACAAGGGAAGCATGGAGGCAGCATAAATTAACATCGGAGCACAAGGGAAGCATGGAGACAGCACAAATTAATATCGGGGCACAAGGGGAGCATGGAGGCAGCATAAATTAACATCGGAGCACAAGGGAAGCATGGAGACAGCACAAATTAATATTGGGGCACAAGGGGAGCATGGAGACAGCACAGATTAACATCGGGGCACAAGGGAAGCATGGAGGCAGCATAAATTAACATCGGAGCACATGGAGAACTCTCCTTGCAGTCACGCTTCAGAAAACTCCCCACAAGCAGAAAGGAAAGAAGAGAAGCAGCGATCTATTCTTTATCTCAGGTATGTTTAACTTATCAAGTGCTATATTTTGGTTACTTTTAGAAGTTTTTGGCAGCACTTTTAAAAGATCCTTAAGAGTGGTAATACTAATATCCTAGGCAATTTTTTTTTTCAATATCTGTGGCAGCGCTGCACTTTAAATACCTTTTACTGCAGTTATCTTACTGGTCCACAAAAAGGACTCTGATTTCTCATACTGCAGTTATCTTACTGGTCCACAAAAAGGACTCTGATTTCTCATACTGCAGTTATCTTACTGGTCCACAAAAAGGACTCTGATTTACTGGACGAACGATGGCTTCAGAACACCCCCCCCCCCCCGGGGTCCCTACTAGGACCATTCGTGCGGGTGATCGGGCCGCTACAGGTTCCTAGAATTTACTAGGAATTACAGACGGAGTACAGAAAGTAGCAGTACTCACCAGAGCTCTGATCAGACAGGTAGTTTGGATGCCAGTCTATCCAGCCGGTTTTCAATCGGGGATTCAGCCGCAGGGACCAACTGACCACACAAGTCAAAGAGTCCTTCGGAGCACAAAGGGGCCCCGTGGCACCAAGGATCGTTGATCACCTGGAGGGGTCGGTCCCTGACCGGTGGAGGCCCTGATCCTGCAAAAAGCAGTAGTCTTCCCACCGTGGGTGTGATGAGAGAGGCTTTTGTTTCCCGGCCAATGCACCAAATGTAATAGCAAGCGCTGTGAAAAGCTCTTATTCAATCACTCACCCACAGAAGGAAAACTCACAGACAGGCTGGAATGCAAACAGGATCTTTAATGTGCACACAGGATCAGACAGAGAGCCGGTACCCTCCAACAAAAGGTCTGAGCCCCGAGGGACGGCCTACAATGCCTTATATACAGTACAGTTTTAAACTCTTTCTACAATCCCATTTGCCACAGGTATTTCCTGCCCACCAATCAGCAGCCCCTGGGGAAGGTACCTGGGTGACCTGTCCAAACCGGTGTGCTCTGGTCTGTTGATTTCTGGGCTAGGGGATATTGTGCTCAGACCTGAAGTGGGGGAAGGGTGTCCACTGAAATAGCAGGCTGATTACTTTATGTAAAAGCCTCATGGCTTGCCGCATGGCTTGGGGGAAGGGCTACCTACAGCTAAACCTCATGGCTGCCTCACTTTAACATATACTTATTGCACAACTCAGTAAGGTATATGTTACCTCAGGATGGCCTTACCCCTACATGTGGCAAAACTAATCACCATAAAGTTAAAAGCAGACACTCACATCATAGGTCACTATCCTTCTTGTTCTCATTGTAAATTTTATTCATATATTGCACAATTCTCACTTGTAATCAAAACTGTCAAGTACCTTTAAGGATTCTCTGAGTTAATATTAAAAACTCAAACGCGTTTGCATTCCAACATGAAACCGAAGCGTATGGATCATCAGGTCATTCCCTGTAAAAAATAGAAAAAACTCTCCTCAAATGAAATTATCTATACACCATTTAGTAAGTATTTATCTACTTATCTGAGTAATCCAGAGATTTCAGCACATGTCGGAACCAAAACACCTGTTTCGGCTGCAGCTGCCAAGCCGCAATCACGATCAATACGGCAAAATATACCAGTGCCCAACAAAAGTTTTTGTTTCACCAAAAAGGCTTCTTCAGGGTTTCCTGATAGTACAATTGTTGAAAATATTACCAAAATCAGACACACAAATTGTCTACAAACACCTCAAACGTCTGGCAAGAAAAATGCTTCCCACTGCTGTTGATGATCCATATGCTTCGGTTTCATGTTGGAATGCAGACGCGTTTGAGTTTTTAATATTAACTCAGTGAATCCTTAAAAGTACTTTTTTGGATGCTGACAGTTTTGATTACAAGTGAGAATTGTGCAATATATAAATAAAATTTACAATGAGAACAAGAAGGATAGTGACCTATGATATGAGTGTCTGCTTTTAACCCTATGGTGATTAGTTTCGCCACATGTAGGGGTAAGGTCATCCTGAGGTCACATATACCTTATTGAGTTGTGCAATAAGTATAAGTATATGTTAAAGGAGTTATTGGTAGATTTTTGAATATTTTTGTTATATGGTTTTTATTAAGGGTGTTAGTGTGTAGTGATTTAGTTCTGTGCCTACCATGACAGTCATAAACCTCACTCCTAGGCCAGGGTATGTGGAGTATGATCTTAGTTTCTCAAATTTGCTGCTAATGCTTGCCATGGTACTTGCATTGTGCCAAAGAGAACTTCCTTCTGGAGTTCATAAGATATAACATGTGTGCATAGTTTGTCAAGATGTGACTAGAAGTTCTTCTTTATCAGGCCTGTGGATCCCAATACAATGGGAAATATTTCTTACTTTTCTGCCACATTTTCTTGGTCTCTGACTGCATTTCTTGGTACTTCAAGATCTTCTCCCTCTCCACGCAATTCATAGAATAATCACTTGTAACCAACATCTCTATTATCTATATTGGTCTGGTACTTTTCTCCTTTACCACTATGTCAGGTTTCCTTGCATCAAGTTTCTTATCCATTGGAATGGGAATGTCCCAGATTATCATAACTTCTTTATTTTCTGTAGATCTCTTAGGGTCATGATCCCATGACTTTTCAGGTACTGAGATGTTGTAGTACTAATAGAGTTTCCAATGGATGAGGCATGCTACTTTGTTAAGCCTTTCTGTATAGAAATTTTCAGCCATCAGAACTTGACAGCCAGCTATGAGGTGAGTCACTGTTTCCAGCTCTTTCTTATATAATCAACATATATCTGTTTTACCAGTTTTTTCAATACTCACTTTAAATTATCTCATCCATAATCCACTGTACTGGGCTGCAACTATCAATCTCTTATCCTCTGGTTTCAATTCATCTCTCCTTAACCATTCACTGTTGTTGATTGACAAAAGGTTCCCGGAGTAATACTTTGGATTTCCCACTGTACTTGCGCATTTGCTAATTGTTTTTCCTCGTTAGAGGGACTGTGATTAGGATTTCGTTACCAGCTGGCATAATGCCAGGATACACTGAAGGTAAAAGGGGCTTATTGGAATCATAGCTATTGAAGCAGGCACCCCAGTCTTCTCAAAACTCATGCTGGCTGCAGAACAGTAAGTACGATAACATTTGCAGGATTGCTCACATATCTTAGCCATCACTTAGGGAAATTGGCATTGTAATAGGATTAGGCAGGCCAGCATATCACCAGCACCAGCAATTTGGAACACCCTCCCAGACGACCTAAGACTAACAACAGATCTCAAAGACTTTCGGAAGCAGCTTAAGACAACACTATTCATTGAACACTATGGACACGTCACATGATCTACTCACCATGCAAGAACAAAAGACCAACCCCCGCCCCAACCCTTGTACATAAGAATGTATAATAGCGCATAATGTAAGTAGCTCAACAAGAATCTGATATACACCCCCACAAACACACAACCTGTATCACTGCATGAACACACTTAACCACACTTATGATTGTTTGCTGTGAGACTGCCTTGATTGAAGGAGAAGGCAGGACAGAAATACTTTTAAATAAATAAATAAATATTATGCATGCTTTGGAGAAGTGCAACAGAGGACCCAGGGTCAGGACATTTTTGGCCTGGTGGACAGCACAACAGTGGTCATATCTCTTTGCCTGGGTGGCAGGCAAGTTGTCCTTGCATCCATGGTCCTGTGGGGGGAGGGATTTGGGAGAGTGACAGACGTGTGTGGCATCTGCTGGGTCTTCCAATATTGCCCCATCCTAGTGGGGGGGGGGGGCAAGTGGCTGGTGACTGGGCGTTCAGGTCTCTGTGATGGGGTGGAGAACCCCTGAATTCAGTATTTCAATTTTTAGAGCAGCAGAGAAGGACTCCTTGAGGGTCGGACAAATTCCAGTATTTTTAGCATACTTGAGAGGTGCTCCAAGGTGATGGAGTTCACCTGCAGTCATTTAATGTTAGGGCACGGATATATAGCCAATCCAGGTGGATGTGTGGTGAATGTAATTGGAAGTTCTTACTGTGGCACTATATCTACTGGGGTGAGGGGAGGGAGACTGCAGTGGGATGAAGTGGGTAAGATGGTCTGTCCCTTGCCCTCATAAGCACAGCATTGGACTTTGCCATCCCAGCAGGTGTTTGCCAGGGAAGGGTGCTCATGGGCAGATGAACCAGAAAGCCTGGGTGAGTTTATGAGGGTAGAACTAACTACATTTCATCAGAGGAAAAGCTGCATGGCATTCCCCTCCATTTCCATGTGCAGGGCAACCATTTGCATTGGGTTGTGGGTTTTTAATCTGGACAAAATGGTATTGTGATTGGTGAGGCATGGTACAATTCTGCATAGTTGAAGAGTGGTAAGAGGATGTTTGTTAGGACCTATGCACATTGTTCTTGTCTAAAAGGTATGAGGGTCTGGCATGGTGGATGATTGGGAACGATGGGTCACTATCGCTTATAAGGCTTTTGTATTTGTGGATGCTGGAATAGTGGGACGCATGCCAAAGTTTTGGCAGGAAGTGCTTTGAGAATTGTTCAGGTGGCAAGCAGGCCACAGCTTTGGGTGGGGGAGCACTGACTGAACCTGAATTTGGATGTGCTTGCTTTCTTTTCAGATGTTCTGGCTTGGGCGTCCCAAATTGCACATGGAAGTCATTTGTAAAATGTGCTTCATATGTTCAAGATGAGCCAATTATGAATCCAAGGAATTCAAAATGGCATGGGACAGACGCAGTGGATTCCTTTACAAGAATAGGATAAAAGCAAAATAAACTGGGCAGACTAGATGGACCATACTGGTCTTTATCTGCCGTCATTTACTGTGTTACTATGTAAGCTACAAAACACAAATATTAGCATTTTGTAGTGGTTTTTAATGCCATAGAGAACATATCTCTCTCTTTACATGCAAAGAGAGAGATCATTAGAGAAAGACATCATGCTTGGCAAGGTAGAAGGTCAATGCAAAAGAAGAAGGCCAGCAATGAGATAGATCAATACAATAACAGCAGCTATGGGTGGCAATCTGTCAACAATGAGCTGTCTGACTGAAGACCAAACACAATTTAGGACAACTATCCAGAGGGTCAACATGAGTCGACACCGACTTGACGGCACTTAACAACAACAGCAACAACAGAGAACATAGAAACATGACAGCAGAAAAAGACACATGGCCTATCTAGTCTGCCTTTCCATATCAATTACATAGTTCCCTTTTTACTTTTAGAGATCCTTTGTGTTTGTTCCATGCTTTTTTGAATTCAGATATTGTCCACCACCTCCACTGGGAAAGTATTTCACGCATCTACTACTTTTTCCATAAAGAAATATTTCGGCATATTACTTCTGAATCTATCCCTTTTCACTCTCATCCTATGTCCCCTAATAGCAGAGCTTGTCTTTAATTGAAAGAGACCTTCCTGTGCATTTATGCCATGGAGGTATTTAAATGTTTCTATCATATCGCCCCTACCCTGCCTTTCCTCTGATCTTGTGTCTGTCCTCATATGCTTCATAATGAAGACCACTAACTAATTTAGTAGCCACCCTCTGCACCGCTCCAACCTGCTTATTTCGTTCTGAAGGTACGGTCTCTAGAATTGCACAAAATACTCCAAATGAGGTCTTACCAGAGACTTATGCAGAGCCATTATCACCTCTTTTTTTCTGCTGGCTATTCCTCTCCCTATACAATCAAGCATCCTTCTGGCTTTCACAGTCACCTTTTCTACCTGCTTAGCTACTTTAAGATCATCAGAAGCAATTACACCCGGGTCCTGCTCTTCTTTTGTGGACAGAAGTACCTCACCCCCTACATTGTACAGCTCCTCTGGATTTTTGCAGCCTAAATGCATGACCCTGCATTTTTTTAGCATTAAATTTCAGCTGCCATATTCTAGACCATTCTTCAAGTTTAGCTAGATCCCTTCCCATAAGAACATAAGACCATAAGATATGCCATACTTGGTCAGACCAAGGTCCATCAAGCCCAGTGTTCTGTTTCCAACAGTTGCCAATCTAGGTCACAAGTTCCCAGCAGTTTCCCAAAAAGACACACAGGTTCCACAATGCTTGTACTATGGCAAGCAGTGGATTTCCTGGGTTCTCTTTAATAATGGTTTATGGACCTTTCTTCCAAAAACTTGTCCAAACCTTTTTTTAAACCCAGCTACCCTAAAACCTTTTACTACATCTTCCAGTGACAAATTCCAGAGTTTGATTAAGCATTGAGTGAAAAAATATTTTCTCTTATTATTCTTAAACGAGTTACACTGTAGCTTCATTGTTAGGACCACTGTGCCCCTATCATTCCTCCAAACCCCATATCCAAATGAGTATTTATCTAACACCCATACTTTGCGGAACATATAAATGCTGCTATCTAAATTTTAGTAAGTAGATATTCATGAATACTTTTCAGACTGGTTCAAACCACGCCCGGAACATGCCCCATTAAAAATTATGGGACATGCTTATTGAATTGCAGCAAGTAGTGCGGAACAAATGCATGATTTGCGCACATTTTTAAGCAGCAGGGCCTAGCATGTATGGTAGATGAGAGTGCTGTGACTGCAATAGGGATGTACTGCCATGAAAGGTACATCACCACCATGTTAGTTATGAATGTGTGGCAATAGCAGATGCACACAGTGAACGTGCTCTCAATGTGCACCCTGCAATTGTAAGCTACAAATGCATTAGTGGGGTGACAGCAGGCTACAGAAACACTGTTAACATTAAGACCTATGTCCCAATCCCACCTACAGGACAGCAGTAACAGGCCAGTGTAGAATAGAGAGGGGTGATTGGCAATAGGTATAACTGCCCGCACAGCTCAGAGCAATATGGCTAAGTGCATGAGGATGGGGCATGCAAATCAAGAAAGCAAACACATGCAGCGAATCTGTGCTACATCCCTAACTATGAGAAATAGAGTGCAAATGTGGTATCTGAAGATGCAGGGGGCCTTGTATGGGATCATGCAGGGTGTGTCCAACATGTGGGACAGGTGTATGAACCTTCCTTACCTTGAGGCACCCAGGGTGCCTGTTCACTTAGGCTGCAGGGAGCACAGTACAAGGCCTTTAGTATATGGGGATTGGATCCCCCTCTCAGTCACTCCTCTTATATGACTTGGACAGCTGCATAGCCATTGTGAAGTGTATCCTCCATGTGGGAAGGAAGGGGGTATTATAATCAGGGGGTCTTGAGGCCAAGCACAATCAGCACACATATGCTCTGGGCATCTTGCCAGCCAGAACCTCTACCACATGAGATCCATAAGGTCAAGAAGCACCCCCCATAGCCCACGATATAGGAAACCCACTGCTGTGGCCTGACATCTACAATGGGAGGTACAAAGCAGTCCACTCACATAGGGCACCAATTCTACTCCCCCCCACCCACCCCACTGGGAAGAGCTCTGGATGGATTCCACAATACAACCCACATACCCTATGGAGATGGCCAGACCCAAGCAACCACCAGGCCGAGACCCCTGGTGTCATGGAACCAAAGGCCCACAGGACAAGCACTCCCCAGGTTCATGGAATGACTCCTTCTTTGTGCAAGGCGGCTAGGGAGGGGACATTGATCAGTGATATCAAAGAAAGTAAGTCCATGTTCCGATCTAGAGATGTTAAGTAGCTGCTCAGAGCTGGTAAGCCTCAGCCATATCTTACGCTGGTCAGGAGGAGGGGCCATCTACCCATAGGAACATGACCCATGGAAGCAGCTTGCTCCCTCAGGTAGATGCATGCATTGCTACATTCCCCCCCATGCAGGGGAGGTAGGGGTTAGATGGCACCTTATGATGCCAAACTATCATGTTGCTAGTATGTAAAACACCTAATTTGCATGCCCTACCTTCTACTGTACTCTGCCGACTCCAGCTCTGGCTATGTGGCCTGTTCTGGCTGAAGCACACATGTCTTATGTCCTGGCATCAAAACAGCACACAGCACCAGCAGTCCTCTGACAATTGTCCAAGTGTGTATGCAGACATGAACAGTCAGTCAAGACAGCTGTTGATGTTTCTGTGGTTGTTTGCTCACTATCCCATCAGGATCATTCCTGACCTGCAGGTCCTGGTTGACTGACAAAATCCAGGAGGACACACTCTCTGGAACTGATTATTTTTTCAAATGTAACATCATATCTTATTTTAAGTATGGTATGACATTATAAAATGATAATAAAATGGCCTTAAATTTTAAAAAGAGAACATTTAGGGCCCTGTTTACTAAACGTCTTCTCCAATTTTCTTTCTATAGGAAAAATGTGGTCGCAGCACCATCATCTCTCATACCAGATCTTGGTCCACCAAGGATTAGGTCCACCTCATGTCAGTTCCTAAACCAGCTGCTCTATAAAGTAGTCATTTATCTCATCTAGAAACTTTAGCATGTTCTGATGTTAATACCAGTGTAATTAAAATCACCCATTATTACTGTGTTGCCAATTTTGTTAGTGTCCCTAATTTTATGTTAGCATTTCATCATTCTGGCCAGATGGATAGTAGTACACTCTCCACTGTTATTCCTTTCCCCTGTTCGTGAGGAATTTCTCTTCATAATGATTCCATGGCACATTTTTTTTTCCTGCAAAAATGGTATCCTGTTTGATTCAATGCAGCAACCCCTCTATCAATTAGATCTACACTGTCATTATGATATAATTTGTACTCTGGTTATTCTCCTTCCACCAGGTCTCTGAGATACCAATTAAATCTATCTCTTCATCCAGTGTTATTTATTCTAAAGCTCCAATCTTATTTTTTAGATTTCTAGCATTTGCATACAGACATTTCAAAATACGATTTTTGTTCATATTGACAACCTCCTTATCAGTTGGCAGGGGCAATTTGGAATTTTTAAACTATTTCTTCTGTTTATTTAAAGGCATCTGAACCACTTTTACCTTTAAACATTATTCTGAATGATGTGCTCCTGAACAATTATTTAGTTTAATAGCTGTTCTTTTTCCTTTGTAAGTTTAGTGTGAGCAGCTTAGTTACATCCTAGTTAAGGTGGATCCTATCCTTCTGTAAAAGGCATCTTCTTCCACAGAATGAAGCCCAGTTCTTGACAAATTTAAAGCCCTCTTCCCAGTACCATTATCTCATCTATGCATTGAAAATCTAGAGCTCTGCCTGCCTCTTGAGTCCTACATTTGGAATAGGGAACATTTCTGAGAATGCTACCCTGGAGGTCCAGGATTTCAACGTTCAACCTCAAAGACTAAATTTGGCTTCCAGAACATTCCTCCCACACTTTTCTATGCTGTTGATGCCCACATATTCCACGGCAATCAGCTCCTCCCCAGCACTATCTATAATCCTATTTAGGTGATCGCACCAGGCAAACAAGTGAGTAAGCAATCCTTATGCTCACCAACCACAAAGATATCTATATGCCTACTGATCACATCATCAAACAAAATGGCTGCTCTAGCCCTTCCTTCCTTGGAAGAAGACCTGTAGACACATCTTTGGTGTAAGAGGCTATTGCATCATCCGGAGGGCAGGTCCTGTCTACAGACTGATTTCCTGTCATACCAAGGTGATGGCCATCTTCCACCTGACCTCTCGCCTCCAAGGCAGCACTGAGGGTGCCAGACTTGAAGTGGGACGTTTCTAGTATTGTTTATTGTTTATCGATTATTTTGCTTAAGATACCACCCTACGCAGTAGCAGCAGAGCAGTTTACAATAATAAAACATCAGACCAAGGTCCATCAGGCCCAGTATCCTGTTCACAACAGTGGCCAATCTAGATCAAAAGGACACAGGTTCCACAATGCTTGTACTGTGGCAAGTAGTGGATTTCCAAGGTCCCTTTTAATAATAATTTATGGACCTTTCCTCCAGGAACTCGTCCAAACCTTTTTAAAACCCAGCTACACTAACAGCTTTTACTACATCCTCCAATAACGAATTCCAGAGTTTGATTAGATGTTGAATGAAAAAATATTTTCCTTTATTAGTCTTAAATGGGTTACACTGTAGCTTCATTGCATGTCCCCTAGTCTTTCTATATTTTAATGGATAAACAATCAATCTACATTTATCCATCCACTCCATTCATTTATTTATAGAACTCTATCATATCTCCCTTCAACTATCTCTTGATGAAGATCCCTAACCTTTTTAGCCTCTCCTCATATGGGTATCCTTCCATCCCCTTTACCATTTTGGTGGCTCTTTGCTGTAACGTTTCTAATAACACTATATCCTTTTTAAGATACAGCGACCAGAATTGCACATAAAATATAGTGGCATAATATGATAGAATCTTTTAGCACCAGTGAGAGCATGGAGAGCAGCTTTCTGGATGGCTTGAAGACGTTTAATTTGTGTATTCGGAAGGCCTACAAATTCTGAGCTGCAGCAATCCAGCTTTGATATAACAGTGCTCAGTAGGGATGTGGTGAAAGCTGTTGGCGTAAGGAATGGACGAATGGCTCAAAATCCTCTTAAGAAAGCAAATGTGGTTTGGGTGAGATGAGTGATATGAGGTGAGAAGGAATGGTTGGAATCAAGGTAAACCCCTAAGGGGTATGTTTACTAAACAGCGCTAACGTCACATCAGTGACATTATCACGCGATAAGTGATGTTATCGCACGATAATGGCGCATTACCGTGCGCTAATGTCACGTATCATGGGATAATGTCTCCGGCAGCGTTAAGGTGCACAGAGAGTGGAGTAAGGCTCCCCAGAGGGCAGAGATAAGGGATCAATGGGCAGAGAGTGGGAAGGGAGAGGCTCCAGGCACAATAATGCCGTAAAATGAAGGTCTGAAAATTAACACCAGTGAAAACCTCGCACTAGAGGCACATTTGCAGGGGAGAGAGACCATTGCAGTCAGCAATGTGCAGCAAAGGCAGGGAAACCAAGAAAAGTGATAGTAGTGAAACATGTGCAGCAACATCATAGTGCCCAAGTACGAGAGGGCACTACGGTGAAGTTGCAAATGGGGTACAGGGGGCTGCAGGCGGGACATGAGGTGGGGCAGCTGGGGCACAGGGTGGACTAGGCATATGCCTAGGTGACACATCGGAATGTAGAAGTGGAAAACCAGCAAGACAGCAACTGACCAAGGGCAAACATGTCCACGAGTGAGTGTCCCACAGTGTCCCAGGGGACAGTACCCAGGAAGTACCCCAAAGGGCACATAACATTGGCAGGTGGTGCTGGGGGGAAGCGTGAATGTCTATGCAGGCACCCTACCCCATATCAAAAACCATAGGCAGCCACCTACCAGCACACTGGATGGCCTGGGACTGCACACCACCAGCACCATCAGCACAAGGGCATGTCAGCATGGTGGCGGAGGGGTGCTGGTGGTGGAGGGGGCAGTGGCATCTGCCCACAGCAGACCACGGCCAAGCCCCGTTTAGGTGGGTGCCGTGCACTGCAACAGACAAGGTCTGTCTGACAAACAGTCATGGTATCCCCAGAGAATGAGCTGCCTCTCTGGCAACAGTTTGGTGCAGTACACACAGCCAGTGTGTTCAGAAGCAGAAGGTCACAGGTTCAAGTCCCAGCTGTGGTTCCTGAAAACCATGTTCATATATTTTACCCAGTACTAAACCATGTTAATAAAGACGGAACCTTTATTGCAGATAAATTAAACATGCCATAAACGCCTATATTTTACCCTACAGAGTACAGACACCATAAACATATGCAATCCCTAGAGCAGAGTTTCCCAACTGCAGTCCTGGAGGGCTAAACACCATTCAGGTTTAATGCTGTCCCTAATAACATTAAGACGGTTTTGTAAACATACCCCTATGTATATGAATGAGGGCACAAGAGTAATTGAGGTTGTACCAATAGATGGAGCAAGTGTTGGGGTATCAGCTAGTCTGGAGAAGCAAGTAGCAGCCATTCTGAATGGGTTTGGTTTTAGGGCATTAGAGTGCAACTAAGTAAATATGGGGGTATGTTTACTAAACTGCGGTAATGTTACAGACCACGCGGTAGGTAGCGTTAACGAGCAGTAGGTAATGTTAACGCTCATTATGTAACATTAACGCGTGGTAACATAACGTTAATGCGCGGTAATGTTACAACCCATGCGGAAGCGTTCCGCGGCATGGTAGGCACCGCAGAGGGAGGAGAGAGGGCGGAGAGCTGGGGTCAATGGGCAGGGAGTGGGCGTGGAGAGGCTCCCTGCACACTAACGCATTGAACTGAAGGGATGAATCCTACTGCGAATGAAAATCTGCCGTTAGATGCACATTTGCAGGAGAGAGAAACCATTTCCGTGTCAGCAATGTAGGGCATAGGCAGGGAGCCCAAGAAAGGTGATAGTACTGTTCCATCTGCACCAACAGCATAGTGGCAATGTACGAAGGGCCACAATGGTGATGGTGCAAATGGGGCATAGGGGGACTGTAGGCGGGACATGCAGTGGGGACAACTGGGGCATGGGGTGGACTAGGCGGTTGCCTAGGTGGCACATAGGAACGTGGACAATGGACACCAGCAAGACAGCAACAGACCAGGGTCAAACATGCCCATGAGTCTGTGTCCCATAGTGTCCCATCCATGGGACATTACCCAGCAGGAACCCCAAGGGGCACATAACATTGACAGACAATGTCGGGGGAAGCGTGGACAGCTATGTAGGCACCCCTACCCCAGAACCCACACCTTAGGCAGCCGCCTACCTTCTCCCTGGATGGCCTAGGACTGCACACCACCAACACCGACAGCATATGGTCATGGTGGCATGGCAGGGTGGGGGGTGTTTGTGCTGGAGGGAGTAGTGGCTTCCACCTGCAGTGAACCTAGCCCATGCCCTGTACCAGTACGTGGTGTGCAGTGCAACAGAAGAGGTCTGGCTGGGGAATGTAAGGGTAGCCCCGGGGCCCACTATGCTGCTGTGTGGTGCAATACACTCAGCCAGTATGTCCAAGAGCAAAAGGTTCAAGTCCCATCTGTGGCTCCTGCAGAGCATCACCCTATAGTTTTATCCCACAATAACAACATGTGCAAACCCCAATGCAGCGGTGCACAGGGGTACAAACACCCACTCACACGGGCTCCACTATCCACAGCCTCATGGAGTGTCAGGCTGTTGGCCCCAGCACGGAGCTGCAGTTATCACCAGAGTACTACTACTACCCCCTGCACAGTTTAGTAATGTCGTCACTGTGCTCAGGACCAGTGTGGTGGGCAGGGTTGTCAACCACCTCTATCTCTGCACAATGCTGAGATAGGTGTGGGAGTGTGCGTATGTCTATCCATTGTTCTGTTTCTGCCAACACTTCATTGAGCCCACATTGCTCACACTGTTTCCAGCGTTAGCCTGCAAATGTGCATAATGAGGAGTAAGGTATTGTGGGTATGGCCCAGACAGGGCGGATTGGCCAGGATGCATCTGCACAGAGTGGATGGCAATGGTTGGGACACTGTAGTGCTCGACCACCACCTGCATGGGCAGGGTGGCCACAGCATGTCACGCTGGTAGGTCACTCTCACTCTGACCGAGCAGTGACCATGGCATGTCCATGTTCCCACTTAGTACCACACATTATTTGTTTTTAGTGATACCTGTGTGTTCCTGATTCTGGGGCCCAATTATGGAGATACCTGTTTGGTGTTTGTGCTATGCATACCACTTCTGGGTGTACAGGGTTCCCCCCATGGACATGCACTATGGACTGGCTAGTGAGCTGTCTGCAGTTAGTCTGTGCATGGTGGGACCACCCTGTAGGATGCTGCAGGTGCTGGTGGATGGCAGACTGTGGTGTGGAGCCTTCCCCTGCCCACCCCAAGCATCACTGCTGGTCTGCCATGGTTGCATGTATGGCTCTGGCCCATCATCCCTGAAGGGCTGTCATTGGCCAGCAGGACTGTGGTTGCTGGTATTACAGCCATTCCGCAGGGTGCAGGCACCTGTCCGACCACACCCTCATCTACAATAGGGGTGATTGTGGGCTCCTTGGGTTATATAGTGCATACCACTTAGATCCATAGAAGCAGTGCTACCTAAACCTCATGACAGCCCTAATGAATATGCATGAGATATATATGCATTAGAGATATCCTGCCAACCTGACTGCTTTGTGGCCCTCTAGGGCTGGATTCGGAGACCCCCTGACTTACACCTCTGTCATTTAAGAATGTGAGTGGGCAAGGTGAGCTCCAAGACATCAAAAAGGTTAGATAGAATGTGTCACATACCTCTTTGCTTCTCACCACCCCCAAAATATTGTCTATTAGACAACGTTTTGGTGGTGGTGAGAATTGAGGAGGCATGTGACACATTCTATCTACCCTTTTGATGTCTAGGACATCTGCACCTTGCCCACTCACAATCTTAAATGACAGAGGTGTAAGGCAGTGGTCTCCAAATCCAGCCCTAGAGGGCCACAAACCAGTCCGGTTGGCAGGATATCTCTAATGCATATATATCTCATGCATATTCATTAGGGCTATCCTGAACACCTGACTGGCCTAGGGGTTCAAGGAGGACTGGTTAAGAACCACTGCAATAGAGGTATAGCCTACTGGTTAGTACACCGACGTTCTAGGCCAGAGCTACTCACATCCAGTCCTGGAGGTCCAGAACCCTGCAGGTTTTCGGGATATCCCTAATGAATCTGCATGAGCTATATATGCATTAGAGATATCCTGCCAACCTGACTGGTATGTGGCCCTCCAGGGCTGGATTTGGAGACCCCTGCCTTACACCTCTGTCATTTACGATTGTGAGTGGGCAAGGTGCAGATGTCCAAGACATCAAAAAGGTTAAATAGAATTTGTCACATTCCTCCTCGCTTCTCACCACCACCCAAATATTGTCTATTAGGCAACTTTATGGTGGTGGTGAGAATCAAGGAGGAATGTGAAACAGTCTATCTACTCTTTTGATGTCTATGTGTGGAACGTTACTGCAGTTTAGTAAACATACGCCATGGTGTTTAAACTGGAGTTAATAGTATTTGATAGATCCAGTGAAATACTGCCAACTCGGTGAGGAGCAGGATGTCATTTGCAAACATGCAAAAATGGAGGGCGCTCGTGAGCCTGACTAAAAATGGCAGCATGATCTTAGAGCTCCTCAACTGCTCTCCCCATTTACTGGGACTTTATGCTCATAACATGAGTTTTTTGTCCAGGAAATGCTTCTATTAATTAGCGCTAAGCTTGCTGATCATGACTATGTAGTCTGATTCCTCAGCCTCCCGCCAGGTCACCCCAAGATCTCAATCTCCCCTTTTGTGGCTCTGATGAAGGGTACCCGCAGCTTATGGCTGACATATCTAGAAGATTAAAATCAGCTGAAATGAGATCGCTGACTCTTCTCTCTGTGGATCGGGGTAAGAGTGCTGCTTCAGCCACTTTGCGTGTCTGAGTGCCCTGCTTGACGATTATAATACTGTTAGTGCCGCAGCCTTGAAGAATAATAGCCTGAAGATTGATTGTGCAGTGGGAGCCCTCCTGGAGTGTGTGTGTACCGGGATAGTGATGCTTTTCACAGCCTGTTAATGTCTAACGCGACTGACCCCTAGATTTCCAGAATTGATTCGGAGAGTTTTGCTGCCACCATGACAGAAGCACCTGAGATAAACGAAGTGGAACACAGATGGGGCTATTTGCAGTGGCGGGAAACTGCTTTGTGCTGTCCTTGGAATGCAAGCGGGTGCTGACCGCATCGGCGATCCTGCTGACGTGTGCTGCCTGAAGCTGTTTCTCTTCTCAAAATGGCCACCGTCTCGTGGAACGCATGATTGGAACGCAAATATTTTGTCAAGATGGCTGCCGCTTTTTAAAGAGCCCAGCTGATTCTCCTGTGTCTGTTGGAATAACCGGAGCATTATAAATCGGCGTCTTAGAAGTCTGGCAGAACTGTCCCCGGATCATCTATTATCCTTTCACCTGCTAGGGAGAGTTGCTGTCTGCGGCTGGCAGGCTCGGGAGCAGTGATTCTTGCTGCGAGTGTCCTTCTCTAGCTATAGGGCTGGTTCTGTATCCTGCGGCGCCCTCTTGTGTCTCCTCCCGGTACTGCATGCTATATGCGGTACCCTTTCCCTGTTGCTACTCTTCTGAATCTCTGGTATTTCACTGCTGATACTCTTCTGAATCTCTGGTACTTCCAGTGTTCCCAGAGAGTTACTGCATGGCATCGTCACTTCTACTTGAGGAACAGAGGCTGTTTATCTGCTGTTGTCCCGCAAATTCAATTAATGAGTACACACACCCTGGCTTACTGGGAGTGAGACCAGAGGCAGTTTTCTTCCTTTACTCCAACTCTGCGATAGCACAGTAGCCTTTCTCATTACTCTACCGCCCCTTTCACTCACAAAGTTTGACCTAGGGCTCTTTCTTTGAGCTTCTAGCTGAGGAACAAAACTTCAGTTCCAGCGGGGTCTGTGTGGTGAGGAGAACTTACCGGAATTTACAGAAGGGCAGCAATCTGACTTCACTTCGCTGTGTAAACATAAAGCACGACACCTGTCTGAATGACGAAACCAGTTCTGCGTTACAATTATGGCTGTGGTAAAATCTTACACATCTTCCCTTTCCAAGTTTGCTAGATCACCAGACTCGCTTAGTGCGCAGCCATCACATGCTGCTGAGAGTTCATCTGTCTCCAAAGCCAATAACTCTGGCTCGCAGTCTCCAGTTACAAGAGCGGACTTTTTGGAAATCTTAAAGGAGCTCAAGCTTTTCTGCCAGGATTTTTCCAAAGCTGTGAGTGATATCCGTTCAGATTTAAGAGCATTGGATGACAGAGTTACGCAGGCTGAGTTAAATATAGGGGAACAAATGGACTCTTCTGTGGCCCTCCAAACCAAAATTGTAAAATTAGATCAACTAATGAAAGATTGAAAACAGGTCATCAACTAATGACCTTGAAAACAGGCAAAGACGTAACAACATCAGAATATTTGGCCTTCCAGAACAACCGGGAGGGTCGGAGGACACTATGGCTCTAGTACAAGATCTTTATGCCTTCTGTCTACCCAATGCTCCTAAACCAGTCCGATTGGAAAGGGCGTACCGATCTCTTGGTACCCAAAGATCCTCTAATACGCAGCCTCGAGCAATTATAACTTGCTTCTGCTTCTTTGCTGATAAAGTGGCTCTAATGAGAAGTTTAAGGGGCAGACACTCAGTGGTCTTCAATGGACAGGAACTTCAAATATATCAGGACCTTTCTCAGTATACTTAAGAGCATCGACGGAGCTTTAAGCCCTTAACTCAGGCATTGCAGAGACATGAGATCTCCTATAGAAGGGGGTTCCCCTTTGCATTGATATTCGATTGGAATAACCTTGTTCAGAAGATTACCGATTTGCCGGCAGCACTGGAGTTTCTGGACATAATGCAACACGGAGAGCGACCACCACGGCAGAGAGGTGTGAATGGAGAGTGGGAGATATTGATACCAAAAAGGCATAAGGTGCCTCGTTCCTGGAAGACATCTAACTCAGATACAGACTCTACTCTGCAGAAAGCGATGGACACTACTGCTCCCACTTGATAATGTTATGAATGTTATGGGTGTGGTGAGATTCTGTGTTTAGGTAAGTTCTATCCTTTTAAGGTTTTAATTACAATGTAGGGAAAGCATGGAGGGAAGAGGAGGTACACTGTAGGGTGGGGGCGGTGATTGGGACGCAGATGGGGTACACTAGGGAATGGTGGGAGGTTAGGCGGAAGTGAGAATTGGTAACTTCATAATAGGAAAGCATTTTCAGGGGTTCTGTTATACTGTTTTTTCTCTTTATCTAATCACACTGTGGATGGGGAGGAGTTGTGGAGGTTCTAGTTTTCTTCTTTTTTCTTTTCCACACTTCCTTACAATGCCTTACCTGGCGACACGTGATGTGTTGCCTGAGTTGCGATGTTTCTTGGATGAGTATACTTCCTGCATATATAGGAATGTGGGGGATAGGGGTAGAGTTGAGAGAGGGTGGGAATGGGGGGGAGGGTGGGAGCGAATTGGGGGGGGGGGGGTTCTTCTGATAGAGGTTTTGACTAGTGTACCTGACAGTTTTTGTGGAGCACTCGGATTACACTTTATTTCTGGCCACAAAAATAGGGACGTTTCACTAGAATTTTTTCAAGAAAGAACAATTGCTGTTCACGGCATAGGGAGAGGAGGGATGGAGATTGGGTTGAAATTGACAGGTTACCAGTGGCTTTTCTCTAAATATGAGGATGGTTAAAGCTATTTCTTGGAATGTGCACAGTTTAAATAATCCGTGCAAACGACGGAGAGTGCTAGAACAGTTGTGTAGAGAGAAAGCTGAGATAATTTTTCTTCAAGAAACTCACCATGATCATTTTGATTCTGCCAAGAGTAGGTTCCCACAAATATATCTGGCTAACTTTTCTTCCAGGAACTGGGGGGTTGCTATTTTGTTTTCCTCTACATGCTCCTTTCAGCTGCTCAACAAAGTGGCGGACCCGGAGGGACGTTTTTTGATTCTAGTGGGCTCCATCCAAGGGATTACGTTGACTTTTGT
Source organism: Ichthyophis bannanicus (assembly GCA_033557465.1). NCBI lineage: Eukaryota > Metazoa > Chordata > Amphibia > Gymnophiona > Ichthyophiidae > Ichthyophis > Ichthyophis bannanicus. The sequence continues at coordinate 388,532,178 of CM066038.1, read as the reverse complement.
CAATGTGTATTTCCCACCAGCAATTGTGGGTAGTTCATTGATCGATCTTTCACAGGCAATTCAGAAATTCAGTCAAGGGCCCTTGATCGTAGGAGGGGACTTCAATTGTGTCAGTTCGGAATTAGATCCCGCGGGGAACCGGTCGTCTGGAAACGCTCTTGGAACGGTACTGGCGGATTCAGTTTCACAGTTTGACTTATGTGACACATGGCGTCACCTACACACTCTTGAAAGGGACTATACTTTTTACTCTCAAGTTCACCAGAGTCGCTCTCGGATAGATATGTGGTTTTTGTCAAGACCCGAGCTTCCTTGGCTGACTCAAGCCAATATTGGGACCATGGGCCTTTCAGATCATGCAATTATTTCTGTTAGCCTTGTTTTGGGAATGGCTGATCCTTCAGTCCGGTGGTGGTCCTTGCCACGTGGGCTCTTGCTTAATCAGGAGTTTGCCTCAGAGGTTCGCAAGTGTTGGCAGGAGTATTTGCAATTTAATGATTCCCCGGAACTATCCAGAGCTCTTTTGTGCGATGCGGGGAAAGCGGTCCTACGAGGTCATCTCATTTCCTTGTCGAGTACCTTTCGGAAACGTTTAACAGTCCAACAGGAGGACTTAAGGAAAGAGATCTTAGAGCTGGAACGAAAACACAGGAAGGGGGTGGAGGGAAGGTGTGGAATTTGTTGACGCGGCGTAGGGGGTAACTGGCTGCGCTGGAATCTGACAGAGTAGCCTCGCTTTTCTTGCACACCAAGCAACATTATTATGAACAGGGAAATAAAGCCGGCAAGTTGTTGATGTGGCAATTAAAGAGGCAATGTCAATGTCATAGGGTTGATGCTATTAAGTCCCAGCAAGGACAGCTTTTATATTCGTCATGTGATATAGCATCCACCTTTGCTACTTTTTATGAGAGGCTATATGCTAGTGAATCGTTGGTGACCCCCTTTGACATTTCGGAATGGTTGAAGAAAGCTTCTCTACCTCAGCTATCTGCGGATCGGAAGGAACAATTAGACCAGCCAGTTACAATGTCAGAGGTGCAGCGAGTGGTGAAGAACCTCAAGTCTGCTAAAGCGGTGGGTCACGATTTTTTACCGGCGGAGATATACAAGGTTTTTCCGGATCTGTTCGCGCCAACTCTTCTAACAGTCTATAATGAAATTCTTTCCAAATAAAAGCTTCCTGCATCTTTTTATCATGCGAATATTGTGGTGATTCCTAAAGGCAGCAAAGACGCTTTTCAGTGTTCTAGCTACCGCCCGATATCATTGCTCAACTTAGATTACAAAATATTCATCACGATATTAGCTAATCGCTTAGCCACGTTAATTCCGGATATCGTCCACCCGAATCAAACGGGTTTTATAAAACACAGATATGGGTTTGAAAATGTGTGTCGATTACTCAATGTCCTGCAGAGCATTAAAGGTAAAATGGGATCGTTTAGCATTCTATCGCTGGATGCGGAAAAAGCCTTTGACAAACTAGAATGGCCTTACCTTCTACAAGTCCTCCAGGAATTCAGCTTTGGGTCTGCTTTTTGTACATGGATTGCTTCGTTATATGAGAGCCCCCAGGCAGTGGTATCTGTCAACGGGGTAAGGTCGCCACCCTTTTGCCTAGGCAGAGGCACTAGACAAGGCTGTCCCCTTTCTCCGCTACTGTTTGCCCTTGCCATGGAGCCCTTAGCAGCTCACATTAGGTTGCGGGCAGAGGACATAGGTAACCGTCTGGGGTCTGAATGGCATTCTATATCTTTATATGCGGATGATACACTGATTTACTTGAGTGAGCCCTCCAGATCTTTACCCATTGTACTAAATATTTTAGAACGCTTCTCCCTAGTGTCTGGATTTACTATCAACAAACAGAAATCCACTTTACTTAGTTGTTTGTCCCGTTCTTCCAATGAAGCTCTCCCTACTGATGGGAATTTTCTGGTGGTGGATCATTTTCGGTATCTGGGCATTGTAATACATCGAGATTTATTGTGGTTGTATAGCTTAAACTATCTCCCTCTTTTGCAATTGGTTAAGGTTGATATGGAACAGTGGAGCTTATGCTCGGTCTCTTGGTTAGGTCGTATTAACACTTGATCTTATCAAAATTGCTTTTTCTGTTTATGCAACTGCCTATTTCTCTCCCGAGTATGTTTTTTAGGTCCCTTCGGCAGGCGGTATCATGGGTTTTGTGGTTGGGGAAACGCTCCTTGCTTAGCTGGGAAATGCTCACGACCCCTAGAGCTTCTGGTGGGTTGGGCCTCTCTGATCCAGTGCTATATTATTCTTGTGTTTGTCTGAGATCGTTACTGTTGTGGAGAATACATCCGGGAGTGGAATGGGTTTTGTTAGAAGAGGATTGGCTGCATCCGATCCCGTTGATGGCTGTACCCTTCCTCAGTGATCCCCAAGAGGTTACTCAGGTGCGTGCACATGTTTTTCTTGGACCATGTTGGGATGCGTGGAGGAGATTGTGCAAGCAGATGGGACTCTCTGCTTCCTCTTTGCCCTTTACCATTTTGGGAGCCTTAGGGTTTATCTGAGGCATGCTTAAGGAAATACGCTCGGATCTCTTACAGATCAAACTTTCCTCCTTATATGTGCCCGCAGGCCCAGCTTCTCAGGAAAGGATTGGGGAGACTTTGGGTCTTCAACTCTCTTCATTCCAAGCGTTGCAAATTTCCCACTGCTTACGGACCCAGTTCTCAGTACCTGATGTCACTCGGAGACCTCATTGTTGGGAGCAAGACCTTTTTATCTCCGGGAAATTTTCTGCTTTCATAGCATGGCTGTATAAGCACTTGGTGGCAGACTCACCTGTTCTTCCCTCTTTAAAGCTTCCTCAGCAAAGATGGGAGGCAACTTTACCGGGGAAGGATCAGGAGTTCTGGCTCGAAGTGTATTCATATTCCCATTCATGTTCCTTATCTTTGGGACTGATCCACACGCAACTTCGGATACTTTATCATCTCTCCATAACGCCAGTGGATCTTTTCCACTGGAGCAGAGCTGATGATCCACTTTGTTGGCGATTATGCGGGCGTTGTGGATCTTTTGATTATATGTGGTGGCAGTGCTCTCACATCCAACGTTATTGGCGGTTGGTGGTGGGACATGTTACTGAGAGGTTGCAGATTACCTTTCCCTTTGATATGGAGTCTTGTGTATTGGGGGTTTTCTCCGACTCTACTTTTAGGAGTCCTCTTCAGCATCTAGTGCAAGCCCTCCTGCTTGTGGCCAGGTCAGTGATAGCTCATTTCTGGAAGCGTAGTAGGGCGCCGTCTCTTACCGAATGGCGTTCTAAATGTTGGGAAATCTATTGGTTAGAAAAGATTACTGCAACGGTTCGAGGACGGTTCTTCGGGGAAGTGGATCTTTGGAGCTTAGTGTTTCAGGATGGCCAGTGAGGGTGGACATCTTTGGGCTGGTCATTGGTAGAATCTTTGTCCTTACTTGAATGTTTTACTACTCGATAATTTACTTAATCTGGGGTCTTCCACTTCTCAGCCACTTCTCTGATAACTTTCTGATAACTTTCTTTTTCTCTATCTCTTTCTCTTTCTCTTTATTTTCGGAGCGGATGGGTCAGAAGGACGGGAGGGGGGCGGGGGGAAAAATGAGTAGAGCCCATTGCACTCTTCTATGTAACGATGGCTCTGTTTTGTTACTTGTGTGTTACTTGTATTGCTGGATTATCTGTAGTCGATATCCTGCCCTATGCCCTATTTCACCAGGGATGGTTGATGATTGTATTAGTATGGGGGGATGTTGTGCTACATTGTTTGGGATTGTTGTTATTTTGTAATGTATGTTATCTGACTCTGCTCAATAAAATTTATTATACAAAAAAAACATGTAAAAATGTGTTCCTGTATAAGGCAGCAAGCAGACTCAGAAACAGATTACATAAAATAGAAGAGAATGTAGAGCCCTGTGGAACTCTTCAAGAGGAGTAGTATTGGGTCAATGTGAATTCTGAAAAACAACCTGATAGCTTTGGTATGTTAAAAATGAGATGAACCATTCAAGAACTTGCCCTTGAATGCCGGATTTGGAGAGCCAACACAGGAGTAAGTTATGGTCGACTAAATAGAATACCGCAATTAGATCCAAGGTGACAACGCCAAGTTGCCTAGGTCTACAATACAGCAGATATCGATTAGAATGGATGTAAGAATGGTCTCTGTGCTGTGGTACTGTCAAAAAGCAGATTAACAATGATGAAGTGCTAATATATGTTCCAAGTGGTTAGAATAAAACAAAGGATATTATAATGCCTCTGTATCGTTCCATGGTGCAACCGTACCTTAAATATTATATGCAATTCTGGTCACCATATCTTAAAAAGGATATAGCAGAATTAGAAAAGGTACAGAGAAGAGCCACCAAAATGGTAAAGGGGATGGAAGGATATCCCTATGAGAGAGGCTTATAAGGTTTGTGCTCTTCAACCTGGAAAAAAGACGGCTGAGGGGAGATATGATAGAGGTGTATAAATTAATGAATGGAGTGGAATGGGTAAATGTAGATTGATTGTTTATGCCATCAAAAAGTAGAAAGACTAGGGGACATGCAATGAAGCTACAGTGCAACCTATTTAAGGCTAATAAGAGAGAATATTTTTTTCACTCAACACGTAATCAAACTCTGGAATTTGTTACCGGAGGACGTAGTAAAAGCTGTTAGCGTAGCTGCGTTTAAAAAAGATTTGGACAAGTTCCTGGAGGAAAGGTACATAAACCATTATTAAAGGGGACCCAGGAAATCCACTGCTTGCCACAATACAAGCACTGTGGAACCTATATGTCTTGTTGGGAAACTGCTAGGTACTTCTGACCTGTATTGGCCACTGTTTGAAACAGGATACTGGACTTGATGGACCTTAGTATGACCCAGTATGGCATATCTTATATTCTTAACTTCTTAGTAAGCTGTGGGAGGACAAAGCACTCTGCCAGTCTTGCCAAATATGGGAGGTTTGAAAGAGAGAGGTAATTCAGGGGATCTTGTTGATCAAGTTTAATTGCTTTGAGACAGGACGCATAATTGATGTCTTCCAAAGAGAAGTAAGGGAACCTGAAGTGAGGCTAGCAGTAAGCATAGAATGAGCAAGTGGAGGAAGTACTAATATGGGGTCTATTACCCAGTCAGAGGGCATAGAGTCTAATGGGCAAAAACATTTCTTAGCTATCTCAATAAGTCTGGATGTGGTAGCGTAATCTGGTAAAGTGAAAGCGGACCAGGTGTGAATATGTAAATCAACATCTGAGGTCAAAGGGGTCAAGGGAATAAAGGTTCTGTAACTTGAAGACCATTTTTAGCAACATTTAGTTTAGTAGTGAAGTCTGTGGCGAATGCATCTGTGGTGAGGGTATTATTATCCTGAGTTATGGTACCTGAGGTTGTAGTGGAGAGAGACGTGCTCTAACAGAGAACAGGGTTTTAGGGTTATGTGAAGATGCAATGATCAGAGAGGACTAATATTCCTTTTTTGTCATTAGTACTAGAATGTCCTTGTAGGTCTGCTCTATATACCTCTCTGTGTTCCTCAACTCCTCCAAGTTTATTACTCTGTTCTACAGAGATTGGACTTATTCTCTGAGATCGAGGAGCTCTTTGCACTGTGTGCACATATGACCTTTCACCAACTGGGAGATAATCATACATGGGGTACTCAGTGCAAAGACTGCATAGTTCCCATCTCACTGTTATTTCCATCTTTGTATTAGTGAGCTCAGTGGTTTGGAGTTAAGAGAGTAGGGATACCTAAACTAATATACAGGTCTTTAGGATTCTTTGGTATATTCACATGCTCTTTTTTTTTGTTTGCTTCCCAATGAACTGCTAATTATCTGTTAAGTGGTAATCACTTCTTGCTGAAAATAGAATATGTTGTCATATTTCATTCTCTCTCTTAATTCGGAGAACTAGTTATAAATTTATTTTATTTTATTTATTTAACTTCTCTTCTATACCGCGCTATTCTTATCGGTGCGGTGTACATTCAACATAACCTTATACCATGCAGTCGGACCGCATTGTATTTACAGTGAAACAGGGACTAGAACTTGGATATAACTAGGGTAACTATCTACAGTTTATGCACTGATGCCTATATTTTCTGGCTCTAGTCTATTCTAGCTATCCTTTTTCTTGCTGGGTCTGTTTATTATGGTGCTCTAGGTGACTGGTATGATTGCTCATTGCCTGGTTTCCACAGCTGGTTTCAAGGTAGTATTTTATGAACAGATGATGTTTCAGTGCCTTCCTGAATTGGATCAGGTTATTGATGACTCGCATGTCTGTGGGAAGGGCATTCCAAGCTCTGGGTGCGTAGATCATGAAGGCCCTGTTGGACGTTGCCTTTGAGCATTTTGTAATTACTTTTGGGATCACCAGGGTGTTCGCCATTGTGGATCTTCTGATTCTGTTAGGGGGAATGAGGTGAATCAACTTGCTGATGGATGAGGGGAGCTAATTGTTTAAGGCTTTGAAGGTAAGGACTAAGATCTTGTAATGAAGTCTGGCCTGTAGAGTTAACCAGTGGAGTTTCTTCAGTATTGGAGTGATGTGGTCCGTCCTTGATACCCCGATTAGAACTCTTGCTGCTGTGTTCATCGCAAGCTGAAGTGGGCTTAGCATTGCCTGTGGAAGTCCATGTAGGATTGCGTTAGCGTAATTGGAGTGTGGGATTACTAGGGCTTGGTAAATTGTTCGAAAGTCGCCGAGGTCAAGTAGTGGTCGTAGATGCCATAATGTCCGTATTTTGTGGTATATTGTTTTCACTGTGTTTCTTATGTGTGTTTTCATGTCGAGCCGTTGGTCCAAGGTGATACCAAGGTAGCGGATTGTGGGTTTGGTTATCAGTTCTGCATTAAGAACATAAGACATGCCATACTGGGTCAGACCGAGGTCCATCAAGCCCAGTATCCTGTTTCCAACAGTGGCCAATCTAGGTCCTACGTACCTAGCAATATCCCCAAAAGACACAGGTTCCACAATGCTTGTACTGGGTCAAGCATTGATATCCTGGGTCCCTTTTTAATAGTGGTTTATGGACCTTTCCTCCAGGAACTTGTCCAAACCTTTTTTAAACCCAGCTATACTAACAGCCCTTACTACATCCTCCGGTAACAGATTCCAGAGTTTGATTACACGTTGAGTGAAAAAATATTTTCTCTTATTTGTCTTAAATAGTTTACCCTGTAGCTTCATTACATGTCCCCTAGTCTTTCTATATTCTGATAGCATAAACAATTGATCCACGTTTATCCGTTCCACTCCATTCATTAATTTATAGACCTCTATCATATCTCCCCTCAGCCGTCTATTTTCCAGGTTAAAGAGCCCTAACCTTTTTAGCCTCTCTTCATAGGAGTAGCCTTCCATCCCCTTCACCAATTTGGAGGCTCTTCTCTGTACTTTTTCTAATAACGCTATGTCCTTTTTAAGATACGGCGACCAGAATTGCACACAATATTCAAGGTGCGGTCGTACCATGGAGCGATACAGAGGCATTATAATATCCTTTGTTTTATTCTCCATCCCTTTCTTTATGATACCTAGCATTCTATTTGCTTTCTTGGCCGCCGCTGCACACTGGGCGGAGGGTTTTAACATGTTATCCACGATGACTCCTAAGTCCTTTTCCTGGGTGGTGGTTTCTAATGTGGAGCCTTGCATCGTGTAACTATAGTGTGGGTTGTTCTTTCCTAGGTGCATAACTTTGCATTTGTCCACATTAAATTTCATCTGCCATTTGGATGCCCAGTCTTCCAATTTATCCAGATCCTCCTGCAGTTTTCCACAATCCTCTTGGGTTTTAACAACTTTAAACAGTTTTGTGTCATCTGCAAATTTGATAACCTGACTAGTTATTCCCTTTTCCAGGTCATTTATGAATATGTCAAAAAGTAGTGGACCCAGTACAGATCCCTGGGGTACTCCACTATTCACTTTTTTCCATTGGGAATATTGGCCATTTAGCCCTACCCTCTGCTTTCTATCTTTTAACCAGTTCCCGATCCACAATAGTACACTGCCTCCTATCCCATGACTTTTTAGCTTTGCCAAAAGTCTCTGATGGGGGACCTTGTCAAAAGCTTTCTGGAAGTCCAGATACACTATATCAACCGACTCACCTTTGTCTACCTGTTTATGCACACCTTCAAAGAAACATATCAGATTAGTAAGACAAGATCTTCCTTGTCTAAAGCCATGTTGGCTGTCTCCCATTAGGCCATGACTATCTACATGTTGTGTAATTTTGTTCTTTATGATGGTTTCTACCATTTTCCCTGGTACTGACGTCAGGCTCACCGGTCTGTAATTTCCCGGGTCACCCCTGGAACCTTTTTTAAAAATTGGTGTTACGTTGGCGACCCTCCAATCTTCAGGTATTACAGATGATTTTAATGAAAGTTCACAGATTACCAATAGCAGGTCTGCAATCTCATATTTCAGTTCTTTCAACACTCTGGGATGTATACCATCCGGTCCAGGTGATTTGCTACTATTCAGTTTATCAAATAGTTGTAATATATCTTCCCGGTGTAGTGATATTTCTCTCAATTCCTCTGCAGTATCACCTTTAAATACCACTTCAGTCATGGGTAACATCCCTACATCTTCCTCAGTAAAGACCGAAGCAAAGAATTCATTCAGTCTCTCTGCTATAGCCTTGTCTCCTCTTACTGCCCCTTTTACCCCTCTATCATCTAATGGTCCAATTGACTCTCTCACAGGCCTTTTGCTACGAATGTACTTGAAAAAGTCTTTATTTCGTGTTTTTGCTTCCGTAGCAAGTTTCTTCTCAAATTCCCGCTTTGCCTGCCTTATCAATGCTTTGCATTTAACTTGCCAGTGCTTGTGTTGTTTCCAGTTTTCATCATTTGGCTCTTTTTTCCATTTCCTGAAGGTTGCTTTTTGGCAGCAACAGCCTCTCTGACCTCACCTTTAAACCATGCTGGCAGTTTTTTGGACTTTCTTCCACTCTTCTTAATGCGTGGAATACAGCTGGTCTGGGCTTCGAGGATAGTATTTTTAAATAACACCCAAGCTTGCTGTAAGTCTTTAACCTTTGGAACCGCTCCTTTTAGTTTTTTCCTAACTATATTCCTCATTCTATCATAGTCTCCCTTTTGAAAGTTAAAAGGTAATACTGTGGATTCCTTTACTATCTGTCCTCCACTAATTAAATCAAACATGATCATACTATGATCACTATTGCCAAGTGGTCCCAACACCCTTATTTCTTGCACCAGATCTGGCGTTCCACTAAGGATTAGGTCCAGTATGGCTTCCCCTCTGGTCGGTTCATGAACCAGCTGCTCCAAGAAGCAGTCATTTATTCCATCTAGAAACTTTATCTCTTTAGCTTGTCCTGCCGTGACACTGACCCAGTCGATACCGGGGTAATTGAAATCACCCATTATTACTACTCTGTTGTGACTTTTGTTAGCTTCCTTGATTTCTTTGAGCATTTCATCATCCATTTGTTCATTCTGGCCAGGCGGTCGATAGTATACTCCCACTGCCATCGCCTTCCCCTTCATAAATGGGATTTCAATCCATAGAGATTCTACAGCAAATTTTGTTCCCTGCAAAACTTTAATCCTTTCTGACTCAATGCCCTCTCTAACATAGAGCGCAACCCCTCCACCAATTTGATCAGCTCTATCATTACGATATAGTTTGTATCCAGGTATCACAGTGTCCCACTGGTTATCCTCCTTCCACCATGTCTCTGAGAGTGCAATCATATCTAACCTCTCATTTAGTGCTATATATTCTAACTCTCCCATCTTATTGTTTAGACTTCTAGCATTGGCATACAAGCATTTTAGAGACTGTATTTTATTCATATTAATCTGGCTATTGGTAGGCAGGGGTAATTTGGAATCTTTATGCTCTGTCTGCTCCTTACTCAAGGGCATTTGGGCTACTATACCCCCTTTTGGAACCTCACTGCTTTTGGTAGTATCCTTCAAGGATACCTTTGTCCGAACCATGCGCTCCTGGGTGACTGTCGGCTTTCCCCTATTTTCTAGTTTAAAAGCTTCTCTATCTCTTTTTTAAAGGTTAATGCCAGCAGTCTGGTCCCATCCTGATTAAGGTGAAGCCCATCCCTTCGGAAGAGCCCCCCCTTTCCCCAGAATGTTCCCCAGTTCCTAACAAATCCAAACCCCTCATCCTTGCACCATTGTCTCATCCACGCATTGAGACTCCGGAGCTCTGCCTGTCTTTTGGGTCCTGCACGTGGAACAGGAAGCATTTCGGAGAACGCTATCCTGGAAGTTCTGGATTTCAACTTCCTACCTAAAAGCTTAAATTTAGCCTCCAGAACTTCCCTACCACATTTTCCTATGTCATTGGTACCAACATGTACCAAGACAGCAGACTCCTCCCCAGCACTATCTACGATCCTATCTAGGCGGTGCGTGAGGTCTGCTACCTTCGCACCAGGCAGGCATTCTTGACTTTTAGTGAGGATGGAAGAGTGAATTCTTGGTTCCTCGTGATGAAGAGGACGTCAGTCTTGTTGTGATTAATCTGGAGGTTTTGTGTCAGGAGCCATCTTATTAGTGGAGAGAAATCTGGCTGGTCAGTCGCAAATGGTATGTATATGAGGATATCGTCTGCGTACGCTAGACAGTCGACGTTGAATGATTGGATCAGGGTGCATATGGGCTGCATGTAAATGTTAAACATCAATGCCAATAGTGAAGATCCCTGCAGCACACCCTGTTTTTGTAGAAATGGTTCTAATGTCGTGGTGCCGGTCCTCACGTGTTGCCATCTGTTGGACAAGTAGGATTTGCACCAGTTTAGAGCAGTGCCTTGTATCCCTTTTTCCTTGAGACGTTCTATGAGTATCTCATGGCTTACAGAGTCAAAAGCTGCTGCGATATCCATGAAAATGAGGGCAAAACCTTGTCGGACATTATCAATTCCAGAAATTAAGTTATTGAAAAGGGTGGTGAGGAGGGTTTCAACGCCATGTGCTTCCCTGAAGCCATGTTGGGACGGATCCAGTGGGGCTTCGGTATCGATATGATGTTGGATTTGGCGTTGGACTACCTTTTCAATTATTTTGGCAAGCAGTGGGATGCTTGAAATCGGTCTGTAGGATTCAACTTTTGATGGGTCCAGTCTGTTGTTTTTCAGTAGTGGCCTGATGGATGTGTGTTTTAATCTCTGTGGGAAGGATCCCATTGATAGTGATTGATTCAAAATGTTGTTCAGCAACTGGCTTAGGTCACAATGCAGTTCTCTTATCCATAGCGCTGGACAGGGGTCATTGGGTGCAGTGGTGGGGTTGATGGAGGCAATGGTGTCTTCAATCTCTTTGCTTGATATATTGTTGAAATTGGACAGTGGTGTTGGCTGTGGCAGCTTATGTAATGGAGTGTGGCTTGTGGGGTTTGTGCTCTTGTCAGTCAGGATCATTTTTGATTGTAGATAGTCAGAGTAGGTCTGCGGTTGTAGCACGTGTGGTTGGTCTGGTGTTGGTTCTCTTGCTAAAGTCTTTACAATGTTGAATAAGTCATGTGGCCTAGTTATTGAGTGCTTCAGGAGGTCTGTATGGAACTGCTTCCTTCTCTCCATTATTTCTTCATGATGTTTTGTTCTCTTGGACATTAAAAAAAAATGCTTCGGTAGATCGTGATCGGTGCCATCGTCTCTCAATCTTGCGCAGGTGGAGGAGTGATGATCGTAGCTCTTTGGAGTACCATACTGCGTGCTCTCGTTTTCTTGTTTTTTTGTTTGTGGCTGGGAGTTGGGAGATGGAATTGAGGCTGTCATCCCAATTAGATATCATTTCATCTAGTCCATGGGCTGTGTTATTGAGGAGTGGAAGGACCTTCTCCAGTATTTCTTCTTTAACAAAGGGCGAAAATCATCTTGCTGGTGTCCTGAGAAAGGCAGTAGCTCTGCTGGTGTTCTGATTGCAGTGGTGGGTGGGTATGTGGAATCTAATCAAGCTGTGATCGGACCAGGGTACTGGTGTTATAGATAATGCAAGATCATGGGTTGCATCTGCCACTATTTGTGAGGCGAAGATCAGATCCAATTTGCTTTCCTTCACAAGTGTGGGCGCATTGACTAGTTGTTTGTATCCCAGTTTGTCAAGTGCTTTGAGGAAGGCAGTGGCTTGGGTATCTTGTTGTTGTTGTTGTTGTTAAGTGCCGTCGAGTCGGAGTCGACTCATGGCGACCCTCTGGATAGCTATCCTAAATTGTGTTCGGTCTTCAGTCAGGCGGCTCATTGTTGACAGACTGGTACCCATAGCTGCTGTTATTGTAGCAATCCATCTCATTGCTGGCCTTCCTCTTTTGCGTTGACCTTCTATCTTGTCAAGCATGATGTCTTTCTCTAATGATCTCTCTCTTCGCATGATGTGTCCGAAGTATGAAAGTCGAAGTCTTGTCATCTGAGCTTCTAAAGAAAGCTTAGGTTTGATCTCTTCTAGTACCGACTGGTTTGTTCTTCGGGCAGTCCATGGTATACACAGTATTCGCCGCCAGCACCATAATTCAAAGGCATCAATTTTCTTCCTGTCTGTCTTTTTCACTGTCCAGCTTTCACATCCATATGATGTTATTGAAAATACCATGGCTTGAACAAGTCGAATCTTTGTATGGAGAGAGACATCTCTGCTCTTGAGAATCTTATCTAGGTCTTTCATAGCCATTCTGCCAAGAGCAATGCGTCGTCTGATTTCTTGACTGCTTGTTGCTTCTTTATTGATAGTTGATCCAAGTAGGTTAAAGTTGTTCACGATTTCAATTTCTTCTCCTTCAACGATGAACCTGTTGATTATGCCAGTTGTCATGATCTTTGTCTTCTTTACATTAAGGTGCAGTCCCATTTTGAGACTATGTTCTTTGATTGTGAGAAGCAAATGTTTCAGATCATCTTCACTTTCAGCCAGTAATGTGGTATCATCAGCATAGCGAAGGTTGTTGATGAGTCTTCCACCAATCTTCACACCTCTGTTGTCTTCATACAGTCCTGCTTCTCTGATGATTTGTTCTGCATATAAATTAAACAGGTAGGGGGAAAGTATGCAGCCTTGTCTTACACCTTTGCTTATTTTAAACCATTCTGTTTCTCCTTGTTCCGTTCGAACTGTTGCTTCTTGATCAATGTACAGATTACGCAAGAGAACGATCAGGTGTTCTGGTATACCCATGCTTCTTAATGTGGCCCAGAGTTTCTCATGGTTTACACAGTCAAAAGCCTTGCTATAGTCGATAAAGCACAAATAGATATCCTTTTGGTATTCTTTAGTCTTTTCAAGGATCCATCTCACATCCGCAATGATGTCTCTCGTTCCTCGCCCTTTCCTGAACCCTGCTTGCACTTCAGGTAGTTCTTGTTCTAGGTATGGCTGTAGTCTCTTTTGAATAATCTTCAGTAGAATCTTGCTGGCATGTGGGATCAGAGCGATTGTGCGATAATTTCCACAGTCAGTTGGATCACCTTTCTTTAGTATTGGTATAAACACAGATCTTTTCCAGTCAGTTGGCCATGATGTTGTCTTCCATATTTCTTGGCAGAGCCTTGTAAGTACAGTAACAGCTGCATCAGATTGCTGCAATACTTCTATGGGAATGCTATCAATGCCTGGTGCTTTGTTCTTTGATAAGGCTTTCAATGCTGCTTCAACTTCTTCTTTCATCACCAATGGTTCCTGATCATAAGGTATAGGTTGAAACGGCTGTTGGTCCACTTGATCTTTATCATATAAAAACTCTGTATATTCCTTCCACCTTTTCTTGATCTTCTCAGCATCATTCAACATAGAACCTTGAGCATCTTGTAACATTCCAATTCGAGGCTGGAACTTTTTCTTTAACTCTCGCAGCTTTAGGAAAGCCGATCTTGTTCTTCCTCTAATAGTTTCTGCTTCTATTTCCTTGCAAGTGTCATTGTAGTACTTTTCCTTGTCCTGTCTTGCTGCACGTTGGAAATCTCTGTTGAGTTCTGCGATTGTCTTTCTTTCTCCTTTGGCTTTAGCTTCTCTGCGTTTCTGGGCAATTTTCAGAGTTTCTTCCGTCATCCATTTTGGCCGTTTTTGCTTTTTCACCTTTTGTAGAGACTTCTCGCTTTCTTCCAGCACAACCTTCTTGATGTCATTCCATAACTTTTCCGGAGCTCTGTCATTTGTATCTAAGGCAGCAAATCGATTTTGCAGGCAGTCTTTAAATTCCAGTGGTATATTCTCAAGGTCATATTTTGGTGCATTCATGAGTGGTTTGCTCTTTTTCAACTTTAGCTTGAGTTTGCATACTAGTAGTTGATGATCTGTACCACAGTCAGCTCCAGGTTTTGTCTTTGTTGATGTTACAGAGCTTTTCCATCGTTGACTTCCACAGATGTAGTCAATTTGATTTTTATACAATCCATTGGGTGAAGTCCATGTGTACAGTCGTCGCTTGTGTTGCTGAAAGAAGGTGTTTGAGATGAATAGATCATTGGTCTCCAGCTTCATTTCTGTTGCCAAGTCCATATTTTCCAACTACTTTGCCTTCTTCTTTGTTGCCAACTTTTGCGTTCCAGTCACCCATGACTATCAGGATATCCTGTTTGCATGTTCTGTCAATTTCAGCTTGTACTTGTTCATAGAACTCTTCAATTTCATTCTCTTCTGCAGCTGTTGTTGGGGCATATACTTGAATTATAGTTGTGTTGATAGGCAATCCTCGTAGACGAATAGAGATTAAGCGTTCGCTGACTGCATTGTATTTCATTACAGTTCTTGCAAGTTTCTTCTTTATTATAAATGCAACACCATTTCTTCTTTGTCTTTCATTTCCAGCATAGTAGACCATGTGATCATCTGATGCAAAGTGCCCAATGCCAGTCCATTTCAGTTCGCTGACACCCAACAGATCAAGTTGTACACGTTCCATTTCATTCTTGACCACTTCCAACTTCCCTTGGTTCATGCTTCGTACGTTCCATGTTCCAATGTGTAAGACATCTTTACAGCTTCTGACTCTCATTTCATGTGCAGCTACATCAGCAGTCAGACTTCCCGAAGGCTTTGATCCAACCACATCATAAATGCTGGCTTTACTCTGAAAAGTCTTCAGCTCTTCCCCAGTAGCTAGTTGAGTGCCTTCCGACCTGGGAGTCTCATCTTCCAGCACCATAGCACAATTTGTTTTGTTGTAACTATCCATTGGGTTTTCATGGCAAGATACAGAAGTAGATTGCCGGGCCTTCCTTCTGCGCAGTTTAAGTTTGGTGTTGTTGCCGTTGTCACAGAAATGTGATCCTCCGCTGTCAACACTATCCCATTCTGCTGCTGCCCAGATGGGTGGTTTGTCTTCGTCTGGCACCTCAGCTGAGACCTGTCCATCTTGGGAGACCCTGCCAGTAGTTAAACTACCGATAGTTTAGCTCTCAGCATCACTGATGCACACAAGCCCTCACAGCACGACAAGGTTTGGTGACTTGCTGGGTATCTTGTAGGGTAGGTAAATTGAAGTCGCCTAGTAGTCTGTTTGGGGATCGTGGTTTATTTGTGCTACAAGCGAGGTCAATAATTGTTGAGAGGTCCTCCGGCGATGACGTCAGTGCTCTGTAGAGTAGGTTGATTGTGCAGTGGTTGTTCACTATGGTGATTGTGTCTAAGTGGGTTGTGCTCGTGGCGTTGCTCAGTTGAAATTGTAGTTCAGCTTTTGCGAGGATGAGTGCTCCGCCCCCTCTCTGTTTGGCTCTATGGCAGGTGTAGAGTGAGAACTTGGGGGGTAACATCTGGTTAAGAAGGACATTGTCAGAGTCGGATAGCCATGTCTCCGTGTTCATTAGGATATCAAGGTCATGGAGGGTTATCAAGGCAGAGACCACTGGCCATTTTGTGCGTATTGATCTGGCATTCATGAGAGCACACCTCAGCAGATGTTGGTGCTGGTGTCTCTCAGTTTGGGTCTTCTTAATGTGTTGTAGTGAGATGTGCAATAAGTGGGGGTGCAGTGTGCGGCTGGCTTCTGTTGAGTGGTGAGGGTTTTCTGTCCATTTCTTCCCATTGCTCCGAAGTATCGGGATAAAATTGGGGCATGGATTAAAGGTGTGTGATGCACTGGGGAGCCCAGTGATGAGGTAGATACTGGCTAATGCTATGATTGGGTGCATCTTCTTGGTTGCTCCTATGGTGTCTTGGTTGCTGTGGGATGTTATCTGTTCGTGCGTGAGCAGATGATCTACTGGGCCTATTGCAGCAGGACCTGCTAACAGCAGGCAATCAAGCACACTATCTAGTATTGAGTACAATCAACATGTAAACAGTCATACTATCTGTTAAGGATATATGCAGTTAAAATGGCAGGCGTGCTATCTAGGGCCGGACAGGCACACTCTCTGGTCTAGATGTAGGCAAGCTATCTGGTAACAATGCAAGCAGTTAAACAAGCACACTATATGGTCTGAGTACAGACAAGCTATTTTGGCTTCAATATAGGCAGTCAGACAAGCATGCACATATTATCTTTTCCCTCTAGAGTCAAGTCAGTAGTGATGTGTTAATGGTTAACACCTCTTGGTCTAGGTGATGTATGAGGTATTACTTGCGTTTTAGTCTCGGTAGTCTGCAGTTTCCGTCTCTGGTTGCACCTTGTCTGCACTGGTAGTGTCTGGCCTCCACCTAAGGGCCACGCCAAAGGGCCCGCTGGCGAGGTCCTCAGGTGTAGGCCCACAAGGCGCGGGTGCGCCCATGGCGCTGCCTTTTATGGAGCAGGGGGCTGCCCTGATTGGGCAGCATGAGGCAAGTGATGCGGCTGAGGTGATCAGCTGGCGGTCGGCAGCTCCTCTCCCTCCTGGGAGAGCTGCAGGGCACAAGAGGCTTTGGTCCGGGTCACGCTGCCTTTTATGGAGCAGGGGGCTGCCCTGATTGGGCAGCACGAGGCAGGTGATGTGGCTGAGGTAATCAGCTGGTGGTTGGCAGCTCCTCTCCCTCCTGGGAGAGCTGCAGGGCACAAGAGGCTTTGGTCCGGGTCGCGCTGCCTTTTATGGAGCAGGGGGCTTCCCCGATTGGGCAGCACGAGGCAGGTGATGGGGGTGAGGTGATCAGCTGGCGGTCGGCAGCTCCTCTAAATTAAGGGATGCACACGGGATATGTGGGAAAAAGACTGTCTATTTTCTTTTAGGACTATAAGGATCTACCGAAATCTAACCAATGTTCATTTAAAACCTCTAAAGCATGCTGCCATTTGTCTGATTTCTTTAAGAATATAAGGTCCTATCTAAATTTAAAAGAATTACTAAAATGGTTAATGGTCTTTGTTGTAAAGCATATGGGGACAAACTTAAAGATCTTAATATGTATACTTTGGAGGAAAGGCGGGATAGAGGAGATAAGATAGAAACATTTAAATACCTCTGTGGCATAAATGCACAAGAAAAGAACCTCTTTCAATTGAAAGCAAGCTCTGTAACCAGGGGACATAGGATGAGGGTGAAAGGGGATAGACTCAGAAGTAATAGGTGGAAATATGTCTTTATGGAAAGAGTGGTAGATGCATGGAATAGTCTTTCAGTGGAGGTAGTAAAGACGAGGACAGTATCTGAATTCAAGAAAGCATGGGATAGTCACAGAAGATCTTTAAAGGAAATAAAGGGGACTATAGTACTAGTAGTTGATACGGAAGAGCAGACTAGATAGGCAATGTAGCCTTTTTCTGTTGTCAGGTTTCTAGGTTTCGATGAACTTGATTTGAATCCTTTCATGTGGGCTGGGGTGGAGCAAGATGGGGGATCTGCAGCTTCTCTTATCAGTGCCATGGTTTTTCTGAGTTGTATTTACCATGGTTAAGCACTAGTGTAAAGCGAGTGGCCACAGAAAGGTTCACAGCTCGGCTCTTACCCCTTTTGCAGGTCCTTTGGACACATTTGTATGGTGAAGAGGTGTTGCTCAGAGTGACTTCAGGAGACTCCCAGCTGATAGTGACCAGATGTAAAATCCATGAGGCAGGAACAATTCCCACTCATTCCTACCCCAGTGCCATCATCTTTCAAAATGACAGTGTCTGACTCTTAGCTGTATATCAGAACATGCCACAGGAGGCAGTCTTTCAAATAAGATAGAGTAGCACTCAGATAATACCAGTTGGGAAATCTCTCTGAATTCTGCGGTAATTTTTTTGTACTGACGTTCTGCTATTTTAGAACACTTTAATAAATATCTGCATCCCTATGTCTGGCTGAGTTTTTCAGCTTATTGAAAAACAATGTTATGGCTTTTCGCCTGCATTTTTGGCATGTCTCTTTTTCATAACACATTCATCTGATGAAATATATTGTCAACTATTAACCTGCTTGCTGATGAAAGGTTTACTGATCTTGGAACAGAGGCTAAAAAATGATTTTGATATGTTTGTCCCTGTTTATTTTTTTTATAGACACAGGCAAGTAACTAAAGCAACCTTTTATTTTAAGTTAAGCAATTGGGAAAGAAGACTAATGACTGATCATTGCTGTCTCCGCTGTTTTGAGAACAAGATAAATATCATATAGGCTATAACAGATGCTGTGAGGAAAGGAAGGTTTGGCAGTGTGTAGCAAAATCGTAAGAGTACAGCTTTGTTTGATTCTTCAGTCCAACACTAACTGTGTAACCTTCGGTATGTCATTTAATTTATCTTTGCTCAGACATATACTATGTAGGGCAGGTAAAAAGAGTCCCTGTAATGTACAGTTTAGTGAATACAGATGGTGTTATAAATTTAAGAACTTATCTTTACAGTAATTTGAAAAGGTGAAGTCATATACAAACATAAGCCAGAGAAAAATGCTCTGTGATGCTAGAATGTGCTTATTTGCCAATAGCAATTCACAACTAAAATGAAATTTGGCACAGATTGGGTTGTTGATCTAGGTCTGGGTCATAGTCCAGGCATAAAAGAATATTTACATTGCAGAGTGAATCTCTGCTCATCATAAGGGTGATATTTGAAGAGTCCTATTGGTGCAAAATCCCCATTTTACCCATGCTGTTTCACTAGTTTTTTTCAAAGGGAAAGTATGAGTAGACAGACAAGATTTAGTGACAGGCATTATTGACAGGGGCTCTGCATTTCAAGCTAAGGTAAGAGTGTGTGGCTTTTAAATTACTAGCTCTATGCCTGAGAGCTCTTAAAGGATTTTGGTATATTTTTAAAGCAAAGTTATATTCTTTATGGTGCTTTTGTTCAAAACGGGAAATATAGTATTTAGTGGTGTAGGTTTAAAACACTGCTTTTAGATCTTTCTAAGCTCCATGAAGCTACTGACACCTCATCAGGATTTAGTGGGCTTTATTAGCCTGTGAAAGAACTGAGAGCAGCTGAGAGCTACATAAAAGTCTTCAGAGCCTTGCACTGTTGAGGCATTCCTAACAGGGGCTCTGCATTTCAAGACAGGGTAAGAGTGTGGTTTTTAAATTACCAGCTCTCTGCCTGAGAGCTCTTAAAGGGTTTTGGTACATTTTTAAAACAAAGTTATATTCTTTTTGGTGCTTTAGTTGGAAGTTGAAGTCAATACAGAGGGTGGCTACTAAAATGGTTAGTGGTCTTCATTATAAAGCTTATGAGGACAGACTTAAGGATCTTAATATGTATACTTTAGAAGAAAGACAGGATAGAGGTGATATGATTGAGACATTTAAATACCTCCATCACAAAAATGCACAGGAGGAGAGCCTCTTTTGATGGAAAGGAAGCTGTGCTACAAGGGGAAATAGGATGAGGGTGAATAGTCTCCCAGTGGAGGTGGTAGAGATGATAACAGCATGGGACAAACACAGAGGATCTCTAAAGGAAAGTCTTTAGTGGTGTAGGTTTAAAACACTGTTTTTAGTATCCTTCTCAGCTCTTTGAAGCTACTGATGCCTCATCAGATGTTAGTTCCCTCCCTATCCCACCCACCCCATGTGAGCTGTATTGGTTTATAGGGTACCTCCCTCAATTACCTACACACAGGACAGCTGGGGAACAGGCTGGTGCTTTGGTAGATCTCTCTCTCTTTTGCTTCAACAAGCACCTAAGCTACACAAATTGAACAATCGCTGGGAAAAATCATATCACCAAAGCTGTTGCCCCCATTACAGCTTCTGCCTCTGTCCAGACAGAAATCCCAATGCCAGTTGGAGGACCAGTTCCATGTTCAGGATGTCCGCATACTGAAGCTCTCATAAAACAAGTGGAGGAGCTCAGAAAGGCGGTGGTGAGGCTGAGGAGAATTCAAGACAGTGAGAAATACACTGATGAGATGCTTCTTGTAACATCCAAGATCTCCAGCAGAGGAGAAGATGGGAGCCTACAGAATGATGAAGAATAGACACAAGTCACCAGAGCCTGCAGAATTACCAATGCAACTCCTTCAGCTCTTGAATTGAAGAACTATTATGCAGCCCTGGAAGTGGAGGAGGTGAAAGCATCCTTGGAAAGGGAAGAACCAGAGCTTGAGTGCCCCAGAATCAGTGATCACAAGGAAGCAAAGGGTAGTGGTGGTTTGTAACTCTCTTCTGAGGGGTACTGAGGCGTCCATCTGCCGACCAGACTTGATGTCCAGAGAGGTATGCTGTCTGCCAGGTGCCAAAATCCAAAATGTTATGGAGAGTTTGCAGAGACTCATCAAGCCCATGTTAGCACAAATCCATCCATGTCAGCACAAATGATACTGCCAGGTATCCCTCTAAGTGTATCAAAAGTAATTTCATGGCTCTAGGGTGAAGCAGACAGGGGCGCAGGTGGTGTTCTCTTCAATTCTCCTCATTGAGAGTAAAGACCAAGGCAGAGAAGCTTGCATCCTGGAGATGAATGCATGGTTGTGTGGATGTGTCATTGAGAGAGTTTTGGTTTCCTGGACCATGGGATGCTGTTCCAAGGGTTGCAGAGCAGAGATGGTGTCCATCTGTCCAAGATGGGTTGACATGTCTTCAATAGTAGTCTTGCTAACCTACTGAAGAGGGCTTTAAACTAGATTTGTTGGGGGATGTGTGAAGAAAGCCCCCAGGTAAGTGAAACATTAAATATCTTTATAGAAATAGGTAAAAAGGCAACATCTGGAAGGCAGTGTCTATAAATGTTCGTAGCATGGGAAATAAGATCCCAGATGTTGAGGCTTTAATGGGAGAAACTGACTTGTATTTAATGGCAGTAACAGAGACATGGTTCATGGACAACCATAACTGGGAAGTAACTATACCAGGCTATTCTTTATTCAGAAAGGACAGGGTAGGAAGAAGGAGCTATGGAAATACATATTAAAGCTATGGAAATACAGGGCTTAAAAGTGAGAGAGGAGGCACTGTGGGTTAAACTAGAAAGAGGGAAAGAGAAATCTATTTGCATTGGTGTGATATGCAGACCTCCCTCACAGGTTGAAAAGGTGGACGGAGAGTTAATTGAACACATACGTAGCATTGCCAGGAAAGGGGGAATGCTACTGATAGGGGATTTCAATATGTCAGATGTTGATTGGCACATTCCTGCTGCAGTATCATCTAGAAGTAAGGAGATCCTGGATTCTCTACAGGGAGAACTATTCATGCAACTGGTAACAGAACCCACACATGAAGGGGCCATACTGGACTTAGTGCTTACTAATGGTAAAGTGTTTCTGATATTGTAGTGGGAGATCATTTCACATCCTTTAATGACCAGATGGTTTGGTTCAGTATTAGGACCAGAGCTGATAAAATCCATTCAAAAGTGAGGGTCTTAGACTTTAGGAAAACTAACTTTGCCAAGATGGGCCAATGTCTCAGGGAGTCATTAGTGGGATGGGAACTGCTGGGGGAAATAGAAAAACAGTGGGCAAAACTGAAAGGGGATATTTTAAGGGCAACCAACCTTTTTGTTAAAATGGTAAATAAAGGTAAAAGGAAAATGAGACCGCTATGGTTTTCAAAAGAAGTAGCTGAAAAGGTGAAGAAAAAGAGGGAGGTCTTCATGAAATACAAGCGATCACAAAGAGAACCTAGCAAAGTAGTCTGGAAAACAAAGATTCAGAAAGAGGAGGAAATAGCCAATGCAATAAAATGGGGGATATGACATTTTTTAGATATGTTAGTAAGAAGAGGAAGGGCAAAAGTAATATTGTCAGACTCAAGGGTGAAGGGGAGGAATATGTAGAAGCTGATGAGAATAAAGTGGAATTGCTTAAAAAATATTTCTGTTCTGTATTCTCAGATGAAGATCCAGGAGCAGAACCTCAGAAAACACCCACAAACAGGAACCGAAGCAAGGGGCATCTTGAACAAATTTCAGAAGACTGTGTTCATAAGAAGCTAGCTAAACTTGAAGTAGACAAAGCAATGGGACCGGAAGGGATACATCCTAGAATACTGAGGGAACTTGGGTACATTATAGAAGCTCCATTGTTTGACCTTTTCAATGCCTCATTGGAGTCAGGAGTGGTGCAAAAGGAATGGAGAGAGGCACATGTGGTCCCTTTACAAAAAAGCGGAAATAAGGATGTAGTTGAAAACTACAGGCCAGTTAGTTTAACCTCAGTGGTGAGTAAATTATTGGAAGCGCTGCTGAAAGAGAATATAACAGAATGCTCCTAACCCATCCACTTGCTCCCCTAATGTACCATGGACAGTTAGTGCCAAAACCCAATGTTGCTAAATGCCATTGCCCAATCCTAATTGTCAACGTGTGTCCCAGTGTGCCTTTAACAAGCACTGGAACCTAAAGTAACAGCTAATATCCTTTACTAAAAGGGTCCCTAAGTGTCTTAAAACTGCACAAGAACTGAAATTTTGTTATTACAATAGTGGAAAAAGGGTGAGAGGATATTCCCACAGAAGACTAAAACCAAGCAAGGAGTGAAGAAGACAGACCACAGCCACACTGGAGTGAACTTCAAGCCAAACTTTATTGAGGACCCACGTTTACTCCAGTGTGGCTGTGGTCTATCCAGTGGTCTATCTTCTTAGCTCCTTGATTGGTTTTGTTTTTTACTGAATAGTGCAAATTTGAGTTAGTTTATAAATTTGAATACATCCACATTAATTTTCTTTTATACTCTTTATATATGACTAAAACCCATGTAACCGAGATTTCAGTTAGCGATGCTAACTTTGCCAAGGCTTCATCCGCACAAGAATGACCTAATTAGGAGCTGATCTAGCAAAAAACAATTCTAAGGATGTTTATGAGACTTACTATATAGAGAGTTATGATTAATTCTAGCCTTAGCCTTTCAGTCTTTATAGATCCTTAGTGTAAGGATTAAGGGAAAAATGGCACATGCTAAACATTTTTAGCATAACAGATCTACTTTATGCATTTCAGTTGTGTAATGTCCTCTCTCTTCACTTCCAGTCGGTGGATACCATTTGTTTTTTATCCTCCTAGTGTATCTGAAGCATGCTAGCATACAAGAGTGTTATGTGTCTTTATGTTCATTAATGAAAGCTGATTAACAACACCATTTCATTCCACTTGTACTTGTTGATATGTGTGTTTTGATGGATGAGGAAGGAACAGCAGGATCAATATTCATCACATAAATTATCTTCAAGATTCAAAAAGAATGGTAAGACATCTGTTCAGGTTTATCCAGAATCAGGAAAATTATGCTTGTTTAGTGAGGGGTTTTGCAGGCTATGGTCACCCCTATTTATCCCTACATATGGTTCATTGTGGGGGTAATTTTATAAGACATTTCTGCATGTAAAATAGCTCTTTATATGTTAAAATTGCTTTTTTTTTAAATTGCATTGAGTGTAGATATCTAAGGTGCCCATTTACGAAAGCCCATTAGGGTTTTGCACAATGTGCATGAAAACAAACATATATTAACTGTAAAGCTTCTGCAGGTGCCTGCAGGTGCAGTTGCAGGTGTGGGCAGGATGTGCCTGGCAGTTACCACAAGGATGTGTATCCTAATGTGTGGCACAGGTAACACTGGTCAACATTGAAATTGTTACTGACATTAAAAGGTCTTAATCTGTAGTATCTTGGTGAGCTGAACACGAATATAACATTAAAAAAATTTATTGGCTCTCGTTTTGAAGATATTGCATGTAGTTCATTTTTGACGTTTCACCATGTAAATTTATCCAGTAGGACATCAACAACATCCCAAATAAGACTTGAATGATGTAATATTGCATCACATTGCATAATACCAGCATGCACACATCATCCAGAGTTGATTGCATCATTTTCTGATGCAATGCAATACTACTGCCAGACGGCTGCTGAAGCCATCTGACGTCAGCAGTGTACTATACGCAGTCGGAAAGGTTGACCATTTAAAATATTTCAGACTGTGTGCAAGACAGTTTAAGCTACTGTTAATGTAACTTTTATTAATCATATAATTTTAGCCATTTAGGTACAATACAGAACAGTAATGCCGCAAAAGTGCGTTAATACCGTTGACAATTTCTGCTACATTTGTGGGGAAGTGACATTTGACAACCAGAAGAAAAGTATCACTTCTCAACTGAAGAAGGCATATCATCTTTACTTCGGATGCAAGATTGGTGACCAAGACAAGCCTTGGGCCCCGCATATAGGCTACACTACATGTACAACACAGCTTTCACAGTGGTTGAATTGCAAAAGACCATCAATGCCGTTTGCAGTCCACATGGTGTGGAGAGAGCCAAGCAACCACATAAATGACTGTTACTTCTGCTTGGTGCCTCCTCTTTCCAGCGGAATAACGAAGCAAAAGAAGTCGAGCATAGTCTACCCAAACATTCTGTCTGTATTGAGACCAGTTCCAGATGGTGAGGGACTTCCTATTCCAGAACCTCCATCAGAATATTCTCTTGATTCATCTGATGAGGACAAGGGTGAGCCGACCTGTTCTTCTCCTGGTCTGTCAGCATGCAGTGACCCAGATTTTCACTGGGATGCATATCAACTCCACACAGAATAACACAGGAAGAACTAAATGACCTGGTTCATGATTTAGACTTATCTATGAACAAGGCAAAATTGCTAGGATCAAGACTCCAACAATGGAATCTTCTAGAAGATTACTTCATATCGAAAGCGCCACCAGCAGTTGGAGCCTTTCTTCAGAAAGGAAAGTAATCTGGTATTCTGTTCTGATTTTGAAAGCCTCATGAATGCCTTAAAAATCACTCATGACCCACAAGACTGGAGACTATTTATAGACTCTTTGAAACTGAGTCTGAAGGCTGTGCTTTTGAACAATAGAAACCGTCTTCCATCTATTCCAGTAGCGCATGCCATCCACATGAAAGAGACATATGATAACTTAAAGCATCTACTGACTTCCATTAACTATAAGAAGTATAGCTGGCACCTCTGTGGTGACTTGAAGGTAGTTGCCCTTTTAATGGGACAGCAGCAGGGATATATAAAATACATGTGTTTCTTATGTGAGTGGGATAGCCGAGCAAGGGATTGGCACTACTTGTGGAAGGAATGGAATCACAGACAAAATGTAACAGTTGGAGAGAAGAATATCCAGCACCCAGCTCTGGTTGAGGCTCACAAAATCCTGCTATCACCCCTTCACATCAAACTAGGTTTGATGAAAAACTTTGTGAAAGCCATGGACCGCACTTTGCCAGCTTTCCGATACCTGCATGAAAAATTCCCTCGACTCAGCAAAGCAAAGATTAAAGAGGGAGTTTTTGTGGGTCCTCAGATTCGAGAGCTCTTCGAAGATGACCGGTTTAACAACTTGCTGCAGGGTGATGCGAAACAAGCATGGAATGCTTTTCACCTAGTGTCAACAAACTTTCTCGGGAATGTTAGGGCAGAAAACTACAAGGAACTAGTAGAAGACATGCTGATGCAGTATCAAAAACTTGGCTACAATATGTCTCTAAAGATCCATTTCCTTGATTCCCATCTCAATTTCTTTCCTGACAACTGTGGAATGGTTAGTGATGAACAGGGCGAACGTTTTCACCAGGATATCGCAATGATGGAGCAAAGATACCAGGGAAAATGGTCCACTACAATGCTAGCTGACTACTGCTGGACACTCCCCAGAGAAGCTCCCGAACAGCTGTACAAGAGACAGGCGAAAAAATCTAAGAAGTAGTCTATGACTTGGTTTTTTACAGGTATTAACCGAAGGCCTATTATATTTACTATTGACATGCATTTCGTGATGTAAACATTAATTCTTGTAGATTACAAAAAACCTAGAGCCAGCTTTTCAATTTCACTGCCATATTCGTGTTCAGCATATAAAAACTGATAAGAAATGACTATTTTTATTTCAGTAACATGACCTTTGTAAAAATTTGTTGACCAGTGTAATGTGGGTGCACTTAATGCTCCACATAGAGGTATTGCTAAGTGCACCTGCACTAATTGCCACATTCGACAGTGTACCCCCACACTAATTGCAATGCATTCTCTATAGCCACACTCCACACATACCCTACCCAATCCCTGCCTCTTCATGCAATGGGCAATTAATGTGCATTTTTGCAGCCAGTAGCTGTCATGTGCACATGGTAACAGTATGCGCTATTATCGATCATTAAATGATCATTAATCACTTAGTGGACTTTAATAAAAGAACCCCTAAACTTATGAACATACAGCTTATTTATCCAACCTGGTTGGAGGCATTCCTCAGGAAAGGGTTTGAGCAGGATTTGCACTTATACATATAGGGCCCGATATTCAAAGGGCATTTACACGTTTTACAGCCCAGTAAACCATGTAAATGCCTTAAACGGGAATATTCAATGGCACCTACACTGTTAGTGCTGTTGAATATCCCCTATGTGCTCTGATGCTATCTGGTTAGCATCGGGATGTGTCAGGGGTGTTTTGGGGCGGAGCGGAGGCGGGAAGTACAGATAATTGGGTAGCGGCGATAATGTACATGGCTAGAACTAGGCAAGATTTTGGCTTGCTTAGTTTTAGCTGCAGATGCTAACTGGGTAGTGGTGCAATATCTCTGCTACCCGGTTAGACTCGGCAGCTCCAGGACTTTTGCTATTACCCCAGATATTCAATGCTATCACCACATCATTGAATATCTGGGTTTAGGGGTCACTGGGCAGGGTTATGTGCCAATGCAGCGCAGAGCCCACCCAAATGAATATTGGGCCCATGATTTATAAAATATACTTATAAGGGTATTGAATAAAAAGCAAAATGTGTGTCTTCTCAAGAGCAAGGCAAAATTGCGTGTATGGTTTTTAAAAGGGCTAGTACACACATAGTTTCTCTTTTTAAATTGGTGTAACTTCTGTGTCTTCTTGCTGCACAAGTTAGATGGTCTGTTGAAAAATAATTCTTCCTGTATATCATGTTCTGAAAGCATATTTTCCATATTTGGACAGGATTGAGGATGCCATCTAGGGCTTGGTGAATCCAGGCAGGGTCCCATGGAATGTTTACTCTGGCCCCTTTAACAAGGATCTCCAGGAACACTGGACCAGATGTTATTAGTACAATACTCCTGGGAAGCAGAATAATGAATTAGATGTAATACAGCTAACTGATGAACTAAAGAGAAGCAAATCATCTGGACTAGATGGTATACATCCCAGGGTGCTGAAAGAACTAAAATATGAGATTGTAGATCTGCTATTAGTAATCTGTGAAATATCATTAAAATCATCTGCAGTACCAGAAGACTGGAGAGTGGCCAATATAATGCCAATTTTTTAAAGGGTTCCGGGGTCATTCAGGAAACTACAGACCAATGAGCCTGACCTCAGTCAGCCAAAATGGTGAAATCCAGTATAAAGAACAAAATCACTAAGGGGATCATTTTGAACGATGAATAGCCGGGATGTATGCCCCTATTCCCTGCCAAAATCTTCCCCCATATACATAGAAGATGTACAGGAAGCTCTTGATGGGAGCGTAGCAATGGGGAGGAGAGTGGGCAGGCTGGGGGTGGGGCACACAATGCAGATGTACAGGGCCAATTCCACTCATGGCCCTGTACGTCCAGGTTCACCAGGATTGGGGGACTTATTCTACCTCGGAGATAGAATAAGTCTCCCTGGCATCAGAAGATGGTACCATCAGGCCACCACAACCTTGGAGGGCCCGACCGAGGGGACGGGTGGCAGGGAACAGGGCATTTTGTATGGTGCAGGCGATCGGGGCTGCTGCATGGAGCTGCAGTGCCATGGCAATGGGATGCTACAGCACTATAGCTCCATGCAGGAGCCAAGCTGAGTTAGTCGGGCAGGGCTCTGGACATCCAGGGTGCTGGAATTGGTGCACAACCTGGACGTCCAGGTCCTATACCACAATTCTGCTTCCATGGGGACATCTAGCCCCTCACTGGAGCAGAATCAGATGCATCTCTGGGCCATCCAAATTTCTGAATGTTCAGACGGCCCGGATGTGCACCTTCGGACTTGGCCTCTAAACATGTAGACAATGATCATTTAATGTCAGAAAGCAAACATCGATTTAGTCAAAGACAGTCTTATCTCATCAGTCTCTCATATTGTTTTGAAGCTGTGAATAAACAGGTAGATAAAGGTGAGTCGGTTGATGTGGAGTCCGATTCAGCAAGAGGCACATCTGGGCCATCTGGACAGCCCCGAGCAGGACAGGCCCATTAGGACCGCTATCCACCTTACAGAATCAGGGTCATAGTGTATCTCGATTTTCAGAAAGCTTTTGACAAAGTCCCTCATGAGAGACTCTTGGGGAAAATAAAAACCATGGAATAGGAGGCAATATACTAATGTGGATTAGGAACTGGTTTAAAGATAGAAAACGGACAGTAGGACTAATGGCCAATTTTCTCAATGGAGAAAGGTGAAAAGTGGAGTACCCCAGGGATCTGTGCTGGGCCCATTGTTTTTTACTGTAACATATTTATAAATGATCTGGAAATGGGAATAACGAGTGAGGTGATCAAATTTGCAGATGACACCAAATTATTCAGAGGTTAAATCACAAGAGGATTGTAAAAAATTGCAAGAGTACCTTGATGAATCGAGAGACTGGGTATACAAATGGCAGATGACATTTAATGTAGACAAGTGCAGTTATGCTCTTGGGGAAGAACAATCCAAATTATGCTTACACGATGTAAGATTCCACATAAGGAATCACCACTCGGGAAATGGATTTAGGCGTCATCGTGGATAATACATTGAAACCCTCTGACCAGTGTGCAAAAGCAAGTAAGCAAATAGAATGCTAGGAATCATAAAGAAAGGAATGGAGAATAAAACTAAGGATATTATAATGCATCTGTATTGCTCCATAGTGCAACTGCACCTTGAATATTGTGTGCAATTCTGGTCACCATATCGTAAAAAGGATATAGCATAATTAGAAAAGGTACAGAGAAGAGCAACAAAAATGGTAAAGGGAATGGTAGGATATCACTATGTGAAACGGCTTAAAAGATTGGGGTTCTTCAACTTGGAAAAAAATGGCTGAGGTGAAATATGATACGAGTAGAGATCTATAAAATAATGAATGGAATAGAGTGGGTAAATGTCAATCGGTTGTTTACCCCTTCAAAAAGTAGAAAAACTAAGGGTTATGTTTACTAAGTGGAGCTCTGATATTGCATGGAAGCTGCTACCACTGTTTAGTAAACATACCCCTAAGAGTCACACAATGAAGTAATAATATAACACATTTAAGACTAAACGGAGAATCTTTATCTTTCTTTATCTGTATCTTTATTGGCATTTGATATACCGCCCACATTGAAACATAAGGGCGGTTTACAATAAATTCAAAAAATACAATAACAACGCTGCAGAAAAAGAAAGGAACACCATATGTTAATAGAAAAGAGGAGGAAGGGTAGCAAGTAGATCAAGAGTAAATGACACAGAAGGA
The DNA here is from genome assembly GCA_033557465.1 of Ichthyophis bannanicus. NCBI lineage: Eukaryota > Metazoa > Chordata > Amphibia > Gymnophiona > Ichthyophiidae > Ichthyophis > Ichthyophis bannanicus. The sequence goes on along the minus strand of CM066038.1, from coordinate 388,502,398 downwards.
CACAGTCTACAGAGAGTCAGTAGATGAGGGATTAAAAGCCTGCTGAAACAGGTGTTTTGAGTAATGTTTTAAATGTTTGGTAGGTGGGTTCTAAACAGAGTGAAGGGGGCAAGGTGTTCCATAGTGCTGGGCTGAGAAAAAAGAACGCAGCATGTCATGTCTGTTCAAGGTGAGCTTGAGAGGGGGGTGGAAGGAAGAGCCGATTAGCATGGAGCGAACAGAATTGACGATGAGGTGTATGCAAAATAAGATTGGCAAGATACTGTGGTGTTGAAGTGTAGAGTGCCCGGTGAGTAAGAATCAGGAATTTGTATTGAAATCAAAACTGAAATGGTAACCAATGAAGATGGAGTAGGAGAGTGGTAATGTGATCTGACCGCCTGGCATGAGTGGCAAGACGCACAGCTGTGTTCTGGAGCAATTGCAAGCGTTGGAGATGATAACGTGATTGGTCAGAGCTACATTACAATAATCTAGTCTATGCATGATGAGAGCAAGCAGTAAGGTAATGATGGATGATGGAGGAAGCAATGAACGGACAGCTCTGATCTGTTTGAGTGCGCAGATAGAGTGGTGTGTGAGGACAGACAGATGTTCGTGAAATGAAAGAGAAGAGTCTAAGGTAACACCCAGATAGTGAAAGGAGGAGACCAAAGGAATAGTAGATGAAGCAAGCTGAGGAGCAACAGTAGGACATGAAGAGCTCAAGGACACCCACATGGCAGATGATTTTGAGGGATTCACATGGAGAAAATTAGAAGACAGCCAAGACTCAACATGGGAAAGACAGTCATTAAGAGATGAGATATTCACATCTACAGGTGATGAGTGAAAGAGGAGAACAATGTTGTCTGCATATAGGTATGTGGAGACCGGGAATTGTTGAATTAGTAAGGGAAAAGGGGTGAGAAAGATATTAAAAGCAGTGGTGAGAGAACAGAGCCCTGTGGGACCCCACAGCTAAGTGGAACAGAGGGGGAAGATTGCTTATTAGAGCAGACAGAGAAGGTGCACAAAGTAAGAAAAGAACGAAACCATTGTAAGACAGTGCCCCGAAGACCAGGATTGTAGAGACGAGAAAGGAGGGTTCTGTGGTCCACAAGATCAAATGCTGATGATAACTCTAGTGAAACAAGCAAAATTATGTCTCCCCGATCATGTGCGGTATGAATTTCATTCAGAAGGGCAAGAAGTACCATCTCCGTACTATGTCCTGCACGGAATCTGGACTGACGTGGGTGTAAAGTGTTGGTAGCTTTGATATGAGATGTTAGTTGCAGAAATATTATGCGCTCTAATATTTTTGACAGAAAGGGGAGGTTTGAAACCGGGTGCCAGTGGGACAAAACAGAAGGATCGAGTGAAGACTGCTTGAGTAGGGGACGGACAATGGCAGATTTCCAGGGAGTAGGAAAGATTCCTGAAGATAGGCTGGAATTTAAAATGGTTAATATGGTAGGTAATAGTTGCAAGGCGGTGCGGACAAACAGCCGGAAGGGATAGGGTCCAGTGCACAGGTGGTTTTCCTAACACTGGACAGAATCTTGTATAGCTCAGTAGAAGTAATGGGATGGAACAGAGACCAGGTATGAGCCAGAGCCTTGTTCGGGCTGGAGGAAGATAAGTCAACCAGATTAGGAGGAGAGGCAGGAGGTGATAGGGGCGATGGTGGTGGAATAGAAAAGGCAGAGTGCACGTTTTGAATCTTCTCGCAGAAAAAAGTAGCCAATGCGACTGGATCTGGTGCTATAGTCGGTGTGGAAGAGTGAGGGGGTCACAGTAGAAAGCTTGCAGAGAATAGCAAATAGTTGTTTAGAGGAGTTGGGAGCTTCAGAAATTTCAGAGGAGTAGTGGGAGCATTTAGCAGATTGGACTGCTGAGCGATAACTGGAATATAACTGTTTGAACCGAGAAAGAGAGTCCGAAGTAGGATGTTTAAGCCATATCTTTTCAGCCCTCCGAAGCTGCGATCTATGCAGACGCAGATCAGGGCTATACCAGGGAGAATGGGCTTGTCTAGATGAGGAGGGAGTGAGACGGAGAGGAGCTACAGAATCCAAAGCGGTATGAAGAGTCGAATTCCAGGTCTTGACCTGTGCATTGGGTGAGTAGAGGGCAAAGTCTGTGGGGAATAAGGACTGAGCAGCGGGAAAGGACTGAAGGGTTGCAGGAGTGATGCATCACCTGAGACATAGAGGAGGCGGAGGATCAGCGGGACCTGCCTTGACAGCAGGGTGCGGAAGGGAAGCAGTGAAGAGGATACAATAATGATCTGACCAGGGAACAGCATATTTAGGGACAGTTGAGAGAGAGAGAAGAGAACCAGGAGTGGTGAGGATCAGGTCAAGAGTGTGACCTGCACTGTGGGTAGGGAATGTAACTTAATGAATAATCAAACTGTTAGCATAGCTGGGTTTAAAAGAGGTTTGGACAATTTTCTAGGCAGAAAAGTCCATAAACCATTATTAATGAGGACTGGGGAAATCTACTGCTTACCAAGACAAGAAGCATAGCATCTGTGTACCTTTGGGGAACCTGACCGGTTCCTGTAACATGGATTGACCACTATTGAAAACAGCATACTAGGCTTGATGGACCCAGCATCAGAGGCATACCAAGGGTGGGGCAGTGGGTGTGGCCCACTCTGGGTGCTAGCTGGGAGGCAGATACACCTCCAATGAGCCCCATGGAGGCAACATGGAAAACTTACCCTCAATCTGATTTGCCACAGTCCCTCGCGCTGCAGGGTCCAGCTGCTCTGCTCTCCTAGCTTAGGATCAGGCATAAATATTAGTACATAAAATATGCACTCATGAGAGGCGGAGCCTGGTTTCTGATCAAGATGGACGTGTAAGAGCTGTACTCCAGAGGGCAATAGACAAGAATCCTGACTTCTGCAATCTTTAATTAAGTAATTCCTACCTACTTTAATACCATTCAATCCCAGATATGTCTGGTCCCAAACAGACACGGCTGGATTACCAAGTATCTCAAAATGCTAGTGCAAAGAGAACCTAGATGGAAACTCTCTCACCTCACAAGATGGTGGTCATCCGAGATTGTCCTGAGACCTTGCAGGAGATCCTAGCTGAGATTCGGGCAGTCAAAGACTTGGTCAAAGCTAATGGACAATCGCTATGTGCAATGCAGAAAGATATCAACACTTTGCGAGCTTCTTTGGAGTCAAACATGGCTTGTTTGGAGAAGGTAGAGAAGGTGGTGGCTTCACATGGGGAAACGCTTGAGGCCTTTGAGAAGCAGGCCAAGTTGATACTTTCATTACAAAGAGAGGTGGAAGACGGTAATAATCATTCTCGGAGGAATAACATAAGAATAATAGGAGTTCCTGAGGGAGCAGAGGGCCCTGACATGGTGTCCTTTTTGCAGGCCATTTATTCCAGGTGTGTTAAAGTTGCAGTATGCTATGCCATTCGAGATCAAGCGCGCCCATAGAGTGCCTACTCAGTCCGTAGTCACGGACAAGTGTCCACGCCCAATCATCTTGAAAGTTTTACACTTTCAGCAAGTATTGCAAATAATGGGAGCAGCCAGAGCACTTTCAACGTTGGAATATCAGGGACATAAACTCCTGTTCTTCCCGGACTTCGCAAAGGCAACGGTGGATCGGGACAGAGTTTTCTGGCGCTGCATCCACGCTTGATGCAACTGCAGGCCCATTTTGGACTGCTCTATGCTGCCTGCATGAGAGTCACGCTGCATAACCAGACCAAGACTTTTGATGATCCCTGGGAGTTGTGTGCATTTCTGGAGGATAAGTGAAAGTCATTTTGCAGCTTTTATTCGCTACAGTTCTATGGCGCTTGCCATCATGGGTGTTTTAACTGGCCTGAGGTCATGTAAAGGTGACTTATCCACACAGAAGTGACATTTACCCATGTAACTTTACTATATACTGGGACATCCATTCTGTTTTCTGTTGAAGGAACTCCAGGGTGCTATCCTGGTTAAGATGTTTCTTTTGTTTCGCTTTCTCTCTTCTTTTATGTTTTATGTTGTTTGTTTGTGACATAGAAGTGCGGAAGTATTAGGTCATTTTGCCCTCTGTGTCTGTCTTGTGGGCTCACCCGCTTAGTTTTGTGTGTTATATAGCCCCCTTGGGTTTAGGTAATTTTGGGGAGATGTTTTTCAGAATTAGGTGTTCTTATTCTGAGTGATCATATGATAGGGCCCGGGCTAAACTGTGTTTCTTTTGTTGGGTTTTCTTCTTTGGGCTGTAGGTGCAGCTAACAATTTGAGGGCGCTTAAGAAGCTGTTCTACAATGTAAACGCAAATGGTGGAACACTTGTACGTATGCTACCTATATGTGCAAATACCAGGGTGTGGTAGTTCCCTTACATCCTCCTCTTTTCTTAAGTGGAAATTCCTACAGAATTTACATCTCTAAAGCACGGTATGAGATATCGCAAGGGGTTAGTAGACAAACCGCCTCATCTCCTATGTAGTGGGGTGGTTGCTCTCATATAGCCCTTATTGGCCTCGCAGGCTTGTAGATGTTTTGCGTTTCTTTTATATAGCCCCTGATGATCATATGATGATGGAAGGGACAGGGTGGGGAGGGCTGTGTTTAGTCTTTTCTTATCTCGTGTTAAAGAGAAGAATTGTGTATTTCATTTAAAAATAATGCATTCATATTGTGAATTTAACTATGCTCCTCATTTGAATATGTCTACTCTAAAATCATGATCCAGGACTTGCCTAATTGCAACACATTAATATACACAAAAAAAACTTTAAAAAAATTACCTACATAATTACATATAAATTATGAGGTCAGTATTCAGTTGCATGATTAATGTACGATTCAAAAAGTATGACTTAGGTCATACAGTGCATTTGCTTAACCACCGTCACATCTATGGACATCAAGATGGTGCACAGATTTATCAAACATTATTGAAGAAATAGGAAGCAGTATATTCAGCAACACTATCCATGTAAGTAGTGTCACTGAATATCCATTGAAACCTGAATATATATGAGAGAAATTTGCTTGCAATGGAAGCAGTACATGCAGATCTCTCTCATGAATATTCATTGTGGATATCCTGAAAACCTGACTGGCTCAGGTTCTCCCAGGACAAGCTTGGGAACCACTACCATAGACAGCAGTCGACTTTTAACTTTCCTTTCTTCATAGCTTATGCTCCTTGGTGCTTATCCTGTTTTTTGAATTCTGTCAATGTTTTGTCCTCTACAATTTATACTAGAAGGCTATCACATATGTGTAGCTCTTTTAATGAAGAAATGTTTTTTGATATTATTTCTGAATATCTAATTTTAAAGCATCAGAGCTTTCTTTGCACTGAAGGTTTGATTCTTATGATTTATACCGTTAAAGTATTATAGTTTCTCTATCATACCTTATCCCTCACTAGAATATAACTATTTAGGTCCTTAAGTCCCCTTTCAAAGGGCTTTTGTTTGCAGATTGTATACCATTTTAAGAGTTCTTTTCAAGATTATCCCATTCTATTTATATTATTTCAAACTTACTATCTCTAGTATTGCAATCTCAAAAGCAACACTCATTTGGCATGAAACTACTTCAAGATTGCTGTCAAAAACTATAAGTGAGATGGTTGACCTGCATCAATCTCGAGAAATAGTTCTGGTGATCAGGCAACTCCTAATTTGCTTCCAAGGTAAAATTAGAGGTTTCCATTAAGCCTGAGAAATTTGAGATAGATCAAAAAGTTTCACTTTCAATGTGAGATGGTTTAGATTCATTTTGAAAACCATGCAATAATCTGAGATAGACCAGCCTAATTCCAAATTGTATTCAAACAAAGCAATAGTCAATAATCTTACTAGGGATGTGTAAAGGCAAAAAGTTTGCTTTGTTTTCAGAAACATTGGCTTTACCCAAATTTTTATTAATATATTTGTTTCCAATTTGTCTTAAAATAATTTTAACTCCTATTAGAACATTTTAATGCATGAAAATCAATTGTTTGCATATTGATTCATAATCTAATGCACATTAGATCCATTTTACATGCATTAACATTTTTAAGGTGCCTTAACAAACTGAATGCAAACAAGTGAATTAAAACACTATGGGGGTCATTCCGATCCTCGTTTAGCGGGTCTGTACATCCGGTCACTATGCTGCAATTCTGCTCCTACGGGGACATCTAGACCCTGCGAGAGGAGAATCAAATGCATCCCTGGGTGGTCTGGAAGTCTGGACATCTCGATAGCCCAAGAATACACAACTTAGAAATGGCCTCTATGGGAGTTATTTTAAAAACCCTATTTGGATGTCTGAAAATGGGTACATAGACATCCAAATCACACAGACACCCCCCTGAAGCCATCTTAAAAGCTAGTTCTATGATAGGCTCCAGAGCAAAGACATCCACTATTGCCAAGGGGTGTGACAGAGACATGACTGGGGCTTTCTGGGCAAGGTGGACATGGGCACCCGATTTCAGAAATGGCAAGCACATCATTACCTACTAGCAAAACCATCCATGTCTATTCCTGCTCCATGGCACAAATAGGCATCAACAAAACTCTCATTCTGTGATCAAAATACCTGGGGGGCATCGAGAAGAAGGTACTCTGGTATCCTCTTGTATTTTTCATGATGATAACAAAGGCTGCAGGGAAAGGAGGGCACTTGTTTTCAGCTCATCATGCTAATGCGCATCCCCACACGCAAAATAGCTTGCATAGATGTCCATCCAGCATAGCATAGATGTTCCCACCCCAAGTTTTTGTAGTGGGATGTCTATATGGCCACCTGCATAGCTGTCCATATAAGGGATGTCAGAGTTTCTAAAATTAGGCTAAAACTTAAACATCCCCAGCATTCTTTCAGATTATTTTGCCCTGGACATCCCAGATTGTACCTGGACATCCTTTCTAAAATGCCACTTCATGCATTAATGACACATCTTTATGCAGCTACCCTTCTCAATTGTGATAATGCTTATTGCATATGTTGCTATCTCAATATTATGGAGGTTGTTTTTCATGAGAAAAAAAAGTCTGGCTCTCATTTCAAGAGTACTGTTGCCAGTCTAAAATTTCTAGTGTGTAGTTGAAATCTGAACTGCTTTATGAATCAATTAACACTACTTATGGAGAGTAAAGGTGGAAAATCAACTGTTGATGGTGATGAAATTCTTTAAACACTCTGTGATCCTCAATATGTGTTTCTTGTCTGTCCTCAGTGGTTGGCGATATCACTTTGTGGAACAGCTGTGGCATGTAATGTTAACACCAAAGAAGAAGAAACACATCTGTTATTAGGCTGCTATTATTAGGCTGCTATTAATCTTAGTAGACCATAGGGGAATTCTGTTATAACTTTGTTTCTTGATGCTATTTCTTCATATTTTGTAGCATTCTAGCTTGTATAGCACTATAACTGTATTGATACTTTATATCGGGATTCAAATTTATTATGAATTCACCATACCCCTTATGTTTATAACTTAGTGGTTGGGGCAGTGGACTAGAAGCAGGGAAACTGGTGTTCAAATCCCATTGATGATCCTTTTTAAAGGTACAAACTCAGGACCCGTATTAGATCGGCTAGCCACCACCACTGAACTTTAAAGCCGTATATTCAATGCTGGGGCCATATCTGGGCTCAGGCATTGAATATCTTCTTTGCCCAGATTGCTGCAAAGCTAACCAGGCAACAACAATATTCAGTCACTGCCTGGTTAACTTCTGCAGCAAACATTAGGCCAGTCTTTCCTGTACCTGACTTTTTCTACATGTAGCTAACCGGTTAGCGATGCCCCGGAACCATGTTAGTGCTGCTGAATATCCCACTTAGCAGCATTTACACAGTTTGAAGGTCTGCAAACCGTGTAAATGCCTTTGATTATTGGGCCTTTAGATTATAAGCCCTCTGGAGACAGGAAAATACTTACTGTACCTGAATATAACTTGTCTTACATGACTATTGGAAAGGCATGAGCTAAACAGGACTAATAAAAGCAACTGCTGTATATGGTAATGGTTTATTAGTATTTATTTTACCATCTTTGAAAAAACAGTCAAAGCAGTTCTTCAGGGCAGAAGGAAGATTTAGAAACTAACAAATCATCCTTTCCTTCAGCCTCATAGAAGGTCATTTAATAAAATGGGGGCAACGTTTAAAGCCAAATGCCCCTATTTTAAGCCTATTTTGTAAACAAAAGTAGGTGCCTGCTTTTTTTTTTTTAAATAAAAAACTGGCATGGGCAGCCAAAAATGTGCCTTTGCTTAAGGTGCACTTACACAAGCCCAGGGGCTGGGGTTAATACCTGTGCCTAGATTTATGTTCCACCCATACTCTGCCCATGTGCATCCTGTAGTGAAAGTATACTGTACCCCATCGGATCTACTCATATACATAGAACTCACTATAAAAGATGTCATTTACATGGGTAAGTGCCCACTTACATCTGTAACTTACTAAAATACCAAGCTATATGAACATCCTTGCCACTGAAATCTAGACAGCTCCTTATAAAATGACCCCCGTAAAGGGAGTTCAGTGCCGAAGGGAGTTCAGGCCACTGAGTGGCAGTTGCAACCCAAAATAAAAATCAAGTTAAATGTATAACCAGTTTGATACTGTTCTATGTAACTTGTTAGTTCCAATGTAAACTGCCCCTGGTCTTTGGAAGGGGTGGTATAGAAAAACATTTCCAAATAAATAAATAAATAAAATAGAACGAGCATAAACTTCACGGAGTAGTAGTTACAACCCTAAGCAACTTGCCGGATAGACTAGATGGGCCATGCTGGTCTTTATCTGCTGTGATTTTGTATGTTATTATGTCAAGTAGATTGACAGATATATGAAAATCTGATCAGTCATTCAATCAACATTGTCTGCCCTACCCTTGTTACTTTGAGTTGTTGACTGCTGTTCCATGCAGGTTACCCCCATGCTATGCTTTTTTGAAGTATGAAAATCATTTAAGTTATGCTTTGAGAAGAGATGTTCTTCTTTCTATATAGGGAAACTGTGGACCCGATATTAAAAAAAAAAGCTGAGCTCCTAAATTTAGGATACTAAGTTAGGCTCCAATACTTATGCCGTATTTTCAGCCACACTTAGGAACCTACGTTTTCCGCTGAAAATTCATCCCAATTTAGGATCTTAAAATGTATGCTTCTAAATGTACGCCTGCCATTACTTTGCTTAGATTTATGAGCCTAATTTAGGTGTCTAATGCTCAAAATCAGTGCTAAGCTCCTACATTCTTTTCCCCACCCTAAACCTCTCCCATTGTCACCCACTAAATTTTGGAATTTAGTGAAATTGTAAGAAAATATTTAGGTGCTTAGTCCTAGTAAAGTTTTCAAAAAGGCTAATTTAGGAGTGTAACTCTCAAAGTTGGGAGCATAAATCCTTGGACTATCGAGCCCTTTGTATTTATCCCATGCTTTTTTGAATTCCATCACCGTTTTGGTCCCTACCACCTTTAGTGAGAAGACATTCCAGGCATCCACTTCCCTTTCCATGAAAAACTATTTCATGATATTGCTTTTAAATTTTCCTCCTTTCAGCTTCATTTCATGTTGTCTAGTTTTATAGCTTCTATGTCTTTGGAAAATATTTTGTTTGCTCATTAATACCTTTCAAGTATTTACAGTAAACATCTGTATCATATCTCCCCTTCACTCCTTTCCTTTAGGCTAAACATATAAAAGTCTCCAAGCCTTTTCTCATATGGATTCTGGTGCAAACCCCATACCATTTTTTCTTTAAATCTCTTTATATCTTTAGCAAGATACAGCCTCTAACACTGAATTTAGTACTCTGAAAGAAGTTTCACCAATGATCTGTACAGGGGCATTATTACCTCCTCCTACTTTCGACTGGTTATGCCCCTCTATGCAGCCTAATATTCTTCTGGCTTTGGCCACTGTCTTGTCATATTGTTTCATAACCTTGAGATCTTCAGACACTATCACCCCAAGGTCTCTCCTGGTCTGTGCACATCATTTTCTTCTTCCCTATCACATACTGTTCTTTTGGATTTCTGCACCCCTAATGTATCACTTTGCACTTCTTCACATTAAATCTTAACTGCCGATCATTAGACCATTTAAATTTTTATAGATCATTTTTCATGTTGTCAACTCCCTTCTACTCTGTTGTGAAACTTCATGTCATCCGCAAAAAGGCAAACTTTTCCTTCTAACCCTTTGGCAATATCACTTACAAAGATAATGAACAGGACTGATTCCCCTTGAGGCATACCACTACTCAACTTGTATGGATGGAAGTTCCATCTTCTCTTTCCAAGATGACCCATATTGCTTCCTCCTTCCCCCAAAGCCCCTACATTTTGATTGATTTAATGTTGGTTTTCACTTAAAGAGCTACTTTGCCAAACTTTCAGCAACTCTGTCCCATTTATGGGGCTTATTGAACCATGCTCCATAACAGCAACAACATCTAAGTCTTCCTCTACCATTAGGCTTGCAGATGTGGAACTTTGTTTCCTAGACTGTGAGTGCTTGTGTTCATTGCTTTACAGTTATTATTGGTTAACTCTTATTATCTTTACAGCCTTTTGCCTAGTCTCCTACTTCATTGTTGAAAAATAAGTTGTTAAGATGGTTTATTTTTTTCTTTTGGTGGGAGGTTTCCCCATTGCTGTATTGCTTTTGATTGGAATGACATCCTGAACTCATCAGCTTTCACAATCCACCTCCATCTTTTAGTTTAAATGCTTAGTAATAATTTGTTGTTATTGTTAAGTGCTATCAAGTTGGTGCCAAATCATTGTGACCTTCTGGACAGTTGTCCTATACTGTGTTTGGTCTGCATTCAAGTGGCTAATTGTTGATAGAGTAGCATAAATAGCTACTTTATTGTATCAATCCATCTCATTACTGCTCTTTCTTTTTTGCATTCACCATCAAACTTGATAAGCATGTTTTTTTTCTCTAATGATCTCTCGCTTCGCATAATGTGTCCAAAGTATGAAAGTTGAAGTTCTGTCATCTGAGCTTCTAAAGAAAGCTTAGGTTTGATCTCTAGTACCAACTGGTTTGTACTTTGGGCAGTCTATGGTATACACAATATTCCTTTCCAGCACCATAATTCAAAGGTATTGATTTTCTTCCTGTCTTTTTCATTATACAACTTTTGCATTCACAAGATGTTATTGAAAATACCATGGCTTGGACAAGTCCGATTTTTGTGTGGAGAGAATCTTGTATAGGTCTTTCATAGCCATTTTGCATGAGATATTATATAATTATCTCTGCTTGTCATTTCTTTATTGATTATTGATCCAAGCAGGTTTATTTAATAGAATAAGGCCCCAATAAGTGAGTGGCAATGTGCGTTGTTTGCATGAGATATTATAGAATTACCCTAATGTTATCTGATGTGAGCCATCATTAATATATAGTCTTTTGCTTTTCCATAAACTGCCCAAGCCTCCAAGATATCCAACTACTTTATTTGTTTTATTTCTTTCCCCTCAAAGACCCATATATTATACAACCCAACATTATCAAAATACACTGTACAATAAAAACAATCAAGCAGCATAATAGAAAATAACAGCAGCTATGGAGCTACCTGACTGAAGACTGAAAGACCGAACACAGTTTAGCACAACTATCAAGAGGGTCTCCACGAGCTGACACTGACTTGACGGCACTTAACAACAATAGAAAATAATAGAAAACCAGTCCAATGCTAGCAATATTAAACAGTACAACAATAAATGTACTACACTCAATTTCAAACAACTAAAAAGAACCCAAGTAAATATTTTACACAGAAGAACAATAAATAAATAAAATCCCTAAAAATATACAATATATTATAATAACTGATTCTTTAATAGTTTTCCTAGAAATAATGGGCCTGACATTCACCTGGACAGGGCTAAGCACCATAGCCACTTAGTCCTGCCCGCTGACCCCTTAACCCTGTATATTCACTTCCATGGCAACAGAAATGGGTATCCTCGCCTATCTTATAGGTGCCGAGCACTAACCATGCAACTTCCAATATCGGTGTTGCACAGTTAACATCAGTCTCTACCTCCGCTCTTCCCTGGAATGCCTCTAGCACACCCTTATGCTAGCCGGCTAGCATAGGGGTGTATAGGGGACTTAGTTGTGAATATTCAATGGCACTATCGGTGTAAGTGCCGTCAAATATCCGGCTAGCAGGCATTTACACAGATAACTGGCTGTTAACCATGTAAATTCCCTTTAAATATTGGGCCCAGCAAGTTATTTATTTATTTATCAGTTTTTATATACCGCTCTATCCTTCACTCAGAATGGTTTACATTATAACATTAAACTTATACAGACAAAAAGTGAGAGATCACTATTGACTGCTATATTAAACATAGGTAAACATGGCAAACATATTTATAAACCTTTAAGCTTGCAAACTATATACAAACAGTGTGTATTATAAGGTAGTCTGTTGGGATGTCATGTGACCAATGCTTTTGTGTGGTTTAAGTGATGTGTCCAAAGTGTTCGGTGTAAAAGTGAGTCTTTAGTTTTTTGCAGAAGTCCTTGATGTCCGCAGTTGATCTGATATCTTCTGGTAGGGTGTCCTAAATTGCTGGGGCAAAGAAAGAGAGTGCTCTAGTAGAGGTAGTTTGGTTAGATTTCTCGTATTCTTGAGGGGTGATGATTAGATTCTTATTGCTTGTTCTCCTGGGGCAGTTGCTGTTGTCTTGGTTGATTAGTTTCTGTAGAATGTTTGCAGAGGATTTGTGTATAATCTTAAAGATTATCAGTATTGTTTTGTACTTGGCGCGGGAGTGTATTGGGAGCCGGTATAATTGGTTTAGTATGGGGATGATGCGTTCTTGTTTGTGGATACTGGTGAGTATACGTGAGGCTGTATTTTGTGCCAATTACAAGGGATGAATAGAACTTTTTGGTAAACCTTGGTAAATAGTGTTGCAGTAATCTAAGGTCAGTGTGACAATTGCTTGAAAGATGGTGTGAAACAGGTCATGGCTGAGTAACAGTTTCACAGTCTTGAGAAGCTTCATTTTATGGTAGGCATTTACAGTTGTTTTCTTTATTTGGGTCTGTAACGTGAAGTTTTGGTCTAAGATGACGCCAAGATACTTGATCTCGCTTTGTACTTTGATGGTGTGATGTGATAGGCAGATTTCTTGTGGGGGTGTGAATGATGTGTCTCTGGTGATAACTAATGCCTCTGTTTTGTTGAAGTTTACTTCTAGGTTCTTAGTGTCTAGCCAGCTGATCATTTCTTCCACACAGCTTGTTATGGGTTGGATGTCCAGGTTTTTAATGTTGATTGAAGCGAAGATAATTATATCATCTGCGTATATTCTGTATTGCAGGATATGGTGCCAGATTATGTTACAGATGGTTTGAATGTAGATATTGAAAACCATGAATGAGATTGATGATCCTTGGGGGATGCCTTGGGTTATAATAAAGGGGGATGACTTGTGCTTGCCACATTTTACTTGTTTCTGCCTGTTGCTGAAATAAGACTGGAACCATTTTAGTGTTGTGCCATGTATACCAATTTCCTGAAGGTGGCACAATAAGATATTATGAGATACTGTATCAAATGCAGCTGATATATCCATGAATATGAGAAGGAATCTGGCTTTGATATTGTCAATTCCCCTAATGACGGTGTCCAGAAGTGAGGTTAGTAATGTTTCAACGTTGTGGTTGGATTTAAAGCCATGCTGGTGGAAGTCCAGGGGAATGTATAGGTCAAGGTGGTCCTGTAGTTGTCTCCATAATTTTCATCATGAGAGCTAGCCTGGATATAAGGCAGTAGGATTTAGGATAGGATTTGTTGAGTGATGGGTTTTTAGTATTGGTCATATGGAAGTATGCTTGATCGCATTTGGCATATATCCTTGGTTGAGGGCGGTTATCACTGTCTTGTATATAAATGGTATTAAATGGTTAATTTTATAGATGCATGGGTATATAAACAGAATGTCTATAATTTGCATGAATGGTGAATTTTCAAATGAAATTATATGTGTAAATCTGCTTTAAAAATTATCCCATGAGATTTACACAATGATATTTGCACCTGTTTTTTTGCACACAAAGGTTTCTGGGGGTCATTCTACATGCATAGAAACAGAGAAAACTACAGATAAAGACCACAAGTCCTATATAGTCTGCCCATCCACGATAGCTATTAAGTTCTGCAATTTCTTCCTCTACCTCAGAGATCCTGGGTATTTGTGCCATGCTTTATTTAATTCAGATAGCAGTCCTCATCTCCTCTACCTCTGTTCCATGCATCCACCACCTTTTCTATAAAGAAATATTTCATCAGATTACTTCTGAATCTATCCCCTTTTGCCTTCTCCTATGACCCCTCATTCCAGAGCTTCCTTTCAAATGGAAAGGGGCCATCTCTGCATTTATACCATGGAGGTATTTAAATGTCTGTGTTATATCACCTCTCTCTTGCCTTTCTTCAAAAGTATATAGGGGTGACCCAAGAGTGATGTGGAGCCATGAGTAGAGACTCATTGTGGGACCTCATTTGCATAGCCACTGGACCTCATTTGCATACATTTATTTTATTTTAAAATGTATATGTTGCCCATCTAAAAATTTTAGACGGCTTTCAAAGGAACCCTTCATAAGCCTCCTTTTTGGCCTGGCAATGACTTAGGGGCATGTTACTAAATATTAATGTGCGTTAAGTGTCACTGCGCTAATAGAAATAAATGGGTGTTGCTGCATTTAGCGCACATTAACATTTGTGAATGTGCATTAACTTTTAGTAGACATGCCTCTTAATGAGTGTCTCAATACCATTTGCATGGGCAGTGAGGATAAAGAGACTACCAGATTTATACACTACTATACTACAGTGTCAACTGCCAGGCACCTTAGGAAGTACTACACACCCTGCTCATTTAGAATCTATAAATCCCGGCGGATCCCAGGAGAGGGGATCGTATAGCAAAAATACGCAGGCTTGAACAACGTTGGATTTTTCAATTACGTGCTATTTTTCCGACGGGATGAAATCGTGAGATTGATTGGTTGGGGCTCACTTGACATATAACCTCTCACAGTTGGGAGTTCTCTGATGTGTGGGAATCCCCCTTGTGTGATTGGTGTTCTAAGACAATGGGCAGTTCACAGGTAGCCAATCCTGAGTTGGTATCCCTTATTTCAACAGCTAAATGTTCGGCGGTTTTTGGCGGTTGTGAAAAAGACATTGTGTCACACTGGATCAACATTTGGAGCACTTGACACAGGGGTTGGACTGCCCCGAAACGTGCACGTCGTGCATGATATCAGATAAGTGTTAATTTTAAAAGTTCATATCTTAGATCATTTGGATGAATAAAAGGGACATGTACTGCCTGGCGGGGAAGTTTTGAAGTATCTTCCTCCCACAGTTTATGCCCGACAAAAATGGACTAAAGTGGGGTTGTCACAGTATCTTTTATGGTGATTTTCATTGATTGATTACCGTTGGTTTTTTTTGTTGTTGTTTGTTTTTTGACCATTTAGAATCCATAGCAAACTCACTGTATCATAACAGCACTACCAGGACTCACAAAGCACCAAACCCTCCCTATCAAAAAGCAACAATGCAAATATATGAAATCAATACATCTCAGAGAATACCAATACATCTTCTACTGGGAAAAGAGAACAAAGCTGCACTGTCACATAGAAACGACATAAACAGCATACTGCAGCTTGGTTACACATGCAAAACATAGTCCATCAAACATAGAACAAGGGATCACAATTTAGAAATATGAAGACAATAATTAAACTGGGAACCCCAAAAGCCAAACTTGGAATGTACAATTGACACTAGAGAAATAAAACTATAAATTAATTTCCTCTTGTACTAAACAAAACAGAAAACGTTAGCAATGCACATTTCCCAGAGCTGACATATTCCAGTTGTTGTTGTTGTTAAGTGCTGTCGAGTCGGAGTCGACTCATGGCGACCCTCTGGATAGCTATTCTAAATTGTGTTCGGTCTTCAGTCAGGCGGCTCATTGTTGACAGACTGGAACCCGTAGCTGCTGTTATTGTATCGATCCATCTCATTGCTGGCCTTCCTCTTTTGCGTTGACCTTCTATCTTGCCAAGCATAATGTCTTTCTCTAATGATCTCTCTCTTCGCATGATGTGTCCAAAGTATGAAAGTCGAAGTCTTGTCATCTGAGCTTCTAAAGAAAGCTTAGGTTTGATCTCTTCTAGTACCGACTGGTTTGTTCTTCAGGCAGTCCATGGTATACACAGTATTCGCCGCCAGCACCATAATTCAAAGGCATCAATTTTCTTCCTGTCTATCTTTTTCACTGTCCAGCTTTCACATCCATATGATGTTATTGAAAATACCATGGCTTGAACAAGTTGAATCTTTGTATGGAGAGAGACATCTCTGCTCTTGAGAATCTTATCTAGGTCTTTCATAGCCATTCTGCCAAGAGCAATGCGTCGTCTGATTTCTTGACTGCTTGTTGCTTCTTTATTGATAGTTGATCCAAGTAGGTTAAAGTTGTTCACAATTTCAATTTCTTCTCCTTTAACGATGAACCTGTTGATTATGCCAGTTGTCATGATCTTTGTCTTCTTTACATTAAGGTGCAGGCCCATTTTGAGACTATGTTCTTTGATTGTGAGAAGCAAATGTTTCAGATCATCTTCACTTTCAGCCAGTAATGTGGTATCATCAGCATAGCGAAGGTTGTTGATGACTCTTCCACCAATCTTCACACCTCTGTTGTCTTCATACAATCCTGCTTCTCTGATGATTTGTTCTGCATATAAATTAAACAGGTAGGGGGAAAGTATGCAGCCTTGTCTTACACCTTTGTTATTTTAAACCATTCTGTTTCTCCTTGTTCCGTTCGAACTGTTGCTTCTTGATCAATGTACAGAATGCGCAAGAGAACGATCAGGTGTTCTGGTATACCCATGCTTCGTAATGTGGCCCAGAGTTTCTCATGGTTTACACAGCCAAAAGCCTTGCTATAGTCGATAAAGCACAAATAGATATCCTTTTGGTATTCTTTAGTCTTTTCAAGGATCCATCTCACATCCGCAATGATGTCTCTTGTTCCTCGCCCTTTCCTGAACCCTGCTTGCACTTCAGGTAGTTCTTGTTCCAGGTATGGTTATAGTCTCTTTTGAATAATCTTCAGTAGAATCTTGCTGGCATGTGGGATCAGAGCGATTGTGCGATAATTTCCACAGTCAGTTGGATCACCTTTCTTTAGTATTAGTATTTAGTACTATAAACAAAGATCTTTTCCAGTCAGTTGGCCATGATGTTGTCTTCCATATTTCTTGGCAGAGTCTTGTGAGTACGGTAACAGCTGCATCAGATTGCTGCAATACTTCTATGGGAATGCTATCAATGCCTGGTGCTTTGTTCTTTGATAAGGCTTTCAATGCTGCTTCAACTTCTTCTTTCATCACCAATGGTTCCCGATCATAAGGTACAGGTTGAAACGGCTGTTGGTCCACTTGATCTTTATCATATAAAAACTCTGTATATTCCTTCCACCTTTTCTTGATCTTCTCAGCATCATTCAACATAGAACCTTGAGCATCTTGTAACATTCCAATTCGAGGCTGGAACTTTTTCTTTAACTCTCGTAGCTTTAGGAAAGCCAATCTTGTTCTTCCTCTAATAGTTTTCTGCTTCTATTTCCTTGCAAGTGTCATTGTAGTACTTATCCTTCTCCAGTCTTGCTTCACGTTTGAAATCTCTGTTGATTTCTTCAAATGTCTTTATATCTCCTCAGGCTTTAGCTTCTCTGCGTTTCTGGGCAATTTTCAGAGTTTCTTCCGTCATCCATTTTGGAAGTTTTTGCTTTTTCACCTTTTGTAGAGACTTCTCGCTTTCTTCCAACACAACCTTCTTGATGTCATTCAAAAACTCTTCCGGAGCTCTGTCATTTGTATCTAAAGCAGGAAATCGATTTTGCAGGCAGTCTTTAAATTCCAGTGGTATATTCTCAAGGTCATATTTTGCTGCATTCATGAGTGGTTTGCTCTTTTTCAACTTTAGCTTGAGTTTGCATACTAGTAGTTGATGATCTGTACCACAGTCAGCTCCAGGTTTTGTCTTTGTTGATGTTACAGAGCTTTTCCATCGTTGACTTCCACATATGTAGTCAATTTGATTTTTATATAATCCATTTGGTGAAGTCCATGTATACAGTCGCCACTTGTGTTGCTGGAAGAAGGTGTTTGAGATGAATAGATCATTGGTCTTGCAGAATTCTATCAGTCTTTCTCCAGCTTCATTTCTGTTGCCAAGTCCATATTTTCCAACTACTTTGCCTTCTTCTTTGTTGCCAACTTTTGCTTTCCAGTCACCCATGACTATCAGGTTATCCTGTTTGCATGTTCTGTCAATTTTAGTTTGTACTTGTTCATAGAACTCACCAATTTCATTCTCTTCTGCACCTGTTGTTGGGGCATATACTTGAATTATAGTTGTGTTGATAGGCAATCCTCATAGACGAATAGAAATTAAGCGTTCGCTGACTGCATTGTATTTCATTACAGTTCTTGCAAGTTTCTTCTTTATTATAAATGCAACACCATTTCTTCTTTGTCTTTCATTTCCAGCATAGTAGACCATGTGATCATCTGATGCAAAGTGCCCCATGCCAGTCCATTTCAGTTCGCTGACAACCAACAGAACAAGTTGTACACGTTCCATTTCATTCTTGACCACCTCCAACTTCCCTTGGTTCATGCTTTGTACGTTCCATGTTCCAATGTGTAAGACATCTTTACAGCTTCTGACTCTCATTTCATGCACAGCTACATCAGCAGTCAGACTTACCGAGGGCTTTGATCCAATCACATCATAAATGCTGGCTTTACTCTGAAAAGTCTTCAGCTCTTCCCCAGTAGCTAGTTGAGTGCCTTCTGACCTGGGGGTCTCATCTTCCAGCACCACAGCACAATTTGTTTTGTTGTAACTATCCATTGGGTTTTCATGGCAAGATACAGAAGTAGATTGCCGGGCCTTTCTTCCGCGCAGTTTAAGTTTGGTGTTGTTGCCGTTGTCACAAAAATGTGATCCTCCGCCGTCAACACTGTCCCATTCTGCTGCAGATGGCATGTCATTGGTAAAGCCTATTCCAGTTAATAAATTCAAAATAAAATAGTTGTTTTTCTACCTTTTTTTGTTTAGGCATTTTATTTTTCATTTGCAATTGTCCCAATCTCTTTCTTCTGCTTTCACAATGAGCCGCCTGACTGAAGACCGAATACAATTTAGGGCAACTATCCAGAGGGTCGCCATGAGTCGACACCGACTCGATGGCACTTAACAATAACAAAAGGGTTTTTCCATTCTCCCTACATCTGCTTCTAACAAACTGATCTTCCCCTTTAGCTCTTTCCTCCATTTCTTTCTTTATTCCTTTTTCATCCATTCAAATTTCACCCCTCCATCCTCAATCCCCACTTACTCTCCCAATACTCAGCCAATCATAGATTTTTCTTCCATCCCACACAAAATATCTCTATCTCTCTCCATCCTCACTCCCACAGCTTCTTTTTTTCTCCTGCCAATCTCAACACCACCTCCTTCTGGTCCTCTCCACCTCTCCCTATGACCCTTTCCCCATGACACCTCACCATTCCCACCTCTCCCAAAGTCTAGCATCTTTCTCTTCTCCATTTTCCAAATTTCCCCTCTTGCCCATCTGTTTATAACCCCCCTTGCCCACATCTCTTTTCCATCTCCTTATTCCCCCTTCTTTTGTGTTCAGCATCCTCCTCCCTCTCCTATGACCTCTGCCTTCATGCCCAATATGTCCTCTTCTTTTCTATATATCCTTCCCTTGTCCAGTAGCTCTAGTATCTTTCCCTTCCCCTACCATTTGGTCCTGCCTGTCCACTCTAACTCTTAAACCAACCCCCCCCCAGCCACCCCCCATTTAGAATTTCCCTTCACCTCAGTGCTGCTCAATGTTGCTCAGCCGGTATAGCCCATCTTGTCAAAGTTCAGGACAGGCAGCACTAATTTGAATCGTGGCTGGGCAGATACCCTCTTGGGATTCTTCTGCAGTTCAAGGCCACTGCACTGGCTCCTCCAGCCAGCTTGTTCACTCTCCGATTCATCTACTGGCTTTTCCTCCTCCTCCTCTCACATGGCTTTCTGGCCTAGGACTGCGATGCTGCCCTTCTCCTTCGACTGCTATCTCCTTCTTTTTGACCCCAGAGCCGAAGCAACCAGAGAGGCCCCATGATCTGAACCCTTTTTACTGCCACTGCTGCAGCCGCAGCCCTGGAGCCAGAGAAACCAGAGAGGCCCCACAATCTGTGTCATTTTTACTGACATTGCTGCAGTCTCTAAGTAGATGTGGCAGCAGTGGCAGCTGGATGGAACAGAGATCATTGAAAATTTTGAGAGTTTGCAGGTGGCACAGGGCCACATTTGGGCAACATGCCTGAATATGCCTAGGGCTGGCCCTCAACAAGACCAAGGATTGATCCCTGAGGCATGTCATTGGTAAAGCCTCTATCTTTCAACTCCATTTACTACTACTCTTTGGTGCATCCCTCAATCACTGATAAGTTTCTTATAAACTCCAAGTTGTCCCCAGTCCTGTTTAATATATGCCCAGTGCTGTTTTCAAATGTGAAGGTTTTGCACTGCTTCAAATGTCTGTGATAAAGCCGCTGTTGCCGTGGCGAAACCATCAACCGAGGTTGGCTTCAAAAAGTGGCAGTCAGCCTGAAGAATTAAAGTACAGATGAGGCACCGTGTTGGCTTTAAAAGCAGTAGTTAGCAGAAACAATAAAGTGCAGATAAGGAGCTGTACCAGTCATTGTTTATGCAAGTTAAGTGCTGTGTGTATGTTTAACAGTGTTGATGGAACAGTGGAGTACAAATTGCAAAGCTTAAAGCTTAAGGTTTATACTGCATAAGCTTAGATTGGAAAGTTGAAAGCCGCGGTGCCTTGCAGTATATCCACTTAAAGCCCGATTCTGTCCTGGAAGTAGAAACCCTCTGTACACCCAGTCTGTACAGAGGGCGTTGTGATTCTGATCCTGTGGGACACGTCTAGCTCCCCCGGATCAAAATAGTGATTAGGCCTTTATGTGCAGGTCGGGACTGTAATTCAGCATGTACAGGCCCTGTCTCACTAACTCAGTCAGGGAAGTTCAATGGAGCTGTGGTGCCATGGCATCCAGTTGCCATGGCACCGTGGCTCCATTGAAGAGCCACAAACCCTGGCCACTGGCACCAGAATTGATTTCCCTGCAGCCTGACTTCCAATCTGGTCTCCTAAGGCCAAGGTTGGGCTGTGGGGTATGTCTCCCCCCTGCCTCATCTGTGCCCCGTCTAGATGTACAGGGCCAACATTAGAATCATCCTGGTATGTCCAGGGCCAACGATTGCCCACCACCAGCCCTAACTCCACCCCGATCAGCCCCTTCCCTGCCCCAACTAACTTCCCCATACAACTGGCAGTGAAGTTAGCCGCCGGCGGGAAAGGGCATGAATAGCAAGGATGGACGTCCCGCTGGGATGTCCATCACCTCTATTTGCAGGTCAGAATGACCCTGTTAGCATTGTACACCAATTGGGGAACGATGATGATGTAGCTTTAATGGCTGCCTCATGATAGAGGCCAGTAAGTCCATGAGTTGAGCTCCCTCAACGCTTTAGCAGTGAATGAGATATATATTTTTAACATATTTTTTTTCAAGTAAATATAGGTGGCTTTTAGGATTTGAGGCCATTTTTAATGGATCTATACACTGATTATTATAACTATATCCCAATCATTGTTTTCTGTGTATCATGTCTCTGACTGTCACGATAGCCAAATCATCTTCTTCCACTGTATCTTCTAAACCTGGAATTTTATTTTGCTTACTATGGTCATTAGTATATTCAGCTCTCTAGATATTGCCCTTTTTTCCATTTTCTATACTATTTTATTAATGTTTTACTTACTGGGGGCTTTGTTTCCCCATCCTTGATGACTGTATTTTAGTCTGTTGCAGAAAGTACTTCTTTGCTTCTTCAGTAAGTGGATGCCATCTCTGTTCAGCAGCCCTTGGAAAATTATGCAATGGGCCAGGAAGTCAAAAATTTCTCAATGACATCATCTGCACAGCCAAGAATTAATGTCCTGGATGCAAATCTCTTGGCCTCAGCTCTGACCCTTAATAGGAATGATTGAGGAGAATACCACCCGCACACCTAACTGAATCACCTTATCTCCCAGAGACACAAAGTTACTTTTGATACGCTCAGATGGGAACCTAGTATTATCATTTTTGCCAACATGAATGAGTAGCATTGGGGTCAGTAGGCTTGAGAAGTTTTGGAAAATCCTCATACCATTTTACCAGGCAGACCTCCCAGGACATCATGTCTAGATGGCAGATGGATGCCTCAGAAGGGAGTCGCCAACCACCACTATCTTTCACTTCTTAGTAGTTGCTGATCCTACAGCTTTGACATTTTTGAGCTCTGACACCTCCTTTTCTTGGGATTTTGTTGCCTTTTCCACTTCTGTATACTGGTTCGTCAGTTTTAAGGAAAGTGGTGTTGAGGTGTTGAGTCTGCAGACTATGATGATATGTATTCAGCTGTCATCTTACCTTCTCTTGGAGATCTTAGCTTCTTCTAGAAGCATTTTATCAATGTACCTCTCATTGTCATGAACGCTTCTTAGCCTCATCTCTCTCAGTTCCTCCACTTGTTTCCTGGGGGGATTTAACTTCCAGGCATTTTGTACACTGAACTAGTTCCATGTCCTGAATCTGGCTTTCCAGCTGGATGAAGAAGTGGTAACGGGAGCAACAGTTTTGGCACCAAAATATTGCCCAACCATATTTTTGATGTTGGAGCTTTGGTACTTGTTGAAAAAAAATGAATAAAAGATGAGAAAAAATTGGAAAATTAGCCTTTTTATGTGAAAACGAATACTTTTATTCATATTCCCTGTGTGTAGTCCTACTTGTTTGCCCACCTATTATTGGGGTCTGCAGTAGTATACTTTATACCTTTAGACTATGAAATACAGTATGTCTGTTTATCTGGGGTATATAGTATTGTGTGTCCCCTTTGTAGAATATTACAAATTATACGAGAAAGAAATGCCCCACATGTCTTTTCTCAGTCCAGAATGAAGATAGAGGTGTGAAATTGAAAGGGTAGTAACCTGGAACTTCAAAGGACACATGTGTGTAATTTTACAGTCATCCAACAAATAGCAAAGCGGTAGTGATCCTTCAAATGGCATCTGTGAGTGACACACGGTACAAACAATGAGCTGTAATTGAATTCTTGGTGGAGGAGAAAGAAAGTTTGAGAAACATTCACAAACGGTTGTGTGCTGTGTATGGAAGTTTTGCAGTAGATAAGAGTACCGTTGGATGATGGGTAAAGACAGTAAAGGCTTCAGGAAGTGGTAAAACGGAACTGGAAGATCGGCCGCGGTCTGGGCGTCCTGCCTCAGCCACCAGTCCAGACAAGTTGCAGCGCGCTGATGATATTATTCGTGCGGATTGGCACACCACGAGTCGGGAATTGTCCATATAGTTTTCCGTCAGTAGAGGTAGTGCAATGGCAATTATTCACTCTTTGGGATATTCAAAGGTGTGTGTAAGGCACACCGCAACCGCTTACAGTATTTTAATGCCCGCTGGCAGCTATCGCAGGGCGCTGCAACTTGTCTGGACTGGTGGCTGAGGCAGGATGCCCAGACCACGGCTGATCTTTCAGTTCCATTTTACCACTTCCTGAAGCTTTTACTCTCTTCACCCATCATCCAGCGGTGCTCCTATCTACCGCAGAAATTCCATATACAGCACACAACCATTTGTGAATGTTTCTCACACTTTCTTTCTCCTCTACCAAGAATTCAATTACAGCTCATTGTTTGTACCATGTGTCACTCACAAACGCCATTTGAAGGATCACTACCACCTCGCTATTTGTCGGACGACTGTAAAATTACACACATGTGTTCTTTGAAGTTTCAGGTTACTACCCTTTCAATTTCACACCTCTATCTTCATTCTGGACTGAGAAAAAAACATGTGGGGCATTACTTTCTGAGCAACCCTCGTAGATGCTTGAAATATACTATATTGAATTATTTCCACAGAGAACCTACATTTGGCTGATATCTGATACCCCCTAATCTGATTTCCCGAAATTAAACTAACTAATGTAGTCATTTAATTGGGGAATCTAGTGAATATAGGACGATTCCCCCTGGGGCGGGTGAGAGCTGGGAAGAGAAAAGAGGGACCTAATACCTCAGCAGCACTGTGGCTTCAAAGAACATTTGCTACATTCCCTCCTCTTTGAACTTGGAGGAAAGAAAAAACAGCAGCAAAACAAAAGGCTTTTCCTAAAACAGAAATATCCCCTTCTGCAAACATCTACAAAACATTAAGTTAGTAGCTTTAAGTAGCAAAAAATGTTACATAACAAAAAAAGCACCCTTGATCAATACATTTCAGGCAAAAAACTTATAAAAAAGTCACACAATTACCTTGCTTGAAATGAAGCCCCTCTAAGAATGGCAGTGCTGGCAAGGTAGTGCTGACTTATTTTTTACATCACTCAGCAACATGATTCTTAGGCATGTTGATTAAGAACACTTACATCTCAACAGTGCAGTTTCAAAGAATAGTTTCTACCTTCCCTCCTCTATGAATTTGAAGGATAGTAGAAATAAATAAAACATAGCAGTATAAGAAAAGACTTGCCTAAAACTGAAACCCCCCTTCTTCAAACAGCTGCAAAAAATGTTATTCAACAAAATTAACCCCCTTTTTAAAGAACTTAGAGGCAGAAAACATATGGAGTAGGGTTGCCAACTTTTTGAAGGAGAAAAACCCGCCACCTGTGGTTAGTCACGCTCTGCCCATGCCTACCCCAACCCCGCCCTTTCCTGTCCCTGCCCCACCCCCTGGCCCACCCCATCCCACCCTTGCTCCACCCCCTGTCCCCAAAAAAATTGCAGAGGGCAATGTGCAAACTGAACGAGCAAGATTTCTACACATTCTTAAACAGAAATTCTATACTGACAGAATATGCAGCATTGGTTGTACACACACACACACACACAATACAGACAGGTCTTCATCAATAAATGAGCACAAAACAAAAATAAATATATAGACAAAAATTAAACTGAAACCCCAAGAAGACAGACTCTGCATGCAGTGTAGTATCAGATAAATAAGAGATGCAGTTCCCCATACTGTGTAAAATATAAAGGCAGTACAAAGTCCAATCATTAAATTGAAAATAAAATTATTTTTTCTACCTTGTCTGATCATTTTATTCTCTGATCATGCTGGTTCCAATCTGAGGCTTCCATTTTTCCATCTTCTCTTAGCTCATTTTCTGTGGTCCATAGTCCATCTGCCATTTCTTGTATCTTCTTTTCTTTTCTTCACTTCCTTCCATCAGCCTATTTCAAGTCCAGGTAACCCTCCATCAGCCCCTTTCCAGTCCTTCCCTCCCATTACATTCCAATGCCAATCCCCTCGTGTTCCAAGTGGTGTCCATTCCCTTCTAGTCCCCCTCCTTCCTAACTGTCCAGCCCCTTGTAGTCCAAACACCATCCCAGGTATCAGCTCACTTCCACTCCCAGTGGCTTCCCTGGGTCAGCTCCCTTCCAGTCACCTTACCATCTGTCCATCCCCCTTCCAGTGCCATCCCCATGTTTCTGCTCCCTTCCAGTCCCAGTGCCCCCTCCCTTCCAGCCTCCTCCCCATTACCCAGTCATTTACTACCATTCCCAGATGTCAACTCTCTTTGAGCCCCCTCCTTACCCCCTTAGATAGCTCCCTTCCAGCCACCTCCTCCTCACCTTTCAGCTCTCTTCCAGCCCTCACCTTCCACCTGTTAGTCCCTTCTGCGACCTCTTTCTCCTTGAAGCCGCTGCTCCTGTTTCTTATAAGGCAATGGCTGCAATAAAGTTAAGATAAAAATAAATGTAAACCTGTATAGCGCCTTCAGCCCCCCCCCCAGTACAGCTTCACCCCCCCAGTGCAGCTTTACCTTCCCTCCCCAGTGCAGATTCACCCCCCAGTACAGCTTCACCTCCCCCCAGTGCAGCTTAACCCCCCGCCGTGCAGCTTAACCCCCCCCCCCCCGTGGAGCTTAACCTCCTCTTGCAGCTTAACACCTCCCCCCATGCAGCTTAATTCCCCCCCCCCCCCCGTGCAGCCACTGCTCCTGCTTCTTACTGAGCAGCGGCTGCAATAAAGTTAATTTAAAAGTAAGAAAATCTGTGAGGAGCCCTCCGGTCCTATCAAACTCCTTCTGCAGGGTCCCTGGCTGAAAAGGAAGTGACATTAGAGGGGCGGGCACTGCAGAAGGAGTCTCATAGGACCGGAGAGCTCCTCACAGGTTTCCTTACTTTTAAATTAACTTTATCTCAGCTGCTGCTCTGTAAGAAGCCGCAGCTGCAAAGGGGGGGGGGGGGGGGCAGGACTGTGATTGCAATTGCGATCGCAAAGCCGGTTTTCTGCTCTGGCACTCCGATCTCACGGCCAGAGCAAAAAAAACGGCTTTTCAAGGCCGGTTTTGGTTCTCTGCCGGCAGCCGGCTTGGCCACGGGAAAACCGGCCAGCCGGCTGAAATCCATCCGGTTGGCAACTCTAATATGAATAGGGTTGCCAACTGGCCGGTTTTCAGCCAGCCTGGCCGGTTTTTCCACAGCCAGGCCGGCTGCCGGCGCAGAGGCAAAACCGGCCCTTTAAAAGCCGTTTTTTTTTGCTCTGGCCACAAGATCGGGAGCGGCCAGAGCAAAAAAACCGGCTTTTCTCCGCTTCAGAGGGAGCCGGGGAAGCCCGCGCGAGGCCCCGGCTCCCTCTGAACAGCCACCAGCGTGAAGAGCCTTTATCTTCACGCTGGCGGCTGTTCCTGTGAAGCCGCGAATGCTGGGAAAGGTTAAAGGTTGCACTTTAACCTTTCCCAGCATTCGCGGCTTCACAGGAACAGCCGCCAGCGTGAAGGAAAAGGCTCTTCACACTGGTGGCTGTTCAGAGGGAGCCGGGGCCTCGCGCGGGCTTCCCCGGCTCCCTCTGAAGCCTCAGACAGCCGCGATACTGGTCGGGGGGGGGGGGTTCCTGGACTGGAAAAGGGCTAAGGGGGGGGGCGTGGACGGGAGAAGGGCTAAGGGGGGGGGACTTGGACTGGAAAAGGGCTAAGGGGGGGACTTGGACTGGAAACGGGCTAAGGGGGGGGGACTTGGACTGGAAAAGGGCTAAGGGGGGGACTTGGACTGGAAAAGGGCTAAGGGGGGGCCTTGGACAAGAAAAGGGCTATGGGGGGGCTTGGACTGGAAATAGGATTTGATGGGGGGGGACCTGGACTGTAAAAGGGTTATGGGGGGGGGACATGGACTGGAAATGGGTTGTGATGGGGATGGAGGGGACCTGGACCAGAAAAGGGCTATGGGGGGGGGAAACTTGGACTGGAAATAGGCTGTGATGGGGGGGGGGACCTGGACTGTAAAAGGGTTATGGGGGGGGGCATGGACTGGAAATGGGTTGTGATGGGGGTGGAGGGGGTGGAGGGGACCTGGACTGGAAAAGGGCTAGGGGGGGGGGACTTGGACTGGAAATGGGCTATGGTGGAGGAAGGGGGATCTTGGACTGGAAATAGGCTGTGATTAGGGGGACTAGGACTGCAAATGGGCTGTGATGGTGCGGGGGGACTCAGACTGCAAATGGGCTGTGATGGTGCAGGGGGACTCGGACTGCAAATGGGCTGTGATGGTGGGGGGGGGGCCTAGGACTGGAAATTGGCTGTGATGGGGGACTTGGACTGGAAATGGGCTGTGATTGGGGGGGGGGAGCTAGGACTGGAAATGGCCTGTGATGTGAGGGCTAGCACTGGAAAAGGGCTGATGAAGAGCTGGAATAGGACTGGAAATGGGCTGATGTGGGGCATGGGAGAATGGGACTAGAAGGGAGTGGATGCTGGGTGGGCCTAGAACTATAAGGGAATTGATTTGGGGGGAGGACTAGAATGGATGGGGAATGAGAATGGAGAGGGGAAAAAATATTTTGTGTGGAAGAAAAGTCTATGATGGGCCGGTATTGGGAGAGTAAGAGGGGCTTGAGAATGGAAGGGTGAAATTTAAACAGATGATAAAGGAATAAGGAAAGAATTGGGGGAAAGAGCAAAAGGGAAACAATCAGTATGTTAAAGCAGAAATAGAGAGAGAATGGAAAACATCTAAAAGAGAAGAAAGGACAAATGGATAGCTCGCAGAAGACACGAAGAAACCAGAAGAAAGTGACTGGAGCAATTGCAACTGAAAAATAAAACGCCCAAACAGAAGGTAGAAAAATACTTTTTATTTTGAATTTATTAACTGGAATATGTCTGGTCTGGGAAGTGTGTATTGCTAACATCTTTGCGTTTTTGTTTAGTGCAAGAGGACATTACTTTATAGTTTTATTTCTCCAGTGTTGTACATTTCATGTTTGGATTTTGGGGTTCCCAGTTTAATTATTATCTGACCAAGGAAGTTAGCCTACACGTATCCTCAGTAATTTTTGTGGGTGGGGCGGGGGCGGGGCAGGGGTGGGACTAGGGGCGGAGAATGGGTGGAGCATGGCGAGCCACAGGTGTCGGGTTTTTCTCGGTGAAAAAGTTGGCAACCCTAAATATGAAGTCCTATTCCATTCAGGCCATCCAGCCGCCTGTGAGGCTGATCAGAAGTGGGATGCACAGAGGTAGACCAATTTTGATCCTGTGAGGGCTAGACATGCCCACGAGATCAGAATAGAATCTATGGCCTGGACGTGCAGGCCAGGCCCTGATTCTGATAGGGCTGCATGCCCAGTCACATACCTGGCTCCTGAATGAAGCTGCAGTGCCATGGTGTCCCATCGTCATGGCACCGCGACTCCATTCAGGAACTGCGAGCCACTGCCATTGAAAGCAAACCTCTTTCCCCACAGCCCAACCCCCGATCCAGCCTTCCATTGCCAGAGTCGGGCTACAGGGAATCCCCTGCGCCCTCTCACTTGCTTCCAGCAGCCCAGCTCAGGGATCCCACGACGTCCAGGGGGACTTATTCCATCTTCGGGGTGGAATAAGTCCCCCGTCTAGATCAGAGGCCCCAGGTATACAAGGTTGACCTCTGAATTGGCCCTGTATGTCCATGATCGCAGCCTGCCCATGCCCCATCCTCACCTCCTCCTCTGGAACACCCCCTTCCGCCCCATCTAGGCTTCCCTGTACAAACCCTCTATTCGTACTGGGAGGCTTTTTCCAGGGCCGGCAGGGTGGCAAATATTTGCTGGACAGAATTACCCCTGTAGCAAAAGTAAAATGATCTTGCTTGAAATGAATCCTCCCCAGGAATGGACGTATTTTAGTGCTTGCTTGATATTTTTGAAATAGCACTTTATTTTCAGATTGAAAATGCTCCCATGCTAACTGTTGGGGGACATGCCCAGCATGTCTCCATGTGGTTTTCGTATTGAGGACCACCTTATCATGCTAAATCTACAATCAATCACAATTAACATAGGTGCATTTAATACCAGCCATTGAAGTGACAGTAAGTTCAGCTATGCTAACTGCAAAATTGATAGTGTGCTCTATCACCCCTATGATAAGTCAGTGCCACCTCTCTACTCTCTCTACTCTTAACCCACCCATCCTCCATTACATTGCATGCCAAGCAGTGGGCATGGGATGACACCCAGTAGCTGTTACTGAATTCCTGTGTAAACGTCTCAGTGTACACTTTAGCACACAGTAAATGTTGGCACACTTTAGAAAACATGCCCCTGCATTAATTGGTGATGCTGTGTTGTTAATGCATGTTAAAAGCCATGTTAAACATTAAACAGGTCATTTTAGAAGCTCTATGCATGATTTGCACATCTGAAAATGACCAATCAGACATGCCATTCACATCCCTATCCCAAACGTCATTTCAAAAAGGCCCGGTTTTACACATGTCTGTTGCGATCACGTCTATGTTGCACTGGGGTGTGGCAGAGGCTTATCTGGGGCAGTCTGTAAAAGATGCACTTGTACATCTAATTTTAGAATAGTGCTGCATGTTTATGACTGCCAGCAGACACGTCTCTGTCTATACATGTCCGCGGCCATAGATAGGCATTTGAAAAGTGCTTGCTATGGCTAGCAAGCAACAGTAGGGAGAAGAAGGGAAAGCCCTCTGACTCCCTCAATGATTTTCACTCAAAGTGGTATACAAATAAATATAAAGGCCTTTATGTAAGCTTCTGTGCCACCTCAAGTCTCCACTTGCAA
This sequence comes from Ichthyophis bannanicus, assembly GCA_033557465.1. Classification (NCBI taxonomy): domain Eukaryota; kingdom Metazoa; phylum Chordata; class Amphibia; order Gymnophiona; family Ichthyophiidae; genus Ichthyophis; species Ichthyophis bannanicus. The sequence goes on along the minus strand of CM066038.1, from coordinate 388,472,117 downwards.
AATGTATGTGACAATTGATACACGTGCACATTCTGAAATACTGTTACGGACATATCTATGTTGCTGATTTTGCCCCTAAATAGCTTTCGAAAATACCACTTTAAAAAAACGTAATTAATAGATTCCATACAATCTTACATAAATACAAATATAAATCTATGACTTTTGCATAGTTGAACCTCATAATTTTTTTTTAACTGATGATGGATAAAACATTAATCACATACACTGTGATTTATTTTTATTTTTATTTAGCTGTATTTATATCCCGCTTTTCACCGGGTCAAAGCGGTCAATTGGGGGATACATTTAACATGAGGGGATATGAGACACATACACTAATGCTTACAGGGAACATGGGCAGTGGAGGGTTAAGTGGCTTGCCCAAGACCACAAGGAGTGCCTACAGGAATAGAAATCCCAGTCCCTCCGGCCTGAGATTGCTGTCCCCAGGTGGGACTTAGAACCCCTGGCCCTCTGACCTGAAGTACCTTGTCCTAACCACTAGACCACTCCTCCCTCATCTAGAATACCTAATGTAGCTGAATGAAACTCACCTTGAACTTCAGAGCAAAGGCTTAATCCAATTCCCTCTTTACTGGATAAAACTGTTTCTTCTTTACTGAGCTAAATGATTTCTATTATCACTAAGAGGCATTTTTATCACTTCTGAAGTCTTAACAAAACATCATTCTGTTGATTTGTGCTTTTTCGCTCAGGTTGTTATCACAATGGGAGACTTCCATGATAAAAGATTAAACTCAATAAAAAAGGATCATAAAAATTGAAATTGTAAACTCTGCTCCCATGCCTATGGAGAATTCTTTGAACTGTATCCTAGCAATGCCTATAGAGAGCGTATATGTCAACATCAGACTAAGTAAAGTAGTATTATAGATTTATCGGAAACAGAAAAACACCCTTGGACTCAGCTCAAACAAATAAACATATTTTCCAGAAATCAAAATCCCTCTTAAGGATTTCCATAAGTAATAGGAAGCCAAGAAGGATGATCTAAAACATTGTTTCAAGGTTGTGGGTAGGGAGAAAGGTCACCAAATGGGATATTTTTGTGCATACCAAGACAGTAATGAACCTCACTTCTAAGCCAGAGTATGTGGAATATGATCTCTCTCTCAAATTTGCTACTAATGCTCGCCATAGAATTTGCACTGTGTCAAAAAGAGCATCCTTCTGGAGTTCATAAGACGTAACATGTACAGGGACTAGGTACACACATTGCTTTTCTTTCTGGAAAACTCTATAATACAGTACTGAGTAGTCAAGTATTATAGAAAAAGTCTTAAGTCCAGGTGAAAGCTTTATCTATTGCAGCGTAATGAAGGAGAAACTCAACTGTTCTCAGAGTCATGAATATTCAATGGCAATGAGAAACACAGGGATTGATGCAGCACATTAGAGGCCAGAAAGCAGGCTGTGACAAATAGTTATTTGGAAGAGTCAAGTAAATATTTTAAATGCTATTCTGAGTTAGAAAAATTCAATCTTGGGAGTCCAGCTGGTGATAAATAAGCTTTTAATGAACTTCAAATGAAGTATTTGGTGCAGTCCTGGCTCCATATCGCACAGAACATTATCAGCTGTAATAAAATATAAATGGATCTATACATTTTTGGGCATGCAAAGCCACTCTGCAGTGCTGATCCCCTGTTTAAAAAGGGACAGCCATCATATGGAGTATGTTTGATCAATGATGCCAGGATGGAAGAAGGAGACGATGCCAAAAAAATTTCTCTCTTTACTTCAGTTTCCATATAGTCTCATTTACATACTCTCTGGAGCACTTATTTGGGCTAGATCCATAGAATATGGGAAGGGCAGATTCAGTGGCTTAGCAGCAGTACTATACCCCTGTACTGCACCACCATATGGAACATGTAAGCTAGACTCCTAGGTCAAGATATCTGCTCTGCAATCAGTTGAAGCTGGAGACGCAGCTGAAGCAGTGTTCACAACTCCTGGAGAAAAGAGAGTTTCAGCTATCATGCGAAGGTGGCACCTAGTGACTGGACTTAGAGCCCATGATGGCAGTACAAAAGGGGTCCTGGTATACAGCCCCCATCTAAATACTGCTGCAATGATTAGACTAAGCAAATTTGAAATGAATATCATGGAGTGCAAAAGTGCACATCAAGGCAATGTAAGCCTTTGGGTGGTATGGGGAGCTCCAATGAGAGGTTAACGGGCTTACCATAAGATATGCCATACTGGGTCAGACCAAGGTCCATCAAGCCCAGTATTCTGTTTCCAACAGTGGCCAATCTAGGTCATATGTACCTAGCAGTTTCCCCAAGAGACAAGTTCCACAATGCTTGTACTGGGTCAAGCATTGATATCTTCGGTCACTTCTTAATAATGGTTTATGGACCTTTCCTCCAGGAACTTGTCCAAACCTTTTTTAAACCCAGCTACACTAACAGCCTTTACTACATCCTCCGGTAACAAATTCCAGAGTTTGATTACACGTTGAGTGAAAAAATATTTTCTTTTATTAGTCTTAAATAGTTTACCCTGTAGCTTCATTGCATGTCCCCTAGTCTTTCTATATTCTGATAAGGTAAACAATCGATCTACGTTTACCCGTTCCACTCCGTTCATTAATTTATAGACTTCTATCATATCTCCTCTCAGCCGTCTCTTTTCCAGGTTAAAGAGCCCTATCCTTTTTAGCCTTTCTTCATAGGAGTATCCTTCCATCCCCTTTACCATTTTGGTGGCTCTTCTCTGTACCTTTTCTAAAATCGCTATATCCTTTTTAAGATACGGCGACCAGAATTGCACACAATATTCAAGGTGCGGTCTCACCATGGAACGATATAGAGGCATTATAATATCTTTTGTTTTATTTTCCATTCTTTTCCTTATCATACCTAGCATTCTATTTGCTCTCTTGGCCGCCGCTGCACACTGGGCCGAGGGTTTTAACATGGTATCCACAATGACGCCTAAATCTTTTTCCTGGGTGGTGGTTCCTAATGTGGAACCTTGCATCGTGTAACCATAGTTTGGGTTGTTCTTCCCTAGGTGCATAACCTTGCACTTGTCCACATTAAATTTCATCTGCCATTTAGATGCCCAGTCTTCCAATTTATCAAGATCCTCTTGCAATTTTTCACAATCCTCTTGGGTTTTAACAACTTTAAATAGTTTTGTGTCATCTGCAAATTTGATAACCTCACTCATTATTCCACTTTCCAGGTCATTTATGAATATGTCAAAAAGCAGCGGACCCAGCACAGATCCCTGGGGTACACCACTATTCACCTTTCTCCATTGGGAAAATTGGCCATTTAGCTCTACCCTCTGCTTTCTATCTTTTAACCAGTTCCTGATCCACAATAGTACACTGCCTCCTATCCCATGACTCTTTAGTTTTGCCAAAGGTCTCTGATGAGGGACCTTGTCAAAGGCTTTCTGAAAGTCCAGATACACAATATCAACTGACTCACCTTTGTCCACCTGTTTATTCACTCCCTCAAAAAAACATAACAGATTAGTAAGACACTGGCTTGGTAACCAAGCAACCAGGGTTCAATTCCCACTAGCACTCCTTGTGGCCTTGGGCAAGTCACTTAACCCTCCATTGCCTCGGAAGAAAGGCCTGGCAATCTACTTCCGGTGACACTGCCAAGAAAACCCAGGAGCTTCTGGGTCGCCAGGAGTCAGGACTGACTCAAAGGCACACATTGCATTGCAAGACAAGATCTTCCTTGTCTAAAGCCATGTTGGCTGTCTCCCATTAGGTCGTGACTATCTACATGCTGAGTAATTTTATTCTTTATGATGGTTTCTACCATTTTTCCCGGTACTGACGTCAGGCTCACTGGTCTGTAGTTTCCTGGATCACCCCTGGAACCCTTTTTAAAAATTGGTGTTACATTGGCGATCCTCCAATCTTCAGGTATTAGAGATGATTTTAATGATAGTTCACAGATTACTAATAGCAGGTCTGCAATCTCATATTTCAGTTCTTTCAACACCCTTGGATGTATACCATCCGGCCCAGGTGATTTGCTACTCTTCAGTTTATCTAATAGTTGTAAGACATCTTCCCGATGTATCGATATTTCCTTCAATTCTTCCGCACCTTTAAATACCACTTCAGTCATGGGTAACATCCCTACATCTTCCTCAGTAAAGACTGAAGCAAAGAATTCATTCAGTCTCTGCGCTATCGCCTTGTCGTCTCTTAGTGCTCCTTTAACCCCTTTATCATCTAATGGACCAACTGACTCTCTCACAGGTTTTTTGCTACGAATGTACTTGAAAAGGTCTTTATTTCGTGTTTTTGCTTCCGCAGCAAGCTTCTTCTCAATTTCTCTCTTTGCCTGCCTTATCAATGCCTTGCATTTGACTTGCCAGTGCTTGTGCTGTTTCCAGGTTTCGTCATTTGGCTCTTTTTTCCATTTCCTGAAAGATGCTTTTTTGGCAACAACAGCCTCTCTGACCTCACCTTTAAACCATGCTGGCAGTTTTTTGGACTTCCTTCCACTTTTCTTAAAGCGTGGAATACAGCTGGTCTGGGCTTCCAAGATAGTATTTTTCAACAACATCCAAGCTTGATGTACGTCTTTAACCTTTGCAACTGCTTCTTTTAGTTTTTTCTTAACTGTTTTCCTCATTTTATTATAGTCTCCCTTTTGAAAGTTAAAGGGTAGTACTGTGGATTTCCTTACTATCCCTCCTCCACTAATTAAATCAAAGGCGATCATGCTATGATCACTATTGCCAAGTGGCCCCAACACCCTTATCTCTTGCACTAGATCTGGTGTTCCACTAAGGACTAGGTCTAATATGGCTTCCCCTCTGGTTGGTTCATGAACCAGCTGCTCCAAGAAGCAGTCATTTATTTCATCTAGGAACTTTATCTCCCTAGCATGTCCTGCTGTGACACTGACCCAGTCGATGCCGGGGTAATTGAAATCACCCATTATTATTACTGCACTGTAACTTTTGCTAGCTTCCTTGATTTCTTTGAGCATTTCATCATCCATTTGTTCATTCTGGCCAGGCGGACGATAGTACACCCCCACTGCCATCGCCTTCCCCTTTTTACATGGAATTTCAATCCATAGAGATTCTACAGCAAATTTTGTTTCTTGCAAAACTTTAATCTTTTCTGACTCAATGCCCTCTCTAACATAGAGCGCAACCCCTCCACCAATTTGATCAGCTCTATCATTACGATATAGTTTATACCCAGGTATCACAGTGTCCCACTGGTTGTCCTCCTTCCACCATGTCTCTGATATTCCAATCATATCTAACCTCTCGTTTAGTGCTATATATTCTAACTCTCCCATCTTGTTTTTTAGACTTCTAGCATTTGCATACAAGCATTTTAGAGACTGTATTTTATTCATATTAATTTGGCTATTGGTAGACATGGGTAATTTGGGATCTTTAAGCTCTGTCTGCTCCATACTCGAGGGCATTTGGGCTACTTTACTCTTTTTTGGAACCTCTCTGCTTTTTGTAGTATACTTCAAGGATACATTCTTCTGAACCATGCGCTCTTGGGTGACTGTCGGCTTTCCCCTATTATCTAGTTTAAAACCAACCATGTGTGGTAATGGAAAGGCTAGTTCTAGCCAGGTTGCCCTTAAATCTCCTTTGTCAAGAGACACCTTAAAATAGGTGGAGGAGAGAGCTCAGTCAGCAGGAGGTAAGTTGGATGCATAAAACCTAGAGTGCTGAAAAAGCTCAAGGAGGCCCCATAAAAGAGCAGGCACTTGCCCAGAACTTTTTCTTTAGGGATGTTGGACCTATTGCTTTGCATAGGTTTGGGAAACCTCTAAGACCCTATCGGCCCTTGCAACAGGAAGTCTTTCCAACATATGCCAGGGCAATACTCACTAAGAATGATAAACTCATAATCTTGAAGTAAGAAGGGGGGAGCAGGAGGGATTAGTGTCCCTGGAAAGAGATAGAGCTCAATGAAGGAAAGCCAGGCAAGGGTAAGTCTGGGATTTGTTTGTGGATCAGAGAAGCCCTAGTTACTCAGGAACCTCCAGGAAGGAGCTTGCTTCAAGCCTCGGGAATGGTAGAAACCCTTGAGAACCAATTATGTGGAAATTGGGGTATAAGCCATTATAAATTGAGCAGAGTTGGATTTAAGTCCCAGAAATAGTGCTAGCCCCTGAGAGATGAAACCATTCTGAAAGGATTGTGTGAAACTGAGCTGTTGCTCAGTTTTGCTGAAAGTGCAAGTATGGTGAATGAATAGAAATTTGAAGTAAGTTAAAGGGCTGAATCATGTGAAGTAAGTTTCCTTACCTCTATTTTAATTAATTTACTGTTAATACAATCAGTTGTGAACTGCTGAGTGGTTACTATGTCTGAGAGAGGCTTTAGTTTAGTTTATTAAATTTTAATATACCACCTTTTGGAAATAGCAACATGGTTTACAGTTAAAACAAACAATTAAAACCAGCAAAGGAAAGGAACTCCAGGGGCTGACAGGAAAGGGGACAATCAATTGCAGCAAAAGAGAGGGTAAGAGGGAGCAGAGAGGGATCAGAAAAGGAGGTAGAGGAGGTGAAGCAACAAAGGTTTCTGCTATGGTTGTGTGAGAGGACAAAAAGCTAGCTAAAAACAATGAGTCTGGAGGGAGGCTTTGAATTTTTTGGATAGGAGGGTTCTAAACGGAGATCAGGAAGTAAATTATTCCATAGGCTAGGTGTCAAAAGTAAAATGCAGAGTGTCTAGTGGTTTCCAGATGGACTTGAGAGTGGAGGGGAAAAAGAGCAGTTGGTGTGGATTGAATGGAGTACCCTATGGGGAGTATGTGGAATTGTTAGAGAAGAAAGGTAAGTGGGGAGACCAGTATGCAAAGCTCTATGAAATAGGATCAAAATTTTATATTGAATTCTAAACTGAATGGGTAACCAATGAGCTGCATTAACAGACGTGTGATGTGACGTGTGATGTGATCAAATTTGGAGATTTATGAAAAGAGCCTGACTGCAGAGTTCTGAACTCTTAGGGGGATGTTTACTAAACTGCGGTAACGTTACATAACGCGCGTTAACTTAACGATCGTAAAGTTCCGTGGAGCGGTAAAACACCGCAGAAGGTGGAGAGAGGGCGGAGAGAAGGGGTCAATGGGAGGAGAGTGGGCGGGGTGAGGCTCCCTTCACACTAACGTGCTGATCTGAAGAGCTGAATCCTAACGCGATTGAAAACCTGCCGTTAGATGCACATTTGCAGGGGAGAGAAACCATTTCAGTGTCAGCAATGTACACCATAGGCAGGGAAACCTACAAAAAGTGATAAGTGTGATACATGTGCCCAGAACAAAAGGGCACATAAATATTGAAAATGACCCCAATAAACTGGAAAAAAAACCATAACCAAGCTGGCCAATAGAGATATTAATGGGAAACATCAACCCCCCCCCCCGAGAAAGCTCCACAAAAAAGATATTACTCGTGGAAGGGTCTATGATCCGTCCCCATACAAGGTGAATGAGCCCACAGTGAAATAGCGCTGTTCAGGGTTTTCCCCTCCATCGGAAAGGGATCCTATGACATGCACATGTCCCGCAACATCAGGGCGGGCATGTCAGAACGGCAACTGGACAGATGCCGGAAAAGGGGATACAGAGGGCCGCAGGCAGCACATCCTGTGGTGCAGCAGGGCCACAGTGCGGAATAGGGTGATGCCTAGGTGGCCCATCCGAATGCTGAAACAGCAGAGCAGACAGACAGCAACTGCTAAAGGCCCAACATGGGCACGAGTGTGTTTCCCACAGTGTCACAGGGGATAGTACCCAACAGCTACCCCCAAGGGCACGGAACATTGGCAGGCGGGGCTGGGGGGAGCGTGGACGTCTATGCAGGCACCCCTACCCCAGACCCCGCACCATAGGCAGCCGCCTACCCGCACACTGGATGGCCTGAGACTACGCACCACTAGCACCACCAGCAGAAGAGCATGTCAGCATGGTGGCAGAGGGATACTGGTGGTGGAGAGGGTAGTGGCAGCTGCCCAGAGCAGACCGTTTCCTAGCCCTGTGTAGGTGGGTGCCGTGCACTGCAACAGACAGGCCCTGTCTGATGAACAGTCATGGTATCACCAGGGAATGTACTGACTCTGTGACAACATGGTGGTGCAGTGCACAAAACCAGTGTATTCATGAAGCAGAAAGTCACAGGTTCAAGTCCCAGATGTGGTTCCTGCCAACCCAGTCCCCATATTTTACCCACTACTACAACGTGCTAATACAGACAGCACCTTTATTGCAGATGATGTAAACATGCCCAAAACACCTACATTTTACCCTACAGAGCACAGACACCATAAACATGTGCATTACCTAGAGCAGAGTCTCCCAAATGCAGTCCTGGAGGGCCAAACACCATTCAGGTTCCATGCTGCCTCTAATAAAGATGCCTGTGCTGCATTTCTGTGCGCTGCCCCCATGGAATGCAGATGTATCTCATGAATATTCATGAGGGGCAGCATGAAAACCTGAACAGTGTTTGGCACCACAGGATTGGAGTTGGGAACCTCTGCCGTAAAGCAGCAGCCAACAGAGGCAGACACACCTGCACCCACAGGCTCCATTATCCAATGCCTCCTGGAGAGGCAGGATGTTGGGCCCTGCGTGCATCTCCCAATACTAGCACTTGCATACCTTAGCAATGCTACCCTAAACATGGGAATACGGTACACAGCTATCAAAAGGTTGCTATGATCACTGGCAGATAGCAATTCATAAGTTAAGCTCAATTCGCTGATTGAGCTGCATCATAGCAACCTTTCTGATGTCTGTGGAGTGTGCCTCAGGTCTGGTGTCTGACAGAGTGACCCCAACAGTATTGCGTACCACAGCCATGCCTGCACTGTGCCCAGGACTGGTGTGGTGGCCTGGGCTGCCAAACACCTCTATAGTTGCACAATGCTGCATTGGTGTGGGGAGTGTGTGTCTGTCTATCCAGTGTGAGGTGGCTGCCAACACCCTCCATAGCCCACACTGCTAGCACTGTTGCCAGTATTGGCCTGCCAATGTGCATAATGAGGAGCATGGTACCGTGAGAATAGCCTGGATAGGGTGGCCTGGCCTGGATGCATCTGCACAGGGCATAGGGCAATGGCTCGGACATTGTAATGCCCGGCCATCACCTGTACGGACAGGGTGGCCACAGCATGTCCTGCTGGGAGGTCACTCTCACCCTGACTAAGCAGTGACCACGGCATGGCTAGGTTCCCCCATAGTGCTATATAGTGTTTTTCTCATGTGATATTTATGGGTTTTCTTTTGGGGCCCAATCACTGACTTATCTGCTTGGTGTGTATGTTGACATCCCTGTTCTGGGTACATGCATCTCCTCCAGGAACATGCACTATGGACTAGCTAGCAGACTGCCTGCAGCTAGTATATGTCTTGCTGGAACACCTTGCAGGGTGCAGCGGCTGGAGAATGTCAGATAGTGGTGGGGGCAGCTGAGCATTTCCAGGCCTACTGTCTGTCTGCTATTGTGTTATGGATGTGTACCGCTCTGTATTGCCTGCCCTGTAGGGTGTCTGTTCCCTAGCAGGACTGTGGTTGATGGTCCCCTCTACTGCTACCATTGCAGGGAGGTAGAATGTTGATCTATTGGTGGGTGATCCTGTTTCCCACCCTGAGTCCCAGAGGGTGGGTTGTGTGGTGGTACATAATCTGCCTATGGGTTCAAACACCCCCCTTCACCTACAGCAGGTAACCATGGCACCAACACAGGATATGCACTATTCTGGGTGCATCATCGGCCATAAGGGCTAGACATGACTGAGAAATACAGAAGGACACAGATGTATCCTAGGTGTGTCTACAGGAACTACCTATCACACACTGATGGGGACCTGCAGCATGGCGTATTTCAGCCATGAAAGGTGCTGTGGACCTGGTGCTGGGCGCCCCACCTCAACCTCAGGGTGAGCACAGTACCCGCACAATGTGACTGTCTGTGGCTACTCTGTGCCAGTACCACACATGGTCTGTTCCCCCTACCAGGCCGAGGTGCTGTGGGGGTGCTTACCCCAACTTGTGCGCACCTGTCGACCGCTGATTTGCATGTGCAGTGCTTCATGGGTACGGGTGGGTTAACCCTATCCTGGTAACCACAGCAGACAGTTTGTGTGGTGACGTGCAGTCCTTCTGCAGCCAGCCAGGGCTTTGTTCACAGCCTTATAAGATGTCCTATAGGGGACATTATAAGGTGCCTTGGCGGACAGTACACTTTATAATGTGCCCTATGGAGTACGTTATGGGGTGCCTTATGCGGCACCTTAGGTTACGCCACCATGAGGGTGTGTTTGCTGGCAGCACTAATTAAAATACAAGTCAAATGCCTCAACAATCTCTACTTAAACGTAAAGGGTGATGCCTCAGCCAGCCTTCTACATTAGGCCCACTGGGGAATTGAACCCATGACCCCCTGTACTATCAGTCAGTGTAGTAACCATTGTGCTACAGCTCTGTTACGGTGCTTGCATGCCTGTGCGCCTTCTTAAGATTAACGCGTGGTAACGTGCCATATATTGCTCGTTAATTTATGGCGCCTTATAACGTGCGTTACCGGTAACGATGTACCGCCCATGTCCTTATTTGGGATTTCTGCTTATACCACGGATCCTAACGCGAATCACATTACCACAGTTTAGTAAACATACCCCTTAATCTCATAATTAGGGATACTGGCATACATGATGTTACATAAGAACATAAGATATGCCATACTGGGTCAGACCAAGGTCCATCAAGCCCAGTATCCTGTTTCCAGCAGTGGCCAATCTAGGTCATACGTCCCTAGCAGTTTCCCCAAAAGACACAGGTCCCACAATGCTTGTATTGGGTCAAGCATTGATATCCTGGGTCCCTTCTAAATAATGGTTTATGGACCTTTCCTCCAGGAACTTGTCCAAACCTTTTTTAAACCCAGCTACACTAACAGCCTTTACTACATCCTCTGGTAACAAATTCCAGAATTTGATTACACGTTGAGTGAAAAAATATTTACTTTTATTAGTCTTAAATAGTTTACCCTTTAGCTTCACTGCATGTCCACTAGTCTTTCTATATTCTGATAACGTAAACAATCGATCTACGTTTACCCATTCCACTCCGTTCCTTAATTTATAGACTTCTATCATATTTCCCCTCAGCCGTCTCTTTCCCAGATTAGAGCCCTAACCTTTTTAGCCTTTCTTCATAGGGGTATCCTTCCATCCCCTTTACCATTTTGGTGGCTCTTCTCTGAACCTTTTCTAATAATGCTATATCCTTTCCCCCCTCCCACCTTCCCCCTTCCTCCCCTTATCTCCTTTTTCCATTTTCCCTTCTTCCTTCCCCCCTCCCCTCTTTCCTCCTCCTTCCCTCTCCCTCCCTTTCCCCATCCCCCCTCCTCCCCTCCCCCTCTTTTTCCTTCCCCCTTCTTTTTCTTCCTTTTCCCCTTCCTCTTCCCCTCCTTCCCCCTTTTCTTCCCCACTCTCCTTGTCTCCTCCCTCCCCCCTCCCCCTCTCTCTTTTTTCTTCCCCCTTCCCCCTTCCACCCCTCCCTTCCCCCTCCCTTCCTCCACTCCCCCTCCTTCCTCCCCTTCCCTCCCCCTTCCACCTCCCCCTCCCCCTTCCTCCCCCTTTTTCCTCCCCCCACTTCCCCCAACCCCACCCCCCACCCTCACCCACCCCATTTTCCCCCTTTTTCCCCCTTCTTCCTTCCTCTCCCTTTTTCCCCTTCCCCCTTTCTCCTCCCCTTCCTCCCCCCTTCCCCCTTCTCCTTTCCCTTCTCTCTTTCCCTCCTCCCCCTCTCCCACTTTCACCTTCTTTTCTTTCCCCCTTTCCCCTTCCTCCTTCTTCCCCCTCCCCCTTCCCCCCTCCTCCCCTTCCCCCTTTTTTCTCCCTCCCCCTTCCCCTTTCCCCCTTCCCCCCTCCCCATCTCCCTCTCCCTCTTCCTCTTTCTTTTTCTTTTCTCTTCTTTCTTTCTCTTTTCTCTTTTTTCTTTTCTTTTTTCATTTAGACAGCAGATTTTACACTATTGGTTTATTTTCTATTTGCGGGTTGGCCGTTTTACAATATGACCTTTCACTTCGACGCGGCAGGAAAACGCCAGCAGGAAAACGCCAGCATAAAAACACATGAGTCTTTACTTTGCATCTCACTACTGCTATACCTACAATGCTTTTACTTGCGGTAAGCTGATTGTTCTTTCCAAAAATGAATTATAAGACTTATTCGTTTTACTGTTGCAGTATTATGCTTGATGTAGTTCTTCGAGATAATTATGTGTAGTGGTTTACAGTTATTTTACACAAATGATTTCTATGTACTCGTTTCTTTAAAAATTTGCTTCGGTTATTTTTTGACAGATTCAAGGTAAAGTTCTTCAATGTAATTCAATCTTCCTAATAGGATTGTTTTGGACGTTATATATGCCCTATGTGGATAAACTTAATGAGACAGGTCATAGTTAGATTTTCAAGCAGCAACGCACTGCTCTGTTCTGCTTCTTTTTTGGCTGTTTCTTCATGCTTCCCACTTTTAGTGCATATTTTCACATGCTATTTAATCATTCAGTTTGTTTTGGATATTACACAGGCCTTATGTGCATAATTTTAATGGGAAAGGTCAACGTTAGATTTTCTTACTGCTCGGCAGTAGATGCCGATATAGCAGCATTGGTCTGTTCTTGTTTTTGCCATTATTCTCTCACTATATATAATTTTGAATAACGTCTTAGCACTTTAGTTTAGTAATTTGCCTAGGTCTTCATTTTGGCACAGTGCCCTAATCCCGTTAAGATTAGTTTTATTTTTTTGAATATGCAAACATATATGTGCTCACTCATTGCTGTCAATACAACACAATCAGTGACGGAAGGTTACTCCTTCATTTGTTTTCATTTTGGTACAGTGGTTGGCTTCCCCCATGGCCAGTTTTTTACCCATTTTTTCATTTTGTTATTACAATGCCGATGTGGTAGAGATCAATATGTGACCCTTACAGCACATTTGACAGTACATTAAATATTTTGGGGTATGTTTACTAAACCGTCTTAATGTGCGCTCTGCGACGTTATTGCGCGATAATCCCGTTTTGCTACATTAAGACCGGAACGCCCACTCCTTTTATGGCATCCTGCACACTAATGCCAGGCGCACGTTAAGACGGTTTAGTAAACATACCCCCTTGTCTCGTTTACATATAATTTTTCTTGGTAACTGAGTACATGATATTACATCACTCATTGACATTTTTGGATATAATGCCTTTTCATCCAAAATTAAAGGTTTTTCCTCATTGCATTGCTCCTCCTTTGTTGTGGTTTTTATGAGATGTTTCAATTTATTCTTGCATAGTTTATGCTCTTTTAAAGATAAAATTTGTCACAAATATGTTCTTCATTTTAATTATAGAAGAATTTTATGCATGTTGATGCACTTTTATGTTTTTTAGTTGTTTCTGATGTATGTATTATGATCATGTTTCTTAACTATGCTTTATTTATTTATTTATTTATTATGTTTTTTTAAAAAGCACATTGTTTACTGATGAATGTATGTGGTATTTACAAAAAAAATGTTTACCTGTATGTATTACTTATATGATTTTTTATTCTTTTTACTCTTTTTAGTGACATATGTTTTTATTTAATGGAAGCTCTATACAGAGAAGGTATCAATAGTAGCATTCATGTTTATAGTCATGTCCTCCTCATCTCGTTTGTTGCTTTCTTATTTTTACTGTTATCTAAGGTTTTGATTATATATGGATCCAGAGCACTATATGTATTGTGTTCTATCATGTCCTTCTCATCTTGCTTGTTACTTTCTTGTTTTTATTCTTTTCTAAGGTTCTGATTCTATATGGATCCAGAAGCACTATATGGATTGTGTCCTATTAGTTGGTGATTATAGGTGGTAGTGGTTTGTTTTTCCAATTTCTATATGATTTTATGATTTGTGTTATCTATTGATTTTAACTTGTTTATTTTATTTTAATATTATCTATATGATTTGTTTTAATTGCTCATGTTTGTTTTCTTGAGGTTTGCACCCTAAAGACACCCCCTGAGGAAGGCCACAGGCCGAAACGCATAGGGGTAATCAAGAAAGGGTTTTTTTTTCAAACCTGAAAAACTCTGCCAGTCTGGTATCTGTTTCTTTGGTTTTCTTCCCCTCTGGTCTGTTCATGAACCAGCTGCTCCAGTACAGTAGTTGAGGGGTATGATAATGGGCGCCAGAAGAAGTGTAGCCGGTGTGGTGGAGGAAAGAAAAGGATGAATAGACTTGATTTGATGAACAGAAAAGAAAGAATGCTTAACAATGGAATTGATGTGCTTGTGAAAAGTCAGAGATATCCAAAGTAATCCCTAAATACTTAATGGAGGAGATCAGTGTGATGGAAGTACTGTGAAGTTGGGAGGAGAGGGAGAGGGCTACAGAAGAGTTAGAGAACCAGATTACCAGAGTCTTCTGAATATTAAGTTTAAGGTGGTTGGCAGAAAGCCATGAGGCTATAGATGAAAGACAGTCATTGACAGAGGTTAGGTTGGGGGAGGATGGATGAGGATGAAGAACCAAGAGGATATTATCAGTGTTGTAGTAGGCTGAAATTCCAAATTGTTAAATCAGAAGAGCTAATGGGGCCACAAGCTATTAGAGAGTGGAGGCCAGAACAGAACTCTAGGGGAACCCATGGGTAAGAGGGTATATAGAAGAGGACATAGAGAAGTGACTGAGAAGGTCCTGCAAGATAGAAAAGAGTGAAATCAGTTGAAAACAGTGCCCTAAATGCCAATATCATGTAGACAAGAAAGAAGAATAGAATGGTCGATCAGATCAAATGGGGATAAAAGATCAAGTAAAACCAGAAGAGAAATATTGTCCTGATCTAAGGATTGATAAACTTTGCTGAGATGGTTTCAGTGCTACAGTATAACCAGGACAGAAACCAGACTGGCACAGATGTAGGATGTTGGATTTGTCAAGGTTGTCAATTGCCTGGGAGTAATGACTTTTTCTTGGATCTTTGATAAAAAGGGAAGAATAGAGACAGGCCTATAACTGGAGGGAGTGGATTTATCAAATTTAGAATTTTTAAGAAGTGGATGGACAAGTGCTATTTTCCACAGTGAGGGAACTGTACCATAGAGAAGGCTGTTAGTGAGGAGAGAATGGACTATTGAAAGGATAGCAAGTCTATATGAATCCAGGAAGAGGGAGTAAGGTCCAGTGAGCAGATGGTTTTCCACGTGGAAGAAAGGGTTTTGGAAAGGATGGTAAGGGAGGGAAGATCGAAGCTGATCTAAATATGAGAATGAGCGGGAGAAGCAGAAGGAGAAGAAAGACAGGGAGCCTCTGAAATGGCTGAGGAAAGGGGGAGTCTGAAACAAAGATTGGTTACTTTATCTAAGAAATAATGGGCAAGATCATCAGTTGATGGGAGAGTGACTGCTACTGGAGGGGTGAGGAGAGATAACAGATTTGAAACCACAGAATAAAGTTGTATGGGCTAACTAGAGGAATAGGTGTTAAGCAAAGGTACTGTGTTAACAAGAAACAAAGGAGGGGGCTGGGTAAAACTCCAGCTCTTTTATTTAGGATCAGTTGGAGATGCTGGTCTGGATTCATAAAAGTGGCTGCGCAGCAAGAAGTGGGTACTAACTGACTTTCTGGTTATTTTTTGTTTGTTTTTTTACTGAACACTCTGAAAGCAACTGTATATGTGCATATTGTGGCTTACACCTGTGTTCTTCTTTTGCAGAGGAGTTTACAAGCAGAAGTAAAATAGTTGGAACTTTTTCTCTGCTTTTTTAAAAGCAACGGTAAACAAATCCAGTCCTTGGGGCACATCTAGGGCCAGTCATGTTTTCAGGATTTCCACAATGAATATGCATGCACTGCCTTCATTGTATGCAAATCCATCTCATCCATATTCATTGTAAAAATCCTAAAAACCGATTGGCCTAGGTGTGTATCAAGGACTGGGCTGAGAACCATTGTTTTAAAAGACCAAAACTTGAATAGAGTCTCTTGGTCAATGCCATTTGCAGCCAGCTGCAGTGAATCAGAGCGCTTTGTCTTAAGCAGAGACTGAGAAGTAGGAACTGAGAAGGTGAGAGCGTCCAGGGATTTACTACAGTTGATTTAAAGGGACTACAATCTATTATGGCAGCATGATATGCCTTGTTCTAAGTTTATGTTTGCACATGAATCTTTTGTTATATGCCATCCTGACATTTAAATATGTGTTAGCTTTAAGAAGCTGGAAAATAAATATTCTTCACCTGTATATTGTCTTGGAGTGTGTTTTGTATAGTATGGGGAGTAGCGGCCACCCATGGAAATAAGAGGTCCTAGAACATAAAAGCTACTCTTTTAATCAGCAGGTGACTTGTGGCGACCCTTAGCTGCAACAATATAAAGTAAAGGGAAAAAAATTGAGTAGTTGGGAATGAAGGCTCTACTGGTCTGGCCTTCCTCTCCCAAAATTTAGAGGATAATCTTCAGAAAGATTTTCTGTGGTGAGTGGGTCTTTATCAACAGAAAAATGACTTCAAAAAATTGTCCTGTCCCACCACGGCAGAAAGTACATACACTGTTCATAGTTCATACATGTTTCCCTTTGGAGAAAAGGGGCTGTGCTGTGTTATTGATGCCTCAGGGTCAGAATTTTTAGAGAAGAAAAAAAAACTGGTTATAATGTAACAACCTACAAAGCACAAATAATTGTGGCATGCATGGTCAGCATGAATCAAAATGTAACAATGCATTTCACCTCTGAGAAATGTATTCTTTTTCACTGAATGATAGCTGCCTTGCCCCTTTACACAACATATTGAAGCAAAGCACATCTTTCCCCTAAATAGGTCATTTATTGGACAACTCATTCAATGCTTGCATGACCTCATATTAGACAATAAAATGGCCGTACTCCGTGAATGATTATTGCTATAAGCCTAAATGGAACCTCATTCAACAATTCACCTTTGTATTATTACTCAGTGTTATTCCTATTTGTCACTACATAAGCCTCAGACAACATCCTTATAGCACTACAGCACCAAGAAATATATTCAATCTCCTGGACGTGTGCAGGGTTTAGTACATCAACGGCTTATGAAAAATGAAGATCCAATAACCAGCACCAACTGTTTCAATAATCAAAAAACGCTCAAAGCAAAAAAATTACTTAACTTAATAATGGTGTAACTGGTCTTGGTCTTCTTATCGTTGTTTCTTTCATTTGTTCAATTTTATTCTCTTTGATCTGCCTTTTATTTTTTTATTTATTTATTTATTTAACAGTTCTTCTATACCGCTCTATTTTAGATCAGAGCGGTTTACATTCAACATCAACCATACAACACAGGAACCCTGAGTTGTATTTACAATAAACAGGAGATCAACTTGGAAGTAACTGGGGGGAACTATGTACATTGTATAACATATCTACATCTTATTTACACTGGGGGTCCTGATTCCATTTCAGTGGGTATCTTCTGAGCGATCAGTTGATTATCCTTTTTCATGCTGAGTCTGATTGTTTAATTGCAATGAGTGATTGTCTGAGGGGGCATATGTATGATTACTAGTGCTGGATTCAGGGTAGTATGTGGTGAATAGGTGTTGCTTTAATGCCTTCCTGAAGTCAATTAGGTAAGTGATGTTTCGAATAGAGGTGGGGAGAGCGTTCCATGCTCTGGGTGCGTAAATCGTAAAGGCCCTATTTGTCGTTGCTTTTGTGCATTTTGTTATTACTTTTGGGACCTCTAGTGTGTTTTGCATCATGGGTCTTCTGTTTCTGTTCTGTGGTACTTTATGTATCATCTTGCTGAGGGCTGTGGGGGTCAGGGTGTTTGCGGCTTTGAAAGTTAAGGTTAGAACTTTGTGGCGGATTCTTGCTTGAACTGGTAGCCAATGGAGGTTCATCAGTACTGGCGTTATGTGCTCTCTCCGTGAAGCCCCTGTTAGTACTCTTGCCGCAGTGTTCATTGCAAGCTGGAGAGGAGCCAGTGTTGCTTGAGGGAGACCGTGTAGAATTACGTTGGCATAGTCGAAATGTGGTAATATTAATGCCTGATAGATCGAACGGTAGTCGCTGAAGTCAAGCAGCGGTCGGAGATGTTTTAGGGTCCTTATTTTCATGTATACTGTTTTTACTGTGTTTCTTATGTGGGTTTTCAGATCCAGTTGTTGATCCAGTGTAACGCCAAGGTAGCGGATTGTGGGTTTGGTTTTCAGCTCTGTGTTGCCGACCTTTAAAGAGAGTGGAGGGGTGAAGTCCTGGTTTCTTGAGATGAAAAGGACATCTGTTTTACTGTAGTTGATTCTCATGTTTTGTGTGCTGAACCATTCTGCTGTTGCCTCAAAACATCTTGTTAGAGGGGAGAGGTCTGGTTGGTTGGTCCTGAATGGGATGTATAGTAGGATGTCATCTGCGTAGGCTAGACAGTTGACCTTGAATGAACGTGCTAGGGCACATATGGGCTGCATGTAGATGTTAAACATCAATGCAGATAGTGACGAGCCCTGTGGTACACCCTGGTTCTGTAAAAATGGTTCAGAGGTTGTGGAGCCTGACCTTACATGTTGCCATCTATTAGTCAGGTATGACTTGCACCACTTTAGGGCTGTTCCCTGAATTCCTTTCTCGCTGAGGCGTTGTATGAGGATCTCATGGTTCACCGAGTCGAAAGCCGCTGCAATGTCGAGGAATATGAGGGCGAATCCTTGATGCATTTTGTCAGTTCCAGAGACTAGATGGTCAAATAGGTTGGTGAGGAGGGTTTCAACCCCATGTGCTTCTCTGAACCCATGCTGGGAAGGATCCAGTGGGGCTTCAGTATCAATATGCTGTTGGATATTTTCCTTTATCGTTGAAAGAAAGGACAATAATATAGGGTCAGATACAAAATGAATCTCACCTATTCCACAGAAGGACTCCATCATGTTACCATGTATCCCAAGCTATCCAGGATCTGATATTGAGTTGGGCAGACTATTTATTTATTTATTTGGTTACATTTTTATACCACTCCTTCCAGTGATCAGGAGCGGTTTACATTTTAACATTTAACTCTGCAAGGACAACAGTTACATATAACATTTTTAGAACTATGTCCTGCCCGCCAGTCCTTAACCCCAGCATTGAATATCCGGGGAACACCACAGACGTCTGAAGCCGCAGAAGCCAACCAGGCAGCAGCGATACTGCATGCCACCTGGTTAGCTCCTGCATCTTAAAGACAGGTGAGGGTTTTCCTCGCCTATTTTTTCAGTGCAGATTACTAACCGGGCAGCATGCAATATCGCTGCCGCCTGGTTATCACTTGTCACTACTTCTGCTCTGCCTTGGAATACCCCCGACATGCCCCAATGCTAACCAGATAGCATCGGGGTGCATAGGGGAGTTAGAAAGGGATATGAACGGCACTAACTGTGTAAGTGCTGTTGAATATCCCCATTTAAGGCATTTACATGGTTTACTGGGCTGCAAATGCCTTTAGAAAATCGGGCCCCCGTACTTATATGAGGAATTTTGCCTCTATAGATACTACTCTTGCTGTGACCCCAGAAGCTTACTTATCACATTGATAAAACTACTACTATATGACAGTAAGCTCTTCTCGTCTACTTTGCAAGTTCTGTGCAGTCATAATTACAGTGTGGCCCAAAAAAAGTGAGAACATCTCATAGCATATAAGTTATTTAAAAATTCAAAAAGACAGATGTAAACGATTGACAAATTTAAAAAAAAAGAAGATGGCGACCGGAAATTGTCGAAATAAAGACATTATATAGCTAAAAAAGATAAATAAGTAAACTATTTAAGATTTTAATTTACGAGATGTTCTCACTTTTTTTGGGCCACCCTGTATATTACTAGAAATTTTAAAACACAAAAGAATGTACACAATTAGAACCACAAGCCATTAACGCTTCATGGATTTTTTTTTTTAAGTAAAGCCTAGTGTAGAGAACACTAAACATCTTTCAGCTATGTCAAGAGAATACAAATATGGTCTCTTTAAATTGCTCAAAGATACTGTCCTCGTAGTGGTGCTGTATACTATAAAATGGCTGCCATCATGTGCCATTTGCCCTCACCCATCTCCCCTAGTTTTATGTAAAGCCATGTTGACTCACTTGTTCTCTGTCAACCGCTTTGACTATTAGACTAAGCGGTATATAAGCATACCTAAATAAATAAATAATGGTCATTAGGACTAGAGAAAGGCGCATATGGTCTCTTTACACAAAAGCAGACATAAGGATGACATTGAGAACTACAGCCAGTTAGTCTAACCTCTGCTGTTAATAAATTATTGGAAACGCTACTAAAAGAGAAAATAGTGAGGCTTCTGGAGTCCAAAGGATTGCAGGATCAGAGGCAGCATGGATTCACCAGAGGCAGGTCTTGTCAGACAAATATGATTGATTTCTTTGGGTGACCAGGGAGTTGCACCAATGGAGAGCTAAATATATGGTGTATTTAGATTTCAGTAGAGCCTTTAATGTCGTTCTGCACAGGTGATTTATAAACAAACGGAGCACCCTAGGGATGGACCCTAAAATTACTGATTGGGTTAGAAATTGGTTGTGTGGGAGGCGACAAAGGGTACAGGCAAATGGATCTCATTCTGAGGAGAAGTATGTTACCAGTGGTGTGCCGCAGGGATCTGTCCTTGGTCCAATTCTGTTTAATATCTTTATTAGTAATATTGCAGAAGGGCTGTCGGGTAAGGTTTGCTTGTTTGTGGAGGATACCAACATTGCAATAGAGTAGACACCCAGGAAGGAGTAGATAACATGAGGAGGTAGCTAGCTAAACTTGAAGAATGGTCTAGAATTTGGCAGCTGAAATTTAATGCTAAAAAATGCATGGTCATGCATTTGGGCTGCAAAAATCCAAAGGAGCAGAACAGTATAGTGGGTGAAGTACTTCTGTCCACAAAAGAAGAGTGGGACCTGGGCGTAATTGTGTCTGACAATGTTAAAATAGCTAAACAGGTAGAAAAGGCGACTGTGAAAGCCAGAAGAATGCTTTGGTGTATAGGGAGAGGAATGGCCAGCAGAAAAAAGGAGGTTATAATGCCTCTGTATAAGTCTCTGGTACGACCTCATTTGCAGTATTATGTGCAATTCTGGAGATCACACCTTCAAAAGAATATACATAAGCAGGTTGGAGTTGGTACAGAAGGTGGCTACTAAAATGATTAATGGTCTTCGTTATAAAGCATGAGGACAAACTTAAAGATTTTAATAAGTATACTTTAGTGGTAATACGGGATAGGGATGATATGATAGAAATCTTTCAATACCTCCGTGGCATAAATGCACAGGATGGTCTCTTTCAATAGAAGGCAAGCTCTGTTACGAGGAGACATAGCATGAGAGTGAAAGGGGATAGACTCAGGAATAATATGCTGAAATATTTCTTTATGGAAAGAGTGGCAAATGCGTGGAATAGTCTCCTAGTGGAGGTGGTGGACATGAGGACAGTATCTGAATTCAAAACAGTATGGGACAAACATAGAGGATCTCTAAAAATACAATGAGGGCTATTGTAGTTGATATGGAAGACTAGATAGGACATGTGGTCTTTTTCTGCTGTCATATTTCTAAGTTGAAGAGGCAGGTTAGAAAAGCAGAACGCCAATGATGTAAATACCCGGATACTTATACTATGGGGTATGTTTACTAAACCGTCTTAACGTGCGCCCGGCGTTAGTGTGCAGGATGCCATATAAGGAGTGGGCGTTTCAGTCTAAAGTAGCAAAACGGGATTAGCGTGCAATAACGCGCGCTGCTGTGCACATTATCGTGCGAAGCACCGCTAAGCGCGTTACCGTGCGGTAATCTTAAGTAGGCATACAGACATCCAAACATAGAAACAGAAGTGTAGCACAATGGTTAATACACTGACTGATGATACAGGGGGTCATGAGTTCGATCCCCCAGTGTGTCTAATGCATAAGGCTGACTGAGGTATCAGCTTTGACATGTAAGTATTGTTTCCTGAGGTATTTTAATTATTGCTGCCAGCAAACACACTCTCACGTGCCGTAACCTAAGGTGCCGCATAAGGCATCCTATAAGGCACCCCATAGGGCACATTATAAAGTGCACTGTCCGCCACGACACCCTATAATGTCCCCTATGGAGCACCCTATAAGACGCTCCATAGGACACCTTATAAGGCACCTTATACGGACTGTAACCATAAGGTGCCTCAGAAGGCGCTGTATAGGGCGCCTTATAGGGCGCCTTCTGAGGCACCTTATGGTTACAGTACTCTGAGGGTGTATTTGCTGGCAGCACTAATGTACAGTAAAAAAAGACAATGCTGTGGACAGCCCTATCAAATAACCCCACTGTGGGTTTGAACGCATGACCTCTGGCTCCACAAGCAGTGAAGTAACCAGTGGGCTACAGCTCCTAACAAACCCCTGGCTGTCTGCAGAAGGACTGCACATCACCACACAAACAGTCTGCTGTGGTCACCAGGATAGGGTTAACCCACCCGTACCCATGATGCACTGCACATGCAAATCAGAAGTCTACAGATGATCATAAGATGGGGTATGCACCTCCACAGCACCTCGGCCTGGTAGGGGGAACTGACCGTGTGTGTTACAGGCACAGAGTAGCTACACACCATCACATTGTGCGGGTACTGTACTCACCCTGAGGGTGCAGTGGGACACCCAGCACCAGGTCCACAGCACCTTCCATGGCAGAAATAGGCCATGAAGCAGGTCCCCAGCAGTACTAGTGTGTGAGATAGGTAGTTTCTGCAGACACACCTTGGATACATCGGTATTTCACAGGCAGGTCTAGCCCTTATGGACCCATAGGAGAATTATGCACCACCACACCACCCTCTGGGGCTGAGGGTGGGAAACAGGGTCTCCCACCAACAGATCCACATTTTACCTCCCCTGCAATGGTGGCAGTAGAGAGGACCATCAACCCCAGTCCTGCTGGGGAACAGACACTCTACAGAGCAGTCAATGCAGTTCTGTACACATCCATAAAGCAATAGCAGACAGACATTAGGCCTAGAAATGCCACCACTATCTGATATTCTCCTGCAGCAAGCCTTCAGCCGCTGCACCCTGCAAGGTGCTCCAGCAAGACACATACCAGCTGCAGACAGTCTGATAGCTAGTCCATAGTGCACGTTCCTGGTGGAGATGCGTGCACCCAGAACCAGGATGTCAGCATACACACCAAGCAGATAAGTTAGCGACTGGGCCCCAAAAGGGAACCCATAAATATCACATGAGAGAAACATTGCATAGCACTATGTGGGAACCTAGCCATGCCATGGTCACTGCTCACTCAGGGTGAGAGTGATCTCCCAGCAGGACATGCTGTGGCCACCCTGTCTGTGCAGGTGGTGGCCGGGCACTACAATGTCCCAGCCATTGCCCTATGCCCTGTGCAGATGCATCCTGGCCAGGCCACCTTGTCCGGGCTATACCCATGGTACCTTGCTCCTCATTATGCACATTGGCAGGCCAATACTGACAACAGTGCTGGCAGTGTGGGCTGTGGAGGGTGTTTGCAGCCACCACACTGGATAGACAGACACACACTCCCACACCTATGCCAGCATTGTGCTACTATAGAGGTGTTTGGCAGCCCTGGCCACCACACCAGTCCTGGGCACAGTGCAGGCATGGATATGGTACGCAATACTGTTGGGGTCACTCCCCAGGGTGGTAAACACTGCCAGACACCAGACCTGAAGCACACTCCACAGACTTCAGAGAGGTTGCCATGATGCAGCTCAATCAGCAAATTGTGCTTCACTTAGGAATTGCTATCTGCCAGTAATCATAGCAACCTTTTGATAGCTGTGTACCGTATTCTCAGGTTTAGGGTTGCATTGCTTAGGTATGCAGTGCTAGTATTGGGAGTTGCACGCAGGGCCCAATGTCATTCCTCTCCAGGAGGCATTGGCTAATGGAGCCTGTGGGTGCGGTTGTGCCTGCCCCCGTTGGCTGCTGCTTTACGGCAGAGGTTCCCAACTCCAGTCCTGTGGTGTCAAACCCTGTTCGGGTTTTCATGCTGTCCCTCATGAATATGCATGAGATACATCTGCATACCATGGGGGAGGCGCATAGAAATGCAGCACAGGCATCTTTATTAGAGGCAGCATGGAACCTGAATGGTGTTTGGCCCTCCAGGACTGCATTTGGGAGACTCTGCTCTAGGTAATGAGCCTGTTTATGGTGTCTGTGCTCTGTAGGGTAAAATGTAGGTGTTTTGGGCATGTTTACGTCATCTGAAATAAAGGTTCTTTCTGTATTAGCACGTTTTAGTAGTGGGTAAAATATGGGGGCTGGGTTGGCAGGAACCACAGCTGGGACTTGAACCTGTGACTTTCTGCTCCTGAACACACAGGCTGTGTGCACTGAACCACTGTATTGCCACAGAGACAGTACATTTCCTGGCGATACCATGACTGTTCATCAGACAGGGCCTGTCTGTTGCAGTGCATGGCACCCACCTACACAGGGACAGGCCACGGTCTGCTCTGGGCAGCTGCCACTGCCCCCTCCACCACTAGTGCCCCTCTGCCACCCTGCTGACATGCCCTTCTGCTGGTGGTGCTTGTGGAGCGCAGTCTCAGGCCATCCAGTGTGCGGGTAGGCGGCTGCCTATGGTGTGGGTTCTGGGGTAGGGGTGCCTGCATAGATGTCCGTGCTTCCCCCCAGCACCGCCTGCCACTGTTCTGTGCCCTTGGGGGTCCCTACTGGGTACTGTCCCCTGTGACACTGTGGGAAGCACACTCATGCCCATGCTGTGCCCTCATCAGTTGGTGTCTGGCTGCTCTACTGTTTCAGAATTCCTATGGGCCACCTAGGCATCACCCTAGTCCGCACTGTGGCCCAGCTGCAGTACAGCATGTGCCATCTGCAGCCCTCTGTGCCCCCTTTCCCAGCATCTGTCCAGTTGCCCATTCCAACAAGCCCGCCCTGCTGTTGTGGAACATGTGCACGCCATAGGAAACCTGTCCAATAGAGAGGGAAATCTCTGATGAACCCAATTGCACTGTGGGATCATTCACCTTGTATGGGGACGGATCGTAGACCCTTCCAAAATTCATATCTTTTTTTGGAGCTTTCTTAGGAGTGCTTTTTGATATTTCCCATTAATATCACTATTGTCCATCTTGGTTATGTTTTTTTTATATTTTGTTGGGGTCATTTTCAATGTTTATTTGCACTTTTGTTCTGTGCATATGTATCACACTTATCACTTTTTTGTAGGTTTCCCTGGTTTTGCTGTACATTGCTGACAGAAATGGTTTCTCTTCCCTTTAAATCAGCTCTCAGGCCAGGGTTTCACTGGCGTTAGTTTTGAGCCTCGGATTTCACATCGTTAGTGTGCGGGGAGCCTCTCCCCTCCCACTCTCCACCGATTGACCCCTTCTCTCCGCCCCTGGGGAGCCTTCCTCCGCCCTCCGGGAGCCTTTCCCCGCCTTCAGCGCTCATTTGCGCTGCTGCGCGCATTAATGCACGCTAAGGTATCTGAGCACCTGCTAAAGCACCATTAACGTCACAGAGCGCACATTAAGAAGGTTTAGTAAACATGCCCCTATGACAGCTTGCTATAATTTGTTAAGAGAATATCAAGATACAGTTAATTTTGCAAAGAGAGATTATTTTAATTCTGCTATTCGTCAAGCTGCTTCTAAAACTAGTGCACTGTACAAAGTAGTTAGGAATTTATCTCAGCCATCTATAGTTTCTTTACGCATAATGCTGATGCCCTGCCAGATAAAATATTGTGTATAATTAGCAATTTTCATTTGAATAAAGGTACAGAGGTTTTGGATAATTCTTCATGCGATGTGCTATGGGATTCTTTTTCCTTGATAACCACAGACCAGACCCTAGAATTTATTTCATCTCTGAATAATAATTCCAGTTGTTTTTAAATAGTTTATTGTAGCTCTGAAGGCCCTAGGTGATGAATTAGATACCCTAGTAATGATTATTATTAATACGTCCCATTTCATCTCTGCAATTCTTGACAACATTTGTTGAAAAGGTCATTCTTTTTCAATTAATGGATTTTATTAATCAACATGATAGTCTAGATAAATACCAATTTGGTTTGTGTGCCAAATATGGCACTGAGACACATTTCTTAACTAGTTTTGAAACAATTTTAAGAGAATTTGACTAAGGTCTTTTTTTTTATTATGTTGGATATAGCACAGTTACTTACCTGTAACAGGTGATCTCTGGGAACAGCAGGAATAAGTCTTCACATATGGGTACGTCGGCACCGACGGAGCCTGCGCGGGAACGCTCCCCAGCTTCCCAAAAAGGAAAGCTTTTGGGAGCATCCCACAGCACCTGCGCGCTGCCTTCCCGCCTTTCCTAACTGCCTCTCCTCAGTTCGAGTTTTAAAGCTGAGACAAAGAGAGAGAGAGGAAAGGAAAGACAGATAGAGAGGTACAACTCCTAGGGGAGGTGGGTGGGTTGTGAAGACTTATTCCTGCTGTTCCCAGAGATCACCTGTTACAGGTAAGCAACTGTGCTATCTCCAGGAACAAGCAGGAATGAGTCTTCACATATGGGGACTCCCTAGCTAGAGATGCCTGGGAGATCCCTAAGGTTATGAGACCCTGGGAAGGGCTCTACCTCCCCCTATGGATCTCAGGCATCCAACTTGGGAAGAAGGGTAGGAGTTGATTAAGAATGGAACAGGTGTTTGAGAACAGCCTGACCAAACAAGGCATCCCGGCGGGAGTCCTTGTCCAAGCAGTAATGAGCTGTGAAGGTATGAACCGAGGCCCAGGTGGCCGCTCGACAGATCTGGTCGATGGACACAGAATTTAGATGAGCCATAGAGGCTGCCATGGCCCTCACATTATGAGCTGTGACATGGCTCTCCAGAGAAAGGTTCTTACTCTGGTAGGTGAAGAAATACACTGAGCAATCCAATTGGACAGTGTCCTCTTAGAGACTGGAAGTCCCAAATGAGAGGGATCAAAAGCAACAAAGAGTTGAGAAGACTTTCTATGTTGCTGTGTCCTTTGTAAGTAAAAGGCAAGAGCTCTTTTACAATACAGAGTATGAAGACTCCTCTCTGCACTGGATGCATGAGGTCCTGGAAAAAAGATAGGTAAATACACCTCTTGATTAAGATGAAAAGGTGAGACCACTTTAGGCATAAAGTGTGGATTGGTCCTAAGGACTACCTTATCATGATGGAATCTTGTATAAGGTGGATTAGCCACTAAGGCTTGCAGTTCACTGATGCGGCGAGCTGAGGTGACTGCAATGAGGAAAATAACCTTCCAGGAAAGAAATTTCAAGGAGGTGGTGGCTAAGGGTTCAAAAGGTGGCTTCATAAGCTGACCAAGAACCAGATTTAAGTCCCATGCCACCGGAGGAGGCCTAATGGGAGGTTTAGTTAAAGTTAGGCTTCTCATGAATCTTGTAATAAGAGGATGAGAGGAAATAGGCTGTCCATTGATAGGTTTAAGGGATGCTGCAATAGCACTCAAATGGACCCTTACTGAATTTGTCTTAAGGCCTGCATTGGAAAGATGCAGGAGATATTCCAATAGAGAATTCAAAGGTAGTGCTAGAGGGTCAAGACCCTTCTCAGTACACCAAATGGAAAACCTTTTCCATTTAAAAGCATAGGAACTTCTAGTAGAAGGTTTTCTGGAAGCATGGAGGATATCCTTCACTTGCTGAGAAAGATTCCAGCCTTGAAGGTCTAGGCCTTCAGTAACCAAGCTCTGAGGTGAAGGGACTTGGGGTTTGGGTGCCAATCCTTGGTCCGATTCTTTTTAACATCTTTGTTAGTGATATAGCAGAAGGGCTGTCGGGTAAGGTTTGCCTCTTTGCGGATGATACCAAAATCTGCAATAGAGTAGACACCCAGGAAGGGGTAGATAACATGAGGAGGGATCTAGCTAAGCTTGAAGAATGGTCTAGAATTTGGCAGCTGGGATTTAATGTTAAAAAATGTAAGGTCATGCATTTGGGCTGCAGCAATCCAAGGGAGCAATACAGTATAGGAGGTGAAGTACTTTTGTCCACTAAAGAAGAGCGGGACCTAGGCGTGGTTGTGTCTGATGATCTTAAAGTAGCTAAACAGGTGGAAAAGGCGACAGCAAAAGCTAGAAGGATGCTTGGGTGCATACGGAGAGGAATGGCTAGCAGAAAAAAGGAGGTGATAATGCCTCTGTATAAGTCTTTGGTGCGACCTCATTTGGAGTATGGTGTGCAATTCTGGAGACCGCACCTTCAAAAGGATGTGAACAGGATGGAGTTGGTGCAGAGGGTTGCTACCAAAATGATTAATGGGCTTCATTATAAAGCATATGAGGACAGACTTAAGGATCTTAATATGTACACCTTAGAGGAAAGGCGGGATAGAGGTGATATGATTGAGATGTTTAAATACCTCCGTGGCATAAATGTTCAGGGAGAGAGCCTCTTTCAATTGAAAGCAAGTTCTGCTACGAGGGGACATGGGATGAGGGTGAAGGGAGATAGATTCAGGAGTGATATGCGGAAATATTTCTTTACGGAAAGAGTAGTGGATCCGTGGAATAGTCTCCCAGTGGAGGTGGTAGAGATGAGGACAGTAACTGAATTCAAGAAAGCATGGGACCAACACAGAGGATCTCTAAAGGCAAAAAGTGGACTGTTGTAGTTGTTATGGAAGGACAGACTAGATAGGCCATGTGGTCTTTTTCTGTCGTCATATTTCTATGTTTCTATGTTTCTATGTTTCTATGTTTCTAAAGTCCCCTCCTCCTGGGACAGAAGGTCTGGAGCAGCTCCCAAGTCCAGGGAGTGGGCTTGGGAGAGATGCAGAAGTAGAGGGTACCACACTTGGCGTGGCCAGCGTGGAGCTATGAGGATCATAGATCCTTGATCCCTCTGAAGTTTGAACAGAGTCTTGGGAATCAAGGGAATGGGTGGAAAGGCATACAGGAAGCCTTGACCCCAGTGGAGGAGGAAGGCATCCTTGGCCTGAACTCCCTGACACGGAATTCTGGAACAGAACCGGGGAAGTTTGGCATTCCACGGACTTGCAAAGAGGTCTATGTCCGGGGTTCCCCATTCTTGGAAGATTCTGAGTACCTGATCCATGTGCAGGGACCATTCATGTGGAAGCAGAACTCGACTGAGTCTGTCTGCCCAAGAGTTTTGAATTCCTGGGAGGTATACGGCCAGGAGATGGATTTGATGCTCTCTGGCGAAGGCCCACAATCTTAAAGCTTCGTTGCAAAGTGACAGAGAGCCAGTTCCTCCTTGCTTGTTTATGTAAAACATGACTACTTGATTGTCCGTATGAATGAGGACAGTCTTATAGCTGAGTAGGGTATGAAAGACCTAGAAAGCTAGAAAAACTGCTCAAAGCTCCAAGTGGTTGATATGAAGAGAGGTTTCCTGTGGAGACCAAGTGCCCTGAGTGGAGAGGTCTTGTAGATGAGCTCCCCAACCTGTTTGGGAGGCATCTGTTGTGAGGGTTGCCTGGGGCAACAACTGTTGGAAGGGAGACCCCAGCAACAGATTTTGGGTGGACATTCACCATTGGAGAGACCAAAAGAGACATTTGGAGGTTGCTATTTGGTCTGAGAGAGCTCCTGATGCTTGAGTCCTCTGGGTGGACAAAGTCCATTGAGCTGCTCTCATGTGTAGGCGAGCATAGGGTACCACATGCACTGTGGATGCCATTTGGCCTAGCAGTTGCAGCATCGCCCGGGCAGTTAAGTGGTTCTTTGACTGAATCTGGGAGGCTAACTGCATTAGATGTTGGCAACGGGCCTGAGGAAGGTAGGCCCTTGCAGTGGTAGTATCCAACCAGGCCCCTATGAACTCTAGGGACTGAGTAGGGGTGACCTGAGACTTTGGGAGATTTACCACAAGTCCCAGATACTGTAGAATGCATCTTGTGCGGTCCAGGGAAATCTGGGCCTCTGACTGAGATGGAGCTCGGATGAGCCAGTCGTCCAGGTATGGGAATACAAATATTCCCAGAGTGCGTAGAAATGCAGCTACTATTTCCATGCATTTGGTGAACACTCTTGGAGCAGAGGCCAGACCGAAAGGAAGCACCCTGTATTGGTAATGTTTTCCTTGGAAAAGAAAATGGAGGAACCTTCTGTGAGATGGATGGATGAGGACAGAAGGTTCATCCGTTTTCTTGAGATCTAGAGAACAAAGCCAATCCTGACTCTGGAGGTATGGAAGGAGAGTGCCCAGAGAAAGCATCTTAAACTTCTCCTTGCATAGAAATTTGTTCAATTCCCTGAGATCTAATATGGGTCTGTAGCCCCCTGTTTTCTTTGGAATGAGAAAATAGGGGGAGTAAAACCCTGACCCTTGTTGAAGAAGAGGTACTTCTTCTATTGCCCCTTGGGCAAGAAGGGTAGCTACCTCCTGACCTAGAAGGTCGAGAAGAGATGTTGGAGAATTGAAGTGTCTCACCATGGTGTGAGGAGGAAGGTTTGAGAAATGAAGTTTGTAGCCCTCCCTTATGATGGAGAGGGTCCACTGCTCTGATGTAATTTGCTCCCATCTGGGAGCAAAATGAGCTAACCTTCCTGGAATGGTGAGAGGCTCTGGCTGTTTTAGAGCCAGAAAGGCTAAGTTCTCTAGCATCAAGTCAAAAACCCTGAGGAGGTTGGGTCTGCTGAGTTGCAGCAGCCCCTGCAGACTTAGGCCTGGCCTGTTTAGGTCGCTGACGCTTAGTAGCAAAGCGACCTGTAGATGATTGTTGGTTAGAAGCAGAAGGGAATCTGCCCTTTTTGAAAAAAGACTTCTTGAAAGGTTTTTTCTTGGCAGGAAGGGAGGTTGACTTTGAAAGTCTATCCAAAGCAGAATTTTCTGCATCCATTTGAGTGGCTTTTATTTGCCATTCTTTGCCAAACAGGTTTTCACCTGTACAGGGAAGATTTCCTAAGCCATCCTGGACCCAAAGTTCTAGATCAGAAGCCTGGAGCCAAGCAATTCTGCGAGCAGCTATGGCAATGGCCGAAGCTCTGCTGGCACCTTCAAAGGAATCAAAAGCTGCACGGTTGGAAAACTTTGAAATATCTTGAGTATGCTTAAACCAAATAAGGAATTCTTCCCTTTTATCCTCTGGAAGAAAAGGGATGAAAGTGTGCAGTTTATCCGCAACTTCTTTCAGAAACATACCCATATAAAGACTATAGGAGTTGATTCTGGCAATGAGCATACTGGCTTGGAAGATTTTTACTACCCAAAAGCATCCAAGGTCTTGCATTCTCTTCCTGGAGGAGCAGAAGATTGTCTTTTTGCACTCTTTATCCTTTTCATAGCTGACTGCACCACAATAGAATGGTGAGGAAGCTGTGTTTTATGAAAACCAGGACAAGGAGGGACACGGTACATAGTGTCCAATCTACGAGAATGAGGAGAGATAGTGAGAGGAGTCTCCCATAAATCAATCATGTGTTCATAAAGAATCTCATGAATTGGTAAGGTGACTGCCTCTTTAGGAGCCTTAGAATAACCTAAAATATCTAATTTTTTTTGCTCTAGGCTCTGATTCAGAGGTTACTGAAATAGAAAGTCCTTTAGCCACTTCTCTTATGAAGTCTTGAAAGGACAAGTCCTCTGGAGGAGACATTCTTTTTTTTGGAGAAGAAGGCTCTTCAGGAAGGGCTATGGATACTTCAGCAGACTCCTCTGATGTATCAGAATCATCAGAGGAATCAAAGTATCGCCTGTCAGGGTGCTCTTCTAAAGCTCGGTACGCGTATCGAGCGGTATCGACATCGGGCGTCATCGGTACCGGTTTGGTACCGATGAGCATCCCTGGACAGGGAACGGCTGCAGTCGGCATCCTGGTCGATGCCAATGCAGTCGGTACCGGTACCGGCGCTGGTGCCGGTACCGGAGCCGATACCGACAACGGAGTTTGTTGTGGTATCAGCGGCGTCGCAGCTTGAATGAAGGCCGCGAAAGCCTGTTGCATGGATAGAACATTCTGATCCATCGACGCCATGAATGCCTGAAATTCGGTACCGGAAGGTTGCGCCGGTACCTCAGAACATTCTAACAGGTGATCGGTCGAGGCCGTGCCATCGATGTCAACCTGTAACCCCATAGGTGGAGCTTTGGAAGCCGGAGCTTCCCGCCGGGGTTGTTTTGCCAGTGCAGGATCCTCGAGGGCAAGCCCGGAGGCATCTCGATGCTTGGAGGGAGATCTACCCTTCGAGGACTGGCTGGATTTATGTTTGGTTACCTGAGATCCATGGGAGGAAGAAGAAGCCCTGGAAGACGTCGATGCTACTGAAGCTGCATCAGAGGGAAACAGCACATGGAGCTTGGCTGCTCGGTTCTGTAACCCTCGTTTAGACATCAAAGAGCAGGACGGACAATCCGTAATGGAGTGTTCAGGACCCAAACATTTAAGACACCATTCATGGGTGTCGGTAACAGAAATAGTACCGCTGCACTTAGTGCATTTTTTAAACCTGGAGGCTGGTTTTTCCATGAGGAAAAATTCTTTGTGAGGCCTAAGGCCCAAAAGAAGAAAAATACATTAAGTGAGGGAAAAATATATTGTTTTTTGTTTTTTTTATAAGAAAAGAAAGAAAAAACCGGCGGTACCGGCCCGGAGTTGGGGGAGGCGGACACGCGACCAAAGAAATAAAATAAAACAAAGAACTTCTTCAGCGGTGACAGGACTCGACCTGCTGGCTCCGCGGCAAAGAAGAACTGAGGAGAGGCGGTTAGGAAAGGCGGGAAGGCAGCGCGCAGGCGCTGTGGGATGCTCCCAAAAGCTTTCCTTTTTGGGAAGCTGGGGAGCGTTCCCGCGCAGGCTCCGTCGGTGCCGACATACCCATATGTGAAGACTCATTCCTGCTTGTTCCTGGAGATCATAGCTTCCTTTGACACTGTGGATCATGGGATATCCTTGAGTCTTAAGATCATTAGGGATTGGTGGTACAGTCTATGAATGGGTTCATTCATACCTCACTGACCATAAGGAAAAGGTGCATGTTGGTTCAAATTGTTCTTCATGGTTTTTGCTACTCTCTGGAGTTCCACAGTATTCAGCTTTATCAGTTGTTCTGTTCAATATATATATATATATATATGTCCTATTTGTTTTTTAGTGTACTAGTGAGGAGTGGCCTAGTGGTTGGGGCAAGTTACCTCAGGCTGGAAAGTCAGGGGGTCAAATCTCACTAGAGGACAGCAATCTTGGGCCAGAAGGACTGGGGTTTCTATTCCCACAGGTGTTCTTTGTGGTCTTGGGCAAGCCACTTAACCCTCCATTGTCCATGTTCCCTGTAAATATTAGTGTATGTGTCTCATATCCTCTCATGTTAAATGTATCCCCAATTGTGTTTGTGACCACTTTGATTGAAGGATAAGGTGGTATACAAAACTTCCTAAATGTTGCCTATCAGATATATGCTTACAATTTGCAATTCCTAATCCCATTTCAGATTTATCCATCAGATGCTGTTGGTTATGTCAAGATGTACATTTCCATGATTAAATCTTAGATGTTGGCCAGAGAGTTATCTTTGAATAGTGCAAACTAAAACGATTCTTCTCATTCAGAGATGCACTATTGATCCTCCATCTTGTATTCTATGCGCCTCCCCATGGTATGCAAATGTATCTCATGAATATTCATTAGGGACAGTATCAAAATCCGAACAGTTTGGCCCACCAGGACTGGAGTTGGGAACATCTGCCTTAGAGCAGCAGCCAACAGGGGCAGAAACACCCGCACCCACAGGCTCCATTATCCAAAGCCTCATGGAGAGGCAGGATGTTGGGCCCTGTGTGCAGCAGCATCTCCCAATACTAGCACTTGCATACCTTAGCAATGCCGTGCTAAAGCTGGGAATACGTTACACATATATCAAAAGGTTGCTATGATTAATGGCAGATAGCAATTCCTAAGTTAAGCACAATTTGCTGATTGAGCTGCATCATAGCAACCTTTCTGATGTCTGTGGAGTGTGTTTCAGTTCTGGTTCTGACAGTGTTTACCACCCCGGGGAGTGACCCCACCCTGGTGTGGTGGCCAGGGCTTCCAAAATCCTCTATATTTGCACAATGCTGGCATAGGTGTGGGAGTGTGTGTCTGTCTATCCAGTGTGTGTTGGCTGCCAACACCTTACTCAGCCCACACTGTTTGCACTGTTTCCAGTGTTAGCCTGCCAATTTGCTTAATGAGGAGCAAGGTACTGTGGGTATAGTCCGGACAGATCGGCCTGGGCAGGATGCATTTGCACAGGGCATAGGGCAATGGCTGGGACATTGTAGTGCCCGGCCACCCCCTGCACGGACAGGGTGGCCACAGCATATCTGCTGGGAGGTCACTCTCACCCTGACTGACAGTGACCACGGCATGGCTAGGTTCCCCCATAGTGCTATATAGTATTTCTCTCAGATGAAATTTATGGGTTCTCTTTTCTGGGGTCCAATCACTGACTTATCTGCTTGGTGGGTATGCTCACATCCCAGTTCTGGGTGCACACATCTCCAGGAACATGCACTATGGACTAGATAGCAGACTGTCTGCAGTTATATGTGCATGGCTGGAACACCTTGCAGGGTGCAGTGGCTGGAGACTGTCAAATGGTGGTGGGGGGGCAGCTGAGCATTTCCAGGCCTACTGTCTGTCTGCCATTGCCTTATGGATGTGTACAGATCTGCATTGACTGCCCTGTAGGGTGTCTGTTCCCCAGCAGGACTGGGGTTGATGGTCCCCTCTACTGCCACCATTGCAGGGAGGTAGCATGTGGATCTGTTGGTGGGGGATCCTATTTCCCCCCCTGAGCCACAGAGGGTGGGTTGGATGGTGGTAGATAATCTGCCTATGTGATCAGCTGTAGACTGCTGATCTGCATGTGCAGTGCATCATGGGTACGGGTGGGTTAACCCTATTCTGGTAACCACAACAAACAGTTTGTGTGGTGACCTGCAGTCCTTCTGTATCCAGAAGGGCTTGAGAGGAAATCAAGACAGCAGTGGTGAACTGCTTGTTCCAGCAGTTTTGAAGCAAAGGGAATGAGAGAGATATGCTGATAGCTGTAAGGACAGGCAGGATCTAGTGAGCACCTTTTGATGAAAGGTGAGACCAGAGCATGCTTGAAGGCCACAGGAACAGTTGCAGTGCAAAGTGATAGGTCAAGGTTATGATAGATGTAAGGGATTGCGGTGTAAGAGATAGAGTTTAGTAGATGGGTGGAAATGGGATAAGAAGGGCAGGTAATCAATTTGGAGGAGGAGAGAAGATTTGCAATATCCTCCTCAGTGATTTCAGAAAAGGAAGAAAGGGTGACCGAAGGTGAGGGAAGGATTTGGGATCGAAGAGGGGTAGAGGGAGGTGGAGGTAAACCTGTGGAGAATGTAAGGCTAATCTTTTGGACTTTGTCATGGAAATAGTCAGCCAAGGTCTGGGCAGAAAGTGAAAGAGGGATTGGGGGACGAAGGACCTTGAGGAGAGAGTTAAGTGTAGCAAAGGAACGACGAGGTTCAGAGGCAAGAGAGTTAGCAAATGGACATAGTACTCTTGCTTGGCAAGTGCTATGGCTGACTGAAAAGAGGAATATTTGTTTGTCTATCTCTCTTAGTTCTTTTCCTTTTGTAATTTCCTGATGCATTATTTATCTGAATCCCCCAATACTGGGGACTAGTTATATGGAATTGATGGATATTTGGTTTTCTTTCTTTTTTATTTTTCTTATTGCTTTTTTATTTCAGTTTTTCCTATTCAATTCTCTGTTTTCCTCTAATGCCCTTGCTTGAAAATGTTATAAATAAAGAATTAAAATATAGCAGCAAGGTTGATGTTGAGAAAGGAGATGCAACTCATCTATTTGTTCTCCACTGGTTGCTGTGGAATTTCAAGTTACATTTATGGTTACGATGTACTTATGAATAGGCCTTTGTATATGTGGGATCAAAAATGTGAAATTATCTGTTTTTCTAGATGCAAGGTAAGGCTGATCATCCCATAATGCTTTAAGTGTAAGTTAATAAAACTGGAATTATCTGGATTTTATATAGATAGCCTGGAATCAGCTGTAAATTGTGATGTGTTTATGTTTATTAATGGTTTGATAGTCCGCCTTTTGCGTGGTTAGCCCCAAAGCAGTTTACATAAAGACTCAAATGAAAGAAGGAAAAGAATGCCATAAATAAAATACAATAGGGAAAGCTAAACAAGATAAAAGAATTGGAATTAAAAATAATACTAAGGGGGATGTTTACTAAACTGCGGTAATGTAACAGCGTCTACGGTAATGCACGTTAAGTAACGTTAACACACGTTAATGTGCATTAATGTTACATAACGTGCGTAAACCGTACCTGCTGCATTAAGGACCGGTGAGGGGTGGAGAGAGGGTGGAGAGAAGGGGTCAATGGACAGGGAGTGGGTGGGGAGAAGCCCCTGCTACACTAATTCATTGATCTTAAGGCCAGAACACTACCGCGAGTGAAAACCTCGCCTTAGAGGTACATTTGCAGGAGAGAGAAACCATTTCAGTCAGCAACGTACGGCATAGGCAGGGGGCCCAAGAAAGGTGATAATAGTGCTACCTGTGCAGCAACAGCATAGTGGCCAGGTATGAAAGGCCACTATGGTGATGCCGCAAATGGGACATATGGGGCTGCATGCAGAATAGGCAGTGGGTGCAGCCGGGGTGCAGAGGGGACTAGGCAGCTGCCTGTGTGGCACATAGGAACACAGAAACAAACCAGCAGCAAGACTGCATATGACCATGGCCAAACATGCACATCAGTCTGTACTCTACAGTGTCACATCCAGGGGACACATGGCCAGTAGGTACCCCAAACGTCACACAGGAAGCACAATGCCTGTAATGGGGCAAGCAATGCACATCTGGGGATCACGCCTACAAGGGTCTCTGCACCTTCCACAGGCTACATCCAAAATAGACCAGACACCCCACTAAACGAACACCTGTTACTACAGCTCTTGGAAGGCAGTGCAGAGTGTGACCACACGTCATCTGAAACAGATGTACACCCAGTAGTCCAAACCGGGTATACCATACCCACACTGCATGCCCTAGCCAGTCCATAGTCTGCTGGCATAACACCAGCTATCTACCAGGTTCACCCTAGCCAATAGCTGTAGGATCAACAACCTGACACCCAAAGCTAGCATCAGCCCATGTGGAAGGGACATAACAATGGCAGGCAGAGATGGGGGGGATGTGGGGATGTACAGGTAGGCCCCACCACCCCAGAAGCCAGATGCTAGGTACCTGCCTACCTGTACAGTGGATGGCCTGGGACAGCGCACCACCATCACAAACAGCATATGGGCATGTCAGCATGGTGTGGGAGAGGATGTTGGTGGTGATGGGGCAGTGACACCTACCCTCAGGGGACCAAGGCCATGCCCTCCTCCAAGGCATCATGAATAGTGCAACAGACAAGGTCTGAAAGATGAAAGGCAAAAGTAGCCACTGGAACCATAGCCCTTCTGTGGCAGCAGGGTAGTGCAGTACACACAGACAGTATGTCCTGGAACAGAAGGTCAAAGGTTTGCATCCCAGCTGTGGCAATTACACAGCATGCCCTTATGTTTTACCCTACAATGCAGATAAACCATCAGAATGTGTAATCCCCAAAGCAGCGGCGAAAAGGGCAACAAATAGCCACTCACACAGCCTCCACTCTCCAAAGCGTCATGGCAGCTCATGCTGTTGGCTACAGCACAGAGCTGCAGTTTTATCACCAGTGCACAACTACTACCTCCTGCACAGTTGAGCAAAGTCGGCACTGTGATCAGGACCAGTGTGCCTGGCAGCCTTGCCAACCACCCGTATCTATACACAATGATGCATTAGGAGAGTGTGTATGTTGTGATAAGGAAGACTCTAGTGAGCCCATGGAAGTAGAAGAAATGAATGATTCTACCTTTAGGAAAGGTTACAGCCCTGCAAGGCACACATTCCAGCAGTTCTCTGGAGAAAACAAACACAGGGATTCAAAAGCTAAGCTGACACACCCAAGCCCGGATAACGTAGCAACAGGCTTGGAAACTGATTACAATAGAATTACATCATATCTGTTAAAATGTAAATAGTTCTCCCCAGTTTAAGCCCATGTTATGCTCCCTGTTATCTGTAAACTTAAGACAGATCCTATTCTGTCTGAGTAAAATTTTGTTGTATGTAAACCGCACTGATAACAAAGAGCGCGGTATATAAGAACTGTTAAATAAATAAATAAAAACACCTGTCTAGAGAGTCAGGGGGGTTGATCAGAAAACAGGGATATAAACCAGGGCTGGAGAATGAGAGAAGGCAGACCGAGAGGGAGACCGACAGGCAGACCGAGGAGCAGCCTGAGAGGGAGCAGCCCGAGAGAGAGCAGCAGAGCAGAGAGCAGCACGGAAGGCAGCCCAGACGGGAGCACAGTTGGAGGAAACACAGTAGCTGGAGGAAGGAAGCCACGTGGAGGAAAGGAACTGAAGCAAGTAAGGCAGGAGGGGAGAGGACACAAAGGTGGTCTGGAGTGCTCAGAGAGAAAGAGCAGGAAAACCTTCAAACCCCAGCCCTGAAGGAAAAGGTTAAGAGAGTTCAGAGGTGGGTGCCTAAGATTCAGTGCAGAAGTCTGCAGAGCCCAGCCTTGAATGAAGAACCATGGCAGAGCTCCAGGGAGGAACCTAAGCTAAAGGACAAGGGACTGTTTCCCCAGAGCTGGCAGGAGATAGCCCGACAGCTGCAGAGAGGAGTTTCCTCAGGCTCAGGTACTGCTTATCCCTATTCACTAGAGCTGTGTTTAAAAGACCCACAGGGAGTTTTAGGGAGAAAACACCCTGAGGCATTTGCCAGTAGTTTAAAGCAAGGCAGTGCAGCACAAGAACCTGAAGCAATGCAGGTGGACTCTAAGGAGAGTGATTCCTTACAGCCAGAACAACCTATGGATTGTACTTTGTGCTTTGCAGACAGTATTGAAAGCCTTTGCTAAACTGTATAGTATAAGCTGGGTGTAACCTAAAGAAAATAAGATATTTTCTGTGGTAAAGGAAGCTGCCATGTTTTGTTCTTTTTCTGTATACGTCAGAAGCAGCTGCATTTGGATTGAATGAATGTAAAAGCTCAGCCAGCACACTTGTATAAAGAACCTTTTTGATACTTGGTGCAACTTACTTTGAACCTTTGCTTTTGGGAGAAATAAACTTTGTTATAGTTTTGCCTATAACTCTGGCTTCATGACTATTTTCTATCAGAAGGAAAACTACTTTTCCCAGCATGCATCACAAGAGCAAAGCTAGTTGATTTAACCTTCAATAGAGAAAAATAATGGCTACCCCAGCCCTCCAAGCCTAAGGCAGAGGGCGGGGTATGACCAGTGGCATAGTTGTTGGATGATCGTTACATCAGGATTTACAAAAAACACTTCAGGATGTTCACCGAAGGTTTTCTGCAAGTACCTACTGCTAAGCTGTACTCTGGAAGGCAGAGTGAAGGATCATTGGCAGGTCAGCCAGAGCAACTGGAGACCAGCGATAATCTACTTTTCAAGGCGTGAATCGACGCCTATGCTCAGGTAACGAGTATTTGGGCATGGGTAATATGGGTTTCAAGTGAGAAAGAAGAGAGACTCCAAACGTTTAGCCTAAGGGAGACTAGCTGAAAGTCTGGTGATATCGCACTTGGTGGGCTGTG
Organism: Ichthyophis bannanicus; assembly: GCA_033557465.1. Classification (NCBI taxonomy): domain Eukaryota; kingdom Metazoa; phylum Chordata; class Amphibia; order Gymnophiona; family Ichthyophiidae; genus Ichthyophis; species Ichthyophis bannanicus. Next base: position 388,432,415 of record CM066038.1, on the reverse strand, counting down.
TTTGTCTTTTTCTTTCTGCAGAGAAAAACTACCAAGATGGATCCCAGAGAGGTTTTGCAGTGGATGACATCTCAGTTTGAGAAGCAGAGGGAAGCAGAGGGAGATGGCTCATCATGCGCAGGAGCAGGCTGCGGCCGCTCTGCAGGCCCGGCAGAAGCCTATGCTAGACTTAATGGAGGCGTTGCTTGCGAGTCAGAAAGCAACAGTGGGGGCTACATTAAGCACATCGCCGTTGGAAGCAGCAACACATACCTGTGTGGTAGGACCACAAACTTGTGGGACTTTCTCGTTTGGACAACTTACAGTAGGAGATAATGTGGATGATTTCATTGAAGCTTTTGAGCGAGTTGCGCATACGGTGGGGTGGCCAATAGAACAGTGGGTTGTACGGCTAGCCGCATCCCTTACAGGAGAGGCCTTAGCAGCCTACAGGGCCATGCCGGCAGCACTTGCTATGGATTATGGGGAGCTAAAAAAGGCCATAAGAGATCGTTTAGGCTTAACTCCGATGGTCTACCATCGCTTGTTGAGAGCTACTAAGTTAGGAGCTGGTGAGACACCTAAGGGTCTGTGCCAAAGGGTCAAAGCCTTAACTGAAAAATGGTTAGCTCCGGAAGGTAAAACCATAGAAGCTGTAATAGATGCAGTTATATTAGAACAGTTCATGAATGCGATACCTAAGGAAATTCAGTCCTACTTGATATTACAAAACTGCCAGACCTCGACAGAAGCAACCCTGCTGACCGAAAGATATCTAGAAGCAGAAATGGCTGGTCATGAAAAAGGGGGCGCTCTGAGAATGACAGCGGAGGCTAGTTTTGTAAGATCAGAAGGAGGACCCAGGCAGAAGGTGGAATGTATGAAAGCTTATTTGCCTAAGCAAGAAAGTAATTTGATAATGAGAAAATGTTTTCAATTTGGAAAGCTAGGTCACCTGAAAAAGGAATGCAGTACACGCAATGCATTAATAAGTGCTAATGTGAATCACATAAGAGAAGGGTTCCTGCTGAATGTTGATGTTCAGGGCATTTCTGTTAACGCTCTGCTAGACTCAGGTGCTGACCAGAGTATGATCTCTAAGAGACTCTGGCAGACAATAGAAGCACAGAGTGAATCCGTACCGAGCAGACCAGAGGGAAAGGTCAGGATCAGGTGTATCCAAGGATCATCATCCTTCTATCCCATGTACAAGCTGCTAATAAAGGGATTAGGAACACAAAGGGAAGTCTTGGTAGCTGTAGCCAGAGATTACCCCATGACCTAGTGCTAGGTAGGGATTGGCCCCAGTTCAAAAGAGGATTGGAGAAGGGCCTACATCCAAAAGTGGGTCTGGTATCTACGCGATCCCAGTCAGCAACCCCAGGTGAAAAGGATGAACCCCCAGATGAGTCACTATGTGAACTACCAGCACATGATGACCTGGTAGTTTCCCCTGCAGATAGGTGTAAAAAGGGAAAGGCTGAGAAGCGCCGGGAAAGACAGCGTAGGGCTCAGGGGAGAGCCGAGATGGAGGCCGGACAAGGGTTACCTTGGGTCCCAGCCGAATTGGTGGAGAAGTTCCCGTCTTTTCCCAAGGAACAGCAGGCGGATCCTGCACTTAAACGGGCGTTTGAATATGCCCAGGTTGAGAGGGATATCCTCCAAAGATTCCTCTTGGATAAGGGAGTACTGTATAGGGAGAGTCTTGATCCCAGAGCAGGGACAGTCTGGAAGCAGCTGGTGGTACCCGCCGCTTTTAGGACATTGGTCTTGAGGCTGGCCCATGACCACCCGATATGGGGTCATAAGGGAGTACAGGGGACTCTAGACCAGATTCTCGCTCGTTTCTACTGGCCAGGGGTTTTCAAGGAAACCACCCAGTTCTGTGAATCATGCCCTTCGTGTCAGAGAGTTACCTCTGTTTGACCACCAGGGGTGCCCATGATTCCGACTCCTATCATCTCAGAACCCATCCGAAGAATCGCAATGGATATAGTAGGACCTTTGCTGAAGACGCCCCGAGGGTTCCAGTACATTTTAGTTATAGTAGATCAGGCCACCAGGTTTCCGTGGGCCATTCGTTTACGGAACATCTCTGCAAAAACAATAGCCCTTGAGGTAATAAAGTTATTTTGTGAAGTGGGTTTTCCCCAGGAGGTGCTGACAGACCAGGGTATCAACTTCATGTCAAAATATTTGGCCCAAGTATGGGATGCTTTTGGGGTACAACACGTAAAAACAGCCGCCTATCATCCCCAGTCCAATGGACTAGTGGAGAGATTGAACCAGACATTGAAGCAAATGCTGAGGAGAGGCTTAGATGGAAACATGTCTGAGTGGGACGTTATGCTCCCCTTTGTGCTATACGCCTGCCGAGAGCAGACACAGGCATCTTTAGGGGCATCCCCCTATGAGTTAATGTACGGACGTGCCCCACGAGGAATTTTGGACATATTACGAGAACAATGGGTCGAGCCCGAGGTAGAAGTAATGGAAGTACCCCATTTTCTGCGAGATTTGAGGGGGCGGTTGCAGAGGACCTCCCAAGTAGCAGAGGAAAACTTACAGGCCAGCCAGGCTCGCCAGAAGAAATATTATGATATAGGTACAAAACACCGCCAAATAGCCATAGGAGAGAAAGTTATTGTAATGGTGGCAGGCGCCGGGCCAAAATTTGAGGTCCAATGGAAAGAACCATATAAAGTGGTCAAACAGGTAGGTCCGGTATCCTACCGGGTAGAAAATAATAAGGGCCGCCAGCAGGTTTACCACGTAAATGTCCTTAGGCCATGGCGAGAACGAACAGCAGTAGCCAATGTGTCCACAGTAGAAAGTAAGGCAAGAAAATTACAGCAAGATATCGTTGCCCTAGCGAAGATTATGAGCTGTGCGGGTGAAATGTCGCCAGCCCGTAATATCTTAAGGGGGGGGATATGTGATAAGGAAGACTCTAGTGAGCCCGTGGAAGTAGAAGAAAAGAAAGATTCTACCTTTAGGAAAGGTCACAGCCCTGCAAGGCACACGTTCCAGCAGTTCTCTGGAGAAAACAAACACAGGGATTCAAAAGCTAAGCTGACACACGCAAGCCCTGATGACGTAGCAACAGGCTTGGAAACTGATTACAAACAACTAACTAAAGAGTCAGGGGGGTTGATCAGAAAACAGGGATATAAATCAGGGCTGGAGAATGAGAGAAGGCAGACCGAGAGGGAGACCAAAAGGCAGACTGAGGAGCAGCCTGAGAGGGAGCAGCCCGAGAGAGAGCAGCAAAGCAGAGAGCAGCACGGAAGGCAGCCCAGATGGGAGCACAGTTGGAGGAAACACAGTAGTTGGAGGAAGGAAGCCACGTGGAGGAAAGGAACTGAAGCAAGTAAGGCAGAAGGGGAGAGGACACAAAGGTGGTCATAAGATCATAAGATATGCCATACTGGGTCAGACCAAGGTCCATCAAGCCCAGTATTCTGTTTCCAACAGTGGCCAATCTAGGTCATATGTACCTAGCAGTTTCCCCAAGAGACACAAGTTCCACAATGCTTGTACTGGGTCAAGCATTGATATCTTCGGTCACTTCTTAATAATGGTTTATGGACCTTTCCTCCAGGAACTTGTCCAAACCTTTTTTAAACCCAGCTACACTAACAGCCTTTACTACATCCTCTGGTAACAAATTCCAGAGTTTGATTACACGTTGAGTGAAAAAATATTTTCTTTTATTAGTCTTAAATAGTTTACCCTGTAGCGTCATTGCATGTCCCCTAGTCTTTCTATATTCTGATAAGGTAAACAATCGATCTACGTTTACCCGTTCCACTCCGTTCATTAATTTATAGACTTCTATCATATCTCCCCTCAGCCGTCTCTTTTCCAGGTTAAAGAGCCCTAACCTTTTTAGCCTTTTTTCATAGGAGTATCCTTCCATCCCCTTTACCATTTTGGTGGCTCTTCCCTGTACCTTTTCTAAAATCGCTATATCCTTTTTAAGATACGGTGACCAGAATTGCACACAATATTCAAGGTGCGGTCTCACAATGGAACGATATAGAGGCATTATAATATCTTTTGTTTTATTTTCCATTCCTTTCCTTATCATATCTAGCATTCTATTTGCTCTCTTGGCCGCCGCTGCACACTGGGCCGAGGGTTTTAACATGGTATCCACAATGACGCCTAAATCTTTTTCCTGGGTGGTGGTTCCTAATGTGGAACCTTGCATTGTGTAACCATAGTTTGGGTTGTTCTTCCCTAGGTGCATAACCTTGCACTTGTCCACATTAAATTTCATATGCCATTTTGATGCCCAGTCTTCCAAATTATCAAGATCCTCTTGCAATTTTTCACAATCCTCTTGGGTTTTAACAACTTTAAATAGTTTTGTGTCATCTGCAAATTTGATAACCTCACTCGTTATTCCATTTTCCAGGTCATTTATGAATATGTCAAAAAGCAGCGGACCCAGCACAGATCCCTGGGGTACACCACTATTCACCTTTCTCCATTGGGAAAATTGGCCATTTAGCCCTACCCTCTGCTTTCTATCTTTTAACCAGTTCCTGATCCACAATAGTACACTACCTCCTATCCCATGACTCTTTAGTTTTGCCAAAAGTCTTTGATGAGGGACCTTGTCAAAGGCTTTCTGAAAGTCCAAATACACAATATCAACCGACTCACCTTTGTCCACCTGTTTATTCACTCCTTCAAAAAAACATAACAGATTAGTAAGACAAGATCTTCCTTGTCTAAAGCCATGTTGGCTGTCTCCCATTAGGTTGTGACTATCTACATGCTGAGTAATTTTATTCTTTATGATGGTTTCTACCATTTTTTCCCTGTACTGACGTCAGGCTCACCAGTCTGTAGTTTCCCGGATCACCCCTGGAACCCTTTTTAAAAATTGGTGTTACATTGGCGATCCTCCAATCTTCAGGCATTAGAGATGATTTTAATGATAGTTCACAGATTACTGATAGCAGGTCTGCAATCTCATATTTCAGTTCTTTCAACACCCTTGGATGTATACCATCCGGCCCAGGTGATTTGCTACTCTTCAGTTTATCTAATAGTTGTAGGACATCTTTCTGATGTATCGATATTTCCTTCAATTCTTCCGCACCTTTAAATACCACTTCAGTCATGGGTAACATCCCTACATCTTCCTCAGTAAAAACCGAAGCAAAGAATTAATTCAGTCTCTCCGCTATTGCCTTGTCGCCTCTTAGTGCTCCTTTAACCCCTTTATCATCTAATGGACCAACTGACTCTCTCACAGGTTTTTTGCTACGAATGTACTTGAAAAGGTCTTTATTTTGCGTTTTTGCTTCCGCAGCAAGCTTCTTCTCAAATTTTCTCTTTGCCTGCCTTATCAATGCCTTGCATTTGACTTGCCAGTGCTTGTGCTGTTTCCAGGTTTCGTCGTTTGGCTCTTTTTTCCATTTCCTGAAAGATGCTTTTTTGGCAACAACAGCCTCTCTGACCTCACCTTTAAATCATGCTGGCAGTTTTTTGGACTTCCTTCCACTTTTCTTAAAGCGTGGAATACAGCTGGTCTGGGCTTCCAAGATAGTATTTTTCAACAACACCCAAGCTTGATGTACGTCTTTAACTTTCGCAACTGCTCCTTTTAGTTTTTTCTTAACTTTTTTCCTCATTTTATCATAGTCTCCCTTTCGAAAGTTAAAAGGTAATACTGTGGATTTCCTTACTATCCCTCCTCCTCTAATTAAATCAAAGGCGATCATGCTATGATCACTATTGCCAAGTGGCCCCAACACCCTTATCTCTTGCACTAGATCTGGTGTTCCACTAAGGACTAGGTCTAATATGGCTTCCCCTCTGGTCGGTTCATGAACCAGCTGCTCCAAGAAGCAGTCATTTATTTCATCTAGGAACTTTATCTCCCTAGCATGTCCTGACGTGACACTGACCCAGTCGATACCGGGGTAATTGAAATCACCCATTATTATTATTACTGGTCTGGAGTGCTCAGAGAGAAAGAGTAGGAAAACCTTCAAACCCTAGCCCTGAAGGAAAAGGCTCAGAGAGTTCAGATTTGGGTGCCTAAGACTCAGTGCAAAAGTCTGCAGAGCCCAGCCTTGAATGGAAAACCGTGGCAGAGCTCCAGGGCGGAACCTAAGCTAAAGGACAAGGGACTGCTTCCCCAGAGCTGGCAGGAGATAGCCGCACAGCTGCAGAGAGGAGTTTCCTCAGGCTCAGGTACTGCTTATCCCTATTCACTAGAGCTGTGTTTAAAAGACCCACAGTGCCGTGAAATGAAGGTCTGAAAATTAGCGCCAGTGAAAACCTCGTGCTAGAGGCACATTTGCAGGAGAGAGAAACCATTTCAGTCAGCAATGTACAGCAAAGCCAGGGAAACCCAGAGAAGTGATAGTAGTGATACATGTGCAGGAACCAAAAAGGCAAAGAAACATATTAAATGACCAGAACCACATTTGAAATCCCCATAACCAAGCTGGCCAATAGTGCTACTAATGATAAAAATAAAGCAACACTACTGACACAGCGTAAAAAGGAAGATATCATGTTTGGAAGGGGCTATGCTCTGTCCCCCTACAAAGTGAATGATCCCACAGTGACATAGCGGTGATCAGGGTTTTGTCATTTATATTCGGCAGGTTTGTTATGCTGTGGTCCAGCTGGGGCACAGTGCAGACTAGGCAGATGCCTAGGTGGCACATAGGAATGCCAAAACTGTAAAGCAGCAAGACAGCAACTGACGAGGGTCCAACATGGGCATGAGTGTGTGTCCCAAAGTGTCACAGGGGATATTACCCAGCAGGTACCCCCGAGGGCACATAACATTGACAGGTGGTGCCGGGGGGAAGCAGGCATATCCATGTAGGCACCCCTAACCGAGAACCCACACCATAGGCAGCTGCCTACCGGCACACTGGATGACCTGGGACTGCGCACCACCAGCACCACTGGCATAAGGGCATGTCAGCATGGTGACAGAGGGTTGCCGGTGGTGGAGGGGGCAGTGGCATCTGCCCACAGCAGACCAAGGCCAAACCCTGTTTAGGTGGGTGCCATGCTGTGCAACAGACAATGTCTGTCTAACGAACACTACTGGTAGCCCCAGGTAATGACCTGCCTCTGTGGCAACAGTTTGGTGCATTACACACAGCCAGTGTGTCTAGGGGCAAAAGGTCACAAGTTCAAGCACTAGCTGTGGCTCCTGCAAACCATGTCCCTATATTTTACCCAGTACTAAACTATGGTAATAAAGACGTAACTGTTATTGCAGATTAAATAAATAAGCCATAAACGCCTATATTTTACCCTACAGGGCACAGACACCATAAACATGTGCAATCCCTAGTGCAGAGTTTCCCAACTGCAGTCCTGGAGGACCAAACACCATTCAGGGGTCATGCTGTCCCTAATAAATATGCCTGTGCTGCATTTGTATGCGCCGCCCCCATGGTATGCAAATGTATCTCATGCATATTCATTAGGGACAACATGAAAACCTGAACAGTGTTTGGCCCACCAGGACCGGAGTTTGGAAACTCACCCTAGAGCAGAGGCCAACAGGGGTACAAACACCCACACCCACAGGCTCCACTATCCAACACCTCATGGAGTGTCAGGCTGTTGGGCCTTGCGCAGAGCAGCATCTTCCAATACTGGCACCTGCATACCTTAGCAATGCCGTCCTAAACTTGGGAACACATTCCACATATATCAAAAGGTTGCTATGATTAATGTCAGCTAACAAATCCTAAGTTAAACACAATTTGTTGATAGAGATTCATCATAGCAACCTTTCTGATATCTGTGGAGCGTGTTTCAGTTATTGATTCTGACAGTGTTTACCACCCCGGGGAGTGACCCCAAACCTTTTGCATACCATAGCAATGCCCGCACTGTGCCCAGGACTGGTGTGGCGGCCAGGGCTGCCACAAACCTCTGTATTTGCACAATGCTGGCATAGATGTGGGATTGTGTGTATGTCTATCCAGTGTGTTGTGGCTGCCTACACCTTACTGAGCCCACATTGCTTGCACTGTTTCCAGTGTTAGCCTGCCAATGTGCATAATGAGGAGCAAGGTACTGTGGGTATGGGCTGGGCAGGATGCATCTGCACAGGGTATAGGGCAATGGCTGGGACATTGTAGTGCCCGACCACCACCTGCACGGACAGGGTGGCCACAGCATTTCATGCTGGATGGTCACTCTCACCCTGACTGAGCAGTGACCATGGCATGGCTAGGTTCCCCCATAGTGCTATACAGTATTGCTTTCAAGTGATATTTATGTGTTTTTTTTTCTTGGGGCCAATCACTGACATACCTGCTTGGTGTGTGTGTTCACATCCCATTTTTTGGGTGCACACAGTTTTTCCAGGAACATGCACTATGTATTAGCTAGCAGACTGTCTGCAGTTGGTATGTATATGGTTGGAACACCTTGCATGGTGCAGTGGGTGGAGCCTGACTGTGCCCTCTGCTGGTGAATATCAGATAGGTGGTGGCTGCTGAGCTGAGCTTTTCCAGCATTCTGCCTGTCTGCCATTGCCTTACTGATGTGTACAGATCTGCATTGCCTGCCCTGTAATGTGCCTGTTCCCCAGCAGGATTGGGTTTCATGGTCCCCTCTATTGCCACCATTGCAGAGATGTACAATGTGGATATGTTGGTGAGAGATCCTGTCTTCCATCCTTAGCCACAGAGGGAGGGTTGGTTGGCGCTACATAATCCACCTTGGGGTCCAAACACCCCCTTCACTTATAATATGCGACCATGGCACCCACACAGGATATGCACTATTCTGGTTGCATCATAGTCCACAAGGGCTAGACATGACTGGGAAATACAGATGGACACAGGTGTATCCTAGGTGTGTCTGCAAGGACTACCTATCTCACACTGGCACTGATGGCAACCTGCAGCATAGCCTATCTCAGCAAAGCCAGGTGCTGCAGACTTGGTGCTGGCTGCCCCACCTCGCCCTCAAGGTGAGCACAGGACCCGCACAATGTCACGGTCTGTAGCTACTCTGTGCCAGTAACATACACGGTCAGTTCCCCCTACCAGGCCGAGGTGCTGTGGGGGTGCATACCCCATCTTGTGATCAGCTGTAGACTGCTGATCTGCATGTGCAGTGCATCATTGGTATGGGTGGGTTTACCCTATCCTGGTAACCACAGCAGACAGTTTGTGTGGTGACCTGCAGTCTTTCTGTAGCCAGCCAGGGGTGCATTAGTAGCTATAGAGATGTAGCCCACTGGTTGCTTCAGTGACCGTGGAGGTAGAGATCATGAATTTGATCCCACAGTGGTGTTATTTAATACTGCTGTCTGAGGCTTTTCCTTTTCATTTAAATCAGTGCTGCCAGCAAAATGCACCCTCACAGTGCTGTAACCTTAAGGTGCCTCATATGGAATTCTATAAGGTGCCCTATGAAGCACCCTATAGGGCACATTATAAGGTGCCTTGGTGGACAGTGCACTTTATAATGTGCCCTATGGAGTGCCTTATAGGGCGCCTTATGTGGCACCTTAGGTTACGACACCGTGAGGGTGTTTTTGCTGGTTGCACTAATTTAAATTAATAAAGGAACTGCCTTAGACGGCACTGATTTAAATTAAAGGGCAATACCTCAGACAGCTTTCTGACATAACACCACTGTGGGATCAAACTCATGACCCCTGTTTCAGCAGTCATTGCATTAACCAGTGTGCTACACCTCTATTACTGTGGCTGCAGATCAGCATGCGAAGTTAAGGTTAATGCGTGGTAACGTGCACGGCTCCCTCTATCGCACGATAACGGACACGGCACACTTTATCGCGTGATAACCCGCGATTGCTACCTTAAAACCAGAACTCCCACTCCTTATATGGCATTCTTCACATTATCGCTGCAAGTAGCGCCAGTAACATTAGGACGGTTTAGTAATCATACCCCTTAATATGAAGTATGGTGCCATGCATTTGTCATTAACATAGGAGATAATACAGAGCCATTAAAGCCACCCCAATAGGTGCATTATGGAGCATTCTTACAAAGAAATTGTCAGTAGCGTGCATTTGAGCCATGAAACTAGTGTAGAGACCCATGCTAAAATGGGGGGTGGGGAGGATGTGCATCCATACCCCTGTTGTAAGCAAGTTACTAATGCACTGTTCCATGCAAACAGGCATATTGGTACACTTAACACCAAATCTTGAGGTGGTGTTAAGTGCACCCATGCTAATAACAACATTCAGGGTTAATGTGTGCCCATAATGCCCACAGTAACTGCAATGCAGCTTCACTGGCCATGTTCCGCCCCAACTGGTCCCTGCCTAATTGCATGCTACATAATTAGTGCGAGATTTTTAGCAAGGGCCTGACAATGTCAGCACGCCACATTTACCACATGGTAAACCACATGCTAATGGTTAATGCATGTTAATAAACATGCCCCTATGTCATATTATGTTATGTTTATTAAATTTGCTAGACCACCTTTCGCAATATTATCAAAGAGGTTGACAATGAAACTAAAAACAGTATAAAAACAATAAAAAACAATATTACATATAAATAAAATTAGAAACAAAGATAATAGGACATAAAGAGAAGGGAGAGAAAAATAGTAAATGGAAAAATTAAATGGAAGAGAAGGAAAATTGTAACTGTCTAGCTGATGAGCAGCTTCTCCTGTGTCCCGGTGAGCTAAGATGGGAAAGCAAAGAAGCTTGACATAAATAGGTCATGTAAGCTGATTCAAATAAAATGGACAGGAATTCCAAATTAGAGGAGCTTGCTGAGAATAGGCCATTTCATAAGTTATCATTTAATGGGGCTGAGAATGAACAAGTTGGTTTCAATCTTGAGAATGAAGAGCAAGCGTAGGAGTGTAAGGTATAATTAAATTTGATAAATATTCTGGCTGACCAAGATATTGTTTAAATGTGAGAATAAGAATTTTATATTTTATTTAGTAATTAATTTGGAGCCATTGTTTGGCAATCAGTAAGGTGTAACTTGGTCAAACCTTTTTGCATTTAGCAGTAATTTAACTGTGGTATTTTTTATTATTTGAAAACATTTGAGGAAAGATTATTTAAGGCCATTTAGCAGAGAATTACAATAATCTAAATGTGATAATATATTAAAATGGACTATAACTCAAAGGAGTGGAGGAGTAGCTCAGTGGTTAGAGCACTGGCTTGGTAACCAAGCAACCAGTGTTCAATTCCCACTAGCACTCCTTGTGGCCTTGGACAAGTCACTTAACCCTCCATTGCCTCAGAAGAAAGGCCTGGCAAACTACTTCTGGTAACACTGCCAAGAAAACCCAGGAGCCTCTGGGTCACCAGGAGTCAGGACTGACTCAAAGGCACACATTGCATTTTTGCATAACTCAAAGACAGGGCTGCCCTGTCCTTTGCGAGAATGTTGTTCAGAAAGGGCCCCGCACTTCAGGGGGCCCCGCATCAACTTCATTCTGTACATGGTCGGTTTGCAGGGTCGGTTCAGAGGGAGCCAGGAAGCCCGAGACCCCGGCTCACCTATGCACAGCTACCAGAGTGAAGAGTGGTGTGTTCCTTCACTCTGGCAGCTGTGTTCTCATGAAGCACGCTGAGTGCCGGGAAACAGGAAATCCCTTTAACCTCTGGCTCCAGCAGGCTTCACGAAAATACAGCTTCCGGAGTGAAGGAACATGCCGCTCTTCACTCTGGTGGCTGTACAGAGGTGAGAAGAGGCTTTGGGCCTCCCTGGCTCCCTCTTTAGATGGTCAGACAGGCACAGGGCTCTTTGGGGGGGGGGGGGGGGGCTAGGATAGGACTGGAACTGGGCTAATTGGGGGGACATGGACTGGAAATGGGATGATGGGGGAGCTTGGACTGTAAAGCGGCTGAAGGGGGGCTGATAGGATTGGAAATGGCTGACTGGGGGCTAGGATTGGAAATAGGCTGATGGGGGGCATGGACTGGAAATGGGTAGATGGGGGGCTTTGACTGGAAATGGGCTGATGGGGGGCTAGGATAGGACTAGAAATGGTTGATGGGGGGTTCGGATTGGAAATAGGCTGATGGGGGCATGGACTGGAAATGGGTAGATGGGGGGCTTTGACTGGAAATGGGCTGATGGGGGGCTAGGATAGGACTAGAAATGATTGATGGGGGGTTAGGATTGGAAATAGGCTGATGGGGGGCTTGGACTGGAAGTGGGCTGATGGGGGACTAGGATAGGACTGGAAATGACTGATGGGGGCTAGGAAATGGGCTGGTGAGGGGGGCTAGGACTGGAAATGGACAGATGCAGGGGGATGGGAGACTGGGACTAGAAGGATGCAGATGCTAGGTGGGGCTGAAACTAGAAGGGAGCTGATGTTGGGGGAGTACTAGAAGGGGATGGGACTAGGGGAGTGAGGATGGAGAGGAGATTAGATATTTTGCGTGGGAGGGAAGAAAAATCTACTATTGGCCAGGTATTGGGAGTGTAAGTGGGGATTGAGGATGGAAGGGTGAAATTTGAGTGGGTGAAAAAGGAATAAAGAAAGAAATGGAGGAAAGAGCAAAAGGGGAAATATCAGTATGTTAAAGCAGATGTAGAGAGAGAATGGAAAAAAAACTAGAAGAGAGAAGAAAGTACAAATAGACAGTAGACAATGGAGAGTTAGCAGAAGACATGAAGAAACCAGAAGAAAGTGACTGGAGCAATTTCAACTGGAAAATAAAATGCCCAAACAACAAAAGGTAGAAAATACTTTTTTATTTTGAATTTATTAATGTCAGCTCTGGGAAATGTGCATTGCTAACTACTTTGATTGTGTTAAGCACAAGAGGAAATTAATTTATAGTTTTATTTCTCCAGTGTTATTGTAGATTCCAAGTTCGGCTTTTGGGGTTCCCAGTTTACTTATTGTCTTCCTTTTTCTAAATTGTGATCGCTTGTTCTTTGTTTGGTGACAATCTATGTTCTGCATGTGTAACCAAGCTGAGGTATTCTATTTATATAGTTTCTATTTGACAGTGCCACTTGTTCTCTTTCTCCAATAGGAGATGTATTGGTATTCTCTGAGATGTATTGATTTAATATTTGTAGTGCTGTATTTTGATAGGTAGGATTTGATGCTTTGTGAGTCCTGGTAGTGCTGTTATGATACGGTGGGTTTGCTATGGGTTCTAAATGGGCAGTGTTCATAGTACTTTCTAATGAGCATGGCGGTAATGTAGAAATCTGGTAGTCTTTCTTTATCCATACACTCATTAAGAGTCATGTTTACTAAAAGTTAGTGTACGCTAACATTATGCAAATATTTATGCAAATGAAGCCCTTTATACAAATAAGGCCTCAAAATGAGTCTCCGCACATGGCCCCGCATCCTCCTTGGGCTGCCTCTGCTCATAGATCAATAGGTTATAGTAGAGATTTGATACATAGAAGATGATACAACTAACCAAAAAAAGATTTGGTAATAGCAGAAATGTGACAATCAATCAAACGTTTACAATCTATGTTAATACGTACAATTTTTAATTTTGATGAGACGGTAATCAGATTTAGAGACAGCAATCAGTGCACATTTGGCGTCTGTGCTATCTGCAATGCTGTTAAAATGCAGTAAGCATATTTTCTCTGCATTAACTCTCTGGAAAGATGCTGGGAAAGCGGAGGCTGTGTAGTCACTGTGAAGTAATTTTGGCCATTAATGTGCTGTAATGGAGATTAGTACAGCGAGAGCTTATTGTCTTCATAAAAATACTCCACACACTGAGTTTTGTTACAAAACAGAAAAATAAGGTTTACTGATGTCAGAAATCTGCGAAAAATCACTTTGCTAATTGTTAATTGAAAAAATAGTTAATCATTTTGATTAAACATTAAACATAAAAAAACTACAAAAGGTAAAAAAAAAATCACAAGAAATGGCCTATAAGCTTTCATTGTCCACTCTCCATAGAATTTTACAGTTCAAGTACAAAAAATATCAGATCCAAACAAAGTCACTTGTGAAGCTTCTTACATAAGCTGCAGGAAGGTGAGGACTCAACTGGACTTCCCCTAGGACCTTCTTCTGCCTTGAACACTTCTTGGAAACTTATGAATCCTTTTTTCTACAGACAGAAAATCAGAAAATATCTGGCATGTGTCCAGCATCTCCAAATATACTAATGTGTCCTGGGATCTTAAAATACTTGGTTTCCAGACAACATAAAACAGATGAGTCTCTCCTGGAACTTTTTCAACGTTCTCAAACAGTGAAAGTAAGCACCTTGACTCTTCAATGGGACTTAAAGGCACAACCTATAACTGCCCTTCTGCTCTCTGCAAAATTGATAGCTACAGTCACTTGCTATGACCCCAGGTCCTGAACCTTATCTCACTTAGGAATGGTCTACTAGTTCACTCACAATTATATCACAAACTTGGAAATCTACCTTCTTCTAGAAATGTTTGAATGTTAACTTAGTAGAACCCGAGGGGTTTCTACAGTAATACAGCAACTATTGTGCCTCTGTGCTTTCTTTAGAAATCACATTTTCTCTGTTTTCATGTTTTTGATCTGAAATAGGAGTAAAAAGAACTGGATTTTTTCCTTTTCTGTCTTTCATTATTAGTGTACACTATTGATGAATATTGACCTATAGCATGCACTACTGAGCAATAAAACATGCATGCATGACTACTGCATGCATCTGCATGTGTCAGCATTTGTGCATGCATACGTTATTGCTCAATAGTGCACACTGTCACTCAGTAGTATGCTCTTTTCACAACATGCATTATTGAGTGAAATCATGCACTGTTCACCAATAGTGCAAACTATTGAGTGATAGTGCATGCTATTAATGCCATTTTCTCCCCAACCAAAAGAAATCCTGAAAATGCATGGTAAACACAAACAAAATGAAAATGTTTGGCTGTACACCCCTAGCAGCTATCTGTCTCAGGCGAAGAGCATATTTATGTTATTGTAGTCACAGATACTCAGCTTAATGAAAATAAAGGGGCATGTTTACTAAACTGCGTTAGTGAGATTCGCGTTAGGATCTGCAGTACAGGCAGAAATCCCAAATAAGGACATGGGCGGTACATCGTTATTGATAACGCGTGTTACAAGGCACCATAAATTAACGAGCGTTACATGGCACGTTACCGCGTGTTAATCTTAAGAAGGCGCACAGACATAAAACATAGAAATAGAGCTGTAGCACAATGGTTACTACACGGATTAATGGTACATGGGTCATGGGATTGATCCCCCAGTGTGCCCATTGCATAAGGCTGGCTGAGACAGCACCCTTTACATTTAAGTAGTGATTGTGGAGGCATTTTACGTTTAGTTTCAGTAGTGCTGCCAGCAAACACACCCTCACAGTGGCGTAACCTAAGGTGCCGCATAAGGCACCCCATAAGGCACTCCATAGGGTACATTATAAAGTGCACTGTCCGCCAAGGCACCCCATAATGTCCCCTATAGAACACCCTATAACGCACCTTATAGGGCGCCCTATAAGGTGCCTTATGGAGTGCCTTATGAGGCACCGTAAGGTTACAGTACTCTGAGGGTGTTTTTGCTGGCAGCACTAATGTACATCAAAAATAGACAATGCCTCAGACAGCCCTATCAAATAACCCCACCATGGGTATGAACCCATGACCTCTGGCCACACAGGCAGTGAAGTAACCAGTAGGCAAAAGCTCTATAACTGCTAACAAACCCCTGGCTGGCTGCAGAAAGACTGCACGCCACCACATAAACTGTCTGCTATGGCTACCAGGATACGGTTAAACCACCCATACCCATGATGCACTGCACATGGAAATCAGCAGTCCACAGATGGGCACAGGATGGGGTATGCACCCCCACAGCACCTCGGCCTGGTAGGGGGAACTGACCGTGTGTGGTACTGGCACAGAGTAGCCACAGACCGTCACATTGTGCGGGTACTGTGCTCCCTCTGAGGGTGAGGTAGGGCACCCAGCACCAGGTCCACAGCACCTCTCATGGCTGAGATATGCCATGATGCAAGTCCCCATCAGTGTGTGATAGGTAGTTCGGGCAGACACACCTAGGATACATCTATGTCCCTCTGTATTTCTCAGTCATGTCTAGCCCTTATGGGCTATGATGTACCCAGAATAGTGCATATTTTATGTTGGTGCCATGCTGATGAAATGTGAGTGAAGGGGAGGGGTTTGGGGGTTGTTTGGACTCATAGGCAGATTATGTCCCACCACAATACACACCCTCTGGGACTCAGGGTGGGAAACAGGATCACCCACCAATAGATCCACATTCCACCTCCCTGCAATGGTAGCAGTAGAGGGGACCATCCACCCCAGTCCTGCTGGGGAACAGGCACCTACAGGGCAGGCAATGCAGATCTGTACCCAACAATAAAGCAATAGCAGACAGACAGTAGGCCTGGAAATGGCCAGCTGCCCCCCACCACTATCTAACATTCTCCAACAGCAAGCCTCCAGCCACTGCACCCTGCAAGGTGTTCCAGCCAGGCACACACTAGCTGCAGGCAGTCTGCTAGCTACTCCATAGTACATGTTCCTGGAGAAGATGCATGTACCCAGAACTGGGATGACAGCATACACACCAAGCAGATAAATCAGTGACTGGGCCCCAAAACAGAACCCATAAATATCACATCCAAAAAAATGCTATATAGCACTATGGGGGAACCTAGCCATGCCATGGTCACTGGTCAGTCAGGGTGAGTGTGACCTCCCAGCAGGACATGCTGTGGCCACCCTGTCCGTGCAGGCGGTGGCCGGCCGCTACATTGTCCGAGCCATTGCCCTATGCTATGTACAGATGGATCCAGGCCAGGCAATCCTATCCTGGCTATTCCCACAGTACCTTGCTCCTCATTATGCACATTGGCAGGCCAATACTGGCAACAGTGCAAGCAGTGTGGGCTGTGGAGGGTGTTTGCAGCCACCACACACTGGATAGACAGACACACACACCCACACCTATGCCAGCATTGTGCTACTATAGAGGTGTTTGGCAGCCCTGCCCACCACACCAGTCTTGGGCAGAGTGCAGGCATGGCTATGGTAAGCAATACTGTTGGGGGTCACTCCCCAGGGTGGTAAACACTGTCAGACACCAGACCTGAAGCACACTCCACAGACATCAGAAAGGTTGCTATGATGCAGCTCAATCAGCAAATTGTGCTTAACTTAGGAATTGCTATCTGCCAGTAATCATAGCAACCTTTTGATAGATGTGTAACGTATTCCCAGGTTTAGGGTGGCATTGCTAAGGTATGCAAGTGCTAGTATTGGGAGATGCCCGCAAGGCCCAAAGTCCTGCCTCTCCAGGAGGCTTTGGATAATGGGGCCTGTGGGTGCGGGTGTGTCTGCCCCTGTTGGCTGCTGCTTTACGGCAGAGGTTCCCAACTCCAGTCCTGGTGTGCCAAACACTGTTTGGGTTTTCATGCTGTCTCTCATGAATATGCATGAGATACATCTGCATACCATGGGGGCGGCGCATAGAAATGCAGCACAGGCATCTTTATTAGAGGCAGCATGGAACCTGAATGGTGTTTGGCCCTCCAGGACTGCATTTGGGAGACTCTGCTCTAGGTAATGCGCATGGTTATGGTGTCTGTGCTCTGTAGGGTAAAGGTAGGTGTTTTGGGCATGTTTATGTCATCTGCAATAAAGGTTCTGTCTGTATTAGCACGTTTTAGTAGTGGGTAAAATAAGGGGATTGGGTTGGCAGGAACCACAGCTGGAATTTGAACCTGTGACCTTCTGTTTCTGCATATACTGATTTTGTGCACTGCACCACCATGTTCTTACAGAGTCAGCACATTCCCTGGTGATGCCATGACTGTTCGTCAGACAGGGCCTGTCTATTGCAGTGCATGGCACCCACCTACACAGGGCTAGGCCACAGTATGCTCTGGGCAGCTGCCACTGCCCCCTCCACCACCAGTGACCCTCTGCCACCATGCTGACAGTCCCTTCTGCTGGTGGTGCTGGTGGAGCGCAGTCTCAGGCCATCCAGTGTGCGGGTAGGTGGCTGCCTATGGTGCGGGTTCTGGGGTAGGGGTGCCTGCATAGGTGTCCACGCTACCCCCCATCACCGCCTGCCAATGTTCCGTGCCCTTGGGGATAGCTGCTGGGTACTCTCCCCTGTGACACTGTGGGAAGCACAGTCATACCCATGTTGGGCCTTCAGAAGTTGCTGTCTGGCTGCTCTGCTGTTTCATCATTCGTATGGGCCAGCAAGGCATCACCCTATGCACTGTGGCCCAGGTGCACCACAGCATGTGCCGCCTGCGGCCCTCTGTATCCCCTTTTCCGGCATCTGTCCAGTTGCCGTTCCGACATGTCCGCCCTGCTGTTGCCGCACATGTGCATGCCATAGGACACCTGTCCGCTGGAAAGGAAAACCCTGCACAGCGCAATTTCACTGTGGCTCATTCAACTTGTATGGGGACAGCGCATAGACCCTTCCACGATTTATATCTTTTCTATGGGGCTTTCTCGGAGGGGGGGTGATGTTTCCCATTCATACCACTATTGTCCAGCTTGGTTGTGGGTTTTTTTCCAGTTTTTTGAGGTTATTTTCCATGTTTATGTGCCCTTTTGTTCTGTGCACATGCATCACACTTATCACTTTTTTTAGGTTTCCCTGCCTATGCTGTACATTGCTGACACCTATATGGTTTCTCTCCCCTGAAATGTGCATTTAACGGCAGGTTTTCAATCGCTTTAGGATTCAGCTCTTCAGATCAGCGCGTTAGTGTGAAAGGAGCCTATCCCCACCCACACTCCGCCCATTGACCCCTTCTTTCCGTCCTTTCTCCACCTTCTGCGGTGTTGTACTGCGCCGTGGAACTTTACACGCATTAACGCGCGTTATGAGAGGTTAACGTAAGTTAACGCATCATAATGCGCGTTAACGTAAGTTAACGATCGTTAACGTTACATAACGCGTGTTCTGTACCATTACCGCAGTTTAGTAAACATCCCCCAAAGGGAAGCTGCAGATTTACCTGGCACTTAATAATACATGCTGAGCTGCCTCATACAGTGAGAGGGGTGCAGGGATTGGTTGGGGTATTTGGCCAATTGGAGCATTGTAACTGTGAAAGGCTCCTTTCCTGGGTCATTCTGTCCTGGTGGCATTTGTGTTGTGAGGCACTCCTGTATTGGGCTGTTTTCCTTCCTTTCTTGAGATTTGCTGAGTGGGAGGGGGCTCTGCTTCTTTTTGTGCTGTGTTTCAACTTTGCTGTGGTATTCATGGCTTTGTGTGTGCTGTTTGGGGTTTTGGTGCCAGGTTACTTTGGGACCTGGCAGAGCTTCATTGCTGCAGCAGTATGACTTGCCTCTGTGCTATTCCATTCTGGCTTATTCATCACAGGGTGGTGGTATAGGTGCTGATTGAGAGTGACTGAGGGGTATGTTTACTAAACTGCGCTCAAGTGCGTGGCACACAATAGTGTGCGCTAAGGTACCTTAGCGCACGCTAATGATGCGTTTTTGTGCCCCGCACACGTGCACGCCGCACTAAAGTGCCCGCTCATGTGCGCAGCGCGCTGATGTGCGATAAAGGCATGGAAAGGCTCTCTGAGGGCAGAGGAAGGCTCCCCAGGGGCGGAGAGATGGGGTCAATGGGTGGAGAGTGGGAGGGGGGAGGCTCCCCGCACACGAGCGGGGCTGAAATTCAAGCAATAAGATACCGCGAGTGAAAACCTCGCGGTAGAGCCAATTTAAAGGGAAGAGAAACCATTTATGTCAGCAATGTACAGCAAAACCAGGGAAACCCACAAAATGTGAGCAGTGTGATACATGTGCACGGAACAAAAGGGCAAATAAACATTAAAAATGACCCCAAAAAATATAAAAAAATCATAAGCAAGATGGGCAATACTGAGAGTAATGGGAAACATCAAAAAGCACTCCCAACAAAACCCCAAAAAATAAATATGAATTTTAGAAGGATCTACGCTCCGTCCCCATACAAGGTGAATGATCCCGCAGTGAAATAACACTGATCAGGGTTTACCTCTTCATTGGACAGGTTACCTATGGCATGCACATGTTCCACAACAGTAGGGCGGGCAGGTCGGAATGGGCAACTGGACAGATGCTGGGAAAGGGGATACAGAGGGTTGCAGGCAGCACATGCTGTGGTGCAGCTGGGGCACAGTGCAGACTAGGCAGATGCCTAGATAGCACTTAGGAATGCTGAAACTGAACAGCAGCCAGACAGCAACTGATGAGGGCCCAACATGGGCATGAGAGTGTTTAGTACAGTGTCACAGGGGATAGTACCCAACAGGTACCCCCAAGGGCACAGAACATTGGCAGGCGGTGATTGGGGGACGTGCGGACAGATATGCAGGCACCCCTACCCCAGAACCTGCACCATAGGAAGCCGCCTACCCGCACACAGGATGGTCTGAGACTGCATACCACCAGCACCACCAGCAGAAGGGCATGTCAGCATGGTGGCACAGGGGTACTGGAGGTGGAAGGGGGCAGTGGCAGCTGCCCAGAGCAGACCATGGCCTAGCCCTGTGTAGGTGGGTGCAATGCACTGCAACAGACAGGCCCTGCCGGACAAACAGTCATGGTATCATCAGGGAATGCACTGTCTCTGTGGCAACACGGTGGTGCAGTGCACACAACCAGTGTGTTTGGAGACAGAAGGTCACGGATTCAAGCCCCAGCTGGGGCTCCTGCCAATCCAGTCCCCATATTTTACCCACAACTATATCGTGATAGTAAAGACAAACCTTTATTGCAGAGAACATAAGCATGGCTCAAACACCTCTATTTTACCCTACAGAGCACAGACACCAGAAACGTGCACATTACCTAGAGCAGATTCCCCCAAATGCAGTCCTGGAGGGCCACAAGTCCTTCAGGGTTTATGCTGTCTCCAATCTAGATGGAGCGGTACTGGTGGTGGAGGTGGCAGCAGCTGGTGGCAACAGCAGACCATGGCCTAGCCCTGTCCAGGTGGGTGCCGTGCACTGCAACAAACAGGCCCTGTCAGATTTACAGTCATGGACTCCCCAGGGAATGCAGCACATGGTGCAGTGCACGCAGACAGTGTGTGCAAGAACAGAAGGTCACAGGTTCAAAGCCCAGCTGGGGCTACTACCAATCCAGTTCACATATTTTTCCCACAACTAAACTGTGATAGTAAGGACAAACCTTTATTGCAGAGAACATACGCATGGTTAATACGCCTATATTTTACCCCACCGAGCACAGACACCATAGACACAGACACAGACACCAACAGCCACATTACCTAGAGCAGTCTCCCAAATTTATTATTTATTTTTTTTTATTTTTTTATTTATTTATTACAGGCTCTTATATACCGCTCTATTTAGCATCAGCGCGGTTCACAATATAACAACATACCATATTGAACAAACTGTTTGGTTTTACAGAGAACAAGGTCAGAGAACTTGGATAAAACATGGGAAGTCATTACTGCAACTATTTACAAGAGTATTTACAAGTATACATGACAGGATTTATTCTTAGTTTAGGTAGTGCAGTCCTGGAGGGCCAAACACCATTCAGGTTCCATGCTGCCTCTAATAAAGATGCCTGTGCTGCATATCTATGCACCACCCCCATGGTATGCAGATGTATCTCATGCATATTCATGAGGGAAAGCATGAAAACCCGAACAGTGTTTGGCACACCAGGACTGGAGTTGGGAACCTCTGCCGTAAAGCAGCAGCCAACAGGGGCAGACACACCCACACCCACACCCACAGGCCCCATTGGCCAATGCCTCCTGGAGATGCAGGACATTGGGCCCTGCGTGCATCTCCCAATACTACCACTTGCATACCATAGCAATGCCACCCTACACCTGGGTATACGGTACACAGCTATCAAATGTTTGCTATGATTACTGGCAGATAGCAATTCTTACATTAAGCACAGTTTGCTGATTGAGCTCCATCATAACAACCTTTCTGATGTCTGTGGTGTGTGCTTCAGGTCTGGTCTCTGACAGTGCTTACTACCCTGGGGAGTGATGCCCAACAGTATTGCGTACCATATCCATGCCTGTACTGTGCCCAGGACTGATGTGGTGGCCAGGGCTGCTAAACTCCTCTATAGTAGCACAATGCTGGCATAGGTGTGGGTGTGTGTGTCTGTCTATCCAGTGTGTGGTGGCTGCAAACACCCTCCACAGCCCACACTGCCAGCACTGTTGCCAGTATTGGCCTGCCAATGTGCATAATGAGGAGCCAGGTACCATGGGTATAGCGCGGACAGGGTGGCCTGGCCAGGATGCATCTGCACAGGGCATAGGGCACTGGCAGGGACATTTTAGGGCCCGGCCACCACCTACACAGACAGGGTGGCCTCAGCATGTCCTGCTGGGAGATCACTCTCACCCTGACTGTGCAGTGACCACAGCATGGCTAGGCACCCCCATAGTGCTATATAGTATTTCTTTCATGTGATATTTATGGGTTTCCTTTTGGGGCCCAGTCACTGACTTATCTGCTTGTTGTGTATGCTGACATCCCAGTTCTGGGTGCATGCATTTCCACCAGGAACATGCACTATGGATTAGCTAGCAGACTGTTTACAGCTGGTATATGTCTTGATGGAGTGCCTTGCAGGGTGCAGCAGCTGAAGGAGAATATCAGATAGTGGTGGTGTGCAGCTTAGCATATCCAGGCCTAATGTCTGTCTGCTATTGTGTTATGGATGTGTACAGAGCTGCATTGACTGCCCTGTAGGGTGTCTGTTCCCCAGGAGGACTGGGGTTACTGGTCCCCTCTACTGCCACCATTTCAGGGAGGTAGAATGTGGATCTGTTGATGGGAGACCCTGTTTGCCACTCTCAGCCCTGGAGGAAGAGGGTGGTGGTACATAATCCTCCTAGGGGTCCATAGGGGCTACACCTGGCTGAGACAGACAGATATATCCAAGTTGTTTCTGCAAAAACCAACTACCTCACACATAAACACTGCTGCTGACCTGCAGCATGATCTATTTCTGCTATGGAAAGTGCTGTGGACCTGGTGCTGGGCGCCCCACCGCACACTCAGGGTGAGCACAGTACCTGCACAATGTGACGGTGTGTAGCTACTCTGTGCCAGTAACACACACGGTCAGTACCCCCTATCAGGCCGAGGTGCTGTGGGGGTGCACATGGTCAGTTCCCCCTACCAGGCCGAGGTGCTGTGGGGGTGCATACCCCATCTTGTGTTTATCTGTGGACAGCTGATTTGCATGTGCAGTGCATCATGGGTACGGGTGTGCTAACCCTATCCTGGTGACCACAGCAGACTGTCTGTGTGGTGACGTGCACTCCCTCTGCAGCCAGCCAGGGGCTTGCTAACAGCTGTAGCCCAATGGTTACTTCACCACCTGTGGAGGCAGAGGTCATGGGTTCAAACCCACAGTGAGGTTATTTGATAGGGCTGCTCAAAGCATTATCTCTTTTTCATGTACATTATTGCTGCCAGCAAAAGCACTCTCAGCGTACTGTACCCATAAGGTGCCTCTGAGGGCGCTTTATAGGACACATTATGGTTACCGTCCACATGAGGTGCACTATACGTTATCCTGTGGAGCGACTTATAGGGTGCCCTATAGGGGACATTTTAGGGTGCCGTGGCGGACAGTGCACTTTATAATGTGCCCTTTGGAGTGCCTTATAGGGTGCCTTATGCGGCACCTTCAATTACTGCAAGTGAGGGCGTGTTTGCTGGCAGCAATTAATAAAATACAAATAAAGTGCTGCAGGAAACAATACACACATTGCAAAGCTGATGCCTCAGCCAGCCTTACATATTAGGCACACTGGGAAGCAAACTCATGACCCCTGTATCAGCAGTCAGTGCCTTAACCATTGTGCTATACTGCTGTTCCTCCTTGCATGTCAGCACACCTACTTCAGATTTCCATGCGTTTAAATGCACAGTGCTGCCATCAAACACAGTACTATGACCGTGCTGTGCCTCATAGGGCACCCTATATGGCGCCCTATAGGCCACCCTTTCAGCAACATTGTAGGGTGCCGTGGCGGACAGTGCACTTTAAAATGTGCCCTCTGGGGTACCCTATGAGGCGCCTTATTCAGCACCTTATGTTACAATACTTTGAGGGTGTGTTTGCTGGCAGCACTATTTAAAATAAAAATAAAATGCCCCCTTCAGCAATATTACCTATAGCAGGTAATGCCTCAGCCAGCCTTCTTCATTAGGCACAGTGGGGGATTGAACCCATGACTCATGCATCATTGGCCAGTATTTTAACCATTGTGCTACACTGCTGCTCCTACTTGCATTTCAGTGCACCTACTTATGATTTTCATTCCTTAAACTGCACAGTGCTGCCATCAAAAACAGTGCTGTGACCTTGCGGTACCTCATACGGCACCCTATAAAGCGCCCTATAAGCAACATTCTAGGGTGCCTTGGCGGACAGTGCACTTTAAAATGTGCCTTATGGTGCGCCTTATGTTAACACGCTTTGAGAGTGCGTTTGCTAGTAGAGATAATTAAAATAAAAATAAAATGCCTCCTAAAGGAATCTTCCCCATAATAGATAATGCCTCAGCCAACCTTCTTCATTGGGCACAGTGGGAGATTGAACCCATGATCCCTGCACCATTGGTCAGTGTCTTAACCATTGTACTGTTGCTCTGTTCCTGGGCTTGCACATCAGCGCGCCACTTATGCTTCACGCGCAACTTTCTTATGCGCTAATGTGCGGGGCGCACATGAGCGCAGCGCACATTAGCGCATGATTAATCCCGGTTTTGCTTTTTTTCTGACTTAAATGCCCACTCCTTATATGGCATCCGCACACTAGCTCGGCTCGCACCCTAACGGGGTTTTAGTAAACATACCCCTGTGTTGTTTGGGTGGCCCTGTGGTCCTAGTGCCTGTCAATTTTCCAATAATTTTTCTTTGCAGGTTTAATTCTTGTAGTCTGGTGTTTTTTTGTTTTTTTTAAAGGAGTTATGGTGAGAGTATGAGTGTTGAGGTTATTTTAGATTTCTTTCATTTCAATTGCGTATTTCAAGTGGAGGTTCAAATGGATTTGGTGGGACTGTGTTGGGTTTAGTGGAATTTTGGGGAATGGTGCTTTGGGGAAGTCTCATTCTGTACTGGTTAAGGCTGGTGCTTCTGGGGTTGGAAACAAGATTCCTCAAAAGGTTGAAATTCTGAAGGGTTGATTGGCCTCATCTAGAGAACTATAGCAGGGGCAGAAGTGTGTGCAGGTGGAAGGGAAAGAGGTTCTTGCTAAAGGCAAGAGTGGGAAATTTGCTCTGGTTTTTAAGAAGTCGGGTGGGTGGGAAGCCAGTGAGCAAATGTCTGGTTCATGGTGGTCATCAGCAGGCTCTGGAACTCTCTGCAGGCTGATTTGCTTCTTCTGACAGTATTCTGATACTATTATGGGTGACTTCTTGTCTGCTGTGGGCATTCTTAAGGAGGTAGGATAAGTGCTAATAGTAATGCTTGGGGGAGGAAGAGTTTGTAGAAGTGTTGGAAAGATAAGAAATTTACGTTTAGCTTGAGACAGGGGGTGAAGCATTTAGATTTTGAGGCATACAAGTTTAGGAATGTGTGCTTATGGCTGATGCGGTTTTGGGAGTCTTCCAAAATGCTAGATTCCTCTTCTGGTTCTTCTTCTGATTCAGAACTGGAGGTTAGTTGGGATTATCTGCTATGTCTGATGCCTGTGGTATAGTGACTTGCCTTCCGGAGCATAGTTCAGGCTCGTTGTGTGACCATTCTGGCTCGGCCTTCAGTGCAATTGCTCTGTTGGGAAATCATGCTTCTCTGAGGTTTTAGCATAACATTTTGCATGGGAAATATGTGGATATATTTTCTCTTTTAGAGATCCTGAGCAGTCTAAGGCAAAGAAGAGGATGGGAAGAATGATAAGAAGGTGAAGACTAAAGCCCATTGATAAAAGACTTTTAGATTTTAATATTATGGTTGCTATTTTGGGTGAAGCAAAGGGATATGTTTACTAAACTGCGGTAATCGCGAACAACGCGCGTAATGAAACATTAACGATTGCACGTCATAATGCACGTTATGACGTGCGAACGATCGTTAACATTTCACTACGCGCATTAACTGTAGTTAACGATCGTAAACTCCCGCGGCGCGGTAAAACACCGCAGAAGGTGGAGAGAAGGGGTCAATGGGCGGAGAGTGGGCGGGGAGAGGCTCCTCTCACACTAACGCGCTGATTTTCAGAGCTGAATTCCAACGCGAATGAAAACCTGCCGTTAAAGGCATATTAAAGGGGAGAGAAACCATTTAAATGTCAGCAATGTACAGCCCAGACAGTGAAACTAAAAAAAAGTGATAAGTGTGATATATGTGCACAGAACAAAAGGGCACAGAAACACTGAAAATGACCCCAACAAACTGGAAAAAAACAATAACCAAGCTGGCCAATAGTGGTATCAATGAGAAACATAAACCCCTCCCCCAACAAGTAAGCTCCATAGAACAGATATAAATCGTGGAAGGGTCTATACTCCATCCCCATACAAGGTGAATGAGGCCACAGTGAAATAGTGCCGCTCAGGTTTTTCCCCACAATTGGATACGATCCCTATAGTGTGCACATGTGCCGCAACAGCAGGGTGGGCATGTCGGAACGGCAACTGGACAGATGCCGGAGAAGGGGATACAGAGGGCTGCAGGCAGCACATGTTGTGGTGCAGCTGGGTCACAGTGTGGACTTGGGCGATGCCTAGGTGGCCCATATGAATGCTGAATTAGTGGAGCAGCCAGACAGCAACTGCTGAAGGCCCAACATGGGCACGAGTGTGTTACCCAAAGAGTCACAGGGGATAGTACCCAACAGCTACCCCCAAGGGCATGGAACATTGGCAGGCGGAGCTGTGGGGGAGCGTGGACGTCTATGCAGGCACCCCTTTCCCCAGAACCTGCACCATAGTCATCCGCCTACCTGCACACTGGATGGTCTGAGACTGCGCACTACCAGCTCCACCTGCAGAACGGCATGTCAGCATGGTGTCTGAGAGATACTGGTGGTGGAGGGGGCAGTGGCAGCTGCCCAGAGCAGACCATGGCCTAGCCCTGTGTAGGTGGGTGCCATGCACTGCAACAGACAGGCCCTGCTGGACGAACAGACAAGGTATCACCAGGGAATGCACTGACTCTGTGGCAAAACGGTGGTGCAGTGCACACAACCCGTGTGTTTGAAAGCAGAAGGTCACAGGTTCAAGCCCCAGCTGGGGCTCCTGCAAATCCAGTCCCCATATTTTACCCACAACTAAACCATGATAGTAAAGATGAACCTTTATTGCAGAGAACATAAGCATGGCGCTAACACCTCTATTTTACCCTACAGAGCACAGACACCAGAAACAGGCACATTACCTATAGCTGGGTCCCCCAAATGCAGTCCTGGAGGGCCACAAATCATTCAGGGTTTATGCTGTCTCCAATCAAAGGATGGAGCGGTACTGGTGGTGGAGGTGGCAGCGGCTGGTGCCCACAGCAAACCATGGCCTATCCCTGTCCAGGTGAGTGCCGTGCACTGCAACAAACAGGCTCTGTCGGATGTACAGTCATGGACTCCCCAGGGAATGCAGCCTACCTGTGGCAACACGGTGGTGCAGTGCACAAAGACAGTGTGTGCAAGAGTAGAAGGTCACAGGTTCAAGTCCTAGATGGGGCTCCTGCCAATCCAGTCCCCTTATGTTACCCACAACTAAACCGTGATAGTAAAGACCAACCTTCATTGCAGAGAACATAAGCATGGCACAAACACCTCTATTTTACCCTACAGAGCACAGACACCAGAAAAAAGCACATTACCTAGAGCAGAGCCTCCCAAACGCAGTCCTGGAGGTCCAAACACCATTCTGGTTCCATGCTGTCTCTGATAAAGATGCCTGTGCTGCATTTGTATGCGCCACCCCCATGGTATGCAGATGTAGCTCATGCATATTCATGAGGGACAGCATGAAAACACGAACAGTGTTTGGCACTGCAGGACTGGATTTGGGAACCTCTGCCGTAAAGCAGCAGCCAACAGGGGCAGATACACCCGCACCCACAAGCCCCATGATCCAAAGCCTCCTGGAAAGGCAGGACCTCGTGCTCTGCGTGCATCTCCCAATACGAGCACCTGCATACCTTAGTAATGCCACCCTAAACCTGGGAATATGGTACACATCTATCAAAAGGTTGCTATGATTACTGACAGATAGCAATTCCTAGGTTAAGTAAAATCTCTGAGTGAGGCACATCATAGCAATCTTTCTGATGTCTCGAGTGTGCTACAGGTCCTGTGTCTGACAGTGTTTACCAGCCTGGGGAGTGACACCAACAGTATTGCATTCCATAGCCATGCCTGCACTGTGCCCAGGTCTGGTGTGTTGGCCAGGGCTGCCCAACACCTCTAGAGCTGTGCAATGCTGGCATAGGTGTGGGGAGTGTGTGTCAGTCTATCAAGTGTGTGGTGGATGCCAACACCCTCCACAGCCCTCAGTGCTAGCACGTCTGCCATTATTGGCCTGCCAATGTGCATAATGAGGAGCAAGGTACCGTGGGAATAGCCTGGATAGGGTGGCCTGACGTGGCTGCATCTGCACAAGGCATAGGGCAATGGCTCGGACATTGTAGTGCCCGGCCACCACCTGCACAGACAGGGTGGCCATAGCATGTCCTGCTGGGAGGTCACTCTCACCCTGACTGAGCAGTGACCATTGCATGGCTATGTTCCCCCATATTGCTGTATGTAATTTCTTCCATGTGTTATCTATGGGTTTTCTTTTGGGGCCCAATCACTGACTCATCTGCTTGGTGTGTATGCTGTCATCCCTGTTCAGGGTGCCTGCTTCTCCTCCAGGACCATGCACAATGGACTAGCTGGTGGACTGTCTGCAGCTAGTATGTGTCTTGTTGGAACACCTTGCAGGGTGCAGTGGCTGGAGGCATGCTGCTGGATAATGTCAGATAATGTTGGGCGGCAGCTGTGTATTTCCAGGCCTGCCTTCTGTCTGCCATTGCATTATGGATGTGTAGCGCTCTGTCTGTTCCCCAACAGGACTGGGGATGATGGTCCCCTCTACTGCTACCATTGTAGGGAGGTAGACTGTGGATCTATTGGTGGGTGCTCCTGTTCTGCACACTGAGCCCCAGAGGGTGGATTGTGTGGTGGTACATAATCTGACTACGGGTCCATAATCCCCCCCCTTCACCTACAGTAGGTAAACATGGCACCAACACCAGATATGCACTATTCTGGGTGCATCATCGCCCATAGGGACTAGACATGACCGAGACCTATAGCAGGACACAGATGCATCCTAGGTGTGTCTAATGGAACTACCTACAACACACTGATGGGGACCTGCAGCATAGCATATCTCAGTGGATAGAAACCAATAAATGTGAAAAAATATTTTTGTCGGAGTGGCCAGCCAAGTAAGGAAGAAGAACACCTCCTACCGCTGTGGCCTGTCCTTTTAATCAGAATTAAATTTAAAACAGCTCATATACAAAAAAAGCTGATACTTAGCTTTGAAAAGCAACCAGGCTGGAAAGACGCTGAATTCCACAGTATGTCAATTGCAACACGACGTGACACGTTTCGGGGTATATCCCTGAGCCCCCTGCTTCAGGTAAGACAACTGTATGATAACGTCATACAGTTGTCTTACCTGAAGCAGGGGGCTCAGGGATATACCCCGAAACGTGTCACGTCGTGTTGCAATTGACATACTGTGGAATTCAGCGTCTTTCCAGCCTGGTTGCTTTTCAAAGCTAAGTATCAGCTTTTTTTGTATATGAGCTGTTTTAAATTTAATTCTGATTAAAAGGACAGGCCACAGCGGTAGGAGGTGTTCTTCTTCCTTACTTGGCTGGCCACTCCGACAAAAATATTTTTTCACATTTATTGGTTTCTATCCACTGGGTTTTTGGTGTGGACACTTTGTTTGAGCTCAGAGGAAAGGTAATTATATATTTTTTGATATTTTTTGCATAGCATATCTCAGCCAAGAAAGGTGCTGTGGACCTGGTGCTGGGTGCCCCACCTCAACCTCAGGGTGGGCACAGTAACCGCACAATGTGACTGCCTGTGGCTAGTCTGTGGCAGCGCCACACACGGTCTGTTCCCCCTACCATGCCGAGGTGCTGTGGGGCTGCACATGGTCAGGACCCCCAAACAGTCCTAGATGATGGGGGGGGGGCACACCTCAACATATGACCATCTGTACACAGCTGATTTGCATGTGCAGTGCATCATGGGTGTGACTGCTCCAATCCAACCCTGTGAACCACTGCAGATGGACTGTGTGGTGAACTGACGTCCCTCTGTAGCCAGTCAGGCATGTATAAGGATCAACAGAGATGTAGTCCACTGGCAAATGCACTGACTGTGGAGCCAGAGTTTATGGGTTTGAACCCACTGTGGTGATACATGGCAGGGCTGCAAGGTGCATTTCCATCTGGAGCAGTGGTGTCTGTAACCCAATAATAGCAGAGCTAAAGTACAGAATCCAAGCCTATGTTTTCTTTCAAAAACCCAGAGAGAAACGAGTCAAAAGGTGAAAGAGCAGGCTTGACCAGGATACAGTTAATGCTATACATTTCCAAACAGTCAAATACACACAAGCTCTCCATTGGTCCCAATGCCACCTCTACAGTTTGCCAATCAGGGACATTTTGCCAATCTGTGCCTTTGTCTCCACACATCCTCCTCAATCCATCTAAACAAAAGGGACATTAGAAATGTGAGATAGATCTTCACATCAGGGACATTTCTAGCCAAAGGAATGTGAATGTATCCTAATGTGAGATGTGTGAAGCAAAAGGTGTTATAAAACATGATGCAGACTCTGCAATATGTAGCAGCAGGACTAAAAAGTGGGGATTATAAAATCCAGCTCCTGCTCACAGGCTCGGATAAGCCATAGGCCATCACAATTATAGATGGTAGCATTAATGTGAGATGCAATACACCCTCAAGGATCTGTAATCCAAAGTGCCAACGCACGAACCAAGGCACGAACCAACGCACGTAGTTACGCCCCGCCGCATGTATCTACGCAGGCTGTTTCGCCGGCAGCAACGCACGTATGCACGCGCCGTGTCATGCCCGCAACAACATGTATTCGTGCGCGTGGCTACGCCCTCACCAACGCACGTAGCTACGCCCTCACCAACGCACGTGGCTATGCAGCTGAGATACATTCTGAGCAGATGGCAGCCATGTTGAGGAAGCCTGCCTTCACGCAGAGAGACCTGTACATGCTCACAGAGCTGTTCTGCCTCTGCCAGCAGCGCCTCTTTCCTGGCTCATCTAGGAGGCAGAACCTAGCAAGGGTCAGGAGGGCCTGGGAGCGCCTCACAAACAGATATAACAGGAGCTCTGATTACCCACGTGAGGTAAGTGCTTGGGGACAGGCACCCCAACTGAGGATGTGGGGAAGAACACCCTGTAACCGAAGCACCAATAAAATAAGCACTGCCAGGGAATGTCAGGTGTTGTCGCGTCCAGCTGTAGTTAGGTCTGCCACTCACCCAATATCAGAACCCCCCAGCCCACAGGGGGTAGCTGCAACCATGGCAGAGGTGAACTAAAGACCACATTGGTATGGTATGGGGTGCTGTTGCAGCCTCAGGGATGTGCCCTATCCACACGAAACCACAGGCCCACCACTAAGGCCAAGAGACACACAGGGGTCTGTCACATGCCCCTGTCAGCTATCACAAGGCTCGAAGACATCTCAGGATGCTGCAGGCCCCTAAAGAGGGGTCCATCCCCCATCCTGGTGCTATGGATTCAGGCCCTGTGTGTGATTACAGGAAACAAACTATAGCCCCAGGATGCTGAAGGCCCCAAATGAGGAGTCCATCCCCTGTCCTGGTGCTATGGATTCAGGCCCTGTTTGTGATTACAGGAAACAAACCATAGCCCCAGGATGCTGAAGGCCCCAACTGAGGAGTCCATCCCCTGTCCTGGTGCTATGGATTCAGGCCCTGTTTGTGATTACGAGGCTCAACTATAGCCCCAGGATGCTGAAGGCCCCGAATGAGGAGT
This sequence comes from Ichthyophis bannanicus, assembly GCA_033557465.1. NCBI lineage: Eukaryota > Metazoa > Chordata > Amphibia > Gymnophiona > Ichthyophiidae > Ichthyophis > Ichthyophis bannanicus. The sequence goes on along the minus strand of CM066038.1, from coordinate 388,400,397 downwards.
CCATCCCACGTCCTGGTGCTACGGATTCAGGCCCTGTTTGTGATTACAGGAAACAAACCATAGCCCCAGGATGCTGAAGGCCCCAAATGAGGAGTCCATCCCCTGTCCTGGTGCCATGGATTCAGGCCCTGTTTGTGATTACAAGAAACAAACCATAGCCCCAGGATGCTGAAGGCCCCAAATGAGGAGTCCATCCCCTGTCCTGGTGCTATGGATTCAGGCCCTGTTTGTGATTACAGGAAACAAACCATAGCCCCAGGATGCTGAAGGCCCCAAATGAGGAGTCCATCCCCTGTCCTGGTGCTATGGATTCAGGCCCTGTTTGTGATTACCAGGCTCAACTATAGCCCCAGGATGCTGAAGGCCCCGAATGAGGAGTCCATCCCCCGTCCTGGTGCTATGGATTCAGGCCCTGTTTGTGATCACAAGGGCGAACTACATCCCCAGGATGCAGCAGGCCTCACCTCAGAGCCCTTCCCACCATCCTGGTGCTATGGGGAATGCCCCTGTTTGTGTTCACAAGGGCAAACTATATCCCCAGGATGCAGCAGGCCTCACCTCAGAGCCCTACCCACCATCCTGGTGCCATGGGGAATGCCCCTGTTTGTGATCACAAGGGTGAACTATATCCCCAGGATGCAGCAGGCCTCACCTGAGAGCCCTACCCACCATCCTGGTGCCATGGGGAATGCCCCTGTTTGTGATCACAAGGGCGAACTATATCCCCAGGATGCAGCAGGCCTCACCTGAGAGCCCTACCCACCATCCTGGTGCTATGGGGAATGCCACTGTTTGTGTTCACAAGGGCGAACTATATCTCCAGGATGCAGCAGGCCTCACCTGAGAGCCCTACCCACCATCCTGGTGCCATGGGGAATGCCCCTGTTTGTGATCACAAGGGCGAACTATATCCCCAGGATGCAGCAGGCCTCACCTAAGAGCCCTACCCACCATCCTGGTGCTATGGGGAATGCCCCTGTTTGTGTTCACAAGGGCGAACTATATCCCCAGGATGCAGCAGGCCTCACCTGAGAGCCCTACTCACCATCCTGGTGCTATGGGGAATGCCCCTGTTTGTGTTCACAAGGGCGAACTATATCCCCAGGATGAAGCAGGCCTCACCTGAGAGCCCTATCCACCATCCTTGTGCCATGGGGAATGCCCCTGTTTGTGATCACAAGGGCGAACTATATTGCACACTGAGATATATATGTGTTGCGGCAGAGGCCCCTAAAGGGTGTCTCTCCGCTATTGTCAATATGTGTTGTCACTCAAATAGGTGGAGGATCTCCGTAAGAAGGCGCGGGAGCTACGAGCAGGATACCCCCGCTTTGTAGCAAGGGTACAGAGGGAGCGGATGACCCAACGAAATGGTGAGTGATGTAACATGGCCCTGTGGGGCAATGGCTGTCAGAACCACAGGATGCATGTGACTGCCGTGGCTGATGTGAGACCATGGAGATGACACGTGTTTCCCCTCCCACAGCGGATGCACGTGTTGCCGAGGAGCCTGTGGGGCCAGATGCTGCAGCGGGGCCGGAGGAGCTGCATGGCGACAGTGGCCAGGAGGTGGAGGACGCCCCGGTGCCCATGGAGGCAGACAACGGCAGGGCAGAAGATGCCGAGCATGCCCCAGCCGACACCAAGGGGGAGGAGGGGGACCGGGGGGAGGAGGGGGAGGTGGTTGGGTGGTTGGAGTGGGGGAGGAGATGGGGAGGGGGAGGCGGAGGAGGTTGCGGGAGGGCAGGGGGTGGAGTGGCCGGTGCAGGCGGAGGGGGAGGGGAGGGGCTCTGTGGTGGGGGGTCAGGGGCAGGAGGGGGAAGGGGTGGGCGGGCCGGAGCTGGAGGGGGATGGGGTGGGGGAGGGGATGGATTTGCCGGCTGTGGCATGTGCACATCGGCATGGGCTGCCACAGGGCTACGGGGGCACCAGCCATCTGCTCCATGGTGCTGGCGATGCGTCCCCCCTGGACGTGGGCCTGCCACACATAGCCGCTGACAGGCGCACCATGCATGCAGCCACACAGACACGGGGAGACCTGTGTCTGTGCGGCTGCATGTGCAGGCTGTGCGTGGCTGTGGCTGTGCGTGCACAGGCACATTCCCAGAGGCAGCACGCACTCATCATGGGGCAGGTCCTGGCGACCCTGACCATGGTGGCTGACCGGTTGCGCTTGCTGGAGGAACATGTAGCCCGTGGCGCACCTGGCCAGCCACCATGTGACGGGGGTCCCCGGGGTGTGTAGCATGTGGATGTGCATGGCACACCCGCCCTGTGACAGCCCATGCCATGGACTGCCACACTCACCAGGGACAATAGGGTTGGCAGACAAGAATGTCGGCATGAGCAGCCATGGCGAATGTGCTGTCAAGTGGCGAATGTAAATAAAGTTTAACATTGGTTCCAGACAACTGTGGTGGCTAGATGTCCCTCATTGCTATGTGTCAGTTTTGTGTGATTGACACATGTGGGCACCCACATGCGTGTCTGTGTGAGATACAACGGGAGGATGCAGGGTACTGTACCCATGTCAGGGATGTGGCGATATTAGGGGCATCACATGGGGCAGTGCCACACATGGCCAAACCCACACACGTTAAACAGTGGCTAGGGGTCAGCTGTGGTGGACCATGCAAGGCTATGTGCAGCAGTGGCGATGGGCACAGACCAGGGTGGATGCTGGCATGGACATAGCAAGGGGGCTAATGGACACAGAGCCGGCCAGTGCACAGGGCTAGGGGTGGACCGAGTGGCCATGGCCGCAGGGGGACACGGGATGGTTTTTTTATTCGACCTAGTGTTCGGTTATTTCATTTGTTTGGAGGTGTTTATATTTGAGGTTCAGGGGGTTCCTCAGCATTAAGGGGGACTGTTGTCAATCCTCTTTATAGAATAACTAAGAATAAACATAACACAGGACAGCAGTTTTGTCACTGATCCCTGATACCACATGGTCATTCCCTCCCAATCATGTCTTTGAGGGGCATCTCTTAAGGCCCAGGATATTATGCAAATTGCCAGCTTTTAGGTTCAAGGGACGAGCCTAACCTGTAGTTGGCAGGTGGGAAAGCCTAGACATGTGCTTTCATGTATTCCATAGTGAGGGTTGCCCAGAAATTACAGGGACAGGTTTAGGAAACCTTAGGATATATAAAAGAATAGACTGGCAGTTAGACTGTCAACCAAGACGTGCCTGTGCTACGGTCTATGGCCATCAGAGGGCAGCTTGTACACTCAGTAGTGCCTTTCTATGACTGTGGGTATGCAGCCATTATTGCAAAGCTATGGTAGCAGTTTGGGTAAGTGTAGCTGATGTGCTTTGATTTCGTTGGAGTTGGCAGAAACCTGGATTTGTGCAGTCCTATCCTTTTCAAATAAAAGAAGGCATACCAAAGTTGAAAGGGCATAGCCATCCCATTCCTGTCCGACTGCCTTCACCAGCTCATTTTTGTTCCCAGGCCCCCATCAGGCCATATCTAGTCATTTCCTGGAACCACCTTCGGCCCATGCCATATCCTAGCTCCCCTCCACTCAGCAAGATACTAGTCCAGCCCCCCCCCCATGAGCCCATGTACCGTTCCAGCACCTCAATGGGTCCACTGTATTCCAAACCCCACCACAACACATTTCCAATCCAAGCTACCCCAAACTGCCCAATTCCAGTCCTAACCCCATCAGCCCATTTCCGGTCAGCCCCCCAATAGCCCATTGCCAGCCCTACCCCCCCTCCCAATCAGCCCACAGCCCATTACCAGTCCGACCCACCCCCCATCACCCACAGCCCACCTCATGTCATGCCCTAGCCCCTCTATAGCCCATTACCAGTCCTAACCCCCCCACCCGGCTAACGGGGAATGTATAAGGAAAACAGATGCCGGCTGTAGCTGCTGGGTAGTGTGTGCCTCCGGGTGTGCGTGCAACAGCAGGTGGGGCATCCCATGCTGACCACAACAGGGTCGGTGGGTACACCGGCTGGCTGAATAATTTGCATGGGGCTGGCCCCTGGTGCGGACACAGGTGGGCTGTGTGTAATATAGCCCCCCACAAGCAACACAGGACACATGACATCAGTTACAGCCACTTGTGTGGCGGTTTATTTCCCCCTCCCCCTGCCCCTGCCATGCCTTGCGCGGCCCCTCCCACCCTGTGTTGATGGTGGTGCGCCTGCCGCCGCCGCTAATGCTGCTGCCGCTGGTGGTGGTGGAGGTGGCATCGGTGGTGGTGGCGTCGGCCCCATGTGTGCCGCAATACGCTCCAGGCTGGCAGCCATGCTTTGTGCAGATGCAGCCAGGTCCTGCACCCCCGCCAGGACCCCTGACATTGTGCGTTGAAGGCGCCGTTGCGCACGGCATTGGCGGCGCTGTTCCCTCACCCCCACTCACAGTAAATGTCGTATACCTGTGGGGACAGCAGGTAGTGCATTGTAAGACAGGGAAACATCCACCACCTGTGCAGAGGCATTGCCACCCAAACACAGTTTGACACTCATCCTCTGCATCCCTCTGTGCCGCTGCTGAGTGCGCCTGCATCTGCAAGATGACCTCCGACACAGCGGACGGCGCCTCTTGCCTGGTGCGCAGTTCGGCTTCAGCAGCCACCTCCCCCATGGCTGCATTGGTGGGTGGTGCTCCTTCAACTGCAGGCTGTGTGCCTTGCCTGCTGTCCTCCTCCGGGAGTGGGGATGGACCACCTGCTCCCGCCTGGCCCACCTCTGGCACAGGGTCCATGAGGGTGCACGGCCCTGGCTTGTTGTCCCCTGGCGCCTCCTCTGTTGCGTCAATGGAGCAAATGTCACCTGTAGGCCACAATGTTACATAGGTAATATGAGGCATGACTGCCTGTCTACACCCGTCCCACTCCCCTAAGGGCACATGTGTGTGGGTGAGCCACATGGGTCTGGGCCAGGGCCCCTTCCTCCCCCCATGTTCCTTCTTTATCCATGCCGGTGGGCCCTGTGCCCTGCAAGTGCCACTGTCCCCTCCCCCCCTTGCATGCTGCCACACACCCCATGCAGCCCCATCACCGCCTTCAGCCCTGCAATCATGGACCATGTTTGTCACAGGTGCATTGTGCTGTCCCGTTGGCCACGTTACTACCCGTGTGGCCGTGCTGCCTCCGCCAACCCTACACTGTATCCCCTGCAACACATTGGCAGCCTCTGCTGGTACTGTGGGTCTGTCCTCCTTGAAACTGCACCCATCCACTGTGCTGTGCCGCCACCTGCCCACCATGGACACATCCCCCCCATGGGTCATGGGCCAGAAGCTGCCCATATGCCTGTGCCGCCCCATGGTTCCCAAACAGCCACGTCATGCCACCCACACCCCACCCCACCCTTGGTCCACACCTACACATGTGCATTTGCTGTCTCACACTGGTGCAGCTCACTCTCACACTTACCGGCACTTGGGTGTGCTGTGTCCAATGCAGGGGGCAGGCCATGAATATACATAGGCCCCAGTCGGTCAACAAGGTGCCGCTCCAGTTCAGTTAGGTTGGCGACCTGTGCTGGGCCCCCTCCAGTGCCTTGTGCCCCTCGCCTCTCCCTGGCGAGCTCATTACGGTTGTTCCTCTTGATATCACAGTATCTCTTTCATAGACTCTCTATGTCCCGATGTGGGCCATCAGCAGTTGCCACCGCTGCCTGTGCCTCTGCCCATGCCCTGGTGCATGTGGCAATTGTTGTTGTAGAGCTGAGGCGTCCAAAAAGTAGCTCATAGTGTTCTAAGATGCTTGCCAGGAGGAGATCATTCTCCTCCTGGCTGAACCGCACTGCCCTCTTACGGACCTCCTCTGGCAGTGTGGGCCTGCGCCGCCTTTGCCACTGTGTGCCAGTGGCCTGCTCACGTGGGTGCTGCTGTTGCCCAGATGGGCCTGGCCTCTGCTCATCTTCATCTGGGTTTGGCAGGGGGGTGTGCTCCAGTCCAGCATGCTCACGTCCCTGGTTGGTGGACTCCATACCGGATGTGTGCTGAGGTGAGTGCCATTTTGTGCTCACAATATATATATAGGTATATTTTGGGTGTGGCTCTACGCGCATTGCGTATGCGCGCAGCGCCATGCGTTCCCCCTACGCACGCATGGACGTGCCGTGGTTATGTACCCTACGTGCCTTTCTGTGCATGGATTGCAGCGCTGAAGTATTCCTCAGAATCAGCCCGGTGTGTACACACTACACGCGCCCTCCTCCTACAATCCACTTTTCTGATGGTAAGTGAATCAAATGTTCTATGAGATAGTAATCGTATAATCTTTCTCTGTGCACTACCACGCGCGTTGGGTGATGGTTAAATTTCCGTGACGCATATTACATGGGATGTGCATTGTGTGTACGCGCATGCGAACGCGTTTAGTGTCCCTGTACCATCTTGGCGTTTTCCATATTTGGAAAGGGGTATACCTCGCAGTAGCTTTACACCCTGCTGCGTCACAGGGACACACGTCGATGGCTTTTGTCGGATGCAATGTGGGGACCGCGCACTCCTGCACGCGCTATGTGGATGCGTACAGGTTGTTGGCTGTGATGGATATTCCTGGCTGGCCAGGTGTGTATCGTTATCATGATTTCTGTGCCTGCCCCGCACCCTATTTCCCAACCACCTGTCCTCCATCCTGTGTCTATCGTGGCTCAGACTGTGAATGCAGGTGGTGCAGTCTTTGCATTGCTGGAACTAGCTGGGCTGCGCTTTCCGGAAGAGGGAGATGATGTTCCTGGGGCTGCGGCACTGGACATGGGTGCTATCCTGCTGCAACTCAGGCCTGCAGCTGTGGGGGGTCCACAGGCGGGTGTGGGGGAACAACTGTGCCATAGGCATGCTCCAGGACATCAGGGAGGACCATGTAATCTCCCTCTACCGGCTGGACAAAGGGGCTATTAGGGAGCTCTATGAGGATCTACGACCTGACCTCGAGCCCCTGACTGCCCGGTCACATGCTATACCGGGATTGGCCAAGCTCCTGGCTGCCCTACATTTCTTTGCCTCTGGCTGTTTCCAATCCTCAGTGGCCGCAGTGGGTGGGATGAGTAGGCCAACGTTCTCTCGCTGCCTCCACCAGGTACTGCGAGCCATGGTCAGCCGGGTTGGGAATTACATTGCCATTCCCAACAGTAGGCAACATTGGGTGGCCCTGGGACAGGCATTCCAGCAGATTGCAGGGATACCACACGTGATGGGAGCAATAGATTGCACACATGTTGCCCTGGTTCCCACCCCACAACAGGGAGGTTGTATACCGCAACCGCAAACACTTCCATTCCCTGAATGTGCAGGTGGTTTGTGATGCAAGTATGCGGATTCTGAATGTGGTTCCACGGTTCCCAGGGTCAGCCCATGACTCCTATATCCTGCAGAACTCAGCACTGTTCGGCCAGTTTGAGGCCAGACAATATGAGGACTATGTCCTGCTGGGTAGGTATTCCCCATATCTTACGTGCGCCTACCGTATATGATTTGCGGGGGCACCATTGTCACCTGTGTCCTCTGCATGCCTGACATTGTGGTGTTGTTTCCTGGTGCAGCCTATTCTTGGCCTGACAGTACATCATACCCTGTCACCTGGAATGTGGTCACATACCTCTGTGCGCTACCACACGTCTCTCTGCCTACCATGTGTGTGTTCTTGCTCATCTGGGTGTCCCCGCACACATGTGGTGTGGGCTGTACCCTGCCTCTGCTGTTCACTTAACAAGCTCCTGTGTACAGGGGCACTCTGGACACGCATGGTGTGTCCCCTCCATGGATGTGGCTCCTGCATCTTGCCTAGGCCATAATGCATGGGCAGTTGTACATATGTCTGCCTGTGGGGTGTGTCCCTTTCCCACCCCATGTGCCACAGGTTTGTGCATGTGCCATCCAGGAGGGAGGGGGAGGATTGAGGGCACAGAACCTTACACATGGTGTACAGTGTGTATGGGGCCCTCATTCGCCATGTAGGGGGTGACACGTGTCTTGAGCTGTGGGCGAACCTGCTATCACACATGTATGCTGCATGACTGTTCACTTTGGCCTGTCTGCACTGCCACTCCCACCTGGCCCCCCCGGGGATGTGTTCCATTGATCTATGCCCTGTGTGCAATGTATCATGACGGTCCCCGACTTGCACAACTGCGCATCTCTGCCCCTCCAAGTATGCTCTTGGACTCCCAGCATCAGACTCTGGTGCACTACCATCGTGTGCAATGCTGTGACGTTAGATGCGTGTGTCCATGCTTCTCTGCTGTCCAGTTGGGCATTGCTACATCAATGATTCCATAGGTCCATCATCTCACGTGTGACATTATGCCATCTTTGTTTGCAGGTGATGCAGGTGATGCAGGATATGGGTGTCGTGCCTGGCTGCTGACCCCTGTGCGTCTCCCTCGGCCAGGTGCAGAGATGCGGTACAATGAGGCCCATGCCTCCAGCCGCTCAGTCATTGAGTGCACCTTTGGCGTTCTCAAGAATCGCTTCAGGTGTCTGGATAGGACTGGCGGTGCCTTACAGTATGGACTCCTGACTGTGGCAAAGATTATTCTGGCCTGTTGCATCCTCCTCAACATTGCTCTCAGGCACAATGTCCCAGTCGATATTAATGAGGATCTTGGGGAGGATCCTGTGTGCCCTCCTGCACATGGCCGTGGTGACACACGTGAGGGGATGGCGGCCAGGCAACATCTGATCGAGGGACTCTTCTCCTGTAAGTTCTGCATGTGGGGGGATATGCTTATGGGTCGCCATGTGTGAGATGGTATGTGTGTTTCATAGCACTGTACTGACATATCTCTATTTGTCTCTTGTGTTTCGGCTCACCAGGATTGGCTGCTGTGTTCCTGCCTCCCAAGGATGGGCTGCGGATACTTCCCACTGCTGTGGTTCATGTGAGGAGTGTGTGTATGTCACCGCGGCATTAAGGTGGCTGGGCTGGGTGGACATACAGCTAGGTGTGCTGTGGTGGCAGCATCACTTGACACATATGTGTTTCCCTCTCCACCATTCCTCTGGTGTTGCACATGTCTTTGGCCTCACACTCCATCCGCAATATGCTCCATTTGACACACATGTGACCATTGCCTGTGCACATCTAGGGGGTCTACATACTTTGCCTGTGCACATGGTACCAGGCTGAGTGTGTCCCTGGACACAGGCAATTGCAATGCTTAGGTACACGTAGAGACCTCACTGCCATTGCTGCATTATACAGCCTAGGTGCACCCAGGTCTCCACCTGTCCCTGATTGTCTGCAGTCCAGCCAACTACAGCTTGCAGCATGCTTACCTTTTCTCACGGTGTGTGTCTCTGTGTCTTTGGGATGTGTGTGTCTTCCCACCTGTCAGGCGATGTTCATCCATCTCTCTATGCCCTTCTGTTTCTGCCCTTCTGTACATTGTGTGCATGTGTCTTATTATCTTCCCTGACATGTCCCATGTTTGTTGGCCGGACACTTCACATAACCAGTATGTTTCCCCTCAACACAGCGTTCCTAGGCCATGCTCCACTGACAGCTGATCATGAGGTCGTGGTGATGGACGCAGTTCATCGACGTCGGCAGCCTCTTCTGGGGCCCCTTGTGCCCTTGCCTGACTCTGGCTTTCCACATCAGTCCAAAGCTGTACCTTTCAGGTAAGCTTCACCTTCCCTCTGCTGGGTCATAGGCCACATGCTGATGCTGCATTTGGCCTGTTCATTGCAACGTGCATTTCTGTGGTATCTCGGTGCACCACCAGTGCTGGACATGCTTTAGACCTCTGGGATGCCTGTGTGCCATGGGCATTCACATGACCATGTTGGTATTGTGTCATGGTCTGCAGGGCCATCTCCTACTGTGGTCCATGTGCACTATGCTGTCTGTTATGATCATGTCATGTTGTGGTGTTTCAGCATTCCTGATGCACATATTCTGCTGTCAGCATGTTGTTTCTGACCTGATGGTGGTTGTGCACCTCCCTTACCTTCTTTCTACCCCTTTTCACACAGGACACAGCCCACAGACATGGCACATCTACCACACTTCCTCTGGAGCCCCGTCTTCCATATTTGTTTGGACGCAGCACCTGTGTGACATTGTCCGTGCTGATGTTGCCACTGTTAGATGGACCTCTGCATCTTGGACACAGCCTTTTTTGGTCCTTCTTGTTGGCCTGCTTTGTTGACTGTCACTCGGATACCTGACACACCGTCACTGACATGACATGACATGACATGCTCTGTGCCAGTGAGAAACATGGTCAGTTCCCTATACCAGGCCGAGGTGATGTGTGGGTGTATACCCCATATTGTGTTCATCTATGGACTGCAGATCTGCATGTGCAGTGCACTGTGGGTATGCGTGGGTTGACCCAGATCCTGGACACCACAGCAGACAGTTTGTGAGGTGACCTGACATCCTTCATCTTCCAGGCAGTGATTTGTTAGAGCTGGGGGAACAGCCATCTGGCTAGTCTGTCTCCATGTATTCATCGCAGTTTGGGTGTTTCTTTGGATTTTTACAGTAGCTCTCCGTATTTGACAAGGTCAGTGATGTTATTGGGCGTGTTGTTTTTGGTAATGGTCTAGACCTTGGTCTTGATCGTGTTTGCCATATGCCCTTGTTTGCTGAGACCTTGTTTTGTTTGCTTGGCAGGCATTTCTGGTTTGTACTTAGCTAACCTGTTGTTGCTCTGGTGTGGTAGCTTTGACCATCTGTCATTTATACTCCATAGGTTGCCCACATCGTTATTAGGACATTGTTGGTCACACTGGCAATATTGCCCACATATTACTTCACTGCCTGTGTGGCCAGATGTCATGGGTTGGAACCCACAGTGGGTTACTTGGTTGGGCTGTGTGAAGCATATTCTTTTTGTTATTTGCAGTGGTGCTGCCAGCTACCTCACCTACACAGTGCTGTCTCCTTACAGTACCTCATCAGGCACCCTTTCACGTGCCATGTGCAGCACCCTTTGATGCGCCCTGTGGGGTGGCCTATAGGGGGCATTCTAGGGTGCCTTGGTGGGCAATGCACCTTATGATGTGCCCTCTGGGGTACATTATTGGGTGCCTTCTGCGTCGCCTTAAGTTAAGGCCCCGTGAGGGTGTGTTTGCTGGCAGCATTACTTATGGCTAACATAATAAATGCTTCTCTCAGCACTGCTAGAAGGTACACAGTGCTGTCTCCACCAGCTTTACTCATTTGACCCACAGGGGTATTGAACTCACAACCACTTCGACATTGGTCGGTGTATTAACCATTGTGCTGTAGCTCTGCATGTCTTACTAGTCACCTTTTCATGCACTGTATGGGACACCCTGTTGGATTACTGTCTGTAGGTGCTCTGTGCCAGTGGGACACATGGTCAGTTCCCTCAACCAGGCCGAGGTGCTGTGGGGGTGCATACCCCATCTTGTGTTCATTTATGGTCTGCTGATCTGCCAGTGCAGTGCACCATGGGTATGAGTGGGTTGACCCTGATCCTGGCCACCACAGCCGACAGTGTGTGTGGTGACCTGACAACCTTCATTTGCCAGCCAGGGATTGGTTCATAGCACTAGCAATGTGGGCCACCAGTTACTTCACTGCCTGTGGGGCCAGGGGTCATGGGTTTGATCCCACAGTGGGGATATTTCTTAGCACTGTCTGTGTCATTTTTTTTTTACGTTCAATTGGTGCTGCCAGCATGAGACCCTCATAGTGCTGTCTCCTTAAAGTGCCTCATCAGGCGCCATATACAGTGCCCGCTGCAGGACCCTGTACTGCGCCCTGTGGGGTGACCCATAGGGAACATTCTAGGGTACCTTGGCGGACAGTGCACTTTATAATGTGCCCTCTGGGGTACCTTATAGGGTGCCTTCTGCAGCACCTTCGGTTGCGGACCTGTGAGGGTATGTTTTCTGGCAGACTGCTTCATATAGCACAGATTTTGAGTAAAAGGTGATGTCTCTGCAAGCTTTACTCATTGAGCTCAAGGGGGGATCAAAATCACTTCTCTTGCACCATTTGCCAGTGTAGTGGCCAATGTGCTACAGTGCTGGATGCCTATATGGTGCATTATAAGGTGCCTTATATGGTGTCCTATGGGGGACATTATAGGGTGCCTTGGCACTTTATAATGTGCCCTCTGGAGTGCCTTCTAGGGTGCCTTATGTGGCACCTTAGGTTACACACTGTGAGGGTGTGTTTGCTGGCAGCACTATTAACGTACTACTAAACTTCCTCACAGCCCAATACTTAACCCTTTTCAGGCCAAGCCCATAACTTTCGGGATCCTAACATCTGCCTAAATATTCCTATCACATGGTATATCATACATGACTATGGCAGGGGGTACGTCACTATTGGAACATATTGAATAAGACGGGTACAATTTTCCTGCCATATGCAAACATAAACCCGGCTGCAGAATGTGGATTAAAATATTATAGTAGGCTTTCAAATGATGCCTCAGCCAGCCTTCTTCATTAGGCACACTGGGGAATTGAACCCATGACCCTTGCACCATTGGTCTGTGTAGTAACCATTGAGCTACAGCTCTGTTTCTGTATCTGGGTGTCTGCGCGCCTTCTTATGCTTAACGCGCAATAACGCGCCCTGTAACGATCGTTGCTGTGCGGCACCTTACTACGCGCGTTATTGCACGTTAGCGGTTACGATGTACCGCCCATGTCCTTTTATGGCTTTCCTTCCACTAACGCGGCTCCTAACGCGAATTGCACTAACGCAGTTTAGTAAACATACCCCAAAGTCTGATTTGCATATTCCTTTATGATGTAAATGTTATAATTTGATTTATTTTATTATTTGTTTTTAGAGACTCCTGCCCCTGATGAAGGCATACCTGAAACATGGCCGTGTTGGGTCCTCTTGCTTTTAGTGTCTACCTCAATAATCTGCAGTTGGTTTTACCTTCTCTCTTCGGACTGGTTTCTTTGCATTTTGCGGGGGTATGTGCTTTCTCTTTGGAAAGTCTGATTTGTATCCTGGCTTTTGCATTATTCTGATATCATTTTGAGGTCCACTCTACATATAGAGGCACATTTCAAATGGGATGTCCAAGTGAAATCTGGGACGTCAAAGCCAGAATGTCAAAAAGAAAAACAGGCATGTGCAAGTTCAAGTTCAATTCCAGAAACGTGGATATGCCCAATGTACACCTTTATCTTTATTTGCGAGATTTGATATACCTCCCTTGCCGGAGCATCAGGGCGGTGTACAATAAAACAATATATTAGCTACAGGAAAATTGAAAGAAGAAAGGAACACCAGCAGTAGATAGGAAAGGAAAGAGAATGAAAAAGCATAGCAAAACGAGGTGGGGGGAGGGTTAGACATAGGGGACACGGGTATGAGGGCGGGAGAAAGGAGCCACTAATTGAATAGATAAGGGTATTGCTAAATTACTGGTGTAGGAGGGCTCGACCGCGCCCACCGAATGCCTACTCAGTCCGTGGTTGCGGGCAAGTGTCCATGCCCAATCATCCTAAAAGGTTTGCGCTTTCAACAACTCACGCAAATAATGGAAGCAGCCAGAGCACACTCTCCCTTGGAATATCAGAGGCACAAACTCCTATTCTTCCCTGACTTCGCGAAGGCAACGGTAGATCGGAGGAAAAGGTTTTGGGCACTACATCCACGCTTATTGCAGCTGCAGGCCCTATTCGGGCTACTCTACCCTGCCCACATGAGAGTCATGCTGCACAACCAGTATCAAATGTCCATATAGATGTCCCCAGGACAGCATGTCAAAACCAAGACATCTAATAGCATAACGGTTAGAGTAGTGGATTAAGAGCTGGGTGGCCAAAGTACCAAAATGGTTAGTGGTCTTCATTATAAAGCATATGAGGACAGACTTAAGAATCTTAATATGTACACCTTAGAGGAAAGGCGGGATAGAGGTGATATGATTGAGATGTTTAAATACCTCCATGGCATAAATGCACAGGGGGAGAGCCTCTTTCGATTGAAAGCAAGTTCTGCTATGAGGGGACATGGGATGAGGGTGAAAGGGGATACATTCAAGAGTGATATTTATTTTATTTAATTAATTAATTAATTAATTAATTTAACTGTATTTATATACCACTTTTCACCGGGTCAAAGCAGTTTAACAAAAAGGGGGGGGGGGGGACAGTAATCAATTCTTAGGGTGGGGGCTGTCACCGGGGAGGCCAACATTAATGATCTAGACAGACATTAAGGACTTAAACAATGGACATCAGTCTCTTAGTAGGTAGATCTGTGGGTGTGTTAAAGGGTCTGGAGAGGGTGTCAGTGGTGGATGTTTGTTTCTGGTCCGAGGTATTCCTGGAACAGGATGGTTTTTAGTTGTTTTCTGAATGTTGAAGGATCTCCGTTGTTTCTGCTTTGACTTGGTAGGGAGTTCCAGAGGGATGGCGCATATAGTTCGAAGGCTCTGTTGCAGATCCGTTGATTGTATTTAGTTTGTTCATGGGGGATGGTGAGGGTGTTGCTGGTGGTTTGTCTGGTTGTTCTGTTGTGGGTGGGTTGGGGCAGTAAAGTTCGGAGCTGGGAGGTCTGCGTTTGATAAAGGGCTTTGTGGATAAGTAGGGCTGATTTGTATTTCATTCTTGCTTCGAGAGGGAGTATGTGCAGTTCTCTCAGGACTGGGGTGATGTGATCTTGTTTTTTTGCTTTCTGGATAATGCTTGCTGTGGTATTTAAGGCTGTTCATAGTGGATTGGTGTGGGTGGCAGGTAGTCCGTGATAGATTTGTTGCAGTAGTCCAGGTGGGGGAGCATCATAGCTTGCATGACTGTCCTGAAGTCCTGTGGATCAAGGAGAGGCCTGAGGCGTTGTACTGTTTTTGCTTTGTGGAATATTATTCCGGTAGTCTTTTTGATCTGTTGCTTGAGTGTGAGCACTTGGTCTATGATGATTCCTAAGTATTTTATGTGTGGTTGTATTTGTATTTGTGTGGTTCCTAAGTTGAGGTGTGGTGGGTGTGTGAAGTTTGGATCCTTGGTTACTATGAGGGCTTCTGTTATGCGGAAATATTTCTTTACGGAAAGAGTGGTGGATCTGTGGAATAGTCTTTCAATGGAGGTGGTAGAGATGAGAACGGTATATGATTTCAAAAAAGCATGAGACAAATACAGAGGATTTCTAAAGGAAAAAAGGGGACTGTTGTAGTTGTTGATATGGAAGGACAGACTAGATAGGCCATGTGGTCTTTTTCTGTCATCATTTTTCTATGTTCCTATAATCCCAGTGTGGGACTTTATAATGTAAAGCTAGTCACTTAATTCTCCATCTTCTCTACACTCTCTGGATGTTTTGAGGTGATTAAAAAAAACACTTTACTGATGCTTATGTGTTCCTGGAGTAGGAATAAACATGCATGTGACTGCAGATGGTTCTGCTGCTTCTAGGATTGAACGGGGATGTATAAGTCCATTGCCCATTCCAAGACATGCTACCCCCATGCCTATGTGTGCGTTCCCGTACTGGAGACACCTGCAAATGGCATTGGTGGAATGGTTAAGGAGACATGTTTATGATTTTGATGTCCACATGCATGTCTACAAACATCAAAACCATGACTAAACCTTTTAGAATGACCCTGATAGTGGATGGGCTTGATTAAATTACAATATCCAGTTTTGGAAGCATTTGGTGAAAGACAAGTCAGATGCCTGGGGTTTTAGGGACGTTGATATCTAGTTTCTGAAATGACTCCATTTTTTTCCTTTGTCCTTTCATGACTCTGGGCAATCTTTTAGATTTCCAGCAGATTCTGTGTGTGGGGGGGGGGGGGGGGAGAGGGGGCGGAGATAGATTGGGGATGGAGTCAATGAGAGTTCAGCATTGCCAAGATTGCATCTTTCTGGGTTAGGGCAGCTGCATCATGTCTTGGTGGCAGATTGGGAGTGGGGGAATGTTTGTTTCCATTTCAATTCTGTCAGTGTTTCTGGCCAATTTGCAGATTCAAGCATAGATTTTCCATTTGTGGAGGTGGCCGCACAGCATTCCATTGTAACATTGGCCTTTTCCAGAGGTGGTGGATCTCAATCTGTGCTCCACGGAAGTGTTCTCAATGCTCCCACACCAATTAAGGTGCACGCCATATGCAGGTGATTGAACATTTATTTTTTTGTGGAGGATGCTAGGCTGTTTGAGGATTTTACTTCTGGTTTCCATATTATGATTCCATAGGCCTTGGTTGTTCCATAAGTCTCATAATTCTTCATCTGTTTTGGATCATAAGGATATGGTGGTAGATAGGTTGTGTCAGGAGCTGGAGTTAGGTTAAATTCTGGTCCTTTTTCTCAGTTCCCTTTTACTAATTTGATTCTTTCTTCTTTGAGTATTATGCCTAAGGAAGAACCTGGTAAATTCTGACTTAGCCATAATCTGTCATATCCTAATGGGGCCAGTGTGAATTCATTCATTTATCCAATTGTTCTGTGCCTTATGCTTCGCTGGATGAAGCACTGTTATTGCGATCTTGTAGACGGCATGCTTTGATGCCTAAGGTTGATATTCAATCTGCTTTACTTTTATTGCGTATTCATCTTGATTCTTTCTTTTTTCTAGGCTTCAATTTTGATTTTTATTTCTTTGATAAATGTATGCCAAGGGAGTGTTCTATGGCTTGTTTCCATTTTGGGACTTTTTCCACTTTTGTGCATTGGGTGGTTCAGGAGGAGGCAGGGATCAGTAATACTATTCATTCACTTGATTTTCTTTTGTGGGGCTGGCTTTTTGTGGGGGGGGGGGGGGAATGTGCCAATTATTTGTTGATTTGTTTGAGAAGGTGGCTGGCAATTTTGGCATCCCTTTGGCCTGGAAAAAAATTGGAGGGCTCCTGTTCTGTTATCATGCTTCTTGGTGATGAGCTGGATTCCAATTTGATGCAGTCTAGATTGCCTGCTAAGGAAATTATTTGGTTGAGAGAGGCTATTGTTGAAGCTTTGACTGCTAAGATAACTTTTTGTCAAGCTCAATCTTTGGTTGGTCATTTTAATTTTGCTTATTGCGTTATTTCTATGGGGAGGGTTTTTAATAAGGCATTTAGCTGAGCTGACAAAGGGTATTTTTGAAGGGGCATCATCTTATTAGGATTCCTTTGTGGGTGAAGGCAGATTTGCTGTTGTTGAGGGAGGTTTTGAAATCGTTCTATGGCGATACAGTTTGTCAAACTCCAGAGTTTACAAATTCAGATTTGTAGTTGTTTTCTGAAGCATCTGGGGTGTGGGCTTTGGGGCTTTGCTATGTTTTTGTGTGCTGAGCCTTGGTCTACTGAGTGGTTTGTGAAGTGGTAGACTAGCGCTGCTTGAGTTATTTCCAATTTGGGGACATGCTATGGGGAGACAGGTGGAGGGATCATAAAATGGTGATTAGGTCTGATAAATATGGCAGTTGTGCTTGTGAGTTAAAATGACAACATGCTGTTTATTATCAGTGGAAGTTTTGTGCATACTTGTTTTTCATTGTTTCAAACAAGAACACAGGCTCCTCTCCTCAAATGATCATAAGAAGTTCTTGCCTGGGGTTCCTTGTCTGACAAAAACATTTTTGTATGCTGTTGAGAATTTGTTTTGATCATTTGAGGAGAGGAGCCTGTGTTCTTGTCTGATTTTATATATTTGGGCGGCAGTGTTTCCCTTGCCCTTGGGTTCTGTTTGTTGTTTTTCATTGTTTGCATTTAAATGCGATATTAAGCGTGCATCATATAGCAAGCAAGTAAAATGATATTGCTGATGCGTTGTCTTCTCTTTGGTTGCTTGCTCCAGCAGTGAACAGAAACACACAAGGCGAGAGACATATGTTGGTCACAGGTGCCTTTATTGGTAGACCCCAATAAAGGCACCTGTGACCAACATACGTCTCTCGCCTTGTGTGTTTCTGGTCTCTCTGCGAGAGCTTTCTGCTCTTCTCTGTGTTCTCCAGAAGTGAACAGCCATCTGACAAAGATACCAGAGAAGTTTAAGAGCATCATACAGCTTTAAAACAGCACTTACCTTGTTCATTATCGTGTAATATTTTGAAATCCTATGACAAGGGTTATCAAAGATTTTGGTCTGCAATTGCTTTTTCCCAGAGTTTGAGGGTTCAGTTTCTTTAGAAAAGGTGTTGACATTTATCTTGATTGCTTTTGAGAAGGGATGGACCAATGGCTTTGGTGAGTGTGCTTTTTATTCTAGGCTACATGTGTATGAGGATCCTATGGGGGTCTTTTGTGGTGCAGAAGTTGTTGCATGGCTTCTTATGCTCTAGCCAGGAGGTAGCTATGCATTCCTTCGCATCAGCCTATTTGCAATAATCGCCTTTTGTCTCTGTTTTCAGTGCTTCCAAGGGTTTGTATTTCTGCTTATGAAGTAACTTTTTTTTTGAGTCACATTTTCATTTGCCTTTTTGGTGGCATTTTGTATTGATGAATTAGTCACTGTGTCTAAAGCAACTGTGGGGGACAGGGATATGTTTGTAAAGGATGTAATTTTGTAAAGGGTGTGCAATTGGTTTTTGGAAGATACCTGGTCTTCTAACCTGTCCAAAGTTGTGAATAATTTTCTGGACTGTAGGACTTTGGGTAGATTGGTACATTCTGATTTATCCATTTTATTTATTTATTTAACAGTATTTATATACCACTTTTTCCTTAAATCAAGGAGGCTTACATTGAACTCAGTTGTTTACATTGTAACAATACGATTTAACCTCAACTTTATAACTAGGATACAATCAAATTCTGGGGAAGGGATGTATATGGGAGAGGTCTTAAGCAATCACTAACAGTTAAATACTTCATTTATTAACAAGTGTAACTTATTTGCTATTGTTGGGGTGATCCATTGTGCTTGTGTGATGCTGTTCAATTAATCATTCTCTGGAGTCTGAGTGGGGGGAGTGCATGAATTATTTTATGTGATGTTACCAAAATGCTCAATAAACAGGAATGTTTTTAATTTTTTCCTGAAGTCTTTGGTGTCCTTCATAGTTCTGACATCTTCAGGGAGGGTATTGCATAAACTTGCTGCGTATAGTGATAAAGCTCTGCCAGATATGGTTTTCCTTGTCTTGGGGAATTCAGTTGGAGTAGCTAGTGTGGTGCTGTTGGTTGTTCTCGTTGTGTGGCTTTCAGAATGTCTTGTTATTAGTCCCTGAAGTGACTCAGCTGATTCATTTTGTAGTATTTTGAATATGTTCATTGTTGCCTTGAAGTTTGCATGACTCTTTATCGGGAGCCAGTATAGCTGAGCCAGTTTTGGAGTTACATAGAAACATAGAAACATGATGACAGAAAAAGACCACATGGCCTATCTAGTCTGTCCTTCCTTAACAACAACTACAACAGTCCACTTTTTACCTTTAGAGATCCTCTTTGTTGGTCCCATGCTTTTTTGAATTCAGTTACTGTCCTCATCTCTACCACCTCAACTGGGAGACTATTCCATGGATCCACTACTCTTTCTGTAAAGAAATATTTCCACATATCACTCCTGAATCTATCTCCCTTCACCCTCATCCCATGTCCCCTTGTAGCAGAACTTGCCTTCAATTGAAAGAGGCTCTCTCCCTGAACATTTATGCCACGGAGGTATTTAAACATCTCAATCATATCACCTCTATCCCGCCTTTCCTCTAAGGTGTACATATTAAGATCCTTAAGTCTGTCCTCATATGCTTTATAATGAAGCCCATTAATCATTTTAGTAGCAACCCTCTGCACCGACTCCATCCTGTTCACATCCTTTTGAAGGTGCGGTCTCCAGAATTGCACACCATACTCCAAATGAGGTCGCACCAAAGACTTATACAGAGGCATTATCACCTCCTTTTTTCTGCTAGCCATTCCTCTCCGTATGCACCTAAGCATCCTTCTAGCTTTTGCTGTCGCCTTTTCTACCTGTTTAGCTACTTTAAGATCATCAGACACAACCACGCCTAGGTTCCGCTCTTCTTTAGTGGACAAAAGTACTTCACCTCCTATACTGTATTGCTCCCTTGGATTGCTGCAGCCCAAATGCATGACCTTACATTTTTTAACATTAAATCCCAGCTGCCAAATTCTAGACCATTCTTCAAGCTTAGCTAGATCCCTCCTCATGTTATCTACCTCTTCCTGGGTGTCTACTCTATTGCAGATTTTGGTATCATCCGCAAAGAGGCAAACCTTACCCGACAGCCTTTCCGCTATATCACTAACAAAGATGTTATGCTTTCTTGTTTGTTTGTTCCTGTGAGGATGCGAGCTGTAGTGTTTTGTACCATCTACAGTGGGTAGATGGTAGTAGCAGGTAGGCCTTGGTACAATGAGTTGCAAAACTCCAGTAATGGTATGACTATTGCTAGTAGGATTGTTCTGAAGTCATTGTGATCCAGGAGGGGCTTTAGTTTACATATTCAACATACAACATACACTATAAACAAAACATACAAAATACAGCATACGCATTCAACAAAACAATACAGAATGCATGCTACAAACTAAAAATAGCATGCATTCTATGTTGTAGGTTCAGGCTCCGATGTAGGATGACGCCTAAGTATTTCACTTCATCTAGGACAACTAAGTACCTGTCACTTAGGGCTATAGTGTGAGGAAGAGTGAATTTCTTGTTCCTTGTTAATGTAAGTGCTTCTGTTTTGTTGTAATTTATGCTGAGGTTATGATTGTTGAGCCATATTGAGACTTCAGTGAGGCATTCGGTTATTGCTGTGTAGTCTGGGGTTTCAGTATCAAAGGATGTATATAGCATGATATCGTCTGCATAGATTTTATAGTAGATGTTGTGTTTTTGTATGACCTCACAAACTGGTTGAATATATAGGTTACATAGTAGCATAGTAAATGACGACAGATAAAGACCAGCATGGTCCATCCAGTCTGCCCAGCAATACGTCAAGAGTAGGTGCACCTGTCACTCTGTGCAGGCCATCCCTCCCCATGTCTTTGTTTAGGGGTGGACCCACCACTCCATGTAGGACACCCCTATTTATTGAGAAGTTAGATGGTTCAGTTTATTTTGTTTTTATCCTGTCGCTGTAAAGGGATCCACTGTGCTTGTCCCATGCTGTTTTGAATTACATCACTGTGTTTGAATAGAAGGGCTGATATTAGTGATCCTTGTCGGACTCCTTGTTTTAGAGTGAAGGGAGAGGAGATGTCTTTCCCGCATTTAACATATTTTTGTCTGTCTTGTATGATTTGAACCATTTTAACTTGTTTTTTAGAGACCAATTTTCTTAAAGCATCTTAGCAAGTTGGTATGTAACACAGAGTCGAAGGCTGCTGCTATGCCCAGGAATATTAGAATCGTGCCCTTTTTTATATTGTCTATTTCTCTGACAATTTGGTCAATGAGTGCTGTTAGTAATGTTTCAAACCCATGACTTGGCTTGAATCCATGTTGGTGTGGATCCAATGGACCATGTGTATTAATATAGTCCTGTAGCTGTACTGTCTATGACTAAGTTTCAGTTTGCTGCTGTCCTAAAAGCTGCATTGGCTGAAGCTCTCTTGTTTGGGGCACATTCTTTCAGAATCAGTGCTGCTTTTTATACAGCTACTCAAGGTTTACCAATTAAGCGGGTGGGACCCGATTTTCAGAAGTGTGAGGAGGACAAGAAAGATATTGAATGGTAACAGGGCCAACACTGATCCTTGGGAGATGACACGGGGAGTGGAATGAAAGGGGATGAGGAGAGACCAGAGAGAACAGAAAACGACATAAGGGAGAGAAATGAATGGAACCCGTATTGAACAGTACTGTGAATACCAAAGTTGTGGAAGCAGGAAAGAAGGGTGGTGTGATCAACAAGGTTGAAGGCAGAGGATAGATCTAAGGAAACCACCAAAGAGATGTCACCACTGTTGTGAGATTCACGTATTTCACTGAGGAAAGAGAGTTGAATAGTCTCGCAGGTGGTCTTATGGCAAGAGCTATGCTTTTGAGCAGTGAACTGAGGAGCCTGTGGAAAAGTGGACTAGATATGAGTGAGGGATAGTGAAGGGGAGAGAGTAGGACTTGGAGTGCTGGGAGCGAGGGGGAGAGCAATCTGAGAAGGTGGCATCAATGGTCATAACCTTGTCCTAGAAATAATGGGCAAGATGATCTGGGTCTGGAAGGGTGTTAAGGGATGAGACAGAGGGGGTGGAACTAGACCTCAAGAAGGAGGTCAGAACAGAGTACAGTTGATGGGATAAATTGTCGGAGGAGGAGATAAGGTTGGTATAGTAGGAATTTTTGGCATCATTAACTAAGGAATGACAGTATTAGTTACTTTGCTTAAAGAGCTGGAGTTACTGGGGGGAGAGGTGTTTTCTCCAGAGTCTCTCAGCATGGAGATCGGGGTAGTATCAAGAATGATGAAATCTGGGTGGCTTATGTTTGGGATGAAGTGGGGCGATTTGATCAAGGGTGTTAGATAAGACGGAATCCCAAGTCTGAACCTGGATGTGTACAGGAAGGGAGACGAAGTTGCTAGGGAGGATCATATCAGAGGACAGAAGGAGTTCAAGTGTAGAAGGGATGATACAGCAGAACAGTCTAACTGGAGCAGTGGAGGATGAATGGGCAATGACAGAGGAGTCACGTAAATACAGCTGCAGGGAAAAGAAGATGCATTGATGGTCTGACCAAGGGAGATCGATGGCTGATAGGGAGGAAGGAGAAGCGTGTGCTTCTGAGGATGAAGAGATCAGATTAAGAAATGATATAGTAGAACAGTCTAACTGGAGCAGTGGAGGATGAATAGGCAATGACAGAGGAGACAATGCGCAAATATACCTGCAGGGAAAAGAAGATGTATCGATGGTCTGACCAAGGGAGATCGATAGCTAATAGGGAAGAGGGAGACGAGTGTGATTCTGAGGATAAAAGAATCAGGTCAAGGCTATGTCAGCAGTGTGGGTAGGGAAATGAGCATGCTGAGTAAGTGAGAGATCCTGGGAATGGATGACAAATGTTCTGTTGCAGGGTTTCAGAGGATGATTGAAGTGGATGTTCAAATTGCCGAGAATAATAAGATGATGATAGAGGAGAGATGCTTCAGAGAGAGTGAGGAACAAAGAGTCCTAAAGATGAGGATGGAGGGTCAGGGAAAATAGATTATAAAAAAGATGGAGGGGGGATGAATCCAAGCAGAGGAGAAGATAATGGAGGGCAGAAGAGGAGACTTCAGAGACAGATAAGGAGGATCAGAGGAGGACAGACACTCCTCCACCACTGCGGCTCACCCAAGTTCTTGAGAATGCAGAGAAACCTGCAGGGAGGCAACGGTTGAGGAGTGGGTCCTCACCCTCTTTTTACCAGGTTTCTTTGATGAGGAGGGCATCAAATTGGTGCTGGATGATAAAATCCAATATCAGAAGAGTCTTCGAGCTGAGGGATCTGCAATTTACAAGGGTCAGGTGGAGCAAGAGGTGGGGGGAGGGGACATCTGTGCTAAGGATGGGAGCTGGCATGGAGGAGCATAAAATAAGGTTGCTGAGGGTGCATGAGGGCTGAATGGGGAAATAGTGATGCAGATAGGGGGGCACCAGCCCCAGTGCACCAGGATGGTGCCCATCAGGAATAACGTGGAACTGAGAAGAAGTAGAAGCAGAGAGAGGAACAGGAAGTGCTTACCAGAGAAATGAGTGCCAGGGAATAGAGACATTTTGTAGGCCATGAATGAAGTAGTGGAGTCTCTGGAGTTGCCCCAAGGATCTTGCCTGAGGAGCACAACCTGCTTCTTAGGCGTGCTCCTTTGGCGCATGCCATGAAGAGTCACAGTGATGCTGTTAATAAAGGAGTCCAAGGTACCTTGTTTGAGTCAGTCACACAACCGCAGCCAACTCATCACTTTGTGGGGGTGGGAGAACACAGAACTAGAGTAATTAGCCAGCAGCGGGCGCACCTTACAGCAATGGGTCGGATCTTGTTAATGAAGACAAAAGGGTCAGCAAACTCCTCCCAGCTGGGATCAGAAGAGGGTTGAAATCTGGTGTTTGAAGATTCATTTGAGTCTGGTGGACTCACGGTTTTGGATTTATTGGTTGGAGATTCATGGACTGTTATGGGATCAGTTGCTACTCTCTTTACTTCAAGTGATGAGGTGGCTCACACTTTCTCATTTATTAATTCTTTTGGGGGGCAATGATTTATACACTGTAAAAGGTGTTGTCCTCATCAGGCAGATGAAAAGAGCTTTTGTTGTCCATTCATGGCCTTTTTCCTTCTGTGAAGTTAATTTGATTATGTATAATTCCATGGAAGGTTTGGCATGGTGCTCTCAAAGTCAGGACAATTGAGCATTTGCATACGTGGGTGGATTCAGATGTGGCCAGATTCATCAGGCTTTTGGGTGGTTTGGTCTTGAAACATGACTTATTGACAGTAGATTACCCAGGTATTTATCAGCCTGATGGGATCTATCTTTCTAACATTGGATTAGACATTTTCTTGAGTTCTTTTCAAGATGTTCTTGAAGCTAATTTGAAATAGCAGAAGCCAAGTGAGTCACTGTTTCCTCTTGTGGCAGTGCATGATATGTGAGCAAGGCCTTGTAAGTTCAGTCTGGGAGAAGGGATGGAAGCTGTCAATTTGATTTGTGCCATAGAGCTTGACATCTCTCTAGCATTATTACTGAAGGGCTGATGGGTACAAATTGAGTGGGGAAATCTGCTTCATTGCCTGATAATGGTGCTCAGTTGTGTTATTTGGTTGGGTTAGGTCATCACTGACCTGCTGAAGAAAAAGAGGAAGGTAGTTCTGCCCCCTGTGACTGTTTGCTGGGCATACTAGTATAAAGTAAATGTTAAGGCTGGCTTGGCTATTTGGAATTGACAATGACTCTGTTAAATATTTATTTGGTTAAATCTTCTATTTGTATGTTAATAAAGCTGTGGCCATGATTTGCCACATATGATTTGTTTGTGCTATTTTGTCTGCTGGAGGAGTGAATCTGTGCAATCTTTGTTTGAATCTCACCTTTTTTTCATCTGGTTTTACTCTATAGAGGAGCAAAATCAGACTGAGTCTGAATCAAGTCAGGTATGCAAAAGCCTCATATTACTGGAAAAAAGACAAATCAGCAAAAATAATTGGTCAATTCTATCTTTTATATGGAACAAAGTACTAGTACACAACCACATGCAAGGCTTGAATCAAGCTCACTCTATTAAGTCAACTGAAAAAGCATAGCTCAAAACCATTGCAAGATTTTTCAAAGCAAAACATGATTTGGCTCACATACAGTGGGAATATCAAATTTCTGTTCTTAAAAACCACAAGGAGCTCTGGTTTTCAGGCAAGCTCAAATATAGAGCTATCACGTATTAACACTGAATGTATCTCATGAATATTCACCACAGAGGGGATAGTCTGCTGGCTCAGTGACAGAGCAGTTGAATGCCAAGTAGAGAACCTGAGCTTCCTGCTCAGGCCAGGGCTGCTTCTAAGGTCAGTGGGGCTAGGGATGCCATGAAGATAGTGCTCAGAGCCCTTGGGGGATGGTGCCCTAATCATCCTAGTAGCTGGATTTTTTTTTAATGCCATCAAGTCACTACTGACACCTGGCAACCAAGCTGCCTCTGAGTTTTCTTGGCAATGTATCATCAGAAGTAGATTGCTAGACCTTTTCTTCTGAGGAAATGGAAAGTAAAGAGACTTGCCCATGGTCACAAAGAGTGCCAGAGGGAATCAAACGCTTGATCTTCTGGGTACTAGGCAGTTGCTCTAACGACTAGGCTACTCCTGCACTGGAATTAGGGCACTGGTATAGGGTCCGAAGACAAACGTTGCCACTCTGAGGAAGAAAATCCTCAAATATTTGAAAATGGAGGCTCATAGTGTCAGATCTTTGATATGGTTCAGCAGACGCTAGAAGCCCCAAGGAGCAGGAATAAATATTCAACCCCCCCCCCCCCCCCCAAAAAAAAAGAATAGTTCATTGTACGAGAGATGAGGAGAATGGTTTAATTTATAAGGAATGAGAAAAAGTAAGACTTAGGACAGATGAGAAGAAAGGTTTAGACAGAAAATAAGATCCAAGTGTAGGATCTAAACTATGAGCTAAGGACAGTCTCTTCTATACCATTTTCTTAGGATTGACAGCCATTGCAATGGAGCACTTAATAGGGTGCCACATGACCCTACTGAGACATGATTACAATATAACAATTGCCAAATAAGGAAATGGGGAGATTTAAAGATCCTCTTGTAAAAAAGAAATAAGTTGTATCAACCTTGGATGGTATTTGGCAATGGGAGAAAATGTTACTGGACTGACTGCAGCAGGCAAGCAAATGATAATGGACTCATTATTCCCAGGTACTCCAAGTCTTTTGAAATCATTTTGGCATGCAACAAAAGTGTTCCCTACTGGAAGGGTAATTTTATAACAGCTTGTCTAGTTTAAGGCAGGTAAAATATGCCTATTTTAAATCTATTTTGTAAAGAAAAGTAGGCACTTACTTTTCTTTATAATACACTAGTGCAAGTGACCAAAACACACATAAATTTAAGGCACAATCATTTATACCATGTTTCCTTTCACAAGTCCACATGTAAATTATAGTATTATGTAATTAGCACATGTAATTGTATTCTCTGTCTACACTCCACCAAACTCTGTGCCTGTGCATGCCCACAGTGAGACACCGTAAAATGTATGTGCAAAGTTTTATCATAGACGTGATTTCATAAGATATCATTTACACATATAAATGACTAAAATACATCTTTTAGGCACCTACATTCATGTATAAAAGTAGGTGCCCCCTTATAAAATTACCCCCCCCCACACACACACAAATAGTATTCCAAATAAAAGGGGACACATAGGATGAGTAAACTGGCAACTGGAACATTGAGATGAGGGTCTTTATATAACCCTAAACAAAGAGATAGAGGGGGTGTCTGGCATGGAGCAGCAGGTAGCGCTCTGGCCATCTCACTGGCAGACTAGATATACCATGCTAGTCTTTAACTGCCATAATTTGTTATGAGGGTCATTTTTTAGCCTTAGTCCCGATTTGGATATCCAAAAATGTGCATGCAGACATCTAAATCATGAAGATGTCCCCAGAGTCATTTTACAAACAGTTTTCAAAGATGTCTCTAAGGTGGCCAGTGGGTATGGTGGAGGTATGTCTGTGGCAGTGCAGTAGGCTTAGATGCCCCCAACGTTTCTGAAATCAAGCAGGGTCGTCTACAACCCTGTCCAAGTTTAGACCTGCTCTGGGCATGAATAGGCTTGAGGAAAGTGCTTGTTTTGGCCGTAAAATAACCAAAAGGTGTAGATAAGATGGTACTCCACATTCCCCAGTACTCTGCACAAAATCCAGTGATAGCAGCAGTGAGATTTGAATCCTGGCTTCCCTGGTCCCAGACCACTATTCTAACTATAAGGCTATTCCTAGACATCTATGGTTTGGAATACTAGTCTGGGGATGTTAATGTACAAGCCCCCACAGAAATCCATATCGAGCATGTGCACATTTGTGAAATTGTGCCTAAACGTAGATGTGCCTGCTTTTTTTTCAGACATTCTGGCTTGGACGTCCCAGATTGACTAAAATATTCCTTTTAGGCACTTACTTTCATGTATAAAAGTAGGTGCCCCCTTATAAAATTACCCCCACACACATACTATTATTCCAAGTAAAAAGGGACACATAGGATGAGTAAAATGTCAACTGAAATATTGAGATGAGGGTCTTTATAATGTCACTTTATGTTATTATATCACTATGATATGAAGTTAAGGGTTTCTAAGCATATCTTCTTTAGTATGTATTATTGTGACAGGGCAAATGCAGAGTGTGGAAAATTATTATCAACCTTATTGAAAGGTGCTTATTACCATATACTTCCTCTTTGTGGCCTTCTTTGGGAATTTTTCTTTCATTACTTCTGGATTCCTGTCTAATCCTTCGTTCTACAATGTTTCATTTTGCTTTATTTGACTCTGTTAGTCTAATGTGCTTTGTCCAAAGAGCTGTATTCACACTAAAACTGCAGAGTAGAGCAATAGTCATGGGGAATAGAAGCGGACATCTGCATTTAATTTACACCAAAAATCCGAGTTCCAGAGCTTTTCAATAGCAGTAACTTGAACAATAAAACACGATGAAAGAAAACATAAATTCTGGAATGCAAAAGAAAATGTTGCAGAGGAAAAGATCAATGTATTTCTTTTGGAGATTTACCTTGCATACTTCCTCAGTCTATTTCACTTTCCCTTTAAATGTTCCCTACAATTCCGTTTCCCATACTTTTAAATTTCCAACAGCACATAGGGCCTTAGCACTTGAGTTTCTTTTCCACCACTGCTACCTATCTGTGAGTGATTTCAGTAACAGCTGCTTTATGTCTTTCTTTGCAGGCAATCTAAACTTACCACACATTAAAACTGGAATGTTATTTATATCATATCTCATGTGCAGATACTGTAATTGAAAGGTAGACAGACAGACACAGACAGAAAAGCAATGATAATGAAGCACAGTATTGAGATAGCGGTGGTACAAGAAAATGAGGGATGTGAGGCGTTCTCTCTAATGAACCCTTTAAAGCAAAACTTATTTTCTTTTTTTTAAGCACATGATGCACTGAAGTTCTAAAATAACTCTTAAAAAGACAATATAGGCACACTGATCTTTAAGTAGTATGATGATGGTTATATTCTTGCACTTTAGGGAGATAATAAATCAGTGTTAAAAAGAGCCACAAAATTACTATTTTATGGAGATAATAGTACAGTCATTTACCATTTTGTTTATATTGTAAAAAGGGGCAATTTATTTTGGCATCTTGACTTCTATCTGGCAATTAGCAGAACTGAAACAGGTTTGATCCAATTAAAATCCATGTACAGAATATAGAAATAAAAGGGGTACATTTTCACAGTTCATTTATATGTGTTTTTTGAGGTCCTGCCCAACCATTAGTCAAGCTATGCAGCTTCTGAGGGACAACCAAGAGCAGTGGCGTGGTCAAAACAAAACAAGAAATCCTGACAGCTGTTCAAACTCAAAGAGCCGTCCCTACATTCTTTTACCTGTGGGGAGAGGAAGCGCACACATATAGTACATACAAAGCAAAGTCAAGTATGATGTTCACTTATGCATTTTTACAAGACTGTGGCAGAAGGGGTGGGATTGTATTGATCTTGGAGTGGGGGAGGGCCTAAGGTTGAAAGTTCACCTAGGGCGCCCAATAATCTTACACTGACCCTTTATATATCTAGTTGCCTAAATAAGCTTAAAGCTGCTTAAATCCTGAAATCAGCCAAGCTGATTAGCCTGTTAAGTGAACCATTGTACTTCAGCAGTTGGATGATGTAGTGGTTCTTGCTGAATATAACTTTAAACACTACATTTAATATGTCAGTGAAGGCATGTAAAATCAAGAAGGTTTCATAGGATAACTGATAAATAATTCAGATCTTCAGAAAATAACTTTTACCCATTCCTTGCTGCAATGCAGTCATTTTAATTAAAATAAGTCAATGGCACTGGTGAGTGTTGTCTTGGAAGAAAGGTGGGTTCATTTTTCAGCTATGTCCTTGTTCTTTTCTTCACTAAGTGGCAAAGAACTCTGAAGGCAGAATTCATAGATCTCATGATAATAGTCTATGGGGATATTAAAATGAAACAAATAAAAAGAAAAATGAATTAAATTTTGTTCAACTTTTATATATATATATTTTAATGTTAGGCTTTGGCAAAATTCATAAATGAATAAAACCTCCGGAGGTCTTTCTCCAGCTCTTCTTACCCTACTAGGGGGTAATTTTATAAGGAGGTGCTTATTTTTAGGTACTAACAATGCATGCACATGTCAATATTTTAGCTGTTTATGCATGTAAGTGGCCACATCTATGCATAAATGACCTCCTACAACATAAGTATAAACGTTTGCATGCTGTTTACAAGGTGCATAAATTCATCATGGGGTGTGCAAATGGGTAGAATGTAGGAAGAGTATGACTAGTGCATGCAAGGATGCACATTGTTTATAAAATACTATAAATTATGCATATAGGCATGTTCATCTACTCCAGCTCTGGGGCTGGTGTAAGTGATTGTGCCTTCATTTCAGGCATGTTTTTGACCACTTACCATAGAATTTTATAAAGAAAGGTGTGTGCCTACTTTTAAATAGACACATTCTGGCTGCCTTAAACTAGGCACCCTGTTATAATATTGCCCTCCCAATAGGGGGCACATTTGCTGTATGCCACTTACACTAGCATTTAATAAAGACAAGAAGGCACCTACTTGTCTTCATACAATAGGCTTAATTTAGGTACATTAAAAAGCACTTTAACAAGACACCCTGTTATAAAACTACCATCCACATACTTCTTTAAGGATTCCTAGTTGGTGCTGCCTTATCAGTGAAGCCATTGTGGTGTAGCAATACTGACGTCTCAGCAGTGCAGCACTTCTGATGCCATTGTTAATTTCTTCCATACAAGAAAATGTCACTGGCATGATTAAGAAGGTCCAAAGGATATTGGGAGAATTGGGTTAGGGTCCAAGAGGTTTGGAGTTGTTTTGTGGTGAGAATGAGGATACTTTTTTTTTCTTATTTAAGCTTTTATATTTTTTTTCTAAATTTAATTTGTTTTTGTATACTAAGAAAGGAAATAAAACAAATCAAACAAAAAAGAGGGAAAAGGAAATCTAGTTTAAAAATTTGTCTATGCATACCTCTCATGTTCTGTAGTACTACTACTGTTCCTACTATTAATCATTTATATAGAGCTACAAGGCATACGCAGTGCTGTGCAAACAGATAAAGAAGACAGTTCCTGCTCATAGAGCTTACAATTTAATCAAGATAGACAGAACAATACAAGAGCAACAAGGGAGTTCAAATACGGAGGAGACAAGGAGAACAAGGGATTAGGATCTAAATGCAGCCTCAAAGAGGTAAGCCTTTAGTTTAGATTTGAAGAGGAGAGAAGAGACTTGACAAAAAGATAGAGGAAGTTTGTTCCATGCATAAGGAGTAGCAAGCTGAAAAGACTGAAGTTTGCAGTTGGCAGAAGAAGAAAGCCAGAGGAGGAGCGGAGTTCATGAGGTGGGGTGTAGGGAGAGAGAAGAGAGGAACGGTAATGAGTAAAGAGTTCTAGCTGCAGCGTTCATTGCCAGTTGCAGGGGGTGCAAGGTGCTCTTCGGAAGTCCATGCAGTATGGAATTAGTGTGGTCGAAGTGAGGCATTACTAGTGCTTGAAAGACTGTTCTAAAGTCTTTTGGGTCGAGCAGCTGTCTCATGTGGCGCAGTGTTCGAATTTTATGATATACTGCCTTTACCATGTTGGATATCTGGGCATTCATGTTGAGATGTTGATCGAGTGTGATACCGAGGTATCGTATCGTGGGTTTGATGAGGAGTTCGGCATCGCGTACCTTCAAGGATGATGGTGGGGGTGAATGCTTGGTTTCTGCAGATGAATAGGACTTCTGTTTTTTTGAAATTTATTTTAAGCTTCTGAGTGTGTAGCCAGTCCGTGACCGAATTAAAGCATGAAGACAGGCGGGGAGGTCAGGATGTTCAGTTGATATCGGTGTATACATCAGAACATCATCAGCGTATATTAGACAATTGATGTTAAATGATCTGATGAGGGTGCAGATGGGTTGCATGTAGACATTGAAAAGGAGGGCTGAAAATGATGATCCTTGTGGTACGCCCTTCGCTTGCAGGAAGGGTGCTGAACTGGAGGGGCCAGAGCGGACATGTTGCCATCTTTCATTCAGGTATGATGTGCACCATGATAGCGCAGTGTCGCATACTCCCTTCTCGGCGAAGCGGGAAAGAAGTAGGTCATAACTGACAGAATCAAAGGCAGCTGCGATGTCTAGAAAAATGAGGGCAAAGGCCTGCCTGATATTGTCAATACCTATGGTTAGGGAACTGAGTAATGTGGTCAGAAGGGTTTCGACACCGTGTGATTCCCGGAACCCATGTTGGCAGGGGTCAAGGGGTGCATTGTTCTCGATATGGTGGTCTAGTTGTTGCTGCACTATTTTTTCCATGATTTTGGCTAGGAACGGGATGCTTGAGATGGGTTGGTAGGAGTCCATTCTAGCAGGGTCCAGCTTGTTGTTTTTGAGCAAAGGTCTGATTGATGTTTGTTTCAGGCTGTTTGGAAAAGTTCCGGTAAGGAAGGATACCTTTATAAGGAACATAAAAAAGAAAACCAGTAAGCAAATCTTTACTATTACAGTCTAGACAATGTGTGAATCATATTCAAATTAGTGTAGATGTCCAGGGCCCAATATTCAAAGAACTTAGCTATCTGACTAACAGGAGATCATCTGGCTAATGGTGCTCAACACGCTATCAAGTGGCACTCTCAAGTTAGTACAGGAGCTCCATGAGTGCAGCAAGGGTGGTATTGGCACTAACCAGATAAATGGTGACTTTACTGCCTTCTCCTCTGCTCTAGATACTCTTGCTCCACCCATCCCATGTCCTATAAGATGCACTATACCCCAGCCTTGGTTGTCTTCAGCTACCTGCTATCTGTGTTCCTGTGCCTGCTCAGCTGAGCACATTTGACTCAAATCCCACTTCCTCTCTGACTTTGTTTTCTTCAAATTCATGCTTATGTCCTCCCAATCAGCCTTAGCACTTGCCAAGCAAAACTACTATGTCCATCTGACCAGCTCTCTTGCCAGTGACCCCCGCCATCTCTTCTCAACTCTTAACTCTCTCCTCAAGGCTCCTTCCCCTCTGATCCCTCCTTCTCTTTCTGCCCAAACCCTTGCTGACTATTTCCATAACAAAATTCACAAAATCACATTCCAATTCCCCACTAGTTCAGCTTCATCCCCTCTTCCTCCACCTTAATACCAACCTTTCCCCTCAACCTCTGTTACCTTTTTTCCTTTTCTATGATCTCTGATGAGGAAAATTCTCATCTCCTTTCCTCCTCTAAATTTACTACTTGCTCTTCTGATCTTATCCCCACCCATCTCCTTAGCTCCACTTCCTCCTCCATCATCCCTTCCATCTCATATATTCTCAATTTCTCGCTCTCCACCGCCATGGTTCCCGCAGCCTTCAAGCTTGCTGCGGTCACACCTCTCCTTAAGAAACGTTCTCTTGACCCTATTTGTCCTTCTAATTATTGACCAACCTCCCTTTTTCCATTTATTTCTAAACTTCTTGAGCATGCAGTCCTCCACTGTTGTCTTGAATTTCTTTCCTCTCAATCCACTTCGATCTGGTTTTCATCCCTTAAATATTACCTAGATGGCACTTGCCAAAGTCACCAGTGACTTGTTCCTGGCTAAATTAAAGGGCCTTTATCTTCATCCTTCTTGGCCTTTCTGCTGCTTTTGACACGTTTGATCACCATATTCTCCTTGACACATTGTCCTCACTTGGTTTTAGGGACTCTGTACTGTCCTGGTTCTCTTCTTATCTCTCCCATCACTCTTTTAGTGTTTCTTCTGGTGGTTCCTCCTCTACTGCTATTCCTCTCTCAGTTGGTGTACCCCTGGGATCTGTTCTCAGCCCTCTCCTTTTTTTCTCTTTACACCCAGTCCCTTGGTGCTCTCATCTCCTCCCGTGTATTTCAGTATCATTTTTATGCCAATGATTCTTAGATCTATCTTTCTAAACCTGATATCTGTTTGACACTCCAGACCCATATCTCTGCCTACCTGTCTGACATCGCCACCTGGATATCTTGCCGCCATTTGAAATTAAACATGGTCAAAGCCAAACTTCTTTTTTTTCCTCTAAGTCTTCCTCCCCTTCCTCCTTTCTCTGTCTCTGTGGATAACACTCTTCTACTTCCTGTTTCCTCAGTCCGCAATCTTGGGGTCATTTTTGATTCCTCCCTTTCCTTCTGCTCACATATCCAACAGATAGCTAAAACCTGTTGTTTCTTTCTCTATAACATTAAGAAAATTTGCCCCTTCCTTTCTGAGCACACTACTAAAACACTTATCCACTCTCTAATTACTTCCTGTCTCGACTATTGCAGCCTCCTTCTTGCTGGTCCCACTTTTAGCCACCTCTCTCCCCTTCAATCTGGTCAGAACTCAGCTGCACGACTAATCTTTTGCCAGCCTTGATATACTCATATAACCCCTCTTCTCTAATCACTTCACTGGCTTCCTTTCCATTTCCATATCCAATTCAAGCTTCTTCTTCTTCTGAACTATAAGTGCATTCACTCTTCTGCTCCTCACTACCTTTCCTCTCTCCTTTCTCCTACATCCCTCCTCATGAACTCCGCCCTTCTACTGGTTTGCTTCTCTCTTTGACCTTTTCTTCCACTGCCAACTCCAGATGTCAGTCCTTACATCTTGATGCTCTTTATGCCAGTTACAGGCTCCCTGAGTCTGTACATCAGGCTTAATCTCTGCCCCTTTTCAAGTCCATTCTGAAGGCTCACCTCTTTGAAGCTGCTTTTGGATCCTAATCCCTTATTCCTTATGTCTCCACACCCTTTGCTTTTCCCCTTATTCTTATAGTTTGTCTTGTCTGTCTTAATTAGATTGTAAGCTCTAATGAGCAGAGACCATCTATATATACTGTATGTCTGTGTAGCGCTGCGTATACCTTGTAGCACTTTATAAATGTAGTAGTAGTGGTTAGCCTGATATTAAGCTGGCACTAATCTGTCCAATTTAGGTCACTTGAAAAGTAGGCCTAAGTTGCTAGGCAGATAAATACCAGCTGAAAATCAATACTAACCAGATAAGACTGCCATTTATCCAGTTGGTGACTCTCAGCCCAAAGGTTCAGTAGCAGTTCTTATCCAGTTACAGCAGCTGAATATCTCACAATATTTAAACGTCATGGTGTTTGAATATTGGCCATTTTGAAAATTGGCCCCCTCCCAATAATCAGAGGTTATGGCTACTGAGCTAGCAAACAATCATTATTGACCTGAAGATATTGAGGGGGAAGTAAGTTGATCTGACTTTCAAGAAAAAAGCCCTTCATGAGAGTCATTTTCAAAACTGTAGGCATATGCAAAATCTGTGAGTACTACAACCGGTAGACACCCATCAGTTATTAAAGGGAAAGACTTCCCCTCTGAATATTATCCAGGAAAATGTACCGGTAGACACCCATCAGTTATTAAAGGGAAAGACTTCCCCTCTGAATATTATCCAGGAAAATGTACCGGTAGAGATTTGCATCTGTTTTATTTTTCATTTTTTACCCCCAGCCTGTTTTTTTTTTCTTCAGAAAGTGAAAGTGTGCATGCTGTTTATCCACACACACACTTTTATAGGGAGAAAGATTGGCCAATTTTCAGACGGCCTGTTACTCTGATAAATATCCATTTGCCTGGGCAAATAGCCTCTGTAAATTGCCCTCTATGACAGGTTTAGATTTTACCATTATCAGTTTCACAGATTCTGACATTTCACACAGCGATTTACTCGTTGAATGAGGTTTACTGGGAACGACAGTGGGATGCTGTACTGCTAGAAAACACTTTTAAACATTTCACAAAGGGATTTTGTGAGGCTGTTCTAGTTGTCTCTATGGGGAAAAAGCTTAATAAATCAAGCACAAGGTGTCATTCAATTTTCTCACATTTTTTCTGTAATGGGGGCAGTGGTCGTAAACTGACTATAGCCAGTAGGTATGAGGTGGAAGAAGTAAGAAGTCAAAAATTTCACTCATTCTTAATTCTCTAAAAGAGTGCAGTCATATATTATTTAAACTTTCATTTCGTTATTTTCTTTCTAATACTATGCACTAACATGATATAACATGCAATAATTCATGTTAGCATTGGTTATTTCATATTGACCGGCTAAATTAGCACAGAAACTATACAGCACAGTCTATTATAAAATGAAAGAACTACCCTTAATAGATAAACCACCATTGTATTTAGTTTCCCCTATTTCGCCAAGTTATACCTCCTGTTAAATGTAATGACCAGGCATATGTAAACTGTCGGATGTTTTCTGTTTAATGTAAACCGCGCTGATGTCTAATAGTGCGGTATATAAGAATTGTTAATAAATAAATAAAATAATAAAATACCCTACTTGATTGCAGTGAAATCCACTTTGATTCAAGGATAAAGCGGGATATAAATACTTTTAAATAAATAAATAAAAATAAATAAAATGCACATCTCTACTATTTTGACTAATTTACTCCAATATCGATGCTGCATGGTTAGCCTCAGCGGCTACCGGACAGTACGGCCAGACCCAGATATTCACTTCCGGCGCCGCAGAAGTGAATATCCGCAGTTAAGGAGTCGGCGGACAGGGCTAAGTGGCTACGTGCTTAGTCCTGCCTAGATGAATATTGGGCCCATATTTTGTAGACCTGCAAACCGCATATCACCAGGATATGCTCACCAGGATATTTAGCTCCTAACCCTTTTAAATGCCCTGACACTATCTGGTAAGTGTGGGGGAATTTTGGGCACAGAGCTGAGGCAGCAACCTTTATTAGCAACCTTAGTTAGTTAGTGGTGATATTGAGCTGTTAATCGTCTAACTAAAATGCCTAAAGTTAGGACAGAAAAAAGGCTATCCTAATTTTAGGAATTTTAGCTATCCGGCCTGTGGCTGAATATTGCCATTGACTGTTTTGCTAAAAGACTATCCAGCACTGAATATCCGGATCTAAATCCACTGAATATAATACCCCCCCCCCCCCCAATAGTGTTTGTTTTCTTTAGAAAGATCATATTCAGTCTTGCAAAAGGCCAAGGACCAGCATTAAACAGCACTATGGATTTGTACTTTTCTACAGATAAATGCCTGATTCATAACTTTATATTAGCCACGTAAAAAGTTAGAATTAAGGCCTTTGGGGCTAGATGTATTGAAAGAATTTCTTTTATTGTATGCCACTGGGAAGGTGTTAAACGTATCTGGCCTCTCAATTTCTGTAAGACAAATTCTGCAGAATTTGTGTTGCAGCCAAACTAAGAAAGATCTATGAAAAATAATGACTATTCCATTACCCTGCTGGATGCAGTTAAGATTTCTGAGTAACACTGTAAATCTGCATGGATAAATGGTCCTGTGAACTGTATTATTCTGCCTTGAATTAGTCTGTGGAGGTGCACACAATACTGTATATACAGTATTTATACAGCTGTGATTAAGAAAAGAAGATATTATATGCCTTGGCTTGAAAGGTCACAGTACATTACATACAATGGAAGAAAGCCAAGGGTTGCCAGAATAATTTATTTAGATCCTATCAAAATAAATAGGACCATAAAAATAATATTTATTTACAAATCCCAAGCAGCTTTTCAAAAAATGAAAGTTAGTAATGAAGCTGTAATCTATTTTTTTAAAGAAGCCTGATTTCTTGTCCCTAGCTGAATATAAATTAATGATTTTTTAAAAAGTTTTTTAACCTATTCTTTCAAATGAAATATCTCTGGTACTTAAACAGAAGACTTTGTGATGTCTGCCCAGAAAAACACTATTCATATTGAGGCAGATTCCATATAGGCCGGCTAGCAAATGCTGAAACGTTTAAGTCGAACATGGGTGTGATTCCAACCCGATTCTGAAGACACAGGTGTAGACGCACCCGCGTTTCTGGTATCGGGATCATAGACATGTCTGGTGTGGCACGTCCAACACGCTGTTCAGCAGACCCGTGCACGTATCCAGCACAAGGCCCCATGCACGGATATAGGCATGGGCCATAGAGTGAAGCAGAGAAACACATCTTCGGCAATAGTAGAAGATATGGGTAAACAGTGTTCAGGTTTTGGATGAGCTTGTGCTCATCATATTCTGTAAAGTAACATGTTTGTGATCGTGCCCGTCTCCAAGCTGGCCGCGCCTCTGCTGTTAAAAAGTGCATCTCCTAAGTTGCTGTGCTCACTGACAGTAGTTTGCTGATGCATACAAAACATAAATACTGATGATAAATGCCTGCTGATGCAAACTAGACCATATCCTAGTCCCCTACATGACCAGAACAGTGCTAGGTAGTCACAGCACACTCTAAGATAGTATAAGAGAATGCAAATATGAACATGTATGACAGAACATACCTTGCATCAAATGGTACTTGGCATCATAAAAAAGCTTCAGTGACTCCTGCATTGGTCAGCTCTACATACAGTTTTAAAAACGCTCAGGATGGACCCTCATCATGTGCACAAAAACCATCACTAACATTGCAGTTCTCCAAGGGATGCATAATACTGCTGAGCAAAAAATGTATGCTCTGGCTATGGCATGCCTCATAGCACAATCTGGGGACTGTTGGTACTACATCAGTTATGTCTCCTAGTGCCTAGCCCTCCTCCCTGATAGACAGATCAGCACACCAGAGCCGCCCATGCAACCCTCAAACCACACACACACACACACACACACACAATCTCACTTGCTGTCACAAAAGACATATGTAAACAGGGAAAGAGATCCTCTGCACCTATAGATACAAGCTGGTATACCATAAAAGCATGGAGTGCCAGGACTACAAATCTGATTCCCCTTTCTCACTCAAACACTATCCCGTTGCAGATTCACTCACACTTCTTACATCAGCATTCCCATTTTACATAATATAGGAATTGTCAGTCCCCCAGATTAGCTCCTTTAGCACAAACAGCAACTGTCAGCATAGCCACTATAATCACTATTGCTCATCTTAAAATGTCTTTAGGGGTAGTTATTAATGCCCCTTTTGTTTACAAGATTCTCTTACCCCTTACTTCTGTTCATTATAACACATCTAGCTGTGTTTTACAGACTGCAGTCACACGAGTTTGAAGCATATAAAATCCCACAGACCTATTTCGAGTCTGCCCTTCCTGGCCAAGGTAACGGAGAAGATTGTATATCAACAAATTCAGGATCACATCGATGCCCATTATCCACTTGATGACAACCAACACGGATTTCGCCTACAGCATGGTGTAGAAACACTGCTTGTCACACTGATGAACAATCTAATCTTAGGCATGAACAAATCCAAGCAAGGATTTATTCTACTCTTTCTTGACATTGCATCCGCCTTTGAAACTGTGTCCCACAATCTCCTAAACCGGCTGCAGCTGATTGGCATTCAGAACCTAGCCTTAGGCTGGTGCAGATCTTACCTCTCAGACCGACAACAAACAGTAGGCATAGATATGCAAACATCATCCAGTTATGTACAAATGCAAGGAGTCCCACAAGGCTCATCATTATCAGCCCTACTGTTTAATATTTGCATTCAGCCTAATTGCTCCATATTTAAATCATTCAGCATTTTCTACCACATTTATGTGGATGATGTGCTGCTTTATGCTCCCTTCTCTACAGTCAACCCGACTACTCTAAAATCATTGACTGCTTCAGTGCAGTATCCAACTGGCTAATTCTAAATAACTTAAAAGTAAAGTGCAAGAAATCTGAGGCTCTCTTCATCACTAAGGACCCTTCATTCATACCTCCTCCCACCTTACCAGTGAGGGATACGGAGATAAGCACCAAGCAAGAAGTACGATAACTGGGGATCACCTTAGGCCAACATTTGACAATGGAGCCACACATAAACAATACTACCAGAGCAATATACCTAAAATTACAGACCCTTCGCCAACTCCATCCCATGCTTGAAGTGGTTGATTTCCGGACAATTTTCCAAGCATTGATTATCCCGCATTTTGACATTGCAAACATCATTCTCTATAGTATTCCAGATTATGCAATTCATCACCTTCAAATGACGATGAATACGGCAGCACGAACCCTTGTTGAAGCCTCTAGATATGAACATGTCACCCCGATCCTGAAACAGCTCCATTGACTCCCCGTTGCTGTTTGTCTCAAGAAGAGCAGCTGGTCCTATAGCGCAAGGCACTGCAGCAAGCCAGTTTAATTGTAAGTTTGCCACGCTGCAGCATGGGAGGGTGCTGGCAGCATGTGGAGGGTCACCCCTCCCAGTTGCCAAGGGGGCTGGGAACACCACTACATTAAGTGCAGTTATGCTACCAGCAGTCCAGTAGTATGGCTGCAGTCTTACCCCTCCCAGCCTAACACTAGCACCAGAGGCAAGCGGTGCTGACAGTTTTCGTCCTTCCTACCCTCACAATCACTCTAAGTGAAAGTAAACAGCCCTTCCCATTCTCCCAAGCCAATTCCCCTTTTCAGTTGAAGCCCCACTCTGATCTAACTGATGCTCCCTTGATTCCTCTCCCAAAGCAATAGATTGGTAATACCATAAAAGTATTGCTAGGGATCGGATCTGCCATTTTGCACCTGGGCAACAATGGGGCAATAGTGAGGGAAATAATTCCTGCCCCATCCACTAGGCATCAGGAATAATGTTGGGATAAGTGCCAGGAAGGAGGCTGGGGTAGAGGAGTGGGAATTGGCTTCCACTGGGAGTGTTCGATGGAGGGGAATAATTTTTGGTGGCTAGCCTATTACCAATCTATTGCTTTGGGAAGAAGATTGGGGATATCAGGTGGAGGATAGGAGGGGACTTCTATTAAAGGGGGAGGGGGTCAGATTGGGAGGATGGAAAGGGCTGTTCACTTGATACCTTGAGTGATTGGTAAGTTAAGGAAGAATGAGAGCTATTAGGGGTGATTGTTTCAGGTGCTAGTGTTGGGTTTAGAGGAACAAGACAGTATCGGGTCCCATGTTACAAGCAGCCACAGACAGCATGGATGCAATCATGCTATCTGTTGCCACATGTAACATGGCCCATGTGTCTTTCCTATGTGGTAAATGCCGGACAGAGGCTAGGCAAACCGCCTGCATTTACCACACAATCTTTGCACTTGCAACACTCACTTTTTCAGTTAAGGTGCAATAAGTGCAAACATTGAACTTTAGTAAATGCTCTAAAGTACCAGATGAAGATGCCAAAAGGGACTTGAACTTAGGTTCAATGTGTCCTAATCTTTATACCAGCTAGCAACTTAGAGCAATTGAAAGCCATAGAGAAAAGACTGTGTAAAACAGACTGCAAGGTCATATCCCTAGGCATCAGGGATTGTCTGGAGTTCAGTCATAAAGAATTGCTGAGGAACAGGAAACTGAACTCCGTTTCAACTTTTGCTGCTTCTAGGGCATTAGGACTAGTTACATGTGACACAGGTGGAGCACACCATAATGTTCTTCAAGAATGCCAAGTCAAGACAGAATCAAGAAGAAAAGAGAATGGGGGATATTCAAAGGCATTTACACTGTTTGAAGACCGTGGACACCACGGATGGTGATAGCAAACATGCACTGACCTACCTCTTCCATGCCTCCAAGCACAACTACAGTTGAATTGGACATGATTGCACCTATACCTGTAACTTTGGGTTTTCAAAAATGGCAGGGAGGACGCATTTCTGATATGCACACCTAAATGTCCATTTTCAGACATCCAAATCACAAACAGCTTCTAAAATGACCCACATAAGGAGTGTTTTTGTAAAACAATTTTCCTGGTTGCTGAATCGATAGAGTGTGGCCACTTGGAAGGGGGGGGGGGGTAATTTTATAAGGAGCTGCCTAGTTTAGGCGTACAAAACTCATATAAATGTCAGTATTTTAGTCATTTGCACATGTGACTATTATACATTCAAATATCTTCTTATAAAATATTAAGTAATGTAAAGGTATATGTGTTGTTTGGAACATGCATGCTTTTGCTGTGGCCGTGCACATGAGTGAGGTTTGAGCGGAGAGAGTAAGTGCATGCATTGATTATGGTATACTATAATTTGTGCTCATACTTGAAAAAATAGGTGTGGTCGTTTATACTTGCTTTAGGGCTGCTGTAAGGGTTCACACATTGATTTAAGCCAACTTTATAAAATTGCATATGGCCAGGGATGGCCCAAGGATTTCTGCCACCCCTGCTGTGCTGCACTCCCCATGCTGAGCTTTGCCACTCTCCCCCCTACACCAAACC
Source organism: Ichthyophis bannanicus (assembly GCA_033557465.1). Taxonomy (NCBI): domain Eukaryota; kingdom Metazoa; phylum Chordata; class Amphibia; order Gymnophiona; family Ichthyophiidae; genus Ichthyophis; species Ichthyophis bannanicus. Next base: position 388,358,605 of record CM066038.1, on the reverse strand, counting down.
ACATTACACTGCACTGCCCTCCCCCCCATGCCGTGCTGCCCTCTTCCCCCACGCTGAACCATGCCACCACCCCTGCTATCGCTGATTCCATTGGTGGAAGGGAAGGTGGTTCAGCTTGGTGTGGCTGTGGTGGCAATGGCCCAAGGCAGGGAATGTGCTTTCCACACACATGGCCTGCCGCTTCTGGCCCCCTCTGACACAACTTCCTGTCGGAAAGGGGTCAGAAGCAGCAGGCCATGTGTACTGAAACTGTTCCATGTCATGCCACACACAGAGGTCTGTCAACCTAGGTGGCCACCTAGCCCACCTAGTGGAAGGGCTGGCCCTGCACATAGTCAAAATTTAAAGGTATAGTGATGGACATGGCTCAGGACATCCCAGAGTTGGCAAGCAATACAATTCAGCTGTTATCTGTATAACTTATATATCTAGCCATCATAATGCAAGGCATAATTTTAAAGGGCTAAGTTATCTGTATAAATTATTTGTGTTCATAGCTCTCTGTGTGATTTAACAAGGTTCCTATTCTATTGTTCTTTGGGAGGAGGAGATCACTATTACTCCATGACTACCTTTGAAAATGAATACACAAGTAATTAGACGGGATTTGCCATCACTTTATCTCCTTTATAAATGTTTCTAAAATGTTATATAAAATAACTGCCATACCACTTATCCAATTGATGGTAAATAGTTTTTAATCACATGCCAGTCAGTAAAGTATACACTAAGGGGTCTATTCTGACATGTGAATAGAGGGGATGGGACGTCCAGCCCTGCTATTCATCCCCCTTGCTGTCCCGATTAAAACCTCCCTGTACAAACAAGAAGCTTGTATGGGGAGGCTTAGATGGGGGTGGGAGGGGGCATCATGGAGGTGGGGTGAGGACTGGCGGTGGGCGGTCTGCGGCCCCAGACATAATGTGCCGATTCTTAAGTCAACCCTGTATATCCGGGGCTGGCAGACTGGATGGAGGACTTATTCCACCTTCGAGGTGGAATAGGTCCCCCTGGACATCGGGGAATGGCAGGCCTGGGCAGCAGAAGTGGGACGAGGGGGTGCAGGGAATTCCCTGCAGCCTGACCCTGGCCATGGAAGGGCAGATCTGGGGTCCAGCTGCGGGGAAAGGAACAAGTGGCCGATCCAAATCAGGTCCCGGCATGCACGTATAGGCACAGACATGATTCTGATCTCATAGGGCACGTCTTGCCCCTGCATGATCAGAATCGAGTCTTCCTTTGTGCGTCCTGCTTCCGAAAAGTCTCAGAGAGGCCTGGGTGGCCAACTTGGAATGTGCCTCCACATGAACAAATGATAACATTTAGAAAAGAAGATCGTGCAATGAAAATTCTGAAAACATTGATTAAGTTTGAAGGGGCACTGAGTATATGATAGTTGGTGAATGGCACAGTGTTGTTAGTGTTTTTTTTACTTTTAAGACAATGATTAAAATTCAGCTCATGTCAGTGCTGCCCAAAAATCATCAAAAGCAAATCAGTCGCTGGCCTCTGCAAAATGAGTTGGTGATTTTTGTTCGGACTCCGACTGTCAAGCATCCAGATCATTAAAAAAACACCAGCACAGTATGGTGTTGATTAACCCTGTAGTTGTCAGTCTCTACAGAAAGATCAAAGAATGTACAAATTTCAGTTTCCATTGCTGTCAGTCACCTTAAATGGGAATGGAATTTGAGTACATAACACATCAGTAAAAGTGAATGAGTTCATTTGAATGGGGTAAAGAACAAACCCAAAGATGGAGTATGTTTAATAAAATATGATTACTACCAAATTGAATGATTCCCAGTAAAGAGAGTGTCAAATGGAAGACCAAAGTACTAAGACAAAGAAAAAAACATTAGTTAACTGCAGTACTATTGTTACTATTGAGTGATATAAATCTGAACAAAGAACTAGCCATTCTAACAGAAATAAAGACAGGCTCCTATGGAAAAAAACATTTATAGCAAAATAAGAATGACTGCCCCATTAGCATTAGCTCCTGACCAAACCCATACCAAGCAAGAAATGTGCTCTGTGCGGCTCATGACCCTGGCACCCCTTGCACCCTTTCTCACAGCCATTGCAAAAATTTGCTCTTTTAGGATTTCCTAGAAGCCTAGTGATGACATCTGCGCCCTTTTATAACTACACTTTGTGCGACTGCACCAGTCGCATAATCCTTGATATGGCCCTGCTCCCGACAATAGATTATAAGCACAGCACCCAATTTTCTATGGCATATTTTCCCAAATTCCATAATTTCATACATTTGAATACATTTATATATTAAATTATGAAAATCTTTATTTTGCTTTATAAAAATAAAGTCATTTCTGAGATTTCTTTTGCAGGCCTATCTAATTTATTTGACCCTTTTATGGGGAAAAGGTTTATTGGGAAGAAAGAAGGGAAAGGAAGAGAGGAAATCCTGGAAATGGGGGTAAAGGGGATCTCAGAAGACTGAAAAAGAGGCAGGATTTCAGGCAGGTAGAGCAGAGAGATAGAAGATGGGGGAAAAGGGAGGAAGGTAGAGGAAAATAATATAGCAGAGAAAGGGGATGGAAAGAAGAAGGAAGGAGTGAGGCAGGGAGAAGTAAAAGAAGGTATCCCAGACATAGAGGGGGATCTAAAATGCTGAAGCTCTCAGGAGACAAGTGGAGGATTTACATCAAGCTTGGGAGTTGTTTAAAAATACTATCTTGAAAGCACAAAACAGTTCTATTCCACGCTTTAAGAAAAGTGGAAGGAAGTAAAAAAACTGCAGCATGGTTTAAAGGTGAGATCAGAGAGGCTGTTGTTGCCAAAAAAGCATCTTTCAGGAAATGGAAAAAGGAGCCAAATGACAAAAACTGGAAACAACACAAGCACTGGCAAGTTAGATGCAAGGCATTGATAAGGCAGGCAAAGAGAGAATTTGAGAAAAAGCTTGCTGTGGAAGCAAAAATGGATAATAAAGACTTTTTCAAGTAAATTTGTAGCAAAAAGCCTGTGAGAAAGTCAGTTGGACCATTGGATGATAGAGAGGGAAAAGGGGCACTAAGAGGGGACAAGGCCATAGTGGAGAGATTGAATTAATTCTTTGCTTCGGTCTTTACTGAGGCAGATATAGGAATGTTACCCATGACTGAAATGATATTTAAAGGAGATGCTGTGGAAGAATTGAAAGAAATATTGATAAACTAGAAAGATATATTACAACTATTTGATAAACTGAAGAGTAGCAAATTACCTGGACCGGATGGTATACATCCAAGGGTGTTGAAAGAACTGAAATATGAGATTGCAGACCTACTATTAGTAATCTTTGAACTATCATTAAAATCACCTGTAATAGAAACATAGAAACATAGACATATGACGACAGAAAAAGACCACATGGCCTATCTAGTCTCTCCTTCCATATCAACAACTACAACAGTCCCCTTTTTACCTTTAGATATCCTCTGTGTTTGTCCCATGCTTTTTTGAATTCAGTTACTGTCCTCACCCTCACTTGGTTTGCAGCTTGTCGTGCTGTGAGGGCTTGTGTGCATCAGTGATGCTGAGAGCTAAACTATCGGTAGTTTAACTACTGGCAGAGTCTCCCAAGATGGACAGGTCTCAGCTGAGGTGTCAGACCAAGACAAACCACCCATCTGGGCAGCAGCAGAATGGGATGGTGTTGACGGCGGAGGATCACATTTTTGTGACAATGGCAACAACACCAAACTTAAACTGCACAGAAGAAAGGCCCGGCAATCTACTTCTGTATCTTGCCATGAAAACCCAATGGATAGTTACAACAAAACAAATTGTGCTATGGTGCTGGAAGATGAGACCCCCAGGTCGGAAGGCACTCAACTAGCTACTGGGGAAGAGCTGAAGACTTTTCAGAGTAAAGCCAGCATTTATGATGTGGTTGGATCAAAGCCCTCGGGAAGTCTGACTGCTGATGTAGCTGCGCATGAAATGAGAGTCAGAAGTTGTAAAGATGTCTTACACATTGGAACATGGAACATACGAAGCATGAACCAAGGGAAGTTGGAGGTGGTCAAGAATGAAATGAAACGTGTACAACTTGATCTGTTGGGTGTCAGCGAACTGAAATGGACTGGCATCGGGCACTTTGCATCAGATGATCACATGGTCTACTATGCTGGAAATGAAAGACAAAGAAGAAATAGTGTTGCATTTATAATAAAGAAGAAACTTGCAAGAACTTTAATGAAATACAATGCAGTCAGCGAATGCCTAATCTCTATTCGTCTACGAGGATTGCCTATCAACATAACTATAATTCAAGTATATGCCCCAACAACAGCTGCAGAAGAGAATGAAATTGAAGAGTTCTATGAACAAGTACAAGCTAAAATTGACAGAACATGCAAACAGGATATCCTGATAGTCATGGGTGACTGGAATGCAAAGGATGGCAACAAAGAAGAAGGCAAAGAAGTTGGAAAATATGGACTTGGCAACAGAAATGAAGCTGGAGAAAGACTGATAGAATTCTGCAAGACCAATGATCTATTCATCTCAAACACCTTCTTCCAGCAACACAAGCGGCGACTGTGCACATGGACCTCACCCAATGGATTGTATAAAAAATCAAATTGACTACATCTGTGGAAATCAACGATGGAAAAGCTCTATAACATCAACAAAGGCAAAACCTGGAGCTGACTGTGGTACAGATCATCAACTACTAGTATGCAAACTCAAGCTAAAGTTGAAAAAGAGCAAACCACTCATGAATGCAGCAAAATATGACCTTGAGAATATACCACTGGAATTTAAAGACTGCCTGCAAAATCGATTTGCTGATTTAGATACAAATGACAGAGCTCCGGAAGAGTTATGGAATGACATTAAGAAGGTTGTGTTGGAAGAAAGTGAGAAGTCAATACAAAAGGTGAAAAAGCAAAAACAGCCAAAATGGATGACGGAAGAAACTCTGAAAATTGCCCAGAAACGCAGAGAAGCTAAAGCCAGACGAAAAAGAAAGACAATCGCAGAACTCAACAGAGATTTCCAACGTGCAGCAAGACAGGACAAGGAAAAGTACTACAATGACACTTGCAAGGAAATAGAAGCAGAAACTATTAGAGGAAGAACAAGATCGGCTTTCCTGAAGCTACGAGAGTTAAAGAAAAAGTTCCAGCCTCGAATTAGAATGTTACAAGATGCTCAAGGTTCTATGTTTAATGATGCTGAGAAGATCAAGAAAAGGTGGAAGGAATATACAGAGTTTTTATATGATAAAGATCAAGTGGACCAACAGCCGTTTCAACCTGTACCTTATGATCGGGAACCATTGGTGATGAAAGAAGAAGTTGAAGCAGCATTGAAAGCCTTATCAAAGAACAAAGCACCAGGCATTGATATCATTCCTATAGAAGTATTGCACAATCTGATGCAGCTGTTACCATACTTACAAGGCTCTGCCAAGAAATATGGAAGACAACATCATGGCCAACTGACTGGAAAAGATCTGTGTTTATACCAATACTAAAGAAAGGTGATCCAACTGACTATGGAAATTATCGAACAATCGCTCTGATCCCACATGCCAGCAAGATTCTACTGAAGATTATTCAAAAGAGACTACAACCATACCTGGAACAAGAACTACCTGAAGTGCAAGCAGGGTTCAGGAAAGGGCGAGGAACGAAAGACATCATTGTGGATGTGAGATGGATCCTTGAAAAGACTAAAGAATACCAAAAGGATATCTATTTGTGCTTTATCGACTATAGCAAGGCTTTTGACTGTGTAAACCATGAGAAACTCTGCGCCACATTAAGAAGCATGGGTATAGCAGAACACCTGATCGTTCTCTTGTGCAATCTGTACATTGATCAAGAAGCAACAGTTCGAACGGAACAAGGAGAAACAGAATGGTTTAAAATAAGCAAAGGTGTAAGACAAGGCTGCATACTTTCCCCCTACCTGTTTAATTTATATGCAGAACAAATCATCAGAGAAGCAGGATTGTATGAAGACAACAGATGTGTGAAGATTGGTGGAAGACTCATCAACAACCTTCGCTATGCTGATGATACTACATTACTGGCTGAAAGTGAAGATGATCTGAAACATTTGCTTCTCACAGTCAAAGAACATAGTCTCAAAATGGGCCTGCACCTTAATGTAAAGAAGACAAAGATCATGACATCTGGCATAATCAACAGGTTCATCATTGAAGGAGAAGAAATTGAAATTGTGAACAACTTTAACCTACTTGGATCAACTATCAATAAAGAAGCAACAAGCAGTCAAGAAATCAAACGACTGATTGCTCTTGGCAGAATGGCTATGAAAGACCTAGATAAGATTCTCAAGAGCAGAGATGTCTCTCTCCATACAAAGATTCGACTTGTTCAAGCCATGGTATTTTCAATAACATCATATGGATGTGAAAGCTGGACAGTGAAAAAGACAGACAGGAAGAAAATTGATGCCTTTGAATTATGGTGCTGGCGGCGAATACTGTGTATACCATGGACTGCCCGAAGAACAAACCAGTCAGTACTAGAGGAGATCAAACCTAAGCTTTTTTAGAAGCTCAGATGGCAAGACTTCGACTTTCGTACTTTAGACACATCATGCGAAGAGAGAGATCATTAGAGAAAGACATCATGCTTGGCAAGATAGAAGGTCAACGCAAAAGAGGAAGGCCAGCAATGAGATGGATCGATACAATAACAGCAGCTACGGGTACCAGTCTGTCAATAATGAGCCGCCTGACTGAAGACCGAACACAATTTAGGATAGCTATCGAGAGGGTCGCCATGAGTCGACTCCGACTCGACGGCAGTTAACAACAACAACTGTCCTCATCTCTACCACTTCAACTGGGAGACTATTCCATGGATCCACTACTCTTTCCGTAAAGAAATATTTCCGCATATCACTCCTGCATCTATCTCCCTTCACCCTCATCCCATGTCCCCTCATAGCAGAACTTGCTTTCAATTGAAAGAGGCTCTCTCCCTGAACATTTATGCCACGGAGGTATTTAAACATCTCAATCATATCACCTCTATCCCGCCTTTCCTCTAAGATCCTTAAGTCCGTCTTCATATGCTTTATCATGAAGACCACAAATCATTTTAGTAGCCACCCTTTGGACCGACTCCATCCTGTTCACATCCTTTTGAAGGTGCAGTCTCCAGAATTGCACACTATACTCCAAATGAGATTGCATCAAAGACTTATACAGAGGCATTATCACCTTTTTTCTGCTAGCCATTCCTCTCCGTATGCACCCAAGCATCCTTCTAGCTTTTGCCATCACCTTTTCTACCTGTTTAGCTACTTTAAGATCATCAGACACAAACACGCCTAGGTCCCGCTCTTCTTTAGTGGACAAAAGTACTTCACCCCCTATACTATATTGCTCCCTTAGATTGCTGCAGCCCAAATGCATGTCCTTACATTTTTTAAAATTAAATCCCAGCTGCCAAATTCTAGACCATTCTTCAAGCTTAGCTAGATCCCTCCTCATGTTATCTACACCTTCCTGGGTGTCTACTCTATTGCAGATTTTTGTATCATCTGCAAAGAGGCAAACCTTACCCGACAGCCCTTCCGCTATATCACTAACAAAGATGTTAAAAAGAATCGGACCAAGGACAGTTCCCTGGGGCACACCACTGGTAACATTCTTCTCCTCAGAGTGAGCTCAATTTACCTGTACTCTTTGTCGCCTCCCACCCAACCAATTTCTAACCCAAGCAGTAACTTTAGGGTCCATCCCTAGGGTGCTCAGTTTGTTTATAAGTCGCCTGTGAGGAACAGTGTCAAAGGCTTTATTGAAATCTAAATACACCACATCTAGAGCTCTCCCTCGGTGCAACTCCCTGGTCACGAAGTCAAAAAAATCAATCAGATTTGTCTGACAAGACCTGCCTCTGGTGAATCCATGCTGCCTCGGATCCTGCAATCCATTGGACTCCAGAAACCTCACTATTTTCTCTTTCAGCAGTCTTTCCAATAATTTACTCACCACCGAAGTTAAACTAACTGGCCTGTAGTTTTCAACCACATCCTTACTTCCACTTTTGTGTAAAGGCACCACATGAGCCTCTCTCAAGTCCTTTGCACCTCTCCCAACTCCAACGAGGCATTGAAAAGGTCAGTCAGTGGAGCTGCTAGAACGTCCCCAAGTTCCCTCAGTATTCTAGGGTGTATGCCATTCGGTCCCATCGCTTAGTCTACTTTAAGTTGAGCTAGTTTCTCACGAGCACAGTCTTCTGAAAATTGTTCAAGATTTCCCTCGCTTCGGTTCCTGTTTGTGGGTGTTTTCTGTGGTCCTGCTCCTGGTTTTTCATCTGTGAACACAGAACAGAAAAATATTTGTTAAGCAATTCCACTTTATACTTATCTGCTTCTACATATTCCTTCCCTGCACCCTTGAGTCTGACAATACCACTCCTGATTAGGTCTCAGCAGTTCCCAAAAGCTGAGAAGGTTACTAAAGTACAACAACCTACTCTGCTGAAGATTGGAGGACAGCCAATGTAATGCCAATTTTTAAAGTGTTCCAGGGATGATCGGGAAACTACAGACCGGTGAGCCTGACATTAGTACCGGAGAAAATGGTAGAAACCATCATAAAGAACAAAATTACTGAACATGTAGATAGTCATGGCTTAATGGGAGACAGCCAGCATGGCTTTAGCCAAGGAAGATCTTGTCTTATTAATCTGTTATGTTTTTTGAAGGTATGAATAAACAGGTAGACAAAGGTGAGTTGGTTGATATAGTGTACCTGGACTTTCAGAAAGCCTTTGATAAGGTCCCTCATAAGAGACTTTTGGCAAAATTAAAAAGTCATGGGGTAGGAAGCAGTGCACTATTGTGGATCAGGAACTGGTTAAAAGATAGCAAGCAGAGGATACGGCTAAATGGCCAAGCTTCCCAATGGAGAAAGGTGAATAGTGGAGTACCCCAGGGATCTGTGCCGGGTCCGCTGCTTTTTAACATATTCATAAATGACCTGGGAATGGGAATAATGAGTGAGGTTATCAAATTTGCAGATGATATAAAACTGTTTAAAGTTTAAACCCCCATGAGGACTGTTTAAAATTGTAAGAGGATCTTGATAAATTGGAAGACTGAACATCCAAATGATAGATGAAATTTAATGTGTACACGTGCAAAGTTATGCACCTAAAAAAGAACAACACAAACTATGGTTACATAATGCAAGGTTTCACATTAGGAACCACCACCCAGGAAAAAGATTTAGGCATCATCATGGATAACATGTTAAAACCCTCCACCCAGTGTGCATCGGTGGCCAAGAGAGCAAATAGAATGCTAGATATCATAAGGAAGGGAATGGAGAATAAAACAAAGGATATTATAATGCCTCTGTATCATTCCATAGTGTGACCACACCTTGAATATTGTGTGCAGTTCTGGTTGCCGTATCTTAAAAATGATATAGGCTTATTAGAAAAGGTAAAAAGAAGAGCCACCAAAATGGTAAAGGGGATGGAAGGATATCCCTATGAAGAGAGGCTAAAAAGCTTAGGGCTATTCAACCTTGAAAAGAGAAGGCTGAGGGGAGATATGCTAGAGGTCTATACATTAATGAATGGAGTGGAACGGGTAAACATAGATCGATTGTTTACATCAGCAAAATATACATGTATATAAATGTAGTAAGAATAGGGGGCATGCAATGAAGCTACAGGGTAACCTATTTAACAATAATAAGAGAAAATATTTTCTCACTCAAGTGTAATCAAACTCTGGAATTTGTTACTGGAAGATGTAGTAAAAGCTGTAAGATTTGGACAAGTTCCTGGAGGAAAGGTCCATAAATCATTATTAAAGTGGACCCAGCATATCCACTTCTTGCCCCAATACAAGCATTGTGGAACCTGTGTCTTTTGGGGAAACTGCTAGGTACTTGTGACCTAGATTGACCACTGTTGGAAACAGGATACTGGGCTTGATGGACCTTGGTTTGACCCAATATGGCATATCTTATGTCCTTATGTTCTTATGAGGAACTCAGAGAAGAGATGGCGAGGATGAGAATCATTTAAGACAGTGAGAAGTTCATTGATGAGTTGCTTCTTGAAACATCCAAGCTCTCTGACAGAGCTGAAGATGGGAGGCTACAGAATGAAAAAAGTTGGACATGAGTCACCAGAACCTGCATAATCAATACTCAAAGTCCTCTAGCCCTTGAACTGAAGAACCAGCAAGCAGACCTGGAAGAGGAAGAGGTGAAAGCATCCCAGAAAAGATAAAAAATAGAGCTCATGTAAGCCAGCAAAAGGATAAAATAAAGTTCTTACCAGTTCTGGGTGTGGTGATGGCCCTCGGGATGCAGTCCAGGGTCCACAAGGCAAGAAAAAATGCTGAGAGACTGGACAGTAGTCAGAAAAAATAGAGGCTGTGGTAGGCCACAGTAAAGAGCAGGCCCAAGAAGCTTTAAAAAATATGATCCACAGTTCCCAGGTCTCCAAAGGTTTTTTTTTTAAAGTTTAAAAATGTATTGGGGAAACTGCATGAGCTGAGGCTGGCTGTTACTGCAGAAAGCCTGAGTGAGTCTGAGAGACAGAGCTGAGAATCAGCAGTTTCAGTCACACAGTTCTGGGAAGGGAAGTGATATATATAGGAAAAAAAACAGTCGGAAATTTAAAGGGGTAACATAACATTTTGAATGGAAGTTAAAAAAAAAAGAGCAGGAAGCTGCTGATCACAAACAGGGAACAGGTAAGAGGCTTGAGCAGATTAGCGCTCAGTTAATAATGTGAAACTTAAAGTGACCACGCACTCAGAAATTGTGAAAGTTTGGTGGAGATCTGTCTGGAGCAGAGCTGAGCATTTGAGAGAGAGTGGGGTTCAGACTAGAATGCAGGAGAAGCAGACATGAGGTTCGCTTCCAAAATATTTAAGGGGATGGTGTCCTAAAATGCTATAAAAAAGCGGGAAAATGGGCATTGGTTTGTTTAAGGACATATAGATGGCAACAGGGAAGGTAATAATATACAAGGCAGGCTGATCATGCACAAAGAAGAAGTACAAAGTAGAAAAAAACAATAGAAAAGGGTAGCATAGTGGACAAAAGGATTCTATTACGAAAAATTACATGGATGATTAATTAATAGTGAAGACTGATGTCCATGGTAATTTTGGGGGCTGGAAAGTTTAAAAATTTATTATTTTGACATGGAAACAATAGCTTCCATAGAAAGTAATGGAGCACATTAAAGTCTATGGGACATTTCCCTGGCACCAGCTAAAAATACTAAACATTCCATGATGGATAGCTGCAGTGATAAGGTAAAGGAGATTCTTTTTTTCGATGCCCCATTGGCTAATCCATGGCAATGCCATGGAAACACCAATAAGAATATAGCAGAATCCCACAGATTACCCAAGCAACAGGCGAATGTTAGGGGAGATCATTATAGGCTGTTAATAAGTGCAGTCTTGTCTTTGAAGCAACCTTGGCAAGAGAAAAGTGTCCAAAAGTGTAAAAAAAGGGGTTTGTTGGAGTGAGTGAGAGAATGTTTTAATAGTAATTTTTGGCAGCCTGCATATTAGTACTCCCTTAGAAGAGAGTGAGATGTTGATGTGTGATGCTGAAGAAAAGGTTCTGCTGCAACTGTGATGTTTTTATATTTAACTATGACTAAAAACCAGTGCTGTAGCAAAGTGCAATCAATGAATAAGTCCAGGAGTCACTAGGAGGGCTGTTGCTGCAACAGCTCTCAGACAAGGGGGCCATCCTTTTGCAATTACATCCAATTGTTTTGACAGATAGGCTACTGGTCGTTGCCAGGATCCAAGAGATTGAGTCAATACTCCCAATGCATTTCCTTGTGACTCATGGACAAAAAGATGGAAAGGCTTCTGAACATCTGGAAGACCTAAAGCTGGGGATGACATCAGGGCCTTTTTCAAAGTCTGGAATGCTACATCTTGTTCGGGTCCCCAGTCTAGTGGGGATTTTTCCATTCCTTTGGTGACTTGGTATAGTGGTTTTGCAATCAGAGCAAAGTTGGGGATCCATATGTGACAGTATCCCACGGCCCCCAGGAAGGCTCTTACTTGCCTCCTAGGGGTTGGAATGGGGATATTACATACAGCTTCTTTGCGTTCTGGTCCTAAACGTCGGATTCCACTGGATAACTGGAATCCTAGATATTTGACTTCAGTTTGGCATAGTTGTGCTTTGGCTCTTGAGACTTTGTATCCAGCATCTTTGAGAAGGTACAACAGTTCACTAGTAACTTGTAGGCACTCACTTTCTGAGTTGGTGGCTATGAGCAAGTCATCTACATACTGAAGAAGAACCTTCTTTCCTATGTCCACTGGGTAACTTGAGAGATCTTGATTCAGGGCAGCACTGAAGAGAGTAGGTGAATTCTTGAATCCTTGGGGTAATCTGGTCCAGGTGAGCTGACCCCACCTTCCTGTTGTGGGGTCTTGCCATTCAAAAACGAATAAAAGTTGACTGGTGGGTGCTAGGTGCACACAGAAAAAGGCATCTTTCAGGTCCAGGACGGTGAAATGAGTAGCCTCAGCGGGGATCAGTCCCAAGAGAGTATAAAGGTTTGGTACTACTGGGTGTATAGTTTCAACTACATCATTCACTCGCCTTAGGCCTTGTATTGGGCGGTAGTCCCCTGTCCCAGGCTTCTTTATTGGGAGAAGGGGGGTGTTCCAAGGTGACTGGCATTCCTTGAGAAGCCCGTACTTCAGCAGTTTCATCAAATGGCAGTGGATTCCTTCAATGGCTGGTCGAGGGAGAGGATACTGCTTCACATGCACTGGTTCCGCTCCTGGCTTGAGGGTGACAATGACAGGGGCTATGTTCTTCGCTAGGCCAGGTGGATTATTTTCTGCCCATACTTCAGGTGGGGCTATGAGGTTGGTAGGTATACAGGGTCTAGTTGACTTTATTGGTGGTGCACTATAGAACCGCCACTCTTCTTCTCGGGGAACAGTAAGCACCATCAATCCAGCAGGCTTTGGGTTCACAGTCATTTCGTTTTATGTCTCTCTGGGACTGACTAACAAAGGCCGCATTTACCATGCGTAAATTTTCCTGAGCAGCGGGATCATATGGGGTATATAATCTATAAGCTTCAGACAACCGCTCATAAAAGGCCGCTGGGCTCTCATCTGGACCCTGGAGAACTTCTGATACTTTCCCGATATTCATGGCCCTCTGGCCTCTCTTCTTCAGGCCCTGCAATAAGGCCTGGCGAAATCTGGTTAGGGCCGCCGCCCCCCTTTCATCATTCGGGTCCCACCTGGGATCTTCATTGGGATATTCTGCAACAGCTGCTTGTGGGGGATTTATTCCTCCCCTTTCTACAGGGTTCTCTTCTAACCAACGGAGGGCTGCTTGCCCGATTCGCCCTCGCTCCTCAGTAGTGAAGAGGGTAGACAGGAACTGGCGACAATCGGCCCAGGTAGGCTGATGGGTTTGCATAATGCTAGACATTAATTCTGTTAATTCCTGGGGCTTGGCTGTGTAGGATGCATAATGCGTTTTCCAGTTTAATAAATCTGTGGTGGAAAAGGGTACATAAACTAAGCTGGTTGGTCCTGGAGCCATCTGGCCCTGATCATTTAAAACAGGCATTCCAGGCACTTGGCGTAATGGCATTAGGTGCCCTGCTTTCTCCTTCTTCTTGGGAGTTACGCTTCTTAAATCATAAGGCTCCCGGACACAAATCTCCTTGGTGGGTGACCCTGAACTGGCAGGAGAGCCTCCACTTTCTATCTCGTCAGAGGACTCGAGTCCCCCTGCTGTGCTTGGGCCTGACTCGGGACTTTCACTTGGGGTAGGGCGCTTCTTAGGCTGCTGTGTCGGTATTTTCTGGGGCTCTTCTTCTGGCTCTACTTCAGGTCGTGGTGCTGTGGGAACTAACTTCTGTGGGTGCTGGGGTAACCTATCCAGAATATCTAAGGACTGTGGGTCAGAATACACAGGCGGCTTCTCTTCCTTAGCTTTTTTGGTTCCCCTAGTAGTAGCTACAAATATTTTACAGTGCTCCTCATAACAGCGCTTCATCCATGAGGGCTGCTGTTCACACACACTTAACCAGGAATCTATATAGGGGAACTGGTCAAGATACACTCTTAGGGGTATGTTTACTAAACTGTGGTAATCGTGAATAACGCACGTTATGCAACGTTAACAATCGTTAGCGCGTCATAACGCGCGTTATGACGTGCTAACGAGCATAATGCTCCGCGGCACGGTAAAACAACGCAGAAGGTGGAGAGAGGGTGGAGAGAAGGGGTCAATGGGCGGAGAGTGGGCGGGGAGAGGCTCCCCTCACACTAACGCGCTGAATTTCAGGGCTGAATTCCAACGCGAATGAAAACCTACCGTTAAAGACACATTACAGGGGAGAGAAACCATTTCAGTGTCAGCAATGTACAGCCCAGGCAGGGAAACCAAAAAACAGTGATAAGTGTGATACATGTGCACAGAACAAAAGGGCACAGAAACACTGAATATGACCCCAACAAACTGGAAAAAAACAATAACCAAGCTGTGAAATAGTGGTATCAATGAGAAACATCAACCCCTCCCCCCCGAGTAAGCCCCATAGAACAGATAAAAATTGTGGAAGGGTCTATACGCCGTCTCCATACAAGGTGAATGAGCCCACAGTGACATAGCGCTGCTCAGGGCTTTCCCCACCATCGGACAGGTGCACATGTCCCACAACATCAGTGTGGGCATGTCGGAATGGCAACTGGACAGATGCCGGAGAAGGGGATACAGAGGAGAAGGGGAGAGGGCCGCAGGCGGCACATGCTGTAGTGGAGCTGGGCCACAGTGTGGACTAGGGTGATGCCTAGGTGGCCCATATGAATGCTGAAACAGCGGAGCAGCCAGACAGCAACTGCTGACGGTCCAACATGGGCACGAGTGGTTTTCCCAAAGTGTCACAGGGGATAGTACCCAACAGCTACCCCCAAGGGCATGGAACATTGGCAGGCGGGGCTGGGGGCGGGAGCGTGGACGTCTATGCAGGCACCCCTACCCCAGAACCCGCACCATAGGCAGCCGCCTACCTGCACACTGGATGGCCTGAGACTGCGCACCACCAGCTCCACCAGCATAAGGGCTTGTCAGCATCGTGGCTGAGGGATACTGGTGGTGGAGGGGGCAGTGGCAGCTGGCCAGAGCAGACCGTGGCCTAGCCCTGTGTAGGTGGGTGCCATGCATTGCAACAGACAGGCCCTGTCTGACCAACAGTCATGGTATCACCAGGGAATGCACCATCTTTGTGATAACATGGTGGTGCAGTGCACAAAACCAGTGTATGCAGAAGGTCACAGGTTCAAGTCCCAGCTGTGGTTTCCGCCAACCCAGTCCTCATATTTTACCCACTACTATAACGTGCTAATACAGACAGAACCTTTCGTGCAGATGACGTAAACATGCCCAAAACACCTACATTTTACCCTACAGGGCACAGGCACCATAAACATGCACATTACCTAGAGCAGAGCCTCCCAAATGCAGTCCTGGAGGGCCAAACACCATTCAGGTTCCATGCTGCCTCTGATAAAGATGCCTGTGCTGCATTTCTATGCGCCACCCCCATGGTATGCAGATGTATCTCATGCATATTCATGAGGGACAGCATGAAAACCTGAACAGTGTTTTGCACCGCAGGAATGGAGTTGGAAACCTCTGCCGTAAAGCAGCAGCCAACATGGGCAGACACACCAGCACCCACAGGCCCCATTATCCAAAGCCTCCTGGAGAGGCAGGACTTTGGGCTCTGCATGCATCTCCCAATATTAGAACTTGCATACCTTAGTAATGCCACCCTAAACCTGGGAATATGGTACACATCTATCAAAAGGTTGCTATGATTACTGGCAGATAGCAATTCCTAGGTTAAGTACAATTTTCGGAGTGAGCTGCATCATAGCAACCTTTCTGATGTCTGTGGAGTGTGCTACATGTCATGGGTCTGACAGTGTTTACCAATCTGGGGAGTGACTCCTACAGTATTGTGTACCATAGCCATGCCTGCACTGTGCCCAGGACTGGTGTGGTGGCCTGGGCTGCCCAACACCTCTATAGTTGCACAATGCTGGCATAGGTGTGGGGAGTGTGTGTCTGTCTATCCAGTGTGTGGTGGCTGCCAACACCCTCCACAGCCCACACTGCTAGCACTGTTGCCAGTATTGGCCTGCCAATGTGCATAATGAGGAGCAAGGTACCGTGGGAATAGCCTGGATAGGGTGGCCTGGCCTGGCCGCATCTGCACAAGGCATAGGGCAATGACCGGACATTGTAGTGTCTGGTACCACCTGCACGGACAGGGTGGCGTTAGCATGTCCTGCTGGGAGGTCACTCTCACCCTGACTGAGCAGTGACCATGGCATGGCTAGGTTCCCCCATAGTGCTATATAGTATTTCTTTTATGTGATATTTATGGGTTTCATTTTGGGGCCCAATCACTGACTTATCTGCTTGGTGTGTATGCTGATATCCCTGTTGTGGGTACATGCATCTCCTCCAGGACCATGCACTATGGACTAGCTGGCGGACTGTCTGCAGCTAGTATGTGTCTTGTTGGAACACCATGCAGGGTGCAGTGGCTGGAGGCTTGCTGCTGTAGAATGTCAGATTATGGTGGGGGGCAGCTGAGCATTTCCAGACCTGCCATCTGTCTGCTGTTGTGTTATGGATGTGTACTGCTCTGCATTGCCTGCCCTGTAGGGTGTTTGATCCCTAGCAGGACTGGGGTGATGGTCCCCTCTACTGCCACCATTGCAGGGGGGTAGAAAGTGGATCTGTTGGTGGGAGATCCTGTCCCCCACCCTGAGCCCCAGAGGTTGGGTTGGGTGGTGGTATGTAATCTCCCTGGTAACCACAGCAGAATGTGGGTGTGGTGCCGTGCAGTCCTCCTATAGCCAGCCGAGTGTTTCTTAGCAGCTCTAGCCCACTGGTTACTTCACTGCCCATGGAGCCAGAGGTCATGGGTTCATAACCCACTGTGGGGTTCATCGATAGGGCTGTCTTAGGCATTGTCTATTTTTATTGTATATTAGTGCTGCCAGCACAACCACCCTCAGGGTACTGTCACCTTAGGGTGGCTCATAAGGCGCCCTATAGGGCGCCTCATACTTCACCCTATAGGGCGCCTCATACATCGCCCTATAGGGCGCCTCATATGGCACCCTATAAAGCGTCTTATAAGGTGCCTTATATGGTGTCCTATAGGGGATATTATAGGGTGCCTTGGCAGACAGCGCACTTTATAATGTGCCCTATGGAGTGCGTTATGGGGTGCCTTATGTGGCACCTTAGGTTATGCCACTGTGAGGGTGTGTTTGCTGGCAGCACTATTAACGTACATCTAAACTTCCTCACAGCCCAATACTTAACCCTTTCCAGGCCAAGCGCAAAACTTTCGGGATCCAAACGTCTGCCTAAATATTCCTATCAGATAGTATATAATACATGTCCATGGCAGAGGGAATGTCACTATTGCAACATATTGAATAAGACGGGTACAATTTTCCTGACATATGCAAACATTAACCCGGCTGCAGATTAAAATATTATAGTAGGCTTTCAAAGGGTTACACATGATGCCTCAGCCAGCCTTATTCATTAGGCACACTGGGGAATCGAACCCATGACCCTTGTACCATCGGTCTGTGTAGTAACCATTGTGCTACAGCTCTGTTTCTGTATTTGGGTGTCTGCGCGCCTTCTTACGCTTAACGCACAGTAACACACCCTGTAACGATCGTTGCTGCACGGCGCGTTATAGCGCGTGTTATCACTAACGATGTACCGCCCATGTCCTTTTTTGGCATTTCTTCCACTAACGCGGCTCCTAACGCGAATCACACTAACGCAGTTTAGTAAACATACCCCTTAGTATAAGCTGATGGATTCGTAAAACTGTCTCAAAATCAAAGGTGCCCCCATGGGGCCATGAAGCAGCTAGCGCGGGCCACTCCCTCTCACATAACATTTTTAATCTGGATGGAGTCATTTTCGTACCATAATCACCCAAAAATCCTTTATGGAAATTCTTGATCATACATGCCAACGGAGTTTGCGTGGACTCCGTCCCTCCCATAATCTAAACGTTCCTACATACACTACCTACGTACTCAACGTACCTGCGTACGTTACATACCCTACGTACACGTAATGATGTACAAGACAACTAACAATAAGGATAGGTAGTATGGCTGTAGGTAAGGGGTCCATACAGCCCACAGAACACTGGGGGGGACAAACACCACTCGCTTCCTCCTGTTCGCGACCTGGGTGCGGTCGCCCGGCCAGGAACTGCGCTACTTAGGAGTCCGCTCTCACTCGGTCTGTATTTCAAGACCTCTCACTCACACAAGCAAGGATATTTCAATAAAATATCATATTTCAATATTTCAAGTGCCCAGGTTTTCTGACCAACTGACTATTCCAAACAAGAAGGGTCGATGGCTTCGGCTTTGGCTTTCCTTACGCGGAGCTTACTAGGACCGCCCTTATGGGAGGTGATCAGGCTCCCTTGTCTCGCCCACACTCATGCGAGATTTCCCAGTTAGTCTATACCAAATATACCAAATCAGTCCTGCACACACAAGACGTTGTCCCAGGCTGTTCTTTCTGACTATTAAATCATGAAAATGTCTACTCACCGGATCCGGTCCCCGATACCACACCAGCTTCTGAGTTGGAACCTGGACTCCCCTGGGTCAGAGGTGTTGGCCAGCTGGACCCGATGGCCCGCCGAGGCAGGCGGAACCCTCTCTGGCACAAAGGGGCCGGCGGCGCCTGAGGTTTCCCCCGCGGTCAGACAGACACGGTTCCAACCGGGCCAAACCTCAAGGCGAATTGCATGGATTATTCACTTGAATACCATTTACCACTCGCACTTCCCGGCCAATGCACCAAGAATATGCTGTAGCAAAGTGCAATCAATGAATAAGTCCAGGAGTCAATTGACAGGGTCCAAGCCAGTTTATTCTGCACAGGCCCAGTCAGTCAAAGCTTCCAAAGGAACTGAGCAAATGTTTATACAGAGACATAACCATTTATACCTCTTTTTCAGTTTGATACATGAGAACTTTCTATTGGTTCCAACTCGATACATGCAAACTTCTCATTGGTCTTACATTCCTTGCACCTGTCCAATTAGAAATCCCTCCGGAGCCTAGCAACCGTCCCCCCTCCCTTAGGATTGCTTGAACAATGGTACAGTTCTTGATTTTGTTACTTCTCTACTGCAAGGTTATCCCTAGCTCCAGGAATGCATATATTGAAACATTTCTGTTCTTTCACACACAAGAGAATAATGGAAGACTTGTGAATTCATAAAAACTTCTTGTCAAGCAGTTTAAAACAGTTTTCTCAATTTTCACAGATTTTTGGTTCTTTTCTAGCTATAATGGGAGTTAGGATCCAGGCCTAACTTACAGGCCTTTCATAGTAGCAGGCCATGCTAGGCCATAGCCTACCACACCAGAAGGCACTGGTGAGTCTGAAGAAAATATATATGTCTGAGATCTCGGAGAGAGAGACTCCTGAATAAAATCAGAAGACTTGAGAGACAAAGAGGTCATTGAAGAAGTCATTGACTGACTCTGTTTAAACTCACCTGAGATCTATGATCAATGGCAAGCATTGAACACTGAGCATAAGTGTTGAGTGTGTGCAGGAATAGTTGGTAACTTTCCTTGCCCAGATCTCTGTTAGGAAAAAATAATTATCATTTTTTTACATAAAAAAATCTATATTTTCTTTTTGTCAAAATAAAATAAAGGATTAGGTTATTTAGGGGTTTTCTTTCTTTATTTTGTTAAAGTGAGGTAGTAGGTTTTCTTCAACCACACTGGGTTCCAGAATGACAGCGAGAGTGCAGCAAGTTAGAAGGAGCAACGTGAGAAGAAACACATCACACTGAACTGAACTAAGCTAAGTATGCACAACGGACATTGCATTCTTTTTACCCTGGACAGAGGCAGTTTCTGTTGACAGAAGTCAGCAAGATTAAAAGCAGGAATATTTTGTATTTAAATGGTTTATCTTTGCTGCATAGAGGCAGACATTTAAACACATAAACATACTTACCTGATGTTTGAAGAGAAATATTGTTGATGAAAAGCAGCAGAAAATATGAACTTTTAAGTTACAATTTATGGTGTATGTAAAAAACAGTGAAATAGTGAAAGCAAAAGATAGATACTTGCCAGAGTTAGGCAGACTGTATTTGAAGAAAGTGTAACTGTGAAACATTAAGAAATAATATAACTGTTATACACTTGCTTAAGAATAATTTGTTGACAACAATAAGCAATAGTTACTTTCATCTGATCAACATAAAAATCTGTTTATTTAACTTAATAATTTTCATTAAATTCTTAAGTAGCATCACTACATGCTAAACATTAAAGTTCAGCATTTTGCTTCTCTTTGTAAAAGCAAACTAGTGTCACCTATTGAATTCATTTTGATCTTACCCACTCAGCCACCGACACAAACAAAGCGGGAGGGGTTCAATACCAGGCTTGCTTACACAAAAACTGGTGTCACGGACAGGATAGAAGTGATTTAAATTTTGGGGGTATTTATATTGCTAGACCTCTAAGTTTTTGTATCAGAAAGCATACCGGTCTCCTATATCAGTCAAGCTCTTTTCTGGCCAGCATTATGAAAGATTGGAGAGCAGAGGTGCAGGCTCTTCAAGTCAAGCTGGATGCACAAGAACAGAGTTAAGAGACAGGAAGAAGAATTAAGAAGAGCACAAGATGAGCACCACAGGGATAGTCATGTTGGGGTGGTATATGGAAGACCCACAAATGCCAGCCATATACATCCCCAGAGATTAAAAAGATTCCAGACTTTGCTGGTCTGCAAAAGAAACATGGTGACTTGTTAGTGGAGGAGTGAATAGAGAGAACACATGCAGCTCTAAAAGTTTTGAGAGTCCCGACTGAAGACCAGCTAGAAATTGTAAAAGGCCATTTCATAGAACACCAAGGATACTGGCAGGTTTGTGTCACTGGGTACCCAGAGAAATGTAGAGGATTTATTTGAACTGCTATGAACAGTTTATGTTGACAAGATTCCTCTGAGCATACGTTTGAAGGAGTTTTATGGCAGAAAGCAATTTGTTGGAGAGGACATGAGAACCTACACTTATAGCCTTCAAGAGAAACTTGCAAGAGTTATTTCTCATGAAGCTGATTGCTTGAACAAGCCAGAGAATATGCTTGAAAAAATGCTTCGTGTTGGGGTTGGCTCGATTGGCGTCGGGAAGGGAGCAGGCAGGTGAGATCCTCCCTGCTCCCCACCGCCAAGGCCAATCAGGCCATGAGGAAACCGTCACAGCACCTTTAAATTGACAGCACTCCTAGGCGTGAGGGACCTGTGCATACCGGCCCAATCGGCTTCGGGAAGGGAGCAGGCAGGTGAGCTCCTCCCTGCTCCCCACCACCAAGGCCAATCAGGCCGTGAGGAAACCGCCACAGCTCCTTTAAATTGACAGCACTCCTAGGCGAGCCCGCGTCTGGCAGGCCCGCACCTGAGGGCCGCGCCAGAGGGCCCTTGGGCGTGGCCCTTAGGCGAGGTCTGCAGGCAGTTTTCCTGCTCCGGATGTGTGGCTTTCTGCACCTTGGCCTTCTCCTTCTGCGTCATTGTCTATACCCTCTGCCTTTGACATTGCCTCCTGGATCCTCCCTGCATCATTGACTGTTTGCTCCTTTTGCCCCTTGATTGTTTTGGTATTTCATTGCCTATTGTTGATTTATTATACTTCCAATTGAATCCTCTGATTCTTCTTTCACTTCATTTAATTAACCTACTCTCTTTTCCTACCCTTTTCTTACTTTCTATGCTCCTTTCTTGTCTTTATCTTGGCTCCACTTAAGGTTTGTCTCCCTCCTTCCCTATTGCTGCTCTCTTGACTTCTGCCTTTCTTTGTGATGCGCAATCTGGCTAATCTCATCCATATCCCTCTTGCTTCTCCTTCTCCTCCACCTCCCTCTTCTGGGGTTTTCACTCCTATTCCTTGCTCTCCTAGACGTTTGCCTCATTCTGTAATTAGTTCCTCACATAACTTGTCCAATCTTATTCATATCCCCCTTCTTTCCCTTTGCTCGCTCCCTTTCTCTTCTGCCCTTTGGAACGCACATTCTGTCTCTAATAAACTCTCTTTTACACATGATCTTTTTATCTCCAATGCTTTTCATCTTCTTGCTTTAACCGAGACCTGGCTCCTCCCTGATGATACCGCCACTGTTGCTGCCCTCTGCTATGGTGGCTTCCAGTTCTCCCATACTCCTCGTCCGTCAGGCCGTGGCGGTGGGGTTGGCCTCCTTCTCTCCCCTTCTGCCATTTCCAATCTCTTCCCCTGCCTCAATCTCACTCCTTCCCCTCTTTTGAGGTCCACTCCATTTGCCTCGTTGCCCCTCTTCCTCTCCGGATTGCTGTTGTCTATCGTCCTCCTGATAAGGCTTTTTCTTCTTTTTTCTCTGATTTTGACCCATGGCTTTCTCTCTTTCTTATCCCTACCTCCCCTACTCTTATTCTTGGTGATTTTAAGGTCCATGTTGATAACCCCTCTGATCCTCTTACTCTGAAGCTCCTCTCTCTTACCTCCTCATTTGGCCTTCAACTTTGTTCCTCTGCCCCACTTACCATCGTGGCCATTGTCTGGATCTGATTTTCTTCTCTGGTTCCTCTCCCTCTAATTTCAGTAATACTGTTCTTCCTTTATCTGATCATCAACTTCTCTCCTTTAATCTTCACCTCCCACTGCCTCTGCTTCATCCTGTCTCTTCCACACTATTTAGGAACCTGCTTGCCATTGATCCCCTGGTTATCTCCTCTACCATTTCTCCTTCTCTCTCTTCTGTCTTGTCCACCAAGTCTGTTGATTTGGCAGTGATGTCCTACAATGCTGCACTCCTCTCAGCTCTGGATGTTCTCGCTCCTCTCACCCCTCATCCTGTGAGGTGTTCCTTACTTCAGCCCTGGCTGTCCCCCACTATTCGCTATCTTCGCTCCTGTGCCCGCTCTGCTGAGCATGCCTGGCTCAAATCCCGCTCCCCTGAAGATTTCCTTCATTTCAAATTCATGCTTTTCTCTTTCAAATCAGCCTTAGCTTTTGCCAAACAAGACTACTTTGTTTGCCTGACTAATTCTCATGCCGCTGATCCTCGCCGTCTCTTCACTGCTGTTAACTCTCTCCTCAAAGTGCTTCCGCCTCTGTTCCCTCCTTCCCTTTCTGCCCAAACCCTGGCTGATTACTTCCATGATAAAATCCACAAGATCACTCTCCAATTTCCCTCTAAGTCCCCTATTTCCCCTTCCTGCTCTCAATCCCCCCTTCTCATCCCACTCTCTTCCTTTTCTATGATTTCTGATGATGAAACTGCTCATCTTCTCTCCTCCTCCAAGCTCATCACCTGCTCCTCTGATCCTATTCCCTCCCATCTCCTCTCCTCTATCTTCTCTACTGTTATCCCCTCCATTTCTCATATCCTCAACCTTTCGCTCTCCACTGCTACTGTCGCGGCTGACTTTAAACATGCTGTGGTCATGCCTCTCCTTAAGAAACCCTCATTTGATCCCTCTTGTCCTTCTAATTATCGTCCCATTTCTCTCCGTCCCTTCATTTCTAAACTGCTCGAACGTGTGGTTTATCACTGCTGCCTTGACTTCCTCACTTCCCATGCTCTCCTTGATCCCTTACAATCCGGCTTTCGTCCCGTATACTCTACTGAAACTGCTCTTGTCAAAATCTCCAGTGACTTTTTCCTGGCTAAATCTAAAGGCCTTTACTCTGTCCTTATCCTCCTTGACCTCTCTGCTGCTTTCAATACTGTTGACTATGATCTTCTCCTTGACACTTTGTCCTTGCTTGGTTTTAGGGACTCTGTTCTTTCCTGGTTCTCCTCCTATCTCTCTCATCACTCCTTTATGTTCTGGTGGCTCCTGTTCCTGTTACCCCACTCTCAGTTGGTGTCCCCTAAGGTTCCGTCTTGGGTCCCCTCCTTTTTTCTCTCTATACCCAATCCCTTAGTGTGCTCATTTCCTCTCATGGTTTTCAGTACCATCTCTATGCTGATGATGCCCAGATCTATATCTATACTCCTGATCTTTCTTCTGCATTCCAGTCCCGGATCTCTTGCTATCTCTCTACCATCACTGCTTGGATGTTCCATTGTTGCTTGAAATTGAACATGGACAAGACCGAACTTCTTGTTTTTTTCTCCTAAAATTTCCCTTTCTCCTTCTTCTTTTTCTGTCTCTGTGGAGAGCTCTGTTCTCCAACCTGTTTCATCCGCTCGCAAGCTGGGTGTTATTTTTGACTCTTCGCTCTCTTTCTCCTCTCATATCCAACTCATCGCTAAGACCTGTCGCTTCTTTCTCTTCAACAATGGCAAAATCCGCCCCTTTCTCTCTGAATTCACTACTAAAACCCTCATCCATTTCCTTATCACCTCTTGTCTTGATTATTGTAACCTGCTCCTTGCTGGTCTTCCACAGACTCATCTCTCCCCCCCCCCCCCCTTCAGTCTATTCAGCACTCCGCTGCACGTTTGATCTTCCATCAACCTTGTTTTGCCCATATCACTCCTCTCCTCAGATCTCTTCACTGGCTCCCTATCCGCTTCCATATTCACTTTAAATTTCTTCTTTTCACCTTCAAGTGCATTCACTCTGTGGCTCCTCAGTACCTTTCTTCTCTCATTTCTCCTTACTCCCCCCTCGTGAACTCCCTTCTTCTAGCCAGCTGCTTCTTGCTATGCCCTTCTCCTCTATTGCCAACTCCAGATTCCGCTTTTTTCACCTTGCTGCACCTTACACTTGAAATAAACTTCCTTTGTCTGTTCGCCAGGCATCTTCTTTATCCCTCTTCAAACTTAAGTTAAAAGCTCATTGTTTTGCCTCTGCCTTTGGTTCTTCATTTTTGCTTTTCTCCTTGCTTCCCCTCTTTTGTTTCACCTATCCTACTTTCTCTTACACTTGTTCTTACCTCCTTCCTTTGTCCTGTCTGTACTGCTCTCATCTCTTTGCCCTTGTTCTTATCTTTTCCCTCTCCTCTTCTTGTTTTTTGTCTTTATAGATTGCAAGCTCTTTTGAGCAGGGACTGTCTTTTGTGTGTTTTCTCTCTGTACAGCACTGTGTGCGCCTGGTAACGCTTTATAAATGCTTAATAGTAGTGGTAGTAGTAGGGTTGAAAGATAATAATCTACATACATAGAGAGATGGAAAAAAGGATCTTGAAATACCCAGGTCTGACCTTTTCTGGACTGTTGCAAGCTGCCATAATGTGGTCAGAAGATGAGGCTGTGTTGGTAGAGGAAAGGCTAAGACTTTTGCTCAGAGGCAGGAGTGAAGCGGTGGTTAGAGGAATAGCAGCAAAACACAACATAGTCACCAACATTGAGAACCTTAGTCGTATGGTGACTAGTTTGTGCAAACCACAGAAGAAGTTCAGTGAACAACAGGAGAGACTGGGATGCCAACAACGAGACCTCTATAAGATGTTTCAATGTGAAGCAGCCATGGGGGAAGCTGGAGGTAGAGCAGTTCCAGTGGGTGGAGTTGGATATGCTAGCAGAGCTAGACAAAGCTTTAAGGAAGCTATTCAGGGACAACAACTGTGCCATTAAGAAATGATCGGGGCATTTAATTTGTTATCGATGTCAAGGGGCTGGACATGTGGCCAGAAACTATGTGAGTGAAAATACAATCATGGGAACAAGAGAAATGAGCACCTTTATGAAAAGAACTGAGACCTGAAGGTTGACAGCAGGGAATGAAGTGGAAGTGGAGAGGACTGAAAAGGCGGCATTAATGGCTACACCTGAAGTGATACCCTCAATTTCTACAGTACATCAACAGGGAGGAGAAAGTAAGATGACTCACATTAAGGAAAAGAAAAGTGACTTTGGAAAGAGTCCAATTATAACAGCCTTAATAGGGTGCGTTTCAGTGAAGTGTTACCTAGACACAGGATCAGATGTCTCAACCATTTCAGCCTCCTATTTTAAGAACATCTTTGAAAATTCAGCACAGTTGGAGAATGCCAACAGAGCAAAGCTAACTGCGGTAAATGGGATGGAGCTGCCAGTTATCGGCTGTATTGAAGCCAATGTGGTTTGCTTAGGGCAGATTGTCCGGCAAAAGTGCATTTTTATAGTTTGTGACGAACAAAGACAACGTTCTGAAGTGGTGCCTGGCATTCTGGGCATGAATGTGCGTCAAGACCTTGATTTAGCTGTTCTTGCTGAAAACTGGGCCAGAGAGGGTGAAGAATTTAGAATATGGAAAGAACTAAAAGTCCAAGAGTCAGGTTGACTGGGTTTTGTAAAACGTCTGGGAAAGAAGAGGGAGGCATTACCACCATTAACAGAGTCTACTATACTAGGAAAATTCTCTCGTTTACAGGAGTTGCCAGTATCAAAAGTGGTGGTAATGGGTACAGATTCTGTGATCTTTCCGTCTATAGATATGGTGGCAAATACAATGGCAAAGTGTTCATGTGATTGATAAATGCAGGACACAGAAGGGTACAACTGATACCGAGGATGAAAGAAGCGGAGGTAAAAGCCCCAGCAGAAGTCCATGTAATGGAACCCATACAGTTTCAGCCAAATGAGAACACAGTGAACATTAGAAAGTGTTCCTCAGAGATAGCAAGCCAGCAATAACTTGTCAGGGATGAAAAAGAGATCCCGGTAAAAGTCAAGTGGGAGGAGCTTTCTGATAAACAGAAAAATGACTTAAAGATGTTATTAAAGAAACATAAGAAGGTGTTTTCAGTCAGTGACACTGATACTGGATTTTCAAATAAGATTCATCATGAGATAAAAACAGGCAGCACCCCTCAAATAAAACAGAGGCACAGACATGTCTCCCCACATGTGTAGGAAGAAGTTAAGCAACATCTACAAGATATAGTGTTGCAAGTTGTACTCAGGGAATGCATCAGCCCTTGGGTGTCTTCAGCAGTGATAACATGAAAAAAAGATGGCTCAATTTGTTTCTGTTGTGATTATAGGAAACTGAATCAGATAACAATTAAAGATGCCTATCCATTCCCAAGGATAGATGAATCCTTAAATGCCCTGACCCAAGCTACTCTGTTTTCATCCTTAGATTTAACATCAGGCTATTTTCAAATTGCAATGAAAGAAAAGGATCAACAGAAGACAGCGGTTACTACCCCATTTGGACTGTATGAATAGACTAGAATGCAATTCGGTCTATGCAATGCTGCAGCTACATTTCAGTGCCTGATGGAGTTAGTGCTACATGACTATATATTTGAAATATTATAACTTTATTTAGATGATATACTAATATTCTCCAAAGATTTTGACAGTCATCTGGAAAGGCTAGATTATTTACAAAGTTTGCTGAGAATCGTTTTTTTTTTTTTTTAAAGTAGTTTTTATTCAGTTTTAACATGTAAAATAACAATACAAACATTCGTGATATAGCAGGATACAAGCAAATGTTATTGATCAGAAGAGCAAAAGAATATAATAATTTGAACATGATAGTACAATAACGTTAACAAGAACTAGTATCAGTCCATGCCAGCACGCCACCCTCCCTCTCTCCGTTCAACGCAGGTACAGCAGAGACCCCTCCACAAGGCAGCCTCCAGCAATCACTTTCATCAAACATAATTTTGTAAAGCTGACCATTTCTTACTGAGTTTACCAGACCATGGGTTTTTAGCTATATAGATCTCTTCGTAGGTCTTATGTAGGATTAAGAGACTCCACCAATGCTCGAAACAAGCTTTGTCGAGATTCTTCCAGTGTATTAGAACTATTTTAAGCGCTATCCCGAGCATTAAGTCCAGCAATTTACTATCCCATTTCATCAGAGTAGGTTCCAGAGCTATGGATTTATATATCACTATCCGATAAGTGATAGGAGTTTGTAAGTTGAGGATCTGTGATATGCGTTCCCAAACTCTGTTCCAGTATATGTCCAGGGATTTACAATGGAACAACATGTGTGCCAGTGTCCCAATTTCCATGTTGCAGGACCAACAGCGATTTCCCTCCTGTAGTGTCCATTTTATTTTCTTAGCCGGTGTAATATGCGCTCGATGTGCTATAAAGTACATAGATTGTGTGAGAGACGCTGCTCTCGTGGCACGTATTTGAGTTCCCCAAAAAGTGTCCCAATTGTCCGGAGGTAGATCTTGACCGGTTTCAGTAGCCCACACCGACTGTATCTTAGAACATGTCTTGTCACTGTTGGATCGGAGAATCGCTACGCATCTCGAAATAGCTTTGGCATCCGTTTGTAATTCTTGTAATTTCTGTCGCAGAGGCCATCCTGCACGCATCAAGACAGGTGACACACCCGCTTTGCTCATACAGTAGCGGAGCTGACACCATTGGAAGTAGCATGTATTAGGCAATCGGAATTCCGTTCTTAATCTGTCAAAGGTTTTAAATGCATTTCCATTGATCAGTTGTCCAATGGTGATAAGATCATGTTCCACCCATGTTTTCCATAAGACAGGCTTTCCTCCGATGATAAGGCGCGGGTTCAACCATATGGGCATATCTGCGGCGAAGTCATCCCCTCCATCGATACATGATGCCAACAGTCGACAGGCATGCTGTGTTTCTCGGATGATAGCATTAGGTGGTGTAGTCTGGTCTACGACTGTGCCTATCAGCAGCCATGTGGGTAGGGGGGAATGTAGGGCCCGCTCCACACTCAGCCATCTAGGTCCTTTATCCGTGTCGTCAGAGTCGATCCATTGAGCACCCTGCTTTAAAAGAGAGGCAGTGTGCAGCCAGCCGAGATCTGGGAAATGGACACCTCCTTGTGCATTAGGTAGTTTCAGTTTCCAGGCTGCAATTCGAGGTACTCGGTTATTCCATAGAAAGGCTATCAGTTGACTATTCATTTTCTTGTAGAAGGCTGGCGGGAAACGCAAGGGTATCATGCTTAAGATATAGCTGAGTTTTGGTACCAACATCATTTTTATCGTTTCTAGCCTGCCCCACCAGCTCAAATGAAGGGGGGTCCACTTGGAGATGTTATCATGTATAATTTCTTGACACATCTTAGTGTTGATTGCGACAGTCTCTTCCAAGGTGGTACCATAGGTCACGCCCAGGTATCTAAAGGATGACTTCTCATATTGGAAAGGGTATCCATGCATCATTTCTTCGTTGACCTGTTCATTCAGGGGAATAATTGTTGTTTTATTCAGATTTACTTTGTATCCGGATATCGCTGAGTATGCATCTATGAGTTGCAGTGTTTCAGGAAGGTCTGAGGGTTGCAGGAAGATGAGCAGATCATCGGCATATGCTGACAATTTACAGGGACCATCTGCTAACTCAATTCCTTTTATGTTGTCCTTTTGTCGGAGCGCTATTAATAAGGGTTCCAGGGCTAAATTAAAAAGCATCGGTGACAGGGGGCAACCCTGTCTGGTCCCTCTTTGCAACTGAAAAGGGGCTGAAAGGTGTGAGTTGACCGCTATGCGAGCTGTGGGTTTGGTATACAACAATTCAACACGTTTTAGGAACTTTTCTCCTATCCCAAACCACCGTAGGGAACGAAATAGAAAGGACCATTCCAGTCGATCGAAGGCTTTTTCGGCATCCAATGCTAGCCCTATCAGGGGCTCGGCTTTGGTCTTGGCAGAGGCCAGTACGTGTGCCAATAATCTTCCATTATCTGTAGTGGATCTGTTTTGTATAAATCCACATTGATCCTCATGTATCAAATCCTTTAAGATCCGTCCTAATCGGTTAGCAAGCACTTTAGCATAGATTTTATAATCAGAGTTTAGGAGAGAGATGGGTCTGTAATTCTCTATCTTTTGCGTATCCCTGCCCGGTTTCGGGTGAATTACTACCACAGCCTCTGCCAGGGCACCAATCTCTGGAGATTCATCTTGCAGGCCACTGTAGTAGATCTGTAGCATGGGAGCCAATGGAATGCAATATTTAGTATAGAATTCCAGTGGGATACCATCTGGACCGGCGGCTTTGCCACGAGCCATCTGTTTAATCGCATCTTGTATTTCAGTTACTGAGATCTCTTGTTCCAGCGTTCGACTCTGATGACTGGTTAATGTGGGTCCTACTATCTTGGAAACAAAATCCTCAAAGGCTCTGTCACTACATTGGGTATCTGAGCGATATAGTTCCTCATAGAATTCTTTGCAGCGGTCTAGAATTTTGTCAGATCTCAGGAGAAGACCCCCGGAATTGTCTTGCAACGCCGCTATAGCAGTCCTGTTGGCTTTTGGTCTGAGCTGTCGAGCTAAAAGGGATCCAGAGCGGTTGCTTTCATAGTAGTATATACTACGTTGTAGCTGGATACTACTCAGCGCTTCCTTGTTGAGGAGAGCATTATATTGATAGCGCAATTTTTGGAGTCTAATCAGTATCATTGAGTCAGCTCTTTTGGCTA
Source organism: Ichthyophis bannanicus (assembly GCA_033557465.1). Classification (NCBI taxonomy): domain Eukaryota; kingdom Metazoa; phylum Chordata; class Amphibia; order Gymnophiona; family Ichthyophiidae; genus Ichthyophis; species Ichthyophis bannanicus. The sequence continues at coordinate 388,328,169 of CM066038.1, read as the reverse complement.
GTAACCTTTCCCCAGCTTTTATTTGAAGTTCCAATTCATCTTTTTCTTTTTTCCTGGCTTTACACCGTCTAATGGTGTAGGCGGTAATATGAGCTCGCATGGTCGCTTTAAAACCTTCCCACCAGCTCCAGATGGAGGTATCAGTGGGTGTATTATATGTAAAATAGGTCTCAATTTCCCCTGACAGCAGCTGTACAAAGGAGTCATCTGCTAGTAGGGATTTATCAAATGTCCATCTTGGCGGAACATGCTGTATAGCGTTAGTATTCAACACTAGGGAGACAGCGGCGTGATCCGATACCGTTGTAGCATATATCTCTGCGGACAACACTTGGGGCATCAGCTCTGTGGACAGTAGGAAGAAATCGATCCTTGTTTGGGTATTATGTGGGATGGAATAAAATGTGTAGTCTCTTTCTTGGGGATGAAGTAGGCGCCATGGGTCTACCAAGTGTAGCTCTGTTATGATGCCTTTAAGAATCGCTTGCGATTTGACTTTGTCTACAGCCCGATAGGGAGTGCGATCTAACAGTGGATCCAAGATGACATTGAAATCGCCCCCTAGTATGATATTGGTGTGAGCTGCGGCTGTAACTTCTTTAGCTATCAGTTTGAAGAAGTTAGGGTCATCGAGGTTGGGCGCGTAGATATTGAAGAATGTGTAAAGCTGTTGATTTATTTTCATCGTCACTCTGGCCCATCGACCTAGTGGATCAATCTGTGTGTCGGTAATGGCGGATTGTAGGAATTTGCGCACTAATATTATTACCCCCCCTTTGCGTTGAGTGGCAGAGGCCGAGGCCGCCACCAGGAAGTATTTAGAGGTTACTTTTTGCGATTCAGTATCTGATAAATGTGTCTCTTGTAAGAGGGCAATATCTGCTTTTTTCTGCTGGCAGTACGCTAAAATCTTCTTCCGCTTGACAGGGCCAGTAATACCTTTAACATTTAACGACAGCACTAAAAGATCACTAGACATCAGCGTTAGAATAAGCTGTCTTATAGGTGAAAGCTATCCTATGGATAGGCCTGCCGCGCACCCGCATTTTGCATATGTGTGGAGGGTTTTGTACTGGACTGGACTGACACAAACAACTGCATAACTAGCAAACATTGTATCACTAAGGTGAACACAATCCACTGAAACAGTAACCAACCCCGACCTCCCGTTGCCACCCCTACATTTCAAGCAGAAATATCTGGCTAATTAAAATTATTTAGAACAACAGAGATACAATCAATGAGGCGTTTAACAAGGCCTAAGGCGTTCTAAAATTTGTGAGAACGCACGGCCGCACCCCCTGAGTATATGCTGAATTCTCTATACTGCATGAGAAATCAGTATAATAGCCTCAGGTTTCCATACCGCATTTTTCTTGTAGGAAAGTTTTCAGTTTTTCAGCTTCAACGAAATTCCTCGTTTCATTATGCAGCGTGACCCGCATGGTTCCTGGGTAGTATAGCCCGTATCTCGCCTGTGCACTTTGTAGCATGGGTCTACAGGCCAGCAGCGCTTTCCTCCGATCTACCGTTTGCTTGCTCAAATCCGGATAGAGTGCCACTTTGTGTCCCTGGATTTGCAGTGATCCGGCCTTCCGTGCTGCTTGAAAGATCTGTAGGACCTGTGGGTATCTCAGCACCTTCATTATGAGTGGGCGCGGGTAGCGTGTGTTGTCAGCTTTGTGTGTTGGGATTCGATGGGCCCGTTCTAGTTCAAAAGGCCTAGCAAAGACAAGCTGCAGCATCTCCGGTATGACTTTTTCCAGAAATCCAATCGGATCGGTACCCTCAGCGCCTTCAGGGACTCCAACAAGGCGGATATTATTTCTACGGGCATGGTTATTTTGATCTTCAATCAGATTTTCTATATGCCGGACTCGTTTGACCAAAGGGCCCAGCTGTTCCAATGCAACGCCATGCTTCTGGGTTTGCAATTCAACTGCATTAAGTCGAGTGGTGATGGTGAGGAGTTTCTCTTTTACCTCTAGCAAGTCTTCTTGAATCATGTTCAGAGAACTAGAATTGGCTGCAATCATTTCTTTAACACATTTCAATTCCTGGAGCACTTCACGTAGGCCACCGGCAGTCACTCCCTCCTTCTCTCCCGCGGCCATTTTCTGCGGGGAGCCCACTTCGGGTTTAGATCGTTTCGCTGCTGAGCCGGAGCCCTGTGGAAATTCCAGTCGGGCAGGCTTCAGGGACGCCATCCAGCTGTATTGCGGTGTTATTGATGTAGGTAGGGGGTATAAACTTCAATATAATACCGGGATATATTCAGGATTCTTGGGCAGCAACGGGAGCAAAAATTCAAGCGTCCATTCTGTTCAGTGGCTAGCTCCGCCCCCCGCTGAGAATCGTTTGAAACTGAAACCTAAGAAATGCAAATTGCTGTATAGGAAAGTAAACTACTTGGGATAAATATTATCAGGAAAAGGAGACGCTGTTGACTCTAGCAAAATGGCAATGTTAAAAAGCTGGCAAGTCCCAAACAATGCTACTGAGTTGCACTAATTCCTGGGTTTTGCAAGCTACTATCAAAGATGTGTGCCTTCTTTTGCACAGATAGCCGCTCCATTGCATGTACTAATGGGAACAAATAAAAAGAATAGACAGTCACTATCTTTTCGATGGATAACAGAGTGCCAAGATGCCTTTGATATGCTGATAAAGAAACTTACAGCAGCACCAATTCTGGCCTACCCAATTTTTGAATTGCCATTTATATTAACCACTGATGCAAGTCTGAAAGGTTTAGGTGCAGTATTGAGTTAAGTACAAGATAGACAGGAGAAAGTGATTGCTTATGCAAGCCGGGTTCTTTCCCTTCCTCCTTTCACTAACATATCTGAAAAATGTCTTATCCTTGCATTTTATTGCATTAGGAAGGGAAAAAGTGGTATTGTCAGACTCAAGGGTAAAGCTGATGAGGATAAAGCAGAATTGCTTAACAAATAATTTGGTTCTATGTTCACAAATGAAGGGCCAGGAGCAGATCTCAGAAAATACCCACAAATTGAAACAAAAGTGACGGGGAGCTTGATTGATTTTCAGAAGGCTGTGTTCGTGAGGAACTAGCTAAACTAAAAGTAGAAAAAGTGATGGGACAGGATGGGATACATCCGAGAATACTGAAGGAATTTGGGGATGTTCTAGCAGCTCCACTGACTGATCTTTTCAATGCTTCTTTGGAGTTGGGAGTGGTCCCAGAGGACTTGAGAAAGACACATGTGGTCCCTTTTTCTTGAAGGACTAGAAAAAGGGACTGCTACCTCTGGAGAGAGATCTGTAATTGTGAGTATATATTTCAGGGACTTTTTTGTATTAAAGCTAATTAATCTGTGAACCCAGTGTTTTTTGTTAAATCAGTCAGGGCCTAGTAGCAGCACTTTAAATTTAAAACACAGAAGAGAACTTTCTGGTTACATTTCATACTCAACAGAGAGCTTGTAGTTTAAATTTAATAGCCACTCAGGGCCTAGTATCAGCAAAGTACTTTTAGTTTAAATTTAAAACACAGAAGAGAGCTTTCTGGTTAAATTTAGAACCCAGCAGAGAGCTTCTAGTTTAAAAATCATAATAAGTCAGAGCCTAGACACAGCAAAGAGCTGTAATTTAAATAAAATCATAATAGAACTTAGCATAAAAGGCAAAACAGGGTCAGTACTCTTTGAGCAACAAATAAAGTCTTCTAGATTCTTTTACAAAGAGGCCTTCTACCTAGGGGGGCAAGAGATCTCTGAAAATTTTCAATAGGTGTTAACACCAGGTGGCAGGTCAAAAGACCATTTTGAAAGACTCCTTCTATCCAAGCAAGGACTGTTAATCACCCAGGAAGTTGGTCACAGCTTACCGTAGCAGCCCTCTTTTAATAAATGTTATTTCCTTCCCTCCCTCCCTCCCCAACACCCACCCACCTCTGGGATAATCGTAGCATTATAGGTACTTACACATCTTAAAGGAAAGGAGGTGCTCTCAGGTGAAGCTCATTATCCAAATCAGTCATACACTAAGGACGTGAGATTAATTAAGCTTCAAGTGAACAAGGTATATTAAACATATTAGGTACAGTTTTATTAGTATAAATATCCATAGCAAACCTTAGTAAGTAAAGACCTTAAAGATCTAAACACAAGCTTAAAAATAAGATGCAGACAGCAGCCCAGCAGTGAGATAGGGGCTTTACAGTCTTTTGCATTGAGTATCACATGTATGATTTTCTTCCAGTTGGTGAGAGGTCTTATGTGTGCACTAGGTGCAAGGAGCTCTTTGCTCTCAGGGAATGAGTCCATTCTCTAGAGGCAAGAGTAGCAGACTTAGAAGACATAAGAAAGACAGAGAGGTACATAGACAAGGCCTACAGGGATATAGTCCTGAAGTCCCACCTCCAGTCTGGCAGCATCCCTTTTGCCATGGAGGAGAGAGGTCACGTGACAGGAGAGCATCACCCTGGTGTGGCAGGAAGTGATCTTGTAACTAGGACCTGTCCTCCAGGTGATGTAAAACCCTCTTGTACCGAGGAAGTTTCTTCAGGGCCATGTGCCCATGAGGGAAGGGTTAGGACAGCCGTTATAGTTGGTGATTCGATCATGATGTATGCAGATAGCTGGGTGGCTGGTGGACATGAGGATCGCCTGGTAAAGTGCCTGCCTGGTGCAAAGGTAGCGGACCTCGCGCACCACCTAGATAAGGTCTTAAATAGTGCTGGGGAGGAGTCTGCTGTCTTGGTACATGTCAGTACCAATGACATAGGAAAATGTGGTAGGGAGGTTCTGGAGGCTAAATTTAGGCTTTTAGGTAGGAAGTTGAAATCCAGAACTTCCAGGGTAATACTCTCCGAAATGCTTCCCATTCCACGCATAGGACCCAAAAGGCAGGCAGAGCTCCAGAGTCTCAATGCGTGGATGAGACAATAGTGCAGAGATGAGGGTTTTGGATTTGTTAGGAACTGGAGAACATTCTGGGGAAAGGAGGGGCCCTTCCGAACGGATGGGCTTCACATTAACCGGGAAGGAAACAGGCTGCTGGCATTAACCCTTAAAAAGGAGATAGAGCAGCTTTTAAACTAGATAATAGAGGAAAGCCGACAGTCGCCCAAGAACGCATGGTTCGGAAGAATGTATACTTGAAGGATACTAGCAAAAGCAGAGAGGTTCCAAAAAAAGAGTAAAGTAGCCCAAATGCCCTTGAGTATGGAGCAGACAGAGCTTAAAGATCCCAAATTACCCATGCCTACCAATAACCAGATTAATATGAATAAAATAAAGTCTCTAAAATGTTTGTATGCAAATGCTAGAAGTCTAAAAAATAAGATGGGAGAGTTAGAATATATAGCACTAAATGAGAGGTTAGATATGATTGGAATATCAGAGACATGGTGGAAGGAGGACAACCAGTGGGACACTGTAATACCTGAGTACAAACTATATTATAATGATAGAGCTGATCAAATTGGTGGAGGGGTTGCGCTCTATGTTAGAGAGGGCATTGAGTCAGAAAGGATTAAAGTTTTGCAGGAAACAAAATTTGCTGTAGAATCTCTATGGATTGAAATTCCATGTATAAAGGGGAAGGTGATGGCAGTGGGGGTGTACTATCGATCGCCTGGCCAGAATGAACAAATGGATGATGAAATGCTAAAAGAAATCAAGGAAGCTAACAAACGTTACAGCGCAGTAATAATAATGGTTGATTTCACTTACCCCGGTATCGACTGGGTCAGTGTCACGGCCGGACATTCTAGGGAGATAAAGTTCCTAGATGAAATAAATGACTGTTTCTTGGAGCAGCTGGTTCATGAACCGACCAGAGGGGAAGCCATATTGGACATAGTCCTTAGTGGAAGACCAGATAAAGTGCAAGAGATAAGGGTGTTGGGGCCACTTGGCAATAGTGATCATAGCATGATCGCGTTTGATTTAATTAGTGGAGGAGAGATAGTAAGGAAATCCACAGTACTACCTTTTAACTTTCAAAAGGGAGACTATGATAAAATGAGGAAAACAGTTAAGAAAAAACTAAAAGGAGCAGTTGCAAAGGTTAAAGACTTACATCAAGCTTGGGTGTTGTTGAAAAATACTATCTTGGAAGCCCAGACCAGCTGTATTCCACGCTTTAAGAAAAGTGGAAAGAAGTCCAAAAAACTGCCAGCATGCTTTAAAGTTGAGGCCAGAGAGGCTGTCCTTGCCAAAAAAGTATCTTTCAGGAAATGGAAAAAAGAGCCAAACGACGAAACCTGGAAACAGCACAAGCACTGGCAAGTCAAATGCAAAGCATTGGTAAGGCAGGCAAAGGGAGAATTTGAGAAGAAGCTTGCTGCGGAAGCAAAAATGCGAAATAAAGACTTTTTCAAGTACATTCGTAGCAAAAAACCTGTGAGAGAGTCAGTTGGTTCATTAGATGATAGAGGGGTTAAAGGGACACTAAGAGGTGACAAGGCGATAGTGGAGAGACTGAATGAACTCTTTGCGTCGGTCTTTACTGAGGAAGATGTAGAGATGTTACCCATGACTGAAGTGGTCTTTAAAGGTGCGGAAGAATTGAAGGAAATATCGATACATTGGGAAGATGTATTACAACTATTAGATAAATTGAAGAGTAGCAAATCACCTGGGCTGGATGGTATACATAAAAGGGTGTTGAAAGAACTCAAATATGAGATTGCAGACCTGCTATTAGTAATCTGTGAATTTTCATTAAAATCATCTGTAATACCTGAAGATGGGAGGATCGCCAATGTAACACCAGTTTTTAAAAAGGGAAACTACAGACCGGTGAGTACCTGGAAAAATGGTAGAAACCATCATAAAGAACAAAATTACTCAGCATGTAGATAGTCATAGCCTAATGGGAGACAGCCAACATGGCTTTAGACAAGGAAGATCTTGTCTTACTAATCTGTTATGTTTTTTTGAAGGTGTGAATAAACAGGTGGAAAAAGGTGAGTCGGTTGATATAGTGTATCTGGACTTTCAGAAAGCCTTTGACAAGGTCCCTCATCATAGACCTTTGGCAAAACTAAAGAGTCATGGGATAGGAGGCAGTATACTATTGTGGATCAGGAACTGGTTAAAAGATAGAAAGCAGAGAGTAGGGCTAAATGGCCAATTTTCCCAATGGAGAAAGGTGAATAGTGGTGTACCCCAGGGATCTGTGCTGGGTCCGCTGCTTTTTGACATATTCATAAATGACCTGGAAAAGGGAATAACGAGTGAGGTTATCAAATTTGCAGATGACACAAAACTATTTAAAGTTGTTAAAACCCAAGAGGATTGTGGAAAATTGCAAGAGGATCTTGATAAATTGGAAAACTGGGCATCAAAATGGTAGATGAAATTTAATGTGGCAAGTGCAAAGTTATGCACCTAGGGAAGAACAACCCAAACTATGGTTACACGATGCAAGGTTCCACATTAGGAACCACCACGCAGTAAAAAGATTTAGGCCTCATTGTGGATAACATGTTAAAACCGTCAGCCCAGTGTGCAGCGGCTGCCAAGAGAGCAAATAGAATGCTAGGTATTATAAGGAAAGGAATGGAAAATTAAAACAAAAGATATTATAATGCCTTTATATCGTTCCATGGTGAGATCGCACCTTGAATATTGTGTGCAATTCTGGCTGCCGTATCTTAAAAGGATATAGCGTTATTAGAAAAGGTTCATAGAAGAGCCACCAAAATGGTAAAGGGGATGGAAGGATACTCCTATGAAGAAAGGCTAAAAAGGTTAGGGCTCTTTAACCTGGAAAAATTAATATAATGAATGGAGTGGAACGGGTAAACATAGATCGATTGTTTACGTTATCAGAATATAGAAAGACTAGGGGACATGCAATGAAGCTACAGGGTAAACTATTTAAAACTAATAAAAGAAAATATTTCTTCACTCAACGTGTAATCAAACTCTGGAATTTGTTACCGGAGGATGTAGCAAGGGCTGTTAGTGTAGGTGGGTTTAAAAAAGGTTTGGACAAGTTCCTGGAGGAAAGGTCCATAAACCATTATTAAGAAGGGACCCTGGATATCAATCCTTGACCGAGTACAAGCATTGCGGAACCTGTGTCTTTTGTGGAAACTGCTAGGTATGTATGACCTAGATTGGCCACTGTTGGAAACAGGATACTGGGCTTGATGGACCTTGGTCTGACCCAGTATGGCATATCTTATATTCTTATGTTCTAAGGATACCCCTATGAAGAAAGGCTAAAAAGGTTAGGGCTCTTTAACCTGGAAAAGAGACGGCTGAGGGGAGATATGATAAAAGTCTATAAATTAATGAACGGAGTGGAACGGGTAAACGTAGATCGATTGTTTACATTATCAGAATATAGTAAGACTAGGGGACATGCAATGAAGCTACAGGGTAAACTATTTAAGACATCAAAGAAAATATTTTTTTCACTCAACGTGTAATCAAACTCTGGAATTTGTTACTGTTTGTGTAGCTGGGTTTAAAAAAGGTTTGGACAAGTTCCTGGAGGAAAGGTCCATAAACCATTATTATGAAGGGACCCAGGATATCAATGCTTGACCCAGTACAAGCATTGTGGAACCTATGTCTTTTGGGGGAAACTGCTAGGTACGTATGACCTAGATTGGCCCCTGGATGACTAGGGAGTTGGACTAAGGGAGAGCCCTAGATGTGGTGTCTAGATTTTAGTAAAGCCTTTGACACCGTTCCACACTGGTAACTTACAAACAAATAGAGCACCCTAGGGATGGACCCTAAAGTTACTGATTAGGTTAGCAATTGGTTGAGTTTAAGTTGGCAAAGGGTACAAGGTAAATGGAGCTCACTCTGAGGAGAAGGAGGTTACTAGTGGTGTGCCACAGGGATTTGTCCTTGGTCTGAATATTTTTAACATCTTTGTTAGTGTTATTGCAGAAGGGCTGTCGGGTAAGGTTTGCTTGTTTGTGGATGATATCAAAATCTACAATAGAGTAGACACCCAGGAAGGGGTTGGTAATAGGAGGGATCTAGCTTGAAGAATGGTCTAGAATGTGGCAGCTAAGATTTAATGCTAAAAAGTGCAGGGTCTTGCATTTGGGCTGCAAAGATCCAAGGGAGCGATGTAGTATATCAGGTGAAGTACTTCTGTCCACGAAAGAAGAGCAGAACCTGGGCATAATTGTGTCTGATGATCTTAAAGTAGCTAAACAAGTAGAAAAGGCAACAGTAAAAGACAGAAGGATGCTTGGGTGTGTAGGGAAAGGAATGGCCATCAGAAAAAAGGAGGTGATAGTGCCTCTGTATGTCTCTGGTGCGACCTCATTTGGCATATTGTGTGCAATTCTGGAGAGCACACCTTCAAAAGGATATAAACAGGTTGAATTCAGTGCAGAGGGTAGCTACTATAATGGTTAGTAGTCTTTGTTACAGAGCATATGAGGACAGACTTAATGATCTTAATATGCTTACTTTAGAGGACAGACACGATATAGATGATATGATAGAGATCCATAAATGCACAGGAGAAGAGTCTCTTTCGATTGAAAGCAAGCTCTGCTATGAGGGGAGAAAGGATGAGGGTGAAAGGGGATAGACTCAGGAGTAATATGCAGAAATATTTCTTTACAGAAAGAGTGGTAGATGCATGGAATAGTCTCCCAGTGTAGGTCTTAGAGATGAGGACAGTGTCGGGATAATTCTGCCCCCCTGTCACCTCAGTCAATATCCTCACCATATGAACAGCAGATTTGTATGGGGAGGCCTAGATGGGGGCAGGAGGGGGAGTTCCAGAGGCAGAGCAAGGGCAGGGCATGGGCAGGCCATGACCCTGGACATACAGGGCCGATTCAGAGGTTGACCCTGTACATCCGGGGCCTCAAATCTATACAGGGGCTTATTTCACCTCAAAGGTGAAGTAAGTCCCCCTGGACAGAAGGGGGATCATGGCGTGGGACCTGGTGACTCAATTGAGGGGGTGCAGGGGTTTCCCCGCAGTCTGACCCTGGGCATGAAAGGCCGTGAGGAACAAAGATTGTTTTCTGTGGCAGGGAACATGGCTCCTGAATGGAGCTGTGGTGCCATGGCAATGGAACACCATGGCACTACGGCTCCATTGAGTAGCCCATCTGAGTTAGCCGGGTATGTGTGCTGGATGTGCAGCTGATCAGAATCGGGGCACTGCCTGCATGTCCAGCCATAAACCCGATTCTCATCGCGCAGGCACGTCTAGCCCCCGCGCAATCAGAATCGGGTCTACCTCTGTATGGGAGATGGACAGCACAGAATGCCCGTCTATCTGAATTCAATAAAGCATGGAGGATCTATAAAGGTAAAAAGAGTCCTATTGCAGCTAATATGGAAGGGCAGACTAGATAGGCAATGTGATCATTTTCTGCTGTCATATTTCTATGTTTCTAAAAATATATTGTGCATTCACAAAAGGGCCTCTTAAACTGCAAGTCCTCAAGGGATAAGGAAATACCTATTTCACTTGAATGTAACTCACCACAGACTATTACCAGAAAGGCATGAGCTAAATTTTTAAAAAAATATTTTATAAATTTGTATATCCAGGAATTTTGATCACCCTACTTATTGTGTCCTTTTCAAGATCATTTATTTTAAAAGAACAATATCCAATACAGTACACTGAGGCACTTCACTATTTACCTGTCTCCACTATTTCGTCCTACTCTCTGTTTCCTGTCTTTTATATTTTAATCTCTTTATTGTCAACCAGTCTTATAATAGCAACATAATTATCACGGCAGCTGGTGGGGGTTTCTTCACACCAGAATGCATCAAAGTAGCAATCTGGTCTATTTTACATAAAACATAATAAACACATTCCTGATTAATTCTTTATCCCGATCCTTCACCCACATCTCTCAACCCCAACCCCCTCCCCTCCTTCATGATACTACAGTAGGAGAGCTAACCCAATAGACCAAGCTAATAAAGATGAGGGCCACACTCCACACAAATATCAACCATCAAAGTAACAACAAAAATCACTAGATAGATAACTGAAAAACCTATTAGATGAAGAATCTGAGTTCACAGCAATTGGAACCATAAACAGAACATTTCCTAAAATAATTTGTTTGCATTTGAGTAAGATTCATCAAAGATAAAGAGATCTTGAGGATGAGCAGTGATCTTTTACTGCATGAACCCAACATATTTATGGACTAGAATGGCCACTTCAGCCTTATGACCACCTGATGAAGGACCAAACAGACCACCAACCCACCAGTTTCAATTTAGTGTTTTCCGAATCTATTTGATGTTTCCTGTTAAAGGGCTATCAAAATTGTATGCCATTTATAGGTGACCCAATACCACAAACATTCCATGAAAAAATTCCCACCATATTAGTCACCCTCAATTAATTTGAACCAATTGTCTATGTGAAGAGCCAGATTTTTAATGTAGCATTCCCTCCTCCTAGCTTACAGCCCTCACCTTCTCTAAAACAGTATATGCACATTCCTGACAAGTGTCCATAGACATATGCACCCCCCAGAATTTGACACAACAAGCCCACCTTCTTCTTTCCTTCTCCTCTCCCCATTGCCTTTGTCCATATACCTTCCTAACCTACTTTGCTGATGATCTCCCTTCATTGCCAGCCCGTTACACTTAATGTGTCAGGGTTCTTACCACACACCAATTCACCCCCAATTGCATCTTATTTCTGTATTTATTCTTTCCTAATTCACATTGAATGCATTAAACCATATTAGCCAACTATTACCCTACCAAGGTTACTATTGGCCATTAATCAGTTATTCTGAATATTTTCCCATTCCAATCCCTTAGGGGGTCATTGTAAACTCCGTTTAGTGGGTCTAGATGTCCGATCCAGACATCCAGACCCACTAAATGGCCAGGCAGCCTGCCAGGAACAGAGCTCCCCATATGAACAGATGATTTGTATGGGGAGCTCTGTTTGTGGGAGGGAGGGGGCTAGACAGAGGGGGAGCAAGGGCGGAGAGCAACCCCAGATGTACAGGGCTGATCCTGAGGTTGGCTCTGTATGTCCAGGGTCAGCCACAGAGATGGGAGACTTATTCCACCTCAGAGGTGGAATAAGTCCCCCAAATATCAGGTGACCATGGCACCAGGCAGAGACGGAAGGTGCGGGGTGCAGGGGGATCCTCACAGCCTGATCCTGGCCATGGGAAGCCAGTTTGGAGGTTGAGCTGTGGGAAAGGATGGTGTCACTGTCAGCTGGGGATTGTGGCTCCATTCAGGAGCCCCGGTGCCATGGTGACAGGATGCCATGGCACTGCGGCTCCATTCAGGAGCCTGGCTGAGTTAGCTGGGTATGTGGGCTGGGCGTGTGGCCGATCAGAATTGGAGCTCGGCCTGTACATCCAGGCCATAGACCTGATTCTTATCCCGTGGGTATGTCTAGCCCCCATGGGATCAGAATCAGCTTTACCTCTGTATGCCCCGATTCTTATTGGCTGTACAGGGGCTGGACGGCCAGTATGGAATCAGCCTCTTATTATCCTTCCACTTTCCTACCTTACCTACTCCATCTGGGAGACCATCCCGGGTCAACCAGCCACTGATTGTTTGATTAGCCAAACAGATTAGACCACAGTCTTTACAAGATTGCCTTCAAGTTACCAACCACTCATAAAATTACATTCTATCCATATCCCCCAACCATTCTTACCTCTCACATAATTCATACGTCGTAAAAATCAGAAGACCTAATCCTTCATTACATAATAGGCAACTATTTAATATACTAAAGAAAATGAGTGTCTCCAACAGAAATGCAAATGCAGAAAAAATAAAATCAGTCCTTGTTCCTCTATAAAAGATCAGACCATCATTTCTAAACAAGATTAGCAACCAGTCCCCAGTGTGCTAATAAAACATACAGATCCCAGGTTATTCCAACATTATCACATTCATGTTTACCATAAACAGACCCATTACAACCCCTCTTACCAAGCTTCATCTGACATAGCCAGTGTTAGCATTCCAGACTTAAGAGGAGAAGAGGTGTAGTAAAACTATATACCACATTATAACCAAAATGAGAGGCACGTCACTGCCGTTAGGAAAAGGTTGCCAAGTGTATTGTAGGAGGTTCATGAGCCTATTTAAGCAGTTCTAGTAACAATGCACATACTTAAAGTTGACAATATTAAAAATCAACAGCTTTCTGAACACTTCACTTGCATTAAGCCAAAAGGATGTTAGGCTATATAAAGAAAGGAATAACCAGCAGGAAGAAGGATGTATTAGTGCCACTATACAGGTCACTGGTGAAGCCTCACTTAGAATACTGTGTTCCTTACAAAGGATATAAAAAGACTTGAAATGGTTCAGAGGAAGGTGAACAAGATGATTTGGGGCTTGTGCCATAAGGAATATGAACAAAGACTTGAAGACCTAAATATGTATACCCTAAAGGAGGGAAGAGACAGAGGGGATATGATACAGACATTTAAATACTTAAAGGGTATTAATGAACAAACAAGTCTTTTTTAAAGACGAGGAAGCTGTTAAACATGCTGTAGAGGACATGAAATGAAGCTACAAGGAGATAAATTTAAAAGCAACATCAGGAAATACTTTTTCATGGAATGGATGGTGGATACCTGGAATGTCCTCCTGAAAGAGGTGGTGGGAGCAAAAACAGTGATGGAATTCAAAAAGGCATGAAACAGACACACAGCGTCACTACATAGCAAGAGCATGGAATCAAAGCAAACATAAATAACTTCCAAATGGAGAGAGGTGACCTGCCTGGAGCAGCAGGTACAACTCTACAACTCTGACATCCTTACTACTAGATGGACCATGTTGGTCTTTATCTGCTGTCACCTACTATGTTACTATGTATTAACTCAATTTATTCATCGTTAATACACTGCTCACATGTCTCTTGAGTTGAATGCATACAACCACACACTCTCACCAAATATCCCTCTATTGACTACATTAATTCATTAGTCATTCACTCTAAGACAGCATGCAGCTGAGGGAAGGTGCACCTCCCCCCTCCCAAAAATAATCAGCTTCCCATCTTATCAATCACCTTCTCTTCTCAGGTCAAACACAGCTCAACACCTTACAATAATATTCAATCAAAACCCATTTTTAGGAATCTCTCAGTCTCCAAACGCACATGCTACCAACCAACCCGAACACGCCATACGGTAAATTAAAGCATTATATTATTACTAAATATCCACACAGGATTGGACCCACATGCATGGGATCCAACCTTGCCCATGGTCCTAGAATTTGTCACTGCAAGTAAAACATTCAAAATGTGCTAGCTTTGGCTTGAAGGAGTAGCCTAATGGTTTGTGCACTGGCTTGGGAACCACATGACTAGGGTATGATTCCCACTAGCACTCCTTGTGACCTTGTGCAAGTCACTTGACTTTCCATTCCCTCAGAAAAATCCAAGTTATCAATGTCCCTGTTTAATATATATTACCAGGTTTATGTTGTAATGTAAACCGCTTTGACTGAAATGATAATGTGATATAAAAAAACAATTAAATAAATAAATGATGTAAAGCTCACCTCATCAGGAGGGAAGGGATATGAAGATCAGCAATTAGTTGAACAGACATCTGTCTAATGACTCAGTGTAACATGTAGCATCCAATCTGGGTCCCAAACTCTTTGCCAGTCAAAGAGGGCCACTATCATCTCAGGAGTTGTGATCTCATAAGCAAGCATGCACAGTGCTAAATAACTTTGTCCCGCTCTGTGTCTTTGGATCAGAGGCTTGTGAAATATTTATGTGACTAGTAATTAGATCTCAATCAATATCAATATGGATAAAAAGGTGGATGTAACATATCTAGGCACCTGTCTTTCTAGGATCAGTCACATGGAGGAGCATTTTAAAGGGGATGTCAAAGTGCAGAATGTCTGAAAAAAATGCAGGCACATCCAGTTGCAGACACAATTTCACAAACGTGGACATGCCTGATATTGACATCTGTGGGGGTGTTTAAATAGACATCCCCATAATCATACTTCAGCACCTGGATGTCTAGGATAGACTAATAGAGTAGTGGGCTAGGAATGGGGCACCTAGGGTTCAAATCCCTCTACTACTGTCATTAACATTGTGCTGAGTACTGGGGATGAAGGAGTTCAGTATCTTCTCTTCTACACTCTCTGGATGTTTTACAGTCAAAATTAGCACTTTCAGGTGCCTGGAACAGGTCTAAACTTAGATGTGATGCTAGACGTCCTTGGCATTACTGGAATCAGGTAGAGACATGCAGGTTTCTGGGAATGCCCCCATTCCGACTGGCTTCTAAAATGGCTCTGGAGACATCTCTATGTCCATTTTTGGACATCCAAAGCATGAATAGTTCTTCTAAAATGATCCCCATATTGTCCTCCTTGTTCAATGGGGGCAGCAGTCAACCCCAGTCTACCAGCTTCGGGCATAACTCCTGATTGTCTCCAAAGACCAGCACCATTGATTCATGTAATGTTAAGAATCGGACAAAGTACTTTCATCAGGCCTGGAAATGCTGGTGGCAATATGCTTGAGTAAACTCAGGTGTTGTGAAAACATGTACTTGACCATTATGATTTAGGTGCAGGCGGGATAGGTATATTAGAGCAAATCAAATCTTCTTACTAAAGAACAGTCCACAGAGCTCTGAGAAGGTTTTCTATTTTTGAACTACTAAGGCGGAGTAATCCTGAAATACTTGGATTTGCATTCCCCTCATGCTCTAAGCATTGCTTGGCCCTAGCTGTTCACAGTATTGCCTCCTTTTGTATGAAATCCAGGAATATTGGAATTGCCACCCTTGGTTGAGGATCATTCTCCCTGTGAGGTCTCGGAGCTATGAGTTTGTAGCAGTTTCTGAGATTCCTGTAAGCCATAAATTTTTCCCGTCATAACCTGTTCTCTTGGTTCTCAATCTTTTCGGACTGACATGTCGGCCTTTCCTCCATCCCACCACAACAGTCCCTGCTTATCACCGGTGTGTGCTAGGTCAGAAATCCTCATCTCACCTTCATTCACGTGGCACTGAAATGGCTGCAATGTCAGTTGCAAAAATATAAGACAAGGAGAGCGTGGGAGCACTGTGAAAAGCAGTCTCTCTGGCTTATCACATCACATGATCTGATCACGTATTCATTTTAATAGAGAATTTTTAGTGCATATTATTATGATTTAATGTGCACTAACTGACTTAGGGTGCCTTAATTCAAAGGCTAGTGAATATCAATTTAGCTCACACTAAATTTTTTTAAAGAACACTAATAACCAAGGGCCCAATATTCGAAGGGCAGTTACATGGTTTACAGTCCTGTAAACCTTGTAACTGCCACTGAGAGGGATAGTCAACAGCACTAACATAGTTAGTGCCACTGAATATCCACAGTTATGGCTCTTACGCACCCCGATGCTAACCGCTTAACATCGGGGAATGTCAGGAGTGTTCCCAGGGAGGATCGGAGGCAAAGACAATCGATAACCGGGCAGCAGCAATATTGCATGCTGCCCGGTACGTAACCTGCACCTAAATGATAGGCGAGGAAAAACATTTTGGGTGCAGGAGCTAACCGGGCAGCATGCGATATCGCTGCTGCCCAGTTATCTACTGTGGCTTCCGGCATGTGCGGCAATCCCTGTATATTCAGTGCTGGGACCGCATATAGAAACATAGAAACAGAAAAATGACAACAGAAAAAGACCACATGGCCTTTCTAGTGAGTCCTTCCATATCAACAACTACAACAGTCCCCTTTTTTCCTTTAGAGGTCCTCTGTGTTTGTCTCATGTTGTTTTGAATTCAGATACTGTCCTCATCTTGCCACCTCCACTAGGAGACTATTCCACAGATCCACCACTCTTTCCGTAAAGAAATATTTCCGCATATCACTCCTGAATCTATCCCCTTTCACCCTCATCCCATGTCCCCTCATAGCAGAACTTGCTTTCAATTGAAAGAGGCTCTCTCCCTGTGCATTTATGCCACAGAGGTATTTAAATATCTTAATCATATCACCTCTATCCCGCCTTTCCTCTAAGGTGTACATATTAAGATCCTTAAGTCTGTCCTCATATGCTTTATAATGAAGACCAATAACCATTTTATTAGCCAACCTCTGTACTGACTCCATCCTGTTTATATCCTTTTGAAGGTGCAGTCTCCAGAATTGCACACACAGGGGCGGCCCAAGGGGGGTGCGGGGCCATGTGCGGAGACCCATGTGCGGCGTCTCATTTGCATAAGGGGCCTCATTTGCATACATATTTGCATAATGTTACCATATACTAACTTTTAGTAAACGTGCCTCTTAATGAGTGTATGGATAAAGAAAGACTAAAAGATTTCTACATTACTATAATCCAGTGCCAACTGCCAGCACATTAGGAACTACTACAAACGCTGCCCATTTAGAACCCATAGCAACCACGCCGTATCCTAATAGCACTACCAGGACTCACAAAGCACCATACTCTACCAATCAAAAGGCAACACTGTAAATATTAAACCAATACATTTCAGAGAACAAGAATACATGACCTACTGGGGAAAGAGAACAAGTGGCAATGTCAAATAGGAATTATATAAACAGAACACCTCAGCTCAGTTACACATGCAGAACACATAGACCATCACCAAACAAGTAAACACAATTTAGAAACAGGAAGACAATATTTAAACTGGGAATCCCAAAAGCCAAACTTGGAATGTACAACACTGTAGAAATAAAACTATACATTAATTTGCTCTTGTACTAAACAAAGCGCAGACGTTAATGATGCACATTTACCAGAGCTGACATATTCCAATTAATAAATTCAAAATAAAGAGATATTTTTCTACCTTTTGTGCATTTTTTTTCAGCTGCAATTGCTCCAGCCACTTTCTTATGGTTTCTTCGTGTCTTCTGCTAACTCTCCATCGTCTGCTGTCCATTTGTCCTTTCTTCTCTCTTCTAGTTTTTTTCCATTCTCTCTCTGCATCTGCTTTAACATGCTAATCTTTCTCCTTTTGCTCTTTCCTCATTCCTATTTCATCCACTCAAATTTTACTCCTCCATCCTCAATCCCCACTTACTCTCCCAATACCTGGCCAATTGTAGATTTTTTATCCCTCCCACACAAAATATTTTTCCCTTCTCCATTTTACTCTTCCAGCCCCATCCCATTCTAATGCTCCCCCAACATCAGCTCCCTTCTAGTTCCAGCCTCACCAGCATCCATTCCCTACTAGTCCCTGCATCAGCCCATTTCCAGTCCTAGCCACCCATCAGCCCATTTCCAGTCCTAGTAACCCCCCAACCCAATACCAGTCCTAGCCCCCCCATCAACCCACTTCCAGTCCTAACCCCCATCACCCCATTTTCAGTTTAAGCCACCCTATAACCCATTACCAGTCCTAACCCCCCATCAACCCACTTCCAGTCCTAACCCCATCAACCCATTTCCAGTCAGCCCCCCATAGCCCATTGCCAGTCCTAACCCCCCCATCAGCCCACAGCCTATTACCAGTCCTAACCCAATCAGCCCACCTCAAGTCCTAACCCCTCCCCATCAGCCCATTTCCTGTCCTAGCCCCCCCATAGCCCATTACCAGTCCTAACCCCCCATCAGCCCACAGCCCATTACCAGTCCTAACCCCATCAGCCCACCTCCAGTCTTAAGCCCCCAGCCCATTTCCAGTCCTAGCCCCCCCATAGCCCATTACCAGACAGCCCCCATCAGCCTACATCCCATTACCAGTCTTAACCCCCCCATAGCCCATTACCAGTTCTAACCCCCCCCAACAGCCCACAGCCCATTACCAGTCCTAACCCCATCAGCCCACCTCCAGTCTTAACCCCCCCCAGCCCATTTCCAATCCTAACCCCCCCCCATCGGCTCAAGTAAAATTAAATTTAAAAAAACGCTGGCTGCTACCGCTGCCGCTGCCACTGCCGCCGCAGCAGCGGCAGAATGGACTGTCCCGCGGGGCCCCCTCTGCCCGGCTGAATCCCTCCCTCCCTCCATGACGGCTGAGCCCCTCCGTGCCGGCTTTGAGAGTCGCGAAGGGAGAGTGTCTCCCTCGCATCTCTGTTAAGGCCGCAGGGGCTGATGGGAAATTTCACAAAATATACAAGGTGCCATGGAAAGATACAGCGACATTATAATATCCTTGGTTTTATTCTCCATTCCTTTCCTTATGATTACTAGCATTTTATTTGCTTTCTTGACTGCTGTTGCACACTGGGCAGATGGTTTTAACGTATTATCCACGATGACACCTAAATCGTTTTCCTGGATGGTGGTTCCTAATGTGGAACCTTGCATCATGTAACCATAGTTTGAGTTTTTCTTTCCTACGTACACAACTTTGCACTTGGTGACATTAAATTTCATCTGCCATTTGGACGTCCAATCTTCCAATTTATCAAGGTCCTCTTGCAATTTTTCACAATCCTCTTAAGTTTTAAAAACTTTGAATAATTTTGTGTCATCTGCAAATTTGATCACTTCACTCACTCATCACATTTCCAGGTCATTTATGAATATATTAAAATAGTACTGAATATTGAACTCAGAATTTTTTTGATCAAAAGGTTTTCAATCCATGATATGAACTGCTTGCTTTGAATTTTGTGCATCAAATATAACTGAAACATTTACAGAAATCTAATCTGTACATGCTATATCATTCTTCATGCTCTATATTACTTAGGTAGTCATTTTAAAAGCCTTAGTCACAATTTGGATGTCTGAAAATGTCCATGTGGATGTCCAAAATATGATGGCATCCCCAAAACTATTTCAGAAATCGCTTTTAAAAACATCTCTGTTGCAGAGACAATTAAGTAGGCGGGGGGACTGGTGGAGGTGTGTTTGGGGTGGTACAATGGATTTAAACATCCTTACTCAATTTCAAAAATGTCATGGAAGTCTGAAACCTTATCCAAGTTTAAACCTGCCCAGGCACCAATAGGCATCCAGAAAGTGATTGTTTTGGATATAAAACATGCAGAGGGTCTAGAGAAGATCTTGTACCTGAGGCTATAGAGGGTTAAGAGACTTCCCAAGTTTACAGGGAACAGAAGTGAGATTCAAACCCTGGTTTCTCTAGTCTTAGTCCACTACTCTAACCAGTAGGCTATTCTTATGATGTTTATGGTTATGTTTATTAGGATTTTCTTAACTGCCTTTCACGTAAGCAGCAAGGCGGTGTACAAACCTAAAAAACAAAGATAAAATAAAGGCAGAAAAGGAATGCCATAAAATCATAAGATACTTAAAATTCATTCATACAAAGAAAAGGTAAGCACAGGGAATATGGAAAAGGATACTCAGGAAGATGACAGGTCAAAGGCAAGGTTGACTAAGTGAGTCTTTAGAAGAGATTTAAATTTAGGGTAGGAGGTCTCTAGTCTGAGGGGAAGGGGAAGGGAATTCCAGAGGGTAGGGGCAAGGAAATAAAAGGCAGATGAGTGAGTGGATGACAATTGTGCTTGAGATTCAGAAGGAATGTGCAAGTGGTTTGTTAGTATGAATATCTCGCAGGGTGTAATGAGGAACATGGAGAGTAAGGGAGTCAGAGATATAATGGCGAAGACCAGAGTGTAAGGCATGGTGAACCAGAATGAGCAACTCGTATTGGAATCAGAATTGTACAGGGAGTTAGTGACAACGGATAAGAAGTGGTGTGATAAGATCGGATTTAGAATCATGAGCAAGGATATGAATAGCAGTGTTTTGAATGAGCCGAATACAGTGCAATTGATACTGGGGAAGACCAAGATAGACAATGTTACAATAGTCAATTCTGGATATGACCAATGAGAGGAACAGGGTAATTATGGAGTGAGGAGAGAGAAATGGACGTATGGTACAAATTTTGGTGAAGTGAAAGGAAACAGTGGCGGGAAAAGGAAAGAGAGAGTTGGGCCTGGAAGGATAAAGCAGAATCAAAAATAATGCCCAGGTATCAGAGGGAATCGACTAGTGGAATGGAGGACCCAGGAAGAGAGGGGGGCCAAGAAAGGTGAATGAAAAATAAACCAGATAGCTGCCAATTTATTCGGGTTCAAGTGGAGAAAATTGTCAGATAGCCAAGTAGAGACAGTAGAGAGGCAGGCATTGAGAGGAGGAAGATCTGGAGCAATTGGACTGGTGTGATGGAGCAAGATAATGTTGTCGGCATAATAGTGAGTGTAAATACCATGTTGTTGGATCAGGAAGGCTAGGGGGGGTCAAGTAAATATTAAACAGAAGAGGCGCAAGAACTGAACCCTGTGGGACACCACAAGATAAAGATAAAGAGGAAGAGGAAAAACTGCCACATGATACAGGGAAGGACCAGTGTACAAAAAGGAGTGAAACCAATGGAAGACAGAGCCTCTGAGCCCGAGATCGTGTAGACAAGAAAGCAAAGTGGTATGATCGACAAAGTCAAATGCTGCGGATAGATAAAGAGAAATCACCACTGAGATGTCACAGGATCATGTGCTTGGTGCAGTTCACTGAGGAAAAAGAGAAGGACAGTCTCAGTGCTGTGACCCTGGTGAAATCCAGATTGGCAGGTGTGCAGAGCATGAGTCCAAGTGAGAGAAGAATTGTGTAAAGATTAATTTCTCGAAAAGCTTAGAGAGGAAAGGAAGTGTAGAGTCAGGATGATAGCTGGCTGAAGAGGAAGGATCGAGTGAAGAGTTTTAAAGGATAGGATAGACAATGGCATGCAGTCTAGATGTCTACAATCTTGAATACTATTCCAGGAACATCAGTGTAGATAGCCCCATTGACATCCACATTGGGCACATCTATATTGGGCACATCCATATCCACATCTGAACTTGGACACACCTGCTTTTTTTTTCAGATGCTCTGGCTTGGATGTCGCAAATTACACTTGGACATAATTTGCAAAATATGGCTTCTCATTTGCAAGATCAAGGCGATCTAGTTGTGTCATAACTATGTTTCTTTGTTGCATCTGCTTATAGTTAAGCCATCCTAGAATAGTTCTAAGGTAAGAATTCTGAAAATAACCATTCTTATTTAAAACACAATAATTAAGACTCGTCTGAAATTCCTTAGGTTTTGCAGCAATGCAGCTGTTTTCCTCAGTGTGTTTTCACAAGTTAATAAAACAGGATCTGTCTATTACAAGTATTCTGAAACCTCGCAGAAAGCAGCTGTGCTTTTGATAAACTGGGCCACATTTTCAACACCTCAAGCTACAGAGACATTTGTAGGGGAATTGTCTGTGTTATATACAGTATCCATGAGCACCACAATTTGACACCTTTGACATCTCCTATTCCATTACAGGTTTACATTGCAATCCAGCCAAATCTATACATTGAATTAAGCTGCAGCATGAAATTAAAAACCTGACATGTAAGACAAGATTAGCCATAATTCAAATAAACATGCCACCCAGTCAGGGAAATGGCTAACTAGTAAGGAGAGAGAAAGAGAGAAAGGGCATATTGCCCTGTCAAAGGAGGTCATATGTTAAAGTTCTGCTCTTCTAAGATCTACAGTGAGACCTCTGTTACCCACCAAACTAGATACCTTTCTAAGAAATCAGATAAAAAAGGTTGACACTCTTATTCTTGAACTCCACTTTTGGAATTCTATCAGTAATTGCACCGATTTTATGCTCTTCTTTGCACACAATATTAATACTTTTTATTTATTTTATTTTTAATGAACTTATAGCCTACCTATCTTTCAATACTGATATAATGCATCACAAAACAGAAACAACCTCCGCCCCCCCAGAAAAGGCAATAATTAAAACATTAAATAACATTGCCAAAGACATCTTGAAAGACCAGGTGAGTTAATATTGAAACACCATAGTCATCATTTTTCAAATGACGAGTGTGATATTTAAATACTTTGAGGGTACTTTCAGAAACTCCCATGGAGTTAAGAAACGTTAACACAAGTGTATTGAAAGTCTATACTTTATCAAACAGGGGCATGAGTGATGTAAAAGCACATGCAAACTAGTCACAGGCACTTAGGCCTGCTCTGTTACAGGTGCAAATGACCATGTTTAGATTTTCCAGGAACATACATAGCTTATAGTATTTTCTAACTTACGCATATAAATTTGTGCTCCCCCTATGTCTGCCAAAACTGGCCATAAGCATGCCCACAGAATCCCGATTGCTTAAAGTATGCTTGTACGTGCCCGTTCATTCATTCACATAAGTCCTTGAATATACTGTAGGTGACTTATGAACATTAATAGTGCATGTCTTTAAGAAGCTCCTTATAAAATCCATCCATTTATGTATATTCAGCACTGCTTTCCAAATAGTGAGTGAAATTAAATATACAAAGGGAGTAGTGACTGCCACCGGCTCTATGGATGGTGGTGATATTCAGTCACTATGCAATTTAAGTTCAGCTTTTTTTGCTTTCCTAAATTAAACTATATAGGTATATGAATAGTGGCTGAATATTACCAACTATCTAAATAGTGCTGGGGTGGTCTATAAAAAATTTCAGTGGCACTATCTAGATAGCACCCCTAAAAATTCATGAATAGGACACTTATCCACATAGGGAAGTATGAGGTGTGACAAAAAAGAAATAAGACTGTCCCATAAATGTTGTATTACAAAATCTACAGAGAAATTACGCATTGTCCCCTTCAAAGTAATCCCCCCAGAGTTAATGCACTTCTGCATTCGCTTTTGACATGCACAGAAGCACTCGGTAAAGTCCTCCTCCTTGAGGTTCCTCAGCTCCCTTGTCACAGTGGCCTTTAGCTCTTCTACAGAGGCAAAATGAGTTTGTTTGAGCACAGTCTTCAGCCTGGGGAAGAGCCAGAAGTTGCATGGTGTGAGATCTGGGGAATAAGGAGGGTGGTCGAGAGCTGTGATCTGTTTGTTGGCCAAGAACTACCTCACACTGAGCATGGTGTGTGCGGTTGCGTTGTCGTGCTGGAGCAGCAACAACTTGTCTCTCCACAGAGCCCGCCTGTTGCGCTGAACCTGGTCATGGAGGCGATTGAGAACCTCCTGGTAGAAATGCTAGTTGACTTTCTGACCCTCAGGCACAAACTCATGACGAACACTCCCTTCTGGTCGAGGAATGTGATCAGCATTACCTTGATCCTTGATTTGGACATGTGTGCCTTCTTGGGTCTGGGTGACAGTCGAGTCTTCCACTGCAGGCTCTGTCTCTTGCTTTCAGGGTCATACTGGAAGACCCAAATCTCGTCTCCTGCGATGACTTAGCCAATGAATTCTGGATCTTATCTGATCTTCTCTAGTAGGTCTCGGTGCTCCTTCTGGTTGTCTGATAAAAGTGCACACCTTCGCATCCCCATCTCCTGTACCAAGATGGTCCGCACTGACTCCCTGTTCAGGCTGAGCTTCTCAGCTGTCATCCGCAGCATCAATCCGTGATCACTCCGCACCAGCTGATTCACTGTCAATGTTCTCAGCTGTCTTTGTTGTGAAAGGCTGTCATGACTTGGGGTCTTCCTCCACCTCCTCGTGGCCAGTCTTGAAGCGTTTGTGCCACTCGAAGACTTGTGGCCTGGACATTGCATCTTCTCCATAAGCCTTTTGGAGAAGTTGGAGACACTCAGTTGGGCCCTTCTCCAACTTAACCAGAAATTTCAAGTTGATTCTTTGCTCCATATTTCTGCCACCTCCAGTTGCGTGACAAAGCGATGGAGCAGTGTGCTACAAAAAAACCTGAAAAAGAAAAACAGAGTGAGAGAAATTAAAAATATTATAGCAGAATAGTGGTGAGATGTTGCACAGGACATAAGCAGTTAGCTAACTGGCATTGAGTCATTGGCGCGGCTGCCACAGTCTTATTGCTTTTTTTTCACACCTCGTATTTTAGAAGCCCTATTCATGAGTTTGATGTCTGAAAATGGGTACTTGGATGTGCACAGAATGGAAACATCCCTGGAGCTATTTTAAAAGTCTGGTATATAGAGATCCCACGTGATGCGTGAGTGAGCAAGACGTGTGCTTGCTCGCTCCGGGGCTGTCTCCAGCAATAACCTGCAATTCTTGGTCTCTCACCCCTTAAAATCTCTCCTACCAGCCTGCTGACGCACCCCTTGAGACATCAAATGAAGCGCAACTTGAGAGCGGGTGGAGAAGTGCCGAACCAACAAAAAAAGGAGCGAGAGAAACTGGACAAGCCCGGGGCCTCCGCCGTAAACATGGCCTCCACCGCAAACATGGCGATGCCGACATCCCCAGGAGCGCTTAGTACGGACTTGGCGGCGGCGGACCTGGCCAGAGAAGTGGCAGGTCTGCTCGAGCCTAAATTTGATCAGCTCCTGCAAAAATTAGATACTCTCACCGACTCCTTCGCTGATATGGGCAGAAGGGTGGAGGAGCTGGAACAACGAGTCTCTAGTGTGGAGGAGGGCGAAGGCCGTATGGACCGAGAGTTCGCTGAGCAGCGTAAACAGCTGGAGACGCTCAAATCCAAGCTCGACGATCTGGAAAATAGATCTAGAAGGAATAACATTCGGATCGTAGGCATCCCTGAGACCCAAACTGACCAGATGCTTCTGCCACTCCTCGAAGACTGGCTGCCAAAAGCGCTGGGCCTAGCTTCTCTAGTGGGACAACTCCAAGTTGAGCGTGCACATAGATTGGGCCGGAGGCAGGATAACCAGCAAAGACCACGTGTTGTGATCCTCCGGGTCCTTAATTTCCACCACAAGGTACAGCTCCTGCGGGCCTACCGAGAAAAGGGCGAGCTTCATTGGGAAAATCATAAACTTCTGATGTTCCAAGATTACTCGATGCTGGTAACTGAACAAAGGAGGGCTTACTCGGCGATATGTGCAACGATGTTTCAGAGGAAAATTCGCTTTATGTTGGCGTTTCCCGCGACCCTGCGCGTCTGGCACCAGGGAAAAAGCATGTTGTTCTCAACCCCAGCAGCGGCGCAGCGTTTTTTAGATGACACCAGAGGGGACCCGGACAACGGGGGAGCAACACCGCTGGATCCTAGACGCTGAAAACCCGGGCGCCTACAAAAGATACTCCCCGGTGTGCTGAGACCGGGGACCAAGCTGTTGATCAGCCCGACCCTGATGGTGGACTCTTTGGAACATTCTGAGAGGGCAACAGGTGTGCATGTGTGTAAGCCTGCTGTTAAGGGATTCGCTTAGTAGACTGTAGTTGTAGGTATACTGTATGCTTGCTGTGGGGAGAGATCATAGACCACAAATATACACCGTGGTGGCTTTGGGGGCAGCCCTGTGGCATGGTATCAGGTGGGATTCAACCTCAGCAGGGGCGGCTGAGTTTAATGGTTACTGTGTTTTATGGGGAGGGCAAAGGGGAGGGAGGGGATGGGGCTGGGGGAGGGATGGGACTAGTGGGGGGAATAAGGGGAGGGGGAGGCTTAGTAGATAAGCTACGGGGGTATTACCCAGAACCAACACAACACTGCATCATATATGCCACATGTGGGGTTAGAGCAGCGCGCGGGAGGTGGCTTGCTGAGGAGAAGCGTTTGGCTCAGGGTCGAGGCTGGGCGGCCCGGGGCCAAATCTACTATAACGGCAAAATTTGGCTGAGTGACGTATCTTCTAATGTCAGGTGGGCACCCTGATTTAAGAATAACCACGTGGAATGTGGGAGGGATAGGCACGCCGGTGAAACGGACGAAAATCCTCCAAGCTTTGAAGAAAGGGGGAACACAGGTGGCTTTGCTACAAGAAACACATCTAACACAATTGGAACACGCTAAATTGAAAACAGCTTGGGTGGGACGGGTCTTCTCTGCCTCCTCTGGAGGTCGAAAGAGGGGTGTAGCCATTCTGCTGCATAGGGGGCTTCCGGTGGAGGTTATTAGAGAGGACGCGGATCCCCAGGGGAGATACCTATTCTTACACGCAAAAATTGCTGGGGAGGAAATGCTCTTGGGTAACATCTATGCCCCTAACAATTATGACCATGTTTTTTTTAAACTCCTCCTGCGGCGGATTACAGAGGCGCCTAAGATTCCCCTACTCCTTGCTGGAGATTTTAATTGCCCCCATGATCCTCACCTTGATAGGTCACAGGGTGTGCGGAAAGGAGAAGGAGGAGGGGGGAACTGGACCAACAAAGGGGTGGAATATCTATGTCATTGGGGTGATTTGTATGATGTGTGGAGAGTTTTGCACGAACAAGAGTGGGATTATACCCATCTTTCGAGGGCACATCAGACCTGGTCCCGAATAGACTACATTTTAGTATCTCGAGACCTCTTTGATAAGATACTGCGAACGGAGATTGAGCCAATTGTTATTTCAGATCATGCTAGGGTTTTTGTGGATCTCAAAGGACGATCCTCTGCATGTGGGCGATGGGCCTTCCCTAGACATTTGTGGCAGCATACAAAGTTTCGACAATATTTAACTCAAAAATGGGAGGACTACATGTCTCTGAATGAGTCCCCGGACTTGTCTGTCTCGACTTTCTGGGAAGCGGGTAAGGCCGTCCTCCGGGGCCACATTATTGCCTATGTTGTGGGGGAAAGGAAACGAGTTAATGCCACTGTCTTGGAGCTAACTAAAACCTTGGTACAGGCTAAGCGGGAGGCCCTAGCGAATAGAGAGCGCCTGGGGGCGTATCTGCACCATCAAAAGGCTCTCAACGCCGCATTACAAGATAGAGCGGTCTATGCGGCGCAATACTATCGCCATCAGCTGTTCCGCTTTGGAGACCGCTCAGGGAGATTGCTGGCACGCTTAGTGAAAGACCGCGGTGGGATTCAGTGTGTCATGGCTATTAAAGACCGACATGGGGTGCGGCAACGAGATCCGGAAAAAATATTAGAGGTGTTTAGGCAGTACTATCAGGCCTTATATACACCGGAGGTGGCCGATAAGCTCTGGCAGTGTGAATTCCTGCGGGCTGTTACACTCCCAAAGCTTGGGGAGGGGGCTTTGCTTGCCCCTGTCTCCCTTACTCTTTGTGTTTCAACTAGAACCCCTACTTCTGCGACTTTGCCGGGAGAAGCAGATTGCGGGGATAGAGTGGGATGGTGGTGGTATCAAACTTAGTGCTTTCGCAGATGACCTGCTGTTATGTCTTTGCAACCCGGACACATCCCTCCCTAAAGCCCTCGACCTTATGGAAGTCTTTGGCTCCTTCTCGGGATTGCGAATCAACCAAGACAAATCTTTGGCTTTAGATGTGGGGGGTCGAGTTAAATCCAAATGGAAGGGTACCTTTCCTCTGGTTTGGGCACAGGATAGTTTGAAATACCTAGGTATTTACTTACCGGCGCACACCGCCCAACTGTATGACACCAATATTAGACCCCTGCTTGATAAAACCATAGGACGCCTATTGAAATGGCGAGATCTTCCGCTCTCTCTTATGGGCCGTGTAGCTCTTTTGAAGATGGTAGAGTTCCCTAGGTGGATCTATGTCCTCCGCCACCTCCCCCTCTGGTTTCTGAGGAAGGACCTACAGCTGTTGCGGAAACACATTGCACTGTTCCTTTGGAGAGGTAAGAGACCCCGCATAGCCTTTTCAGTGCTTCTGAGACCTAGGGAGGAGGGAGGACTTGGCCTACCCTCCTTGCGCCAGTACAATATGGTTTGTATGCTCCGACCTTTGGTTGATATGCTCGAGGCCACTGGTAATATTCTTCCCTTGGCTTTATTGGACGGACTCTCGGCGCCTTACCATCCGGTCTACCTTTTGCATGTGCCTGGTGGGTTTTTGCCAAAATTCTGGAAAGCTTCGGTGTATCTTAAAGCATTGCGACAGGCGTGGAAGGGCATTTGCCAGCTGAAAGGGATACATTGGAAGTGCACGGAGTGTCTTCCCTTAACGCGCAATAAGGACTTCGTCCCTGGCATGCAGAGTTCGGTCTCTGTTCAATGGAGGGATAGGGGTCTTCGATGTATTGGACATATGCTTATGCCCGATGGCAGCGAACTCGACTCTTTTCATTCGCTGGCAAGGCGATATCAGCTAGAACCCACCTCCTTCTTCTTTTATCTACAGGCGCGCCATTATGTGCGGGATCTCCAAAAGAGAGGGGGCTTACGGATTGGCACCGGTGCACTTTGGGAGTTTTTGGTGGCGTTGGAGGGAGGCCTCTCCACGCGGGCGGTCCGACAAGAGCTCTGGCCCGGGGGGGATGGGGAAGCCCTAGAGAAACTGGCACAACGCTGGGTGGCGGATGGGGTATCGCAGATGTCGGGGTCTGTGCTGATGGCGGCTTTCTCCGAAGTTGAACGTATATCCGAGTCGATCCGTCTACAAGAGCTGCAGTATAAATTTCTCTGGAGGGCGTATATTCCCAATGCTTGGGCGGCTAAGATGGGACTGGTCTCGTCCGACCTGTGCACACTCTGTGCGGAGGAGCGTGGGACATTTCTCCATCGCTTTTGGCACTGTTTGCAAATTCAACGGTTCTGGCAAGCTGTGGAGCGCCAGTTGATGAGATGGCGACCGGTAAACAACGCCTTCTCCTTACACTGGTGCTTATTTGGAATCCCTGAGGGGGAGGGGCGGCTGGGGCAATCAATCCGGCAACTATATGGAAAAGGTTTTATCATAGCGAAACTTTGTATCCTGCGCCACTGGATGGAGGCCCATCCCCCGGGGCTCCACGAGTGGGAGACTCACATGCGAGAACTGTATACTATGGAGATGAAAACCGCTAAGCTGTTAAGGCAGAAGCGACTAGAGGTGGTTACCCAGATTTGGGAGGGGGTTTTCCCTGGTTAAATGGGACCATTGCCTGGGGTGGGCACCCTAGGTGTCTGTCTGATTGCGTGCTGACCTACCCTTCGAATGTGGTATGTGTGGAGTTTTGCTTCTGAGTTGGTGGATTACTACCCCTAGGTGGTATGGGTATTGGCTGTAGTCGGGGGGAGGATGGGGGGTGGGGAGGGGGGGAGGGTGGGGGGTAGCGTTGATGAGGTGGGGGGACACCCTGTTATCTGACTGTTGATGTAGAGCTCTCCTCACCTCCCACTTGGTAAATTGCGCTATCAGCGATTTGTGGTCTTGGGTGTAGTGGGGATTATAGAGGCCTTCACTGGTGTGGGTTATTCTTACTGATGTTACTTCTGTTATATATGTTGATGGTACTTTCTCTATTGACAGCCTCCCTAGACCGGGCCTGGCACAGGGTGGGAGGACTGTGCCTGGGTAAAACAGGGAGGGGGTGATGACGAATTAAGTAAATGATAGGGACAAAAACTTATCTTTGCATGTATTTTGGGTATAGTATAGTAGTTTCCACCCCGAGTTGACGGGCACACGGTTATGTTATATTATATTGATAGTTGTACTATTGCTGACGGTTGTATTATTGGTGCCGTCTTACTGTGCAAGTATTTCTGTTTGCTGCCACTAATTGTCATAATAATAAAAACATTTTCATAAAAGTCTGGTATATAAACGTCCCCAACAGGAGAATGGCCATGCAGCACAGGGGTGTGGTGGAGGCATAAGACACATTTTACAAAGGACGTTCATGTGCAATCTGGGCTGTCCAAGCCAGCACATCTGAAAAGAAAAGCAGGTATATCCAAGTTCAGTCATGATTTCACAGACATGGACATCTACAGGGATATCTGCATAGCCGTCCCTGGAAAGGAATTTGAGGACAGGAATGTCTAATAGCCTAATGGTTAGAGTAGTGAGCTAGGGCCAGCGTTTAACTCCCATTGCTACTTTTTGTAATCTTGGGCAAGTCACTTAACATATTTTCTCTACATTCTCTCTATGTGTTAAGACCAAAACAAGCACTTTCCCAATGCCTATTCCTAAAAATGGATGCTCTGACTTATCTGAGATCAAGCAATGCAATGTGTGCCTTTGAGTCAGTCCTGACTCCTGGTGACCCAGAAGCACCTGGGTTTTCTTGGCAGTGTCACTGGAAGTAGATTTCCAGGCCTTTCTTCTGAGGCAATGGAGGGCTAAGTGATTTGCCCAAGGCCACAAGGAGTGCTAGTTGGAATTAAACCCTGGTTGCTTGGTTACCAAGCCAGTGTTCTAACCACTAGGCTACTCCTCCATTCCTCTGAGATCAAGCAGGGATGTGTAAATACATTTTATCATTCCCGACATGCCTCTGCCACACTTCATGCCTACTTGGATGTCTCTGCACCAAAGATGTTGTTAAATAAGGCAACCATACTTATACCTGCTCCTGACCATGAATAAGATGAAAAAGAGTGCTCATTTCATGAATATAAGCCTTCCGAGGGAAAAGCATAATGTGCTATTATTATTTCTTGCCCAAAAAAACCTGAACATAAATACACATTCCAAACATATTACTGACCAGAGAAGGCAGCAAGTGTCTGGGCTATGGAAAGGTACTAGAGAGAAAGATACTGAAGTGGGAAAGATAGGGAGATAGGGTAAAAGAGAGAAAGAGAGAGAGAGAGAGAGAGAGAGAGGAAGGAGAAAGACAGAGAGACAGACTGCTTGTGATACAATCAGGACTAGTGCAAGGCTATGAAGTACCCCAGGCAAACCTTTAACCCTCCCCCCTCCCGATCATTGCAATACCACCTCTCCCATCACAATCCTGTAAAAATACATTATTGGCCACTGAGGGTGGGGGGATATTCAGCATGATTAACATGGTTAGCAGACTTGCTAATCGTGGTCACTGGGATATTCAGTAGCGCTAACATGGTTAGTGCCACCTCTGAACACCCCAATGCTATCTGGCTAGCATCAGGGCATTCCATGGGGGTGGAGTAGAGGCCGGACCTGGCGATAATTGGGCAGCACTGATATTGAATTGCTATCCGATTAGTGCTAAGCTGTGAAAGTTAAGCACCTGAAAGGGTGGCCGTACTTTCAGCACAGAAGCTAACCGGGCAGTGTCTAAATATCGCCACTTTCCAGCCAACCTGGATATTGAATGCTCATGGCTGGATATGACCCTGACAAGGAATAGGCTTTAGTTCAGCAGCAGTACTAGCCGCTGCTGCTCAATATCGGGCCCCATACGTTTAATGATTTAGCTTTGCTTTTTATGTAAACATGTACCCACTCACTCTGCAGCTAAATAGATGTGCTGATGGCTCTGGATTTGTGGGGTTTGTTAGAATCTATTGTTTTGCTGTAACTGCTGTGGTTCTTTGCTGCCCCTCAGAAACTGCTTTCCTAGGTGATTGCCTAATTTGCCCAATGGTTGAGCCGGCCTTGGGTATAATAGTAAGAGAAAGGCTACAGGAGAAAAAAGGGGTACAAGTTAACTTTTTTAATAGTTACATTTCCTTTAATATAAGAAATGATTGTAACATTTTATAATACCAGCATGCATTGCTTTGGCTGGACATTAGGATGCTGGCTGCCATTTACCTCAGAAGCTAAGCCTGATTGTCAGGAAGACAAAGTACTGCTTTTACCATCCAGCTCACCTAGCCCCTTCTAGGACCCCCTCTTCTCCTTTTTTCTATTGCATTGATATTCTGCCTGCCACAGTTTTGACTCATCTATTCTGGTCAGAGTTCAAGACTATGCCTGGTAGTGAGCATTTTTCATTCTGCCCCTTACCCCCACTCCTTCAGTATCTGACTCTTGCTTATCACCCTTTCCCAGCATTTGTTTCCATGTCTTCTCCTCTCCCTAACATCACCTCTTTTTATTCTGCATCCTTCATCCTTTCCCAACATATCCTCTACTATATATTTTACCATCTCATTCCCTGCATCTTTACCTCTGACACTTAATTTTCTATCCCAAGTATCTGCCTA
The DNA here is from genome assembly GCA_033557465.1 of Ichthyophis bannanicus. Taxonomy (NCBI): domain Eukaryota; kingdom Metazoa; phylum Chordata; class Amphibia; order Gymnophiona; family Ichthyophiidae; genus Ichthyophis; species Ichthyophis bannanicus. The sequence continues at coordinate 388,295,513 of CM066038.1, read as the reverse complement.
CTGCTTTCCTTTTCCTCTCCTGATCCTACCACTGAAGAACATGCCCCCTCCCCACTGTTTTCCCCATGCATCGCTTGGCAATACAGAAAATGATAGAGCATGAGTTAGAACATGTTCAGAGGAGAGACATAGATAGGGAGGGGTAATGCCATTGCTGGCAAGGGCTTCAATTACTACTCCTGTTCATCCACTGGGATAAGGTCTGCACAACTACACATGCGTGTACCTCATAGGTAAAAATGGTGTTTGATCAGAGGTGTTATCACTTCCCTGTGTGACTCTCTTTCCTTAGTCTTTACTCCTCCCTTGTTAGACCTTGTAGTGTGCTGTGAATCCCATGTGAGCTGAATTCCAAGCCCTCACTATGCCTCACCTTGATAACTGCAACATCCTCTTACAGGGTCTGCCAAACTACATTCTCTGCCCTCTGCAACTGGCTCAGAACACCACTGCTTATATCATCAGCAATGCCACCCCATCCACCCTCATTACTTCTATCCTCCAATAGTTACATAGGCTACCTGTAAAAGCAAGGATGAAATATAAAATGATACTCACAACATTCAAAGTATCCATGGGTCGCTCCTCCATATACCTCCAGTCACTCCTACAGGAAACACCCGCTAACAGATCCAGGAAACCTTACCACCAAAATATGCTCATTGTACCCACCACTATCTCAAAAAGTAATAGAAACACTTCCAGTAGGGACTTCGTATACGCCCCGATCATGTGGAATTCCCTACTACCTGATTGGGGCACCTTAGCTGACCTCACGAACTTCAGGGGAAAATACAAAACCCTTTTGTTCCACAAATTTCTTGGAAATGAGGAGTACCCCCTCTAATCTATACCCCAACCCACCCTGTGACACAAGATTTTTCTTCTATCCATACTCCCATTAGCCTCCCCTATCCCTTCGCTCCCCTCCCGTAACTATTGCACATCAACACCCCTTCCAACCACCCTCCCCCAATTCCCCCTGCCATTCTAAGTACAAATCTGTAAATATTTAATTATATAAACTTGTTACATGGTTCATGCTAATGTTATGTTCAATATACATACTGTTCGGTTCAGTCACACCCATGTTCAATTGCTAGTTATCTGTAAACCACCTAGACTTTTAGATTAGGCGGTATAAAAAAAACACTTAAATAAATAAATAAATAAATAAAATAAGGCCAATTCATGACTGGACTGAAATATTTGGAGAACAGTGTCTCTGTGACAAAGTTTCCTGCCACATGGGCAGGATTATAGTGTGGTGGGACACTTGAGACAGGAACACTGTTGGATAACACTACTTGCTGGGTCAGGCATGGATTACAGGCCATGTGTTGGCATCTTCGGAACATAAAATGTTGCATAGGAGAGTATGTATCCTTTACAAATATCTTCCTAAATATAGACCTAAGCATATCGAATGAGCTCAAGAAAATGCTGACTATGCCCTTGCATCTCTATTTAAGATTTTTACAAACAGACAAGGGAGCAGGCACCTAGAAGATAGCAGATATAGAGCCCCGTTTACTAAAGGCCGTTTTCCAGTTAACTTATATTATAATGTGTGGCAACAGGCAGTCGGGAATACTAATGCATGAACTTGTCTGCCATCGCATGCTAAAACACATATTAATCAGAGATCATGGGATGGGATGGGGTGGGGAAAGAGCCGAGAGTAGGCATGGAAAGTACATTACTGCTAGCTCCAGGGCAATTTCCGTGTAGTCAGCAGCAATGCAGCCCTCTATGGGAGTCATTAAGCATTAGCTGTTGAAATATGCTGGTCACACCACCGACAGCTAATGTTGAGGCCTTGCAATTAACATGCATTTGGCACATTAATTACAAAGCCCGTAGTAAAATGGGCCCATAGTCTAAGTTTAAAGAGAAGAAACAAGGAAAAAACAGGTAATTGTTAGACATGTGCATTTTGAGTTTCTTTGAACATGCATTTGGGCGCCAACATTAAGTCTGCATGAAAATTGCTCATGCACATGCACATCTTATGAATATTCATGTCCATGATTGATTTGCACATTTGAAAAAAACTGTAGCAATTATGACAAATACAATAAAATCCCCTTTGGTTTGTTTTCATTTGAAACAAAGTATTTTTGGCCCTGCACACGCCTAGTAATTACAGAGTCAGTGTAATTTCAGTAAACAGAAAAGTTATTAAAATATTACTAAAGGAAAATATAATACTGCACCTTGCAACACGCCTGGTACATGATCCTACTACACACTATGGTTTTACAAGAGAAAGGAGACTTTCGTGCAATTTCATAACTGAAGACACAAAGTTAAGTAAGTCAGCAGCTGGGTGAGAAATGGAACACATAGTGGTGGCAAATGGGTTCAGTGGGATATGTCAGGACTTAGTACTGAGTATTTTTCAATATCTATTAGAAACATTGTGAAAAGATTTAAAGAAAAATAAAATGCCTCTGTGTGAATGAAACAAAAATCTGTAAAAAGGGTATAACAAATGAAAGATGACTGAAAAATCTAGATCAAGATGATGAAGGCTGTGCTTCAGTGCAAAAAAGTATAAAACTATTCATTTAAGGCCCTAAAAGCCATCAATGATTATCTTTCAGGAGGTAAACAACTGGCAACTTCTAAGGAGAACAGGAAATTAAGAGCAAAAAAGGTGCCGGTAAATGAGATGAATCTGTGAGGAAAACCATCAGTCTGTTCAGATTCATAAGAAGAGTATCACCAGAAGGGGCAAAGTAATATTTTCCTCGTATAGAACACTGGCAAGATACTCACTTAAAATACTGGGTTCACGTCTACTACCACTACATATCATTTCAAAAGCACTGCTAGTTATACAGAGTGTTGTATGAACACACATAAGAAAGGCAATTCTTTTCCAAAAAGCTAATAATCTAGTAAGGACAAAGAAAAGCAATACAGTCTATAGAACATTTATTATTAAAAAAAGTGGTTAAGATGTAGAAACAATCTCAAAAAGGTGTGTTTTTAGTCGGAATTTGAATCTGTCTAGAAAGGGAACATGATGTTCTGACAGGAAGTCTGTTACAAGCAAACAGTGGTGTAAGATTGAAAGAGTGGAGATGGGAGATAGCAATGGAGGAGGAGAAGGGTAAATGGAGGTCATGAGCAAGAATGTAGAGAAAGATTGAAGAGCTTCAGAGTGAATGAAGAAGTTGAACTTACTGCATGTGGACATAAATGGGGAGCCAATGTAATGAACTGAGCAGAGGGGTTACATGGTGGTAACAATGTTCTTAGAGCCAAACTTCTGTAAGGACATTGAGAAGATGGAGCAGATGCTTTGAATAGATTATCAACAGAGGTGATAGTAATCAAAAACATGACAGAATACAAGCATGCATAAGTCAGTTTCAGATGATGATGGAAAGCGCACATCATAGGAAGTAAGTAGTAGGTCACAGAAATAGTGAGAGGAGGCTAAGTTATAGAAAAGCATATGCCCCTCTACCTAGAACACTAGAGGATGCAAAAAGGAAGACAATAAAATTCCCTTGCACTGAGCAGAGGTACAGCTACATAGAATTGCCAGAATAATGTGGTATGCCAGGAAGCACAGAGAAACAAAGATGTGGAGGCCGATTCCATATGGTGGACACCTGGGCCACGGAGATGGCTAAAACATTGGCGGAGCCAAGATATACCTGATTCTGCAACCACGGGAACTAGACACACCCGAAATTGCAGAATTGGGCACCTAGACATCCCGGCGTGCATCGTATTCCGCTATGGGGGACGTCCCCTGGGCTGCCCTTCCACACCACACAGTGCTCCAGCTGACTTTCTGGACTTGGAGTAGCCCCAGCACACCACCGTCTGACCCTCAGTAGGGCCCCCAAGGCCTGTATTTTTCAGCAAGTGCTGTATTGCAGCGGTGTGATGGGGTAGGGGAGGCTGCAGCCTGCAAACAGGCATCTAACTCGGTGCCATGGAATGTACAGAAGCATGACTAGAATTGCTTTTGTAAGGACTGGCAGCTGGCCCCTCTCCCCACCACCCCCCGGTCCACCCTAGTATTTATTTATTTAACATTTTTTATATACCGCCTTTCATAATCTCAAGGCGGTTTACATAGAGCAAAGCTTTGTTTACATAGAATGTTTCAAAACTATATACAGGTTTACATCGAACGGCATCTTCCCCTCCTATCCCCATCCAGCAGTCTCTGCACAAACACTGTGTATGTGCAGGAAGTGCTGGTGACAGAATCAGCTTCGTAAGCTGAGTACGGGTTGAACATCCGGCTCATACGCCCAACCCCGCTATTCGCAGGACAGAATGCCGGCCAAAGGGAATAATTTTATTCTCACATACAATATCATTTTATAAAATTAGGTCATGACTAAAAGTAGTTGTGGGGCAAAATGGTATATATTTATAGAGTAGGCATGATCAGAGGAAGAGTTAGTATAGAGTATAGGCATAGTCACAATATATGTGCATATCTTATAAAATATACATGTATACATATAGAGTCATCACTTATGTTGCTGAAAGATGTTTGAGATGAATAGATTGTCGATTCTGCAGAATTCTATCAGTCTTTTTCCAGCTTTGTTTCTGTTGCCAAGCCCATATTTTACAATCACTGCATTCTTCTTTATTCCCAGCTTTTCCATTGCAGACTCCCATGGTTATCAGTATATCCTGTTTACATATTCTGTTGATCTCAGCTTGTACTTGTTCATTGAACTCATCAGCTTCATCCTCTTCGGCATATGTTGTTGGAGCATATTCCAGAATAATAATTATATTGATGAGTATTCCTCATAGATGAATAGAACTTAAGCCTTCACTAACCATATCGTTTTCCATTACAGTGCTTGAAAATTTTTCTTAATTATAAACGCAACACCAGTTCTCCATTGTCTTTCCATTTCTGGCATAGTATACCAAATGATCATCAGATACCAACTTCCTGATGCTAGTTCATTTTAGTTCTCTGGAACTCAACAGATGAACAGATGTTCCATTTCATTCTTGACCACCTCCAGCTTCCTTTGGTTCATGCCATGGGAAGCTGGAGGTGGTAAATATTAAAAAAAAAATCAACATGACTACATTTGTGGAAGTCAAAAATACATACGCTAGAGGAGAGGAGGAACAGGGGATATAAAATACAGAACTTTAAATATTTAAAGAGTATTAATGAACAAACAAACCTTTTTCAAAGATCGGGAAGCTGTAAAACTAGAGGACATAACATGAAGCTGCAAAGGGGTAAACTGAAAGGCAACGTCAGGAAATACTTTTTCACTGAAAGAGTGGTGGATGCTTTCATTGCCCTCCCAATGGAAGTGGTGGGGGCAAATAAAGTGACAGAATTCAAAATAGCACAGGACAGACAAATCAACAAGATAAAATCAAAATAAGCTTAACTATCTCTTATATCTCAACAAATAGGGGAGACCTGCACGGAGCAGTGGGTACACCCCTAAATAAAGGCATAGGGAGGGATGACCTGCATGGAGTGTCAGGTGCACCTACCCTTGCCATCTTGCTGGGCAGACTAGATGGACCAAGCTGGTCTTTTTCTGCTGTCATATACATACATATATATATATATATATATAGTGATAAGGAAGCTTATCAGGGCCCAGGAAACAAGGATAAAGAGGGGGAATTTACCCTTATTAAAGGACCTGTATTGCAAGGTCAGAGATACAAAACCACAGCTATACCTAGAAACCAGATTGTGCCAGGCTACAATAGTTTGCAGAGTGTCCCTAGTGGTGAGAAGGAGGGGGAAAGCAAGCTCAAAGTAAGGAGCCCTTACGTCACTGACTTTCCCAATTACTCAGCTGCCAAGAGCCATACTGATTTGCAACACCTGAAAGGAGAAAGGGCAGGGTTAGAGCCTGGGAGGTTTAAAACTAGGACAGAATATTCAGGGGAGGAGAGGAGAAGGAGTAGGAATGCCTACTGGAAGAAAAATGGAGCTGAAGCCCTGAGAACCAAGAGCCCGTGTTGGAGGACAAGACAGATACATGCTGGCCAGAATATGAGGGAGGAACAACTGACCCAAGCCTTGACCCAGGTATGATTTTTGGAAGTCTGTCTGATTGGGAGCATTATAGATTTGCTGGAGACAGCGCTTGCCCTGATGGGAGGCAGTCACCTAAGCCCTCTGAGCCAGAAGTAGAACCCATGCAGCTAGGAGAACAGGAATTAGTTCTGGAAGAGGATGATTCTTACATGGACTGCTCTTTATGCCAAACTGCTAAGCACAAAGAAGTCCTGAGAGGAAATACATCATAAGGGAACCTTCCAGAGTCCAGTATCCTAGAGAGCCTCTGTTGAAGTGAAAAGGTTCTATGAAAAGGAAAATACTTGTGCTGAGAATGTGTGCTCCTGTTTAATTGTTTGCTCATTAACCAGCTGAAGTCAGTGCAGTGCAGAGCTTATGCCGTACTCACAGTGAATTTAAGAAGCTCTTTTGGAAGAGAAAAGAGAGCTATTTTATCTGAAGCTGATATCTTTGGTTTTGTTTTGAACAGCACTGCTGTGGACGTTCACTAGCAGTGGCTGTGGAAAAGACTTTCTGCTTTGCATTGAAGGACATTACAAGCTGTTTGTGTTTAAGTTCAGTGATATCCTGTTGTACTAAATATAATCCTGGAGAAGAAATCCAATAGGTGACAATTTTTGAACCTTATTTGCGTTTACCTCATAAATAAATTCTGTTAATGCCTTAACTCTCGACCCAACTACAAAAGAGTGTTTTCTGCCTAAAAGTCAAGAGTAACCTGACTGGACTACCTTTCCCAGGGTGCACTTCAAAGTCAGTCAGTCAGGTACATTGCTGAAGTGGTGGAGTCTACTATAACAAGCATGCCCCTCCACACTGCTGTAAGGGGCTATGGGCGTGACAATATATATATTGTCACCCAGCAGACCGGCTTGAAAGAAGGAAAAATATTTTAAATGTAGAAAAAAGTGCACATAAGCCGCAATATCTGGAGGAACCAGGTAGAGGGAGCCAGAGAGACTCCAGAGCCACTATAGAACCACGCCCTATTGAGCATGATGTAATCCCAGCTAGCTTCCAATCCAGGTGCACAGAGGAACTTCTTAAGGAGGCCGTGGAAGACAGGAAGCAGAGCAGTGGTGGCAGGAGCAAGGAGAGCAGTGGTGGCAGGAGCAAGGAGAGCAGTGGTGGCAGCAAAGAGAGCAGTGGTGGCAGGAGCAAGGAGAGCAGTGGTGGCAGCAAAGAGAGCAGTGGTGGCAGAAAAGAGAGCCGTGGCAGGAGCAAAGGGAGCAGAGGAAGCAGCAGCAGATGGAAAGGCAGCTCTGAAGATAAGTGGAGTGACGGCTGGAGAGGAAATAGCCAGAATAAATGCAGCAGGACTGGGTACAGCTGGAAGCAAGGCAAGTCTGAGGGAAGATTGGAAAGCAAACCTGAGTATCCCCTTGCCAAAGGATCACCTAAAGGGAAAGGTGGTGGTCTGATACCTAAGGAGGAACTGGAGGAGGTTTCAGCTCCTAGAAAGGAAAAAGCTGTTTGTCCAAAGCAGTCAAAGCATTACTACAGTGGCTGTCCAGACTCCCCAGGGCCACAGCAGGAAGCTCTAAGACACGCTCAACAGGCCAGCCAAAGGAGGGACTGGTATAGGCCTCAACCCCCGCTGGAATCCAAGAGGCCAAGCTCTGAAGGTAAAGCTTTTATTGAATCCAGATATAGAAAAAGCCTCTGTGATAAGACGGGCCTGGATAATAGATGTTTTTATAGAACTGCCACAAAAGCTCCCAGAAGAGAAAACTCTTCTCCATGTAGAGTAGCACGAAGCCAACACCCAAAGAATACTCTAGAACATTGGGCTGTACTAGAGAAGATATACGGAGAGCCTGAGTATAGGGTATCAGAACCCAGGGACTCAGAGTCCGAGGTGTCTAGCTACAAGCAGATGCAAGTGGACCTGGCCAGTGAGGCTTCAGATTATGAAATGGATTGCACGTATTGTACAAGTGGAAGCCTAGAGTCTGTGCCAGATGTATATGCTGCATGAATTATTACTTGGAATATTGTGTAATTGAAGCCCAGCACTACTGTGAAGATAACAGTGTGTCTTGAAGTTTTTGGTTACTTTTCTTACCTGAATGAAGGACTCTTTTGCGTTGTTGTTAACCAACCCTTTGACCTTAGCATAATGGGAAATAAACGCCTTTAATTTCCCTACCACTCGTGCATGTTTCTTTGAAGATTAGGACCAGGAAACAAATAAGGCCCAAAAGTAAAGTAGGCCGCAGGATTACTGGCCAATCTTCTCCCCATAATTTTTATGCGCGAGTGCTGCTTATACGCCAGGGCGGTGCTCGCGACAATAAATATATATATATAAATTAATATGTTACCATATTACTATGGAAAAGCTCTTTAACATCAACAAAGACAAAACCTGGAGATGACTGTGATGTAGGTCACCAGCTGCTAGTATACAAACTCAAGCTAAATCTGAAAAACAGTAAGGCACTCATGAATGTAGCTAAATATGATTTTGAAAATATATCACTGGAATTTAAAGACTGCCTGTGAAATCAATTCACCGTTTTGGATACAAATGACAGAACATCAGAAAAGCTATGCGATGTCATCAAGAAGTCTGTGCTCAAAGAAAGTGAAAAATCTCTGCAGAAGGTGAAAAAACAAAATAGCCTAATTTGATAACTGAAGAACCTTTGAAAATTGCTCAGAAACATAGAAAAGCTAAAGCCAGAGGAGAAGGAGACATGGAGTTCCTTTTAATAATTCTTATTGTGAGCTATTTGCCGCATGACCCTTTCTGTTTCTATGAGCTGAGTGGCAGATAGCTCATGCTAATTGTTAGTAAAAAGGGCCCATAATCCCACAACTGAACAGAAATACCAGATTGGCTTTCCTAAACTATGAGTTAAAGAGAGAATTAAGCAGATAAGATCAAGAAAAGGTACAAAGAATACACAGAGTCATAAGAACATAAGATATGCCATACTGGGTCAGACCAAGGTCCATAAAGCCCAATATCCTGTTTCCAACAGTGGCCAATCTAGGTCATACGTACCTAGCGGTTTCCCCAAAAGAAACAGGTTCCACAATGCTTGTATTGGGTCAAACATTGATATCCTGGCTCCCTTTTAATAATAGTTTATGGCCCTTTCTTCCAGGAATTTGTCCAAACCTTTTATAAACCCAGCTACACTAACAGCCTCTACTACATTCTCCGGTAACAAATTCCAGAGTTTGATTATACGTTGAGTGAAAAAATATTTTCTCTTATTTGTCTTAAATAGTTTACCCTGTAGCTTCATTGCATGTCCCCTAGTCTTTTTATATTCTGATAAAGTAAACAATCGATCTACGTTTACCTGTTCCACTCCATTCATTAATTTATAGACCGCTATCATATCTTCCCTCAGCCGTCTCTTTTCCAGGTTGAAGAGCCCTAACCTTTTAGCCTCTCTTCATAGGAGTAGCCTTCCATCCCCTTTACAATTCTGGTGGCTCTTTTCTGTACCTTTTCTAATAACACTATATCCTTTTTAAGATACGGCGACCAGAATTGCACACAATATTCAAGGTGCGGTCGCACCATGGAACGATACAGAGGCATTATAATATCCTTTGTTTTATTTTCCATTCCTTTCCTTATGATACCTAGCATTCTATTTGCTCTCTTGTCCACCACTGCACACTGGGCGGAGGGTTTTAACATGTTATCCACGATGACGCCTAAATCTTTTTCCTGGGTGGTGGTTCCCAATGTGGAACCTTGCATCGTGTAACCATAGTTTGGGTTGTTCTTCCCTAGGTACATAACTTTGCACTTGTCCACATTAAATTTTAACTGCCATTTGGATGTCCAGTCTTCCAATTTATCAAGATCCTCTTGCAATTTTCCACAATCCTCTTGGGTTTTAACAACTTTAAATAGTTTTGTGTCATCTGCAAATTTGATAACCTCACTTGTTATTCCCTTTTCTAGGTCATTTATGAATATGTCAAAAAGCAGTGGACCCAGCACAGATCCCTGGGGTACTCCACTGTTCACCTTTTTTCATTGGGAAAATTGGCCATTTAGCCCTACCCTCTGCTTTCTATCTTTTAACCAATTCCTGATCCACAATAGTACACTGCCTCCTACTGATCCACAATAGTACACTGCCTCCTATCCCATGACTTTTTAGTTTTGCAAAAAGTCTCTGATGAGGGACCTTGTCAAACGCTTTCTGAAAGTCCAGATACACTATATCAACCAACTCACCTTTGTCTACCTGTTTATTCACACCTTCAAAAAACATAACAGATTAGTAAGACAAGATCTTCCTTGTCTAAAGCCATGTTGGCTGTCTCCCATTAGGCCATGACTATCTACATGCTGAGTAATTGTGTTCTTTATGATAGTTTCTACCATTTTAACCGGTACTGACATGAGGCTGTAGTTTCCTGGATAACCCCTGGAGCCCTTTTTAAAAATTGGCGTTACATTGGCCATGCTCCAATCTTCAGGTATTGCAGATGATTTTAATGATAGTACACAGATTACTAATAGCAGGTCTGCAATCTCATGTTTCAGTTCTTTCAACACCCTTGGATGTATACTATCCGGTCCAGGTGATTTGCTACTCTTCAGTTTATCAAATAGTTGTAATTCATCTTCCCGGTGTAGCGATATTTCTTTCAATTCTTCTGCAGTATCACCTTTAAATACCACTTCAGTCATGGGTAACATCCCTACATCTTCCTCAGTAAAGACTGAAGCAAAGAATTCATTCAGTCTCTTCACTATAGCCTTGTCCCCTCTTACTGCCCCTTTTACCCCTCTATCATCTAATGGTGCAACTGATTCTCTCACAGGTTTTTTGCTATGAATGTACTTGAAAAAGTCTTTATTACGCATTTTTGCTTCCACAGCAAGTTTCTTCTCAAATTCTCTCTTTGCCTGCCTTATCAATGCCTTGCATTTAACTTGCCAGTGCTTGTGCTGTTTCCAGTTTTCGTCATTTGGCTCTTTTTTTCCATTTCCTGAAAGATGCTTTTTTGGCAACAACAGCCTCTCTGACCTCACCTTTAAACCATGCTGGCAGTTTGTTTGGACTTCCACTTTTCTTAAAGCGTGGAATAGAATTGGTCTGGTCTTCCAAGATAGTATTTTTCAACAACACCCAAGCTTGATGTAAGTTTTTAACCTTTGCAACTGCTCCTTTTAGTTTGTTCTTATGTTCTTATGTTATGTTCTTATATACAAGCAGAGCTCAGGAAAATATAAGGAATAGGAATCATCATAGCTGATATGAGGTGGATCCTTGAAAAAGACAAAAGAATATCAAAAGAATATCTGTATATGTTTCATTGGCTACAGCAAGGCCTTTGATTGCATAGAAACATGAAAAACTGGACCACGTTAAGAAGAATGGGTATATTTGTTGATATGCGTACTTAAATACATGCATACATCCAAGTAATTTTAGAGAAACTCTTTTTCTGTGTGCATAAAATGTAATATATTGAAAAGTCTTTCTAAAATGACTTCCATGGTGTCACCAGCAATGTCTCTAAATCAGACCGTCAAATCCAACTATTCATACTCAAGAAGAGTATGATCAATTCAAAACACATCTACAAACATGCACATGTTGAAGAGAGAAAAAAGGTTGATGAATACACTATTAACATATGTTTGTTAAGACAGTACAAAATGGCACAAAAGGCAAAACAGGAAGGTAGTTCTGCTGCAAACTTGGGTCTGTACATACAATATTTCAAGAGACTGATAAATATTTCAATAAACGAAACATAATGATCCAGAAGTTTATTACAACAGAAATATCAGTGCAGTTTAATTGCCCAGGATTATTATGTTATTAGAGATCAACTGTCATTGATTAACAGTGGTTATGTTAATACAACTAACATGTTAAAGAACTGCTGCAATCAATATAAAATGACACAAAACTGCTGTGTATCCACACGGGCCGATTTCACCAGCAACACTAAGCAAACCAATCCATGAGCCAAAAATATTGTTGCTGGCAGGCATATGCAGGAAGGAGATGACTAACTAAACATATTAATTATGGAATTCAAGATACAAATAGTGGTGCAGTAAAAATTCAAGATCCTAAATTATTCTGGGCATGAAAGGTACAAATTCACACTTTAAAAAAAAGCCTGCAGAGCTTTGGAAACATGTGGAGTTTGTAATTGAACACCTGTTTTTAGAAAAAAATAAACCAAGCAGGGGCTAAAGGCAAAACAAGATTCTCTGAACTGGTATGCAACTTAAAATTTTAAAACATGTGTAAAATGCACTATAAAAGTGAAAAAGTGGATAAAAAGTTAAATAAGACCTGGCTTGCAGTTGAATATTAAGGAGATAGGGCCTGATATTCAACAGGGCGTTGAGGCCAGCCATATCCGCAGAAAGTTACCCATTCAAGGAAAGTGCTTGAATCATGAGTCATACACTACCAAAACGGGCAAGCGATCAAAATGGAGCACAAACTTAGCACAGTGGCAGGATCCCATGGTGGCATATACGGGTATGTGCAGGGAACGTAACCCGGGCACTGTGCCCAAGGTACAGGCAATACCCATGTATGTGACCACAGCAACAGCCAGAGAAGCAGGATGGCATATGTATTCAGGAACACGTGTATTCTTCTCAAATTCTCTCTTTGCCTGCCTTATCAATGCCTTGCATGGGCAGTGTCCAGCATACCTGTGCATACCTGTGCATTGCCCATCTGGCATACCCATGCATAGACGACACCATCATGCAGGCTCCAAGGGCCGCCTGTGCAGGAGCCTCCTGTAGCTGAGTGGATAGACACTAGCAGCATGGCGACAAGGAGAAGTGCAAACTTCAGCCCTGATGAAAGCAAGTGCCTATCTGCTCCGTGCTGCAGCATAAGAGGATCCTCTAACCCAGGGGGGGCCATTGTCAAATCCTGCGGCTGGCAACAGCCATAAGGAGGGGCATCCAACTCTGGCTGTGCAGGTAAAGAGGCCCCAATAGGCAGGGGGAGGGGGCTGAGCACCATGCTAGGCAGACACACCTTGAAAAGCACAGCTGTGTGTCTGCACAGGGAGTCAATACTGTGATGCCAAGCCATATGTTGATGTTTTTTCCAATGTGGGCCTATCAGGTGGTGGTAGGAAGATGGGCCATGCATTGGTACAGGTTCCAGCCCCAATTGCCCACAGCAGGGGGCACACCCACACACAGCAGGTGGTGAGGGTGCTGCACCTCTTGGTGGTGGTTGGTGGCAATGCCACAGGGCATGCACAGCAATGGTAATGCCTGATGCAGGGGGAGCTGTGGTTGGTCTGGCACTGCAGGGGACTCTGTAAGCCAATGTGGATGCCCTAGAAACCTGCCCCACCCACCAGCCCCTGTGCCCTGGTGCAGGGGTCTGGGGGGACAACTGGCTGAAACCACATGTGTTGCCTGTCTGTCCCTGCAAGCGGCTCTGCCACTGCAGCCTGCCACCCATGGGTATGCCCCTGCTCCCAGGATGGGCATGTCACTAGACTGTGGCAGGATACAGGTATGCATAACAGTCAATACGGTAGTGGTCAACTGAGCTCATGTGTGTCCCCCCATCTCTCCCACAGGGAATATGGTGTGTATTGCACCCTTGAGGCCCTCAAGTGCCACTTCTGAACACTGTGCCGGAGGAGACCTAACCAGCTGCAGCAGATCAAGGAGTGGCTGGCAGCCAAGGAAGGTCAGTGAGGTGCACAGTGGCACTCAACAAATGCAGGGGATGGCAGCCATAGCTGCCACACTGGTGCAGGCAGACCACCTGGTTGTGGACTCTCTATATGCAATGATGGGAATGTGCTGTGGGCAACTGTGCCATCCCCCAGTGCTACCATCCCATATGTGTACCATCTGGCACACAAGATGTGCAGGTGTGCACACACCTGGCTGGGGCATGGCACGGAAGGGCAGTACAGGGGCAAACACCCCAGCAGTGGTCCCAGGGGCATGTTGTGCACTTGCCCATGTTGTCACCTGCGCATGCCCATTCCCTGGGAGGACTGGAAGGACACAGCTGGGCATATGAGGGGGAGAACAGAGCTGGCTGGAGGTGGGCAAAGGGGAGGGCATGCAGTATGCACTGTAGGGGAGGCAGGCCCCTGTGGGCTGAATGTGGGTTGAGTGATGCATGCATGGGCCCCCCAGGAGTGTGTCAGTCCCACCCCAGGGCCATGCCTGTGCGGACCAGTAGCCCCCCTCCTCCCTTCCCACAGCTGGCTCCAGGGAGGTCCAGGACACCGCTGGCCCACCTCACTATCCACCCAGGAACAGCAGTGCAGTTCCACTGGACCAGAGCAGCAGCAGTACCACCAGTGATTATGGGGATGAGGAGGAGGAGGCATTGTCCAGTGACACTGCAGCCCAGGACACCTCATCAGAGGAAGAGGACAGTAAGGGGGCCATGGCACAGTGGCCAGACAGGGAGGTGGAGGAGGAGAGATCTGAAGGCAAGTGACAGGGTGGGGTGGATGAGGAGTCGGGGGGGGGGGGGAGCAGATGGCCAGATGCAAGGCAGGGAGGATGAGGAATCAGAGAAGAAGGGATGGGAGGGGCAGGCGCAGGGTGTTGAGGATGTGGAGTCAGAAGGGGGGGGGGATCTGAGAACCAGGGGCAGGCCAGGGAGAAAGAGGAGACAGAGGAGGAGGTTACAAAGGGGTAGCAGGGGGGAATGCAGGAACCACCTATCAAGTACCCAAGGTATGGCAGAGTGGCACAGGGCATCACCAGCAGGCAACCAGTGGGGAGCCCAGAGATGGAGCTGCACCCCCCGGCTTTACCCCAATGGCTGTACCCTGGCTGTACCCCACAGCCATGCCTACCCACAACCCTACCAAGAGCCATGTGCCCACTGCATGGTTCAGTACAGGCCAAGTGCAATGCAGCAGGAGTGCAGTCCACCTCCCACAGCTGGGAGCCCCCAGATCCACCCCAGAACCCATGGGTACACTCCGGCCATGCCATACCCGGTCATTCTGTACCACCACTCCCTTGTCCATTGACTGATTAGGTTCTGGCTGCCCTGCGGCGGAGGTGCATCTCCTCAGGGAGGAGGTGCAGACTGCAGCACAGACCATCACCATGCACCTGGATGCCATCACTGCAGCAGTGACAGGGCACAAGCAGGGACCTCCTGCACCATAGGCAGTCACCTAGGAGGGTATGCCCTGCGCTGGTTTGTGATTATACAGGTGCACATTGCCTGCCACTGCTGACAGTGTTGTAAATACGTTAGCACATTTGCTAAATAAAATAGATCATGTTTGCAAACACCGTGTCATCCATTTTGTGGGGTAGGGTGTCAAGTTTGCATGAGTGGTGCAGGGGACCAGGGGAGGGGGTCCTGGGTTCTATGGGCATGGGGTATGGGCACACCCATTCTGCGCAGGTATGGCAGAGGGCCACTACCCGTGCAGAGGTTGCAGACAGAGCCCTGCATCAGTAGTACCTCTGGATGCGACCATCTGCTTGGGTAGCACCCTCTGCCTTACACGTGCAACAAAACTGTGGTAGCACAGTTGCAGCCCAGCAGCGCTGCACATGCAGGATGCACCCTGAACCGCGAAAGCACATCAATGGGGAGGTGCTCGCCATGGCTGACATGCATGCTTACTGTGTGATGTGACCTACCCAGTTATTGCAGTCTGGGCGTCCCTGCACACCTATGTTGCCATCGCTCAGTGCTGTGTAGCTATGGCGTCCTACACTGGTACCTACACGGGGCCTACACGGGTACCTTATATGCCTCTGGATGTGGCATGGCTTCACTGTGCGCTCTACCTATGTAAGCATAAGAGAATCTATATGGGTAGGTGAATGCTGCCTTTTAGTGCGTTGCTGCTACACAATGGCTGACAAGGCACTGGTGGCAGCAAAATGCATGAGAAAGGCTAATTTCACCCTGTCTGAGAGAGCTATGGCCCTGGGACTAATCCTGCAGCAGAAAACCACCCTCTTTACGGCTGAGGATGCCTGCACCCAGCAGGCAGCATGGCATGACAATGTCAACAGGGGACTGTTGATAAAACCCTTGGGAGAAGGATAGGTAGCATTCCATAAACCTCACCGCACAGCCCCATATTAATCTGACAAACTATGCCAAAAGGGTACAAAGATAAGAAAGGGACTGTGGCATCAATGGGAATTATTCTTCCCTCTCCTGAACTTAGAAACATGCTGTCAGAAAAAGACCATTTGGCTTGTCTAGTCTGCCCTTCCATATCAACTACAATAGTCCCCTTTTTACCTTGAGAGATCCTCTGTATTTGTCACATACGTTTTTGAATTCAGATACTGTCTCGCCTCTACCACCTCCACTGGGAGACTATTCTATGTATCTACCACTCTTTCCATAAAGAAATATTTCCACATATTACTCCTTAGTCTATCCCCTTTCATCCTCATCCTATGTCCCCTCATAGCAGAACTTGCTTTCAATTGAAAGAGACTCTCCTCCTATGCATTTATACCATGGAGATATTTAAACATCTCTATCATATCTCCTCTATCCCGCTTTTCCTCTAAATTATACATAATACGATCTTTAAGTCTTTCCTTATATGCTTTATAATGAAAACCACTAACCATTTTAGTAGCCATACTTTAAGATTGTCAGACATAATCACACTCAGGTCTCGCTTTTCTTTTGTGGACAGAAGAACTTCACTCCATACACTGTACCGCTCCTTTGAATTTTTGCAGCCCAAATGCCTGACCCTGCATTTTTTAGCATTAAATCACAGCTACCAAATTCTTGACTATTCTTCAAGCTTAGCTAGATCCCTCCTCATGTTATCTACTCCTTCCTGGGTGTTTACTCTATTTTGGTATCATCTGCAAACAGACAAACCTTACCCAACAATCCTTCTGCAATATCACTAACAAAGATACTAAAAATAATCCGACCATCAACAGATCCCTACGGCACACCACTTGTAACCTCCTTCTCCTAAGGGTGAGGAGGCACATTAGGTGCCACCACACAATGGTAACTGTTGGGGGCATGATCAGCATGTGTCCAACAGTTACTGTGCAGGCAAACCCCTTAGCATGCATTCCAACCATTAGCAATTACTGCAGGTGCATCTAATGCCACCTATAGAGATGTTGGCAGGCGAACTTGCACTAGCTGCACATTGTTGATTAGTGCACATTACTGATACCTACACTAACCGCAATTTGCAGTCAATACCATTCATTGCCCCAACCCAACCCCATCATCTGATGTGCAGTTAACACACATTTCTACGTGTGGTAATTGCTCTGCCTGTGTGGTAAGAATTACTGCAGGTCTATGGAAGTAGTTAGCATGCTTTGAAGCACACATTAACCATACAACACACTTTAGTACAGGAGACCCAAAGCTTTTACCTGAGAGAATGGAAGGCTAGACGACTTGTCCAAGACTACAAGGAGTGTCAGTCAAATTTGAACCTTGGCTTCATTGCTTCTTAGCTTGCTGCCCTAACCACTAGGCTACCTATCCACTTCACTGCCATGAATGGCTTAGGATGAACCACAGATAGAATTTGCATGAATAGGAAACCGGAAATCTAAATGTCAGATGATATTTCATGTAGACAACTGTAAAGTGTTTCATGTAGGCAAAATAATAGTATAATAGGGACACAATTTTTGGTTCCATGAGGATTCACCACCACCTAGAAAAAGAATCTTGGATTACTGCTGACAATGAATTGACATCCTCAACTCAATGTGTGGCAGAATTTAAGAATATAAACAGGAATTATTTGGAAAGGAATGGAGAAGAAAATTAAACAGTAAATCCCTTTATATCAATTCATAATGTGACTGCACCTTGAATACTGTATACAGATCTGGTCACCCTATCTCAAAAAAAGATATAGCAGAACCAAAAAAGTTATAGAAAAGGGTAAACAAAATGACAGGGAGATAGAATAGATCCAAAATGAAGAAAGGCTAAATGCATTAGGATTATTTAGCTTGGAGAAGAGACAACTCAGAAAAATATGACAGAAACTAATACAATCATGAGTAGAGTAGAATGACCATTTCCAGTCCTATTCCACCTCCTCATCAGCCCATTTCCAGTACTAGCCCCCTATATGCTCCTTTCTAATTCCATTCCAGCCCCCCATCAGCCCATTTCCACTCCAAGCTCCCCCATCAGCCAACTTCCAATCCTACCCCATCAGTCCATTTCCAGACCTATTTCAGCTCCCAGCAGCCCACTTCCAGTCCTATACCAGTCCCCATCAGCCCATTTCCAGTCCTATTCCCCCATCAGCCATTTCCAGTCCTATTCCAGCCCATCACCCATTTGCAGTCAAAGCTCCCCCATCAGCCCATTTCCAGTCCTATTCCAGCTCCTCATCAGCCCATTTCCAGTCCTAGTCCCCCATATGCTCCTTTCCAGTTCCATTCCAGTCCCCCATCAGCACATTTCCACTCCAAGCTCCTCCATCAGCCAATTTCCAATCCTAGCCCCCGCATCAGCCCATTTCCAGTCCTAGCTCCCCCAATCACAGCCCATTTCCAGTCCAGGTTTCCCCCCCATCACAGCCCATTTCCAGTCCTAGCCCCCCCACCATCACAGCCCATTTCCAGTCCAAGTTTCCCCTCCACAATCACCGCCCACTTGCAGTCCTAGCCCCCCCCCCCCCACCACCATCACAGCCCATTTCCAGTCCAGGTTACCCCCCCCCCCATCACAGCCCATCCAGTCCTAGTCCCCCCCCTCCAAAGGTATCACTCGACTGCATGGAGCTTACCTGTCCCCCGAACACTAATGGGCCCCACTAGTGCTGCAATAGGGCCCCCCAATCTAAGAAAATTGTTGGCACCATGGATATACAGATCCACAGCACTGACAATATGAAAAAAGTGCCTTCCTCCCCCTTCAACACTGATTGCCCCTAGACAGTTCCCAGTCCCCATCAGGATTTGTCCGGGGAGATAAGTGCACCCCCAACAAAGTATAACACCCTGGCTAGCTAGTCGGGCCCCTTCCCTCCCCTCCCTCCTCCCATTAAAAGCTCTAAATCTCAGCTAATAAGTCAGCCTAATGGGGATCCACTGGGCCCCCCCCCACCCTTCCTTGGCCATACCTGTTAATCTGTGGCGGTCTAGTGCTCACTGGGGCAGGAGTTGCCCTCCCCGCCCCTGCCCCTGCCCCTGTCCCTGCCCCCATCATCATCAACCCGGAACAACACGGCCATGATCATACAGTACTGTCCCCTAGCATCCTAATGCTAGAGGGCAGCACTGAGAAATCGTGGCCACATTTGTCAGCCCAATGAGGAGGGCAGCATGTTGACCTTTAGTAAACTTCACCTTATGGGCCATTTTACTAAAAGTTAATGTGCATTAAGTGCTATTGCGCCCATAGAAATAAAGGGCTGTGGGAACTTAACACACGTTAACTTAATTAACGCGTGTTAAAACCTTCAGTAAAAAGGCCTGTTATTGTGAGTAATTTTATGAACCATTTTCATGCATAAAATAGCGTTTGAATGAGTAAATGGGCTCTTATAAAATTAGATCATGCCGAAAAGTATGCCTAGTGCAAGCTGACACATTTTTGTACAGTATGAATGCACAGGGGCATAGATAAGATGGATCATGGGTGGAGTAATGATGTATATATGTATTTTATCATTGTAGCTGCAATGTCCATGCCTTGAATGTAGGCGCCATTGTTGCGGGATTTGTGCTCATATTTTATAAAGTCCAGAACCTATGTTTCTGTACTATTGGTGCTTTTCTGCCAACTTAGCCTAAGCATCATTATGGGTAATTGCATGGGGAGGTAGGCTTTCTGAATACTTTTGTAAGCATATAAGCAATTATATAAGCATCTATTTATGGGCCTATTTCTGTACAAATAAAAAAAAAGTTTTTAAAATCACCCACCAAATAGGAGAAAACCATTATAAATAGGCCCTAAAGTAATTTAAATGTGCTGGAAGCAATAATGAATTCTGACTTGACCCTTCAGTTCCAAGTCTGTTATTTTCTCATATGTATCAAAGCTCATTATTATGCATCATGTTTCCTCGCATTAACTTTCCAATTATGCTCATTTAATCATACAGTGGCAGACAGAATTTTCTACTAGCTCTAATCTTAGAGAGGCTAATGATACCTGAATATTTTTAAATATTTTATTGCTGACATTGAATTATTTAGTACTTTGTCAATATGCTCTGAAGGTTATCAAGTTAATATACTATAAATTACAAAAAATATTCAAAAACTGAATGGATTATGAACTTGATTCTGTAAGATCATGGAATTACTACAGAATGACATCACATCTAATCTATCATCTAAAAGCATGGGGCCTGATATTCGAAGGACATTTACACGTTTGCATCCTAGTAAACTGTGTAAATGCCTTAGATGGGGATATTCAATGGCATATGAACAGTCAGTGCCATTGAATATCCCCATCTATGTCCCCTACGTGCCCTGATGCTATCTGGTTAGCATTGGGGCGTGTTGGGGGCATTCCAGGGTGGAGCGGAGGTGGGGAATGGCGCTAACCGGGCAGCAGTGATATTGCATGCTGCCCGGTTAGCGATCGGCACCTTAAAGATAGGCAAGAAAAATCCTCACCTATCTTCAAGGCGCTGACTGCTTACCGAGCAGCAGCCAATATCATCGCTGCCCAATTAACCTCGGCGGCTTCCTGTCCGTGCAGTGATCACCGGATATTCAATGCTGTTGCCGCGGCATTGAATATCTGGTTTAGAGATCGGCGGGGAAAGCTATGCACCAACGAGGCACATAGCCCTTCCAAAATCTGGACAACTGAAAATCATGCCCATGTTGCCTAAGAATATGAGAATATGGGCATAAGAATCTACTTTTCCACCAAAGAAAATAACAGGTCAATATTTAGACGAGGCAGTCAGCATTTTTTTTAAACCTCAGATGCTGGGACTACACTCACAATATTCTGTGTTGGTCATGATAATGTCCAGTGCTGAATATCCAGATTTTACGGTCATTGCCATCTCTATCCATATAGCAGCGACATTCAGCTTCACTACGGAGATCATTCCAGAACACGAATAAGGGGTTTATATGTGCAGCGGGGATGTTTATGTGCTGAAAATGTCCCTGACTGTATTCTGAAATTCTGCTGTCATGCACATACATGACTTTAGCATGGGGATCTCAGAATTTGGCCAGAAGGGGTAGAAGGGGGCATGGTGAGCCAAGGAGACATGCATAGCATATTCAGGATAAGCCCATGTATGTTCTGCGATATCCCTGTGAATGTCCCCATTATTCCTGCTGAAACGTGGAATAAGGCCAGGACTTCGAAAATATTCTGCTGTGTTCTTCAATTCATCCCATATTGAAGAATGGTTGTGACAAGTATATGCTAAACTAGTGTGACTGCAGTCTGGAAAAACACAAGATGTAGTTATAAAGAACAGAAAGCAGAGGTGAGGAAATGTTGTAAAGTAAAGAAACATTAATAAACACTGTTAGAGAAATATTAAGAAGAACAATAGTGTTTATTCTGGCTATGCTGAAATGTGCTGTATGTGCTAAAAGAGCTAATCCAGGAGACCCTAACAAATTCTGTGTTCTGAAAACTGGGACTGTTAATGTAAGAGTAGTATGTGAGTGAGTCTGGAAACAAATTGTATTGGGGTGAGAAAATAAGATCATATGTCTAGTCCTAGGATGTCATGCCATTATGGTATAGCAGCTATTAGTTATAGGTTTGGTTTGGCAGAATGATGTCTTTTGTGACTGCAAGTTAGAGTTTGTGGTTTTGGGGGCAGCATGGGAGAATCTGGTGTGCTGCTCTGCATTCAGGGAGGCCATAAATGGCTGGCCGCTACCTGGACCATATGGATGTCCGCAGTGTCACCAAATGCCAGTGTGATAGGGCAGCCATATATCAACTGTACCAGGCACCGGGAGACATGACGGATGTTGTGTCAACATCCCCCAGATTGTGCCATGAGACCTACATCCTTCTCCAGTCCAGGATCTATGCAAGCTGTGAGAGTGTTTATATATCTGGAGGCTGGCTACCTGGGTATGATGGCACAGGGATCACCCCTCCCTTGCCAATACAAGCTTGACCAGGGGAGCATTGCCACAATGCAGACTGTGGGAAGGCAGGCAGGGTTTCCCCACAGATAGCGAATGTATACAGACAGACATATGCCACGATGAGACAGGTGTAGCTGCTGTGAGAAATGCCAGTCCCTAGATATGTGGGAATCAAATGCCATAGTCAGAAAGTCATACTACTAGCACTACTACTGATAATTTGTATGGCGCTACAAGGCATATACAGCACTCTACAGACACACATAAAAGATGGTCCCTGCTCAGCAGATCTTTCAATCTAGTCAAGACAGACAACACAGCAGCTGTGGATAGGATACATCTAGGGGGAATGGTAAAAGAAATACAAGGGAGATTATACAGATCAGATCCAAAAGGGGCAAAGAAGAGATGAGAGTCAGCCTGGATTTGAGAAACCCTAGAGAAGCCTGACATACAGACTCAGGTAGTTTGTTCCAGGCATAGGGAGAAGCAAGGTGAACGAAGGAACAGTCTGGAGTTGGCAGTAGAAAAGAAGGGCACAGACAGAAGCAATCTACCAGAAAAGCAGAGTTCCTGAGGAGGGTTGTTGGGAGAGATAAGAAAGGAAATGTAGTACGGAGAAGCAAAATGAGTGCTCTTATAGGCCATAGGCACGAAAAGGGTATACATTTGTTTCTCAGCAATATTATGCATCCTTTGGAGAACTGCAATGTTAGTGTTGGGGTTTGTGCACATGATAAAGGCCCATCCTTAGCAATTTAAAGCGCGGTTATAGAGATGACCAAGGCAGGGATAACATAGGCCATTTTCTAATGCCAAGTACCATTTGATGCAAGGTATGTCCTGACATACATGTTCATATTTACACTGTCTTATACCATATTAGGGTGCACTGGAATTGCCTAGCACTTTTCAGAGCATGAAGAGGACTGGTCTATGGTCTAGGTTGCAGCAACAATCATTTCTCATTGGTATTTATGTCTCGTTTGCATGAGCAAACTACTGTCAGTGACACTCTCCCTTCGCGCCTCTCAAAGCCGTCACGGAGGGAGGGATTCGGCAGGGCTGAGGGGGCCCCGCGGGACTGTCCATGCTGCCTCGGCCTCTATCAGCGGTCTCTGCAGAGCTGGGCCTGGAGAGGGACAGGTAGAGAAACTCAAAGAGAGTGAGGAATGGTGGTCTGGTCAGAGCTTTGTAGGGAGGGAGAAGAAGCCTGAGATATCTTTCAGAGTAGGTTAAGGAGAATGCAGCAAGATCTATTTTTTAGGGGGGGGGGGGGATTAAGGAAAATATGGAGAGAGCTTTGGATGAAGGAACAAGCATATAAGGAGGGAAAACATGTGAGAGATTGTAGTGGGGAAGAAGATTTTCAGATCAGAGGGAGTGGAGAGGAATGGAGGAGACGTTTTTACAGGTGGAAAGGTTGCAGGAATACTGTAGGTTTCTGAATGAAGAGAATGAAGACTGAACCTGGGATTGAAAAAGAGAAAAAGGGGAAACAAATGATGAAGGGGGGGGAGACCCCAAAGGTGGGGTGGACAAAAGAATACAAACAGAGAGAGGAGCGGTTGGGGGACCAAGGAAAAGGGGAGGGAGTCTGCTAGATAAGAGAAAAGGGTACTCATTGGGTAGAAGGAGAACAGAAAAGGATCTATGGTGGACTATGGGGGGGGGGGGGCTAGGACTGGAAATGGGCTGGGGGGGTTAAGACTGGTAATGGGCTGTGGGCTGATGGGGGCTGTCTGGTAATGGGCTATGGGGGGGGCTAGGACTGGAAATGGGCTGGGGGGGTTAAGACTGGAGGTGGGCTGATGGGGTTAGGACTGGTAATGGGCTGTGGGCTGTTGGGGTTTTTTTTTTTGAGCGGAGTAGTTCACTTGTTTGTCATCTGGTCAAAGGAAGGACTCCAAGGTCTTCGTCTTTGAGTTGGCGGAGCTGGCGTGGACACAGTGGAGCTGTCTCCGTTCTTCAACAGCTAAGTCCTCTTAAGTTAACGTCCATTGTTGGAGGGGGACTGTTGAGCTGGTATGCTTGTTTTTGTGGCCCATTGATCAGGGGTGATTCAATGTCCTTTTTCATAACAATTTTTATGCTGACGACAGCAAGTGCTGGTTTTGTCGGTTTAGGCCGATGGTAGGCCTGGTAATAAATTGATTAAAATGGAGGTTTCGCCTCGAGAGAGGAAGAATTTCTTCTCATGGTGAACGATCAGACATTTAGAACCCATAGCAAACCCTCCGTATCCTAACAGCACTACCAGGACTCACAAAGCACCATACTCTACCAATCAAAAGGCAACTCTGCAAATATTAAACCAATACAATTCAGAGAACAAGAATACATGACCTACTGGGGAAAGAGAACAAGTGGCAATGTCAAATAGGAATTATATAAACAGAACACCTCAGCTCAGTTACACATGCAGAACATAGACCATCACCAAACAAGTAATCACAATTTAGAAACAGGAAGACAATAATTAAACTGGGAATCCCAAAAGACAAACTTGGAATGTACAACACTGTAGAAATAAAACTATACATTAATTTGCTCTTGTACTAAACAAAACACAGATGTTAATGATGCACATTTACCAGAGCTGACATATTCCAATTAATAAATTCAAAATAAAGAGATATTTTTCTACCTTTTGTGCATTTTTTTTCAGCTGCAATTGCTCCAGCCACTTTCTTCTGGTTTCTTCGTGTCTTCTGCTAACTCTCCATCATCTGCTGTCCATTTGTCCTTTCTTCTCTCTTCTAGTTTTTTCCATTCTCTCTCTACATCTGCTTTAACATACTAATCTTTCTCCTTTTGCTCTTTCCTCATTCCTATTTCATCCACTCAAATGTTACCCCTCCGTCCTCAATCCCCACTTACTCTCCCAATACCCGGCCAATTGTAGATTTTTTATCCCTCCCACACAAAATATTTTTCCCTTCTCCATTTTACTCTTCCAGCCGCATCCCATTCTAATCCTCCCCAACATCAGCTCCCTTCTAGTTCCAGCCTCACCCAGCATCCATTCCCTTCTAGTCCCTGCATTAGCCCATTTCCAGTCCTAGCAATCCCCCAACCCAATACCAGTCCTAGCCCCCCATCAACCCACTTCCAGTCCTAACCCCCTATCACCCCATTTTCAGTTTAAGCCCCCCCATAACCCATTACCAGTCCTAACCCCCCATCAGCCCACTTCCAGTCCTAACTCCATCAACCCATTTCCAGTCAGCCCCCCATAGCCCATTGCCAGTCCTAACCCCCCTCCCCATCAGCCCACAGCCTATTACCAGTCCTAACCCCATCAGCCCACCTCAAGTCCTAACCCCTCCCCATCAGCCCATTTCCTGTCCTAGCCCCCCATAGCCCATTATCAGTCCTAACCCCCCATAGCCCATTACCAGACAGCTCCCATCAGCCCACAGCCCATTACCAGTCATAACCCCCCCCCCCATAGCCCATTACCAGTTCTAACTCCCCAACAGCCCACAGCCCATTACCAGTCCTAACCCCATCAGCCCACCTCAAGTCCTAACCCCTCCCCATCAGCCCATTTCCTGTCCTAGCCCCCCCCCCATAGCCCATTATCAGTCCTAACCCCCCCCATAGCCCATTACCAGTCAGAACCCCCCATCAGCCCACAGCTCATTACCAGTCCTAACCCCATCAGCCCACCTCCAGTCTTAAGCCCCCCAGCCCTAGCCCCCCCATAGCCCATTACCAGACAGCCCCCATCAGCCCACAGCCCATTACCAGTCTTAACCCCCCCATAGCCCATTACCAGTTCTAACCCCCCCCAACAGCCCACAGCCCATTACCAGTCCTAACCCCATCAGCCCACCTCCAGTCTTAACCCCCCACCCCTAGCCCCCTCCCATAGCCCATTACCAGTCCTAAACACCCCCCCCCCCCATCGGCTCAAGTAAAATTAAATTTAAAAAAAAAACGCTGGCTGCTACCACTGCCGCTGCCACCGCGGCAGAATGTACTGTCCCGCGGGGCCCCCTCTGTCCGGCTGAATCCCTCCCTCCCTCCACGACGGCTGAGCCCCTCCGTGGCGGCTTTCCTCCCTCCCTCCACGACGGCTGAGCCCCTCCGTGCCGGCTTTGAGAGTCGCGAAGGGAGAGTGTCTCCCTCGCGTCTCTGTTAAGCCCGCAGTAGCAGCCAGCGTTTTTTTTTTAAATTTAATTTTGAAAAAAGCAGAATGTTCTTTGCGCGGGGCCCCCTGAAACGCGGGGCCCTGTGCAAAAAACATTCTTGCTCAATGGACGGGCCGGCCCTGTGCAGGCCAGACGTGCATGTCATGGAATCTGCCTCCCATGGATTACTATACCAATAACAGTGATAATGATCAATATCATAGTAACATACATAGTAACATAGTATATGAGAGCAGATAAAGACCAGTATGGTCCATCTAGTCTGCCCAGTATGGTGGCTAGAGTGGTTGTAACTGCAGCTCCGTGCAAGTCACCACCCTCTATGCCTGTTTTTAGGGTTGTACCTGTCGCTCCATGCAGGTCACCCCCCCACCCCCGCCCAGTATAAAATATATTTAAGTTTGCTTCAATTTTATCCTCTTTCTATAAAAGGGTTCCGCTGTATCTATCCCATGACATTTTGAATTCAGTTATCCATCAGGATGGCATTGCATGCATCCACCACCCTTTCTGTGAAAAAGTAATCTCCAGGAACAAGCAGGAATGAGTCTTCACATATGGGTACGTCGGTACCGACGGAGTCTGCGCAGGAACGCCCCCCAGTGTCCAATCAGAATGCTTTTGGAAGCATCCCAACATGCCTGCATGCTGCCTTCCCACCTTTCCCAACTGCCTCTCCTCAGTTTTCATTTTTCCGCGGAGCCGGCAGGACGTCCTCCTGTCCCCGCAGAAAATTCTTCTTTTATTTTTTGGTTTTCTTGTGGTCGCGTCTGCCTTCCCCGACGCCACCGGTACCGCCGGGGTTTCTCTTCTTTTTTCTTGTAAATTTTCCTTTATAAGGAATACTTTTTTCCTTCTTAGTGCCTGATGGTTTTTTTCGGCCTGCTAGGCCTACTCTTTTTCCTCATGGAAGCGCTAGCCACTATCCCTAAGAAATATTCAAACTGTGGCGGTACAAAATTCATTTTAGACACTCATAATTGGTGTCTACCCTGCTTGGGTCCTGACCACTATCCGCTGGAGTGTCCCTCCTGCAACAGTATAGTCGGAAGAAGCCTTCAGCATCGAGTTCATCTCGATACGCGGTCTCCATTCAACTTCAGGGCACCGACCACCCTTTCTTCTTCACAGGATCAGGTAACCCAAAAACAGTCTGTTAAGACTAGCCAGTCCTCGAGTGGTAGATCTCCTGCACAGCATAGAGATGCCTCTGGCCTTACCCTCGAGGACACACTGGCTTTAAAACCCCAGTCGGAGTCTTCGGCCTCCAAATCCTTAGTGGGGTTTCAGGTTGTTCCTGAGATTTACCCCTCTCCGAACATACCTGAGCCATGCTCGGTGGTGGTATCCGCTTCGAGCGGTACCGATACCCCGGCATCGGCAATGGTGTTGGATGAAACATTCCTCACCAAAGATCACAGTCTGGCATCCTTGGTTACCTGCGGGCCCATTAGATATGCTACGGACCGATCTTACAGTATCGGTATCGATCCCGGTACCGGTACTGGTACCGACGTCGGTACCCTCCAGATGTGCATCGATAGACTCGCTTCCTTTGATGCCGAGTCTGGAATCGATCTCCAGTCTGGATGACTGGGTACCGACTCGCCTTGGTACCGACACCGGACGGTACTGAAGGCACAGTTCCGATGATCCATGTCGGGCGCTCTTGGTTTCTTCGATACCGTTAGAGCGGTCACCGGCTGGCCTTCATCTACCATTGAATACGATGGTATTGGATACGATAGTATTGGATACGATGCCCAAGTCGGTACCGGTACCCACATTACCATTGCTGTCGGTACCTTCCATGCTTGTTTCAACAGGCTCGCTTCCCTCGGTGCCGAGTTTGGAATCAATCCCTAACATGGACGATGCGCTACCGACTCTTGGTGGTCCCGACCTCCTGTGGTACCAGCGACCATCCTGTAAGGATCTGATGCTCCACCCTTTAGGGTCTTCTATTCCACTGAATTTGGATAGATCCCTGGGTGCCAATGCTAGTTCTTCAACAGATCTAGCCTGTGCTCCTCTTTCTAGAGGACTTCCCTCTGGGGATTATTCTTTTCAAGCATTCCCGCTTGATATGGCAAAGTCATTTGCCATTTCTATACCTAATCAGGATCCTGCACCAGGGAATACAGAATCTCTGTATATTCCCTGGAGTCCAAAGGAGGACATCATGCTTCCTTTGCATCAGACCTTGCAGGATCTCCTCTTTCGAATGTGGGAAACTCCTTTAGCGGTACCCCCACCTTCTAGGGCAACTGATCTACTATACAAGGTGCTCCCCTCTCCAGGTTTTCAAAATACTCAACTTCCTCATCATTCCATTGTTGTAGAATCAGCAATGAGGCGTGTTAAGAGTACTAAAAAGCACTCTTCTTATCCGCCAGGTCGTGAGTCTAAGACTTTAGATGCCTTTGGACGCCAAACCTTCCAGGCATCCATGCTTTCAGCAAGAATTCTCTCATATATTTTCTATATGGGATTATCTCTTGAAGAAGTCACAAAGAAATTACTACTTTTGACCCCTTTTCTTCAAGAGCCCAAAAGAGCAGACTATTCCTTATTGGTTAGTCATGCTCAAAATATCTCTAGGTTCCTTACTCGTGCTTCCCTAGACTCCTTTGAGGCTGTTAGCAGAACTTCTGCTATAGCTATAGGGGCACGACGTAAAGCCTGGCTCCAAGTTTCAGACTTGGACAAATGGGCACTAGAAAGACTGGGAAATACTCCTTGCACTGGAGAAAATCTCTTTAACAAAGAGTCTTTACTCCAAGTTGCTCAATTAACCACTGACATTGCTGTTTCCAGAGGCGGTTCTACACCTTCCTCTTTCCCAGTTGGTAAGAAATTTCCTAACAAACTTTGTTCCCCTAAGGGGAAAAAGTTTTATCCATCTTCTACCCATCATACAGATGCTCCCAGACAAGGGAAACATCACACCGGTCTAAAGAAACCACAACCTCAACAGGTTCAGCAAACCCAGCAGCTGCAGGGTTTCAGATAGATTACACAGGTACACTAAAAAATTTTTTTTTTAAACTGCCTCTAATGTTTCGATTGATTTTTACGTTTTTTGGTGCGCTGAATCCAAATCTGGTAACCAATTTGCTCCATCACGTACAGATTTTTTGCTACATTGGGTTAGCAGTTTGAGGTGAACGTTTCAGATTGAGTGCGATCGAGATAAAAGTTTCTTGGATGAATTCTTTATACTAATTGTTTAGTAGTTATTCAAATAAGAATAAAGAAAATTGTAACAAGGCAGCACATAAGAATAGAGTAATGTCAACAAAACACACTGTGATGGTAGCAAAATTGTCTGCACTTAAAACAGCCACATACATGTGCACAAACAATGAGCATATAAGAGCGAGGTTAGACACAAAGCAAAGCAAAGAAATGTGCAAAAAATGTTGTACAGGTATGTATGTAAGAATAGAAAACGCAAACCGCACCATTGCAATACATGAAGACAAACACCGGATGGTGTGAAAATAAAATTCTAATAAATGAGATCCGACACTGTGGTAATAACTAGCAAATTTTTATTTCAAAGTTTAGTAAAAACACGATATTTGTCAACACAGTTTAGATTTTAAAGTCATTCTTGGGTCAATCAATCTCCTGGTGGGCCCGTTTCTTCTTCCCCCGAATGCTTCTCTTGGTGCGCTGCTTGGCGTATTTTTCATCTGGGGTTTCCCGCAGCAGCAACCAGCAGAAATCAGCCATCATAGTGGTGTTCCATCTTCCTTGGTACCTTCTCTCTGCGTCCTTGATGTCCTGGTGAAACCTTTCACCTTGTTCTTCACTGTACGCCCCCAAGTTTTCGGGAAAGTAGTTCACATGGGAGTGCAAGAAATGGACTTTCAGGCTCATGTTACAGCCTTGTTCTTTGAAGGCATTGAGCATCCTGGCAACAATATCCTTATAGTTCTCATCCCGCCTGTTCCCCAAGAATTTGAGAACAACATCCTTGAAGGAATCCCAGGCTTATTTTTCCTTCTCAGACATCGTTTCAGCGAATGCTCCATCTGAAATGAGTTTCCTTATATCAGGACCAACAAACACTCCTTCCTTTAGCTTTGCTTCAGAAAGTCGGGGGAACTTTGAGCAAAGGTACCGAAAGCACTCACCATCTTTTGGAAGGGACTTGATGAATTGCTTAATGAGACCCAACTTAATGTGGAGAGGTGGTAATAGAATTTTATCACGAGGTACCAAGCTCTCATGAAGAACATTTTTCTCACCGGGTCTCAAATACTCCCGAATTGGCCAGTCTTTTTTCCCCCGGCTATCCCACAAGCAAAGGAAGCAGGGATATTTGGTGAAACCGGATTGCTGCCCTAATAGCATGGATAGAATTTTAAAGTCTCCACAAATCATCCACTTATGCTCATCATAACGAATCTTCTGAAGAATCAGGGCCAAATTCTCGTATTTTTCTTGGAGAATAACAGAGTGAGCAATAGGAACTGAAGCGAATGTGTTGCCATTATGAAGAAGAACACCTTTTATGCTGTCTTTTGACGAATCAATGAACAGCCGCCATTCAGCAGGATCATACTTGAGTTTAAACTTTTCCATCACTCCATATATATCGTTG
Organism: Ichthyophis bannanicus; assembly: GCA_033557465.1. NCBI lineage: Eukaryota > Metazoa > Chordata > Amphibia > Gymnophiona > Ichthyophiidae > Ichthyophis > Ichthyophis bannanicus. Next base: position 388,264,641 of record CM066038.1, on the reverse strand, counting down.
CAAAATACCAAATCTTCCTCTTTGCTGAAATACTTCAAAAATTGTGTCTCGCGGTTGCGGTACCAATAAAAAGTTGTTCCTGGTGACAATAGATTTTTCTGTTTAAGCCGAGAACCTAGCAGTTGGGCAGCATCTTTTGGGAGTCCTAAATCCCGGACTAAATCATTCAATTCAGCTTGAGAGAAAAGTTCAGGTTTCGGATCTGATTCAGTTTCAAACTCGGAAGTACTGGACTCATCGGGAAAAGCCATCTGATGAGTCTCATCATGATCAGAACCGTCCACACAAATATGATCCAAAGATTTTGGTGGTTCAGGCACAGGTACTTCGTTGCTATGAGGCATAGGCCTAATTGCTGAGGGAAGGTTGGGGTAACTTATTACGTTCTTATTTTTAAGTTGTATCCCTTCACAATGCAAGAGCAAAAATAGCAGTCACTGCTGTGGTCTCTTTGTTCACGCCACATCATAGGTATTCCGAAACGAAATGCTTGTTTTTTACCTTTCATCCATAAGCGTAGATCTTCCTCACATGTCTTGCACACTTTGTGAGGAGCCCACGGTTTGTCTTGATCGCCTAACTTCAAACCGAAATAGGCGAAATATACTTTTTTAATAAATGCAGAAATGTTCCTCTGCCGCTTTTTCACGGTATATTCCCCACAAATAAAACAAAAACTGTCCGGAGAGTTGACGCAACCTCTGGCTCTGTGAGCCATCACAAATACACAGCACTGCAAACTACAACTGTAGTGAACCACTTCGGAATAAAGCTGGATTACGACTGAGCAAACAAAAGGTAATAATGAACTTGCAAGAAACTGAAATTTGACAGGAACGTTCATGTCGCAACCACCGTGTTTGAGCGAGCGAGCGAACGAGGCGAGGCGAACAGGAAAGAACATGCGCCAGCGCGAGTACTGGATTTAGCCCCCCGCCTCCCAATTGTCCTGTTAATGTATAAAATGAATACAAAACACTCTAAAATATCATGAGGGAGTGTTTCTAGTTAGTTAACCATTACAACCTCTATTTTGGGCCAAGAAAATAAACTGCAATCGGCTAAAAAGAAATTATGTGAACATTCCTTATATGGGTAAGAAATCTAATTTTGCAAGAAAACGTGACGTGATGGAACATTTTGGCTATTTTTCCTGGATTCAGCACCCCAAAATCTATAGGAATCAGTTGCAAAACTGGAGGCAGTTTTTTGGTAGTGTACCTGTGTTATCATTACATCTTCTATTTGGTGGTTAGAGTTTGCAGTCTGCTTCTTTTCACTTGAAGCATCTACACTAACTTTATCCTAAATTCTCATGGATCTCTTTTGACGAGACATCCTTTCTTTTTGCTCTAAGAGTTTTTAGGATGATCATGCCTATATTTAACAGGTTTCTCTTCCTCCTACTGGGAAAAAGAGATGTGACAACTATCAATGAGACAGTTTTCCCTGTACTGGCATGAATTTATTTATTTCTTTTATTTAGCATACATTTGTATACCGCTACTTCCAGCGATCAGGAGCGGATTTGATTACATGACAGAGCTGTCTGATCAGGACAGAAACAATTTCATATATACAAAATGATTTACAGGATAAGCACGACACACAGTAGTTTAGGTAACTTGATTTTCCTCTCAATAAGATGGGGGGGGGGGATTAATTAAATTTATACATTTTTACACATATATACATCTACTAGTTGTGTGGGTGGCAAAGATTAGTTCTTAGAGTCTAGATCACGTCATAGTACATCTGAAAAAGGTAGGTCTTGAGTTTTTTCCTGAAGTCCATCAGGTCGTTGTTGGAGCGTAGTTCAGGTGGGAGTTGGTTCCAGAGTAAGGGTGCCGTGTAGGAGTATGCTCTGTTACTTGTGGCGGTTTTGACAGATCTAATACTTTTTGGTACGCAGAGGGTATTTAAATTGGTGGTTCTTCTGCTCCTGTTGAAGGGTTGTGTGTTGATTAGGTTGGAGAGGAAAGATGGTGCTATTTTATGGATGAGTTTGAATGTGGTTACTAGGGTTTTGTATTTTGTGCGAGCTACAATGGGGAGCCAGTGTAGTTCGATTAACACTGGCGTGATGTGATCAGCAAAATCTTTTTTCATGATGATTCTAGCTGCGACGTTTTGCGCCATTTGGAGTATGTTTAGGGTTTTCTTTGGAAGGCCCTGTAATATGGCATTGCAGTAGTTGAAGTGCGGTGTGATGAGAGCTTGGGCTACCGACCTGAAATCATGAGATTCAATGATGTTCCGTAGTGGTTGCAGGATTCTGAGTTTGTGGAAGATAGCCCAGTTTACTAGGCGGAGGTGTTTTTCCATCTTTAGTTCGCTATCGAGCGTTACCCTTAGATATTTTATTTCTTTCTTCGTGTGGTAGGTATTGTTGCAGAGGGTGACTGTTGCAGGTGGGTTGAAATCCGTTTTTTTTGAGATGAACATCACTTTGGTTTTTTTATGGTTTATAGCCATGTTGTTTCATTGAAGCCAGGTTTGCATCTCGTTTATGCATTTTTCTAGTTGGATATAGTTTGGATTATTTGCGTCAATTTGGGTGTACAGCATAATATCATCTGCATATATGTGGTAGTTGATTTTGTGCTTTTGGAAGATTTCACAAATTGGTTGCATGTATACGTTGAAGAGAAGTGAGGAAAGAGCTGAGCCTTGAGGTATGCCCTGGGTTTGGGGGAACGCCTCTGCTTACCTCATCTTACCTTTCAGAGACTTACTACATAGTCAGTCTCCTTCAACTCTGTCTACATTCAGTTTGTAAGAGTGGCTCTATTACACTGGTAAGCCCCTATGGTTCTCTACCTATTCCAGAAAGGGGTTTCCCTTCCAGAGTTGTCTCCCCCTTTTTTACATTCTTACTTTAGGGCAGCTTATCAAACAATAAGGAAGTCTTACCACTCCTGCTTATGTCTGTTGTTTCTTTTTCCAATCTAAAAAAAAAAAAAAAGGGAAAAAGAGATTTTTTTCCGTTGCCCTGGTAATTGCTGTAAATACAGCAATTCCTAGTGGTTAAACCACTGGTTCTGTTCACCACACAACCAAGGTTTGTCCTCCACTAGCAACCCTTCCGGCCTGAGTGCTAAACTCAAAACAAGTTATCAACCTTTTTTGGAAACCCAATTATCACAGACTTGTTGGTTTGACTTCTATTCTTCGCCATCTCCAATTCCCTTGTTGTTGGCAGAATAGTTTAATTTACCTACTGGCTTTAAGCAGCCAGTTTTTTCTTCTAACCAACCTGTAACATGCTCTCTGCAACTCTACAGAGTAGCTTTGCACTATGGGCGCCTTGCTAGAGAGCATTAGTATCTTGCCTAGCAGATAATCCCAGATGGTTAGGAGGGGTTCACCCAGTAATGCTCCCATGACTGGTAAGTGTTCCCTACCCTTACCATCTCATCTAAAATCTCTTTTCGAGACAAAAGACGCAGGCCTTACATCTCGTGAAAACCTAAAGAATGGCCAATTCCCTGGCTTGGTCCACATCTTCTTGGACTCCTCGCCAGGGATAGTTTTCTTTCAGTTGCAGCTCGTCCTTATATGCTCTTTCCCAATACTTCAGGGGACACCCATGTTCAGCTCAAGGACACCTGATACCCATCTTGCCCTCATAGGCGGGTCAGTATGGTATCTTACTCCATTGGTGTCCTCTATCCATTTACCATACTACAGTTCTAGACAGATCTGGACTTGCTGCCTGCAGACTGAAGTTATCCTCTGCATTTTTCACGTAGGCCATCCTGGTTATTCAAGAGCTCGAATTCTTAAAGGAATCTAGACTCCTCCTTGTCAGGGAGACCATTCCTCTGACTCTGTCAATTATAACCAGGGAAAGAAGATTCTCCATACATCTATTCAAGCAGGTATCACCCTTCTTGCTATTAGATGAATCTTCCCTCTATCCCCATATTCCTATGGGGATCTAGTTATATAGCCATGTCTCCATCTACTTACATGGAGACATGTATCTATATGTCTACATATTTATATATATGTAGACATATAGATACATGTAGATATATGTATAAATATGTCTACATATTTATATATATATTTATATATAAATATATATATGTAGCTCTGTATCTTCTGCCCATGTATATCTCTGTATATATATATATATATTTCTAAAAAAAAAATAAAATATATATATATATATATATACCTGTTGAGATATATCTTCTAGGTAGATATGTATCTACGTACTTATCTATCTGTCTGTCTAGGTTCATATATCCATATATTCCTTTATGACTCTGACAGATGTGCACTACCCCTATCAATGCGGTGTCAGCATGCTTAGGGTTCTACACATACAACCACTCCCTGTGGTAATTAACAAATTTTTTGTTTCTTCTTACCATAACCTTTCAGGTTTAGGTACCTCTGAAGCTTTCCATGTACCTTTTTCTTTCCAAATTGACCTCATTTGGGAAAGACATCACGGATTTCCAGTTAATCTAAAGCTGTAACGCTTCATAAGTCTGTCCTTACTTTGTTATCGGATATAGGGGTCTCCATACCCCTTCTCTCCTACAGGGACTATTTCTATTGTCAGTCCAAATCGGTCAGACTTATTTTCCTTTTGGTCCTAGGATTGTACTGTTCTTAGGCCAAAAGAGCTTAAGCTTTGTCTAATAGTACCTTCTGTGTTTCCCGCTGAAGCCCTACCTCATTTTACTACCCCAGTTTCCCCTGGGGCTATTTCTCACCATGATGGGTTCTGACCTCCACTTGTTTTTCCTACAGTTTATTACCTCTACTTCACAGTGAGGTACTCTGTGAGGATCTTCTACTGGCTCTTCTAACAGATCCATATGAACCTCAATAGACTTTTTACAATACCACCGAGGGAGGTCCATATTAGAATATTGCACTCAATATTTTAAATACTAAATGTCATCTATACAGGATCTTCCTCCATAGAAGTCCTGTTCTAGTCCAGCTGTTCCACAGCACCTTTCTGTAATTCAACTCCTACCCTCCATCCCTAAGATGCCTGAGGATCTGAGGAGTAGCATGGCTCTTTCTAGATTCGCTACATGCTAGGACTTCCTCTGGGCATCTCAGCTTGGGGAGTCCCCATATGTGAAGACTCATTCCTGCTTGTTCCTGGAGATAGCACAGTTACTTACCTGTAACAGGTGATCTCTGGGAACATCAGGAATAATTCTTCACAACCTACCCACCTCCCCTAGGAGTTGCATTTCTCTATCTCTATCTTTCCCTTTCTTGCTCTCTCTCTCTCTTTGCCTCAGCTTTAAAACTTAACTGAGGAGAGGCAGTTGGGAAAGGTGGGAAGGCAGCATGCAGGCGTGTTGGGATGCTTCCAAAAGCGTTCTGATTGGACGCTGGGGAGCGTTCCCGCGCAGACTCCGTCGGTACCGACATACCCATATGTGAAGACTTATTCCTGCTGTTCCCAGAGATCACCTGTTACAGGTAAGTAACTGTGCTTTTCCTGATATTGCTTTTAAGTTTACCACCTTGCAGGTTCATCATATGACCTCTAGTTTTACAGCTTCCCCTTCTTTGAAAAAGATTTGTTTGTTCATTACTACGCTTTAAGTATTTAAAAGTCTGTATGATATCTCCCCTGTCCTTCCTCTCATTTAGGGCATACATATTTAGATTGTCAAGAATCTTCTCATATGTATTCTGGTGCAGGCTCCAAATAATTTTGTTCACCTTCCTCTGAACCATTTCAAGTCTTTTTATATCCTTTGTGAGATGTGGTCTCCAAAACCGAACTCAGTACTCCAAGTGATGCCTCACCAATGACTTGTGAAGAAGCATCAATACCTCCTCCTTTCTGCTGGTTATACAGTAACTCACTGTATACAGGCCAATATCCTTCTGGCTTTGACTAACGCCTTGTCCATTGTTTCGCTAGCTACACTATCACTCTGAGGTCCCTCTCCTGGTCCATGCACAACAACCTCTTGTCCCCGATCGCATACAATTCCTTTGGATTTCTGCAGCCCAAGTGCATGACTCTACTTCTTCACATTAAATCTTAACTGCCAAACATTAGACCATTCTTTCAGTGTTTGTAGATTTTCCATCATGTCCACTCCCTCAGAAGTGTCTACTCTGTTGCAAATTGTCATGTCATCTGCAAAAAGGCAGACTTTTTCCTTCAGTCCTTCAACAATATTACTCACAAATACATTGAACAGTATCAGTCCCAGGTCTGATCCCTGAGGCATGTCACTATGCACCTTCCTTTGCTTTGAATGAGTTCCGTTTACCACCATCTTCTGTTGTCTGTCAGTCAATCAATTTCTGATTCAATTCACTACCTTGGGACCTATCCCCAGGTTGCTCAGTTTATTGATAAGCCTCCTATGAGGAATAGTATCAAAGGATAGTAATACCAAAATGTAACAGCTGTGAAAAACCAATATATGTGTTCATCAATTGCATTAATTTCACTTTTTAACTCTATTGTTATTGGTGGAAAAAGATCTCAGAATATGTCTTGTTGTTTCAATCCTGTTGTGTAGTTAAGGACTATGGTTTTACAAGACCCTTTGCATGAGAGTCAGAACTAATCTTTGTGGGTACCAAAAAAAAAATCTCCAAAAATTAATTCATTTAACTATATTTTTTAAAAAATGTCTTTATAGTGAAATATATTTAAAAGAACAAATATTCCTCTCAAAAGCACTTTTCTGGTTAGCTGGTGCTGCTAATCAGATAAGTGCCTTTAAAACTGACCTCTAAATTATCATATGATAAATGTCTTCCTTTTCTATAGGACTTTTTAAAAATTATTATCTAAATATAACCAAGCATGAAAAGAGAAAATTGTGTTGGATTGTGAGCTACCACGGAGACCATATTATTTTAAACACCATCGTTGCTGTTTGAATTAAAATGTATGTCAAGTGTGGCTATCTAGGTAGAGAATAATTTTGTAACAGATTGTTTGGGGAGGTCAAGTGAGCAAAACAGTAGAAATTAAGGCTATAATGAAGTCACGTGCATTTACACCAGCTTCTTTCCCTGTGCGCTGCCCTGAACACACCTATAGCAGAGTAGCACTGAAGTATGCACTGTCTTGCCGTCAATAGATAGCGGCACAGCCACTGTGCTGATACTATCCATTTAGTGTAAGCCTGCTTTTCGGCAGGCCTAAGGGGCACTTTTACTAAAGGGTGGTAGCTGTCAATGCATGTTCTGGTGTGTGCTGAATGTGCATTGGGACACACGTTGCCAGCTAGTGTGGGGCCTTGACAGTTAGTAGGTGACAACTTCTGCACTGTCAACACATGTAAAGGGTGCAAGTGGGCAGAGTTGGGGAAGAGAGTGGGCATGGCGTGCTAACTGCATTAGTATGAGAACATCTTGTACCACCTCAATAGGTGGCAGTAGGTGCACCCAGGCTAACACCACACATGCTATGGAGCAGGCTTTGAGGTTAATTGACAGTAAAGCGCTTTCCATGTCCCTGACAGTTAACATGACAGTGTTGCACCTAATGTACCATCATTTCCATGTTTTTGCTGTGTTAGGTGCAACACCATAGCACCTTTTAGTAAAGATGCCCCTTAATATGGAAGTTATCCAAATAATGGCTGAATATGACTGCTATCTGGATAATTTGGCAACCTGCTCCTGCTCCACCCCTTTCTAAAATAGATAGCATCAAACTGCTTAGTCATATTTTCTGCCTCATACAATCTGTATAATCTATGGATAAACCAGTTGAATGTCCACTGGCCACTGGTAAACGTATAACTGGCTTTAAATAGTGTCCTGATTGAATATAAGTCAGATGTTTATTTCCTCATTCTTAGTTTTACGAGACAAAGGCGCTCTGTATTGTATAACATTTGTGAAAAGATTAACCAGGAATACAAAAAACGTACGGGGTTATTTTAGAAGCCGTGTTTGTGCTTTGGAAGTCTAAAAACAGGCACAGAGACATCCAAAGCACAGAGACATCTAAGGTTATACCTGCTCTGGGCAAGGGAAAGTGCTTGTTTTGGCTATAAAGCATCCAGAAGATGGCACACCACTATCCCCAGTACTCTGCATAATCACAGTGATAGCAGTAGTGGGATTTGAACCCTGACTTTCTTGGTCCTAGCCCACTATGCAAAACATCAGGCTATTCCTAGATGTCTACACTATGTAGATGCCCCTGCAGATGTCCTTGTTTGTGAAATTTTGCCTGAGTGTGAATATGCCTGCTTTATTCTATTGTCTTGTCATTGCCAAAGTGGTTGGGAATGGGGTACTGGGAGGCGGATGCCAGGGGCTATCTTGGTAGGGTTGAGACATTTCTCTGCACAAGTCATTGTATTGTATACGAATGGCTGCTACTGGGACTTTTATTTGATTGAATGTCAAAGGGTGTTAACTCATAACTACTCGTATGTTACTCAAGATATTTGTCTTCCTTGTCTAATTTGATTTTATATATAAACTCATGTCATAAATAACACTATAGGAGATTTAATCAAAGACATTCACAATATTACAATGAAAGGGGAAGAACTATTGGTAGGAGATTTAAATTTCCCAGATGTTGATTAGGATGTCCCTACTGCAAGGTCATCTAAAAGTAGAAAGATCCTAGATTCTCAAACATCTCGATAAGGAGAGGTATTCCAGCACCTGGTAATGGAACCCATGTGGGAGGCTGGATGCTTACAAATGTAGATGATCCTCCGGCATGCACTGATTATCAGCTGATGTACTTCAGTATTAGGGCATGGGTAGAGATGGTTTATTCAAAAGCAAGGGTGCTAAACCAGGAAAATTACCTTTGCAAAGATGGGGAAAATATTTCAATGAATCATTCACTGGATGGGAACATCAGGAGGAAATAGAATAGCAGTGGGAAAAATTGAAACAGGTAATACGGTTTTCTTCCTGTTAGTTTGCTGTCATTCTCTTGTACAGATTACAGCCTAGGGCTTCAAACAACATATTTCCAGTTAGCTCCTACAACCAATTTACTGCTTGTCACACAGCTTAATCCAAAGTGCATTTACAAACAACCAAAATCTTCTCTATTCTGTTTCTGCCGCTCCTGGCTTGTCTTTCTTTGACTCTTGTAGACTTTTGCCTTTAGCTTTAAACTAATCAGGTATTTCTTGTCCCTTGGGCCCCTATTCAGTAACATCCCTAGCCACATACTCTGGCACAAACTTGAAAGATGTATTTTCAGTGACACTGTAGTTAACTTCTTTTGCTTCCCAGTATAGACTATGGGCCCAATATTCAGCACCAGCGGCTAGCTGCTGGCGCTGAACATTAAACATGGATATTCAATGCCTGGGTCATATCCAGCCATGGCATTGAATATCTGGGGTTGCCACAGAGCCCAGTCACTAACTGGGTAGTGGCGATATTGAAGTGCTGCATGATTAGGGTTACCTGTGCCTGGCTTTCACCACAGATCGCAAACCAGGCAGTGGCTGAATATCGCCACTGACCAGTTTGTGATCGACTCTGCCCCAGAACGCCTGACACGCCCCAATGGTAAGTGGTTAGCATCAGGGCATATAGCAGCATTGCTGTGCTAGTGCTGCTGAATATTCCACTTAGGAACATTTACAGTTTACATGTTTGTAAACCGTGCAAATGCTTTGGAATATTGGGTCCTATATAAATAGCAGGCAAGTGCTTTATTATGGCATTTACTCAGGAGGTCCGATGACAAACACATTGTTCTCTTATCAGTTTCCCACTACTCTGACAGTTCCTCCCTAACATAAAGCATTCTTTCTTGCAAGCTCCTACCTCCTTTTAGGAGCCTGAGTACTAAGCCCCAATACATTCCACCTTTCTAGCATTCTCTCTTAAGGGAGGAGTAGTCTAGTGGTTAAAGCAGCTGCCTACTACCCAGATGATCAAGGGTTCAATTCCTAGTGGCACTCTTCATGGCCTTGGGCAAGTCATTTTACCCTCCATTGCCTCAGAAGAAAAGGCTTGGCAATCTACTTCCAGCGATACATTGCCAAGAAAACCCAGAGGCAGCTGGGTTGCTAGCAGACAGCACTTAAAAGAAAAAGGTTTCTCTTAACCCATATTGCAGCTTTTCCTTTTTCTCTTCTCCTTTGCCTCTCCTCTCCTTTGCAGATGCTTTTCTGCCCTTCACTAGCAGACTGCTAATTGATTCCAGGTGCACAGTTCCCTTTACCTTTGCCTTTGTGGTCTGTCAGTCAACCAATTTCTTATCTAGTTCACATCTCCAGCTTGCTCAGTTTATTGATAAGTCTCTTCCAAGGAACAGTATCAAAGGCTTTGCTGAAATCTAGATAGATCACTTCCATTACATGCCCCCTTAGAGTGCATGCACACATTTACCCCTTCTTTGAAGCAGGTGTAAATGTATGCACCAACATTTACCCACTATTGGGCTAGATCTGGGTGCCTATTTTATACATACAAAAAAGGGGTTGCAAGCAAGTGCTACAAAATCATATATATGTTTCAGGGAATAAACATTTCATCCATATCTGAGCATGTACATTTCCTTATTCTTTCCATTTCTATGGAAAAATCTTTTAATATGATTTCATGCTTAAGACAGGTTCAGCACTGACATAGCAAGAACCCTACAGAGCACCAAATATACTAAATATTTCTCCTGTAGACAAAATGACAGGAACTATTATTAACCCCATAGAACACTGAAGAACAAATGCCTGCAATTGCAGGCAATAATGACCTAAAATGACTATTGCGGTGGAACCAAATTTGAAATGACAATTTCAATTTCCAATGGTATTTTAAAAAGCTAGAAATCTTTAAAAAGTTTTCTAAATGTTTACAATGCATTTAAAACTTTAAGCAGGTTCTCGTAAAACAAGGGACTTTTTTTGAGGGGAAAGTAGCAAATGCAGTCCTTGGTTTAATTTCTGTTTCTCTGACCCTTGTTCACTTCCTAAATCACTAACCGTATGATGCTTATTCCATACAACAATAAAGCTAAAGTACATCTGACTCATAAAATGAGGTTTAGGGTCTTTATTACATTTCATGCTATTTGTAATGACATTTTAACAAATGGGCCTTTGGAGCACTAAGGGAATAATGTCTGTAGGCTGCCCCACCATTACCATTTTGACTCTGTCCTCTTGATGTATTCCAGCTTTTGTGCCAGAAATGCAGCAGTCAAGGAAGAAGGCAGGCATAGAAATGTATTGCATCATTCTCTTACAGTGAGAAATCCCAGTATTTATATGGGATATTCCATAAGTACTGGGATGCCAAATTCTATTAGTTCAGATAGAGGTCTAAATTGATCCCTTTTTCATTATGAATGTATTCATAAGATACCAAGCTGTTGCTATATTTTATGTAATACAACACATTTATGTTTTCCTTAAAGTCCCTATTTACTAAGCGTTAGCTGTTTAATGTGGAAATTATGGCATATTAACAATTAATACAGCATACTGTTCGTGAAGACTAAGGGGGCCATGTTAGAAGCCTTATCCGTGCTTTCATGTCTAAAACCGGGCATGGACAGGGCATTCTCAAGAACCTGGAGGAGTGGTTAGGGTATTCTCAGGAACCCAGACATCCCTGCCTGATCACAAAAATGCCATGGATGTTCAACATCATTTCTAATCTTAGGCTTGCTCTGAGAACAACCAGCAACAAACAAGCATCTGAAAAGTACTTGTTTTAGCTGAAAAACATCCAGAGAAGAACACACTTCTTCATCCCCAGGTCAAGGAGAGTAGAAGTGGGAATGGAACCCTAACTACCCTATTCATAACCAGGTACTCTAACCATTCGTCTAAGCTCTGTCATACCATTCATGGAATGTCTAGGTAGAATCCTCTGCAGGTGTCCATAAATTAACATGAATAAAATACATTCTCTAAAATGCTTGTATGCAAATGCTAGAAGTCTAAAGAATAAGATGGGAGAGTTAGAATATATAGCACTAAATGAAAGGTTAGATATGATTGGAATATCAGAGACATGGTGGAAGGAGGACAACCAGTGGGACACTGTGATACCTGGGTACAAACTATATCGTAATGATAGAGCTGATCAAATTGGTGGAGGGGTTGCGCTCTATGTTAGAGAGTGCATTGACTCAGAAAGGATTAAAGTTTTGCAGGAAACAAAATCTGCTGTAGAATCTATATGGATTGAAATTCCATATAAAAGGGGGAAGGCGATGGTAGTGGGGGTGTACTATCGAGCACCTGGCCAGAATGACCAAATGGATGATGAAATGCTCAAAGAAATCAAGTAAGCTAACAGAGGTTACAGCGCAGTAATAATAATGGGTGATTTCAATTACCCCGATATCGACTGGGTCAGTGTCATGTCAGGACATGCTAGGGAGATAAAGTTCCTAGATGAAATAAATGACTGCTTCTTGGAGCAGCTGGTTCATGAACCGACCAGAGGGGAAGCCATATTAGACCTAGTCCTTAGTGGAACACCAGATCTAGTGCAAGAGATAAGGGTGTTGGGGCCACTTGGAAATAGTGATCATAGCATGATCGCCTTTGATTTAATTAGTGGAGGAGGGATAGTAAGGAAATCCACAGTACTACCTTTTAACTTTCGAAAGGGAGACTATGATAAAATGAGGAAAACAGTTAAGAAAAAGCTAAAAGGAGCAGTTGCGAAGGTTAAAGACGTACATCAAGCTTGGGTGTTGTTGAAAAATACTATCTTGGAAGCCCAGACCAGCTGTATTCCACGCTTTAAGAAAAGTGGAAGGAAGTCCAAAAAACTGCCAGCATGGTTTAAAGGTGAGGTCAGAGAGGCTGTTGTTGCCAAAAAAGCATCTTTCAGGAAATGGAAAAAAGAGCCAAAGGACGAAACCTGGAAACAGCACAAGCACTGGCAAGTCAAATGCAAGGCATTGATAAGGCAGGCAAAGAGAGAATTTGAGAAGAAGCTTGCTGCGGAAGCAAAAGCGCGAAATAAAGACCTTTTCAAGTACATTCATAGCAAAAAACCTGTGAGAGAGTCAGTTTGTCCATTAGATGATAAAGGGGTTAAAGGAGCACTAAGAGGCGACAAGGCAATAGCGGAGAGACTGAATGAATTCTTTGCTTCGGTCTTTACTGAGGAAGATGTAGGGATGTTACCCATGACTGAAGTGGTATTTAAAGGTGCGGAAGAATTGAAGGAAATATCGATACATCGGGAAGATGTCTTACAACTATTAGATAAACTGAAGAGTAGCAAATCACCTGGGCCGGATGGTATATATCCAAGGGTGTTGAAAGAACTGAAATATGAGATAGCAGACCTGCTATTAGTAATCTGTGAACTATCATTAAAATCATCTCTAATACCTGAAGATTGGAGGATCGCCAATGTAACATCAATTTTTAAAAAGGGTTCCAGTGGTGATCCGGGAAACTACAGACTGGTGAGCCTGACGTCAGTACCGGGAAAAATGGTAGAAACCATCATAAAGAATAAAATTACTCAGCATGTAGATAGTCACAACCTAATGGGAGACAGCCAACATGGCTTTAGACAAGGAAGATCTTGTCTTACTAATCTGTTATGTTTTTTTGAAGGAGTGAATAAACAGGTGGACAAAGGTGAGTCGGTTGATATTGTGTATCTGGACTTTCAGAAAGCCTTTGACAAGGTCCCTCATCAGAGACTTTTGGCAAAACTAAAGAGTCATGGGATAGGAGGCAGTGTACTATTGTGGATCAGGAACTGGTTAAAAGATAGAAAGCAGAGGGTAGGGCTAAATGGCCAATTTTCCCAATGGAGAAAGGTGAATAGTACCCCAGGGATCTGTGCTGGGTCCGCTGCTTTTTGACATATTCATAAATGACCTGGAAAATGGAATGAGTGAGGTTATCAAATTTGCAGATGACACAAAACTATTTAAAGTTGTTAAAACCCAAGAGGATGGGGGGCGGAGCCTGATGTCCAGCGGGTAGGACGCTTTGCGTTGAAGCTCCCGAGAGGCCTACTCAGAATCCTGACTTAATACCTATATAAATTTACTATTTCGCTCCGAGCTGACCGGGGCACCTCGGGGGGGATGGCGGCCCATAAACCAGCGCGCTTGGACTTCGGGTCTCCTTCTTCTTCTCACGGAAAACGCTCCAAAACAGAGGTGTCCTCCCCACAGAAGATGGTTCCATTTCGTGAAAACCCCGCAATGCACCTGGAGATTTTGGAGGAAATACGCGGTGTGAAGGAATTGGTGCAGTCCAATGGAGAAGCGCTTCGAGCCATGCGAGAAGACTTTGGAGTGCTCCAGGACCGACTTGAAGGTCTTTCATTACGGCAGGACAATATGGCGGGGGTCCTCGACTCGCACGAGGTGCGCTTGGGCAAACTGGACAAGGCTGAGCGCCAGATACAGAATCTTCAAAAGGAGTTGGAAGATAGCAATAATCGAGCCCGTCGCAACAATGTGAGGCTCCTTGGAATGCCGGAGGGGGTGGAAGCAGGAGATATAAGAGAATTCTTGCTCAAAACTCTTCCCTCCTTGCTGAAGATCACTTTTCACAGAGAACTGGAAATCGATCGAGCACACCGTGTTCCTGCCCGCATGGCGCTCCACCGCATGACCCCCCGGCCTATTATCTTTAGCTTGCTACGATATCAACAAGTGGAACAAATTTTACATGCTGCCCGAGCGAATCATCATTTGGAATTTGAAGGTCGTAAGGTCTCCTTCTTTCCTGATTTGGCAAAGCCTACCGTTGACCGTCGGAAGAAACTCCTTGCTCTCCGCCCTCGACTTCAACAGCTACAGGCTCGCTTTGGCCTGTTGTATCCAGCGAAGCTCCGAGTGACTCTCCACAACCAGACCAGGACGTTCGAGGATCCTGATCTACTATCAACATTTTTGGACTCCAAAGAAGCAGAGCAGATGCGCTAATCCCAAATCTTGGACTCTTATCTGCCGGCTCTGTCCGCCATTTTGAGGGGCCCGAGGCGGCGGTCATAGCCCAGCACAGAAATAGCCTGGACTTTCTTTCTTTCTCTGTATGACTTTTGTCTTTGGTCTCCTATCCCTTCATGATGTGTGCCTCGGTCGGATTCGGAGCACGCACAGTCCTACAGGTTATATGTTTTTTCAATTTCGGCCTTCTCTGGGGCTTCTCCCCGCAGACACATGGTCGCCAGTAATTTTGGGGTTTTGCTTCTCCTCTACCGTACTGCGGTTTTCTTTGTTAATGTGGGGCGCTTCATTGTATTATATTAGCATATTTTTCCTATGTCATGTGTACAGCCAGATACAGTCAGTTTGAGGGACACAGTGAAATTATGTGTGCTATCATGCTCAGAATTTTAACTTTTCTGAATGGCCTTATGTAAAATCTTATTATTCATCGTCAAAAGCATTACTGGTCCACTCAAAGGAAAGAAAATCCTTAGCTATCTTAGCCACGAGCATGTTGATTTGGTGTTTCTTCAGGAAACGCATTACACTCTGCTGAAACACTGAAACTCAATGCTAGGCCTCACATGGTAGCTGCCTATTCTCCCACCGTTTCCAAATGGTACGGGATAGCCATTCTGGTTAAGAAGTCTTTGCACGCTACTGTACCTGATATTAGCGCTGACATGGAGGGTAGATGGGCCCGTGTACACTTTGAGGTTGGAGATAGTGAATTCACGTGTATTTGCACTATGCCCCGAATGTGGACAACCCTGCTTACTATGCAAGTTTTGCGTAGTTGGCCTCGGCCTCCGCCACTGCCCCATTAATACTTGGTGGCGATTTTACTCAAGTGTTCCCTCAATCTTTTCTTCTCAAACAAGGTGCTCGTTGGTTGGAAGCTCCAGTACCGAGCAGACCTGTGTGGCTAGATATAGTAGCGGGCCTTTGCTCACCGATTCCTTTTACCTTACTCCCTGGTATGACTCTCCTATTAGACTCCCACTATCCACCAATGCTTTTCGACACTTTAGGTGCCTTTAATACTCTTATGCAACCTTTCGACTTCCGACTCTGGTCAGTGCAACTTCAGCATTGCATTCGGAGCACTAGGGTACTCCCGCCATCGGCACTCTCTGCATAAGGTTGATTGGAGACTTCCGATCTCTCGGTAGTTCACCGGGTGTAGCATCCAATTTTACTAAACCTTATGTAATGCTAACACTAGAGATACCTCTATAGCGCAGAAAGCATGGGAGAGAGAATTGCATGTGACTTTAACCTCGGAGCAATGGAGCCTTATCTGGAGCAGAGGGACACGGGTTCCCGACCCGCCTCACTCACTCAGACCCTCTTCTTTCTAGCCCACCGGTGTTTTTCCACTTCTCACAGATTAGACAAATGGAACACTACTCAGGGTAATGGTTACTGGACACGTCCTGTGGCCATTGGTTTATTACTTCATGTTATGCATGAATATCCCGCACTACAGTATAACTGGCGTCGGGTCAGGGGTCGTATTTAGTCTATACTGCACTCTCAGGAGTCCCTTTCTTGGAGGATAGTGGGACTTCGCCCAGCTGCGGGGATCCCCTCTCTCCCAAAAATGGCTTATCTCCTTTTGAACTTTATGCTTGGCA
This sequence comes from Ichthyophis bannanicus, assembly GCA_033557465.1. NCBI lineage: Eukaryota > Metazoa > Chordata > Amphibia > Gymnophiona > Ichthyophiidae > Ichthyophis > Ichthyophis bannanicus. The sequence goes on along the minus strand of CM066038.1, from coordinate 388,248,126 downwards.
TTGTTATTTCCCTAATTAAGTAATACTGGGAAATTAGTTCCCATCTGAGCCTCAATGAATGGTGGAATCATGCCTGTCTCTACAGTAAATATGAACAAATACCTCGTCTGTTCGCTTCCTCCGTTCAGACTCCTTCTCATTGGTCTCAATGGAAGAAGCTCAATGAATATGTACATTTTGCTAAATGCTCTCATCTGACTGTCTAACTTTGTATATATCTCTGTCTCATGATCATGCTGTATTGTGGATACTTTTTTGATCGTTTGATGTATAATCACTGTTAATTGGAAGCGCTCACATGCTGATACAAACGGGTAGAGAAGAAGCACCGGGGTGGGGGGTAATGGGTTTACTTTTCCTTATTGTATACTTGTTTTGTCTCTATTGGTGTGTTGTTTCTTTTGTTTGTTGCAAAATGAAAATAAAAGTTTAAAAAAAATAAAAAAAAAAATAAAAAATAAAACCCAAGAGGATTGTGAAAAATTGCAAGAGGATCTTGATAAATTGGAAGACTGGGCATCAAAATGGCAGATGAAATTTAATGTGGACAAGCGCAAGGTTATGCACCTAGGGAAGAACAACCCAAACTATGGTTACACGATGCAAGGTTCCACATTAGGAACCACCACCCAGGAAAAAGATTTAGGCGTCATTGTGGATACCATGTTAAAACCCTCAGCCCAGTGTGCAACGGCGGCCAAGAGAGCAAATAGAATGCTAGGTATGATAAGGAAAGGAATGGAAAATAAAACAAAAGATATTATAATGCCTCTATATCGTTCCATGGTGAGACCACACCTTGAATATTGTGTGCAATTCTGGTCACCGTATCTTAAAAAGGATATAGCGATTTTAGAAGAGGTTCAGAGAAGAGCCACCAAAATGGTAAAGGGGATGGAAGGATACTCCTATGAAGAAAGGCTAAAAAGGTTAGGGCTCTTTAACCTGGAAAAGAGACGGCTGAGGGGAGATATGATAGAAGTCTATAAATTAATGAACGGAGTGGAACGGTTAAACGTAGATCGATTGTTTACCTTATCAGAATATAGAAAGACTAGGGGACATGCAATGAAGCTACAGGGTAAATTATTTAAGACTAATAAAAGAAAATATTTTTTCACTCAACGTGTAATCAAACTCTGGGATTTGTTAACGGAGGATGTAGTAAAGGCTGTTAGTGTAGCTGGGTTTAAAAAAGGTTTGGACAAGTTCCTGGAGGAAAGGTCCATAAACCATTATTAAGAAGTGACCGAAGATATCAATGCTTGACCCAGTACAAGCATTGTGGAACTTGTGTCTCTTGGGGAAACTGCTAGGTACATATGACCTAGATTGGCCACTGTTGGAAACAGAATACTGGGCTTGATGGACCTTGGTCTGACCCAGTATGGCATATCTTATGTCCTTATGTTCTTATATCAGACATGTCCACACCTGGATGTGCCTGCATTTTTTTTCAAACATTCTGGCTTAGACATCCTTGATTGCACATGGATGGGTCTTCTAAAATATCCCTCTAATTGTCATGTTAATCTGCTAAAACAGATAATGCCATTTTGTATCTTGCATTTCTTAACTGCTAATACACCATATTACATGGTGCAGTTTGGTATACCTTTCAAGTTGTAGCTAATTGCATTCTGTGTTATCTATCATTCTGTGCTGTAGCAAATTTCTGTCTAAGTTAACTGTGTATCAGCATTCCTAAAAGTCCTGGAAATGCCCCCCAGATTTCCATAGACTCAGGAGTAATATGCAGACATATTTCTTTACAGAAAGAGTGGTAGATGCACAGAAGAACTCTAAAGGAAAAAAAAGGGACTATAATAGTTGTTATGGAAGGGCAGACTAGATAGACCATATGGCCTTTTTCTGCCGTCGTGTTTCTATGGAAATCCACTGTGCTAGCTTTTAACTTTCAAAAGGAAGACTATGATAAAATGTGGAAAATGGCCAGGAAAGAACTAAAAGTAGCAGATACAAATATTAAGGGGCATTAAGTAAAGTTAACACTCGTTAAGTGCTTCCATTGCTCATTCATTTTTATGGACCATTGCAGCACTTAACGTGTGTTAACCTTTAGTCAACATACCTCTAAGAGTTTATATTACTCTGGACATTGTTTAAAAATACCATAATACCATCTTGGAAGTCAGACCAGATAAATACCATACTTTGAAAGAGGGGGAAGTAAGGCCAAATAATTGCTGGCATGGTGTAAGAATGAGGTGAGAGAGATTGTTATAACCAAAAAAAGCAGCATTCAAAAATGGGGGGAAAAAAAAGATCTGAATGAAGAAAACAGGAAACAGCATAAATACTGGCAAGTTAGTTGCAAAGCACTGGTAAGACAGGTAGAGGGAGTCAGTTGCTTCTTAAATCATAGAGGGGTAAAAGAGGCATTAAAAGAGGATGAGGTCATAGTGGACAAACTAAATTAATTCTTTGTTTTGATCTTCACTGAAGAAGATGTAGGGGAGATACCCATGCCAGAAATGATATTTAAAGCTGATGAATCAGAGAAATTGAACACATCTCAGTGAACAAGGAAGATGTAATAGGGCAATTTGGCAAAATAAAGTGTGGCATATCATTGGACTGGATGGTATACACCCCGGGGTATTGAAGAGCTCAAACATGAAAATGCAGAGTTACTATTAGGAATTTGTAAACTATTATTAAAATTGTCTATAGTATCTGCAGAGTGGAGAGTAGCAACATAATGCAAGATTTTAAAAAGGGTTCCAGGGATGATCTGGGAAACTATAGACAGGTGAGCCTGATCCTGGTGCCAGGAAAAATGGTAGAAACCATTACAGAAAATAAAATTACTGAACATACAGATGGTTTAATGGGACAAAGCCAACATGGATTTAGCCAAGGAAATCTGGCCTTGCCATTTTTTGAAGGTGTTTAAAAAACAGGTAGCTAAGGCTGAGACAGTCTGATACAGTGTATCAAGATTTTCAGAAAGCCTTTGACAAGGACCCTCATGAGAGACTTAGTAAATTCAAAAGTCATGGGAAAGGAGGCAGGGTCTTATTGTGGATTGAGGACTGTATATTTTAAGGAAGCATAGTATATTTTAAAATAAACATAAATGTAAATATAAACATAAACTAGTTAAAAATTAAAAAAAAACAGAGTAGGATCAAATGGTCAATTTCTCATGTAGCTACTCCATGATCTTTGGCTCCTCCATCTCCACTCTTTTCCTCCTTACCTGTGGTGTCCCCCAGAATTCAGTTTTTGCCCCTCTCCTAGTCAATGCTTTTCTTCCCCCCCCCCCCCCCAGTCACCTTCATTCAACAACTTGGGGTCTCGGTGTATTATCACACTGATGACATTCTTCTGCTGTTTCACACACATCCGACATCCCCCAATCTCACTGTTGTAAACTCCTGTCTTTCCCATGTTGTCCTGTGGCTGCGTACAAACCATTAGAAATTGAACCTCTCCGAAACCTCTGCTACCTGGCTTACTGGATCTTCAACTGTCCCCTCGCTGCTCCCCTTGCTTGATGGCTCCCCATCCCCTGGTACCTTCATTCAAATACCTTGTTCTCATACTCACCAATGGCCTCACTTTCCGTGAACAAATCAGTATCATGGTGAAATGCTCCTTTTTGCCCTCCTTCAAATTAATTCCATTTGCTCATTTCTCCCCACCTTCGCCATTACTACTCTTCATCTTTATCTTTATTTATTATCTTTATTTGTCACTTGATATACTCTGCTTCTATCTCTGGTCATATCCCATCTCAATTACTGCAACGTTGTTTATACTGGATTCCCTAACTAGCAGATCAAATGCTTACAAGCTGTTTAGAATACAGCTATCCAAATACTTCACCACACCTCTAAATTTGATCATGTTACTCCACTGCTCATTGATTCCCACTGGTTACCTCTCATAACAGATTCAATATAAGCTCCTCACCTTGGTTCATAAAACTTTACACACTGGCACTCTCTCGTACCTCTCTTCACGTATTATCCCCGATGATCCTCCCCAGCTTCTTCGCTCCATTCACATCAATCGCCTTCATCTCCCCTCCCCTTCTTGCACCTGCCACAAATCTACCCATCACTCTGCTTTCTTTTTTCTGTGTCCCAGCCTTTGGAACACCCTGCCTTCTGATCTCCACCTCAAACTGTCCTTCCCTAGAGTTAAGTCCCATCTCAAAACTTACCTATTTCAGCTAGCTTTCAATCTATCTCCCTTGGCTAGCCAGGATTCTGCCTCCCTTCCCTCTCACTCATGACCCTCTCCTACCCTCCTTCTCTTAATCATTCTGTTATATATCTCTTCTTTCCCTTTGCTATGATTTTATTGGCATTCCTTTCTTTCTTCTTCAATTGTTTCTATATACGAAGGGCAGTATATAAGGTAATAAACCATAAGGGCAGTATATAAGGTAATAAACCATAAACTATAAAGGTGAATAATGGTTTGCTCCAGGAACCTGTATTGGTTTCTCTTCAGAGAGGAAAAACCAGCAGAAAGGTGGCGTTATTAATGCCCCAGTAGAAGTCATTGGTGAGGCTTCACTTGGAGTAATTTGTTCAGTTTTGGAGACCATATCTCATAAGGGATATAAAAGGACTGGTTCAAGGGAAGGTGGCCAAAATGATTTGGAGCCTGTTTCAAAAGATGTATGAGAAGAGACTTGAAGACTTAAATATATTTATCCTAGAGGAGAGGAGGAACAGGGGAGATATGATACAGACTTTTAAATACTTAAAGGGTATCAATGAACAAAGAAACCTTTTTCAGTAAAGGGGAAGCTGTAAAACTAGAGGGCATAAAATGAAGCTGTAAGAAGGTAAACTTAAAAGCAATGTCAGGAAATACTTTTTCACTGAAAGGGTGGTGGATGCTTGGAATGCCCTCCTGATGGAGGTGGTGGGGCATATACAGTTATGGAATTCAAAATGGCATGGGACAGACACAGTGGATCCCTTTATAGCAAGAGGATGAAATTAAAGCAAACTTAAATATCTTTTATACTTCATTAAATAGAGGGGGACTGATCTGCACAGAGCTGCTGTTACAACCACTTTAGCCACCTTACTGGGCAGACTAGATGGACCATATTGGTCTTTATCTGCCATCATATACTATATTACTGTGTTCTTTCTAACATATTAATAAATGACCTGGGAATGGGAATAATGAGTGAGGTAATCAAATTTACAGACAACACAAGATTATTCAAAGATGTTAAATCTCAAGAGGAATCTGAAAAATTGCAAGAGAACCTTGAGAAATTGGGAAACTGTGTGTCAAAATGGCAGATGAAATTTAATGTGAACAAGTGCACAGTTATCCACTTAGAGAAGAACAACACAAACTATAGCTACATAATGCAGTGTTGAACATTAGGAGTCATCAACTAGCAAAAGGATCTAGGCATCATCATGGACAGTATGTTGAAATCCCCTGCTCAGTGTGCAGCAGTGAGAAAGAAAGCTAATAGAATACTAGGAGCTATAAGGACTGATGGAGAATAAAATAAGTGGGGAATGTGTGAAGAGCATGGCTCATGGAATTCTTTCCAACTCCTGTGTGTGTGTGTGTGTGTGTGTGGTATCTGTATGAGAAAGAGAGAGAGAGAGAGAGAGAGAGGGTGTATGTCTTTATTTTGTGTTTATTATCTGCATGTATATTGTGACGCACCTCCACGTCCCTATTAGGCAGCCACCTAGGGCCGTGAGGCGCGAGTTGCCTTTTAATGTAAGAACAGTCTGTAGTCGAGTGTTATAGGCAAAAATAAATACAGGGCTTTATTCCCCTTCCCTTAAAGACTTCCTTTTTAACAGCAACAGAGGATAAACAAAACAACTGTTTCTTCACAGCAAAATAAACTCTTTCCTCCAGGTAATTATCACAGTGCTTCAGCTTGCTTGTTCAACATAAAGATTCAATCTGATCTGAGAAACATAGTGTGCAATCCATGGGACTGGATTCCAAATCACAGCTAGCGTTTTCCCACTGCATTGACTCACAGTCTGGGTTTTCAGGTGGGTAACAATCCTTACAGCTGGTATTATCCCAACTCCCTCCTTGTGAGACATCGGTTATTCTAGCAGGAAACTGCTCTATATAGACAGGGTTGTGGGCACCTGTACCTTGGGCAGTTTCTCCTGGGAATTCTCTCTCTTTCCAGTAATGAGGATTTTCCTCTAAGCTTCTAGCCTTTGCTTTACTGGCTGTGCCCACCTCTTGCCCTCTAGGGAAAATAGAGTACTTAGCTTTTCCTCTGTGGCAGTTAGCTTCCCCTCTTCCCTCTGTTATCCGGGCTTCTCTCTTTGGACTGTGGAGTGCTCTTTCTCGGGACCTCCAGCCACCAGTAGTCTGGGCAGTTCTATAGCCACATTATGGAGAGGCTTTTTTCCTGCTGCTCCTTGCTATCGGGACACCCCCACTGCTTCCTGGATCCAGCAAGCTCTCCTGTCTGTGACGTCTGCTTTCCACCTGGTTTCTCACTCCTCCCAGGACGCTGCCCTTTCTGGCCTGAGAGACTCCTGCACTCGTCTCAGAGACTCCTGCTCTGCCACCTCCCCCTGCTGGAATTTCCCAGCAGCTTTTATCTTCCTGTTTCTTGCACGCTGTACGTGCTTCCCTGAACAGGTGTTCCTGATTAGCTTTTTGGTTTTTTGCTGCGTCATGACTAGTGTGTGGAAACCTGGCTCCACTACTCTTTTGCTCCTTGTAATCTGAATATGCTTGCTGCCTATGCGATTCCAAGGTAAGCTCTTCTTTTTCTCCTATTACCATAGGTTCTGTACCGGTCACTGCATCACAATATGTATCTTTGTGCATTAGTATATCTGTGTTTGTTTTATGAACATGGCCATATTTGTGTGTCACTGCATATGCGTCCAAATTGACCAACAAGCATCAGAAACATTCCCCCAGGGACAGGGAATACCCCAAGGATCGGACCTTTCAGCCCTCCTATTTAACCTGTACCTGCAACCTATAACAAACATATTTAAAAAACACAGGATTAAGCATTTTATATACGCTGATGACATCATGCTTGCTATCCCCATAAACACTAAAAACCCCACTTATGACACACTATCCGAATGCATGGCAGAGACGTCCTCCTGGATGGAATCAAATTACCTTAGCATCAACCTCAGAAAAACGGAAGCAATGTTCGTAACAAGGTCATCTATGACTGAGAACACTTACCCGGAAACAATTACAATCAACAAAACTACCATACCTGTTAGAAAACAGGTAAAATACTTAGGTGTAATAATCGACCACACACTCACTATGCTACCACATATAAAACAAACAGTGAAAACCATTTTCTATAAACTTAAAACTATTCAACACCTAAGGCCATTCCTCGAAACACAAGACTTTAGATCTGTAGTAAGCACACTGATCACCCCACACTTCGACTATTGCAATAGTCTCCTAACAGGCCTTCCTCAAAAAAGCACATACCTTCTACAAAGAGCTCAGAACATCTGTGCAAAAGTAATTGCTAAAGCCCACCTAGCAGATCACGTAACCCCAATACTACGGGAACTACACTGGCTCCCTATAAACAGCCGTATTAGATACAAAATTGTCCTAACAACCTTTAAACTCATAAATGACTTAGCCCCCTCACACCTATCTACACTACTGCACTCTCCAACCACAACTAGATCCCACAGACAAAATGCAGCTCACTCCCTCATCACACCAAAAGCTATCCGGAAGACTAAGAAAACCACCAGCTCCAGAGCATTCACATTTGCTGCTCCAATGCTCTGGAACGACCTCCCAATAGACATTCGAATCATAAAAGACCTCTCCCAATTCAGGAAAGAATTAAAAACCTACCTATTCACAGAGCACTTTGAAATCCCCTACTCCCCCAAAACATGCTACACAACAAACATGGACACACATACACAAACCCACTAACCCCCGTTAACTAACTCCCTGTCTGCCCCCCCTCAACCCCCATTTACGACATAAAAGGAAATTATGCATAAAAGGAAATAAATTCCAACTCCTACACTTGTCCTACTCACCACACACAGCCACTGTAAATATTTATTGTAAATAGTTTGACGATTGTTTTACTTTAATACCTTAAAAAGTTAAATTTTATTGTTCAATGTAAATAGTTGAATTCTACTGTTCAATGTAAATGTATACAGATGTGTACAATACTGTTAAACTGTTACATGTAAACCGCCCTTGATCTCTGGAAGGGGCGGTATAGAAGAAAATAGTTAAATAAATAAATAAATAAATAAAAATAAATAAATATGTACTTGCATGTGTGTATGAATGCTGGCATGTATGTGTGTGTATGTGCGTTGTGATGAAGAGGATGCTAGTGAGCCTATGGAGATAGGAAAAACTAGTGAATGTACCTTTAAAGAACGTGACAGGTCTGCAATACACACACTGCAGAGTGCAGCTAGAGGGAGTAAGCACAGAGAGTCTGAAGTTAGGTTGCCACACCCAAGCTATCCTGAGGTAATTACAAACTTAGGGGATGATCACACACACCAGAGGGGAGTGAGAGAGACCCTGACAGAGAAGCAGCTTTATAAGCCTTGCTTAGGAGAGAAAGGAAATAAGAAGAAGAGGGAGAAGGCGACGAAGCAACACCAAGAAAGGCAGCCAGAGGGGCTGTTGTTGCAGGATAAGAGAAAGTTCCAAAGAGGCCAGCAGTTCGAAGGTGGAGAGCTCCAAGGAGAAGCCGTCACGAGAGGTACTGTAGCAGCAGATAAGCATGCAATAAATAAAACCAGGAGTCGTTTCAAGGATCCAAGCCAGTTTAATGTGCACATGGCTCAAGCAATAAGCAATTTCAAAATGGCTGAGCCATGGTTTCTAGCAAAACAACAACTTTTATACCGTTCTTCTCCATTCTAGACATAGGCAAACTTTTCATTGGTCCCAGTAACCCCTCTCACCCATCTATTGGTCCCGGTACTGATATGGCTACCCAATCGGGACTCTGGTCTGGGCTCAGCACCTGGTTGCCCCCCTTTCAGTCCTCATTACAATGGTCAGTGTCTCTAACTTGTTACATCTCTCCTCCAAGGTCGCTCAGCTAGTTAAAACATATGGGAAGCAGGGCACTGTAACCTTGCTTTTTGCAGAGTTAATTAATTCCATAGAAGCTGTGCTCTCTTATCAGTATCAATTAGAGCTGTTTTCTGTCTTTTCTAAGTTTCGTTTCTGCTTAGCTATGTTCAGTTAAGCTGAGTTAAGTTTCAATTCTATGGTGTCATCATTCAGGGGGGTTTTCATTCCTCTGGGCCTAACTACAGGCTTCAGTTACAGGTCAAGCTGCTCAGGCCTGTCTGCTCACTTCAGACACCATGGAGCACAGGCCTTCGCCTACCACAGTACCAGGAAGGCACAGCTCAGGGAGAGAGAGCATAAAAGTCTTCCCACGTCTATGCCAGACTGGAAGTCTCAAGGTGTTCAGAGGTGGGTGCCCAGGGCTCAAGCTAGGAGGCAGAAGAACCCAGCCTGGAACAGGGAGCCAGCGATTAACACCAGAGAGGAACTTAAGCAAGGAGGCCAGGAACTGTTTAACCGCAGCTGGAGAGAGGTTTGTGAACCTAGCCAGAAAGAGATAGCTCAAACCCTAGATACCTGTCTTCCATACCAGGTAGACCACTGCTGGAGGGAATTACAGAGATCCCCCGAGAAAGTATATCCTGGGAGATACGGGGAAAGCTCAGAGCAAGTTGATGTTTCTTCAGAGCAGGAAGAAATGCAGATAGATCCTAGTGAACAGGATTCCTTACTGCCTGAGTTTCCCATGGATTGCACATTATGTTTGACTGGAAGCATGGAGTCCTTAACTGAAGAATAGCTTTCAGGATGTGCGCTTTTGGGTAACAGAGTAAAGAAGTCTGACCTTGTTGAAGGTAAGAGCTTGTTTAACCAAAGGAATATTGCCTAGCACCTGTGCTTGGTGTTACTAAAGAAGGAAAGGATAAAAGAGAACATTTTTACTAAGCTGAATGAAGAAGCTTGTGTTTTGTTTCATCTGCTGTATTTTTGGATTAAAACCCCTGAACAGAAGTAGTGAATGTGAAACACATTCAACCTGAGTTTCGTAAATATCTTTGGAAATACTAACTGGAGAGAATATCCTGATGCTTTCTGTTGAACCTTGTGACATTGGGGAAATAAAATCTTTATCATTTACCCTCATACTGGTTTGTCATGGCTATACTTTTTAAAGGGAAACTACAACTCCCAACATGCTTCAGTGCTGAAGATAGTTTTCAACCCGTTTATGAAGGACATAATGTCCACCCTAGCTCTTTAGGCACGTTGCCAGGGGGCTGGGGTGTGACAGCGTGTATATGTTTTGTTCTCTCTGTTTTGAATGGGAAAGAGATAAGGGACCTGTTTGACAGGTACAATTACATAATGCTATGTTACTGTGAATCAGTGTTAGTATGTTGCAGATACTGGAACTGCATTAAAGCGTATTTTGGGAAGAGGGGGCCTTCATTTCTCTTCCGTCTCTTACGACACGCAGAAACTAAAATTGTAAGCCACAGAAATTTCCCCCAGCTCACTTCTTCCGTTTTTGTGATTAGATCAGCATTCCAAATCTCCGCCCCTACAACTTTCCCATTGGATGGAACCTACTGACAAGCAGGGCAGGCTCACTCATGCAGGGGGGAGGGTTAGAGAATTGCAGATAGAGGTTTTAAACTCTGAAAAACGTCCAGACAAATTAGCCTTCCTTATAGCTTCTTGACATTAATGTAAAAATCAGTAGAATCATTAAAAAAGCCAGACTAACCTCCCAGATGCTGGGCACACCTGACTACATCCCACTAGATCTTGGACCCTAGGTATGCCCTACCTTGTCAGTTCTTTAATCTAGCCCTGCCATGGCAATGCATACTATCCAATCTTAAGTCATTGAAAAAGCAACTACCAGTAGCTATCACTGGCACTGAGTTCAAAATGCAAAAACACAAACTTTTTGTTGAGAACAATCAGCTAGAGAGGGAGGAATGATGCCTTCCACTCATTACCGAAAGTGCCCTTTTACTCAAGCGGGCCACAGCATGCCCATTTCCTCTTTTTTATATATTTTTTAACGTATTCTTATGTTTATCAAACACTTATCTTAAAAAAGACCAAACCGGTCTATCGCAGGCGAAGGTTGTCTTCCACAATCAGCCACTGCCACGTACTATTTGCCCGGTAAGGATTAGACTGGGGGAACATGCCAGCCGTATTCGGTTGAAGATTTTGACGGCCCCTATTTTGGAACATTGTGTACATTTGGATCATAGTTTTGCTGATCTACGGTGGAGAGTGATTGATTGGGTCCCGGCAACCCCCCGGAGAGGGGATCGTGAACAACGCCTGCAGTGGAGAGAACAACGTTGGATTTTCAAATTACGATCGGTGATCCCTCTGGGTTTGAACATGGAACAGGATTGGTGGAGCCTCTTATGAAGAGCAAGGTTGGTTGGAGTTACTGGCAGTAGTTCCTGATCAGTATCAGTAGGGAGAGTGACGTAGGGAGGGGATTCCCTACAGGCCGCGCCTCTGGTGATGACATTGGATGTATAGCCAATCAGCAATCATCTTAGCTACAAAAGGAACGGTTGGCCCATGGCGTTTTTTAGGTAAAGGAGTCGGGCGAAATACCACTTGATACAGGACCCGGAGGGGCCCGAAACATGCATGTCATGTTGTGGCAGTGGCTGATTGTGGAAGACAACCGTCGCCTGTGATAGACCGGTTTGGTCTTTTTTAAGATAAGTGTTTGATAAACTTAAGAATACGTTGCAAAATATATAAAAAAAGAGGAAATGGCCATGCTGTGGCCCGCTTGAGTAAAAGGGCACTTTCGGTAATGAGGGGAAGGTATCATTCCTCCCTCTCCAGCTGATTGTTCCCGACAAAAAGTTTGTGTTTTTGCATTTTGAACTCAGTGCCAGTGATAACTACTGGTAGTTGCTTTTTCAATGACTTAAGATTGGATGGTGTATAAATTTGTCATTGAAATCTAGAGGGGTTTCTTTGTGGATTGCAATGCATACTAGCTGATTACAAATATCAACCAATAAGAAAGCAATACAATGCAGTCAATAGCTTTCACAGTAGAAATAACAGCAAAGAAAATGAAATATATATGTGAATATGTAAAGTTCAGTACATCACAGCTAAGGAATTGTATGTAATCTGTGTGTTTAGCTCTGTGGCATATTCTGTATGTTCAGTTTAAAAAAAGAAAAACAGATCTTTGCAACTGTACACTTGCATTGCTGGTCTGATCCCTCCACATTTTTTTCTTTTAATTGGAGGTCCGCTGTCACCACTGCTGCAACTAAAAGAACAGTAAAAGTGGTGGTGGAGCAAGGGCAGGCTAGGCAGGCAGCGCAGGGGGGGGGGGGGAGCCCGCTGGACATGAAGAGATGGGGTAAGATGGGGAGCTGATAGGCATAGGGGATAGGTGCAGAAGTACAATGCTGTGCATGGGGGGATGGGGCAAATGACAAAAGTCTGATGTCATTGAGAGGGCAACAGGTTTGCAAGTCACACAGAGTGCATTTATGGCTTGGTACAACCCTGGGTGAAGATCTGAATTAAACTAAACAGCATAGAATCTGTGTACTTTTTGGGAAGGTATTTGTGACCTGGATTGGCTGCTGTTGGATACTGGACTTGATGAACCCTTGGTCTGACCCAGTATGACATATCTTATGCTCTTCTGTAAACAGCTCCTTGCGGTGATTAACTGTCCCTTGTAGTACATTGGTATAATACATTTTCTTTGTAGTATCAAACAATTGCTGGTATTCAAACATCTGAGTTTTATAAGTGCTCTTAGAGCACAATTCAGGAAAAACTACGTCTGACCGGCTGCCGCGTACAAAATGGATCCAAATATATCCCCGTGTGACTAATGACACTAATAAAACTAATGTAGTCCAAAAAAAAGAGTCATCAGTGAAAACTCATGCTACCAAGCTACCCTTTCTTTTTTGTCGGGTCCAAACAGACCGGAGCTAGAGGAAGAGAAACTCTCTGCTCTGTCTCCGGAGAACCATTTTTCGGAGAGAATTCAAGTGGTGTGATGTCTAAATAACTAACCAAAAACAAGGTAGTGTAAACAAACACTTGTGATAATCCACAGCAAAAATCGCACTTCATCGTGATGTCAGATAAGATGCTGTACACACGACATGCATGTTTCGGGACCCCGATGGGACCCTGTCTCAAATGTTTTCCCGCTACTTTCAGAAGTAATTGCCAAAGAAGAATGCTAAGCTGTAATGGTTCACAATTGTAGCCGAAGCCAGTTTGTGATTGGCTGTAATAATGATGCCAATTCAAAAAGGGGAGTGTCTATACCAGCGGGGAAACCACGGGCCATCAGAATCAGACTAAACAGATGGAAGATAACACAGAAAAATCTCAAAAGAGACTCCACTGCTCTTGTTACAAATTGCATCCCCTAGGAACAACTGTATTGAGGCAAAAGATCTATTTCTGTTCACGCCATTGGAACCTATGCTCACGATCTCCCCTACCCCCCCCCCGGAGATCAGGAGGGACCCAATCAATGACCCTCCATGTTAAATCTCCAAACTTGTGGCCTTCAGCTATGCAATGCTCTACTATTGGAGCAGAACTATTAGAAGATCGAATCCTGGAGGCATGCTCGCTCAAACGGATTCTCACCGGGCGTATGGTTCACCCTACATATAGCAGTAGGTTGCAAGGGCATAAAAGAATGTAAACAACGTAGCTTGTTTGACAGGTACTATGACCCATAAAATTAAATGTCCTGGTAGTAGTAGGATCAGTCCAGTAAATACCTTCCATGGTGTGGACACAATATTTGCAATGCTGACATGCCCAATGGCCCTGAGGAGACAAAATGGAAACAAGGCTGATATCTACCTGATTCTGAAATTGTGGGTACAGATGCACCTGCTGTTTCAGGATCAGGGAGATGGACATCCCCGTGTACACCACATGCAGAGAGGGTAGACATTGCAGAGGTTCCCTATCCCCCTGAGGCCATTTCTCTCCTCGCAATACGTGCAGTTGATGGCCCAATGGCCCCATCAGCAGCTGTCAGCATAGCCGGCATAGTGACACTGGCACAGGGTTATGTGCCATTGGGTCTGGTCCCACATGCCCACTGAAGGGATAATTGGTTCAGGTCTGCTTTATATGTTGTGATGAGGAGAGCATGGCTGAGCCCATGCAAACAGAGGAAAATTATAGATCTACCTTTAAGGAAGGAGACAGGCAAGATATCTGTAGCTTTCAGGGTGCAGGCAAAGGAAAAAAACACGCACTTGCTGAAGCTAAGCCACACCCAAGCTCTGCTGATCTAAGGGCAAGCTTGGAGGATAATGAGAGACACCTGGGTAAGGGACAGTGCAAGTTAAGCAAAAGGCAGCCTTATAAACCCAGAGAAACACGTGAGAATAGCACTGGCTGGAGAGAGGATTTCATGAGTGAGCAGTACTCAGGGAGAGAGCAGCACACGAGAGAGCTGACTAGAGAGAACACTGCAGACTTCCGTGGAGGGAGAAGCACCAGGGAAAGACCCAGAGAACTCACCAAAGAGGAGAATGGTGGAGATTTCCAGGGGGATTTCAGAGGTGAAAGCAGCACCCAGAAAGAGAGCCAGGCTTGCAAGGAAACTGCAATTGCTTCTGAAGCCAGTAGAGCTGTAGCTGGAAGAATTGCAGACAAGGGGCAAGGTGCAGTTCCTCCAGTATGTGGACCAGCTAAAAAAATTCCAGTTCCCAAAAGGTGGGTGGATAAAAATATACCTAAGGGTGACCTAAGCCAGTTAGAGGCACTCTGGCATTTGAGTCAGGAAAAGAAACGTCTCACTCCAGGTGGAAACCCTTTTCCTAGTAAGAAGCCCCAGTGGAGGAGAATTTAGGAGCTCTTAGAGAGTTTCAAGCAAGAAGCATTGCATGAAGGCTTAGAGCCAGACATACCAGTTGAAAACCCGGAGGAAATGCAGGTAGAATCTGTTGAACCTGATTCTGACTCAGAGGATTTATTAATGGACTGTTCATGGTGTAAAAAGGCAGAATAGAAGCTGCTGGATAAAGGAAAAAGTCTGTAACCTGAAAACCACCAAAAGCAGTGAGTAAGACAGGGAGAATGATTCTAGCCTGAATGGTTAAGTACTCTGTTGAAGGAAGAAAAAGACAATTACTTTGATTTGAAGAAAAGAAACTGTGTTTATTGCTGTATGTTTGGGAAACAGCTACGTATGTTGTGAAAGTCATCTAAAGCAATTTCACTGTTGGGTTTTTGTGTGATTTTCCTGAGGATCATTTGTTTTGGAGAGGAATCCTGTTGTTTTGGTTGAGCTATATGCTTTTTGAAAAGAAGGAAATAAATTCCTGTGTGTTTTTTTAAAAAAAACCCTAGGTTCTCAATACTACTGTTTTTTTAAGTGGTAGCACAACTACAAGTCCCAGCAGCCCAAGCTCGGGACGAGGACAAATTATTCTTTATTCAAAGACTAAATAGTGGCACCCCTATGCCTATAGGCCGTGGCCAGGGCTAGGGGCCCCCACAATGTTTGCTTTATATGACTACACCCTTGCCTGCTGGAAATGCACACAGCAACATATGGACGGCACAGAAGAAAAAGCATGTGGGCTGCGAGAGAGAGTATATTGGCCTACTATAAAAGAGTCTAGTGAACCACACTTTGGACAGGAATGTGCAGAGTTTGGGCCCAGGAAAAATACAGGCCAAGCTAGAAATAATGATCACAAATACTCTGAGCCCTGAAGATTGCAATTAGTGCCAGGAAATGGAATAACACAGGAAGAGGCAGAGGGTTATGGTCAACTGCACAGATAAGCAGACCTTGAAACATGAGCTGCAAATGACCTGATAACTAGGGGAGGGTCTCGGGGAGAGAGCTCTGCAGGAATTCTGCAAACGAACGCCAATTGCCCATGCACATGGGAGCCGTGCACCAGGAAAGAACTCAGATCACAGTCACTTGTCAGCAAAACTCTTTTATTTGGTACAAGCAAAAAGCTGTAAGCACAGATACACAAGTGTCTGTCTGAGGGATCTGAGTGCAGGCAACATTCTCTACCTCCACAACGGTGAGAGAGAGAAGGCTGCCCCCGATGCTCTATAGTTGCCTTCTTATAAACCTCTCTGTTACAAAGTTCCAGAAAGTTCCAGCAAGTTCTGCATAAATTTTTATGTCGTTTGCAGAATTCCTGCAGAGCTCTCTCCCCGGGACCCTCCCCTAGTTATCAGGTCGTTTGCAGCTCATGTTTCAAGGTCTGCTTATCTGTGCAGTTGACCATAACCCTCTGCCTCTTCCTGTGTTATTCCATTTCCTGGCACTAATTGCAATCTTCAGGGCTCAGAATATTTGTGCTCATTATTTCTAGCTTGGCCTGTATTTTTCCTGGGCCCAAACTCTGCACATTCCTGTCCAAAGTGTGGTTCACTAGACTCTTTTATAATAGGCCGATATACTCTCTCTCGCAGCCCACATGCTTTTTCTTCTGTGCCGTCCATATGTTGCTGTGTGCATTTCCAGCAGGCAAGGGTATAGTCATATAAAGCAAACATATAAAGCAGACCTGAGCCAATTATCCCTTCACCACCAATGGAAACACGTCCCTCACCCCTGGCCTCTGTCGGGCCTCTGTCGGGTAAAACTGCATCTCCCTATGGCAGCATGCACACCACCTCAGCACAGACCTATCACACCCCATTCCCCCTAGGGCAAACACTGTAGGGCAAAATGGATTTAACTCTATGTCCTGCCCTTATTCCAGAGTCTGGTAGGAATAAGCTGCATGTTGATAGGAATGTCGGGGGACATCTAGGGGCCGTACTGGAATACCCTTAGTGCATCTTGGTGGCTAGCCACACCCCTTATCCACTCCTCCCCACCCACCATCTATGATCCCTGTACTCACAGCATGAATATGCAGGGCTGTGGACCACAGAATATGGTGGTGTACATTTGGGTGGGGGGGGGGGGGTGGACATCTATGAAAAGTAAATAAAGGTAAACAGATTTCAGCTGGCAGCTTCATCAACAAAGAAATTAGTTTTTCTGTGGTTAACCTAGAAGAGACAAAAATAAAATCTAAAATCTGTCACTTGCCATGCGTTGGCACAATCATCAGCTGAATAAAATCCACACTTTCATGGCTGAAATGAAAAACTTAGTACCAACATCCAAAGGAAACTCTTCATTTGTAGATTGGTATCTCCCAGTATAATTACCTTAGGGAAGTCCAACCTGAAAGCTTACTGTACATAACATTTACCAAAGCATAAGATCAAAAAATAGTTCAGAGGGGGTCAATATAGCAGATAACAATAAATCTGTCTTTTTAAACTTTAATTTCTTGTTTACCAACATTAGCACCCCCTTCTACCCTGAAACCTGGGGGTAGAAAGGCAAGCATATCGAGAAGGGCACAATTAATTTAGCCAAACTATATTAGTAGATAACAGCCAGGTTTCTGTTATACAAAATGCATCAAATTTCCATCTTTCAATGCATCAATTAAAACTGATTTTTTTTTTTTTAATAACAGAAAATACATTCACAAGAGAAAGTTTAAATGAGGATGATTTAGGGAACTTGCCAACATTCACAACATTAAAGGCAATTGGAATTAAATAAAATTGAGTGATGGCACTCAGCTGACCATAGCGGCCATTGTCAACAATAGTCAGGATCATCAATAAATAGCAATAATACAGAACAACAAATTAAAAGAAGTTAAAAGTCATACCACGTTGAAGCCTCATCATACTGTAGTTCCAAGCTATAAGCACAAACTCATTTTGACTCTTAGAAGTACTACCACAAGACTACTGGTAGAGGTCAAATTTACTATTTTGAACTCAGACTGACAATGGAGCAAGAGAGTATCCAAGGATCACTCCTACCCACCATTAACCCACTGGGACCCTGGTAAGCACCTGGGAGGATCAAGGGAATGGAGAGTATCATGTGCCTCATCATGGATGCAGGGTGGAGGGGTCTGGACTATGAACGGGGTGTTGGGCGCTTTATAAGGGGAGTTGTGTGCATGTTCATAGGAAGAATGGAGGAGCACTCATTTTGTCTAACAAGTGACTAAACTTTAAGCCTATCAATATCACATCGATCCCGACAGTGAATATTATAATATTGGAGAACAAACAAATGACGCTAAGCTTGATATACAGATCCCCAAACTCTGATCCAGATGACCTATACTAGAGCTCACATACACTTTCTCTAGCAAAGGAAAGCCTCTAATTATGTTAGGCGACTTCAACTTGAAATCAGCCCCAACAGCTCAAGCCTTGATGCATTAAAAACAATGGACTTCACCCAAAACATCAAAGCTCAAAAACATACTGGAGGTAGTATACTAGATCTGGTATTCGTACCCTCCTACCTTCACTCCAATACAACTTACATCCCCTACCAGGTAACCCCAGTACCTTGGTCTGATCATCACTTGATCTCCTTTGAACTCCTAACACATCTCCCCTCAACCAAACAACAACATGCAGTCAATCAACGTCACTTCAGAGAATTCGACAAAGACATTGTACTTGAATCCATACTACCAAGCTCGACACTAATTCTACTGACCTTACATCAATAATGATAAATTGGAATGACACCATCACATCAATCGCCGCACTTGCCCCACAGAAAAAGACATCACCAAGATCAAACAAAGCACCATGGTACTCAGTGGACTTAAGACAAGCTAAGCTCAACTTAAGACGGATAGAAAGATGCTGGCAGAGAACAAGAAATCAAACATATCTCCAGGAATACAGAGAAAAGCAGAGAGAATACAATGAACTCATACTAAACTGCAAGAAAGAATACCACACAAATATCATCATGAAGTCCTTGAACTGCCCCAGAGAATTGTTTGAAATAATAAAATATCTCACTAAGGGGTATGTTTACTAAACCGTCTTAACGTGCGCTCTGCGACGTTATCACGCGATAAGGTACCTTATCGCCCGATGAAGGCGCCTTACTGGGCGATAAGGTACCTTAGTGCGCGTTAATGTGCGCAGCGGTGCAAACGAGCGCTGAAGACAGAGAAAGGCTTCCGGAAGGGGGAGGAAGGCTCCCCAGGGCCAGAGAGAAGGGGTCAATGGGTGGAGAGTGGGAGGGGAGAGGCTCCCCACACACTAACGCTGTGAAATCCGAGGCTCAAAACTGACGCCAGTGAAGCCCTGGCGTTAGAGCTGATTTAAAGGGAAAAGAAACCATTTCCGTCAGCAATGTACAGCAAAACCAGGGAAACCTACAAAAAATGATAAGTGTGATACACGTGCATGGAACAAAAGGGCAAATAAACTTTGAAAATGTACAGAAGAAAATGCAAAAATAAAACAACCAAGCTGGCCAATAGAGATATCAATGGGAAACATAAAAAAACACTCCCAAGAAAGCTCCAAAAAAAAGATATGAATTTTGGAAGGGTCTATGCTCCATCCCCATACAAGGTGAATGAGCCCACAGTGTAATTGCGCTGAGCAGGGTTTCCAACTCCATTGGCCAGGTTTCCTATAGCGTGCACATGTTCCACAACAGCAGGGCAGGCATGTCGGAATGGGCAACTGGACAGATGCTGGAAAAGGGGACACAGAAGGCTGAAGGCGGCACATGCTGTGGTGCAGCTGGGCCACAGTGCGGACTAGAGTGATGCCTAGCTGGCCCATAGGAATGCTGAAACAGTAGAGCAGCCAGACAGCAACTGCTGAGGGCCCAACATGGGCACGAGTGTTCTCCCCACAGTGTCACAGGGGATAGTACACAGCAGGTACCCCGAAGGACACGGAACATTGGCATGTGGTGCTGGGAGGAAGCGTGGACAGCTATGCAGGCACCCCTACCCCAGAACCCGCACCATAGGCAGCCGCCTACCCACACACTGGATGGCCTGAGACTGCGTTCCACCAGCACCACCAGCAGAAGGGCATGTCAGCATGGTGGCAGAGGGATACTGGTGGTGGAGGGGGCAGTGGCAGCTGCCCAGATCAGACCGTGGCCTAGCCCTGTTTAGGTGGGTGCCGTGCACTGCAACAGACAGGCTCTGTCTGACAAACAGTCATGGTATCTCCAGGGAATGCACTGTCTCTGTGGCAACACAGTGGTGCAATGCACACAGCCAGTGTGTTCAGAAGCAGAAAGTTACAGGTTCAAGTCCCAGCTGTGGTTCCTGCCAACCCAGTCCCCAAATTTTACCCACTACTAAAACGTGCTAATACAGATAGAACCTTTATTGCAGATGACGTAAACATGCCCAAAACACCTACATTTTACCCTACAGAGCACAGACACCATAAACATGTGCATTACCTAGAGCAGAGTCTCCCAAATGCAGTCCTGGAGGGCCAAACACCATTCAGGTTCCATGCTGTCCCTAATAAAGATGCCTGTGCTGCATTTCTATGCGCCGTACCCATGGTATGCAGAGGTATCTCAAGCATATTCATGAGGGACAGCATGAAAACCCGAACAGTGTCTGGCCCACCAGGACTGGAGTCGGGAACCTCTGCCCTAAAGCAGCGGCCAACAGGGGCAGACACACCTGCACCCACAGGCTCCATTATCCAATGCCTCCTGGAGAGGCAGGATGTTGGGCCCTGCGTGCATCTCCCCATACTAGCACTTGCATACCTTAGCAATGCCACCCTAAACCTGGGAATACGGTACACAGCTATCAAAAGTTTGCTATGATTACTGGCAGATAGCAATTCCGAGGTTAAGTACAATTTTCTGAGTGAGCTGCATCATAGCAACCTTTCTGATGTCTGTGGAGTGTGCTACAGGTCTTGTGTCTGACAGTGTTTACCACCCTGGGGGTGACCCCAACAGTATTGCGTACCATAGCCATGCCTGAACTGTGCCCAGGACGGGTGCGGTGGCCAGGGCTGCCAAACACCTCTATAGTTGCACAATGCTGGCATAGGTGTGGGGAGTGTGTGTCTGTCTATCCAGTGTGTGGTGGCTGCAAACACCCTCCACAGCCCACATTGCTAGCACTGTTGCCAGTATTGGCCTGCCAATGTGCATAATGAGGAGCAAGGTACTGTGGGAATAGCCAGGATAGGGTGGCCTAACCTGGATTCATCTGTACAGAGCATAGGGCAATGGCTGGGACATTGTCGTGCCCGGCCACCACCTGCACGGACAGGGTGGCCACAGCATGTCCTGCTGGGAGGTCACTCTCACCCTGACTGAGCAGTGACCATGGCATGGCTAGGTTCCCCCATAGTGCTATATAGTACTTTTCTCATGTGATAATTGTGGGTTCTCTTTTGGAGCCCAATCACTGACTTATCTGCTTGCTGGTGTATACTGACATCCCAGTTCTGGGTACACGCATCTTCTCCAGGAACATGCACTATGTACTATCTAGCAGACTGTCTGCAGCTAGCCTGAGTGTTGCTGGAACACCTTGCAGGGTGCAGTGGCTGGAGGCTTGCTGCTGGAGAATGTCAGATAGTGGTGGGGGACAGCTGTGCATTTCCAGGCCTACTGTCTGTCTGCTATTGCTTTATGGATGGATACAGCTCTGCATTGACTGCCCTGTAGGGTGTCTGTTTCTCAGCAGGACTGGGGTTGGTGGTCCCTGCTACTGCCACCATTGCAGGGAGGTCGAATGTGGATCTGTCGGTGGGCGATCCTGTTTCCTACCCTGAGCCCCAGAGGGTGGGTTGTGTAGTGGTACATAATCTGCCTATGGGTCCAAACACCCCCCTCCCCTCCCCTCCCCTCCTCCCCCCTCCCCCCTCTCCCCTCCCCTCCCCTCCCTCTCCCCTCCCCTCCTCCCCCCTCCCCCCTCTCCCCTCCCCTCCTCCCCCCTCCCCCCTCTCCCCTCCCCTCCTCCCCCCTCCCCTCCCCTCCTCCCCTCCTCTCCCCTCCCCTCCTCCCCCCTCCCCCCTCTCCCCTCCCCTCCCCTCCTCCCCTCCTCTCCTCCTCTCCCCTCCTCCCCTCCTCTCCTCCTCTCCCCTCCTCCCCTCCCCTCCTCCCCTCCTCTCCCCTCCCCTCCCCTCCCCTCTCCTCCCCACCCCTCTCCTCTCCCCTCCTTTTCACCTACATCATATAACCATGGCACCAACTCAGGATATGCACTATTCTGGGTGCATCATAGCCCATAAAGGCTAGACATGACTGAGAAATACAGAAGGACACAGATGTATCCTAGGTGTGTCTGCAGAACCTATCACACACAGTAGTACTGATGGGGACCTGCAGCATTGCACATTTCAGCTATGAAAGGTGCTGTGGACCTGGTGCTGGGCGCCCCACCTCACCGTCAGGGTGAGCACAGTACCCGCACAATGTGACTGTCTGTAGCTACTCTGTGGCAGTACCACACATGGTCGGTTCCCCCTACCAGGCCGAGGTCTTGTGGGGGTGCATACCCCATCTTGTGCCCATCTGTAGACTGCTGATTTGCATGTGCAGTGCATCATGGGTATGGGTGGGTTAACGCTATCCTGGTAATGACAGCAGACAATTTGTGTGGTGACATGCAATCCTTCTGCAGCCAGCCAGGGGCTTGTTAGCAGCTGTAGCCCACTGGTTACTTCACTGCCTGTGGGTCCAGAGGTCATGCATTCAAACCCATGGTGGGGTTAATTGATAAGGCTGTCCAAGTCATTGTCTATTTTTAATGTACATTAGTGCTGCCAGCAGAAACACCCTCAGTGTACTGTAACCATAAGGCGCCCCATAAGGCACCCTATAAAGCGCCTTATAGGGCGCCCTATAAAGCGCCTTATAAGGTGCCTTATCAGGTGTCCTCTAAAGTGCCTTATAGGGTGCCCTATAGGGGACATTATAGGGTGCCTTGGCAGACAGTGCACTTTATAATGTGCCCTATGGAGTGCCTTATAGGGTGCTTTATGCGGCACCTTAGGTTACGGCACGTGAGGGTGTGTTTGCTGGCAGCACTAATTAAAGTACAAATAAAATGCCTCAAAACTCACACGTAAAAGCTACTGGCTTAGCCAGCCTTATGGATTAGGCACACTGGGGGATTGAACTCATGACCCCTGTACTATCAATCAGTGTATTAACCATTGTGCTACACCTCTGTTTCCATGCTTGTATGTCTGCGCGCCTACTTAAGATTACCGCGCATTAACGTGCTTAGCGGCGTCTCGCCCAATAATGTGCGCAGTGCACGTTATCACGCGATAATCTTTATCTTTATCTTTATTTATCTTTATTATAAAACTTTTTAGACCGCCTAAACCAAAAGGCATACAGCGGTGTACAATAAAATGAAGCTACTGAGGAAACAGAAAGGAACGCCAATTATTCATAAAAGAGACAGCAGAGAGTAGAATAAGAAAATCAGAGATAGGGACCAGTCAGCTATGGGCAGGAAGGGAAGGGAGAACAAAAGCAGTTCAGAAGAGGTGAGTTTTGAGGGAAGCCTTGAAAGAGCTAAAGGACGACTCGAGACGTAGAGCAAGGGGGAATGAATTCCAAAGACGGGGACCAAGGAAGAAAAAGGCGGAAGAACGTGTTGATTCAAGATGAGCCCTAGAAGGAGGTGGAAGAAAAAGACGGTTAGCGTGAATCGCCCGAAGTGCTCTAGAGGGACAATGAAAGTGCACCAAATCAGAGAGATAAAGAGGAACACCAGTGTACAAAGCCTTGTGAACAAAAATCAAAACCTTATATTGAATACGGAAAGGGATAGGCAGCCAGTGTAGACGAATAAGAAGAGGAGTGATATGAACAGAACGGGAAGAATTGGTCAGAAGACGAGCAGCAGTATGGTGAACTAGTTGAAGATGACGAAGCTGTGAGAAAGGAAGGCCAGCCAGAGAAGCGTTGCAATAGTCTAAACGAGAAACCACAAGAGAAAGAAGAAGTGTCGTCAGAGAAGAGAAAGAAAGAAAAGGCCGGATGGCACGAAGTCGGCGCAGTGTATAGAAGGAACGCTGAACAATAGAAGAAACGTGCTCCTTGAAAGTTAAAGCCATTTTGCTACTTTAAGACCGACACGCCCACTCCTTTTATGGCAGCCTGCACACTATCGCCGGGCGCACATTAAGATGGTTTAGTAAACATACCCCTAAGTCTCCACAGAATCAAATCACTGGTGAAATAACACCAGAAAAATTCTCATCTCATCTACAGAATAAACTTAACTGCACAAATCACACACTAAGTCCAGCACACTCTCCGAAGACAGTCCCCAACAGCACAAACAACTGGTCCTCCTTCTACCTAATCACAGCAGAGCATTGCAGCAAACTCCTGAAGACACTGAACACAACCACATCTCCACTGGACCCTTGTCCAACCTCCTGGATAAAGAAGACAGCACAAGAACTTGCCCCTACTCTCTGCATAATAGTAAACCTCTCCCTATCACAGGGATTCATGTCTCCCCTACTTAAAACCTCTTCAATAAAACCTCACTTAAAAGGCAATTCACCTGACCCCAATTCACCATCCCATCTCTAGCATACCCCTATTAGCAAAAATATTAGAAAAAAACATCCAAACACAATTGCAAGATCACATCGATTCATCTGCTCCTCTGGATTCACAAAAACACGGATTCCAGCAATACCACAGATTGGAAACACTTTTAACCAACACCAACACAATACTTAAAGGAATTGAAAACCTCAAACTTGAATACATACTTATATTCATAGACATAACATCTGCATTTCACTCAATAAACTCAAAGAAAAACTAATCCTCAGAGACTTTAACCTCCCCTCACTACTAGATAAACATGCTGAAGTCTTCATCAGTGCTATGGAAGCAATGGACCTGACTCAGATCATACACGAACCAACACACGAAAAAGGGAATACTCTTGACCTGATATTCCTGAACTCCCAAAGCACCATCTCATGCAAGAACCCAAAGATCACATGCATACCATGGTCTGACCACCATCTCATCAACATCACCTACATCTACCAACACATGAACATCAAAGAGAACAATCAACTCACAAGAAGATTTAAACCATTTAACAAAGAGGACTTTTTAGCACAAATATTACCTAAACTCCACACAAACTCCTCCAAAATCGAAGACCTGATCAACATCTGGAATACTACAATCTCTTCCACATCATGCACAACAACAAACAGCACTACAACCAGAGCTACTGCAACAAGAGCTGGATGGTTCACCCCTGACCTACTGAGACTAAAGACTCAACTCAGGAGAACCGAACAAAAATGGAGAAAGACCAAAAAAGAAGTCGACAAAGCAAAATACATGAGTGAACTAGACACTTACCACACAGAAACAGACAAAGCAAAAAGGACCTACCACTCGAAAATCATAAATACTTCAATAAACAAACCACGTGAGCTCTTTGAGATCATCAAAAAGCTAACAGCGACACCAAACCATTCCAACCAGCTCCCGAACATCCCACCGGAACTACTGGCACTACTGGCAGCCACCACACACTGGATAGACAGATACACACTCCACACACCTATGCCAGCATTGTGCAACTATAGAGATGTTTGGCAGCCCTGGCCACCACACCAGTCCTGGGCACAGTGCAGGCATGGCTATGGTACGCAATACTGTTGGGGTCACTCTGTCAGACACCAGACCTGAGGCACACTCCACAGACCTCAGAAAGGTTGCTATGATGCAGCTCAATCAGCCAATTGTGCTTAACATAGGAATTGCTATTTGCCAGTTATCATAACAAACATTTGATAGCTGTGTACAGTTTTCCCATGTTTAGGGTGGCATTGCTATGGTATGCAAGTGCTAGTATGGGGAGATGCATGCAGGGCCCAACATCCTGCCTCTCCAGGAGGCTTGGGATAATGGAGCCTGTGGGTGCGGTTGTGTCTGCCCCTGTTGGCCGCTGCTCTAGGGCAGAGGCTCCAAACTCCAGTCCTGGAGGGCCAAACACTGTTTGGGTTTTCATGCTGTCTCTAATGAATATGCATGAGATACTTTTGCATACCATGGGGGTGGTGCATAGCAATGCAGCACAGCCACATTTATTAGAGGCAGCATGAGACCTGCATGATTTTTGGCCCTCCAGGACTGCATTTGGGAGACTCTGCTCTAGGTAATGCACCTGTTTATGGTGTATGTGCTCTGTAGGGTAAAATGTAGTTGTTTTGGGCATGTTTACATCATCTGCAATAAAGGTTCTGTCTAGGGTTGCCAACCGGATGGTTTTCAGCCGGCCTGGCCGGTTTTTCCATGGCCAGGCCAGCTGCCGGCGCAGAGGTAAAACCGGCCCTTGAAAAGCCGTTTTTTTGCTCTGGCCGCAAGATCGGAAGCAGCCAGAGCAAAAAAACGGCTTTTCTTCCGATCCGCCCGCACACCGGAAGGCTTCAGAGGGAGCCGGGGAAGCCCGCGCGAGGCCCCGGCTCCCTCTGTACAACTGCCAGCGTGAAGATCCTTTTCCTTCACGCTGGCGGCTGTTTTTGTGAAGCCGCGATTGCTGGGAAAGGTTAAAGGCTGGGGGGGAGGAGACCTGGACTGGAAAAGGGCTATGGGGGGGGACTTGGACTGGAAATGTTGTTGTGATGGGGGGGGGGGGCACCTGGACTGGAAATGGGCTATGGTGGAGGGAGGGGGAACTTGGACTGGAAATAGGCTGTGATTAGGGGGGCTAGGACTCTAAATGGGCTGTGATGGTGCGGGAGGGACTAGGACTGCAAATGGGCTGTGATGGTGGGGGGCTAGGGCTAGAAAGAGGCTGTGATGGGGGACTTGGACTGGAAATGGGCTGTGATTGGGGGGGGCTAGGACTGGAAATGGCCTGTGATGTGAGGGCTAGCACTGGAAATGGGCTGATGAAGAGCTGGAATAGGACTGGAAATGGGCTGATGTGGGGAATGGGAGAATGGGACTAGAAGGGAGTGGATGCTGGGTGGGTCTAGAACTATAAGGGAACTGATTTTGGGGGAGGACTAGAATGGATGGGGAATGAGAATGGAAGGGGAAAAGATATTTTCTGTGGAAGAAAAGTCTATGATGGGCCGGGTATTGGGAGAGTAAGAGGGGCTTGAGAATGGAAGGGTGAAATTTAAATGGATGATAAAGGAATAAGGAAAGAATTGGGGGAAAGAGCAAAAGGGAAACAATCAGTATGTTAAAGCAGAAATAGAGAGAGAATGGAAAACATCTAAAAGAGAAGAAAGGACAAATGGATAGCTCGCAGAAGACACAAAGAAACCAGAAGAAAGTGACTGGAGCAATTGCAACTGAAAAATAAAATGCCCAAACAGAAGGTAGAAAAATACTTTTTATTTTGAATTTATTAACTGGAATATGTCTGGTCTGGGAAGTGTGTATTGCTAACATCTTTGCGTTTTTGTTTAGTGCAAGAGGAAATTACTTTATAGTTTTATTTCTCCAGTGTTGTACATTTCATGTTTGGCTTTTGGGGTTCCCAGTTTAATTATTATCTGACCAAGGAAGTTAGCCTACACATATCCTCGGTAATTTTTGTGGGTGGGGCTGGGGGCGGGGCAGGGTGGGACTAGGGGCGTAGAATGGGTGGAGCATGGCGAGCCACAGATGTCGGGTTTTTCTCGGTGAAAAAGTTGGCAACCCTAGTTCTGTCTGTATTAGCACGTTTTAGTAGTGGGTAAAATATGGGGACTGGGTTGGCAGGAACCACAGCTCGGACTTGAGCCTGAAACTTTCTGCCTCTTAACACACTGGTTGTGTGCACTGCTCCACCGTGTTGCCACAGAGACAGTGCATTCTCTGGTGATACCATGACTGTTCATCCGGCAGGGCCTGTCTGTTGCAGTGCATGGCACCCACCTACACAGGGCTAGGCCATGGTCTGCTCTGGGCAGCTGCCACTGCCCCCCTCCACCAGCAGTACCCCTCTGCCACCATGCTGACATGCCCTTCTGCTGGTGGTGCTGGTGGTGCGCAGTCTAGGGCCATCCAGTGTGCAGGTAGGCGGCTGCCTATGGTGCATGTTCTGGGGTAAGGGTGCCTGCATAGACGTCCACGCTTCCCCCCAAACACCACCTGCCAATGTTCTGTGCCCTTCGAGGTACCTGCTGGGTACTATCCCCTGTGACACTGTGATAAACACACTCATGCCCATGTTGGGCCCTCATCAGTTGCTGTCTGGCTGCTGTACAGTTTCAGCATTCCTAAGTGCCACCTAGGCATCTGCCTAGTCCGCACTGTGCTCCAGCTGCACCACAGCATGTGCCACCTGCAGCCCTCTGTATCCCATTTTCAAGCATCTGTCCAGTTGGCCGTTCCGACATGCCCGCCCTGCTGTTGCCGCACATGTGCACGCCATAGGAAACCTCTCCGATGGAGAGGAAAACCCTGCACAGCGCAATTTCACTGTGGGTTCATTTACCTTGTATTGGGACGGAGCATGGACCCTTCCAGAATTCATATCCTTTTTTTGGTGCTTTCTTGGGAGTGTTTTTTGATTTTTCCCATTGAGATCACTATTGCCCAGCTTGGTTATTTTATTTTTCCATTTTCTTCTGTTCATTTTCATTGTTTATTTGCCCTTTTGTTCCGTGCACATATATCACTCATCACTTTTTTGTAGGTTTCCCTGGTTTTGCTGTGCATTGCTGACAGAAATGGTTTCTCTTCACTTTAAATCATCTCTAACGCCAGGGTTTCACTGGTGTTAGTTTTGAGCCTTGGATTTCACATCGTTAGTGTGCGGGGAGCCTCTCCCCTCCCACTCTCCACCCATTGACCCCTTCTCTCCGCCCGTGGGGAGCCTTCCTCTGCCCTCTGGGAGCCTTTCTCCGCCTTCAGCGCTCGTTTGCGCCGCTGTGCGCGTTATCGCGCGCTGAGGTACCTTATCGTGCGATAAAGCGCCATTATCACGCGATAAGGTACCTTAGCGTGCGATAACCTCACAGAGCGCACATTAAGACGGTTTAGTAAACATACCCCTTAGTGTTTCTGTTTTGTCCATGGTTGTTACATCATTGTGTCTCTATCACATTCCAAATGGACAGAGCTTTACATAAATACCTTGGTATTATCAATGCTCTAAATCTTAGCCAAAAGACCTAGAAGTGATTGTCCTCAGCTCATATACTAACACTTGCTTTTTGGTCTTTTGGATAAAAACAATAGAACTATTCTAGCCAAAATACAGACAGAGGAAGGTGACATTTTCAGGAGCTCTAGCTGACCCTGAACCACTCTTTGCTCTGAGCAAACTACATGTTGAAATAAATCAGCACTCAATATGACTTTGTTGGGTAGGCTTTTTTTTTCCTGTAGTAATAAGCATGCTTGATTGCCAGGACCTGCCTTTCCCGGGTTAAATCAGAGCTATGATATTAATGTCTTTTGAAGATGCAGAAACCATGACAATAGAAAGAAATGCAAATAAATCAATTCTGCATGCTTAAACCCATCTTCCTTTCATGCATGCCTGGTGATGGAAAATGATTTTTCTTTTCTGCCCTGCCTTATTGTGAAGTATGGAAAATAAAGTTTGTCACAGTAATGAAGTATAGGAAAAGGGAGCTTGTTATAAACTGATTACAGTTTAGATTGAAAGCTGGTTTTCATTAGCTTTTTTTAGATTGGACAACATCCTTGGGCTATAGTAATTACTGAAGTAAGTGGGGAAGGGTTATCGTTGTTAAAGAAAAGGTGAAAGCATCTGGTGATACTTTTTGATTCAAAGGTAGAGAAAAACGTTTATTTCCCTACTGGTGAATTTCAATTCATACCTGGTGAGTAATCCACAGTTATTTATAGCATATTGTTCCAAATAAGAGCAATATGCCCTTGATTGGAGAATCAAATGCAACAAAACTGCTCAGCCATTTATTTAAGCAGAAAAAGTGTTTGAAGTTGCATTTTTGTTTTTTCTTGCTGTATTCAGCAGTTTAGATTATTATGAATTTCTGTGATATAGTGAATACTTAAATGATACCACAACAAAGTGAAAATCAATTTCAAAGGTGTCTGAGTAAAGAAGTATGGTTGCTTTGCTAGTACACTAGTCTATAAACATAAAGATCAGCAAATGAGTGGTAGGTGATAAATTTTAACTGAACTAGCAATACATTTATGACTAGAAATTAATTGCATTGACTTAATAGAAGGAGAATAGTTCTGGAAAGCTAGTCAAAATGCATTAAATTAGTCCAATAAAAGCTATTACCAGGAACTCATTTGTTACAGAGAAGTTCAAGAAAACGGAACACTGTTTACAAATCATCACATGGACAGCAAGGATTGTCTGGTGCTGCTCTCACATTCATCATCCTTCCCACAACTTAAGGCAACATGAAGGTCAGCAAAGGACCACAGACACACAAGTTGGACAACAAAGGCTGAAACTACATTAATGTTAACCCACCCCAGTGCCTGGGAAACTCATCCATCACATTTCACAAGACATATACCACCTTAAGGCCAGTGTGTCCTTTAGACATCATCACATATAGCGTCCTCATAAACCAAGTCCTTGCCATATTCTTGCTGGGGAAACTAATCATACACATACTGTGATTATCCATGTCACAGCCCCAGTGAGATGCAAACTGTCCTTGTGCAATGGTTCAGATTACTCAGCAGAGACACAGGATGATGCTTCCAGTAAACCATAAACCTGGGTCATTATTGTGGTAATTTTAAGTGCTAACAATGTGCATAAATGTCTATTTTAGTCATTGATGTATATAAGTGGCCACATGCATGCATAAATGACCTCTTATAAAATACCGCCAAATGTAAAAGTACATAGAATGTTTCATGGGGCACACTCTCACTGTGCACATGGGCAGAATTTAGGTGGAGTATGGGTGGTGTGAGCAAGTACTTGAATTGATTATAAAATATGATAATTTATTGCATACTTGTGAAATGTAGATGCATTCATTTACAATCTGGGCTTATCTCCATCATTGGTTGTCCAGGGGAGGTAGGGCAGGAGTGATCCCCTGTCATTCCTACTCCTGTTGACCCCAAGTTCAAAATGGCACCATTTGAAACCTAGCAGCAGTTTAGAGATACCACTACTAGGGGTCAAACTGTGGTATAAGGATGTAGGGCCATACAAAAGTGGCAAGGTAGCAGGGATCCTGAGACCTGTTATAGGAGAATGAAGGTGATCTGGCCTGGGCCTAGAAAAAATTGGCATAGTGGTGGGGAGGCCAGGTCTAATACCAGAAGATGAAGAGGAGACAGCATAGGCAGAAGGAAGAGCGGCATAGAGGCAGGAAGGCTGGGTCTGCCACCAAAAGACAGAAGAGAGTTAGCCCGACTTCCTAGAAGAATGGCATGTTGGTGGATAGGCTCGGATAACCATTGGAAGATGAAAAAGAGTTAACCTGGTCCCAGAAAGGAGTAATGGGGAGCCTGACCCACTACAGGAAGGTGAAAGGAAGCCAGTGTGTGCTGTGAAAAAAAGGGACAGTGGGGAAGAAGGAAAGAAATGCAAAGGGAGAAGGGAAGGGGAGGGGAGAGTTTAAAGGAGAGGGTAAAAGAAATAGTGCATAATGAAGGAGGATGCAAGGGGAGGGTGTGCAAGTGTGAAAGGAAAGGGAAGTGAGTACAAAGGGTAAGAAGGAAAAGCAAAGAATACAAGGGGGAGGGAAAGGGGAGAATGCAATGGGAAACTATGCAAAGGGGAGAGAGGAGGGAAAAATATAGTTCAAGGAGAAGGGAAGAGTGAAAGGAAAGTGAAAGGGGAGAATGGAGAATGAAAGTGGAAAATGCATGTAGAAGGGAAAGGGAAGAGGAAGGGGAAGAAAACTCTTGCACACACGTACATCCTGTCACTTCATCTCTTATTTATTTATTTATTTATTTTATTTTTATTTAGACAGTTTTGTATACCGCCTTATCCTTCAATCAAAGCGGTCACAACACAATTGGGGGATACATTTAACACTTCTTATCCCATTCCTACTACTCCCTAATCACCCCCCCCCCCACACACACACACTCACACCCTGCCCCCTCACTCCTCCACAGACACACCCTACCTCAGGTAGATAACCAGACACACCCCATAACTGACCAAAGAACTACACAACACATCCTCCCTTGTGCACCATATACTCCCAAAGACTCACACCTATTGCATACTCTTGCTCTGTTAAAATGCACCCATCTGACCAGTCACCCTGCATCATCTCCCCTTTCCCAACAGCTCCTGCCAGCCAACTGAGACATATTCCACCATGTGTCTCTCCACATTGTCCCACACACTGACCTGTCTGAATTTGTCAATGAGGAAATGAGAAATATGCCATTGTATCACACTATAAGAGGATAATTTTATAAGGAGGAACCTACTTTAAGCATGAAAGTAGATGCTGAAATGGTCATTTCCGCATGTGTGTGGTACATAGGCACATAAATGGCCCAGGCGAGTTTGCCTCCATTCTTCTATAACAGCACCCAGCATAAAGGTACATGCATTGATTTGATGGCACCTACTTTTCCAGTGGGCATGCATGTGGGCAGAGTTTGGGCAGAACATGGGTGAAGCATGAATGTATGAAGATAGGAGGGCAGACCTGCTAATAGGTTAAAATGCAGTCAACCCAATATTCAGCAGCACTAAACATCTCCACAGACTGCCAAAAAAATGGCTAGTTAAAATTTGCTAAAGAAGCCAAATTTTTGATCTCTCAGCACCCTAAAACTCCGGTGTTTTATATGGTTCCTAAGGTGCACAAATCTGTGATAGCTCCTCCTTGTAGGCCCATTGTTTCATGTCGGGACTCAGTGTTGGAGCCTTTATCTAAGTTTTACAATCACTTTTTACGGAGATCAGCGTGTTTGGTGCGATCATATTTGCGTGACACATCACATTTTTTTGACTTTATTATCTCAGTGCACTTTTTCTTTTTCCTCCGTTTGGTTAGTCACGGTGGACTTGACTGCATTATACACTCATATTGATCAAAAGGAGGCTTTAGATATTATTGAAACGTCTTTATTAGTGTTACCAGATCGAATTCCAAAAGCATTAATTATGGATTTTCTTTCTTTGGTATTATCACGCAATTACTTCTTATATGATTCGCAATTTTACCAGCAAACACATGGCATAGCAATGGGTGCTACGGTAGCCCCTTCTATTGCAACCTTATATTTAGCCGCATTTGAGGAGCGTTTCCTTTATACTTCTGATTGGTTTAGGTATATACCTTTTGGGGTACGCTTCCTCAATGACATTTTCTTTGTTTGGACAGCGAATCAATTCTCTTTGCTTTCATTTTTAGATTGGCTTAATTCCAGGAAGCAGAACATTGGCTTTACGGCTAAATATGATCACAACACAATTGATTTTTTGGATGTTCGTTTGTATAAATCTGGTCATGCCATCTGTACTACCCTTTATCGAAAGCCGGTGCAACGGAACACCATATTATAGTTCCAGAGTTATCATCCGGGCCCCCTTCGGAGAGCCCTCCCACTTGGACAATTTTTTTGGATAAAGCGAAATTGCACTACAAAAGAAGAATTTCGGATCCATGCAAAGGATTTATGTCAACGTTTGTCTTCTCGGGACTACCCTGCCCATATTATTGATAGAGCCTATAAAAAGGCTAAGTATGCTCATCGGGACTGGCTGCTGCATTCGACTGATCATTCTGTTGATCGCACAGACAAATTTTCTGCTGAAGGGCTTACAATGTCCCAATTGATTAATAAGCCTACTCGGGATCGAACTGATCAGAAAATAGTTGGGGTTTTGCCATATATGATAGGAGCTTCTCAAGTGGTTACCATATTGCGTAAATATTGGCATATTCTACAACTGAGTCCTATTTTTCAACCAACGGGCCACCAATATTAGAGATTTGGTGGTGCACTCTACAGTAGGAGTGGATCGCCATTTGCAACAACATTCAGTTCTGGGACATTTCTCCTGCCTTTCCCCAAGATGCAGATATTGTTCACAATCACAAACTGGTCCAACTTGGACCCATGGGACTACTCAACGGACTTATCATTTGAAGTGGCGTACTGATTGCTCTTCTTCTTATGTTGTATATGTTTTGACATGTCCCTGTGGTCTTTATTATGTAGGTCATAAGATTCATCCAATAAAAAAACGTTTATCAGAACATAAATCCCGAATACACACTAAGGGGTATGTTTACTAAACTGCGTTAGTGTGATTCGCGTTAGGAGCCGCGGTAGAGGCAGAAATCCCAAATAAGGACATGGGTGGTACATCGTTACCGATAACATGCATTACCAGGCGCCATAAATGAACGAGCTCTACATGGCACGTTACAGCGCGTTAATCCTAAGAAGGCGCGCAGGCATACAAGCACAGCAGCAGAGCTGTAACACAATGTTACAACACTGACTGATGGTACAGGGGTCATGGGTTTGATTCCCCAGTGGGCCTAATGTATAAGGCTGGCTGAGGCATCACCCTTTACATTTAAGTAGTGATTGTTGAGGCATTTGACTTGTATTTTAATTAGTGCTGCCAGCAAACACACCCTCACGGTGGCATAACCTAAGGTGCCGCATAAGGCACCCCATAAGGCACTCCATAGGGCACATTATAAAGTGTACTGTCTGCCAAGACACCCTATAATGTCCCCTCCAGGATAGGGTTAACCCACCCGTACCCATGATGCACCGCACATGCAAATCAGCAGTCAAGAGATGGGCACAAGATTGGGTATGCACTCCCACAGCACCTCGGCCTGGTAGGGGGAACAGACCGTGTGTGGTACTGCCACAGAGTAGCCACAGACAGTCACATTGTGCGGGTACTGTGCCCACCCTGAGGTTGAGGTGGGGCGCCCAGCACCAGGTCCACAGCACCTTTCATGGCTGTAACACACCATGCTGTAGGTCCCCATCAGTGTGTGATAGGTAGTTCTGTTAGACACACCTAGGATACATCTGTGTCCTGCTGTAATTCTCGGTCATGTCTAGTCCTTATGGGCGATGATGCAACCACAATAGTGCATATCCTGTATTGGTGTCATGGTTACCTGCTGTAGGTGAAGAAAGGGAGGGGGGGTGTATGGGTCCATAGGCAGATTAAGTACCACCACACAACCCACCCTCTGGGGCTCAGGGTGGGAAACAGGATCACCCACCAATAGATCCACATTCTACCTCCCTGCAATGGTAGCAGTAGAGGGGACCATCAACCCCAGTCCTGCTGGGGAAAAGACAGAGCGGTACACATCCATCACGCAATAGCAGACAGACAGCAGGCCTGAAAATGCTCAGATGCCCCCCCACCATTATCTGACATTCTCCAACAGCAAGCCTCCAGCCTCTGCACCCTGCAAGGTGTTCCAGCAAGACACATACTAGCTGCAGACAGTCTGCCAGCTAGTCCATAGTGCATGGTCCTGGAGAAGATGCATGTACCCAGAATGGGGATGTCAGTATACCCACCAAGCAGATAAGTCAGTGATTGGACACCAAAAGAAAACCCATAAATATCACATGAGAGAAATACTATATAGCACTATGGGGGAACCTAGCCATGCCATGGTCACTGCTTAGTCAGAGTGAGAGTGACCTCCCAGCAGGACATGCTATGACCACCCTGTCCGTGCAGGTGGTGGTCAGGCACTACAATGTCCGAGCCATTGCCCTATGCCGTGTGCAAATGCATCCAGGCCAGGCCACCCTATCCAGGCTATTCCCACGGTACCTTGCCCCTCATTATGCACATTGGCAGGCCAATACTGGCAACAGTGCTAGCAGTGTGGGCTGTGGAGGGTGTTGGCAGCCACCACACACTGGATAGACAGACACACACTCCCCACACCTATGCCAGCATTGTGCAACTATAGAGGTGTTGGGCAACCCAGGCCACCACACCAGTCCTGGGCACAGTGCAGGCATGGCTATGGTACGCAATACTGTAGGAGTCACTCCCCAGGTTGGTAAACACTGTCAGACACAAGACCTGTAGCACACTCCACAGACATCAGAAAGGTTGCTATGATGCAGCTCACTCAGAAAATTGTACTTAACTTAGGAATTGCTATCTGCCAGTAATCATAGCAAACTTTTGATAGATGTGTACCATATTCCCAGCTTTAGGGTGGCATTACTAAGGTATGCAAGTGCTAGTATTGGGAGATGCACGCAGAGCCCAAAGTCCTGCCTCTCCAGGAGGCTTTGGATAATGGGGCCTGTGGGTGCGGGTGTGTCTGCCCCTGTTGGCTGCTGCTTTACGGCAGAGGTTCCCAACTCCAGTCCTGCGGTGCCAAACACTGTTCGGGTTTTCATGCTGTCCCTCATAAATATGCATGAGATACATCTGCATACCATGGGTGTGGCGCATAGAAATGCAGCACAGGCATCTTTATTAGAGGCAGCATGGAACCGGAATGGTGTTTGGCCCTCCAGGACTGCATTTGGGAGACTCTGCTCTAGGTAATATGCATGCTTATGGTGTCTGTGCTCTGTAGGGTAAAATGTAGGTGTCTTGGGCATGTTTACGTCATCTGCAATAAAGGTGCTGTCTGTATTAGCACGTTATAGTAGTGGGTAAAATATGGGGACTGGGTTGGCAGGAACCACAGCTGGGACTTGAATCCGTGACCTTCTGCTTCTGAATACACTGGTTTTGTGCACTGCACCACCTTTTTGTCACAGAGTCAGTACATTCCTTGGTGATACCATGACTGTTCGTCGGACAGGGCCAGTCTGTTGCAGTACACGGCACTCACCTACACAGGGCTAGGACACGGTCTGCTCTGGGCAGCTGCCACTGCCCCCTCCACCACCAGTATCCCTCAGCCACCATGCTGACATGCCCTTCTGCTGGTGGTGCGCAGTCTCAGGCCATCCAGTGTGCAGGTAGGCGGCTGACTATGGTGCGGGTTATGGGGTAGGGGTGCCTGCATAGATGTCCACACTACCCCCAACCCCGCCTTCCAATGTTCCGTGCCCTTGGGGGTAGCTGTTGGGTACTATCCCCTGTGACACTGTGGGAAACACACTCGTGCCCATGTTGGGCCTTCAGCAGTTGCTGTCTGGCTGCTCTGCTGTTTCAGCATTCGTATGGGCCACCTAGGCATCACCCTAGTCCGCACGGTAGCCCAGCTCCACCACAGCATGTGCCGCCTGCGTCCCTCTGTATCCTCTTTTCCGGCATCTGTCCAGTTGCCGTTCTGACATGTCCGCCCTGATGTTGCGGGACATGTGCACGCCATAGGAACCATGTCCGATGGAGGGGAAAACCCTGAGCAGCGCTATTTCACTGTGGGCTCATTCACCTTGTATGGGGACGGAGTATAGACCCTTCCACGGTTTATATCTTTTCTATGGAGCTTACTCGGGGGGGGGGGGGGTTGATGTTGCTCATTAATACCACTATTGGCCAGCTTGGTTGTGTTTTTTTTCCAGTTTGTTGAGGTCATTTTCAGTGTTTATGTGCCCTTTTGTTCTGTGTACATGTATCACACCTATAATTTTTTTAGGTTTCCCTGCCTGGGCTGTACATTGCTGACACTGAAATGGTTTCTCTCCCCTGTAATGTGCATTTAACGGCAGGTTTTCAATCGCGTTAGGATTCAGCTCTTCAGATCAGCATGTTAGTGTGAAGGGAGCCTCTCCCCGCCCACTCTCCACCCACTGACCCTTTCTCTCCGCCCTCTCTCCACCTTCTGCGGTGTTTTACCGCGCCGCGGAACTTTACGATTGTTAACGAATCATAACGCGCGTTATGTAATGTTAACGATCGTTAACACATCATAACACGCGTTATGATGCGTTAACATAAGAACATAAGATATGCCATATAGGGTCAGACCAAGGTCCATCAAGCCCAGTATTCTGTTTCCAACAGTGGCCAATCTAGGTCATATGTACCTAGCAGTTTCCCCAAGAGACACAAGTTCCACTATGCTTGTACTGGGTCAAGCATTGATATCTTCGGTCACTTCTTAATAATGGTTTATGGACCTTTCCTCCAGGAACTTGTCCAAACCTTTTTTAAACCCAGCTACACTAACAGCCTTTACTACATCCTCCGGTAACAAATTCCAGAGTTTGATTACACGTTGAGTGAAAAAATATTTTCTTTTATTAGTCTTAAATAGTTTACCCTGTAGCTTCATTGGATGTCCCCTAGTCTTTCTATATTCTGATAAGGTAAACAATCGATCTACGTTTACCCGTTCCACTCCGTTCATTAATTTATAGACTTCTATCATATCTCCTCTCAGCCGTCTCTTTTCCAGGTTAAAGAGCCCTAACCTTTTTAGCCTTTCCTCATAGGAGTATCCTTCCATCCCCTTTACCATTTTGGTGGCTCTTCTCTGAACCTTTTCTAAAATCGCTATATCCTTTTTAAGATACGGCGACCAGAATTGCACACAATATTCAAGGTGCAGTCTCACCATGGAACGATATAGAGGCATTATAATATATTTTGTTTTATTTTCCATTCCTTTCCTTATCATACCTAGCATTCTATTTGCTCTCTTGGCCGCCGCTGCACACTGGGCCAAGGGTTTTAACATGGTATCCACAATGACGCCTAAATCTTTTTCCTGGGTGGTGGTTCCTAATGTGGAACCTTGCATCGTGTAACCATAGTTTGGGTTGTTCTTCCCTAGGTGCATAACCTTGCACTTGTCCACATTAAATTTCATCTGCCATTTTGATGCCCAGTCTTCCAATTTATCAAGATCCTCTTGCAATTTTTCACAAGCCTCTTGGGTTTTAACAACTTTAAATAGTTTTGTGTCATCTGCAAATTTGATAACCTCACTCGTTATTCCACTTTCCAGGTCATTTATGAATATGTAAAAAAGCAGCGGACCCAGCACAGATCCCTGGGGTACACCACTATTCACCTTTCTCCATTGGGAAAATTGGCCATTTAGCCCTACCCTCTGCTTTCTATCTTTTAACCAGTTCCTGATCCACAATAGTACACTGCCTCCTATACCATGACTCTTTAGTTTTGCCAAAAGTCTCTGATGAGGGACCTTGTCAAAGGCTTTCTGAAAGTCCAGATACACAATATCAACCGACTCACCTTTGTCCACCTGTTTATTCACTCCTTCAAAAAAACATAACAGATTAGTAAGACAAGATCTTCCTTGTCTAAAGCCATGTTGGTTGTCTCCCATTAGGTCGTGACTATCTACATGCTGAGTAATTTTATTCTTTATGATGGTTTCTACCATTTTTCCCGGTACTGACGTCAGGCTCACCGGTCTGTAGTTTCCTGGATCACCCCTGGAACCCTTTTTAAAAATTGGTGTTACATTGGCGATCCTCCAATCTTCAGGTATTAGAGATGATTTTAATGATAGTTCACAGATTACTAATAGCAGGTCTGCAATCTCATATTTCAGTTCTTTCAACACCCTTGGATGTATACCATCCGGCCCAGGTGATTTGCTACTCTTCAGTTTATCTAATAGTTGTAAGACATCTTCCCGATGTATCGATATTTCCTTCAATTCTTCCGCACCTTTAAATACCACTTCAGTCATGGGTAACATCCCTACATCTTCCTCAGTAAAGACTGAAGCAAAGAATTCATTCAGTCTCTCCGCTATCGCCTTGTCGCCTCTTAGTGCTCCTTTAACCCCTTTATCATCTAATGGACCAACTGACTCTCTCACAGGTTTTTTGCTACGAATGTACTTGAAAAGGTCTTTATTTCATGTTTTTGCTTCCGCAGCAAGCTTCTTCTCAAATTCTCTCTTTGCCTGCCTTATCAATGCCTTGCATTTGACTTGCCAGTGCTTGTGCTGTTTCCAGGTTTCGTCATTTGGCTCTTTTTTCCATTTCCTGAAAGATGCTTTTTTGGCAACAACAGCCTCTCTGACCTCACCTTTGTTAACGTTACATAACGAGCGTTATGATGCGTTACTGCAGTTTAGTAAACATCCCCCTAAGACAATTACGGCTCCTTTGGTGTCTCATTGTCTTCAAGCTAATCATACATTTTTAGATTTTGCCTGGTGTGTTCTGGACTATGTGCCTGCAGGACCACGTATGGGGGATCGTGAGCAACATTTGCAACTTTTAGAGCAACGGTGGATCTTTTCGTTGAAGACTGTGATTCCTAATGGACTTAACCAGGAGATGGATTGGTGGAGCATTCTACCCACCTGAAGTCGTCAGATGCTCCTTGGAGTTTGGAGCTCTTTGATTGGATATAAAGCTTTCGGCTGTTAGGGCTGACGTCAGACGCCATAAGAGAGGAGACTGTTTCTGAAGCATGCAACGCATACACTGAGCTGGAAAAGGAAATGTAACATCTTGTCTTTCCATATTATATTTTCCATGTGAGGCAGGATTGGAGGATCCGAAACACAGTGCTGGGTCATGGTTTTTTGATGCTTTAAGAAAAGTATTTTCCTTTCTACATTGTTGCAGAAGAGAGGAGGAGTCCTCCCGTTTTAAGTGAAGGATCGTATAATGGACCCAGCTGCCAGCTAAGTAGAGATTTGGTTTTCCAACTTCTTCTTTTTTTAGCACTTAGCATTGTGACTTTGGGGGTCTAGTTGTTTTTTATTGATTCCGGACTGTTGCATACTAATAATAATAAAAAAGATTAAAGGGAGAGGTCCGTTATTCGATGGGGTTTCTTGTCCCCTGACCTGACGGACATTCCTACATTTAATATCATTTAATTGTTTGTCTGTCTTTATGTGTTTGTATCCTTTTGTATGATATGATTGGTTATTTGTAGTTAAAATTTGGGCAGTCAGTGGACAGATTGGAGGTAGTGATGACCGCAATCTGGTTAGCAGCGATATTCAGCCACTAACAGGATAGCTAAGCCAATTAAAGTTAGATCAACTGAATAGCTGTCCTAACTTTGGCCAATTTTCATTATCCAGTTAATGGCTGAATATTGGTACTAACTGGATAGTGATACTGCTATCCAGTGAGCTCAGATATTCGGCAGCACAAACCAGATATTTTCCACTGCTGAATATCCAGTTTTCAATAAAGCTTTGAATTAGCTTAGCCTCCTCCACTGAATATGACCCTCATAGATTCTAAAACACTATAATTTATGCAATACTTGCAAAATATTGATGCACCAACGTTATATAATTGTGTCTATGCAGGTAACTCCTTATAAAATTCTCTTCTAAGGGGTACGTTTACTAAAGGGTAGTAAGGGAGCAAGTGTGCCAATGATGTGTGTTATCTGCGACCGTGAGTGGTTAACGCCGCGGAAGGCATTGATAATACTGCATTAATGAGCGATAGAGTGGCCCACAGTGTTAAGGAAAAAGGAAGTGGAAAGTGGGCGTTAATGGAGCAGAGAATGGGCATTGACAGTATGTGCTCCTATACCGCCGGATTGTGCAATCACACGTTAGAGGCCTCAGTGCTGTGAACCATAACGCCAAGTAAAATCTTGTGGATAGAGGTATTTTTGAGGGGAGACAGCCTATTTTAATATATACAATGTGCTTCACACAGAGGGGATCCCAAGAAAGTGACAGTAGTGCTCCAGTAGCAGCAACAGCATAGTGCCCTATTATGAAAGGGCACTATGTTGGTGCAAAGTTGGCAAAGAAGGTGTAATGTGGGTGATACAGTGGGGCTGGCTGGTCCACAGTCAGAAGGGAGTTGTGTCACTCCCACTGCCACCATGCTGCCATGTCAGCATGGTATAAGGGTGGTGATGGAGGTTGCAGTGGCTGCAGCCTACGGCAAACAAAAG
The DNA here is from genome assembly GCA_033557465.1 of Ichthyophis bannanicus. Lineage (NCBI taxonomy): Eukaryota > Metazoa > Chordata > Amphibia > Gymnophiona > Ichthyophiidae > Ichthyophis > Ichthyophis bannanicus. The sequence goes on along the minus strand of CM066038.1, from coordinate 388,206,445 downwards.
CACTGTCCCAGCCCTGTGTGTCTTGTGCAACGCCACATTTGCTACTGTCAGTGGGATGGCACACATGTCAACCACAGGGACAGCAGAGCACATGGTGATCCCTCCCTACTGAGGTCCAACATAGAGGCACACGTGGCCAAAGCCCCAAGTAGAGGGAGACAGGAGTGGCAAAGAGTGCACAGCTGCACATGTGTGACAACAAGAAGATCACATGCAGCACCGAAGTGGTGGGTGTGCCATGATGGCAGGGAAGGAGGGATCGGTCAGCATGCTGCCACCATGATCGCTGGGCCATGGCACCCAGCTACCAATCCGAGTGGATGTGTTGGGCCTGAGGTCAGGATGCCCCCAACCCGCATATACTGAGTGGATATGTGCATATTGGGGGAACATAATACCATTGAGGGAGGAAAACAACTTAATGGGATAACAGGCCATGTCCGAGGAAAAATTCCAACCCAGCCTCTTCACCCACCAGATGATGACAATAAGCTGTGTTTGAACTGGGGACTACTCCTTAAGTAAGAACCCAGTCAGTAACAACAATCTGAGCTAAATGTGAAGATATGTCAGCTATGTCAGTTTGCGAGATATGAGGTTAAGCCATTACTGCTCCAAAAGCACACACCAGGTATTGGGGGACCCTGGCCATTCTGCTAGTACCACCATGGTATGTGATGTGTGTGTGCCTGTATCATGGGATGTCTCTTTGACTGGACAGATCCCATGTGTAACACATGCCTCAGTTGTGGCAGCAGCATAGCAAGTCATTGTAGCATACCACTTAATAAATGAAATTGTGCTCAATATAACAAAGTATGATAATATCATCAATCCTTCAACAACTGTGCTGGTACTTTCCCTATTAATAATTACTAATCCCCCTAGGAGGTCTCAGACTTGTGACAGCAACTGTCCTTGCGGCTATGCCGGTTTAAAGGAACAGTATGCTAATTAGCATCAACGACCTCCTCTAGGGTGTGCGGTGATAATGATAAAGAAGGCAGCTGATTATATTCAGTTTAACATCTTCAGTACTTTGGTCACATAAAGCACTAATACTTCCATGCGCGGCATTTTTTGCTTTCAACTTGATGAGGAAGCACAGAGGGAAGAGTGATTATGGAAAAATTTAGAACATAACGCGGGCAGCAGTTTGTTTTACACCCCACCCCCTGAAGAACCGCATCAGGAGAAACGCTCTGAAGCGCTGAGGGGAGGCATGGGAACGGGGCGATTTGAACATTTGAATTATCTAGCGGCAAAAATCATGTCAATCAAGGCAACTGAATGGAAGTATTAGTGCTTTATGTGACCAAAGTACTGAAGATGTTAAACTGAATATAATCAGCTGCCTTCTTTATCATTATCACCGCACACCCTAGAGGAGGTCGTTGATGCTAATTAGCATACTGTTCCTTTAAACCGGCATAGCCGCAAGGACAGTTGCTGTCACAAGTCTGAGACCTCCTAGGGGGATTAGTAATTATTAATAGGGAAAGTACCAGCACAGTTGTTGAAGGATTGATGATATTATCATACTTTGTTATATTGAGCGCAATTCCATTTATTAAGTGATTATTAGCGTTCTTTAAAGGACCTTTTGATACGTGAACACACATTGTAGCATACCAACCTAACATGTCCATTTCCACACCTGCCAAACACACCTTGTCAGACACAGATGGCACAGAGCCTGCAGATATCTAAGCAGACACAGTCAGGTTTGTGGGTATTGCATGAAACAGAGCAGTGTGCACAGGATGTTTATGAGTCATGGGTAGGATCAGTGGCTGAGCCATGTTAGTGTTGGTCTGCCACGGTCATGGCCTGGGTGCACACATCATGTCATTCTGAGAGGCCACTCTCTCTCTGACCACGTTGTCACCATGTCACAGCTATGTATTCACATTGTGTTATTTAGGGGTATGTTTACTAAACCGTCCTAATGTTACCGGCGCTAGTTGCAGTGATAATGTGAAGAATGCCATATAAGGAGTGGGTGTTCCAGTCCTAAGGTAGCAAGAATTGCACGATAGTGGGTGCCGTGGCACATTAACACACGTTAACCCTAAGTACATGCCAGCGCTGTGTTAGAAGCTATAACAATGTAGTCCACTGGTTACTGTAATGACTGTGGAGGCAGAGGTCATGGGTTCAGTCCTGCAGTGGTGTAATCTAAAAAGGCTGTCTGAGGCATTTTCTTTTAATTTAAATCAGTGCTGCCAGCAAAAACACCCTCACAGTGGCGTAACCTAAGGTGCCTCATAAGGCACCCCATAGGTCACATTATAAAGTGCCCTCTCTGCCAAGGCACCCTATAATGTGCCCTATAGGATGCCTATGAGGCACCTTAGGCTACAGCACTGTGAGGGTGTTTCTGCTGGCAGCACTGATTTAAATTTTAAAAAAAGCCTCAGACAGCTTTTTTAGAGTACACTACTGCAGGATTGAACCCATGACCTCTGCCTCCACAGTCATTGAAATAACCAGTAGGCTACATATCTATAGCTGCTACCACACTGCTGGCTGGCTACATAAAGACTGCAGGTCACCACACAACCTGTCTGCTGTGGTTACCAGGATAGGGTGAACCCACCCGTACCCACGATGCATTGCACATGCAGATCAGCAGTCTACAGCTGATCACATAATGGGATATGCAGCCCCATAGCACCTAGGTCTGGTAGGGGGAACTGACCATGTGTGTTACTGGCACAGAGTAGCTACAGAATGTGACATTGTGCAGGTCCTGTGCTCACCCTGAGGGTGAGGTGGGGCACCCAGCACCAGGTCCGCAGCAACTGGCTTGGCTGAGGTAGGCTATGCTGCAGGTTCTCATCAGTGCCAGTCTGTGATAGGTAGCCCTTGCAGACACACCTAGGATACACCTGTGTCCATCTCTATTTCCCAATCACATCTAGCCCTTTTGGATTATGATGCACCCAGAATAGTGCATATCCTGTGTGGGTGCCATGGTCACATGTTATAGGTGAAGGGGGGTGTTTGGACCCAAAAGTGGATTATGTAGCACCACCCACCTGCTCTCTGTTGTTCAGGGTGGGGGGACAGGATCTCCCAAAGCAGGTCAACATTGTACATCTCTGCAATGGTGGCAGGGGAGAGGACCATCAACCCCAGTCCTGCTGGGGAACAGGCATCCTACAGGGCAGGCAATGCAGATCTGTACGCATCATATAAAGCAATAGCAGACAGGCAGAACACTGGAGAAGCTCAGCTGCCCCCCCACCCCCCCACCCCCCCCCCACCCCCCTGTGCATTATGTACTGCATGTGTGATGTGGTATGCAGGTCCTAGATGTGCTTTTCCATGGTCTCAGAATGTTCCAGCCACATTGTTTCATGTCCTGGATTTCACTCATTGCAGGCAGGGACCTGAAGTCTCTGTGATTCTGGAACAAGGAAAACACCCCACCTGCAGTCAAAACAGCACACAGAAGAAGCAGGCAAAGAAGAAACCCTTGGATGACAAAATGTTATTGATTGGTCAGCCCAACACATGTTTTGGCCACTTAGGCCTTCATCAGGGGACTATGACCACTACAATATAAAAACATAAAAGGATTAACTGTAATCATAAATAAACAGGCAATAATAACAGTAGAAACTGTCTAGATGTTTATTGTTATTCATCCATTGGTAAGTTCAACAGTTTATTGACCTTGCTTCATGATATGTCTCCCTATTGGCAGTTGTATACATTACATATGATTTTATGTAATTGTGTTTATTATTATTTATTATTACATGTACACATATTTTTAACTTTTAATAGGACTGTTTTTAATTGTCTATTATTTAGTTTTTATTTCATTATGTTTTTATTGTTTTTTTTTATTGTTTCTACTGTTACTATTTCCCATTTAAGATACAATGTACACCACTTTAACTAAACTGATAATGCAGTATAATAAAAACCAATTAAATAAATACAGATATAACATAAATGAAAAACATGATTCAAGTATTGCATCATAATTGTGATTGTACAGCTTTGGCTCCATCCCATCTATGCATTGCATGCAGTCACATCCTTCCCCGTGGATGGCCACCTGCAGGGATCATCACACTTCCTTATGTGTCCCATATGGCTAGTATGCCCAGTTGTTGTATACACATTTGTCAGGAGAGTTGTATGGTGGTCGGGAGGCTGGGACAGCTGTGTGACCCGCATGTCTCATATTGGGCCTTCCCCATGGCATAGCCACATTTTTTTCCCCCACACACTGCAACTGAATTTGTGAGGTCACATCAAGTACATCGATGCTGCAAGCCCATACCACACTCTCATCTACCGCCATCCTTCCTTCAGCCCATCCATCATCATCTGCCGGTTATGTGCAGTCATGTCTTCTCATGCCAGCTGCTACACCATGGCCCTCACAGGAATGTTTTCCTCCTGCATTTGTGAGGTCACATCAGGTACATCGATGCTGCAAGCCCATACCACACTCTCATCTACCACCATCCTTCCTTCAGCCCATCCATCATCATCTGACGGTTATGTGCAGTCATGTCTTCTCATGCCAGCTGCTACACCATGGCCCTCACAGGAACATTTTCCTCCTCTTGATGTATCACTCACGCCTCTCCTGTGACTGATCTGCACTTCACCACTCCTCCTCTGTCTTTCTTTTGATATACATCGTGGCGATTCTGGCTGTGCAGGGGGACATGTCTTCCCCATCCTATGTTTATGTTTATGTTTATTGTCATTTGATTAACCACTCTTCATGGGAACAAAAGTGCCTTCCAGGTAACAGGTGCAAGAAAATAGAAGGTGGAAGAATAGGTGGTTTTGAGGTGGATCTGAGTTACTGCAAGGAGGTGGAGATGGTTTGCATGTATGCTACGGAGTGGACGATTTGAATAATGAGGAAGAAGAAGATCAGAGAGATAGCAGGGGTAACCGGTGTGAAGTGCATGATGAACCAGTGTTAGGAACTTGTATTGCAGACGATGTTCAACAGGGAGCCAGTGGTATTGTATCAGAAGGGGAGAAACATGTTCATAACAGGAAGCATGGGCAAAAGATACAGACAGCAATATTTTGGATGAGTTGAAGATGATGTAGCTGATACTGAGGAAGGCTAAGATAAATGGTATTGCAATACTCAAGTCGAGAAATAACAAGAGAAAGAAGGAGATTGTCTAGAGAAAAGGGTGCCAGAAAAGGGCAAATAGCATGAATTTGACATAAAGTAAGAAAGGAATGATGGACAATAGAGGACAAATGAGCATGAAATGAGAGAGAGGAATCAAGAGTGACTCCCAAGTAGAGTATAATGTCGACCAGAGGAATAGAAATGCTATATAAGGAGGGGGCAATAGCAGGGGAAGGACTACCAGAAGTAAACCAGATTGCAGCAGATTTTTGGGGGTTTAGATGGAGAAAATTATCAGAAAAACAAGTTAGCATAGCAGAAAGGCAAGAGTTAAGGGGCGGGAGGTCAGGAGATGTTGGACTGATATGATGAACAAGGAGAATGTCGTCAGTGTAATAGTGAGCAGAAATACCGTGCTGTTCGACCACAAGACTGAGGGGGGTGAGGAAGATACTGAATAACAATGACATTACACAATTGCATTACAGAATTTTACGTGGGTACCCCTCACTGAATCAGTACAGCTGCCTCACACATGCTTATTCCACTTACTGACTGGCATGTTGGATGCTCATGGATCTGTCAGGTTCATCAGCTCCTACCTGTCTTTCCATCCATCTTCTTTACCTTCACTTTCACTGGGCCTCACTTATCCTGCTTTAGGGTGACAACCTTTTTGAGGCGTTAAGGTGCACACTTGGCACCTTAATGCCCGGTGTCCTATTAGCTCACTATAAGTGGGTCCTTGTGCCCTTACCACCAGAATGCCTACTACCTAGCCCAAGCCTTTATCACATGCAAAATTCCTTAACGCTGCCGTTATTGCTCAATCTCCGATGCTCCCTTAATGCTCTTTAATAAACATACATCTAAGTATTTACTTTTCAACTAATTTTATTTTCAAGTTCATTTTTTCATGAGTTATGAATTTAAATAAACACCATGGCACATGTGAATGCAGATTTTGAATAGAAGTGAGATTTTGGATAGAAGTGAGATTTCAAGGCTGATACGTACCCAATTGTGGTGGTATTTTAGAAGAGACTGCCAAACGTGGAGCTTTTTCTAAAATACGTAGAAGGATGTGCAGGAGTGCACATGTATTTCACAGCATGTAGAGTCGGAGGAACCATTTTAAAAGCTCATCTGTGAAATATCAGTGGAAGAAACTTGGCAGCTTACACATGTAAGTGCCAGTACTTATATGTGCAAGTTGTTTTTTGTAATTATTTCTTATTGCCATGCAAATAGAATCATTTGGACCAATATCACAGGTCTGCGACTAAAAAGCTGTTTGATTATTTTCATCTAATTTCCATGTATTTTGGTGTGCTGAAAACAAATAAAATATTGAAAAAACTCCTAGATGTCATGATTTGCCACAATATGCAAAATTTTCTTCAAATTTATCAAATTTTTTCAAATTACTATTAATTAATTCAAATTACTATTAATTAATTCACATAAGTGCATTTAAGATATAAAATGCCAAAAAAACCTTAAAGGGGTTGTCCGAGTTATGTAAAAAAAAAATAGCACTGTAAATCTGATGGTCAGCAATATATACATAAGCTAAGCAAGTTTTAAGTCTGTGCTTCTAATGGTAGAAGGGGTTAATCTTTCCTGAAGAATCCAGTGGGAGGGAGACACAGGGCAGATAGCAGCAGCTCTGGTCAGTGCAGGGGGCGTGGCCAGCACTGTGACGTCTCCTGTACAGACACAGAGCTGCTCTCTCCTGCATGCCACACTTGTGCACGAATCATCATCAGGTTCTTGGTTCTAGGCTGTTCACACTTTTTCATTGCAATTCGTGTTAGCTCGTCATTCTTCAACCATTATGTTATGGCTCCGCGAAAGTGTATTAATTCGCCAGACAGTTTCTGTTTCATCTGTGGTGAATATACAGTGTTGAAGCAACAGCAGAATATTACAGACTTTGTGAAAAAAGTATACTTTGCATACTTTGGACTAAAAATTGGAGACCAAGATAAAGTCTGGGCGCCTCATAAAGTGTGCAAACGGTGTGTTGAGGACCTCCAAAACTGGTTCTAGGGTAAGAAAAAATCTTTCCGTTATGGGATTCCTATGGTATGGCGAGAGCAAAAGAACCATAGTGACAACTGTTACTTTTGTTCATGCGATTTGAAAGGGTTTAATTCCAAATGGAAGCATTCCATTTCATGCCCCAATCTTCACTCGGCAATTCATCCCATCCCCCATGGCACAGATATACCAGTACCCAAGCCCCTTGCTACCTTGGAAGAGATACCTAGCTCCAATGAAGGTGAAGTCATACCTGAACCAGATGACGAATCAAATTCTGACTTTGAAGATGATACACGACCAAAATTGTTTTCTCAGGAGGAGATGAATGATTTGGTAAGAGACTTGAATCTTCCCAAAGATGCCGCTGAGTTTTTCAGATCAAAGCTGAAAAGCAGGAATTTATTGTTGCCAGGAGTGTCATCTTCATGGTTCAGACATCGTGAAAAGGAGTTTGTTCCTTACTTCGCCCAGGAAGACAAGTTGGTTTATTGCATCGATGTCGAAGGTCTGATGGGTCAATTTAAAATCCAATATGATTCAGAGCAATGGCGTCTTTTTATAGATTCTTCAAAAAGAAGTCTCAAAGCAGTTTTACTCCACAATGGTTTTTACGCTTCCATACCTGTAGGTCATTCCGTACACTTGAAGGAAACCTACGAGAACTTGGAATTGGTTCTTCGTAAATTTAAATATGAAGACCATGGTTGGCAAGTGTGTGGGGACTTGAAGATCTTGTGCATGCTGCTCGGGCAACAAGCTGGGTATACCAAACATCCTTGTTTTCTGTGTCTATGGGACAGTCGAGACCGACAAAATCACTGGACCAAGAAGAGTTGGCAGCTGAGGGTGCTAACAGTCGGTGAAAAAAATGTTCTCCGAGAAACTTTGGTACCTTCCCATAAAGGTCTTCCACCACCTCTCCACATAAAATTGGGATTGATGGAGAATGCTTCAAATACTTGGTCACCAAGTTTCCAGGCCTGTCAGAAGCAAAATTGAAGGAAGGTGTGTTCGTCGGACCAGACATTAGAAGGCTTATAGTTGATCAAGAGTTTGTCAATACCATGACGGATCCTCAAAAAGAAGGGTGGATTGCATTTAAAGAAGTTGTATAGAAAGTTTTAGGCAATAACAAAGATCCTCACTACAAAAAGATCGTCGGATGAATGCTGAAAGCATTTCAACCTTTAGGTTGCCTGATGAGTTTGAAAGTGCATTCCCTCCAGTCCCACCTTGACTACTTTCCTGAAAATTTGGGAGCTGTGAGTGAGGAACAAGGTGAACGATTCCACCAAGACATTAAAGAGATGGAAAGGAGATACCAGGGAAAATGGAGCATTACAATGATGGCAGACTACTGTTGGATGCTTCAGAGAGACATTCCAGATGCTACTCACAAGCGTAAATGCACCAAGAGGAGCCTCACAAGGAAGAAGAATCGAGTTTAGTGTGTGTAGGTGAGCTCATTTCAGTTCAAAAAAGGATTTTCATGAAAATATTGTAATAAAACTTTAATTTTATAAGTCTATTTCCATTATTTTGAGGTATTGCCTTATTTAAAATAGTTACCTAAATTGTCAGGAAACGTGATGTTCTATGACAAACTGGAGGTCATTTTCGGATTCAGCGCACCAAAAAACATAAAGATTACGTGGAATAACCAAAACAGCTCTCGAAAAGTTTTTTTGCAGACCTGTGTATTTATAAGTACTTAGGGGTATGTTTACTAAACTGTGGTAATGTCATTCGCGGTAGGTTCCGTGGTAAAGTAGAGATGCCCATATAAAGGCATGGGCGGTACATCGTTACAGCAAGCTGACAACTAACGCGCGTTAAAAGATGCCTTAGACTAATGAGCATTATAAGGTGCCTTGCAAGGCGCCTTATAAGGCGCCCTGTAAGGTGCCTAGTAAGGTGCCTAGTAAGGTGCCTTATAAGGTGCCATGTAAGGTGCCTTATGAGGTGCCTAGTAAGGTGCCCTGTAAGGTGCCTTATAAGGTGCCCTGTAAGGTGCCTCAGAAGGCACCTTATAGGGCCTCCTAGGCTAAGCGCCATATTAGGCACCCTTGGACAAGTCACCGCAGAAACGCACCCTGGGCTATGGAACCATAGGTTAAGGTGGCCTAACAAGGTTATGGTGTCCTAGTTTAGTGTGCCCTAGGGACTGTAAGGTGCCTCAGGATGACATGCATGACCTGTGCAGAACAGAGACAGATGTAGCCCTAACACTAGATAGAGCTCTCAGGAAAGGCAATGAACAGGTGAGTGAAGGAGGGAGAAGTGGGAGCCGCTGGACCTGCCATATCTGCGGGCATCCCATGTGCCTGCCAGTACCGATGACAAACATGGTGGGGCAGCTGTACCACAGCACAGGGTGTTGGCAATGTAAAGTGCCAGAAAAACAGTTGGTGGCAGACAATGGGAATACATGTCCCCCAGTAGAGGCAGATGTGGCAGGATAGTTACAATGATGGATGGACAGAGGAGTGGTGGTGCCAATGCAGATCAGGCACAGGCGAGGCAAGCATGAAGAGGCACAATGCAGGAAAGGGTATGACATGGGGTGGCAGCCTGCACTGGCAGACAGGACTCTACACAGCTGACAGACGCAGATAGGCGGACCGAGGGAATGTTGGCAATTGTGGCGAGGGTATTATGGGCTGGAAGCACAAAAATATGACCTCTACAGGCATGCACACTATATGAGTAGGACAGGCATGAGAGGGGGGAACAATGAGGAACTGAACCCATGAACACTGCCAAGAATGGCATTGTATTAACGAGTAGGCTATACCCCCATGGTGTATGTCACAGCAATGTCTGGGTACAGAAGGACTGCAGGTCACCGCACAAATTGTCTGCTCTGAGTGCCAGGATAGGGTAACCCCACCAGTACCCATGATGCAATGCACATGCTGAATAGCTGTCTACAGCTGATCACCAAATGGGGTCTGCACCTCTCCGGTCCCCCAGCTTGGAAAGACCAACTGACTGTGTGTGATACTGGCACGGAGTAGCTACAGACCATGCCATTGTGCAGGTTCTGTGTTCACCCTGAGCGATAGGATGGGTGCCCATCACTAGGTCCGCAGTACATGTGCTACTAGAGATAGATCGTGCTATACATTTCCTTCACTACCAGTGTGTGATAGGTGTTCCGTGCAGTGCAGCAGAAGGCAATTTGGTGTCCATCTGTATTCTGCAGTCACCTGTGGGCCCAGACACCAGCCAGATTAGTGTGTACCCCGTGTGAGGGTCTGGCTGACATGGGCAGCTGTTATCAGGGCAGAGGGGTTCCTAGAATTGCATGAGGTGTGTGTAGCAGTGGCTACATAGGTCACAGTGGTATACACTACATATAAAAAGGGCCCACATCACCATTTTGTAGGTAAAGAACATTGCCCCCGCCCCAGGGAAGCAACCTCCATCCTGTTTGTACGAGACAGCCCTCCAGGGTTGGCAGGCCAGAGCCATGCCTATGACTGGGACAGTGGCAGACCAGCAGCAATGCTGGGGTTAGGTCTGGAAACCCCAAGTGCCTCCCACCACTGTCTGCCAGTCACCAGCAGACAGCACAGTCAGACTGTACCTTAACCCTTTCCAGGCCGAGCCCAAAAATCTCAGGATCCAAAATTCTGAGTAAATCTTCTTAGCAAATGGTATAAAATACATGACAATAGCAGAAGGAAAATCACTATTAGAACTTATTGAATCAGACAAGTACAATTTTCCTGAAATATGCAAAAATTAACCCGGCTGTGGATTAAAAATTCAAAAGTAGACCTTCAAAGAGTTAAAGGTGTGCCAACCATGCACAGTCTAACTGCAGACAGTCCACCAGGAACTATGTGCAGCAAGCAGGCATCTTAGTGATAGGGACCCCAGCACTGGGGAACACAAATATATCACTAGAAACAAATAGTGTAGAGCGCTATGTGGGAACCTAGACCTGCCATGGTCACTGCTCGTTCAGAGTGAGTGCCCTCCCAGCATGCCATGCTGTGGCCACCCTGTCCATGCAGGTGGTGGTCAGGCACTACAGTATCCTAGCCATTGCCCCACACCCTGTGAAGATGCATCCTAGCCAATCTGCCCTGTCCGGGCCATACCCAGAATACCTTGCTCCTCATTATGCATCTAATCAGGCTAACGCTGGTAACAGTGGGACATTTTCGTCACAGTGAAGTGTGGGCAGCCACAGAACAATGGATAGACATACAAACACGCTCACTCCTTTTGCAGCATTATACAAAGATAGGAGTGGTTGGGAGCACTGCCCACCACACTAGTCCTGAGCACAGTGCCGACATTGCTAAACTGTGCAGGGGGTAGTAGTAGTGCTCTGGTGATAACATCATCCCACTGCTGGGGCCAACAGCCTGCCACACCATGCATCATTGGATTGTGGAGCCTGTGTGAGTGGGTGTTTGCACCCCTGTTCGCCGCTGCTTTGGGCTTTGCACATGTTGCTGTTGTATCTGCATTGTAGGGTAAAATATAGGGACATGCTCTGCTGGAACCACAGCTGGGACTTGAACATGTGACCCTCTGTTCCTGGACACACTGGCTGGGTGTACTGCACCACACTGATGCCATAGATGCATGGTAGTCCCTAGGGCTACCTGCACTTTTCCTCAGCCAGACCTTTTATGTTGCACTGCACACCACGTACTGATGCAGAGCATGGCCTAGGTCCACAGCAGGGAGGTGGCACTGCCCCCTCCAGTACGGGCACACGTCCCCCTGCCAAGCTGACATGGCCATTTGCTGTCAGTGCTGTTAGTGCACAGTCCCAGGCTATCCACTGTGTAGGTAGGCGCCCGCCTAGGGAGCAGGTTCCGGGGTGGGGGGGGCATACATGGACATTCTCACATCCCCCCATCACTGCCTATCACTATTATGTCCCCTCCACATGGGGGCGGAATGGCTGGGGGATGTCAGGTCTGTGCCCTAGCGACTATTGGCTAGGGTGGACCAGGTAGATATTGGTGTATTGTGTTTGGCCTTGGTTAACTGCTGTCTTGCTGATCTCCGGTGTCTATGTTCCTATATGCCACCTAGGTGCCCACCTGGTCCACCCTGTGCCCCAGCTGCCCATGCTACATGTCCCGCCTGTGGCCCCCTATGCCCCATTTGCACCATTGCCATAGTGGCCATTCATACTTTGGCACTATGGTATTGCTGTACATGGAGCACTACTATCACAGTTTTTGGCTCCCTGCCTGGGCTGTACATTGCTGACATGAAAATGGTTTCTCTCTCCTGCATATGTGCATCTAATGGCAGGTTTTCAATCGCGTTAGGATTCAGCTCTTCAGATCAGCGCGTTAGTGTGAATGGAGCCTCTCCCCACCCACACTCCGCCCATTGACCCCTTCTCTCCGCCCTCTCTCCACCTTCTGCGGTGTTTTACCGCGCCGCGGAACTGAACGATTGTTAAGTAACGATAACGCGCGTTATGAGACGTTAACGATCGTTAACGTCTCATAACACACGTTAACGTTACTTAACGATCATTAACGTTACATAAAGCGCGTTATGTAACATTGCCACAGTTTAGTAAACATACCCCTTAGCTTTAGCAGCCACTGCTAAACATGTAAGTGGCCTATCCATGGTTTTTCAGCAGCACTAGAAGGATGGTGTCACCAAAAATCCTTCTAAAAGCCCTGGCACTATCCAAATAATGCCAGGGAAGAGCCAGGATAGAATTAGAGCATTCCACCTAAATATGGGGCATGTTTACTAAGAAACACAAACCAGTCAGAAATGAGGTGCAACCAGAGAGCAATCAAATAGCTTTATTGGAGTGAGTACAACACCCACTTCCTAGGGTAAAAAGAGCCACACCCGGCACGGCTGTGTTTTGGCATTGCCTTCTTCAGGGATGCATAGAAATGTGACACTGGAACCTCTCACCTATGAGTAGGAAACACTGTGTAGGGAATAAAATAGATTTTGAGGCTTAGCACTGAGTCAACGTTAAGTGTGAAAACACTGTTTTACCTTGGGAAATGCCTTTTAAAATTACTCCCTTACCGCACATGCTTTCAAAACCAAATATAGTATGTGACATAGAAAAGGAAAAAAAAGCATATCGTAGAGGTTAATCCATCTTCTTTAAGACAGTTTTCTAATGGAATCCACTGCATTTAATAGCATGAGTAAATGTGCAAATAGTTATTGATCACTCTGCAGATCTATCTGCTGTAAAGACAGCACAATGGTATATTAGCTGAATTAATATCTTTCCTAGATATTTTGATTGTAATTATTAAGATACTGAGGTCAATATTCAGCCAGCTGGAAAACAATAAGGCTATCCAGATAGAAATATCTTAATGACGTCAACTGGATATTCAACAGAACTTACCAGGATAAGTTAGCTATTGAATTGGAGGGAAATTTTAGAATTGCCAATGTAACAAGATATGAGAACTGTAAGTATGAATATGCATAGGCTCATTCCCAGTGCATAGTTTTGCACTTGTATCCAGATCATTATTTTAGAAATGCCTGGTTTTGCACTTAGAATACCTTTCTAAAATTACCTTCTACATCTGGCAAACGTTATCCAGATAAACTTATGTGGATATTGCTGAATATCAATACTGCCAGGAAACATTTTGGTGTTCCCAAGAATGTCTCCAGCACCGTCTCTTTTCATGTAGCCAAATTTTGACTGATCAGTAAAACATAACCACTCGGTGGGGGAGGGGGCAGAATGTTCAAATCCCAGGTTTTCTCCAATTCCAAAAATTAGTAAGAGAAACCTTTTTTTTAAATATTGAACCCATTATTTTTACTTGCTATGGGGTCTATTCTGTAACACGAATAGTGGGGATGGACATCCCATCCCTGCTATTCGTCTGCCTTTCCTGTCCCTGTCAAGCCTCCCTGTACGAACAAGGAGCTTATATGGGGAGGCTAGATGGGGACGAGGAAGGGGCGGTGTGGGGGTGGGTGTATGGACCCATAGGCAGATTATGTACCACCACACAACCCACCCTCTGGGGCTCAGGGTGGGAAAGAGGATCACCCACCAATAGATCCACAGTCTACCTCCCTGCAATGGCAGCAGTAGAGGTGACCAGCAACCCCAGTCCTGCTGGGGAACAGATAGAGCGGTACACATCCATAATGCAATAGCAGACAGACAGAAGGCCTGGAAATGCTCAGCTGCCCTCCACCATTATCTGACATTCTCCAGCAGCAAGCCTCCAGCCACTGCACCCTGCAAGGTGTACCAGCAAGACACATACTAGCAGCAGACAGTCCGCCAGCTAGTCCATGGTCCTGGAGAAGATGCATGTAACCAGAACTTGGATGTCAGCATACACACCAAGCAGATAAGTCAGTGATTGGGCCCCAAAAGGAAACACATAAATATCACATGAGAAAAACACTATACAGCACTATGGGGGAACCTAGCCATGCCATGGTCACTGTTCAGTCAGGGTGAGAGTGACCTCCCAGCAGGACATGCTATAGCCACCCTGTCCGTGTAGGTTGTGGCCAGGCACTACAATGTCCGAGCCATTGCCCTATGCCGTGTGCAGATGCATCCAGGCCAGGCCACCCTATCCAGGCTATTCCCACAGTACCTTGCACATTGGCAGGCCAATACTGGCAACAGTGCTAGCAGCGTGGGCTGTGGAGGGTGTTGGCAGCCACCACACACTGGATAGACAGACACACACTCCCCACACCTATGCCAGCATTGTGCAACTATAGAGGTGTTGGGCAGCCCAGGCCACCACACCAGTCCTGGGCACAGTGCAGGCATGGCTATGGTATGCAATACTGTAGGAGTCACTCCCCAGGTTGGTAAACACTGTCAGACACAAGACCTGTGGCACACTCCACAGACATCAGAAAGGTTGCTATTATGCAACTCACTCAGAAAAGTGTACTTAACCTAGGAATTGCTATCTGCCAGTACTCATAGCAACCTTTTGATAGATGTGTACCATATTTCCCGGTATAGGGTGGCATTACTAAGGTATGCAAGTGCTAGTATTGGGAGATGCACGCAGAGCCCAAAGTCCTGCCTCTCCAGGAGGCTTTGGATAATTGGGCCTGTGGGTGCGGGTGTGTCTGCCCCTGTTGGCTGCTGCTTTACGGCAGAGGTTCCCAACTCCAGTCCTGCGGTGCCAAACACTGTTCGGGTTTTGATGCTGTCCCTCATGAATATGCATGAGATACATCTGCATACCAAGGGGGTGGCGCATAGAAATGCAGCACAGGCATCTTTATCAGAGGCAGAATGGAACCGGAATGGTGTTTGGCCCTCCAGGATTGTATTTGGGAGGCTCTGCTCTAGGTAATGTGCATGTTTATGGTGTCTGTGCTCTGTAGGGTAAAATGTAGGTGTCTTGGGCATGTTTACATCATCTGCAATACAGGTGCTGTCTGTATTAGCACGTTGTAGTAGTGGGTAAAATATGGGGACTGGGCTGGCAGGAACCACAGCTGGGACTTGAACCTGTGACCCTCTGCTTCTGAATACACTGGTTTTGTGCACTGCACCACCTTGTTGTCACAGAGTCAGTACATTCCTTGGTGATACCATGACTGTTCGTCAGACAGGGCCCATCTGTTGCAGTACACGGCACCCACCTACACAGGGCTAGGCCATGGTCTGCTCTGGGCAGCTGCCACTGCCCCCTCCACCACCAGTATCCCTCAGCCACCATGCTGACATGCCCTTCTGCTGGTGCTGCTGGTGGTGCGCAGTCTCAGGCCATCCAGTGTGCAGGTAGGCGGCTGCCTATGGTGCGGGTTCTGGGGTAGGGGTGCCTGCATAGGTGTCCATTCTTCCCCCCAGCACTGCCTGCCAATGTTCCGTGCCCTTGGGTGTAGCTGCTGGGAACTATCCCCTGTGACACTGTGTGAAACACAGTCGTGCCCATGTTGGGCCTTTAGCAGTTGCTGTCTGGCTGCTCTGCTGCTTCAGCATTCATATGGGCCACCTAGGCATCGCCCTAGTCTGCACTGTGGCCCAGCTACACCACAGCATGTGCCGCCTGCGGCCCTCTGTATCCCCTTCTCCGGCATCTGTCCAGTTGCCGTTCCGACATGCCCGCCCTGATGTTGCGGGACATGTGCATGCCATAGGAACCCTGTCCGATTGTGGGGAAAACCCTGAGCAGCGCTATTTCACTGTGGGCTCATTCACCTTGTATGGGGACGGAGTATAGACCCTTCCACGATTTATATCTGTTCTATGGAGCTTTCTCCGGGGGGGGGGGGGGGGTTGATGTTTCTCATTGATACCACTATTGGCCAGCTTGGTTATGGTTTTTTTCCAGTTTGTTGAGGTCATTTTCAGTGTTTATGTGCCCTTTTGTTCTGTGCATATGTATCACACCTGTCACTTTTTTTTTGTTTCCCTGCCTGGTCTGTACATTGCTGACACTGAAATGGTTTCTCTCCCCTGTAATGTGCATTTAACGGCAGGTTTTCATTCGCGTTGGAATTGAGCTCTTCAGATCAGCACGTTAGTGTGAAGGGAGCTTCTCCCCGCCCACTCTCCGCCCATTGACCCCTTCTCTCCGCCCTCTCTCCAACTTCTGCGGTGTTTTACCGCGCCGCGGGAGTTTACGATCGTTAACTACGGTTAACGCGCGTTATGTAACGTTAGCGATCTGTACGATTACCGCGCATTCTGTACGATTACCGCAGTTTAGTAAACATACCCCAAAGTTTTTCATCAAACCTAGTTTGATGTGAATGGGTGGTAGCAGGATTTTGTGAGCCTCAACCAGATCTGGGTGCTGGATATACTTCTCTCCAACTGTTACATTTTGTCTGTGATTCCATTCCTTCCGCAAGTAGTGCCAATCCCTTGCTCGGCTCTCCCACTCACATAAGAAACACATGTATTTTATATATCCCTGCTGCAGTCCCATTAAAAGGGCAACTACCTTTAAGTCACCACAGAGATGCCAGCTGTACTTGTTATAGTTAATGGAAGTCAGTAGTGCGGCGTTCCTGCCCGGCCTTGGGGCTAAAGACAGGAGCGGCGGTCTGATGCTTCGTGAGGAAGGAGAGTAACCTGTATCCAGGGAATGCTGGGTATTGTAGTTCCTGCTCCTCTCGCTCCGAAATAAAGAGTTGTAGTTATGGGGTTTCCAGTATATTTATTATAGTAAAGGATATTGTTCCTTCACATGGCAAATAAATGCAAACAAAATAGGTGCTTCAAATGCTAACAGGAAAACTTAGGATAAAGGCAACTTAAAGTATAACTGCTTCTTTTCACTTCTCAGCAAATTACTCACTTTGCCCCAAGAGGTCAGTTAGATTCACTGCAGCCTCTTTCAGCCACTGTTACCTTCACAGTGCTGGGGAAAATCAGGTGCACATAATTAGAGCTTTCTCAGCAAGGCAATACAACAGCTCCGTAGCATTCAACTCACATACGGTAAAAAGCAGTTTCCTTCAGCTTGGCACCTCTACACAGCAGACCGTGCAATCCATGCTCTCACAATCTGGTAAGTCTGTATTATCTTGTGTTAACTCTTCAAGCTGTATGGAATTACTGGCTTCTGGTAACACTGGCTGTCTTCTAGCTTGCAACTCTAAAAACTGCTTAAAACTCTGTAGGAGCAATTCAGCCTGCTGTTTGGGAGGTAGGGAATTGCTATCAGCTATACAACTTCCCTCTGGCTTAAGGCTGTTTATTTTCTCCTCTCTTAGATTAATTGTATCAGAGTAACTGCTAGTCTCTTTTGCTAATGTTTCACACACAGGAGAGTTAGCTTTACGTTCAGCCTGGAAACTTTGTGGCAATTCACTTACTTGTTGCCATGCCGTTCTGACTTCAGATGGCTCCAACGTTCTCCAGCTGTTAGAATGTTAGTTGCTCTCTGGCTCAAACGGTACTTCACAGAATGATTGTTTTCTTTCTTGTGCCTGCCTTGAAGGCTTCCTTTCCCAGGGCTGTGCCTTCCAACGGTTGTCTAATTCAGGGCTAGGTCCTCTCTCCTTGGGACTTCTACTCACTGCCTCTGAATAGAACTTTGCAGGTCTCCTTCCAATGCCAGGTTCCCAAGTATCAGCATACTGTTTTCTGGACTTCCAATCATTCTTCCTCTTCTCCTTCTTTCTCCTCCCATTCTCCATCTTACTAGCAAAGCCATGCTCTGGTTTAAAACCACGTTCTCTCCTGGACACGTCCCTTCCCAGGACAGGGTGTGCCCAATCAGGACTGCAGGACTCCTCCCCTGGGCTGGTCTCCATGCTCAGCTC
Organism: Ichthyophis bannanicus; assembly: GCA_033557465.1. Lineage (NCBI taxonomy): Eukaryota > Metazoa > Chordata > Amphibia > Gymnophiona > Ichthyophiidae > Ichthyophis > Ichthyophis bannanicus. The sequence continues at coordinate 388,188,021 of CM066038.1, read as the reverse complement.
TGTGGAATAGAGTCTCTCTTTCTTCCTTGGTTTCTCAAATAGGCATAAATCCTGCTGAACCTCAAGATTTTCATCCGTTTCCATAGGCTCAGGAGGGCACTGTTCACCACAGTAGATGCTTTAAGTTATCGTATGTCTCTTTCATGTGGATGGCATGCGCTACTGGAATAGATGGAAGACGGTTTCTATTGTTCAAAAGCACTGCCTTCAGACTCAGTTTTGAAGAGTCTATAAATAGTCTCCAGTCTTGTGGGTCATGAGTGATTTTTAAGGCATTCATGAGGCTTTCAATATCGGAACAGAATACCAGATTACTTTCCTTTCCGACTGCGTATAGTACACTGCTGACATCAGATGGCTTCAGCAGCCGTCTGGCAGTAGTATTGCATTGCATCAGAAAATGATGCAATCAACTCTGGATGATGTGTGCATGCTGGTATTATGCAATGTGATGCAATATTACATCATTCAAGGCTTATTTGGGATGTTGTTGATGTCCTACTGGATAAATTTATATGGTGAAATATCAAAAATGACCTGCATGCAATATCTTCAAAATGAGAGCCAATACCATTTTTTAATGTTATATTTGTGTTCAGCTCACCAAGATACTACAGATTGCAAAATGTAATATGTGCCTTTGAGTCAGTCCTGACTCCTGGTGACCCAGTGTTGCTGGAGGGAGACTGCCAGGCCTTTCTTCTGATGCAATGGAGGGTTAGGTAACTTGCCCATGGCTGCAAGGAGTGCTGGTGGGAATTGAATGCTGGTTGCTTGGTTGTGAAGCCATTGTTCTAACCACTAGGCTACTCCTTGGGCCTTTTAATGTCAGTAATGATTTCAATGTTGACCAGTGTAACATGAGGAGAGGTTTAATGAAGTTTGAAGAATGGTCTAGGATTTGGCAGCCAAAATTTAGGGGTATGTTTACTAAACCATGATAACATAGCAGCGGCTACATTATCGCGCGATAAGTGACCTTAACGCCCGCTAACATAACCAGATGCAACGTTAGCGTGCGTTAAGGTCTCTGGCGGCACTTTGTCCCGCAGATGGTGGGGAGAGTGGGCGGGGAGACGCTACCGCGGCATTAGCACTGTGAACTGAAGGGCAGAAAATTACCGCGAGTGAAAACCTGGCGTTAGATGCATATTTGCACTAGAGAGAGACCATTTAAGTGTCAGCAATGTACATCATAGGCAGGGAGCCCAAAAACAGTGATAGTAGTGCTACATGTGCAGCAACAGCATAGTGCTTAGGTATGAAAGGGCACTATGGCGAGGCTGCAAATGGGGCTAAGGGGGCTGCAGGCAGGACATGCAGAGGGGCAGCTGTGGCACAGGGTGGACTAGGAAGATGCCTAGGTGGCACATGGGAACACAGAAACTGAAAATCAGCAAGACAGCAACTGATCAAGGTCAAACATGCCCATGAGTCCGTGTCCCACAGTGTTCCATCAAGGATACATTACCCAGCAGGTACCAAAAAGAGCACATGACATTGGCAGGCGGTGCCTGGGGAAGCGTAGATGCCTTTGTAGGCACCCCTACCCCAAAACCCAAACCCTAGACAGCCGCCTATCTGCACACTGGATGGCCTGGGACTGTGCACTACCAGCACCACCAGCATATGGGCATGTCAACATGGTGGGGGAGGGGTTCTTGTGGTGGAGGGGGGAATGGCAACTGCCCACAGCAGACCAAGGCCAAGCCCTGTTCAGGTGGGTGGCATGCAGTGCAACAGATAAGGTCTGTCTGATGAACAGTCTTGGTATCCCCAGGGACAAGCCCACCTCTGTGAGAACAGTATGGTGCAGTACACACAACCAGTGTGTCCTGGGGCAAAAGGTCACAGGTTCAAGTCCCAGCTGTGGCCCCTGTAGACCATATCCCTACATTTTACCCTACATAGCACATACAACATTAACCTGTGCACTCCCTAGAGCAGCGTTTTTCAACCACTGTGCCGCGGCACACTAGTGTGCCGTGAGATATTGTCTGGTGTGCCGTGGGAAAAATTCCAATTTCATCCGTAACATGTGGCCTCGGCTCACAAATTAGGATTGCCAACCAGCCGGTTTTCAGCCGGCCTGGCCGGTTTTTCCATGGCCAGGCCGGCTGCCGGCACAGTTGTAAAACCGGCCATTGAAAAGCCGGTTTTTTTCTCTGGCCGCAAGATCGGGAGCGGCCAGAGCAAAAAACCGGCTTTTGTGCCGAAGTCCGCGGCGCGAACGCGATCGCGATTCCCTATAGCAGTGCAGCCGCTGGTTCTGCTTTGTACAGAGCAGCGGCTGCACTACACTTACATTGAAAAGTAAAGAGAAACTGTGTCAGGAGCCCTCCGATCATGCAGAGCCCGAGGAAGTGATGTCATGGGGGCGGGCTCCTCACAGGCTGTCTTTCCTTTTCAAATTAACTTTAGCTGCAATAAAGTTAATTTGAAAAGGAAAGACAGCCTGTGAGGAGCCCGCCCCATGACATCACTTCCTCGGGCTCTGCGATGACCGGAGGGCTCCTGACACAGTTTCTCTTTACTTTTCAATGTAAGTGTAGTGCAGCCGCTGCTCTGTACAAAGCAGAAGCAGCGGCTTGGGCAGAGGGGTGTGTGTGTGTGTGTGTGTGAGTGAACCAGCAAAGGGGGGGGAGTGTGAGTGAACCAGCAAGGGGGGGGGAGTGTGAGTGAACCAGCAGTGGAGGGGGGGGTGGTGTGAGTGAACCAGCAAGGGGGGGGGGTGATGGTGTGGGTGAACCAGCAGGGGAGGGGGGGTAAGTGAGTGAGTGACCCAGCAGGAGGGTGAGTAAGTGACAGGGGGGTGGGTGAGTGAACCAGCAGGGGAGGGGGTTGGTGTCAACCAGCAGGGGAGGGGGTTGGTGTGAGTGTTTGATTCCTATTCAAGAGAATTACTTTATATATAGTCAATATAGGCACAGAGGTAAATTTTTTTAACATTTTCTAATGGTGGTGTGCCTCGTGATTTTTTTCATGAAAAAAGTGTGCCTTTGCACAAAAAAGGTTGAAAAACACTGCCCTAGAGCATAGGTTTTCAACCCAGTACTCGGAGAATCCCAGGCCACTCAGGTTTTCAGGATTCTCACAATGAATATGCACAAGATAGATTTGCATACAATGAAGGCAGAATATGCAAATCTTTTTCATGCATATTCATTCTGGGAATGCTGAAAACCTGACTGGCCTGGGGTTCCCTGAGGACTGGGTTGAAAAACCCTGCCCTAGAGCATTGGCCACCATGGGCACAAACACCCATACCCACAGGCTCCACTATCCAAAGCCTCATGGAGAGTCAGGCTCCTGGGCCTGGCACGGAGCAGCACTTACCACCAAAGCACTACTACTAGCACCTGCATACCTTAGCAATGCCTGCACTATGCTCAGGACTAGTGTGGAGGGCAGGGCTGCCAACCACTCCTATCTTTGCACAATGCTGAAATAGGAGTGGGAGTGTGTGTATGTCTATCCATAGTTTTGTGGCTGCCTACTCCTCACTGGGCCCACAATGCTTACACTGTTTCCAGTGTTAGCCTGCCAATGTGCATAATGAGGAGCAAGGTATTCTGGGTATGGTCTGAACAGGGTGGACTGGGCAGGATGCATCTGCGCAAGGTGTGGGGCAATGGCTGGGACATTGTAGTGCCCAAACACCACCTTTATGGACAGGGTGGCCACAGCATGTCATGCTGGGAGGGCACTCTCATCCTGACTGAGCAGTAACCATGGCATGGCTAAGTTCCCACAGAGTGCTGTAAAGTGTTTTTCTCAGGTGATGTCTGTGTGTTCCCTGTTCTGGGGCCCAATCACTGAAATACCTGCTTGGTGTCTGTGCTTACATCCCACCTATGGGTGCACATAGTTTCTCTGGGGACATGCACTATGGAGTGGCTAGTGGACTGTTAGCATGTGTATGGCTGGACTGCCTTGCAGGGTGCAGCAGGTTCAGACTGACTGTGCTCTCTGCTGGTGAATGTCAGATTGGGGTGAGGGGCAGCTGAGCTTTTCTAGGCCTACTGCCTGTCTTCTAGTGTGTGTGTGATGTGTACAAATCTGCATCAACTGCCCTGGATAGTGCTCTTTTGCCAGCAGGGCTGGGGTTGATGGTCCCACAGCCCTTCATCATGTCTCCTCTACTGCCTCCATTGCAAAGATGTAGAGTGCTAGTCTGTTGGGGGCAGATCCTATCCACCACCTTGGCCCAGACAGGGTGGATTGGTAGGTGGTGCTACATAATCTGCATGTGAGTACAGACACCCCCATGCTTTTATAACAATTTACCATGGCAACCACACTGGATATGCTCAACTTGGGTGGCTCCTGATCTCTAAGTGCTAGATATGACTGGGGAATATAAATGGACACAGAATTATCCTAAGTATGGCTGCAGGGACTACTTATTACACACTGACAATGATAGGACCCTGCAGCAAAGTCTATATCAAGCAACTTGGGTACTGCGGACCCAGTGCTGGCCACCCCACCTCACCCTCAGGGTGAACACAGTACCATCACAATGGCATGGTGTGTGGCTACTCTGTGCCAGTATCACGCACGGTCAGTTCCTCCTACCATGCTGAGATGCTGGAGAGCTGCATACTCCATCTGGTGATCAGATGTAGACTGCTGTTCTGCATGTGCAGTGCACCATGGGTACTGGTGGGTTTAACCTATCCTGGTGGACACAGCAGACAGTTTGTGCAGTGACCTGCAGTCTTTCTGTAGCCAGCCATTGCTGAGAAAGATGCCATAGAGGTATAGCCTACTGGTTAATACAATGATATCCTTGGCAGAGGTCATGGGTTCAATCCCTCTATGGTCTCATCTTACTAGGCCTGTCCAAGGCAAGTCCTTTTCATTACTGTGAAAGTCATATCTCTGCAGATCTGTGCTGCCAGCACATAGTACCCTCATCACAGTTGCAAGCCATCATTCTGTCCATCTATCTGCAACTGTCAGCTGTGTAGCGTCCTGTCTTCATGTGCTGGCTCCTACCCCATGTCCTGCACTGGTACCCTTTTCTGTATTGCAACTCTTCATGCTTGCCTCTCCTGTGTCTGCTCTGCATGGCACTACTACTCCTCTGTCCTCCTATCATTGCAAATATCTACCTCCACTGGCAGACATGTATTTCCATCCTCTTTCACCCACTGTCATTGTAGCACTTTACATTGCCAACACCCTGTGCATCGGTACAGCTGCCTCCAGTATGTTTGTCCATTTTACTGGCTGCCACATTGGCTGCATGCAGATTTGGCAGGTCCATCAACTCCCACCTCTTCTTCCTTCCAACACTTGTCCATTGCCTTTCCTTGGTGCTCTGTGAAGTGTTAGGGTTACATCAGTTTTTTTCCCTTGTCAAGTTGGGGCACCTTACTGCCCTTGGGCACCATATCTTGGGTCATCTTAACATCCTTAGGGCACCTTATACGGCACCTTAGGTTAAGGCACCTTATAAGGTGCCTTAACCTAAGCCGCCTCATGAGGTGCCTTTTAGGGCGCCTTCTAATGCGCCTTATAAGATGCCCTACAAGGCACCTTATGGAGCACCTTGTCAGCCTTGTAATGTGTTTTGTTTCTCAGCTTTAACGTGCAATGTCCCGTTAATGTGCGCTAACTGGCCAAGGCACCCTTTAACATGCGTTACACAGCCATTGCTACCTTAATGCCGGTACACCCACTTCCTTATATGGCATTACTCACATTAACGCTGCACTTATCACCGGTAACGTTACCGCGCTTTAGTAAACATATCTCTTAGTGGTAACAAATTCAAGGTCATGAATTTGGGCTGCAAAAATCCAAGGGAATGGTACAGTACAGGGCGGAGTCATCTTCCATTGGACAAATGCTTCTGCTTGACTTCAGGATATGGCCTACTTCAGCTTAAAAATATTTTTGCCTAATTATCTAGCCCAAAAAATTACAGTTATTTGGTGAATATGAATTCAAACTTTCAAAAGAAATTCAGATTTTGATTAGTACAAATAATGCTATAACAGGCTGAGTATTCTTATGACCTGCATACATGTATATTTGTGTGATCAAGTGTCTCACAATAGAAATATATGCTGCCCACACATGCATGAATTTCTGATCATGTAGCCCACTGTTGAAGAAAACTGAATGTTTCTGATATAGAGGGATAAGAAATTTGTGCACAAAAGAAGAGTAGATCCTGGGGCTGATTGTATATGATGATCTTAAGATGTCCAAACAGGTAGAAAAGGCAATGGCAAGAGCCAGAAGGTTGCTTGTGTGCAAAGGGAGAAGAATGACCAGACCAAAAACGAAGGTGATAGTGCTTCTGTATAAGTATTTGGTTAGATCTCAAATAGAGTGCTGTGTACAATTCTGAAGACCCCTATCTCCAAAAAGGATATAAACAGGATAAAGTTGGTCCAGAGGGTATCTTATAAAATGACCAGTGGTTTTCATTATAAAACATGGACCAGACTAAAATCAAAATATGTATACTTTAGAAGAAAAGCAGGAGAACTTCTTTCACTTGCTGAATCAGAGGAAGGGGTTTATTTTGTGCTTTTCCCATCAGCATTGGATATCAGTTACTTTCTGTTTCTCTTTTTCTGTTGCTTCCGTCTTTCCTATCTCTTCATATTTGAATATCCGGGTCTTAAGTTCAGCACTGGCTGCTACTGCTTCAGCAACGCTAGCTGTTGGTGCTGAACACCAGGCCAACACTTTAGCTGTTGGTGCTGAACATCAGGCCAACACTTTTTAAAAACCTTCACGTGCCAGGGAGTAGGTGTAAATCTCAACATAGAGAAGTTTGGGCTTATGCAGGCATTCCCTATATGAAATGGGGAATAAATGGGTAAATCCTTATCCCACCCAGACCACACCCTCTTCCATGGGTAAATAGGACCCTTTCTAAAATGGCCACTTATGCATGTCTGCACCTTACACATGCATATAACTGGTTTTGCACATGGAAATTGTGAATAAGGCTTCTAATCTTTTAGTACACACTAACTAATGAATTAAGGTGTGGTAAATCAGCTAGGACAAGGTACTTCAGGCCGGAGTGCTGGGGGTTCAAGTCCCACCTGGGGACAGCAATCTGAGGCTGGAGGGACTTGGATTTCTAGTCCTATAGGCATTCCTTGTGGTCTTGGGAAAGCCACTTAACCCTCCATTGCCCATGTTCCCTGTAAGTATTAGCGTATGTGTCTCATATCCCCTCATGTTAAATGTATCCCCCAATTGACCGCTTTGACCCGGTGAAAAGCAGGATATAAATACGGCTAAATAAAATAAATAAATAAATAATACACATTAAATCAATTTAGTGCACACTAAATCTTTTAAGGTGCTTTAGCGAATTGAAATACACTAACGAATGGACACCCCTAGTTAGTACATTGGCCTCTTAGTGCTGAAGAAATATAGAACAGTATATAAACAGTTTCCATACTGTTCATCCAATGACCATTAGGGGCCCTGTTACTAAAGTGTGTTACAACTGTGTACCAGCAATAGATTTATCGCTTGAAAAACTGCACAGTAGAGGCAACGTCTGTGTGGCAAATGCATCTGCTCCACATTTGGCACACAGAGCAGCCAAATACTACAGGGCCCAGCATTCACTGCCATGGGATCCCTAGTGGTAGTACCATGAGGCTAGCACATGGTGTCCCTGTGCCATTTTGAAGTGCCAGAGCTGGGGCATGAGCAGATGGGACCAATTCTGCCCTGATCACCCCTAGACCACCAGAGATGGCCCAGTTGGACCCTAGGCAAATGTCAGAGAAGGTGGAGGGTGCGAGGGTGTGGAGAGGTCTTATACCACAATGGCTTTAGTGGGCCACTTTGCATAGCCTCCATGACTGGAAGACTTTCAGAGTAAGGTGATTCTGAAAAGGGGTACCACTAGGGCGTATTGATTTGGGGGGGGGGGGGGAGATAATGGGAGGCTGATCATCTAGGGATACTTGCTTGGGGGTGGCAGATTCTACTGGGGCAATGACAGCTGCTGTGCTACCGGACTGCCCATGGCATGGCCGCACTTACTGCCACCCTTATTGATGCTCACGATTACAGTCAAGCTGTCTGTAGTTGTGACAGCTAGCATGCATTATTGTCATGCATGCTAATTGTCAATGTCTGACACACACCCCTGGCACTTCGATCCTGCTCCAATCTCGTTCTCCCTCCCTCATGAAGTGCAGAGAATGTGATTTTCTCACTGCTCCATCTACACTTGCTCTGTAGTATTGGTCACTGGGGATGTTTAATGCATGCTAAACCTACATTAGTAAAACGGCCCCTTAATAATTTTATAACAGTTTGCCTACAGTAGGTGAGGAGGCCAAGTGGGTGCCTATTTTGGGCCTATTTTATAAACATATAGGCAGCTATGCATTTTTATAAAATAAATCCAGCAGAAATATCACCTAGATTGAAGTCAGGTATAAATATTTGGGACTAAATCATAACTTTTCCCATGCAACATCCAAACTCCACAGTATGCCTAAACATGAAGTGGTAAAAATATGCTCCTTCTTCTCATTGCACAATCTTTTACAAGAGCAATCCCTGTGGTAATTTTATTAAAGCCTTCTTACGTGCATGAAAAGGCCTTTATGTTCAAGAAAATCCTTTATAAAATTACTCCCTCGATAGATAGTCAAAGACCAGCATATAAAGCAATTTTCTTGACAGCCTCATCCTGCTGTTCTAAAGAGGTTTATTGGTGCATTCTATTACAGATTGAAATCTATGTGGTATGTATGCGCATCTATATATATATTTATATGTAGATACACATTCTATAATGCCGAACTATTAGATTTAGGTGGGATTAAATAGCTAAAGAAGCATTGGAAAACAAGACAGCAAAAAAAATTAAACTAGTATACAAGCAAATTCGGATGTTATCTGTACAAACTGAGAGCTGTTATTGATAGTGAGATGCCTCTATGTTTTAATGATGTGAAGAGTTCCATCATACACCTGACAGACTGTTCCAGTGCCGTTTCTAATTCTATCTGTGCTGGCAGATTGCCAACCAAGGGTAGGATATGGTTATTTATTCTCTGAGAGACGCAACCCTTCTATCTATTACTTTGTATGTTTCTGCTTTTGCCTTTTCTACCCTTTGTGCCATTTGCCATCTGGTGGCTGCCAGGTCAAGTGTGAAAGAAAATACATCTTAAGAATTATTTAAAAACTAAAGCACTCGTTTTTTATTGTATTCCACTCCATAGGTACTATGTTATAATGTTTGAACTTCAAATTCTTTCTAATTTATGGGAATAAAGTAGGGGTTCTCAACCCTGTCCTCGGGACACACTCAGCCAGTCAGGTTTTTAGGATAACTACATGGAGGCAATGCAGGCAAATCTCTCTCATGTATATTCATTGTGGTTATCCTGAAAACCTGACTGTCTAGGTGGGTCCTAAGAACTGGGTTGAGAACACATGGAATAAAGGATTCCATTTTTCATTTAGGATTGGTCAAAAAATGCATGGTTATATTTTGGAAATCAGATTGTGCTCTATGCAGGATTTTACAACACAGAACTTCTAATACCTAAAATTGTCTAAAAATAAAGGGACATGTTTGCTAAAGAGCGGTAAGGGAGCAAATGTGCTGCTAACGGGAGTTATCAGCACCCATCAACGGTTAACGCCACAGAAAGTGCCAATAGTGCTGGATTAACATTCAGAAGCCGGGCCTGTACCGTTAAGATGGAAGGAGATAGAGAGCTGTAAACATGGCAACACTGTCAGCTCAAGTGGAAGTCTGGTCTCTGTGAATGTCCAATTCAGTCACTTAGTTGGTGACCCTGGAAAGAATCTGCAATTTACCTGCATGCATGTTGCTCTTGTCCTATGCTGCACTCGCAAATTGCAAGCTGGGGGACTCTTTGTTCCATGCACAGTATGCACATACAGACAGGTCTACACCATACCAATGTGCACACAATATTTGCAATCTCAACACCGTCAACTGATCATTGACCTAAGCATTTAGCAGTATATTACCTATTACTCCAAAAGAGAGTCAAAATGCACTTTTTTGCCTGATTGTGACAGTAAGACACTGACCTCTGAATGGTGCGTGCACACTTCCATCTGCCAAAATGTGGCACAGGATGTCATGTTGGTCTCTGTATCACCTGCCACCATATGGGAAGGCAGTGTCTGGATGTGAATGTTGGGGCGGGGGTAGGGGTGTGGAGAACAGTACCATACATGTTTAGAATGTGCCCTTCATATTTGGCATTTCTGGAGAAAGCCTACGTTCACATTCCCAGAAGATATTTGGAGCTACTCAGTATAAGCATGTGTTAAATCAGAGGGCCTGCATGACAGCCTCACCCACTCCCCATGGGCACTGAGTGTGACAGTCACAAGGATGTTGTTAGAGTACAAAGAGGCATGGAATGGTGATTGTATGTGTAGCCAGCAACTGTATCACCATCTAACCCCATATCCAACCTGCAAAACTTCCATGCACTCTTGAAGGGGGGGTGGGGGGGGCACTGTGTCCACAGCATGGGTCAGTGCATGTGCTACATTGGCCACTTCTTCAGGGTCCATAGCTAAGGACATTACATTATATGGGTGTACAAGCATGGCACTATGTGCCATGCTCACTGCCACAAGCTGTGTAGGGGGACACAGTATTTGGGTATTTGTCAGACATAGGCCTCTGTGGGCCAGCATGCATTCACATCCTTTCTGCAACTTTACAGTGCACCTTGCATTGCATTAGCATAGTAACATAGTATAAGATGGCAGATAAAGACCAGCATGCTACATCTAGTCTGCCCAGCAAAATGGAAAGAGTAGGTGTGCCTGCCGGTCTGTGCAGGTCACCCCTCCCCCATTCCTTTGTTTAGGGGTGCATCCACCGCTCTTTGCAGGTCACCTCTACATGTTAAGATATCAGAGACAGTTATGTTTATTTTGATTTTATCCTGTTTCTATAAAGGGATCCACTGTGTATGTCCCATGCCATACTGAATTCTGTCACTGTATTTTCCCCCACCACTTCCATTGGGAGGGCATTCCAAGCATCCACCACCTTTTCAGTGAAAAAGTATTTCCTGATGTTGTCTTTCAGTTTACCTCCTTGCAGCTGCATGCTATGCCCTCTAATATTACAACTTTTCCATCTTTGAAAAAAGGCTTGTTTGTTTATTAATACACTTTAAGTATTTAAAGGTCAGTATCATATCTCCCCTGTCCTTCCTCTCCTCTAGAGAATACATATTTAGGCCTTGGAGTCTCTTTTCCTAAGTCTTCTGGTGCAGGCTCCAAATCATTTTGGTTGCCTTCTTCTGAACTGTTTCCAGTTTTTTTATATCCTTTGTGAGATATGGGGCTATGTTTACTAAACCGTGCTAATGTTACCGGCGCTAGGTGCAGCATTAACCTGAGGAATGCCATATAAAGAAGTGTGTGTTCCGGCCTCAAGGTAGCAATGGCCGTTTATCGAGTGATAGAGGGCGCCTTGGCTCGTTATCATGCGGTAACCTTAATTTCCTGCCAGCACTGTGAGAATAGGTCAGGGGCGTCCAACCCTGTCCTGGAGGGCCACAATCCTGGCAGGTTTTTGGGATAGCCCTAATGAATATGCATGAGATATATATGCATTAGAGATATCCTCCCAACCTGACTGGTTTGTGGCCCTCCAGGACTGGATTGGGAGACCCCTGCCTTACACCTCTGTCATTTAAGATTGTGAGTGGGCAAGGTAGAGATGCCCTAGACATCAAAAGGGTAGATAGACTTTGTCACATGCCTCCTCGCTTCTCACCACCACCAAAATGTTGTCTATAAAATAATAAATCTAATAAAGCTGTCCAAAGCAATTCTTTTTCCTGCCTGTAACAATCAGACACATCTCTACAATCTGTGCTAAGCAGAAACACCCTCACCTAAGTGCCATAACCTAAGGTGCCTCATAGGGCACATTATAAAGTGCTTTGGCTGACAAGGCACTTTATACTGTGCCCTATAGGTTATGGTACTGAGGTGAGATTGTTTCTGCTGGCAGCATAGGTTGCAGAGATGTGTCTGTCACAGGCAGGAAAGGGGATTGCCTTGAACAGCCTTATTAGATGAGACCACTGAGGGATCAAACCCATGACCTCTGGCTCAGCAGTCATTGTATTAACCAGTGGACTAAACCTCTATAGCAATTACCACAGCACTGGCTGGCCACAGAAAGACTGCAGGTCAGAGCACAAAATGTCTGCTGTGGTTACCAGGATAGGGTAAACCCACCAGTACCCATGATGCAATGCACATGCAGAACAGCAGTCTACATCTGATCACAGGATGGGGTATGCGCCTCTACAGCACCTCAGCCTGGTAGGGGGAACTGACCATGTGTGTTACTGGCACAGAGTAGCTACAGACCATGACATTGTGTGGTTCCTGTGCTTACCCTGAGGGTGAGGTAGGGCACCCAGCACCAGATCAGCAGCACCCGGCTTGCCTGAGAGAGGCTGTGCTGCAGGTCCCCATCAGTGCCATTGTGTGACAAGTAGTCCTTGCAAACATGCCTAGGATACACTGTGTCTGTCTGTGTTCTCCAGTTACATTTAGCTCTTGTGGACTGCAATGCACCCAGAATAGTGCATATCCTGTGTGCTTGCCATGGTCACTTATTTTAAGAGCAGAAGGGGAGGGACCCACATGTGGGTTATGTAGTACCACCCAACCCACTCTCTCTGGGTCAGGGGTGGGGGAACAGGATCTGACACCAACAGAACTGCACTCTACATCTTTGCAATGGAAGCAGTAGAGGGGACCCCATCGACCCCAGTCCTGCTGGGAAAGAGCACCCTCCAGGGCAGTCAATACAGATCTGTACATACCACATAGGCACTGACAGAAGGCCAGGAAAAGCTCAGCTGCCCCTACCACAATCTGACATTCACCAGCAGAGAGTATAGTCAGTCTTCACACTGCAAGGTGTTCCCACCATACACATGCTAACTGCAGACAGTCTGCTAGCCAATACATAGGGCATATTCCTAGAGGAACTATATGCACTCAGACATGGAATGTAAGCACAAACACCAAGCAGGTATATCAGTGATTAGACACCAGAAAAGTGAGCTTACAGATAGCACTTGAGAGAAACACTGTGATCCTAGACATGCCATGGTCACTGCTCGGTAAGGGTGAGAGTGACCTCCCAGCATGACATGCTGTGGCCATCCTGTCCGTGCAAATGGTGGTTGGGCTCTACAATGTCCCAGCCATTGTCCTATGCCCTGTGCAGATGCATCCTGCCCAGACCGCCCTGTCCAGGCCATACCCACAATGCCTTGCTTCTCATTATGCACATTGGCAGGCTAACACTGGAAATAGTGTAAGCATTGTGGGCTCAGTAAGGTGTAGACAGCCACAAAACACTGGATAGACATACAAACACTCCCACACCTATTTCAGCATTGTGCAAAGATAGAGGTGGTTGGCAGCCCTGCCCGCCACACCAGTCCTGGGCACAGTGCAGGCATTGCTAAGGTATTCAGTACTGTTAGGGTCACTCTCCAGGGTGGTAAACACTGTCAGAAAAAAAGGAAACACACTCCACATATATCAGAAAGGTTGCTATGATGCATCTCTTTTAACAAATTGTGTTTAATTTAGGATTTGTTATCTGACATTAATCATAGAAACCTTTTGATATATGTGGCATGTGTTTCCATGTTTATGACGGTGCTAAAGTATGCAGGTGCTAGTAGTGGTAACTGCTGTTCTGCAATGGGCCCAACAGCCTGACTCTCCATGAGGCTTTGGATAGTGGAGCCTGTGGGTGTGGGTGTTTGTGCCCCTGTTGGCCGATGCTCTAGAGAGTGCACATGTTTATGTTGTATGTGCTCTGTATGGTAAAATATGGGGGCATGCTGAAGTCACAGCTGGGACTTGAACCTGTGACCTTCTGCCCCTGAACACACTGGTGTGTACTGCACCAAACTGTTGCCACAGAAGCAGGTCATTCCATGGGGATACCATGACTGTTCTTCAAGCAGACCTTGTCTGTTGCACTTCACGCCACCCACCTAAACAGGGCTTGTCCTTGGTCTGCTGTGGGCAGATGCCATTGCCCCCTCCACCACCATGCTAATATGCCTTTATGCCGGTGGTGCTGGGGGTGTGCAGTCCCAGGCCATCCAATGTGCCGGTAGGCAGCTGCCTATGGTGTGGGTTCTGGGGTAGGGGTGCCTACATAGACATCCATGTTTCCCCCCGGTACTGCCTGCCAATGTTATGTGCCATTTGGGGTACCTGCTTGGTACTGTTCCCTGGGACACTGTGGGACACACACTCGTAGGCATGTTTGACCTTGGTCAGTTACTGTCTTGCTGATTTTCAGTTTCAGCCTTCCTATGTGCCACCTAGGCATCTGCCTAGTCCACCCTGTGCCCCATCTGCCCCACTGCGTGTCCCACCTGCAGCTCCCTGTACCCCATTTGCAGCATCACCATAGTGCCCTATCAAACTTGGGCACTATGCTATTACTGCACATGTAGCACTACTATCACTTTTCTTGGGCTCCCTGCCTCTGCTGTACATTGCTGACACTTAAATGGTTTCTCTCTCCTGCAAATGCACCTCTAACGCCAGGTTTTCACTTGCGTTAATTTTTGGACCTTCATTTCACAGTGTTAGTGTAGCAGGAGCCTCTCCCCACCCACTCCCCGCCACTGACCCCTTCTCTCCGCCCTCTGTCCACTCTCTACGGGCCTTAACGCTGCTGGGGCCATTATCGCCCGATAAGTAACGTTATCTCACAATAAAGTTATTTTTTGCTATTTAGTAAACATACCCATGGTCTCCAAAACTGAACACAATATTCCAAGTGAGGCCTCACCAGCGACTTGTACAGTGGCATTAATACTGCCTCCTTTCTGCTTTTTAATTCTTCTCTGTATGCATTCCAGCATCCTTCTGGCTTTGGCCACCACCCTGTCATACTGTTTACCACTTTGAGATCCTCAGAAACAGTCACTCCAAGGTCCTTTTCCTGGTCCATGCACACCAACCTAATGCCCCCTATCTCATACAGTTCCCTTGGATTTCTACATCCCAAGTACATTACGCTGCACTTCTTCACATTAAATCTTAACTGCCAAGCATTAGACCATTCTTCCAGATTTTATAGATCTTTCCTCATGTTCTCCACTCTGTCAGGGGAGCCCACTCTGTTGCAAATTTTCATGTCGTTTGCAAAAGGACAGACTTTTCCATTCAGTTCTTCAGCAATATCATTCACAAATGCATTGAAAAGTACTGGCCCCAGGACTGATCTCTGGGATATGCCACTAATCACCTTCCTTTTATCCGAATGAGTTCTGTTTGCCATCACCTTTTCTTGTCTGTCAGTCAACCAATTTCTGATCCAGTTCACTACCTTGGGACCCACCCCAGGCTGGTCAGTTTATTGATAAGCCTCTTATAAGGAACAGTATCAAAGGCTTTGTTGAAATTGAGGTAGATTAAATCCATCACATGCCCTTGATCTAGTTCTCTGGCCACCCAGTCAAAGAACTCAATCAGATTTGTTTGGCATGATTGTCCTTTGGTAAAACCATCTTGCCTTGGATCATGCAACCTATTGGTTTTGAGAAAGTCCACTATTCTCTCTTTCAGGAGTGCCTCCATTACTTTTCCCGCCACTGAGGCAAGGCTTACTGGCCTGTAGTTTGATGCTTCTTCCCTATTACCACTCTTGTAAAGAGGCACCACAAGTTCCACAAGTTCAAAGTAAAAAGGAACACAAATGAAGAGGAGGATTCTGGGTATTGTCTAAATCAGAGCAGTTTCACAAGATATATACGAGTCAGAAGTTAGGTAAATGCTGAACTATCCTAACGTGAGTCTGTCACAAGTATGGCCAGGGTGCACATATCAGTTCATGCTGAGAGCTACTCTCACTCTGACTTAGTTGTGACCATGTCATGGATATATATATATATATATATATATATATAAGGTAAAGCTGTAGCAATATGGCTGCTGTGTCTCTATTGTAGTCCAGCCATTAGCTAGCTTGCTGGATGCTCATGCTGTTTGTACAAAGCCCATGCCTTTACAGTGGTTATGTGTACATGCGGGTGATGACTAGCAGACCAGGCACCAGACAGGTTATGTGCACTGTTCCCTCTAAGCTGTGCACGCGCACACACCTTGTCGAGCGAGCGCACATACTTTACAATAGAGCACACAAAAATTACGGCTCTGATTCTGATAGAAAACAACACAGACATCTTAAAATTTAAAAGTTATGATTGTAATTACTAGAAATTTCCCACTTCATTTAGTAATTGTCTATTTTCATTTAATTTGATTAAAATCAATGTGGTATACATACTGTATTCTGACGTGTAGTCAAATTTTAAAGTATATAACTCAGAGTGTCGTTATGTGGCGCACAAAAGTTTAACCTTCCTTCAAAAGCTGAACACAGCTGATATTTTATGCGCACGCAGCCTACAGAAAATTAGAGGGAACATTGGTCATGTGAATGGCCAATATTGTGCACCATTGCCTAATATATGACAACAGTTTATGATTGATCTTGAAAATGAGAGATCTTATGAAAGAGATGCAATCCTCTTATCCTGTGTGTCTGGGAACCTGAGTCCACATATGGATTATGCAAGGCCTGCAAGTCAGTGTCAGCACTGCCACTCAGCACTCACCGCATGAAGGTTCTTGGAAAACAAATGCAACTACACCTACTCCAGGGTATGACAGAGCATAGTCCTTGGCCAACAGTTGTACAGAACAATAGCCCCCCATGGATATGCCATTTCCACATGCTGCAGTTAGATACCATATCAATTAGCCCATATCATGCATACTGCATGCAACATGTGCATACTGCATGTACATGTTATGAAATAGATCCTCTCCAGAACCTGGAGAGAGTATTTCTTTTCATGTGTGCTCTATGGACCGGGTGATGTGTAGCCCTCCTCACATATAAGATGGCTGTTGCAAAGGAACACTTGCCTATGGGCTGCCTGTCATGTGCAGTTTACTGGAATCATGGTATATTTGTGAATATTGATAAACATTGTTATATGGAATGGAGATTTGTTATTGTTTTGTAATTTGTGGGGGCTTCGATTTGTATTAATTCTTTTTGATTGTGGTTTTGTAAGTGATTATGTGTGAGGTTATGAAATTAGGTGTAATATTTTTTAATACAAATAAAGAATAAAAAATTTAAGAAAATGTTCCAAATATTTATTTTGTTTAAATAATACAGTGAATTTACAACACACTGATAATTGCATCATTCATCTAGTCTGTGATTATTTATTAATGTATGATTGTATTTGTAAAATCAATTTAAGTGGATTTTTGCATTGTGGATTTGGGCATGTGCACAAAGCACACAATGTCCCTGCATATGACAAAGCTGATGTGATGGTTCACATCATTTTCAATGTAGTCAAACTGGGTTGAAACAGCAATAGCAAAATGTGAATTTAACTGATCTAAATGTGAGGTGCATCATGGGAACATGAGGGGGATAAGCAATACAGATATTTATGAACTCTACAACATCCACAGTGGTGACTGTTATGACTGGAGCAGTAGCCACTACCTGCATGTCATGTATGACAGTGGGGGAAGTATGCTTGGCCCCCTGGACAAAGCAGAGTGGTCCCCAAAGAACCTAATTGGGTCATGCATGAGGTCTGAATTTGTGCTATGGGCAAAAGTATAGATCTGCCAGTTTACAGCAACTCACAATGGGAATGCATGGCCTGTACATTTCCTGCCTCAGGGGATGGTGCCACAATGCAGCCCAACACACCAGTGTGTATGACAGTTCTGTGGCTTTGGATGTACAATGGTGGGATCTCAGATGTGTCCATGTGTCCATGGGAGAAGAGATGTATACTGCCGATTGGTGACAGTAATGCTGAAGCAGTACTGAATGTCCATTGCAGTCTGTACAGCATGTGTATTGCTGTGGATAGTCCCTAGGTATGGTCTCTAACAGCCTCTCTATGTGGCAGCTAGGTTGTGCCCTGTACTGGGCTGTACCCATTTCAGTTTGGGTCCAGACAGAGTAACAATGTGAGGTGCTCTGCTGTAGCCTAATAGTCACAGCAGGATGTTAGTAAAGCAAAGGACCTGTGTTAAAATCCCAGTTGGCTCTGTGTGACTTTGGAAAACCTACATGAAGATACTGACTGGAACACCTTGGAGGTGTCATTGATTATACGGTTGCCACCAGCCTGATCTTTGTTTTGGTTCTGCCTACATGCATATTGTGATATGTACAAATACTCATAAATATGTTATGTGTCATGGAATCTGCCCACTGCCCACTTTTTTCCCATCTCGAGGCCTGTTCCTGGAGGCCAAACAGTGACACCCACGATCTGCCTGCTGAATGAGTTATGGCACAGTCATGAGAGCAAAATGCAAACATAAAGCATACATTATTGATGCCAACTATGAAGTGCTTCTAGGAATGGACTAGATACATACAACATGTTATGAGTTTTTACTCATTTAGGTCACCCATGCACTGTCATGGCACCTTATGGTGGCTGATCTCTCCCTATGGCTGCTCACATCTCACATGTAAAACATGAATGCCACCAGCATGGGATGGCTTGCTATGGTTTTGTATATTGAGATGTTGCTACATGTCCCATCACCACACCAGGCAAAGTTAATTAGCAAGACTGGTGTAACACAGATATAGCAGTCTGTGAGTTTGACAGATATATAACTTTTAGTCATCCTCACAATGACCACATAGACATACATATATCTGGAATGATACACCCACACTCCCATGTGGCAGATCTGTGGCTCCTGATTGATGGACATTCTTTGAGTGACAGAAAGGTGAATGTCTCATCACCAGACAGTGACAGAACAATGAAATTCCCAGCTGGGTTAGGGTCATCCCACCTTCCCACCTCAAGAAATGAAGGGTAAAGACTCCACATCATGTTTTATCTGTCCTGAGCAATCAGTGACACAGAGGAGCTGCTCTCACACTGGTTCCCTGTTAGAGTATGCTAATAGCACATGCTACCACATCATGCATTAACACGACACTTACTGGAACACCCCTGGTTTGCTATTGCTGCAGCTTGCCAATGTGCAGATGCAGCAGCCTGGAGATAAGAGGGTCCAGTGTCATCGGAGAAGGGAGCTGAGCTCTAGAAGGCTGCCTACTTTCAGGACCAGAGCCACCCTCCTGGGTCTTCCTGATGACTAGGTCATCTCCCTCTACCAGCTGAGCTCAGGGGCAATAAGAGAGCTCTATGAGGATCTAAGACCTGACCTCAAGCCTCTGATTGTCCAATCACATGCCATATGAGGATTGGTCAAGCTTCTGAGTGTATTTGTTTGTCTCTGGCTGCTACCAAACATCTGTGGCTGCAGTGGAAGGAATGGGGCACTTCACCTTTTCACGACGCCTCCACTGGGTACTGAAAGCCATGGTCAGCCAGGTAAAGAATTACATTCTATTTCTCAATTCTAGGCAACAATGGGTGACCCTCAACTAGCAATTTGAGGGAATAGCAGGGATACCACACAAGATGGGAGCAATTGATTGCACACGTGGCACTTGTACCACTGAGATATAGGGAAGTGGTGTACTGCAACCGCAAGCACTTCCATTCCCTGAATGTGCAGGTGGTGTGTGATGCCATTATGTGCATGCTCAATGCAGTTCCCAGGTTTGCAGGGTCCACCAGTAGAGTATGTACTGTGAAACACAGTCAGATGTCACTTTTCAGGGCAGACCAGGGATAGGCCACAAACATGTACAGTGTGCATTTCCATGTATAGTGTTTCAAAGCCTCACACCCTTCATCTATCTGTGACTGAGGGCAGCTCAATGATAGCAATGTGGAAGGTTCTGATACAGTGGCTGATATGATGTTACTATGTAGATTATGGGCTTTGCAAACTGATCAAATGTGTCAATCTGTAGAACCCATGCAATGTATACTGCTGATGCACTTTCTAGTTGCTGCCCCAGCAGATAGTGTATTGTGTCATTGCTAGAGCATTTGAATTGTGGATTTCCATGACATGGCACATCTTCTGGCAATTTTTGCACTGTGGGATGTGAACGGCATTTGACAGCTCTGTTTTACTCTCAGATGACTCCTTGACATGGCGCTGAAATGTCATTCAACAACTGCAATACATCTTAGAAAGTGGTGAACTCCATGAGGCTACATCGCTGTTATGATGTGGAACAGCAGGTGAGGTGTGTAGTGCCCTATGATAAAGTGCTCATCATTAACTACTTTGATAGCAAAGACTGTTGTGTATATGTATGTCTACCTGGTTTCTAAGCAGTTCATGTTATGAGGTGTTCAAATGGCAAAGCATGGCCATAGTGCACTATGTCTTGGTATGGACCCAAGCAGACTGTGAGGGTAGGAAAATACCCATAGATATGTGATTCATCCCATAGCTGTGAATGTGGCCAGAGTCACCAGATAGAGATGCTCAGAATCTTTGTGGAAAAATGTCAAAGTATTTCATTGGCACAGATATGTATCCCTCTGGGGGAATACTAAATGCTTCTCTACAGAACAGGCATCTTGGGTGTGTCAAAGTTCACAAACATAGAGTGTTCATGAGTTCTGATCTGCCACACAGTAATCAGGATAAGCCACTGTAGAAAGTATGTGCATAAGACAGATTACGTTTATAGCCATCCGTAATGTGTGTTCAACACACACTATGCAGACTGACTAGAAGGCATAAGGTTATGTTGAAGCAGCATGTTTGTCTAATGGCCATTGCTGCTGTATATCACAATAGCTTGGATGATATATTGGACTGGCATGCAGGCATGTAACTCTGTGTATAGTAGATGTCAAGCATTGTCTGCCATTGCAAACCACTGTGATGGCTATAGGATATCTCTCAGATGTTTGAGAATCACAAGGACAAATACTTTGATTATGGAATGTCACACTTAACTTGTGACCAAATGCCTGCAGCTGCTGTGTTCTGTAGGGCAAGGTACACTGTCAAATGTTGACAGGGATGATATGTTCAGCAGAATAAATGTAGCATGAAGAGCTCACATGTGCCATGTTGACTCCTTATATGCCATGTTTCTCCTCATATGAGGGGTTACTGATATGCCTTTTTGCTGACCCAATTCCACCAACTTCTGTAACATAACAACTCTATCATGTTGCATGTCAGTGTTTTCAATATGACAATTTCAAAGTTAATGATCAAAACTCATGTACTCTTTGGTCTGTAGGTGTGAAGTTAGAGAGTCACAGAACCACAGAGACATCATGACAAAAGAATGGTGAGCAGAGATGAAATATCAGTTCTTATAAGGGATAATGGCAAAAAACAAATGGCACTGTGGATGTCACAGTAGGTGATAAATGTTCCTTGTACACTACAATCAATAACTGTTGTGAAGCTGAGAACAGGACATTGCAGCTATGACATGAATAACATCATAGGAGGTCAAGTGAGGTGGCGATCACAAAACACATGGATGTTAGTCATCATATGGTCTTGGAGGATCTCCAAATATCATCTAACAACATAGCAGAAACACTGAAGAGATCACCAGAACGTGTGACCTATGTCATCCATAACATTATAGATATGACAAAGCTCTCAGCCAAATGGGTTTCCAAATGCCTCAATGCTGGCCTGAAGCGTGAATGATTGCCTGTGTCACATGCTATCTTGGACAGATGCCATTTGAATGTTATGGAATACCTTGATTGGATTGCCACTAGGGATGCATGTTGGAGTCATAAGTATCATCCAGACACCAAATAACAATGCAAAGAGTGCAGATGCAGTGGTTACTCAGGTTATCAGAGGTTCCAGACTCTGACACCAGCAAGCAAGCTGATGGCGTCTGTCTGTTGGGACAAAGAGGAAATTGTTCTTGTTGATCACCTACAAAAGGTGGAACCCATATGGCAAACTACTACGTTTCCTTTCTGGGTAAGTTAAGAGGGAACTGGTTTCCACATGTCTATGAAAGCTTGCAAGACGTTTCTGGGGTCTGCAGGACAATGTCTCGCCTCACACTGCAGCTAGCATGGAGCATACACTGGCTATTCAATGCTTCGTATTGCTGTAACATCAGGCATACTCGCCTGACCTGGCCCCTACTGATTGTCACCTGTGCCCTAACCTCCAAAATGACTTGAAGGGAGGAACGTCTTCAAGCACTGATGAGATTGCATTAGCTGCTGAAGAGTGGTTTGCAGAACAACCAACAGAGTTTATTTGGAGGGCCTGAATGGGTTTGAGCAACAAAGTTATACATGTGTGGAGGTCAGGGGTGAATATGTTGACTGAATATATATATTCAAACATGTAGACTGCTTTTATCATTATGAAGCTAAAGATTTATCAGCTTGTATGCTATGGACACATGCAAAAATGTAAAAGACAGAGCAAGGGGGAGTTGATACACAGACTGCATTCCACAACACATCACTTCAGTAGTGTGTAAAAGATGCAATGTCCATAATCATTACTCCAGTCATTACACCAATCTGGGACTACTGTAACTCAATACTCCAAGGCCTATCAAAAGGTACACACCTTCCACTCCAGATTGCACAAACTCTGCACCTAGACAAGAGCACATTACTCTAGTATTAAAGGAACAATATCGGCTGCCCATCCAAGTTTGAATAGCATACAAATCAATCATGAACTCCTTCAAGATTATACATAATCTAACTGTCTACAATCCCTCATACCTTCACCTACAAACAACAGACCAAGAATAGACCAAACTATGAGTCTCCTTAAAATCCTCAGACAGAAAACAACCAGTACGCAAGAAACACACCATCGCACCTTCTCCATATACGGACCTACCCTATGGAACTCCCTCCTGGCTAATCTCATAGCAGCCACTGACCTAAAGGACTTCATGAAGATACTAAAAATGCATATATTCCAGAAATGTTATGGGACAGACTGCTAAGCTCCCTCACATCCAAAACCCTCACATAAACCTAAATGAGTAAAATACAAAAGTATGGACTCTATACCACTCAAATGCACATAATTATTAGCCCACTGATCAGACAGTAAATACTTAACTGCCTATCAGTTAAAATGTAAATAGTTAACTGCATTGGGATTCAAATTGCTTGTGCCCAGTTGGTTGTACCATGTTCTATGTAACTCTTATTGTTTTTGTTTGATGTAAACAGCCTTGATACCACTGAAAAGTGGTATATAAGACATGTTAAATAAATAAATAAATAGGTTAAAAATATCCAAATTGTTAAGCTATATTATATTGAACCAAACAACCCAGTGCAAGGACATCCATCTTTAAGAGGTTAGGATGGCCAGTATATGTTGTACCAGAAAAGACCAGCTTTCATATCCAGACACAACACCCACTAGAGGACAGCAACCTTGGGCTGGAAGGAGTGGGGTTTCTAGTCCCACAGGTGCTCTTGTGGTCTTGGGCAAGACACTTAACCCTCCATTGCCCATGTTCCCTGTAAATACAGTTATCTCCAAGTTATGATGCCCTGTTCAATGTAATTTCAGTTTGTTCAATGTAAACCACCTTGATATCATGAAAGGCGGTATATAAGAAATATTAAATAAATAAATTGGCTAGATGGACAGACATATCACACAGTATTAACAGTGGTTATGTTTAGGGCCCCCATCATCCAATTACATAGACAGATTCTTTGACTGAGCTATATCTGTCACATCTAGTTATAAGGTCAATATGTACAATTTCTGATGGGTCATATGCAGACAGCTGTCTTGTAGTACTTGTCAGTTGCATGTTTACCATGTGACATGATCTCTTGAGTGGCTTGGTGTAACAATGCAGACCTTCAGTGCTTGTACCAGATATGCTGATCAGAGCATCATGGCTACTATTGCCATATGTCACAGTCCTAGGAAGATGAGGAATCTGCTCACCTTGCACAGCACCTGAACATTCCAAGATCAATACATGCTGGAGCACTGCATCTATTCTCATGCAGCCAAACTCACATACATAATGTTACATTGAGGAACATCATAGACCATAGCTTGTTACATTATCCATCTCCTCAGAACATACATGATCGTCACCCATGTCTATCCATTTGGGTATGACTGGTCTGATGTGTGAAAACTCAGCTGTGGACCATTCTCAGCAATGTGGTTCAATCCTAGGGTACATGACATACATCTGATAGAATGCGGAACCCAGAAACAATTGTCGAAGTACACTACATCCCACACTTAGAAAGCACACATTGCAGATAAACACATAGGAGCACATCTGAGTGATATCACATATGCACAGTGGGCAACATGGGCCCAAGGACTGTATTGTTAGGTACTATCAGTCTGGGAACAAGACTGCAAGAATATTGTATGTAGAAAACATCTATCTCATTCTGCCAACATTGCACTGTGACACAACACTTACACATGGCCTTCATGGTGTTGTGGGATAGCATGTACATTGGCTATAGTTCCAGCATGGCACTGATGGCATTTATTTACCCTTTCCAGATGGAGAATCTGTATAAGGTCCAGGAGCTGCAATGCAAGTGGCCATATTTCATCTGGCAGGTGCAGGAAGAGCTGTACCCTGCATCAGATGGTGAGTCACTGTAACACACATGTAGCCCCAGGACATGATGACAGCTGTAAAATGTGCAAGAGATTTCCCCATGTCTATGAAATGTACACATATTGTCATGCATATCATAGCCTTAGGTGAATAACCTTGCTCATGTGCTCCAGGAAATGCATGCATGCAGGGTATGGTGGACTTGGGAACTGTTTGGCCCTTATAGCTGTGCAGCTCAACATCATAACCATGACATGGTGTCCCATATTCTCAATATGTGCATGTCAGCCATGTTTCCTGTCTCCACATGTTTTGCAAACATAATGGCCAATGTGCGTGTATGATGTGGCAGCCCAACCAACAAACATAGGATAAACACTGTTCACACACCAGAAATGTTTTGGACAGAATCATCTCCTCCCTAGGGGCTACATAAATCCCTTTACAGCATCACACTTGGACCTACATCTGCAGCCCATGTTATGGGAGCACTTGCCTAGTACTCCTGAACCTAAGCACCATAAGTGGGAATCCAGATGTTCATGTTCCATAATCACATCTATCATCTGCCAATTCCCTAGTCACCAAACATATTGTTTATTCATCATAGCATGCATGCTGGTATGCCCTTGACATGTCCAACTTAATGCCATCTACTGGGAGTAGCACAGTGATTCACACATATATGCATACCTGTGTGGAGTGCCCTGAGATATCATCTGCTGGGTGTCTTCTCTGGGTTTCTGTAGGTTTATTGTATTCACCACAAGACAAACTTTCAGTAGAGGAATTGTGTGTGAAGATACCACATTGGAGAGAGAGCCTGAGCTACAATGGAGCAGCCCCATCGTGTACACTCAACCTATCATGGTCACATATTTCCCAAAGATGACACAGCATATACATCTTGCGGTTTCAGAACACATATGATGTCATGATGGCTTGGTCTCATCATTGCAATTGTGGGAGACATCTGAGCTCCTACTTACTTTTTCATTGGATGTGAATGTATATGTGGATGACGTGTGGATTCCTAAGGTCATTTGTTCACATGGGAGTGTCTGTAGAGCCACCCTTTAGAACACATACCATACTGACTGCCGCATGGCAATGATGTCCTGGCCTAAGGGCTTACATGTGCATGATCAGACTAATATCATGCACATTGTTGGCATTCAAGTGATGTACATCATCATGTTACTCATTTACAGTCCACAGATCAGCACCTGTGATGCATGTTTGCTAAGGTGGTGATGAACCTGCAGCTGTGACATCACACACGTGAGATATTCTCCATCACAGAGCCTACAGAATCCATGCATATGATGTTCTCCAGCTGCATAGACCCATAAAAGGGGCACACAACATTATGGCACATTCATCATATTTAGCTGTAGGCAGTTTTTTTTTTCCTTAGAACCCACTTTTCATCACCTTTAGATATCTCAGTGGTCTGCACTGGCAAAGAGGTCATGTTTGGTTTCCTCTGTCCACACAACATATTCACAGAAGGATTGTGGTTTCTCAAGGTGGCTTTGGGCAGAGAATAGGCATGTCTTTTTAGATCTATGTTTGAGCAGTGGGTTCCTGCTCAGCCTTGGACAATGAGGTCCTTCTTTGTTTAGTGCATGACATATGGTGCGGGTTTAAATCACCACTCTTGACTTGACGAAGGTCCACATCGGGCTCTTTCGATATTGTACAGGGTGTTTTGGACACACTCCGCACTAACCTTCAAAGCCTTCTAGGATTAATTTACCTCTTCCCACCACATCCTGGGAGATTTTAGAAAGTTCCATGAGTAGAGACATTCACAATAATATGACATACTATTGACACAGGAATTTAGAGGTCCTTGGAGATGGCCTTGTATAGCTTTAAAGTTTAATATTAGGTTGATAATGGATTTTTGAATGGACTCAGCCAGCTCTCTTGTCTTCATCATTGTGAAAACTGGAACCGTGAATGAATGTGACCATTTTACACATGAGAGCCATCATTTATTGGTTGATTCCAGTCATGTGAGTACTGGTAGTTGATCACATGTAACTCTCATGTTATTTTAATGGGATTATGGTTCTTTCTACTTCAACTGATGTGAATAATCATGTCCTGGCAATGTCACATTTTTGCAAATCTTTCCGACTAATGTCTCATTTAATTGGTCTTGTATTAATGGATTATTTTATGTGTCACATATCTGTGCAAATATCATCCCAAGCCATTTCAATGGGCATTTTTCTTTAGGAGATACGTGACATTTACTGGTTGGACTGAGAGGCTGCCATTATTGTTGACCACAACTGTACTGATGCTGAAAAAGCTGCTAAACCACAGAAACTGTGATCATGACTTTCACATAGTTCCTCCCCTGGCATCCATTATCAAGTTTGGGAGAGTCTGGAGTCTGGCATTGTGAAAATTGACCCTTAATTTCTGAGTCATAACCATACATCCATGAATAATTGACCACTGATAATCATTTGGATTGACACAGAGTCATTTTATGCACATTCCAACAACTCCCTAGCTGCTGGCAGGCCATCTTCATTTTGTTCTGGGTCCAGGACATTCTGCAGAGACTCTTCAGACACACATCTCATCCACAAAGTGACAATATGACTGTACTTTGTGCAGAAGAAAATGCTTTCCATATCCTCAACAAGTGCATAATGCAGAACACAGTGCTTCAACTTTGTCTTCATTCCTGTTCTTGTGTGGCTTCCGGAACATTTGTCAGTGTGCAGTCTTTGGCAAACATCCTGAACACATTTGGACAAGTCATGGAGTGGGACATGACTCTGGCATTCATCCCTATACACTGTATGTAATTTGCCGTACATTTTGCAGGCATCTCTACAACTCACATAGAGTAAAACTTAAATTGACAATTCACCTTTTCCCAGTCATCAGCTATGTCACGGACTGCTTTGATAGAATACCTAACATATAGGGGTATGTTTACTAAACTGCGTTAGTGCGATTCGCGTTAGGAGCCGCGGTAGAGACAGAAACCCCAAATAAGGACATGGGCGGTACATCGTTTTCGAGAACGCGCTGAGAACGCGAGTTACAAGGCGCCATAAATGAACGAGCGCTACAGGGCACGTTACCGCACGTTAATCTTAAGAAGGCACGCAGGCATACAAGCACAGCAACAGAGCTGTAGCACAATGGTTACAACACTGACTGCTGGTACAGGGGTCATGGGTTTGATTCCCAAATGGGCCTAGTGTATAAGGCTGGCTAAAGCAGCACCCTTTACATTTAAGTAGCGATCGGTGAGGCATTTGACGTGTATTTTAATAAGTGCTGCCAGCAAACACACCCTCACGGTGGCATAACCTAAGGTGCCGCATAAGGCACTCCATAGGGCACATTATAAAGTGTACTGTCCGCCAAGGCACCCTATAATGTCCCCTATAGGACACCTTATAAGGATGTGAACAAAGCCCTGGCTAGCTGCAGGACTGCACGTCACCACACAAACTGTCTGCTGTGTTTACCAGGATAGGGGTAACCCACCCGTACTCATGATGCACTGCACATGCAAATCAGCAGTCGAGAGATGGGCACAAGATCGGGTATGCACCCCCACAGCACCTCGGCCTTGTAGGGGGAACAGACTGTGTGTGGCACTGCCACAGACAGTCACATTGTGTGGGTACAGTGCCCACACTGAGGTTGAGGTGGGGCGCCCAGCACCAGGTCCACAGCACCTTTCATGGCTGAAATACGCCATGCTGCAGGTCCCCATCAGTGTGTGATAGGTAGTTCCGTTAGACAAACCTAGGATACATCTGTGTCCTGCTGTATGTCTCGGTCATGTCTAGTCCCTATGGGCGATGCTGCACCCAGAATAGTGCATATCCTGTGTTGGTGCCTTCGTTACCTGCTGTAGGTGAAGGGGGGGGGTGGTGTATGGACCCATAGGCAGATTATGTACCACAACACAACCCACCCTCTGAGGTTCAGGGTGGGAAACAGGATCACCCACCAATAGATCCACAGTCTACCTCCCTGCAATGGCAGCAGTAGAGGGGACCAGCAACCCCAGTCCTGCTGGGGAACAGACAGAGTGGTACACATCCATACCGCAATAGCAGAGAGACGGCAGGCCTGGAAATCCTAAGCTGCCCCCCCACCATTATCTGACAGCCTCCAGCCACTGCACCCTGCAAGGTGTACCAGCAAGACACATACTAGCTGCAGACAGTCCGCCAGCTAGTCCGTAGTGCATGGTCCTGGAAGAAATGCATGTACCCAGAACTGGGATGTCAGCATACACACCAAGCAGATAAGTCAGTGATTGGACCCCAAAAGGAAACCCATAAATATCACATGAGAGAAATGCTACATAGCACTATGGGGGAACCTAGCCATGCCATGGTCACTGCTCAGTCAGGGTGAGAGTGACCTCCCAGCAGGACATGCTATGGACATCCTGTCCGTGCAGGTGGTGGCCAGGCACTACAGTGTCCGAGCCATTGCCCTATGCCGTGTGCAGATGCATCCATGCCAGGCCACCCTATCCAGGCTATTCCCACAGTACCTTGCTCCTCATTATGCACATTGGCAGGCCAATACTGGCAACAGTGCTAGCAGTGTGGGCTGTGGAGGGTGTTGGCAGCCACCACACACTGGATAGACAGACACACCCTCCCCAAACCTATGCCAGCATTGTGCAACTATAGAGGTGTTGGGCAGCCCAGGCCACCACACCAGTCCTGGGCACAGTGCAGGCATGGCTATGGTACGCAATACTGTAGGAGTCACTCCCCAGGTTGGTAAACACTGTCAGACATAAGACCTGTAGCACACTCCACAGACATCAGAAAGGTTGCTATAATGCAGCTCACTCAGAAAAGTGTACTTAACCTAGGAATTGCTATCTGCCAGTACTCATAGCAACCTTTTAATAGATGTGTACCATATTCCCCGGTTTAGGGTGGCATTACTAAGGTATGCAAGTGCTAGTATTGGGAGATGCACGCAGAGCCCAAAGTCCTAGCTCTCCAGGAGGCTTTGGATAATGGGGCCTGTGGGTGCGGGTGTGTCTGCCCCTGTTGGCTGCTGCTTTACGGAAGAGGTTCCCAACTCCAGTCCTGCGGTGCCAAACACTGTTCGGGTTTTCATGCTGTCCCTCATGAATATGCATGAGATACATCTGCATACCATGGGGGTGGCACATAGAAATGCAGCACAGGTATCTTTATCAGAGGCAGCATGGAACCGGAATGGTGTTTGGCCCTCCAGGACTGCATTTGGGAGGCTCTGCTCTAGCTAATGTGCATGTTTATGGTGTCTGTGCTCTGTAGGGTAAAATGTAGGTGTCTTGGGCATGTTTACGTCATCTGCAATACAGGTGCTGTCTGTATTAGCACATTGTAGTAGTGGGTAAAACATGGGAACTGGGTTGGCAGGAACCACAGCTGGGACTTGAACCTGTGACCCTCTGCTTCTGAATACACTGTTTTTGTGCACTGCACCACCTTGTTGTCACAGAGTTGGTATATTCCTTGGTGATACCATGACTGTTCGTCAGACAGGGCTCCTCTGTTGCAGTACACGGCACCCACCTATACAGGGCTAGGCCACGGTCTGCTCTGGGCAGCTGCCACTGCCCCCTCCACCACCAGTATCCCTCAGCCACCATGCTGACATGCCCTTGTGCTGGTGGTGCGAAGTCTCAGGCCATCCGGTGTGCAGGTAGGCGGCTGCCTATGGTGCAGGTTCTGGGGTAGGGGTGCCTGCATAGGTATCCACGCTTCCCCCCAGCACCGCCTGCCAATGTTCTGTGCCCTTGGGGGTAGCTGCTGGGTACTATCCCCTGTGACACTGTGGGAAACACAGTTGTGCCCATG
The DNA here is from genome assembly GCA_033557465.1 of Ichthyophis bannanicus. Taxonomy (NCBI): domain Eukaryota; kingdom Metazoa; phylum Chordata; class Amphibia; order Gymnophiona; family Ichthyophiidae; genus Ichthyophis; species Ichthyophis bannanicus. The sequence goes on along the minus strand of CM066038.1, from coordinate 388,157,553 downwards.
TTGGGCCTTCAGCAGTTGCTGTCTGGCTGCTCTGCTGCTTCAGCATTCGTATGGGCCACCTAGGCATCGCCCTAGTCCACACTGTGGCCCAGCTGCACCACAGCATGTGCCGCCTGCGGCCCTCTGTATCCCCTTCTCCGGCATCTGTCCAGTTGCCGTTCCGACATGCCCGCCCTGATGTTGCGGGACATGTGCACGCCATAGGAACCCTGTCCGATGGTGGGGAAAACCCTGAGCAGCGCTATTTCACTGTGGGCTCATTCACCTTGTATGGGGCGGAGTATAGACCCTTTCACGATTTATATCTGTTCTATGGAGCTTACTCGGGGGGGGGGGGGGGGGGTGATGTTTCTCATTGATACCACTATTGGCCAGCTTGGTTATGGTTTTTTTCCAGTTTGTTGGGGTCATTTTCAGTGTTTATGTGCCCTTTTGTTCTGTGCACATGTATCACACTTATCACTGCCTGGGCTGTACATTGCTGACACTGAAATGGTTTCTCTCCCCTGTAATGTGCATTTAAGGGCAGGTTTTCATTCGCGTTGGAATTGAGCTCTTAGTGTGAAGGGAGCCTCTCCCCGCCCACTCTCCACCCATTGACCCCTTCTCTCTGCCCTCTCTCCACCTTCTGCGGTGTTTTACCGCGCCACGGGAGTTTACGATCGTTAACTACGGTTAACGCGCATTATGTAACGTTAACGATCGTAAGCGCTTCATAACGCACGTTAACGTTAACGTTACATAACGCACGTTATGTACGATTACCGCAGTTTAGTAAACATACCCCATAGGATTACTGCAACATACTGTTGTGATGCAGGCATGCCACATTCAGCGAATGCATAGTACAAAACTGTATCGGTGTATGCCTGATATTATCGTAGTGCAACAAATGTTGTTCTACAGCAACACTTCACATGCCAATAGTATTGGATGGCACCTTGTATGGCCTGCCCCTTCCTTGACTACCCCACGCACATGTTCCAGTTCATATGTTTTTCTTAATTTGCCAGAGTGGCTGTACATAGTGCAGAAATAAATATTTTTCTATGTTATTTCTTGACTCATATGTGTGCTTCATTGGGTTCATGTCTGTTCACTGTTTCACACATATGACAAGTGGTATCTGGTGATATGATATGCGCTAATTTGAGACACACATGGTGTCCATTCAATGTACCTTTTAATAGGTGAATGCTTACTGGCAGCTACAGCATGCTGGGACATACATCAGCAGATATGTTGACATGATCCAGTCCTTGTGAGTGACATGTATAAAACTGGACTCACATGTGTACTTGCAAATGTGACTCCTGCCTTACAAACTTGGCCCACATGTAGATTCACATAACCTTTCTACTTTGACTGTCCATTCACCCCTAACTCAAAGTATGTCTATGACAAATGTTTTCCTGGTCCCAATATGGCATACCTTTACTGCATATTGAAAGACTGGCACAACAACTATTGTAGATAAACCTTTACAATCCTATACAGCAGCCTATCACCATGCATGCATTCACATGGCCATCCCTTGCAAAGTCATGTAGGATATTGTCCCTTTCGCACACCACATCATTTATTGCAATGCTTCTTCTGATTCACAATATGCAAAGTGCTGTATCTGACATGTGATACATATGACATGGCATTTAATGAGATACTGCATGACACTGCATTGCATACCTTCCTACTCACTCACAGCACTCCCATTCCAAGGAATTGGAACTGCTAGCAGATATATATCTGACCACTTAGGTTTATCAAATGTACAATGAGTGCACATAAACTCCATATTAAATAATGTGTTACACAATTGTACGTTGTTCCTTTCAGGATGTATGAGCAAACAGCTAGATTCCTTCAACCCAGCAATGCACAGTTTTACATGGTTCCTCTATGAACTTTGCATTTTAGACAACCAACTGTGATGCTTATGTTTCTTCACAGATGATGGAGCAACATAGCAGGTGTAATTGTGGTCAGACTTGATAATCTCACTGACTGCCATTCCTTGCTGAAAACAGGTCCGGGCTCCCTACAACAATGCAGCTCTGATCATTGTATGTTTGCAATTCATAGATCACATATGTTGATTTGCCTCTTGTTTCTGCCCCAGGCTACTTCACACCAGGGACACATGTTGAATTCCTAGTAGTACTTATGGTACCCACAGACAAAACTCTTAGACCTCCATTGCATTTGAGGATACCACAGACTATTCTGTAACATTCCAGGTATCAGTAGAGGGCAGTGGTTTCTGCATCTGCAGGATTCCTTACTGACATCAGGACACACATATGCTTAGGGTCTTGCCCTCATAGTTTGTTTGGACAGCATATTGTGTCTGCAAACATGGACATCCCAATCATGCTCCTGCAGGCTATTTGTCCAGGACATCAGAATTTGACATTCCAGTGATAGTGCATGAAATCTGCAGGCCAAGGACTTTGCCTCCTTCACATATATGCAGTACACACTGCCACATCCCACTCCTGTGATGGTGAACTGCAAGCATGTTCACATATCCTTTCTTTGCTTCATATGCACAGTGTGACAGACAGGTCACTTCACAGACATGACTGGACAACAGTGGAGTCAATTCATGCAAGTGAGTCTGTGATACCATGATGTATCACAGTACAGCTGCTGGGCTAACACCCCACAATGTGGCCAGACACTATTTGGTTGCAGAGCATTTGGTGTTTGCATGCTTCATGTACATATTAGTCACTATCTTCTCCTGTCATCATGGTCTGCTTAAGTTATCAGGCAGTGTGTGCATGTATGTCCCACTAACTGTCTGCTTATTAGAGCACCTAATGCAAATATATGGGGAAGCTGCTGCAGGGCCACATGACCCATAGGGTTTCCAGGATTTGTGGCACACAATGAATCAAATGACAGCAACATTATGGAGCTCGCATGACCTACAAAGAGCCAGGACAGGGATGCAGAGGCACAGGGATACAGTCCATGCTTGTCAGACTATTTGACAGAACAGTCCCTAAGCATAATACATTCTATATATACTGTGGTCAGTAATTTGGAAGTGTCCTCTGCATTACAATAAATTCCTATCATACTATCAATAGCCTTCAACATTCACTGTAAGATGTTCATATCTAGATTTGTACAATCCTTTTCCCTTCTTCCCTTCCTTAATCATTATACATCACACCTGTATCAGATAGCATTTGCTATTGTGAGCCAGACATATATATAAAACATGCATACATGTGATACTGGCGTCTGGGATATCCTAATGAAATTTGCCACCCTTGGCAGGCCTTCAGTACAGCCCCCTGCACATCATCTCACCTCGGAGAAGGGGCATAACATCAGTTGTTCAATGGAGCAGATGCACCACTGAATGCCTTGCGGGAGTCTAAGGCTTCCAAGTTCCAGCACCCAGCACCATGACCCGTGATCCACACTGACTCCTCCCCAGCTTCATTCATGCCAGTTGCTTCAATATGCAACAAGCATTTCCCCTCAGGGCCAGCCTCTTGCAACCCTTGGCCTTCTTACACAATTTCCAACCCCCTCTGACAGGATATTCTTTTGGAGGGGCATTTGCAGCAGGCCATGAGGGCACCTGCATGCAGCAGTATTGATCCAGTCACAATGAGGGGAAATGCTGGCCCTTGAAAAACCTTTTTTCTTGGAGTCATGATTACCCTACAGTCCTACCCAGATGTGTGGCTTCACTAATGGGTAGGCCAGCCCTGCTTTGTATTGTTGTCTTGAACTCCCAACCTTGGGTGTATGAGGCAGTTGCATTGCAATTGTGGTAGCAGAGGAAGCTGGTATATGGGTGTTACAACATGACACTTGACAAAGATATGGAATCAATCAGTTGAGCCAGGGCAACAGTCTTCATTCCATGAGCACAGCCTGCGTTGACTCATCTAGGGGTTGTTGCATAGAGTTGTCTCAGTTTGGATCACTGACAGTTTGACAGAACACATGGGCTCTGATTGTAAATATGCTCTGTGCAGTGACAAGTGAATGGCTACTTACAACCCTCGGCAGGCGATATGCATGTCATTGTTTACATTCATGATTTCTTATGCATTTGGCAGATCCTCTCAGACATCCCATACAAGCATTTGAGTTGGCTCATTCCATACTGATGGCATTTGGCCATGTTGCTATATTACAGGGGTTCAGACATGTAGCTCAGCTTCTCTCCCCCCAAACTCTACCCCAGGCAAACCACAGCACACCACAGCAGGCCAAGCTCCTACATTTGATAGATCTGTGCCAAATTTGCAGCTACTGTCATGCCATCTGCAGAGGCTGCAGTACTATATCACAACACAGCAATATCAGGGACAGAGGCTGATTTAACTTCTTTCACTCAACAGACCGATTTAGTGACATTCATGTTCTCATAGCTTGGATCAACCTTATGCCTGTGTAACCCTAAGGTTAGTACTCATGTCAGTACTGCGGATGTTCCTGCTCATCCAGATTTTTATTTTGTCAGGATTTGGGTGTTGAGCATTTTCTGACTGCCACATTGGATGAGGGTGAAGGGGGATAGACTCAGAGGTAATATGCGGACATATTTCTTTACAGAAAAAGTGGTACATGTGTGGAATAGTCCACCTTTGGGGGTGGTAGAGACAAAGACAGTATCTGGATTCCAACAAGAATGGGACAAGCCCAGAGAATCTGTAATGGAAAGAAGGCAACTATTGCAGTTGATATGAACGGGCAGATTAGAAAGGCCATGTGGTGATTTTCTGCCATCATGTTTGTATGTTTCTATTGTTTCCTATGCACCCCCTGCATCATTGACAAACATACATGATGCAGCTGGCTTACAAGGGAGGCTCTATTACAGCATACTGCATCTGTGATACACCCATCAACATATATCCTTCATTGGCACATAGGCACTGTTTCACCTTGACATGACTTTCATCCTTTCCTTGTGCCACTGTAATTCATGAACCAAAGGGTGGTGGATGCTTGGAATGCCCTCCCAATGGAAGTGGTGGGGGCAACTACAGTGACAGAATTCAAAATGGCATGGGACAGACACAGTGGATCCCTTTACAGCAACAGGATAAAATCAAAATAAACATAACTAATTTCTCAACATACAGGGGTGTCCTACACGGAGCGATGGGTTCACCCCTAAAACAAAGACATGGGGAGGGGTGTCCTGCATGGAGCAGCAGGTGCACCTACTCTTGCCATCTTATTGGGCAGACTAGATGGACCATACTGTTTTTTTTCTGCTGTCATTTACTATGTATGTTTAAAGGTAGGAGCTCCACGTGAGAGGCATGACATCATAATGACCATAAATGATTCTTTCTTGACATTTACAAGGCATATTGTTTATGTGTAATGCTTACACTCACATACATATACATATTTCATTATGACAGGGAAACATAAGATATGCCATACTGGGTCAGACCAAGGTCCATCGAGCCCAGTATCCTGTTTCCAACAGTGGCCAATCTAGGTCATACGTACCTAGCAGTTTCCCCAAAAGACACAGGTTCCACAATGCTTGTATTGGGTCAAGCAGTGGATATTCTGGGTCCCCTTCAATAATGATTTATGGACCTTTCCTCTAGGAACTTGTTCAACCCTTTTTTAAACCCAGCTACACTGACAGCCTTTACTACATCCTCCAGTAACAAATTGCAGAGTTTGATCACACGTTGAGTGAAAAAATAGTTCCCCCAATCTTAAGGGATTTTATTTAGGGCTCATGCACATTGCCATCTAACAAGCAAGGGGAGACACCCCTCCTGCAGCGAACCAGGACACAAGAAAAGCAGGACAGAAGAGTTCACCGTGGAAGGCACAATTTATTACATACAGAGAAGTGTACACACAGAGAGGTCAACCCGATGTGTTTTGGCTGGAGGCCTTCTTCAGGGGTCAAAGACCTCTAAAAAATAAAATCAAAAGGTCAAAAAGATAAGATCATATATGTGCAAGTCAGAAAAGAATATTAAAAACCATTAAAAATATAAATACATGTAATATGAATGTATACAAACACATGTAGGTTAAAAACTGGAATAAAACCAAAAAGACATATGACAAAACATCCAATCATAATATTAGGGAAATATTAGGGAAAAAAAATTAAATATTGTTTTTTTCTCCATGTTGTCAAGAATGTGCCCTGTTGATCAATAGTGTGTCCTGTTGTTCAGTAAAGTGCACTATTGCTTAATAATTCACACTATTGATCAATAGGTGTGTCATGGAAAAAGAGGGTGCACTGTTGCTCAATATCAATACAATTGAAGAATAGTGTGCACTATTGAACAACAGTGCACACTATTTAGCAACAGAATGCACTAGAGCAATAGTATGCACTATTTGAGCAACAGGGTACACTATTGATGACTTTGCCTCCAAAACCAAACAAAAAAGAAAAAAATACAAAAAAAGTCTTATAAACAACACAGGAAACTCCTGGTCATTTAAAATGCATTTCCCCTGGCATTCTACAATATAAAACTGTTCTTTAGGTTTAAGATCAATACAATGCCTGTGACATGCTGCTATATAAGGGGAATAAAGAGGCCTGTTGACTAAAGTGGGACAAGTAGTTACTGAGGGAATTAGTGTGTGGGAACATTTACCTGTACGTCCATGGCACATGCCATGTACCAGTTCATACTGCAACTGCTTACTGCTGCAGAAGGGGGGAAATCGGTGAGAATAGGGAGATGATAAGGGTGGGAAATGCTCGTAGTTAGGGCATATTAAGTTAATATGCGCTTTCACCACGTTTGTTAATATAGGTGCACTTCTGCCTCCTCAAGAGGAGGCGGTAAGTACATCCGTGCTATCTACATGATTTAGCGGTGCCCCATGCATTAAAAAAATGCCTGATCCTCCTTGAGGAGCAGCATCTCCCACCACTTATGAGTATCATTAACTTCCCTGATCCCTCTGCTGAGTATCCTTAAATCCCATATCATCCTTATCTACACCCACCACTCAATTCTCCCTATTACTTAGCTGGTGGGCTAGTAGTGGGTAGAGATGATCCCCAGACACTTCTGTCCCAACGTAAGTCCAGGTTCAAAATGGCAACTCTGACACCTAGTCATATTCTTGTAGTATTATCACTAGAGGTCAAACTACCAAATACTCAGCTTTGGATCAGGGCTAAAATTTGGGTGGAGCATGATGGAATTGTTATTTAAGTGCACAATTTATAAAAGATATGTACTTGCACATATTGTATGTGCACACTTTTGTATCAGCTGTTGAACTTATATAATTGTATGTAGCTTCATTTTGCTCTATGATTTATGCAGGATTTGTGCTTGTATTTTATAACTACAAATAGGTGCCTTCTTACTCTCTCAAGCTAGGCAACATTTTATAAAATGATTCTCATTAGACAAATTTCAAGAAATATGCATTAAGGTAATGCTGGTGAGTGCTTTCTTTTTATAGATTGCATCAATTTTCAAGGGGAAAACTGAGTCAGTTAAAGTACATTGCACTGATCTATGTTTATTTATATACTGCCTTTCATGATATCAAGGCAGTTTACATTGAACAGGGCATTATAACTCAGAGATAACTATTTTACAGGGAACATGGGCAATGGAGGGTTAAGTGGCTTGCCCAAGACCACAAGGAGCACCTGTGGGACTAGAAGCCCCAGTCCTTCCAGCCCAAGATTGCTGTTCTTTAGTGGGTTTTGAACCCCTGACCTTCTGGCCTGTGGTATCTTGCCTCAACCACTAGGCAACTCCTCCCTCTTTTGCTAGTGTTGTGTCTTTTCTCACTCTAAACCCTTCTCGGGAACTCTGCTCTTCTGGCAGATCCCTTTTATCTGTGTCCTTCTCTGCTACTGCCAAATACAAACTTTGTTCATTCCACCTTACTGCTCCATATGCCTGGAACAAACTCCCTGAGTCAGTATGTCAGGACCCTTCTCTAGCTTTATTCAAATCCAGGCAAAAAACCCACCTCTTCGACGCTGCTTTTGGATGCTGATGCTCCTCACTCTTGTTCACTACTTATGTATATCTTACCATACTCTAGTCCCCAGTTTTGTGATGTTCTTTCATCTTGACTAAGGGTAAATCCACGTACCTCCAGGGCTGGGCCTCTACAGCAGGTCAGGATTTTTTTTTAGTTTGTTTGTGTGGTCTCAGAGGGTTAGCCTAGCCCTAGTTTGGGAGCTTGAAGTAGTTAGTTAGTGCAGGACAGGCAGGCTTTGTTTTGGCCACTAGAGGCCGCTAAAGGTTGTTGGAGCTGGAATAGTGTAGAGTTAACTGAGCTGCAGAAAAGGAAGCTATGGCTGTGTTTTAAGAACAGTGCCAAGCCAGGCTGGAGCGGCCTCTCCAGATTCTGGCCGAAGGGAAGCAACAACAACAACAGTATCAACAGCAATAACAACAGTAACAGGAGTGACAACAATTTCAATGCACCCTGCTGGAAGGACAGCAACAACAACAGCAGCAGTTGATTCAGGTCCTACAGAGAATGCAACTCCACCCTCTAGTGCAGGTGTTTCTTAAAAAGACAGCAGAATCGGACCACTTTTTGGTGAACTTTGAACAAACCGCCCACATGGCTGGGTGGCCAGAAGAGACATGGACTATTTATTTGGAGAATCTGCTGTCGAGCAGCAGTTAGGCTGCATTCCAGGATGCCAACCCAGAAGGGCGAGCTACATATGCAGCCGTCAAGCTGTCATACTGGAACAGGCCGACTGCACCCCAGAGGCCTACCACCAGTGATTCTGAAAGGAGGGGGCTCCAAATAAAGGAGAGCCCTCGGAGGTTCCTTTATCAGTTGAAGGATATTGCATAGAAGTGGCTGCAATCAGAGGGGAAGACTGGGACCGAGATAGCCAAGATTGTGCTATTGGAGCAGTTTTGGGTGGCTTGACTGTCCTGATGAAACACTTGGTGCGTCAGCACCCCAAACTTACACTAGAGAGTGCACTGGAAATAGACAAGGGGTATCATGAAGCCCAGCTGGTGACTGAGGTGGACAATGAGAAGGGGAAGAAGTCACCTGTTAGTCACCCATTAGAGAATGGAAGGGAAGCCAGAACAGATGTTGATTCCCCTGTTCTGACCCCCAAAGTCACCTCCTAGGCGAGGACATGGCCCCAGTCATGATCCCTTGATGTCAGCCAAACCATACCCTCACATCTGTGCTTTTGTGGACACTCCCCATCCAGGGGCCAAGAGCTTTGTGATTCAGGTGGAGCTCATGGGGACCCGCCTACAGGCTTTGATAGACTCCAGGAATGTGCGGACCCTCATTTGCCATGAAACTGTAACCCGTTTTCAAATTGACTATGCAAAGACGGTAACACTGGCTTGTGTGCATGGAGACCTGAGGCAGTATCCCACGGCACAGGTTTCATTTAAGACTCTAGTAGGGCAAGTCACATTCGAGGTCATGGTACTTCCCTGGCTCCCATATCCAGTGCTGCTTGGCTGAGACTATCAAATTTTGGAGGGATATGGGCCCGACTAACTGATAGCTCCGCTAAGTCGGACCAGGACGTTTTCTCAGAGATTTTCCTACTGGAAGACCCGGATCTATATGTTGAGAATCCCAAGCTTACTGTCCCAGAGTCGGTATCGCTGGGAAAAGCTATGCTACCAACAGAATCTGGGGACAGTTATGGGGTAGGCATCCAGGGAGGGAGAGCCTAGGGAAGAAATCCCTGGGGATAGCTGAGGGCTCAGCCTTAGTGACCCAAATATAGTGATCCCCTTCCCAGAATGGGGGCTGGAGGAAGACCCAAGGAACTTTAGGAGGGCCCAGAAGGAGGATGAGTTCCTTAACACTAGAAGCCTCAAAAGGAATTTTACCTAGATACCCCAAAGTGCGTCAATTGACGCATTATCACGACGACTGCATTTAGCATGAAATGCAGATGTGAATTAATGTGAAGTTACTTATTTGTTAAATAAGTGCAGCATGTGACTTCATTACATGACGTCATCATGTGTTTATTATTTGTAATGTTGGAGTAAAGCTGTAAACAGTGATTGAGATGTGCCACCTAGTGGGAACATGAATTTATACCTCGAAACCCAAAAGTACGTCAATTGACGCATCCAAAACAATTGAGTCGTTAATTTATGTACTTTGGGGCTTCTAGGTATAAATTCATTTTCCCGCTAGGTGGTGCATCTGTCATTAATTTTTGATGCACATTGTGATAAGGAAGCTTATCATGACAGAGGAGAAATGGATAAAGGAAAGGAATTCACCCTTATAAAAGGACCTATTCTACAAGGTCAGAGAAACAGAACCCCAATCACACCTAGAAAGCAGGAAATTCCCAGATGGGATAGGTTTCAAAGTTCCCATAGTGGAGAAAAGGAGAGGGAATACAGACCCAGGGTAAAGGACCCTTACGTCACTGAGTTCCCTAATTACCCAGCTTCCAGGAGGCAAGCTGATCTCCGTCACCTGAGAGGAGAAGAGGTGGGGCTGGAGCCTTAGGGATTTAAGTCTAGGATAGAGAAAGAAGCAGGGAGAGAGAGGAGGAGGAGAGTCCCAGAGAGAGTCTCAGGGAGAGACCCAAGCAGAAACACAAGCTGGAGGACAGGACGAGGAAGCACAGGAGAATGGTGGCCAGAGCATGAGGGAGGAGAAGCTGCTACAAGCCCAGGCCCAGGTATGAGCCTTGAAAGCTTGTCTAATACAGAGCAGTGCAGAGTTGCAAGGGATATTCTCAGCTCTAACGGAAGGCAGTCAGCTGAACCCTGTGAACTGGAAGGAGAGGTAGAGCCTATGCAACTCGGTGAACCAGACCTAGCTGTGAATGATGAGGACTCATACATGGATTGCTCCTTGTGCCAATCCTTTACTGCAGAGGGATTGAAGGAAAACCACCCTTAAGAGAAAACCTTCAGAGTCAGGTAACTTTGAAAGCCTGTAGATGGTTTTGTGCATGTCCTGTGTTAAAGAAGAAATACGTTTGCTGAGAAAGCCAGAGTAAGCTGAAACTCTCTGATTGGGCTTATTAAACACCTGCTATCCAGAGCAGTGCACCGGCAAGAAGCCGAGCTAATGGTGAAAGAAAGTAAAGTTTTGGCTTTGTTTTTTGAATATTCCTAAAGCCTGGAATAGAGCATTATTTGCTTATGAGAAGTTTTTGTTCCTGTTAAAAGTTTTACTTTGTTGGTAAGGAGACAGCCTGGAAGTGTTTGGGACTATGAAAACAGAAAACTGCCATTGAGAAATGCTGTTTTTGTTTGCTTTAAACAGCAATGCTAGCCAAGCTGGTAGCATTGACTGTTAGGGGTATATTTACTAAACTGCGGTAATGCCATTCGCGTTAGGTTCCGCGGTAGAGGCAGAAATGCCCAAATAAGGACATGGGCGGTACATCGTTACAGATAACGTGCGTTACAAGGCGCCATAGAGTAACGAGCATTACAAAGCACCCTGTAAAGCGCCACGCAAGGCACCCTGTATGACGCCCTATAAGGCGCTTGATAAGGTGCCTAGTAAGGCATCCAATAGGGTGTCCTAGGCTAAGCGCCATATCAGGTATCCATGGACAAGGCAGTACAGAAGGCACCCTGGGCTATGGAACCATATGTTAAGGTGGCCAAACAAGGTTTTGGTGTCCTAGGTTAGTGTGCCCTAGGGACTGCAAGGTGCCTCAGGATGACTTGCATGACATGTGCAGAACACAGACAGATGTAGCCCTAACACTACATAGAGCATGCAGGAAAGGCAATAAACAGGTGAGTGAGGGAGTGAGAGCTGGGAGCCACTGGACCTGCCATATCTGCGAGCATCCCATGTGGCTGCCAACAATGATGACAAACATGGTGGGGGCAGATTCCGTATATGGTTGACGGGGCCCCATTGTCACCTGTGTCCTCTGCATGCCTTATATTGCGGTGGTGTTTTGGGGTGTAGCCTATTTATGGGCCTTCATACAACATCACACCCTGTCACCAAGGATGGGGTCACATACCTCTGTGTGCTGCTACATGATAGAGGGAGCCGTAGTACGTTAACGCGCGTTAATCTTAAGAAGGCGCGCTGACCTATGAACACAGCAGCAGAGCTGTAGAACAATGGTTAATACACTGACTGATGGTGCAGGGGTCATGAGTTCAATCCACCTGTGGGTCTAGTGAGTAAAGCTGGCTGTGACATTACCCTTTACTTTAAATCAGTGCTGTCTGAGGCATCTTGTTTTGTAATTTAAATTTGCTGCCAGCAAACACACCCTCACAGGGCCGTAACCTAAGGTGCCGCATAAGGCACCCTATAAGGCACTCCAAAGGGCACATTATAAAGTGCACTGTCCGCCAAGGCACCCTATAATGTTCCCTATGGGGCGTCTTATAGGGCGCTTTATAGGGCACCTGATGGGGCACCGTAAGATGACAGCACTGTGAGGGTGTTTTTGCTGGCAGCACCAATTTAAATTAAAAAAGAACATGACTCAGACAGCCCTACCAAATAACCCCACTGTGGGATCAAACCCATGACCTCTGGCTATATAGGCAGTGAAGTAACCAGTGGGCTACATCTCTAGTACTACTAGCAAACCCCTGGCTGGCTACTGAAGGACTTCAGGTCACTACAGAAACTGTCTGCTGTGGTTACCAGGATTTGGGTTAACCCACCCGTATGCATGGTGCACTGCACATGCAAATCAGTAGTCTATAGATGACCACAAGATGGGGTATGCACCCCCACAGCACCTTGGCCTGGTAGGGGGAACTGACCGTGTGTGTTACTGGCACAGAGTAGCTACAGACTGTCACAGTGTGTGGGTCCTGTGCTCACCCTGAGGGTGAGGTGGGGTGCCCAGCACCATTTCCGCAGCACCTGGCTTTGCTGAGATAGACTATGCTGCAGGTCCCCATCAGTGCCAGTGTGTGATAGGTAGTCCTAGCAGACACCCCTAGGATATGCCTGTGTCCATCTGTATTTCACATCTAGCCCTTGTGGACTATGATGCACCCAGAATAGTGCATACCCTGTGTGGGTGCCATGATCACCTGATTTAGATGAAGGGGGGTGTTAGGACCCACAGGCGGATTACATACAACCACCCAACCCACCCTCTGTGGCTCAGGGGGGGGGGACAGGATCTCCCACCAACAGATCCACATTCTACCCCCCTGCAATGGTGACAGTAGAGGGGACCAACAACCCCAGTACTGCTGGGGAATAGACACCCTACAGGGCAGTCAATACAGAACTGTATGCATCCATAAATAAGGCAATGGCAGACAGACAGTAGGCCTGGAAATGCACAGCTGCCCCCCACCACCATCTGACATTCTCCAGTAGCGAGCACAGTGAGTCACCAGCTGCTGCACCCTGCAAGGTGTTCCAGCCACACACATACTAACTGCAGTCTGCTAGCTAATCCATAATGCATGTTCCTGGAGGACATGTGTGCACCCAAACCTGGGATGTGAGCACACCCACGAAGCAAATAAGTCAGAGATTGGGCCCCAGAAAACAGAACCCATATATATCACTTAAAAAAAACACTGTATAGCACTATGGGGGAACCCAGCCATGCCGTGGTCACTGCACAGTCAGGGTGAGAGTGCCCTCCCAGCAGGACATGCTGTGGCCACCCTGTCCGTGAAGGTGGTGGCTGGGCACTACAATGTCCCAGCCATTGCCCTATGCCCTGTGCAGATGCATCCAGGCCAGGCCACCCTGTCCAGGCTATACCCACAGTACTGTGCTCCTCATTATGCACATTGGCAGGCTAACACTGGCAACAGTGCAAGCAGTGTGGGCTGAGGAAGGTGTTGGCAGACACCACACACTGGATAGACAGACACACACTCCCACACCTATGCCAGCATTGTGCAACTATAGAGGCTTTTGGCAGCCCTGGCCACCGCACCAGTCCTGGGCACAGTGCAGGCATGGCTATGGTATGCAGTACTATTGGGGTCACTCCCCAGGGTGGTGGACACTGTCAGATACCAGACCTGACACACACTCCACAGACATCAGAGAGGTTGGTATGATACAGCTCACTGAGCAGATTGTGCAAAACGTAGGAATTGCTATGTGCCAGTAATCATAGCAACCTTTTGATATCTGTGTACCGTATTCCTGGGTTTAGGGTGGTATTGCTAAGGTATGCAAGTGCTAGTATTGGGAGATGCACGCAGGGACCAACATCCTGCCTCTCCAGGAGGCTGTGGATAATGGGGCCTGTGGGTGCTGGTGTTTCTGCCCCTGTTAGCTGCTGCTCTAGGTCAGAGGTTGCCAATTCTGGTCCTGGTGGGCCACACACTGTTCGGGTTTTCATGCTGTCCCTGATGAATATGCATGGAAGAAATCTGCATACCATGGGGGCGGCACATAGAAATGCAGCACAGGCATCTTTATTAGCGACAGCATGGAACCTGAATGGTATTTGACCCTCCAGGACTGCATTTGGGAGACCCTGCTCTAGGTAATGCACATGTTTATGGTGTCTGTGCTCTGTAGGGTAGAATGTAGGTGTTCCAGGAATGTTTATTCTATCTGCAATAAAGGTTCCATCTTTCTTATTGGGTAAAATACGGGGAGAGGGTTGGCAGGAACCACAGCTGGGACTTGAACCTGTAACCTTTTGCTCCTGAGCACACTGGCTGTGTGTACTGCACCACACTGTTGCCACAGAGACAGTTCATTCCCTGGAGATACCATGACTGTTTGTCAGACGGAGCCTGACTGTTGCAGTGCACGGCACCCACCTAAACGGGGCTAGGCCATGGTCTGTTGCGGCCAGATGCCACTGCCCCCTCCGCCACCAGCACCCCTCCGCCACCATGCTGCCATGCCCTTCTGCTGGTGGTGCAGGTGGTGCGCAGTCTCAGGCCATCCAGTGTGCGGGTAGGTGGCTGCCTATGGTGCGGGTTCTGGGGTAGGGGTGCCTGCATAGACGTCCACGGTTCCCCCCAGCACCGCCTGCCACTGTTCTGTGCCCATGGGGGTAGCTGCTGGGTACTATCCCCTGTGACACTGTGGGAAACACAGTTGTGCCCATGTTGGGCCTTCATCAGTTGCTGTCTGGCTGCTCTGCTGTTTCAGCATTCGTATGGGTCACCTAGGCATCACCCTAGTCCACACTGTGGCCCAGCTGCACCACAGCATGTGCCGCCTGTGGCCCTCTGTATCCCCTTTTCCAGCATCTGTCCAGTTGCCCATTCTGACATGCCCACCCTGCTGTTGCGGAACATGTGCACGTCATAGGAAACCTGTCCAATAACAAGGGAAGGCCCTGATCAGCGCTATTTCACTGTGGGATCATTCACCTTGTCGGAGGAAAGGGCATAGACCGTTCTACGATTAATATCTTTTTTTGGGAGCTTTCTCGGTAGTGTTTTTTGCTGTTTCCCAATATTATCACTATTGGCCAGCTTGGTTATGTTTTTTTCCAGTTTGTTGAGGTCATTTTCAATGTTTATGTGCCCTTTTGTTCTGTGCACATGTCTCACACTTATCACTTTTTGTAGGTTTCCTTGCCTATGCTGTACATTGCTGACACTTAAATGGTTTCTCTCCCCTGCAAATGTGCATCTAACGGCAGGTTTTCATTCGCGGTAGGATTCAGCCCTTCAGTTCAGCGCATTAGTGTGGAAGGAGCCTCTCCACGCCCACTCTCCGCCCATTGACCCCTTCTCTCCGCCCTCTCTCCACCTTCTGCGGTATTTACCGCGGCCGTGGACGTTAACGATCGTTAACGTTACATAACGCGCGTTAGACGAAGTTAACGATCGTTAACGTTACGTAACGCGCATTATGTAACGTTACCGCAGTTTAGTAAACATACCCCTTAGAAGGCTTTATCTTTGAGCTGAAGGAACTCTATAAGCTGAAAGTTTGCTTTGAGTTTATTTATGTCCTGATGTGTATTGTGAAGAATCCTGGAGAAAGAATCCAAGGGGAGTATTCGTGAACCTTTGCATTTGAGTCAATAAATTCTGTCATTGACTTACTATTTGAGCCAACTACAAGTGTTTTTACCTGTAGCCAAGTGAATTGTGACTGAACTACCTTTCCCAAGAGGCATTGCAAAAGAACAAGTCAGTAAAAGGCTAAAAGGTGAAATTTTCTATGATAACCACGCCCCTCCATACTGGAAGTAAGGGTCAAGGGCGTGGCAACATATTTGAACATCTTGACCTTGCTAACAAAGTCATGGAACATGACTGACATGGTTCTAGCAGTGGCGCTAGTATACAACTTCGAAGATGCATTTGCGTCAATTGATGCACTTTGGAGCTTCTAGTGTTAAACATGCCCATGGGTGGATTTTAGAGGTGGATTAGATTCTAGTAGGCAACAGAGAGTCCCCTGAAAGAACCTTTCCCTATTTTGTGCTAAAGAGAGATTTATTATACATAGTGGCTGAGGGTGCCCTAGAGGGGGAAGAGCTAGAACAACTGATAGTTAGGGTTTGTTAGGAGTCACTGTAAGACTTCATGATAGCATGCAGAGATTTGCTCTAGGTTGAGTTTTGAGGTGCTAATCAGTAGGTACATCATGATATCGTCAGTGTAAATATGGTAGAAGACTTTGTGCTTTTGAAAAATTTGGCATATTGGCTGAAGGTAAATATTGAATAAAAGAGCAGATAGGTTAGAGCCCCTTGTAGGGCACCTTGTTAGGTTCCTTGTAAGGTGCCGTATAAGTAAGGTGCCTTA
This sequence comes from Ichthyophis bannanicus, assembly GCA_033557465.1. Taxonomy (NCBI): domain Eukaryota; kingdom Metazoa; phylum Chordata; class Amphibia; order Gymnophiona; family Ichthyophiidae; genus Ichthyophis; species Ichthyophis bannanicus. Next base: position 388,140,877 of record CM066038.1, on the reverse strand, counting down.
TAAGGCGCCTTGTAGGGCACCTTGTAAGGTGCCATATAAGTAAGGTGCCTTATAACGTGCCTTATAAGGTGCCTTGGAAGGTGCCGTATAAGTAAGGTGCCTTATAAGGTGCCTTGTTAGGTGCCTTATAAGGTGCCTCATAAGGCACTTTGTAAGATGCCCTATACAGTAGGGCTCCTTAGGCTATGTGCCATATTAGACATCCCTGGACAGGGCACCATAGAGGGCACTCTGGGTTATGGAACCATAGATTAAGGTGGCCTAACAAGGTTATGGTGCCCTAGGTTTGTGTGGCCTAAGGGCTGCAAGGTGCTGCAGGATGACATGCATGACCTGTGAGGAACAGAGACAGATGTAGCCCTAACTCTAGATAGAGCACTCAGGAAAGGCAATGAACAGGTGAGTGAAGGAGGGAGAGCTGGGAGCCGCTGGACCGGCCATATCTGTGGGCATCCCATATGGCTGCCAGTACTGATGACAAACATGGTGGGGGCAACTCTACCACAGCACAGGGTGTTGGCAATGTAAAGTACTGGAAAGACAGTTGGAGGCAGACGATGGGAATACGTGTCCCCCAGTGGAGGCGGAGGTGGCAGGATAGTTACAATGATGGGTGGACAGAGGAGTGGTGGTGCCATGCAGATCAGGCACAGGCGAGGCAAGCATGAAGAGGCGCAATGCAGGAAAGGGTAGCAGTGCATGACGTGGGGTGACAGCCTGCACAGGCAGACAGGACTCTACACAGCTGACAGATGCAGATAGATGGACCGAGGTAATGTTGGCAATTGTTGCGAGGGTATTATGGGCTGGCAGCACAAATCTGTAAAAATATGACTGTTACAGGCATGCACACTATTTGAGTAGGACAGGCATGAGAGGAACAATGAGGAATTGAACCCATGAACACTGCTAAGAATGGCATTGTATTAACCAGTAGGCTATAACTCTGTGGTGTATGTCACAGCAATGGCTGGGTACAGAAGAACTTCAGGTCACCGCACAAACTGTCTGCTCTGAGTGCCAGGATAGGGTAACCCCACCAGTACTCACGATGCAATGCACATGCTGAATAGCTGTCTACAGCTGATCAGCAAATGGGGTGTGCACCTCTCCGGTACCTCAGTTGGAAAGACGAACTGACAGTGCATGATACTGGCACAGAGTAGCTACAGACCATGCTATTGTGCAGGTTCAGTGTTCTCCCTGAGGGATAGGATGGGTGCCCAGCACTAGATCCGCAGTACATGTGGTGCTAGAGATAGGCCCTGCTGTACATCTCCATCACTTCCAGTGTGTGACAGGTGTTCCTTGCAGTGCAGCTGAAGGTAATTCGGTATCCATCTGCATCCTGCAGGCACATGTGGCCCTCTGGGACCAGACACCACCCAGATTAGTGTGTACATATTCAGACTAACGCTGGTAACAGTGGGACATTGTGGGCCCGGTGAGGTGTGGGCAGCCACAAAACAATGGATAGACATATACATACACACTCCTATGCAGCATTGTGCACAGAAAGGGGTGGTTGGCAACCCTGCCCGCCACACTGGTCCCGATCACAGTGCCGACATTACTAAACTGTGCAGGAGGTAGTAGTAGTGCCCTGGTGATAACTGCAGCTCAATGCTGGGGCCAACAGCCTGACTCTCCATGCATCTTTGGATTGTGGAGCCTGTGTGAGTGGGTGTTTGTACCCCTGTTCGCTGCTGCTTTGGGCTTTGCGCATGTTGCTGTTGTATCTGCATTGTAGGGTAAAAATAGGGACATGTTCTGCAGGAACCACAGCTGGGGCTTGAACCTGTGACCCTCTGCTTCTGGACACACTCACTGGGTGGGCTGCACCACACTGTTGCCACAGATGCATAGTGAACCCTGGGGCTACCTGTACCTTTCCTCAGCCAGACCTTTTATGTTGCACTGCACATCACGTACTGGTACAGAGCATGGCCTAGGTCCACTGCAGGCAGGTGCCACTGCCCCCTCCTGCACGGGCACACCCCCCCTGCCATGCTGACATGGCCATATGCTGTTGGTGCTGGTAGTGCACAGTCCCAGGCCATCCATTGTGTGGGTAGGTGTTCGCCCAGGGATCGGGTCTGGGGCATGGGGCATACATGAGCATCCTCACCCCCCCCATCACCGCCTAACAATAGTCTGTTCTTTCCGTTTGGGGGAGGGTTGGCTGGGGGTAATGTCAGGTAATGCCCTGGCAACTGTTAGCTCGGATGGACCAGGTAGATGTAGGTGGATTGTGTTTGGACTTTGTCAGCTGCTGTCATGATGATTTCCAGTTTCTATGTTCCTATGTGCCACCTAGGTGCCCGCCTAGTCCATCCTGTGCCCCTGCTGCCCCCACTACATGTCCCACCTGCAGCCTCCTATGCCCCACTTGCATCATCGCCATAGTGGCCTTTCATACTTGGGCACTATGCTGGCGCTGGACATGGAGCACTACTATCACGTTTCTTGGGCTCCCTGTCTATGCTATACATCGCTGACACTTAAATGGTTTCTCTCTCCTGCAAATGTGCATCTAATGGCAGGTTTTCATTTGCGGTAGGATTCAGCTCTTCAGTTCAGCGTGTTAGTGTGCAGGGAGCCTCTCCACGCCCACTCCCCGCCCATTGACCCCTTCCCCCCGCCCTCTCTCCACCCTCTGCGGTGTTAACCACGGCCTGGGACCTTAACGATCGTTAAGTAATGTTAATGTAATGTTACCTAATGAGCGTTAACAATACATAATGCGCGGTCTGTAACGTTACCACAGTTTAGTAAACATACCCCTATGAATGAGTCAGCATTGTGTGGTGTATGGCTGGTTTCCTGACTACACCTCTCATTAGTATGGAGTTACCTTTTTTGTCTTGTCTTTAGTATTCTTGCCGGTTTTTCTCACGGACCATGCCGAAGGGCCACGCCAAAGAGCCCTTTGGCACGGCCACGCCTTGAAGCACAGTCCTTTTCAAGATGAGCACGTTGAGCTGGAACAGCCCTGATTGGCTTGGGCTGGTGATGGGGAGGATTTGGAGCCTCCTGGTTGCAGGCCTGACCCGATCAGGAGCAAAGAGGTGGAAAGGCATGTTTCCTGAGGGGCAGTCCTTTTCAAGATGAGCACGTTGAGCTGGAGCAGCTCTGATTGGCTTGGGCCGGTGATCGGGAGTTGGAGCCTCCCAGTTGCAGGCCTGACCTGATCAGGAGCAGAGGGATGGAAAGGCACTTTTCCTGAGGCACAGTCCTTTTCATGATGAGCACGTTGAGCTGGAGCAGCCCTGATTGGCTTGGGCCAGTGATCTGGAGGCGTTGGACCCTTCTGGTTGCAGGCCTGACCCGATCAGGAGCCGAGAGGAGGAAAGGTCCCCACCCCCCAAAAAAAGAAAGAGGTTTGTGCCTTCCTTGGATTGATTGGCTATTACTGCCAGTTCATCTCTAATTTTGCAGAGGTGGCGGAGCTATTAACCAATCTCCTCTGGAAGACAGCTCCCTAATGCATCCAGTGGTCACTAGACCTGGATCTGGCCTTCCAGAGTCTCAAGAAGTCCGTGTGATCTGAACCCTTCCTGATTAGCCCTGATATCTCTCTACCATTTATTTTGCAACCGTATGCCTCAGTGTTGAGCCTAGGAGCTCTTCTGGCCCAGGAAGGGGTGAAGAACATCCCATAGCATTCATCAGCAGGAAACTGCTTCCTCGGAGAAGCATGATGCAGTGATTGAGAAGGAGGCCCTGGCTGTCAAGTGGGTGCTTGAAACATTCAAATACTACTTGCTCAGCAGTCCGTTTAGGCTAATAATGGACCACTAATCACTCAAGTGGCTGGCTTCACATAAGGATTCCAAAAGCCATAGTATGCAGTGGTTTTTGAGTCTCCAACCCTACTAGTTCCAGGTCTGCCATAGGACTGGTCAGACTCATCTGAACGCAGACTTCCTTTCCCGGTGGGGATCCCAAGTGTGGCAGGTGCTCAATGTGTCATGACGGAGCTGAGGGGGTGGGTGTGTAATGGTATATATAGAATTTTACCCATTCCTCTCCAAAGGGATTATCAACAGTCCCCTTTAAGAGAACCTGCAGCCCATAGTTCAGGGCTGGGAGAACATGGCTCACAGGAAGAAGTTAAGAACAGAACAGGATGCTGGAGGAAGAGAGGCCCCTTGAGCCAGGTCCTTCCAAAGCAAGCCATGCAAAGGACTTCTGAGGTAGAAACTTTAATAAGGTCTGGAGGAAGGATCGAGAGAATCAGCTTGTGGAGCTTTAACAAGCTGCTTTTTCCCCCCCTGAAATGCTGTCTGCCCTGTGTTGTAAAGAAAACATCTTCCCACCACATGCCACACTACCACATGGCTATATACACTATTGGAGCAATAATGTGCACTGTGAAGTATATTTACTAACATGCATTAGGCTTTTGCAGATAATGCTGGATGATAGCTTTAAAAAGACACCATTAGCTGCAAAAGTCCTATGGTATCTTCTGGGAACATTTCCAGCATTTGCCCCTGCAGATGCCGCAGAGAAAATGCAGGGATCACAGGGGTCCAGGTTTGTGAATGCAGTTGATGTCACCCATTAAGGTAGCGATTGCTGAATCCATAAAGCCTTCAGAACATGCGGCTACCACATGATGCAATACCCATTGTAGCTGCATGGACAACAACACCCACTCTCCAGCCACATCCTGCCCATTCAAGCAGGCATTGCAGAAAATTCAGTTGCGCAGAAAAAGACCTATGGTAATTGCATTTCTCCTACATTAGCTGTGGCGCGACTATTCCTTGTTAGCACCAGGATTGTACCAAGAGCTGTGCGAGTGGTGCAGCCACACAGGGAGCAAGCAGATAAGGGGGGCACTATTGTCATCACCGAGTTTCCAGGAAGCTCAAAAAGAAAGAGTTACTGAACGTGGCTGGATGGAGAAGAGCCACCAAATTCATTAGTTGCACAGGGCACATTTCTAGTTTGGTATGGTCCTGGTTAGCACCACGAGGACAGCTAACACCCTTTAGTAAACACTTCCCTATTTGATATACTAGTTGCATATTTGGTTAGTGAAGTGATGGTCTATGAGTAGAGTGGGAGCATATCAGTGCTATTCAGATAAACTCTGGCACTTATCAGTTTAGCACGATATTGAACCTGCACTTATCTGCATGGTGCCAATGGGCAAGTACAAGTCCCCGTTATGAGAGCGGTAGATCTTACTTTCAAGACACCCATTGCTTGTGGAACTGTGCCTCAGATCAAATCTGAAATTATGGATTATTGTGAAGAATCAGTAGCAAGATTTTGACTCATGGAAAAAGCAGGTACCTTGTACTTTAATACTGATATCTAATGCTGGTAAACAGTCAATCAAGTATTCCTATATAAGATGCACTTACTGAAAACAAACATACATAGACTGAAGTAGATTAAATAATTGTATGATCTGAACAAAATAATTCATATATTATCAAAGGTATCCATAAGGAAATAAAGACTATGAAATGGTGTATTGAAAATAAGCAACCTCAGAGTAAGACTTTGATGAAGCGATAGCTACAGTATTTACTAGCAAAATAACTTTGGAATTGGCGGAGAATGCAGAGGAATTTCTTAATGATAGGGAAAGAATTGCTGTTGTTGTTGGTTATGATTCTAAATATATACTTTGATAAATATTATAGCAGCGATGGCGAACCTATGGCACGCGTGCCAGCTGTGGCACGCGAAGGCCTTGCAGCTGGCACGCGGGAAGGTCCGCTAGGACAGGTGTCTGCCTCCCTTCGTCTGCAGCCGCGGCTCCCTGCCTGTTAGGGAACCGCGGCTGTGCTTGTAAAATCGTTGCGGAGCCCTTCCTGTCTTGACGGGCTCCGTGCAGCATTGTCCCGCCTTGTAAGTACAACTTCCTTTAGAGGCGGGACAATGCTGCACGGAGCCCGTCAAGACAGGAAGGGCTCCGCAACGATTTTACAAGCACAGCCGCGGTTCCCTAACAGGCAGGGAGCCGCGGCTGCAGACGAAGGGAGGAAGACATGGGGAGAGGGGGGCTACCATCGACATGGGGTGGAGGGGGGCTACCATCGACATGGGGAGAGGGGGGGCTACCATCGACATGGGGAGAGGGGGGGGCTACCATCGACATGGGGGGGAGGGGGGCTTACATTGAGGGAGGGAGCTGATATGGATGGATGGAAGGAGGGGGGCTTACATGGAGGGAGGGAGCTGATATGGATGGATGGAAGGAGGGGGGCTTCCTTGGAGGGAGGGAGCTGATATGGATGGATGGAAGGAGGGAGGGCTTACATGGAGGGAGGGAGCTGATATGGATGGATGGAAGGAGGGGGGCTTACATGGAGGGAGGGAGCTGAAATGGATGGATGGAAGGACGGGGGCTGACATGGAGGGAGGGAGCTGATATGGATGGATGGAGGGAGGGAGCTGATATGGATGGATGGAAGGAGGGGGGCTTACATGGAAGGAGGGATAGATGGAGGGAGGGGGCTGACATGGACAGAGGGGGGACTGACATGGAGGGAGGCTGACATGGACAGTGGGGCTGACAGGGAGGGAGGGAGGGAGCTGACATGGACAGATGGAAGGACGGGGGCTGACATGGAGGGAGGGGGGCTGGCATGCACAAAGGGGAGAGACAGGGACATACTGGACAGACAGGATAAATGCTGGAGAGAGGCGAGAGACATTGCGGCTTAGGATTATAATGGGCTGATGGGGGAGCTAGCACTGGTAATGGGCAGATGGGAGGGGACTAGGACTGGTAATGGGTTGAAGGCTAGGACTGGGAATGGACTGATCAAGGGGGGGGGTTGGGACTGGTAATGGGCTGATAGGGGGGTATGACTGATAATGGACTGATGGGGGGCTAGCATTGGAAATGAGCTGATCGGTGAGGTTAGGACTGGAAATGGGCTGATGGGGGGATAGGACTGGTGATGGGGGGGGGTAGGACTGGTGGTATTGGGCTGATTAGGGGAGGCTAGCACTGGTAATGGGGTTGAGGGGGGATTAGCACTGGAAGTGAGCTGATTGGGGGGCTTTGACTGAGAATGGGCTGATTGTGGGGAGGGGAGGATAGAGCTGCTGGCCCTGGAAGAAAACTGGGGGCTAAGGCTACAAATGGGCTGATGCGAGGGGATGGGAGAATGGAACTGGAAGGGAGTGGATCTGAGAGGGGCTGCCATGGTATTTGTACTAGAAGGGACTGGTCAGTGGGGAAGGAGGGGGACTGGAAGGGAATGGACACCAGTGGCAATCATGGGAATGCAAGTTGACATTGGAAGGTACTGGGAGTGAGGACTGGAAAGGGGCTGATACTGGGGAGGGTTACTGGGACTGGAAATAGGCTGATGGAAAGAAGTGAAGAAAACGAAAGAAGAGATAAGAAATGGCAGATGGACCATAGTCCACAGAAACAGAGCTAAGAGAAGACAGGAAAGCAGAAGCCTCAGATCGGGACCAGCATGATCAGAGAATAAATTGGTCAGACAACAAAGGTAGAAAAAATAATTTTATTTCATATTAGTGATTTGACTACAAAATCATCATAATTTTGAAATCAAATATTGTTACTTGTTGTGATTAATTAACCGTATTTTCCTGCGTATTTTTTTTGTGTGCGCTGGAAGAGGGGTAGTCTTATACGGCGAGTATAGGCCAAACACCTATATTTTAACAGGAAAAGTAGGGGGTCGTCTTATACGCCCAGTCGTCTTATACGCCGGAAAATACGGTAAGTAAATTTAACGTTTTCTATGAAAAGTAGTTCTGAGGGGGGTCAAAAAAATATTAAAAGAAAAGTGACAATAATATAATAATATATTTATAATGTGGATTACATTTGGGCCCTCATATTTACCTCAGGCTATGATTGTGATTGTGATTATGATGGTACACTGTAAGAAACAATATATGCAGTGTTAGATTTGTTTTAAATGTCGCAATGGTTTTGCGGCTCCCAGTTTTTTTTTTTCCCTTCGGAAACGGGTCCAAGTGGCTCTTTATGTCTTAAAGGTTGCAGACCCCTGTGCTAGGAGAAAGGCCCCAGCCCGGCCCCGCGCTTCCCCTTCCGGTCGGAGCTTCTGCGCGCCTCTCGCCGAGAAGCTGCACGCTAGGGCTCGTGCGCCGTCCTCTCGCGAGATTATAGGACCCGCGCGGGAGCTGGGTTCCAAAGAAGAGCAAAACCTACCACTTTCATGATGAATGGGAAATGGACTACTTCTTCATCATGGTGAAAGACAAGTGTTGTGTAATTTGTAACGCCCCAGTATCCTTGCCCAAAATGGGTGATCTGGAACATCATTATAAGGCTCTAAAATATTGTTGTTAAGGTTTAATTGACGTGCTGGCACTTTGAGGAAATTCTTTGGTTTTGTGCGGCAGTTTGGGCACTCGGGCTCAAAAAGGTTAGCCATCACTGTATTATAGCATTGATAGTTAAAAAGCTAGAGGCCAGCCAGTCTCCTTCTGACTCTTTGGAAGATCAAAGTACATTAAAAATGTGGAAAATGTGAAGAAAATTGGAGGCATGCTTGTAATTCACTTCTTCACTGACTCAGAAGGAAGTAGTTATGAGCCTGATTTGAAAGAAAAATGATGGCATCATATGCAGGTAATTGTCTCTACCTTTTCATGATTTAACCCAGCCTACCCAAAGAAGATGACAAATATTATCCCCTTTGTGTGAGGATCTTGTAAAAATGTGAGTATCCAGTGACCTTTTATGGATCTTGGATTAGAGTAACTAAATAACATAATAAATTTCTATTAATTATGAAGATGCTTGCAATTTCTTAAATCAGCAATGATTAGAACAAGACTAGGCAATTGTGAAAGCCAAGAATTAATTCACACAAATACAATATCAGACACCACAAGGCAGACCAAGATGACACCTCTGCGGGGAACATCTTTCAGGACCAGAGTGCTGCATGGTTAGAATCCTAAGAAGAAATTTCAACACAATCCAGGAACATAATACTTTTGAAGTTAAAATAAGACACTTTGAGACTGGCAAGAAAGGATTTAACAAAGATCTGGATTTCCTATCACATTATAAACTATACATTTTTACTGCTTTGTCGCCTTCTGGTCTCTCATCCATTTCTTCCATTTCCCACCCCACCCCCAATACAAATAAGCACTTTTTTTTTTTACCTTGAGATTATCACTGAAATGTTTTTTTATTCATTTATGTATTCTGGTATTTTCATCTTTTGCTCATACTGTTCTGACTTGAGAGGAAGATGGTTTTAACCTTTGTAAGCTAATTAAATAGTGTATTATATTAGTACAATAAAAAGGATTCACCTTTCCTAATTTTTTTCTGTTGTCTTTTTATTTATCAACTGAAGAACAAGAAAAGAACTCTCCTTGTAGGAGTGAGGTAGGATCAGATAACTGCTTTCAGAATGAATCTAGGAGTTGATTTTTAAAATGTCCACTCTTTTTACTCAACGGCTTTGGTCCAATTGCAAAGTGGAGGCACGGATGTGTTTTCTTGTTGTCAGCTATTGCTGGCGTTATCTATGTACCTGTTTTTGTGTGGGTGCATTTTGAATGGAAAATGGCAAGCATCAGTATGAAGATGTGTTCATTGTGTTCTCTGCCAGCCAAAATTTTTCTATGATGTCTCCTCTTAATGCAGCTAAAAATTATATAAATTATATAAAGCCCATATACGTATAGAGCCATCCATCCCCGCTATTCGTGGCTTCTCCTGCCCCCAAATAACTCTATTTAAAAGCCCCGACTGAGTTAGTTGGGCTTTTAATATACATGCAGGCCGGAACTGAATCGCAATCCCGACCTGCACGTACATTTCTGTTCCCGATTCTGATCCCGTGGGGCCAGGGGCGGCCCAAGTGGGGTACGGGGCCATGTGCGGAGACTCGGTGCGGGGCCTCATTTGCATAAGTGGCCTTATTTGCATAAATATTTGCATAATGCTAACATACACTAACTTTTAATAAACATGTCTCTTAATGAGTGTATGGATAAAGACAGACTAAAAGATTTCTACATTACTATAATCCAGTGCCAACCGCCAGGCACATTAGGAACTACTACAAACACTGCCTATTTAGAACCAATAGCAAACCCGCCGTATCCTAACAGCACTACCAGGACTCACAAAGCACCATACCCTACCTATCAAAAGGCAACACTGCAAATATTAAACCAATACATTTCAGAGAACAACAATACATGACCTACTGGGGAAAGAGAACAAGTGGCAATGTCAAATAGGAATTACATAAACAGAATACCTCAGCTCAGTTACACATGCAGAACATAGACCATCACCAAACAAGGAATCACAATTTAGAAACAGGAAGGCAATAATTAAACTGGGAACCCCAAAAGCCAAACTTGGAATGTACAACAACACTGTAGAAATAAAACCATAAATTAATTTCCTCTTGTACCAAACAAAGCGCAGACGTTAATGATGCACATTTCCCAGAGCTTTCATATTCCAGTTAATAAATTCAAAATAAAGAGATATCTTTCTACCTTTTGTGCATTTTTTTTTCAGTTGCAATTGCTCCAGCCACTTTCTTCTGGTTTCTTCATGTTTTCTGCTAACTCTCCATCATCTGCTGTCCATTTGTCCTTTCTTCTCTCTTCTAGTTTTTTTTTCCATTCTCTCTCTCTACATCTGCTTTAACATACTAATCTTTCTCCTTTTGCTCTTTCCTCATTCCTATTTCATCCACTCAAATTTTACCCCTCCATCCTCAATCCCCACTTACTCTCCCAATACCAGGCCAATTGTAGATTTTTTATCACTCCCACACAAAATATTTTTCCCCTCTCCATTTTACTCTCCCAGCCCCATCCCATTCTAGTCCTCCCACAACATCAGCTCCCTTCTAGTTCCAGCCTCACCCAGCATCCATTCCCTTCTAGTCCCTGCATCAGCCCATTTCCAGTCCTAGCCCCCTCATCAGCCCATTTCCAGTCCTAGCAACCCCCCAACCCAATACCAGTCCTAGCAACCCCCCAACCCAATACCAGTCCTAGCCCCACCCATCAACCCACTTCCAGTCCTAACCCCATCAACCCATTTCCAGTCAGCCCCCCATAGCCCATTGCTAGTCCTAACCCCCCCATTAGCCCACAGCCCATTACCAGTCCTAACCCCATCAGCCCACTTCCAGTGTTAACCCCCCCATCAGCCCATTTCGTCCTAATCCCCATCACCCGATTTTCAGTTTAAGCCCCCCCATACCCCATTACCAGTCCTAACCTCCCCATCAGCCCACTCCCAGTCCTAATCCCACCAGTCCATTTCCAATCCTAATCCCCATCACCCAATTTTCAGTTTAAGCCCCCCCATACCCCATTACCAGTCCTAACCTCCACATCAGCCCACTCCCAGTCCTAATCCCATCAGCCCATTTCCTGTCCTAGCCCCCCCATAGCCCATTATCAGTCCTAACCCCCCCATAGCCCATTACCAGACAGCCCCCATCAGCCAACAGCCCATTACCAGTCTTAACCCCCCCATAGCCCATTACCAGTTCTAACCCCCCCAACAGCCCACAGCCCATTACCAGTCCTAACCCCATCAGCCCACCTCAAGTCCTAACCCCTCCCCATCAGCCCATTTCCTGTCCTAGCCCCCCATAGCCCATTATCAGTCCTAACCCCCCCATAGCCCATTACCAGTCCTAACCCCCCATCAGCCCACAGCCCATTACCAGTCCTAACCCCATCAGCCCACCTCGAGTGTTAACCCCCCCATCAGCCCATTTCGTCCTAATCCCCATCACCCAATTTTCAGTTTAAGCCCCCCCCCATACCCCATTACCAGTCCTAACCTCCCCATCAGCCCACTCCCAGTCCTAATCCCACCAGCCCATTTCCAATCCTAATCCCCCATCACCCAATATTTAGTTTAAGCCCCCCATAGCCCATTAGCAGTCCTAACACCCCATCAACCCACTTCCAGTCCTAATCCCATCAGCCCATATAAAGACGTAGCTCCCCCATAGCCCATCACCACTCCTAACCCCCCAGTCCCCCATAGCCCATCACCACTCCTAACCCCCCCAGCCCCCCATAGCCCATCACCACTCCTAACCACCCCCCAGCCCCCCCATAGCCCATCACCACTCCTAACCCCCACAGCCTCCCCATAGCCCATCAGCACTCCTAACCCCCCAGCCCCCCCATAGCCCATCACCACTCCTAACCCCCCCAGCCCATCAGCACTCCTAACCCCCCCAGCCCATCAACACTCCTAACCCCCCCAGCCCCCCATAGCCCATCAGCACTCCTAACCCCCCCCAGCCCCCCATAGCCCCCATAGCCCATCAGCACTCCTAATCCCCCCCAGCCCATCAGCACTCCTAACCCCCCCCAGCCCCCCAGAGCCCCCCATAGCCCATCAGCACTCCTAACCCCCCCCAGCCCAACAGCACTCCTAACCCCCCCCCCAGCCCCGCCCAGCCCAGCTCAGCCCAGCCCAGCCCAGCCCAGCCAAATTTAAAAAAAAAAAAAAAGCTGCCTTCTCCCGCTGCCGGGGCCGCCGCGGCAGAATCGAGTGTGCCGCGGGGCTCCCCCTGCCCAGCAGAGCCTGCCCTCCCCTGTATCCGCTCTCTCGTACAGCTGCCTGCAGTCTCACGCGCCGGCTTTCAGAGCACGAAGGGACTAGTTTCCCTTTCGCGGCTCTGTTAAGCCCGCGGGGGCTGATGGGAACTTCCCATCAGCCCCCGCGGGCTTAACAGAGCAGCGAGGGAGAAACTCTCCCCTCGCGCTCTGAAAGTCGGCGCGTGAGACTACAGGCAGCTGTACGAGAGAGCGGATACAGGGGAGGGCAGGCTCTGCTGGGCAGGGGGGGCCCCGCGGCACATTCGATTCTGCTGCGGCGGCCCCGTCAGCGGGAGAAGACAGCTTTTTTTTTTTTTTTAATTTGACTTTAGGATCAGAATGTTTTTTGCGCGGGGCCCCCTGAAACGCGGGGCCCTGTGCAAAAAACATTCTCGCTCAATGGATGGGCCGGCCCTGCATGGGGCTAGACGTGCCCCACGGGATCAGAATCGCAATCCTCTCTGTCCATCCAGTTCACATCAGATACACAGAGGGGATGGATGTGCAGGACAGAATCGGGCCCTTAGCCTCCTTGAGAAAGGGCAATTTTCAGATTGCCAATTTTCATGAATGATTTGTAAATGAATTTGAAATTTGCCTTCAGAATTTTGTGACCAGATTCTCTGTATGTGAATAGATAGAATGGACTCTGAATTATAAATACTGGGTCTGATATTCAGCACCAGCGGCTGATCCTCCTACAGTGGCTAGCCACTAGCACTGAACTTTAAACCCAGATAATACCATGTTAGTGCTTCTGAGCAGCATTTGCATGGTTTGCAGATCTGCAAACCATGTAACTGCCTTTGAATATTCCCCGACTATGTTTATCTAAGCACAGCATAGATTTCTAAAAATAAATATCCTATGATAGCCCTGAAACTTTTTATCCCATCATTGCAAAGACAGGTGAAGAGAATTGGGTAGAATACATAAGCCAAAAAGAATGCTAAGGAAAACAACGTGGCTGGGGGGGGGGGGGGGGGAGGGGGGGATGTAACTACACTGGCTGTACTGTATTCATGAGGTTATAAAATCTCCAAAGTCATGGTGAATCGTATTGTCTATGAAAAATATGGTGGTTTTGCCACTAACATTAGTACCGTGAAACTACTTTTAGGGGGTGACAGGCATCATTTTGAACCCACAGACAGATGGGGTAGGAGCAACTGAGGATTGTTCCTGCCCTGTATTGCTAGATATCAGGTATTGTGGTGATAGGTTCAAGGATGCTGGCCTGAGGGATGTGGGGGTGTTCAAGGGATGGTAGTATTGACTAGGGGTCCACAGGGGGTCTTGTAGAGGTTTTGGGGCTTCAACTGGAGTTCTAGGAAGTGTCTTCATAGTAACATAGTAACAGTGTATGATGGCAGATAAGGACCAGTATGGTCCATCTCATCTCCCCAGTCAGGTGGCTAGAATGGTTGTACCTGCCACTCCATGCAGATCACACCCCTTTATGCCTTTTTTTAGGATTGTACTGCCATATTTTTCAAAGTCTTCATGAGAGGTGGATCTGTTATAAGATTGGGGGTCTTTGTTGGGGGCAGGGAGGAGAGAGGTCCTTGTATCAATTGTTACTGCATCGGTCCCTTTAAGAAAACTCCCCAAATGCCCATCCTCTCCTGCCTTGGCCCCAGAAACTTTCAAGATGGAACTGGTAACCTCTACTGTCAGTCTTACAGTCCTACCTCTAGGGGTAAGTACCATGGGATTACTACTAGAGGTTATTGGTGCCATTTTGAAAGCTGCTGGAAATCGAAGGCCAAAGGGGAGGGGGTCCATTTCTGCCTGCACTACTAGGACACCAGGAAGCCCCTGGCAGGACCTGACAGATGGGGTTTGGGGGTAAGTGAAGGGTCTTGGTTACATAACTATTGATGGGGGACCCATCAGGTATGCGTGGTCTTGGGACAGACTATGTGTTGGGTTGCTCTCGGGGGCAGAGGTGGTGCTAAAGTAGAGTACAAGGGGGATTTAGAGGGGTGAAGCCTCAGATCATGGCGATGCATGGAAGATCCTTTGATCGAGAAGGTACAATGGGGGGTGCCGCTTATTTTCTTTGTGGGGTTTGTTCATTGGGCCCGCACTCTCCACCTTGGTAGGTAGTGCAGGTGATCTTGTGTTACCTGCTGAGGTAGGGAATGTATGCCCCAATGGTAAGTGTCAAATGTAGGACAGATGCTAGGCACAATCACTGCATTTACCATGCAGTCTTTACGGTGTAAAACCCACAGTAAGTGTAAAACCTTACTGCACTTTAGTAAATGGGCCCCAAATAACTCATAGCACCTGCACCTTCCATGCTATATTTCTCATTTATCAATGGTAAGATTATTTTCATCATTACGGGATACATGTGAAAAATGTTCTTTGATGCCTCAAATACATGTTGAGGAGGCAGAAGTGAAAAAAATTCAGATTGTATAGTTTTACTTTGATGTGCAATAACAAATGAACTGACAACTCCAAAAATCTAAAGACAACAGATTCCTGTTCGTATCAATCTGATCTTTTCATGCTCTTTTAGTTGCTGAAAGCTTTGAAGTCAAAGAATGATTGTGCATGATCTCCTGGCTTTGGCAATTAAGACACAGGGTAGCAAATCAAAGGAGATGTGCTACCTAGCATCTACTATTCCTTCAAAAAAGTACAAGTGAGGAGTGACAAGAATAAATCAATTGGTTCTGCCTTTCAGTAGGAAAAGACCAGTAAGTTGTTATAATATAACTCAATCGTACCTCCTTCATAAGATCAATTCATCTTTCTTTCATGCTTTATGATCCTTGAATTTTTTAAGACCATTTTTCTCTCATGGAAAGAGATAGGTATACGGTACTTTGGAAGCTTTAGCCCTGACATCTTTTCTTCTCGGCAAGAAGAATGACTCTTCATGCAATCTCTTGAAATCTGTGTTGTTTCTGTGTAGATTTAGATAGCATTGATTGCTGCTCGAAGTGATACAGGCAATCTCTGCTATAGAAACAACGGGCCAATATTCTGTTGAGACAGTTATCTGCCGCTGTGGCGCACAGCCTTTACTGTCAACCTCTAACCCCGAATATTCAATGCTGGGGTCATATGTAGTCCTGGCATTGAATATCTGGGGTCGCCACACAGCCTCGAATGCCGCAGGAACTAACCAGGTAACGGCGATATTGCATCACTGCCCAATTAGCTCCTGTGGGTAAAAGGTAGGCCAGTTAGCCTCTGTCGCTGCCTTCGGAACGCCTACAACACGTCCCGATGCTAAGCAGTTAGCTGCATTAATTGGGAGCATTCAGTGAATATCCTTTTTAGAGGCATTTACACAGTTTACGGTTCTGAAAACCATGTAAATGCCTTGGAATATCGGGCCCAATGAACTTGTTCTTCAGAGCATTACTTTACACTGGACAGGTTCCAGGGGTTATTTTAGAAGCCCTATTCATGCATTGGATTCTGAAAACAGGCATAGAGATGTCCAAAGCACAGAAAATGTTTCTGGAACCAGTTTAGAAACCTGATCTGTAAATGAACCCAGCTCGAGGATGTCCAAAGCAGAATGGGGGTGTGGTAGACGTGTCTGTGGCATTCCCAGGAACTTGGAAGTTCTTGCCCAATTCCATTAATGCCCTGGACATCCTGAACCGCGTCATATCTTATACCTTCTCCAGGCATTGGAAAAGTGCTTGCTTTGTCAGCCAAACATGCAGAGGGTGTGAAGAAATGGGTAAACTCATCTTCCCTATATTGTCCATATTGATGACAAATACTGCAGGGGAATGCAGGCTCATGGTTCCGTTTTGCCACGCCTATAGACATCCCGATATGGAACCTTGTATTATATGGAGGTTCTTGCATCGCATTTTCATATCGAGGACATCCATGTGGATGCTGGTGTGGGCATCCATGCCAAGGGCATCTATACTTCCAAAACTGGGCTGAAACATAAACATCCCCAGTGTTTTTCTGTGAATTCCGCCTTGGATGTCCCAGATAGCACTTGGACACCCTTTCTAAAATGCCACTTTCTACGTATCAAACCATATAAAAATATTATTTAAACAACCCTACATTTCCAGTAAGAAGGTAATCTTCAAAGTAATTTCCATGGGTAAAATTATTTTTTATGCATGGACATTACCTATAGAGAAAGCAATGTTCTATTGATCAATGTTATTAAAGGCGCCTACATGGAAAGTCCCAAAAAGTACTTATTTTATAAAGGCACATAGTGCCTATATTTCATTTAAAAAATAGAATTACAATAGGTGCCTTTTTAGACTTCTTACATAAGCATGCCATTATAGACTCAGGCACTATATGAGTGCTCACATATTTTAGGAAAGCAACATCAGGAAATACTTTTTCACTGAAAGGATGATGGATACTTGGAATGTCCTGCTGATGGAGGAAGTGGGGGCAAATAGAGTGACAGAATTCAAAATGACATGGGACAGACACAGTAGGTCCCTTTATAGCAAACTTAAATAGCTTTTATACTTCAATAAACAGAAGGGGGGCTGACCTGCATGAAGCGGCAGGTACAACCTCTCTAGCTACCTCGCTGGGCAGACTAGATGGACCATACTGATCTTTATCTGCCATCATATACTATGTTATTATGTTAAGTACATCACCTCCCGGTCCCTGCTACACCCAAAATACACTCCCAGAAACACCTATGTACAGACACCTATATGTGTGCGCATACATATCAGGCCACACGATTTTATAAAAGTTTTATTGTGGATGTACAATAGGTTTTACACAAGAGAAAGACATTATTAAAATTAATGCCTTCTGTATGGAGTGGCAGACTGAAGGTGTTGTGGCTAGTGTGGGTGTTAGCAGTCCCTGCTAACCGTGTTTGCTACCCTTAGCGCAGGTGCACTTAATGCCATCTCAATGGATGGCATTAAGTGCATCCATGTGACAGCTGGTGCAGTGCGGTGACTTGGAACCATGCTAACTGCAAGAGGATGGATGCACATGCCCATAGGAGCAGGATTGGGAAGGGTCTTGAATTTGGATGCACACTGTTGAATTTTCCAATATATGCATACAATTTTCTCTGAAAATCTATCCATATAAATTAGCATGTGGGCAGTTTTCCTGGGATAATTTTTACGAGACCTATTTGCTAAACTGCATTAGGTATATGTTAAGTGGTGCATTAAACAGCTAACATGGAAATTCTGATTAGGATGCATAGAACGGACGGAATGAGTGGAGAGGAGACTGTGCCTTGCAGTTAACGTGGGCATTATTACAGTGCTTTAATTACTAATGTGTCAGTGAGTTTATACAAAGAAATATTAATGTCACCTCCAAAAGTATAGTACTAACTACAGTACATTTCCATTAATACATGGTAACAAACATTGTCCCATGTTAGCAGCTGGCTGCCTTCCCCCACGTGTTGGGAATGCCCCCCCCCCCCCAAATTGTCACAAAGGTTTACAGCTACCATGGGCTAACTGTCGCTGTTAACACACGTTGACTGCAAATTCGTAATGTTGTTTTAGTAAATAGGTCCCAAAGTGAAAGCATGTGTGCACTTTTATTTTGGAAATTGTAGCGTAAGTCCACAGGTAATAAATAACCTAATCATTAGCCAGTTAGGGTTTAGCAGGCAGTGGCTGAATATCACCAATTCCTGAATAGCCTGCAGCGCCGCTCCCACTCAGCCTCTGGAGTGCCCTGTTGCTAGTCAGCTGCTGGTCGGTTTGCTCATCTGCAAACTTCCTAAATTCCTTTAAATATCTCCCTAAGTATGATGTTTAGCTTAGGAGCTGTTGAAGCAGAGCAGTAGTGTAGTATTTAGAGCAACAATCTACTGTCCAAGAAAGCAGGGTTTGATTCCCACTGACATGCACTGGGCAAGTCGCTTTATCCTCCATTGCCTTGGAAGAAAACGTCTGACTATCTACTTCTATCACACCTTTCAAGAAAACCCAGGGACTGCTGGGTGCTCAGGAGTCAGCATTGATTCAACTGCACTTAAAGAAAAGAAAAAAAAAAGTATTACGTTTAAATTGTGAGATGTTTGCAGATCAGAAAGACATCTGCTTGGAGAAGAATTACCACATAGATGTACAGGTAGGAGGCAAATGAGCATTTGTTAGTACTTTGGTTACTGGGAGTGTTGCCACTACTGTAAATGCTATTGCCATTGATGGTTTCAGCAGAATTATAATTACTAATGATATATGCACCGCTACCTGGCAAAAAGGATTTCACTTGATTTGCTAGGCTTGTCTTTCAGCTGGAAGTCCATTTCCAAACAGTGCTAGCCTTTGAAAGAATAATTAGCATGGAAAGAAAAAAAGCCCTACAGGGGGTTTCCAGGCTCAGTCTTCATGTTCTATAAAGAAAGAATTTTCCTATGTTTAATTAGAAAATTCATCATATAAAATTGCCAATGAACCATACATTTTCCTAGTATACATTCTTATACTTGACATACCAGAATAAAACAATCCTTCAGTCTTGAAGGAAATGTACTCATTTAAAGAAAATAATTAAAATTGCTTAAGGAATTAACAAAGCAGCAGTGTGTGAGTATGTATGTTTGTGTGTGTCTGTATGTGTGTGCATCTGTGTCTCTAAAACCAATCGCTTAGCTTCAGAGCAAAAAAAAGTGAATAGCCCATTCTGGAGGAAGGGGAAATACAAATATTATAGTAACTATCACAGACTGAAACCTTTACAGTGGTAATACCACAGATACTGTAGACATGTGCCCCATGATCACTGGTTCACACTTTTTATGTGTGTCCTCCATACCTACATTGTTTATCAGATGAAGAGCTTCTCTTTTCTACACCCTCAGTTACATTAGGGGGTCTTTTATTAAAGGACACTAAGCAATTAATGTGGGTTCCAGCTTACGTATGCTAACAGCATACCTTGGCCTGTGTTAACTCTTAGCACAGGGCCTGCACAGTTAGTTTTAGCTGATTACCATGTTAACTGTGCTTGACATGTTGCGGTGATAAGTGGGCAGGTCAGGGGCGGAAAGTGGGCATGGGAATGTCTTATAGTCTGCGTTTGCACGCTAAATGCAAGATTTGTAATTAGCATAGGTGCAATTACCTCCACCTCAATAGGTGGAGGTAGTACCTGTACTAATATTGACACATGTAAGGATACAGTGCAATCTGTTAACTGATGGGAACATTCTGCTCACACCTCTAACATTTAACATGGTGGTGTTATATTTAAGGCACCATAGTTTTGCAGGCTATTGGTGCATTAGTTGCAAAATCACAACACAATTTATGTGTTGTTTATTTAGGGATTTGGGGATTATCGGTGGTCGCAAAGAACCTGAAGCAGGGTCTCTTGAATGTATTGACCCGAATCACAGGACTGTGTCGTTTCACCACTGATTATTTTTGATGCTGCGATGACTTAGGAACTTAGATAAGTACTTCTAGCTTTCAAATTTCTGACGCAGTTTTTAAATGTGTACTGCAATTTGATTAAAATGGACTGTGCCTTCCAGTTGAGGTGTCCTTGCCTGGGGGTAATTCTGTCCGACAAAAATATGTGTTTTGGAGGTATTTCATGTTGTTAGGATCTGCCTTTTGGAGTTACTGTGTTGTGGGGTTGGCAGTATTCTTGAGCTCCTTTTGGAAATTGCTTGATTACTTCACAGGAGCAGCACCTCGCAGACTCCATTTGCTCATTCTGCACCCTCAGGCCAGGTCAAGATGCCACTACCAGCTTAGCAATCAGTTATGACAGAGGAGGAGGATTTTGAAATCAACAGTTGCATACAAAGGTTTAGGCAACCTGGTCAAACTGTATGTGTCAATGTATCCCTAAGTGAATCCAAGCTGACACAATTCTATATGGCAAAAAGTTAAATAGAAAAAAAGAATAAACTCTCTAAAAGCTATTATAAAGAGCAAAAGTACTGAACATAAAGGAAGTGTGATGATCAGCCACTAGATAGTCAGGAGAAGGGTACCTTTGGGATAGTGCAGGCTCCCTTGTAGTTCCATAGACAGCCCAGACCTAGCAAGTGCAGGAAAGACCTGGCTTGGCCCTCAGAAGGGAAGGTGCATCCTTCCACAAATCCTGACAAGAGAGAAGAGGGTCAATCCACTGATCTGCCCCAGGGTCCAGAGCTGGATCAGTTTTCTTGGCTCACCAGAAATTACACCTTGGAACCAAGGAGAGGTGGTAGAGGGAAGGGGTCATTGGGTCAGGCCTTAGAAAATCTCACGGTGTTTCCAGGGGAAGAAGGCAGATACTCCGAGGTGTAAGAAACTATGGAAACTCAAACATATGAGGACAGTAAGGACCAGGAACCCATGGAGGTACTGTGGATGAGACAGTGAAAGTTCTAGCCCTGGGGCAGGATCAGCCAGTTTATAGTGAACATGAAGGATGAAAGGGAGGGACAGCTACACAGCTATTTACGTGCAGCTGAGCAACATTGTTTTATTCTGAGAAAGACTATGGGTTTGAACCTGGATTATTTGATTCGGCTACTTGTGACTTTGTGTGCATTTCTGTTCTGAACTATTGTAATTTGAGCAGGAGAGGCCACACCCGGTCCTGAGGCTGAGGGAAGCCCAGGGAGTTGGAAGTGGCATAACAGAACCATCTGCTGGACTTTACGATAGATCTGAGAGTAATGATTTTGGGTGCTGTCTGGAAAACCCAACCTGGAATTGAGACTGTGGGACCCAGGACAATGCTCCGACTGCTCCAGTTGCTTTGGAACCCACCCTGCGATGTCACAGTAGTCATGGGACAGAGTCAACATGGATATAGCCAAAGGAAGTTAATAAACCTGCGAATAAAGGTGAAACAGTTGAAATAGTGTTTCTGGATTTTCTGAAAACATCTAACAGAGTCCATAATGAGATGTTCCTGAGGATATGAGATAGGAGGCAACATCCTGTTGTGCATTGGGAACTGGTTGAAAGATAGGACACAGAAAGCAGGATTACATGGTCAGCTTTTTCAATGGGGAATAGTAAATTGTGAATTGCCCCAGGGATCTGTACTAGCACCCACATTTGTTACATATTTATAAATGGTCTAAAAATGGGAATGAATGAAGTGACCATATTTGCAGATGAGATTAAATTGTTTAATGTTGTAAATCGCAAGCAGATTGTGAAAAACTGCAGGAAACTTGTGAGACTGGGAAGCTGGGTATTCGGATGGTGGCTGAAATTTAATATGGATAAGTAGAAAAGTTATGCACATATGGAACAATAATCCAAACTATTGCTACATGATGCTAGGTTCTACTTTATAAGTTACCACCTAGAAAAAAAGATCTAGGTGTCATCATGGAAAATACTTTGGCTCAGTGACCAGCAGAAGTCAAGAAAGCAAGCAGATTGCTAGGAATTATTAGGAAAGGAATGGAGAATTCAACAGAGTATCATAATACCTCTGATTTGTTCCATGCTGCAACTGTATCTTGAGTATTGTGTACAGTTGTGATCTCCACATCTCAAGAAAAATATAATGGAATTAGAAAGGGTTCACAGAATGGCAACCAAAATAATAAAGGAGATGGAATGACTCTCCTATAAGGAAATGCTAAAGAGACTAGACTTCTTCAGCTTGGAGACAAGATGGATGAGTGAAGTGGAATGGGTAAACGCAAACGAGTTATTTACTCTCTCAAAAAGTAGAAAAATTAGGGGACATACCATTAAGTTACAAAGCAGTGCATTTAAAACAAACCAGAGAAAATGTTTTCTCTCTCAACTCATTGTTAAGCTTTGGAACTTGTTACCAGACGATGTTCTAAAGGTAGTTATCATAGCTGGATTTTAAAAAGTATGGACACATTTCTAGAGAAAACGCCAATGGACTGTTATTAAGGTAAACCTGGGGAAAACCACTTCCTATTCCAGGGAGGAAACAGAATGGAATCTATCTACTATTTTGGATCCTGCCAGGTACTTGTAAATTGGATTAGCCACTGTTGCAAATGAGATATTGGGCTTGATGGACCTTTCGTCTGACCCAACATGGCAATTATATTCTTATGTTCTTATGAGCAGAAGCCTCTTAGAGCCTGGGTGAAGTCTTGAAGCCAGATCTGAACTGCCAGATACCAAGGGTATGATATTCAAAAGAGTATAGCCGGTTAGCAGGACCTGCTAACCAGCTAAACCCCGGCAATTCTGATATTCGGTGGCACTATTCAGACAGTTTGTGAGGAACTAGCTAAACTAAAAGTAGACAAGGCGATGGGACCGGATGGGATCCATCCCAGAATACTGAAGGAACTTGAGGACATTCTAGCAGCTCTACTTACTGACTTCTTCAATGGTTCTTTGGAGTCGGGAGTGGTCCCAGAGGACTGGAGAAAGCAACATGTGGTCCCAATTCACAAAAGTGGAAATAAGGAGGAGGCTGACAGCTACAGACCAGTTAGTTTAACCCGTGTGGTAAGCAAATTATTGGAGACACTGCTGAAACAATGGATTGCAGGATCCAAGGCAGCATGTGTTTACTAGAGGCAGGTCTTGTCAGACAAATCTGATTGATTTCTTTGACTGTGTGACCAGGGAATTGGACCTAGGGAGAGCCCTAGATGTGGTGTACTTAGATTTCAGTAAAGCCTTTGACACTGTTCCACACAGGCAACGTATAAACAAATTGAGCACCTTAGGGATGGACCCTAAAGTGACTGACTGGGTTAGAAATTGGTTAAGAGGGAGGTAACAAAGAGTACAGGTAAATGAAGCTTACTCTGAGGAGAAGGTGTGGTCTCCAGAACTTCCC
The DNA here is from genome assembly GCA_033557465.1 of Ichthyophis bannanicus. Lineage (NCBI taxonomy): Eukaryota > Metazoa > Chordata > Amphibia > Gymnophiona > Ichthyophiidae > Ichthyophis > Ichthyophis bannanicus. Next base: position 388,117,534 of record CM066038.1, on the reverse strand, counting down.
ACAGTACTTCAAATGTGGCTGCTCCAGAGACTTATATAGAGGCACTATCACCTTTTTTTTCTGCTGGCCATTCCTCTCCCAAGCATCCTTCTGGCCTTCACCTTTGCCTTTTCTACCTGTTTAGCCACTTTAAGATAATCTGAAACAATCACACCCAAGTCCCACTCTTCTTTCATGGACAGAAGTACTGTACTGCTCCCTTAGATTTTTGCAGCCCAAATGCATGACCCTGCATTTTCTAGTATTAAATCTCAGCTGCAAAATTCCCTACCTTTCTTCAAGCTTAACTAGATCCCTCCTCATGTTATGTACTCCCTCCTGGTTGTCTACTCTATGGCAAAGAAGCAAACTTTACCCAATAGCCCTTACGCAATATTACTAACAAAGATGTTAAAAAATCAAACCAAGGACAGGTCCCTGCGGCACACCACTAGTACAAACAAAGAAGATCTCTGAAGGACAAAAGGGGACTATTGTGGTGAATATGGAAGGGCAGACTAGATAGGCCATGTGGTCTTTTTCTGCCATCATTGTCTATGTTTCTATGTTAATATCCCCACTGACTGTAAGAAAGATGCCCAATTAAATCTGGGCCAGTCTGTGGGCAGAGAGGGTGCAGCTGTGGTAGCTATCCAGTTAGCAGCGATATTGAGTCACTAACTGGATAGCTAAACAACATAAAGTTAGGACAGGTCAATATGGCTGTCTTAACTTTGTCATGCTTAGTTATCCGATTAGTGGCTCAATATTGCCGCTAATTGAATAGCTGCTGTGATCACAGGCAGAACCGGATATGCAGCGCAGAATGGTGGATAAGCACTACAAGGCACACGCAGCGCTGTACAGACCCTTTTCTTTCCACTCCCTCTCTGACCACGTTTCTTCTCTCCTTGGTCACCTCGATTACTGCAATGTTACTCTGGTTGGTATCCCCCAATATCAATTACAAAGACTCCAACTTCTACAGAACATGGTTGCCCATATTCTTACTCACTCTACTAGGTTTTATCATATCACCCCACTGCTCATTTGTCTTCATTGGCTCCCCATCCATTTTAGAATCCAGTTTAAAATATTGATCTCCATCCACAAAACTATCCACACCAGGATTCCACAATATTTTGCTGACCTGCTTCACTTTCACACACCCCCACCGTCTCTTATGCTCCATTCACAATCATCTCTTAGTTCTTCCATCTGTCTCCTAGGCTCATCTTGAACACACAAGGGGCTCTGCTTTCTTTTTCTTAGGCCCCGCGTTATGGAATTCACTTCCCCACACTCTTCATTCTGAGTTTCTTTCAACAATTTCAGAGCTGCTCTAAAAACTCATCTTTTCCAGTCAACCTTCGGCCTCCCCAACCTTCCTCCCTGATAAGCATGCCTCCTTACTCTCTGCCTCCTGGCAACTAACGCTATCCCCTCATCCTGCCACTTTTCCCCCTCCCCCCTCACATCTTAAGTGTTCTAATCTCTCTGTCTTTTTCTGTTCCTGTCCTATGAATTGATGGCGTTCCGTTCCATTTCCTACCTTGTAGTCCTTGTACATTGTTAACTGCTCTGATGCTTTAGCCTGAAGGGTCAATCAAGCAATGGAATAAAGATAAAGATAAAATAAAGATCTGCATACCGTTAACCTAGTTACTGAGGGGATACAAATGCTGGTTTGTAAAACAGCTACTGGTAATGGTCATGTGGAGATTTCATTCATAACCAGCTGCCTAAAGGTAAAGGTCAAGTAGGCATGTATTATGGTATTTTAAGACTATTTTATAAAGAATTTAGGCATTTATATGTTGTGAGACTATACCCTCCTTAGGCAGCTGCCTAAGCAGGTGGTATAGCTGTATTTCTTAAAAGAATAATCTGTAGTCGTGTGTCCAAGTATAATTAAAGCTGGGCTTTATTCCCCTTCCCTTGAGGATTGCCTTCCAGATACAGTAGATAACGATAACAAAAATAAACTGTTGCTTCACAGGAAAAATAAAAGCTTTTCAAACTATAACAAGGCTTCTTCTTGCTTTTTACATAAAGAGTCTATCTCATCAGAAAAACAAAGAGCACAGTCCATGGGTTCTGGACCAGTCTCTGGGCTTGAACTTTCCCACTGCATTAAATCAGGACCTGGTCCTGTAAATGAACACCATGCTTCAGCATTGCTGGTTTCACCACCTGGCACCTGAGAGACCTCAGCTTCTATGGGAGGAGACTGTTCTGTGCAGACATGGACATGAGGAGCTGTGCTTGGGGCTTCTTTCCAATACCCACTCCAATAAGGGTTTTCTGACCCCCTGTAAATTTGGCTCTTTATAAAAGGACTCACTTCCTTCCCTCTGGAGAAAACAGGGTACTTATCTTTCTTTCTGGTGTAAAGAGTTTCCAGCCCTTCCTCTGTTAACAAGGGTTTCTTCTCTGGAGTGTAAGCTGCCTTTCTCCGGGAGTTCCAAGCATTAGGTTTAGCTGAGCTGTAATCACCTCCTGGCTTCAGGGAGCTTTCTTGAGTGTGACGTTTGCTCTCTACCTGCTTGGTTGCCTTCCCCGGTACGAGGACCCCTCTGGCTTGGAAGTCTCTTGCACTGCTTTTCCCAGCACACTCTGGTTCAACAACTTGCTTCCACTCTGCCCTCTCTCTTCGTGACAGCGTCTCTCTCTTTGTCTGCTTCTGAATCTGACTCCCTTCCTGAGTCTCTGTCTCCTCCTCCTCCTCTCTCTGCTCCTCTCTCTGCCCCTCTGTGGGATTTCCCACCTGGTTTTATCTCCCTGCTTGTTGTACGTTGTACGTGATTCTTTCCTCAGGTGAGCATGATTAGGACTCTGAGTTTCTACTGCGTCACCAATGCTATGAGGAAAGTTTGTTTCTCCATTCCTTGCTTCCCTGCAATCTGAATGTCTTAACTGCTCATGTGGCTGTGAGGTAAACTCTTCTTTTCCTTTTCCTTTCATTATCCCAAGCTCAGTGCTGTCTACCTCATGACAATGTCTTTATAAAATACTAGGGCAAAAGGGACAGAAATCATGGGCCCGATTTTTGAAAACCATTTACATGGTTTACAGCCCTGTAAACCATGTAAATGACTTAAATGGAGATATTCAATGAATTTACATGGTTAGTGCTGCTGAATATCCACTTCTAACTCCCCTACGCGCCCCAATGCTATCTGGTTAGCATCAGGGCATGTCAGAGGCATTCTGGGGCTCAGCAGAGGTAGTGACAGGTGATAACCAGGCAGCAGTGATATTGTATGCTGTCCAGTTAGTGATCTGCACCTTAAAGATAGGTGAGGAAAACCCTTGCCTATCTTTAAGGCGCAGGAGCTAACCGGGCAGCATGCTGCCAGTTAGCTCCTGCGGCTTCCGGTGTCCGTAGCGATTCCCAGATATTCAATGTCAGGGCCACATACGACCACGGAATTGAATATCCAGAGTTGAGGGTCTGCGGGCAGGGCAGGGTAGGGGCACATAGCCTGCCCAAATCAGTATCGGACCCCATGTCTAGTTTGAAGCCACTGACACTTATGATTGAGAGCAGGTGGAAATGCTTACACGTGACATGTCATTTTAGAAAAGACATCCAGGTTCAATGTGGGATGTCCAGGATAAAATGTCTGAGAAAACCCCAGAGATGCTTACATTTTGGTGACTTACAGTATAAACAAACTGAGCACCCTAGGGATGGACCCTAAAGTTACTGCTTGGGTTAGAAATTGGTTGGGTGGGAGGCAACAAAGAGTACAGGTAAATGGAGCTCACTCTGAGGAGAAGGAGGTTACCAATGGTGTGCCCAAGGGATCTGTCCTTGGTCCGATTCTTTTTAACATCTTTGTTAGTGATATAGCCGAAGGGCTGTCGAGTAAGGTTTGCCTCTTTGCAGATGATACCAAAATCTGCAATAGAGTAGACACCCAGGAAGGTGTAGATAACATGAGGAGGGATCTAGCTAAGCTTGAAGAATGGTCTAGAATTTGGCAGCTGGGATTTAATGTTAAAAAATGTAAGGTCATGCATTTGGGCTGCAGCAATCCAAGGGAGCAATATAGTATAGGGGGTGAAGTACTTTTGTCCACTAAAGGAGAGCGGGACCTAGGCATGGTTGTGTCTGATGATCTTAAAGTAGCTAAACAGGTAGAAAAGGTGACAGCAAAAGCTAGAGGGATGCTTGGGTGCATACGGAGAGGAATGGCTAGCAGAAAAAAGGAGGTGATAATGCCTCTGTATAAGTCTTTGGTGCGACCTCATTTGGAGTATAGTGTGCAATTTTGGAGACCGCACATTAAGGATGTTAATATGTACACCTTAGAGGAAAGGTGGGATAGAGGTGATATGATTGAGATGTTTAAATACCTCTGTGGCATAAATGTTCAGGGGGAGAGCCTCTTTCAATTGAAAGCAAGTTCTGCTGCGAGGGGACATGGTATGAGGGTGAAGGGGGATAGATTCAGGAGTGATATGCAGAAATATTTCTTTACGGAAAGAGTGGTGGATCCGTGGAATAGTCTCCCAGTGGAGGTGGTGGAGATGAGGACAGTAACTGAATTCAAAAAAGCATGGGACAAACACAGAGGATCTCTAAAGGAAAAAAGGGGACTGTTGTAGTTGGCCATGTGGTCTTTTTCTGTCGTCATATTTCTATGTTTCTGTGTTTCTATTTTGGTCCAATTTTAGAAGCCTGGACAGTTGCAGAAATAGCTTCTTGGATGCCCCAGGCAGCATTTTCTAGAAAAGGGGTGTCTATGTTCAGTGACACTGAAGACATTCAGTTGGTGCAGTGATGAGTTAGTAATCTGTTTGGGGTCTATATTAACATGCAGGTTTCTTTACCCAGGAAATATTGACAGTGATGATGACAGCACATTGAGCTCCTCCTCTTGGTAGCATTGCTGTCATGGAACAAACACATTTTTGCTCCTTATTTGTGGTCAGGAACAGGTTTAGGCATAGTCATCTCAACAACCAGGATCAGATGTGCTTGTGCTCTTCTGGAATCACATCATGGAATGCATCTGCATTGCTCTTCCCAGGCCACGCCTCCAGCATGCCTCTATTCTACTTGGACTTACTTGTGCTAGGAACATCCATACACCCAGTTTCTTAAATGGCTTCAGGAATGCCCTTGTGAATTGGATATCTGTGTACCCATTTTCAGACATCCAAAACATGAATAGAACTTCTAAAATAACTCCCTTAAAGTACATGCATATGCATGTATGTTATAAGCAATGCATTCAAATCACCACTCTGCCCATGCTGTGCTCAAATGTGCTAGAACATACCTAGGGATGGGTTGCGTAAAAATATGCATCTTCTTGGCACCATCGAAACGTTTAAGTGCATAACCCTTAGAATAATTTTATAAGAGACCTCTATGCATGTAAAAAGGCTTTATGCACAAACACATCTTTCACACAGTTATTCTCCTTTGTGTGCCGTTTGTCTAGCCCAGACAGGTTAGCACCTCCACTATGCTTAATGCAGGCACATTAATCTTAATGTTTTCACTTTTGCTTTACCATGCTTTTATGAATAGGCCTCCTAATGATTAAATTAAATGGATTGCTTTCAATCATGTTTTCAGCCTGACCACTCCACTGACTCTGTCCTTTTACATCTTTTTAACTGCCTCCACATAGCTATACTTTTGTGCTTCTCTACTATTTTAACTTTTGCTTGATATTATGCTGCACTCACCAGGTCTAACCAACCCATACTCCCAAGCTCCTTTCTGCTCTCTTTGCTCTATGCTTCTAGAATCTTTAGTTTGCTACTTTACCTTTTTTAACATATCCTTCGGTTCTTTGTCAACAATCTATACTTTCTATTGTTTTTCCTGGTGTCATGAATATGTATTTTTGTGCCCGGGGCTCTTCACTTCCTCCTTCCCTCCCTCATCAATGATTTCTTTACTCTCACCTTTTCCTCATGAGGTAGGGTTGCCAACTTTTTCACCGAGAAAAACCCGACACCTGTGGCTTGCCATGCTCCACCCATTCTCCGCCCCTAGTCCCACCCCTGCCCCGCCCCCAGCCCCACCCACAAAACTTACCGAGGATACGTGTAGGCTAACTTCCTTGGTCAGATAATAATTAAACTGGGAACCCCAAAATCCAAACATGAAATGTACAACACTGGAGAAATAAAACTATAAAGTAATTTCCTCTTGCACTAAACAAAAACGCAAAGATGTTAGCAATACACACTTCCCAGACCAGACATATTCCAGTTAATAAATTCAAAATAAAAAGTATTTTTCTACCTTCTGTTTGGGCGTTTTATTTTTCAGTTGCAATTGCTCCAGTCACTTTCTTCTGGTTTCTTCTTCGTGTCTTCTGCGAGCTATCCATTTGTCCTTTCTTCTCTTTTAGATGTTTTCCATTCTCTCTCTATTTCTGCTTTAACATACTGATTGTTTCCCTTTTGCTCTTTCCCCCAATTCTTTCCTTATTCCTTTATCATCCGTTTAAATTTCACCCTTCCATTCTCAAGCCCCTCTTACTCTCCCAATACCGGCCCATCATAGACTTTTCTTCCACACAAAATATTTTTTCCCCTCTCCATTCTCATTCCCCATCCATTCTAGTCCTCCCCCCAAATCAATTCCCTTATAGTTCTAGGCCCACCCAGCATCCACTCCCTTCTAGTCCCATTCTCCCATGCCCCACATCAGCCCATTTCCAGTCCTATTCCAGCTCTTCATCAGCCCATTTCCAGTGCTAGCCCTTACATCACAGGCCATTTCCAGTCCTAGCTCCCCCCCCAATCACAGCCCATTTCCAGTCCAAGTCCCCCATCACAGCCTATTTCCAGTCCTAGGCCCCCCCCACCATCACAGCCCATTTGCAGTACGTGTCCGCCCGCTACTTCACAGCCCTTTTGCAGTGCGAGTCCCCCCGCAACATCACAGACCATTTGCAGTCCTAGCCCCCCTAATCACCGCCTATTTCCAGTCCAAGATCCCCCTTCCTCCACCATAGCCCATTTCCAGTCCAGGTCCCCTCCCCCCCCATCACCACCCATTTCCAGTACATGTCCCCCCCCCATCACCCTTTTACAGTCCAGGTCCCCCCCCCCATCACAGCCTATTTCCAGTCCAAGTTTCCCCCCCCCCCCCATAGCCCTTTTCTGGTCCAGGTCCCCTCCACCCCCATCACAACCCATTTCCAGTCCATGTCCCCCCCCATAACCCTTTTACAGTCCAGGTCCCCCCCCCATCACAGCCTATTTCCAGTCCAAGTCCCCCCCCCCCTTAGCCCTTTTCCAGTCCAAGTCCCCCCCTTAGCCCTTTTCCAGTCCAAGTCCCCCCTTTAGCCCTTTTCCAGTCCAAGTCCCCCCCCCTTAGCCCTTTTCCAGTCCAAGTCCCCCCCCTTAGCCCTTTTCCAGTCCAAGTCCCCCCCTTTAGCCCTTTTCCAGTCCAAGTCCCACCCCCTTAGCCCTTTTCCAGTCCAAGTCCCCCCCCCCTTAGCCCTTTTCCAGTCCAAGTCCCCCCTTAGCCCTTTTCCAGTCCAAGTCCCCCCTTTAGCCCTTTTCCAGTCCAAGTCCCCCCCCCTTAGCCCTTTTACAGTCCAAGTCCCCCCCATAACCCTTTTACAGTCCAAGTCCCCCCCCTTAGCCCTTTTCTAGTCCAATTCCCCCCCTTTGCCCTTTTACAGTCCAAGTCCCCCCCCCTTAGCCCTTTTCCAGTCCAAGTCCCCCCCCATTAGCCCTTTTCCAGTCCAAGTCCCCCCCCCCCTTTTCCAGTCCAGGTCCCCCCCCCCTTAGCCCTTATCCAGTCCAAGTCCCCCCCCCCCCTTAGCCCTTTTCCAGTCCAGTCCAGGTCCCCCCATCACAGCCAATGCAGTCCTTGCCCCCCCCCGACCAGCATCGCGGCTGTCTGAGGCTTCAGAGGGAGCCGGGGAAGCCCGCGCGAGGCCCCGGCTCCCTCTGTACAGCCACCAGCGTGAAGAGCCTTTTCCTTCACGCTGGCGGCTGTTCCTGTGAAGCCGCGAATGCTGGGAAAGGTTAAAAGGCAACCTTTAACCTTTCCCAGCATTCGCGGCTTCACAGGAACAGCCGCCAGCGTGAAGGTAAAGGCTCTTCACGCTGGTGGCTGTTCAGAGGGAGCCGGGGCTTCGCGCGGGCTTCCCCGGCTCCCTCTGAAGCGGAGAAAAGCCGGTTTTTTTGCTCTGGCCGCTCCCGATCTTGCGGCCAGAGCAAAAAAACCGGCTTTTAAAGGGCCGGTTTTGCCTCTGCGCCGGCAGCCGGCCTGGCCGTGGAAAAACCGGCCAGGCCGGCTGAAAACCGGCCAGTTGGCAACCCTATCATGAGGCTTTACATTTGCCTCTCTTCCTTCCATTGCTGCCTCTCCACACCCTGTAGCTCTTTTATTAATACTTTTATTTATAATTTGCAAACACCAAAATATAAAACATAACCACACAATAATAACAAACATTTCAATCCCCCCTCCCCCCCCCCCCCCCGCTCACTAAGAAAGCAGTCATCTCGTTCACATGTCTGGTCACATGCCGGGTCTTAACACCACAACATCTATCAGAAAGGGAGAGTCTTACACCTCAAAAAGCAGCCACACTCAACCGAGCACGGGCAGAGAAGCTGTCAAGCAACTCCCACTTCCCACTTAGAAGCTCAACTTTCTCCGGATAATGAATTCCACAGTACAGTTTCTCATACTGGGCATATTGGCAAGTAATATTCCACCACCTTATCGGATTCAACTTCCAGGGCTCCTTCCAATTAGTAAAGATAACCTTTAAAGCAATGGCTATCATAAAATTAAGGAGAAAACATTTCTTCCCTGCTAGGCCATAAAAATTACCTGCTGACCACAAACATACAGTACCCCATGTCAAATCACCCGAAATATCCAAGATTCGTTGAATTCTGGCCCAAACCGGCTTCCAAAATCTCTGAATGATAGGGCAGTCAAAAATCACATGTCTAAAAGTTCCCAATTCTTTCACACAAGCCCAACATTTACCCGATGCTAACTTGTCCCATTTGGCCAATTTAACCGGCGTAATAAAGGCCCTATGCATAAAAAAGAAAAGGGATTGTGTAATCGCTGCAGACCTAGAAACCCTCGTAATTGGTCCCCAAATAGTACTCCATGACTTATCAGACATAGAACAATGAGCTTCCGCTTCCCAAATTAACCCAAGACCCACCAAATGGGACGGGTCTGTATCCCTTAAATAAGCATAAAACCTCGAGGCTGCTTTCCCTAACAGCAATATCTCCACCATTTTTTTATGAATCAGATTCTCAGAAGCCAGATTAATTAAAGAAAAATAGAAACATAGAAACATGATGACAGAAAAAGACCACATGGCCTATCTAGTCTGTCCTTCCATAACAACAACTACAACAGTCCACTTTTTACCTTTAGAGATCCTCTGTGTTGGTCCCATGCTTTTTTGAATTCAGTTACTGTCCTCATCTCTACCACCTCCACTGGGAGACTATTCCATGGATCTACTACTCTTTCTGTAAAGAAATATTTCCGCATATCACTCCTGAATCTATCTCCCTTCACCCTCATCCCATGTCCCCTTGTAGCAGAACTTGCTTTCAATTGAAAGAGGCTCTCTCCCTGAACATTTATGTCACGGAGGTATTTAAACATCTCAATCATATCACCTCTATCCCGCCTTTCCTCTAAGGTGTACATATTAAGATCCTTAAGTCTGTTCTCATATGCTTTATAATGAAGCCCATTAATCATTTTGGTAGCAACCCTCTGCACCGACTCCATCCTGTTCACATCCTTTTGAAGGTGCGGTCTCCAGAATTGCACACCATACTCCAAATGAGGTTGCACCAAAGACTTATACAGAGGCATTATCACCTCCTTTTTTCTGCTAGCCATTCCTCTCCGTATGCACCCAAGCATCCTTCTAGCTTTTGCCGTCGCCTTTTCTACCTGTTTAGCTACTTTAAGATCATCAGACACAACCACGCCTAGGTCCCGCTCTTCTTTAGTGGACAAAAGTACTTCACCTCCTATACTGTATTGCTCCCTTGGATTGCTGCAGCCCAAATGCATGACCTTACATTTTTTAACATTAAATCCCAGCTGCCAAATTCTAGACCATTCTTCAAGCTTAGCTAGACCCCTCCTCATGTTATCTACACCTTCCTGGGTGTCTACTCTATTTCAGATTTTGGTATCATCTGCAAAGAGGCAAACCTTACCTGACAGCCCTTCGGCTATATCACTAACAAAGATGTTAAAAAGAATCGGACCAAGGACAGATACCTGGGGCACACCACTGGTAACATCCTTCTCCTCAGAGTGAGCTCCATTCACTTGTACTCTTTGTCGCCTACCACCCAACCAATTTCTAACCCAAGCAGTAACTTTAGGGTCCATCCCTAGGGTGCTCAGTTTGTTTATAAGTCGCCTGTGAGGAACAGTGTCAAAGGCTTTACTGAAATCTAAATACACCACATCTAGAGCTCTCCCTCGGTCCAACTCCCTGGTCACCCAGTCAAAGAAATCAATCAGATTTATCTGACAAGACCTGCCTCTGGTGAATCCATGTTGCCTCGGATCCTGTAATCTGCTGGACTCCAGAAACCTCACTATTTTCTCTTTCAGCAGCATTTCCAATAATTTACTCACCACCGAAGTTAAACTAACCGGCCTGTAGTTTTCAGCCACATCCTTACTTCCGCTTTTGTGTAAAGGCACCACATGAGCCTCTCTCCAGTTCTTTGGCACCACTCCCGACTCCAACGAGGCATTGAAAAGGTCAGTCAGTGGAGCTGCTAGAACGTCCCCAAGTTCCTTCATTATTCTAGAGTGTATCCCATCCGGTCCCATCGCTTTGTCTACTTTAAGTTGAGCTAGTTTCTCACGAACACAGTCTTCTGAAAATTGTTCAAGATGTCCCTCGCTTCTGTTCTTATTTGTGGGTGTTTTCTGAGGTCCTGCTCCTGGTTCTTCATCTGTGAACACAGAACAAAAATATTTGTTAAGCAATTCCGCTTTATCCTTATCAGCTTCTACATTTCCCCCCCCCCCCCCGCACCCTTGAGTCTGACAGTACCACTTTTGCCCTTCCTCTTCTCACTAATATATCTGAAAAATGTCTTATCCCCCCATTTTATTGCATTGGCTATTTCCTCCTCCTTTTGAATCTTTGCCTTCTTGACTACTTTGCTAGCTTCTCTAAGTTTTTCCAAATACAGATGCCTGTCTTCCTCTCTCTGTGATCTCTTGTATTTCATGAAGGCCTCCCTCTTTTTCTTCACTTTTTCAGCTACTTCCTTCGAAAACCATAGCGGTCTCCTGTTCCTTTTACCTTTATTTACCATTTTAACAAAAAGGTTGGTTGCCCTTAAAATACCCCCTTTCAGTTTTGCCCACTGTTTTTCTACATCCCCCAGCTGTTCCCACCCCACTAACGACTCCCTGAGGTATTGGCCCATCTTCGCAAAGTTAGTCTTCCTAAAGTCTAAGATCCTCACCTTGGAATGGATTCTAACAGCCCTAGTCCTAATACTGAATCACACCATCTGGTGATCACTGGATGCAAAATGATCTCCCACTACAACATCAGAAACACTTTCACCATTGGTAAGCATGAAGTCCAGTATGGCCCCTTCACGTGGGGTCTGTTACCAATTGCCTGAATAGTTCTCCCTGTAGAGAATCCAGGATCTCCTTACTTCTAGATGATACTGCAGCAGGAATGTGCCAATCAACATCTGGCATATTGAAATCTCCTATCAGTAGCACTTCCCCTTTCCTAGCAATGCTGCGTATGTCTTCAATTAACTCTCTGTCCACCTGTTCCTCTTGTGAGGAAGGTCTGTATATCACACGAATGCAAATAGATTTCTCTTTCCCTCTTTCTAGTTTAACCCACAATGCCTCCTCTCTCTCTTTTAAGCTCTGTAATTCCAAAGCTTTAATAGTAGTTTTTACATATAGTGCCACTCCTCCTCCCCTTCTTCTTACCCTGTCCTTTCTGAATAAAATATAGCCAGGTATAGTTACATCCCATTCATGGTTTTCTGTGAACCATGTTTCTGTAACTGCCACTAAATCCAAGTCAGACACTCCCACCAAAGCTTCAACTTCAGGGATCTTATTTCCCATGCTACGGGCATTAACACACACTGCTTTCCATATGTTACCCCTGTTACCCATTTCCATAAAGGTATTTAATGTATCACCTACCTGGGGGCTTTCACTTACCTGGGGGCTTTCTTCACCCATCCCCAACAAATCTAGTTTAAAGCCCTCTTCAGTAGATTAGCCAGTCTACTACCGAAGATGCGTTGACCTTTCTTGGACAGATGGATGCCATCTCTGCTCTGCAACCCTTGGAACAGCATCCCATGGTCTAGGAAACCAAAACGCTCTCGATGACACCATCCACGCAGCCATGCATTCATCTCCAGGATGCGAGCCTCTCTGCCTTGGCCTTTACCCTCAACAGGGAGGATTGAAGAGAACACCACCAGTGCACCTAACTGCTTCACCCTCTGTCCCAGAGCCATGAAGTCACTTTTGATATGTTCCGAGGTACACCTGGCAGTATCATTTGTTCCAACATGGAATAGCAATATTGGATAATAGTCAGTGGGCTTGATGAGTCTCGGCAAACTCTCCGTAACATCTTGGATTTTGGCACCAGGCAGACAGCATACCTCTCTGGACATCAAGTCTGGTCAGCAGATGGACGCCTCAGTACCCCTCAGAAGAGAGTCTCCAACCACCACTACCCTTCGTTTCCTTCTGGTCACTGATTCTGCAACTTTGGGGTACTTGAACTCTGGTTCTTCCCTTTCCAGGGACGCTTTCACCTCCTCCACTTCCAGGGCTGCATAATGGTTCTTCAAGTCAAGTGCTGGAGAAGTTGGATTGGTGATTTTGCAGGCCCTGGTGACTTGTGTCCAACCATCGACATTCTGTTGGCACCCATCTTCTCCTCTGCTGGAGAGCTTGGTTGCTGCAAGAAGCATCTCATCAATGTACTTCTCACTGTCTTGAATGCTCCTCAGCCTCGCCACCTCCTCTCTGAGTTCCTCCACTTGTTTCCTCAGAGCTTCAGCATGCAGGCACCCTGCACATGGAACCGGTCCTTCAACTGGCATTAGGACCTCTGTCTGGACCGAGGCAGAAGCTGTAACAGGGGCAACAGCTTTAGCAATACGATTTTTCCCAGCCATTGTTCTGTTCGTGAAGCTTAGGTATCTGTTAATTTATTTATTTTATTTATTTATTTAGTAAACACTTGTATACCGCTGCTTCCTACGATCAGCAGCGGTTTACTTTACAGAATCATAATGTATTGTACGGTACATTGAGATTTCAGTTTTACATTTTGATTAGTCAATGATTACGTAACACGGGACAAGCATTTGGATACGATACACATTTGATTAAAGCACACAGATCAAGGTATACATTTGATTTCAGTAGATTGGGGGGGGGGCCCATATATACAATTTGTACAGAATTAGTTGCTAAGGTGTACTGGCTATACATGGTTATATACAATTTGTACGGAATTAGTTGCCAAGGTGTACAAGTTATACAAGCAAAAGAGAGAGATCTACCAAGTACCAGCCGGTTTCGCAGCTGTCCTTTCAGAGAAAAAGCAGTTAAATCTCTTTAATTATATTCAAAATGTGCTGGTCCAATTCTCTGTGATTTGCTAAAGGGGGAGGTGCCCTATAAAGCAAGACTGCTCACTAGGAGTGGGTGGGAGTCGGGGTGGGTAGGGAGGGAACTAACACCTGATTAGGTGTTAGCAGTTTCTAAACCTGATGAGGTTACTGGAGTTCAGCAACCTACTGTGCTCAAGGAAAGTTCCCCTAAAGCAGCAAAAAGAAAGTAACCTTCCTTTAAAAAATATACAAAAAACCCTTTTAAGAGCTCCCAGTCAGAGAGCTAGCAATGTAATATAATAAAACAAACAAACAGACCCTCAAATCCTTACTGCTTGTTTGATCTGTGGAGCCCTAGTTAGGAAAGCCTCAAAAGGGCAGGGCACTGGAGCCTTTTATGCAGGCTTCAACTGCACTCAGGAAACAGGCCCACTAACTCCTGATTAGGTGTTAGCAGTTTCTAAACCTGAGGAGGTTACTGGAGTTCAGCAACCTACTGTGCTCAAGGAAAGTTCCCCTAAAGCAGCAAAAAGAAAGTAACCTTGCTTTAAAATGTTAATGTTAGCAGCCTTAACATTATGTTTAAGCTGCAGCCAGCAAAAATAAAAGGAGGTAGGCAAACAAAACTCTTGATGCAAAGAATGAAAATCCTTCCAACCCCCAGGCCCAAGCAATTGACCCAAAAACCAAATACCCCTGGATTGCCAACTCTTCCAAGCAAACCTCTTGCCATTAATTTTAAACCTGGGGTTCCACCAAAGGGGCAGTAGTACCGAAAGAGGGAAATCCTTCCTACAACTTTGCTCAAAAGACAAATATACCTCCTGAGTAGCCCTGATCACCCCACCTATTGTGGAATCAATAGGGTGCCTCATCCCCAGCTGCACCCACATTGGACAGGGACCTACAATTTGCTTCTCCACTTCAAACCATACCAGCGGGCGCAATATATCTTCTTCGCAGGCCCACACAGCACCCTGTTTTAACAAAAAAGCTTGGTGGTACCTGCGAAAATCAGGGAACTGCACCCCCCCCCCCTTATTCTTAGAAGCTTTTAGTTTTTTAAGAGCAATTCTAGGCTGCCGCCCATTCCAAAGAAATCTACTTAAACACCTTTCCAACTCCGCATACACTCCAGACGGAAGAGAAAGTGGAAGCATCCCCAGCACATAATTAATTTTAGGCACCAACGACATCTTTATTGTCTCTAACCTACCCCACCAAGTCAGCCATAGAGGGGACCAAGCCAACATGAGGTTCCGTACCACTTCAAAAGCTCCTCTATATTTTGCTGAATGGCTTGCTCCATGGGAAACCCATACTTAACACCTAAGTATTTTATATTGCCCGTTTCCCAATGAAACGGGAACATCTCCATGGATTCCGCTGTTACCAAATTATTCATAGGGAAGGCAACTGATTTGGACTAATTAATTTTATATCCAGATAGACTCGAGTATTGACCAATCAACTTTAATAACTCAGGGATATCTGAGGGCTGCATAAAAAACAAGAGGTCATCCGCGTATGCGGAAAGTTTCACCTGATAATCCCCTATAGCAAACCCACTAATCGTGGCACTTTGCCTGATGGCAATGGCCAGCGTCTCCAATGCCAAATTGAAAAGTAATGGAGATAGGGGACAACCCTGACGCGTGCCTCTATGTAACGAGAAGGGAGAGGAGAGAGTTCCATTCCCACATATCCGTGCACACGGGTTCTCATAAAGCACTCGAATCATGCTGATAAAATGCAGACCTAAGCCAAACCCTTCCAGGGCTCTAAACAGAAAGGGCCACGCTAATCTATCAAATGCTTTTTCAGCGTCAAGGGAAATACCCACAAAAGGCCCTTCAACAAACGTAGCTCTGTCCAGCAAATTACAAAGCAAACGGGCGTTATCCATCGTCGCCCTCCCAGGGACAAACCCGCATTGATCAGGATGAATTATATCCCCTATAGTTACTGCTAATCGTTTTGCCAGTAACGTGGCATAAATTTTATAATCTGAGTTCAATAAAGAAATAGGCCTGTAGTTTGCCACATTGGATGGGTCCCTTCCTGGCTTTTCTAATACTACTATTGTCGCCTCTGCAAAATTACCTTTATTGGACAAAGGCTTCCCAAGCTCCTCAAAATAAATCATTAAATAAGGTATTAAGTCATCTTTAAAAACCTTATAAAATTCTATAGGTATGCCATCAGGCCCAACTGCTTTCCCAGAAGACATGGATTGAATTGCCCTACCTAATTCATCACTTGTAAATGACTTAGACAACTCTGCTACTTGGGAGACACCTATTTTAGGACAGTCAAGGTCCTGCAAAAACACCTCAATAAGAGCTGTATTATTCTGACATTCCGCAGAATACAAGTTCTGATAAAATTCTGAGAACACCTCCAATATCTGCTGAGTACTAGTAAGAATCCCTTGATTTTGATCAACTATAGTAGCTATTCTATTTTTCTCTCGCTTTCCCTTCAACACTTTAGCCAACAACTTACCCCCTTTGTTATGTTCAACGTAATACTGAGATTTCTGCCGTAGCATTACCTGCTCCACTTCAGAACTTAAAATTTCATTATACTGGTACCATAGTCATTGTAAGCGTAATGTTATCTCTGGAGCAGCATTTTTAAGCAATAATCTTTCTCCTGCCTTAATTTGCTGATCTAGGCCTGCAAGCTTTGCCTTGCGCTTCTTATTCTCCCTGATAGCAAAACTAGTGACTGTTGCTCTCAGCGAGGCCTTAAAAGCCTCCCACCAGACCCAACAGGATGTATCCTCCAGTCTATTTATCTCAAAATAACCTTTTATAGTAGATCTAACTTCCTCTTGAAAAGAGAGATCAGCCAGCAGGGATCTATTAAAGGACCAAGCCCATTGCTGATACTCTTCCCCCAACCATTCCAACTTTAAAACAATAGCCGCATAATCCGACACATGAGTGCTCAGGATTTCAGCCTCTTGTATCCCAGGAATCAGGCTTTTTGAGACTAAGAAATAGTCTATCCTAGAGTAGGACTGATGTGGGGGAGAGTAAAAAGAAAACTCTCTATCACACGGATGCAGAAGCCTCCACACATTCACCAGCCCCACAGAGTCCATACAGGATTTCAAGACTACTCTCACTCTAGAGCCCTTGTCCACTTTACCCGTACTCCGATCAATTAACGGATCCATAACCACATTGAAGTCCCCTCCCACCACCAAAGGGGCCATAGAATTCTCAAGCAGCAGCCTAGAAAAACTAGTAAAAAACTTAGGGTCATCACTATTGGGCCCATAGACATTCACAATTGTAAGCTTAGCCTCCCCAATCTGGATGGTAGAGCGCGCCCATCTTCCCTCATTATCATTGCTTGAGCTAACAACCGTACAGCCCAACGCCTTACACGCCAGAATGGCTACACCATTCTTCTTATGAAGAGCAGGAGACTGACCAATCAACGAATAATGCTTCCCCCCAATCTTAACTGTTTCTGTCAGGCTTAAATGAGTCTTTTGTAACAAAATCAAATCAGCTTGCTGTTTTTTACAATACACAATAATCTTCTTCCTCTTCATAGGATTTTTAATGCCCTTAACGTTCAGAGATATTATCCGTATCCCCCTACCCATCCTCCCCCCCAAAACCTAGTTTACAAATAACCCAGCATGTGACCACCCTGTCAGTAATTGCCAGCCTTCCAAAGCCCCCCAGTGAGCAAACAAAACCCCTCCCTAAAAACAACAAAAAACTTATTGGGTGAGACAGCTCTACCGACTCACATTGGTCTCTCATGTCCCTCCCACACAATGAAAAAAAATGTTCCATACCCCCCAGTCGCCCACATGCCCTTAAGAAAAAAAAAAAGCACACCCCTTAGCCACCACACTGCCAAACCATGATCTAAAACCATCAGATCCACAGCCCCCCAATCCCCCACTGCCCAACCAACCCCCAGAAAGCAACACCTAAAGACAATACCACCACCCCCACCATAAGTCCAGCGACAGCAACCGCCCCAACAAACACTCTGCCCCACATCACATTACCCAGATGTGAAACACAGTCCTAGAAGGCCAATCGCCCCACACACACCAACCACCCTAAATGTACATAGTCCCCAGCCTCATTGCATTTGAAGCAGTTCCTGGTCTTCAATAAACTTTTCCAAAGAGGCTGGATCCTCGAAGGTCCTAGTCGTGTTATCCAAAGTCACTCTTAGCTGAGCTGGATAGAAGAGGCCATAACGAGCTTGAATGCGCTGCAACCGTGGTCTGAGAGCCAGAAATTGCTTCCTCTTATCCACTGTGATTTTGCTGAAGTCCGGGTAAAACGAAACTCTATGTCCTTTATATTGCAGATTCGCAGTGGCTCTAGCTGCCTGCATGACTTGTATCACCTGCTGTTATCTTAGCACACACAAAATCAATGGCCTGGGGGACTTAGAGCATGCATTCAACACCACAGGAACCCGATGTGCCCTTTCAATTTCAAATGGTCGGATCATGTCTAACTTTAACAATCGCGGCATTAAACTCTCCAGAAAAGCAATCGTATCCTTCCCCTCCGCTCCTTCCGGAATGCCAATGATCCGTATGTTGTTCCTCCTTGCTCTGTTGTTCATATCTTCAAGGCTGCACTCCAAGAGCTCTGTCCTCTTTACCACTTTAGCCATCTGCGCAATGCGCTCACCTTAGGCCTCAGTTGTTAGCTCCACTTTCTCCACCCTGGCCACTAGCGACAGCATCTGAGCCTTTAGGTCTTTTGTATCAGCCTGCAAATCGCTGAGAGATACACCATTCGCATCGAACCAAGCACGAACTGCCCGGATTTCTTTCAACACCTCTCTAAGCCCCTCTTCCGACTCCTGCTGCGGCGCCATCTTGTGCGGGGACAACGGATCCGCTTTTGAGCATTTCACTCCTGTACGGCCCTGTACGGCCCTGTTTCGTACAAAAATGGACCACAACCTAATTATTATTACTAATTACCTGCAATGATCAGATCCAAAAAGTCAGTACAGGTGCAATCAGAGTCTCTGTTTATTAGATAACTGATGACCAAATACAGGTAGAAAGTGGGGAAGAGAGTTCTATCGGGCACTAGGCACCTCAAGAATGCAACTCTCCCCCTTCATGTTACATTTATACCTTTCTTCTCTTCCGTTTTTCTGCATACAGTCCCCAGAGCTATTCCTTTGTGTTCTCTCCCCCTCCCCCCTATTTTTTACTCTCCTTAGTTCCTGTTGCAAAATCCCTCCTGACCCCCCTCCTCCCATACTCACCAACCATGATCCAGCTAATCTGCTTTCCTAGCATATATGTTGGTAGCTTTGTGGTTTCCTGTGTATGTTTTTCTGTGCACATAGACCTTACAGGCCTTTATCTGATATCCCCTTGTAGGCCCAAGTCTAGACTCTCCAGCCCAAACTGGCACCTTGCAAGGCTCATGATATCTCCTTATTTGGTTCTTTCCGGTGCTGGATCTTCTTCTTGCAAAGGCCTGAATGCTGGCTCACATGTTATAGCAGCGTGGCTGTTGTTCTTTTGTGAGATTCAGGGCAGCCATTAAGTGATTATGAACCAGGAACATTATTAATCCTTAGCACTTAAAAATTAAAAGCAAATCTATCATATTTAACCCCAAATCTATCATACTTAACCTCTACCAGTTAGTACTTAAACCCTACACTCCAGCGTTCTGCGGATTACTGAATTCCAAGCGCGTTTGTTTGCTGCCTGCCATACTCTCCCAACCACACAGTGGGATTGAGGGGCTCTCTGCCGCAGGCGGCAGCTGAGGGAAGGTTTTTGCCTGGGACCCTGGGAGGAGCACTTAAGAGGCCATGCAGCTCCTGGCTGGCTCAGCCCCCTCTACCCTGTAGCTCTTTTAAGTGGGAGAAGCTACTGGAGGCCTGCCGGGCATATCAGTTGGTTAGCATGAGGCTGGAGCAACCAGATGCAGAACCCATCTTTCCCTCATGTACAACTTCCTATTTGGAAAAATTACCCAGCATAGGAAGGAGGAAGGGCATGTGAAAGGAAATAGACTCAGGCTGCACAATCATTGATTGCTACCTCTGCTGTTATAAGGCTAGCACAGCTTAGATTGCTTTAAAAGTGATGAGATAAGGAGATGGAGATGGAACACTGAATCCACCACCAGGCTACATATGGGAGGAAGTTCCTTTTATATATTTACCCCAGGATGCACTCTTCCTATAAAGAAAGGAGTCATGGCTTCCTCGTGTCCTTTTTAAGCCATTGCAAATTGTACCCTGATAATGCAATTTACTCTAGTTGGTTGTCTGAAACTGTTTAAATCTGAGAACTCCCTATTTGCCTTGCCTTTTGATAGGTCTTTTATGAGAGTTCCTGGGTGCTACTTCAGTTTGCCTTCTGTTACTGACTTTCACACCAGCTTGAGTTTGCCTGATCTTTTCAGATCTAGGAAGCAGAGCAGGGCTGGTCCTAGTTTTCATGTATGGGAGACTATATTCCCTGACCCTCTTTCCTCTACTTCTCCAACTTCCTACTATCTGGACTACTGGACTACTTTTCCAACCTCCTACTATCTGGACTAATGCTAAGCTCTATGTAGAACACCATGCGGCTCATGCTGTAAGTCCTGGAAACTTCTAAGTCCTGGAGGGCTCAATCTAAAAGGAAAGGAGGTTGTTATAGGTGAACAGATACAATCTGGTGTTCCTCACTGATTACTGTCTAGGCATGATATTATCCAATGGCCATCATGGAGTCTGTACTGTATTAACTACAGAAGACTCAATAAAATCACTGTGAAGAATCATTATACCATTCCCCCGATAGCTAAGCTACTTGATCAGGTTAAGGTGCTCATATTTACACTAAGTCAGAAGTGTGAACAAGAAATCTCCTCCATGCCCATGAGGTAATTTACAAGAATCATTATATGCCAAGACTGTTCATTTCTGGAGCTGAAGGAGGGCTAGGCCTCATAGAGATTGATTACACTTACATTGCTACTATCATAGGCCTCCAGGCCTATGGAACAGCATCATCGGATCCAAATATGCAAAAAGTGCTGAAATATGAAAGTAAACATCCAAAATCTGTCTCCATCATCAAATGTGGACAAGCACTGAAGATTGGAGAGTGGCCAATGTCATGCCAATTTTTTAAAAGGGTTTCAGGGGTGAGACTACAGACTGGTGAACCCAATGTCAGTACCAGGCAAAATGGTAGAAACCATTATAAAGAACAGTATTACAACATCCAAGGGTGCCAAAAGAACCAAAATATGAGATTGCAAATCTAATATTAGTAATCTATGAACTATCATTAAAATCATCTGTAGTACCTGTAGATTGGAGAATGGCCAGTGTAACATCAATTTTAAAAAAGGGTTCCAGGGTGATTCGAGAAAATACAACCAGTGAGACTGAAGTCAGTATTGGGAAAAATAGTAGAAACCATTATAAAGAATAAAATTACTGAACATGTAAATAGTCATAGTTTAATGGGAGAAAACCAACATGGATTTAACCAAGGAAGATCTTGTCTTACTAATCTGATATATTTTTTTGAAGGTGTGAATAAACAGGTAGACAAAGGTGAGCTGATAGATATAAAGTATCTGGATTTTCAGAAAGCCTTTGACAAGGTCCCTCATAAGAGACTCTTGGTGAAATTACAATGTCATGGGATAGGAGACAGTGTGCTATTGTGGCTCATGAACTGGTTAAAAGATAGAAAGAAGAGACTAGAGCTAAATGGATAATTTTCTCAATGGAGAAAGGTGAATAGTGGAGTACCCCAGGGATCTGTGCTGGGCCTACTACTTTTTAACATATTCATAAATGACCTGGAAATGGGAATAACAAGTGTATTTATGGAATTTGCAGATGACACATAAATATTCAAAGTTGTTAAAACACAAGAGGATTGTGAAAAATTACAAGAGGACCTTGATAAATTGGAAGACTGGATGTCCAAATGACAGACAAAATCCAATGTGGACAAATGCAAACTTATGTACCTAGGAGAGAATAACTCAAACTATAGTTACATGATGCAAGGTTCCACATTAGGAATCAACACCCAGGAGAAAGATTTAGGCATCATTATGGATAATACGATGAAAACAACCACCCAGTGTGCAATGGCAGCCAAAAAAGCAAATACAATGCTAGGAATCATAAGGAAAGGAATGGAGAATAAAACCAAGGATATTCTAATGCCTCTGTATTGTTCAGTGGTGCGACTGCACCTTGAATATTGTGTGCAGTTCTGGTCACCATATTTTAAAAAGGATATAGCAGAATTAGAAAAGGTAGAGAGAAGAGCCACCAAAATGGCAAAGGGGATGGAAGTATACCCCTCGTTCCTTTCATCTTAATTGTCTCTCTCTTCCCCCACCCTCCCGTGCTCACTTACAGTTCACTCGTCTCTCTGCCTTCTATTTTGCTGGCCCCGCCCTCTGGAATTCCCTCCCTTCCTCCCTTTGTCTTGAACCACTTCACACTACCTTCAAGCACAACCTGAAAACTCACCTGTTCTCCCTAGCGTTTGATGTTCCCTCTCCTTTTGTATGATGTCCTCCTTTGTATGTGATTTAGTCCTCTTCTCGTGTTCTGTCCTGTATTAGTTATCTTCCCTTTCTTTCCTTCCTCTCTCTCTGTCCTTTATAATTTTTATAATTTATAATTTATACTTGATGTGTTAATTTGGTTAATTTTTTTTTATATAATTATTATTATTGTGCATTTCCTATTTTATCCTCCAGCTTAGGCCGGTTTTTATGTGACTTTTTACTGTACACCGCCTTGATTGCACTTGAAAGGCAGTTTTATCAAGCTCAATAAACATAAACATATGAGAAAAGGCTTAAAAGGTTGTTGTTGTTAAGTGCCATCGAGTCGGAGTCGACTCATGGCGACCCTCTGGATAGCTATCCTAAATTGTGTTCGGTCTTCAGTCAGGCGGCTCATTGTGGACAGACTGGTACCCGTAGCTGCTGTTATTGGATCGATCCATCTCATTGCTGGCCTTCCTCTTTTGCGTTGACCTTCTATCTTGCCAAGCATGATGTCTTTCTCTAATGATCTCTCTCTTCGCATGATGTGTCCAAAGTATGAAAGTCGAAGTCTGAGCTTCTAAAGAAAGCTTAGGTGTGATCTCCTCTAGTACCGACTGGTTTGTTCTTTGAGCAGTCCATGGTATACACAGTATTCGCCGCCAGCACCATAATTCAAAGGCATCAATTTTCTTCCTGTCTATCTTTTTCACTGTCCAGCTTTCACATCCATATGATGTTATTGAAAATACCATGGCTTGAACAAGTCGAATCTTTGTATGGAGAGAGGCATCTCTGCTCTTGAGAATCTTATCTAGGTCTTTCATAGCCATTCTTCCAAAAGCAATGCGTCGTTTGATTTCTTGACTGCTTAAAAGGTTAGGGCTCTTCAACTTGAAAAAAGATAGGTGAGGGGAGATATGATAGAGGTCTATAAATTAATGAATGGAGTGGATCGGGTAAACGTAGATCAGTTATTTACACCATCAAAAAGTAGAGGACTGAATTTCTGTTGGGCGGTGCTATGTGCCACATCAGCGCATAGTTGAGGGAGGAGTGACCTAGTGGTTGTGGCAAGGTACTACAGGCCGGAAGGTCGGGGGTTCAAATCCCACTAGAGGACAGCAACCTTGGGCCGGAAGAACTGGGGTTTCTAGTCCCACAGGTGCTCCTTGTGGTCTTGGGCAAGCCACTTAACCCTCCATAGCCCATGTTCTCTGTGTGCTGTGCTTTCCTGTCTAATCAATGTGTTTATACCTCAAAAATTTCCTGTCATGATTTGACAATTTCCAATCTGTAATCAAAACCGCTGCTGATCGCTGGAAGTAGCGGTATACAAATGTATACTAAATAAAATAAATAAATAAAATAAATAGTTCGCCCACCTCCTGCCTAACCCAGATTTTCCATGCCGGGGTCATATGGGGCACCAGCATCAAAAATCTGGGTGTTGCCGCACAACCAGGTAGCTGCAGGAGCTATCTGTGTAGTATTGGAAATCGGCCTGCCTCTGCTCCGCCCTGGAACGCCCCAAAAACACCCTGATGCTATGCGGATAGCATCTGGGGGCGTTAGGGACATATCTGGGATTTTCGAAGGGCACAACCTATGTAAGTGCCCTTTGAAAATCCTAGATAAGGCCTTTACACAAGTAAATAGTGTGGTAAGGAGAGTGTAGCACAGCCCTGGGAAAGAGAGGAAAAGGAACTTTTGCTTCTTTAAGGGGGATGGGCTCACCTAAACACATGTGCAAAAGTAAAAGCAGTGAAAGAAACCACGCTTGCAGAGCTAGGCTGAAGCCACACCCAGACTCCATGGCAACCCTAAGTAAGGATAAGGGACACCAGTGGGTGGAGCCAGAGGGGGAGGCACACTGCCCAGCATTTAAGGTTAAGCAAACAGAAAGTGATAGACTCGGTAGAACTGTTAGAAGCCTTGGAGGTGTTGGAAGCCATGGGAACAGCTTGAGAAGCAGCAGCTGGGGAAAGGCCAGAGGACAGGCTGAGTACTTTCCTTCTAGGAGAGAGAAGGGCAAAAGGCTGTCTGTAAGAAATCTAGAACAGGAAGGCTCAGCTTCTTCTGAAGAAAGACAAATCTTCAGGCTGAGAAAGCCCAGAAAAGCTGGAAGAAAATCCTGCAGTGATTCCCTGAGCAGCTCTGACTCAGAGGACGCTACCTCCAACAGATGTCACAGCTGTGAAACTCCCACAGTTAAGCTCCAAGGTAGGAGAGGAAAGTTGGAAAGAGTTAATGCTTATAACTCTGACTCAGATACTGAGGAGATAGTTATACCTGCTAGCACGCAGAACAGGAAGAAGGGTTTTGTAGATAAAGCCAAGCAAACAAAGCCTGTTAATGTTTTACCAAGAGAAAGAAAGGCAGTTCAATGGGAGAAACTGTTTAAGCTGTTAAAGCATATGAACCTTAAAGTACCTGAATGTATTCAAGTTCTACAATCAGGCAGTGCAGAGGAAGAAATGGAGGTGGATTATAAGGAAGAGGACCCTGATTCCACTTGCTCTGAAATGGAATGTGCTCTATGTGTTACTGCTGATTGAAAGAAGTAAAATGCTAGGAAGAATCTCAGGAAGCAGTTCTCAGGTTCATGATAGCTGAAAGCTTTGAAAAGAGAGAAAGGAAATCTCTTAGTCTAAAACTTGCAAAGCTCTGTCTGTTGAAGAGAAGTAGATGATGCAATTGAGTTCTCTGCTGACCAGCTGAGAAGTATTTTAAACTGAAGCAGCTAAAGGGAGCCGACAGAATTACTGAGTTCCGTTGTGTGCTTTAACTGCAAATAAAGCTGTTGTTTCTGAGATGAGAAATTTCCTAATGAAAGAAGTAGACATTTACTTGTAAATAATACCACTGAAACACACTGTTTGTAAAGAACTTTATTTGGGAGAAAATATCCTTGTTTTCTGTTGCTGAGTTTGGGAATCTTCTACAAAGGACTGTTACTAAACTGCACCAAGTTAAAAATCAATAAAAATTCCTGTGTTGCTTTAAAACCACTTGGACTGCTTTTATACACAACTACACGTTTAAAGCTAAAAGATACAAGATGGTAGCCCGTCTTCACTAGGCGACCGCCTAGTGGAGGTGCGCCCGCCACAGGTGGCGTAGTTCTTTGGATTTTTCTTTTTCCTATGGTCAAGCTTGGTACACCTTGAAGTTCCATACTTTTGGAGCAAGGAAAAGACCCAAGAAAGAACGGTGTCAACAAGAGTTGGTGAAACGGAAGGAAGATCCGGAGTGGCATCGGAGCCAGAGTCTGTATCAAAGTGGTGGCAAAGTGAAGTCCTGCACCAGAGCCAGGTAACCCGTATGCTAGAGGGGTTAAGGCTCGGATTCTGGTGTAAGGGGGAGGCTACCTTAGTGCTCACCAAGGGAGAAAAGGGAGCTTAAAAAGTGCTGCACTTTGTGTTTTCTTGTGTGTTTGTTTGTCTTCACAGCATCAGCCCAGCGATGGAGAGTGCTGATATTCTGGCTTGGGTGGCAGATCAATTCGCCAAACAGAGGGAGATGGCAGCAGTGAGCCAAGAACAGGCGACAGCCATGCTCCGATCCCAACAACAACCACTACTACAGATGATGGCGAAATGGATTGAAATGCAGGAGAAAGCGACCGAAGCTGCAAAGACGATACCAGGTTCACAGGATGTTTTTCCAGGAGGGGAAGGCCCCAGTGCTGGAACTTTTTCCTGTGGGCGCCTTACCAAAGAGGACGATGTCGATGATTTCATCGAAGCATTTGAAAGAATAGCTCTACTGGCTAGATGGCCTAGAGAACAGTGGGCATTAAGATTTGCTACTACTCTTACAGGGGAGGCTCTAGCAGCCTACAGGGCAATGCCCGTGACATTGGTCACAGATTATGAAAAAGTAAAAAGCTCTATTAAAGATCGGATGGGATTAAATCCCACGGTCTATCGCAGGCTTCTGCGATCATGTGTGATAAAGGTGGGTGAAACACCCCAAGCTCTCTATCATAGGATAAAGAGTTTGGTCTGTAAATGGCTTACACCCGAAACTAAGGATGTAGAATCTATTTTGGATGCTGTAATTCTAGAGCAGTTTACAGAGGCTCTACCTAAGGAGTTGTAAACTTTTCTAGTGCTACAAAACTGCAAAAACACCCAGGAAGCCATTGCTTTGGCTGAACGCTTTCTGGAGGCTAATAAGTTAAGCCTCGAGAAAGAGGGTTTTTTTAAGAAGGCAGGTATGGAGGCGCTAGAAAAGAAGGCCACATTCGCAAGCCTTAGGAAAGAAAAGAATGTACCCGTGGATAGGATGTATAACATGCAGAGGAAATGTTTCTCTTGTGGGGAAATAGGTCATCTTAAGAGAAATTGCAAGACTAAAAAAGCTTTTGTAACCACCCGTCCCAAAGATACAGGTGAAGGGTTCCTCTTAACAGTTGAAGTGGAAGGGATCCCCACAGAAGCTTTATTAGACTCGGGGGCTGACCAGTCCATGATTTCTCAGGGGCTTTGGAGAAAGATTGAGGCCCAGCAGCAGTCCTTACAGGAATCCTCTAGAGGACATGTTAGGAGCCGGTGTGTCCATGGGGTCGCCTCCACCTATCCTGTACAGTATGTCAAAACAAAGGGATTAGATAGCGGGAAAGAAATAGTGGTAGCCGTAGTACCTAGACTCTCGCATGACATTTTACTGGGCCGCGATTGGTCCCAGTTCAGAAAAGGCTTAACAGAAGAGCTGCAGGAAAAGGCTGGCATGGCAGCTACCCTATCCAAAGAGGGAACAGCAGAAAGGGAGAAATCCTTAACAAAGATAGGAAAGGTTTCCCGTCTCAGGACTGATACTGCTAGAATAGTACCCACTCCTTTGTTTGGGAGGAAAGTAAACCAGGAGAAATCAACAGAAACTCAAAGGGAAATAAAGGATCCAAAACAGAAGTTTGTGCTCCGATTCTGTAGGACCACCCCTGAGGCTAAAGTTCCAAGACGGGCGACGGAACAGGCCGCCGGACTGGATCTTTGCAGTGCTATAGATGTGGTCATACCTAGACAGGGGAGAGCCATAGTGGAGACTGGTCTTCGGGTAGAAATACCGCCAGGGTGTTATGGCCGTATTGCACCTAGTTCAGGTCTTGCACTTAAGAACTTCATAGATGTAGGCGCCGGGGTCATTGATCCCGATTATAGAGGATCATTGAAGGTACTTCTGTTTAATTTTTCCCAGGAGAACTTTAAAGTAAATGTGGGGGATTGGGTGGCCCAATTGATTTGCGAGCGGGTGGGATTTCCGCCTATAGAGGAAGTGGATGAGTTAACCTCTACCACCCGGGACTCAAGGGGATTTGGTTCCACTGGCATAGGTGAAATAAAAGGGTTAACTGCAAGCTGTGTAGGGAAGGAGGAGGATGAGCTAGGACCGCAACTCGCGGAATGTAAGGCAGATCCCGTTCATAGGATCGGGGAAAGGCTCTCCTGGGCTCAGCAGGGAGAGTTATTCAAAGTATTAAGCGAGTTCCCTGATGTCCTCACTCCTGTGCCAGGGGAAACAAAGCTGGTAGCACCCACAGAGGATGAACAAGAGATACCCAGGTTCCTGACGGATTTGAAGGGTCGCTTACAGCGAATGGCCACAGTAGCGGAAGAGAATTTAAAACTGAGTCAGGCCAGGCAAAAGACTTATTATGACCGACGGGCGAGACCTCGCCTCCTAAAGATCGGGGATAAAGTAATGGTGATGGTGGCCGCAGCTAATTCCAAGTTTGAAAATAGCTGGAAAGGGCCTTACAAGGTTTTGAAACAGGTAGGTCCAGTGTCATATGCTTTGGAGATTGGACGGGGGAAGCAACAGATATACCATATTAACGTATTGAGAGCATGGCAGGAGCGTACGGTGAATGCTCAGTTAGCCCAAAGAGTGAACAGTGATCCGAAACCCATATCTCGTATTACGAGCTGTGCGCGGGTTGAGGCGCCAGCCCGTAATAGCTTAAGGGGGGGGGGGATATGTGGTAAGGAGAGTGTAGCACAACCCTGGGAAATAGAGGAAAAAGGAACTTTTGCTTCTTTAAGGGGGATGGGCTCACCTAAACACATGTGCAAAAGTAAAAGCAGTGAAAGAAACCACGCTTGCAGAGCTAGGCTGAAGCCATACCCAGACTCCATGGCAACCCTAAGTAAGGATAAGGGACACCTGTGGGTGGAGCCGGAGGGGGAGGCACATTGCCCAGCATTTAAGGTTAAGCAAACAGAACGTGATAGACTCGGTAGAACTGTTAGAAGCCTTGGAGGTGTTGGAAGCCACGGGAACAGCTTGAGAAACAGCAGCTGGGGAAAGGCCAGAGGACAGGCTGAGTACTTTCCTTCTAGGAGAGAGAAGGGCAAAAGGCTGTCTGTAAGAAATCTAGAACAGGAAGGCTCAGCTTCTTCTGAAGAAAGACAAATCTTCAGGCTGAGAAAGCCCAGAAAAGCTGGAAGAAAATCCTGCAGTGATTCCCTGAGCAGCTCTGACTCAGAGGACACTACCTCCAACAGATGTCACAGCTGTGAAACTCCCACAGTTAAGCTCCAAGGTAGGAGAGGAAAGTTGGAAAGAATTAATGCTTATAACTCTGACTCAGATACTGAGGAGATAGTTATACCTGCTAGCACGCAGAACAGGAAGAAGGGTTTTGTAGATAAAGCCAAGCAAACAAAGCCTGTTAATGTTTTACCAAGAGAAAGAAAGGCAGTTCAATGGGAGAAACTGTTTAAGCTGTTAAAGCATGTAAACCTTAAAGTACCTGAACGTATTCAAGTTCCACAATCAGGCAGTGCAGAGGAAGAAATGGAGGTGGATTATAAGGAAGAGGACCCTGATTCCACTTGCTCTGAAATGGAATGTGCTCTATGTGTTACTGCTGATTGAAAGAAGTAAAATACTAGGAAGAATCTCAGGAAGCAGTTCTCAGGTTCATGATAGCTGAAAGCTTTGAAAAGAGAGAAAGGAAATCTCTTAGTCTAAAACTTGCAAAGCTCTGTCTGTTGAAGAGAAGTAGATGATGCAATTGAGTTCTGTGCTGACCAGCTGAGAAGTGTTTTAAACTGAAGCAGCTAAAGGGAGCCGACAGAATTACTGAGTTCCGTTGTGTGCTTTAACTGCAAATAAAGCTGTTGTTTCTGAGATGAGAAATTTCCTAATGAAAGAAGTAAAGACATTTACTTGTAAATAATACCACTGAAACACACTGTTTGTAAAGAACTTTATTTGGGAGAAAATATCCTTGTTTTCTGTTGCTGAGTTTGGGAATCTTCTACAAAGGACTGTTACTTAACTGCACCAAGTTAAAAAATCAATAAAAATTCCTGTGTTGCTTTAAAACCACTTGGACTGCTTTTATACACAACTACACGTTTAAAGCTAAAAGATACAAGATGGGAGCCCGTCTTCACTAGGCAGCCGCCTAGTGGAAGCGCGCCCACCACAATAAGGAAGTTACCCGTGTAAAGGCCTTCGAAAATTGGGCCCAGAATGACTAGCGGACGCACAATCAAGCTATAATGTAACCCATTTAAGACTAATAAGAGAAAATATTTTTGCACTCAATGCGTAATGAAACTCTGGAATTCGTTACCAGAGGATGTAGTAAAAGCTGTTAGTGTAGCTGGTTTAAAAAATGTTTGGACAAGTTCCTGGAGGAAAGGTCCATAAACCATTAAAGAGGACCCAGGAAATCCACTACTTGCCCCAGGACAAGCATTGTGGACCCTGTGCACCTTTTTTGGGAACCTGCCCAGTACTTGTGACCTGGATTGGCCATTGTTGGAAACAGGATACTGGGCTTGATGGCATTTCTGATGTTCTTATGTTATGTTCTGATTGGAGGTATTTCCTGCACTTTCCTCTTCCTGGCTGCCTCTGCTCCTATTGGATCTCTGCACCCATGTGACTGTGTGCTGGTTGTCTGATACACTAGAAGGGCTATATCAGCAGAGCCTCTATGTTTATGTTTATTTAATTTGATATACCGCCCTTAAATAAGCAGAGCAGTTTACAAAGTACAAAATTAACAGAGGATGGCGCCAGGCCAGAAAAAAGGAAAAGAAGTTACAACTCATGATAGATAGGCAGTAAAAGAAAAGAAGACTGCACAAGACTCAGGGGTTAGGTCACACAAAGGGGGAGGGAAAATCAAAGGCGAGGGAGAAGAGGTGGGTTTTTAGATTACGCTTAAAGGTAGGGAAGTGGGGCTCTAGACGAAGGGAAGTGGGGAGCGAGTTCCAGAGGGCGGGGCCTGCAAAGAAGAAGGCTGAGGAGTGAGTGGACTGAAGGTGGGCAAGGGAGGGGGGGAAGGTGGAGGTGATTAAGGTGAAATGAATGAGGGGTGTGTCTAGGGGTGTGGAAGGTGATTAGGTCTGCCAGATATTGTGGGGTGGTGGTGTGAAGTGCCTGATGAACAAGAGCAAGTAGTTTGAACTGGAAGTGAAAGGGGACAGGTAACCAGTGAAGGTGAACAAGTAATGGTGAAATGTGGTCCCGTGGGGAGGAGTGGGTGATAATGCGAGCCGCGGTATTCTGGATCCTTTGCAGTCTATTAAGTTGGGATTTGGGAAGACCAATGAGGATAGAGTTTGAGAAATCTAGGCGCGACATAACTAGTGATAGTAGGAGTGTGGTGAGGGCGGGTGGGGTGAGAAAAGGGCGAATTGCGCGAACTTGACGCAGAAAGAAGAAGGAAGTCCTGGTGATATGAGAGACGTGGGCCTGGAAAGAGAGATCAGAGTCAAAGAGCACATCCAGATAGCAGAAGGTGGAGACTAGGGGGATAGGGGAGTCAGAAAAGGACGGGGCCAGTGTGGGAGGTGGGCTGCCGTGGGAGAACCAGATTGCGATGGTTTTAGCTAAGTTGAGATGAAGACAGTTCTGGGTTAACCAAGTTGCAATGGTAGAAAGGCAGGAGTTGAGTGGGGAGAGATCAGGGTGAGAGGGGGAGGTGTGGTGAAGGAGGACAATGTCATCGGCGTATTAGAATGCAGAAATCCAAGATTGTTGTATTAGAAAGGCAAGAGGAGCAAGAAAGAGGTTAAAGAGGAGAGGAGCAAGTACAGAGCCCTGGGGAACACCACAGGGTAGAGGAAAAAGATCAGAGTGAGGGGTGGAAGGGGAAGATGGTAAGACAGAGCAGGACCTGGAGGAGAGGAAAGAATGGAACCAGTGATGAACATTGCTACCACGGGACGCAGTTGCAGGCGCGTGCCCTTCGGTGAGTGCCCAAAGGGACATGTTCAAAAGGGTAGATCCTTCCCTTTGGCGCCCCTTCAGTGCACTTAGGTGCTACGTGGGGATTTTCTGGTCCCTGTAATGGGGAAACGGAAAAAGAGGGTTGCATCCATTCCAATATGAAGGCGGTAAAGGTGTCTGGTCCTATGGACGTTCACTTTAAACCTGTTGGGGCTTCCTCTTCTATTCCTTCTTTGTCTTCAGTTGAGGAGGATGCATCTCTTGTGAGTATTTCAGCTTGTTCACCCTCTAGCAACTCTAAGGGTTTTTTACCCCGTCCAATCAACAAGGCATTTTACCTGAGGTGGCCTCTTCACCCAATTTGGAAGGAGGTAATGACCTCGGGTTGGTTTCTCTTCCGGACTCCTTTTTAACTTTAAAACCTGTTGAACCATCTGGCTGTTCTCTTCCTACTGTAATTGATTTTCAGGTTTCCAGGGAAGTTGTTGCTTCGTCTTCTGAAGTTACCCTTAAAGACATCTGGGAAGTGGTTTCCTGCACCGAGGTTTTTCTTCATGCCTCCTTGGGGAAAATTTCCCTTTTTTCCAAGGAGGTTGTTGCCAAGCTTTCAGACCATGAGACTTCTTTAAAGGAATTGGATACTTGATGTTCTAAATTAGATACTCAGGTCCCTTTGGCCCAGGCAGAGTAGGCTTCCTCGGTGAGTGACTCACTTCTTCTTCATCGTCAAAATGAAATTCTTGAGAATAATCTTCGGTCTAAGAACTTCCGTTCTAAGAACTTGCGTTAAATTTTCCATGTACTCACTATCTTTCACCTCAAATTATTTTCCTTAAGTATCTTAAGGAAGTATTAGGATTTCCTGATGTTGATTTGCCTAAATTATCTAAGATCTATTATGTTCCCAAGGGAAGGTAGTGAGTGGGGATGCTGGGGCTGAACAGGATTATGATCAGCTATCTGTTTCCAGATTGGATATTTCCGCTTTTTTGGAATCCTCGCAGGAAGATATTGCTTCTAGGGCTACCCTGGTGGTATCCCTTAAGTCTGATGCTGATAAGGAGAAAATCATGAAATTATATTGTGGCAGCACTGATAGCATGCAATAAATAATACCCGGAGTCAGTACAAGGATCCAAACCAATTTATTGTGCACAAGGCCCAAGCATCAAAGGACTGAGCAATGGCGAACAGGAACAACTTCCTTAAATACAAGCTTCACAGTTTGATACAGGCAGACTTTCTATTGGTCCCAATGCCCCCTGCACCTATCCAATCGGGGACCCCCTCACTGGGCCCTCTTCCCCCTTTTCAGGCTATGCTAACACAGGCTCAGTTTCTAGACATAATACATTCCTGCTACAAGGTCACTGCATCAGCATAAAAGCATGGAATAAAGGATTAATACAAACTTATCAAAAACAGTTTAGAGCGGTTAAAGGCAGATACTCAGCCTTCACGGACTTTGGTCTTTCTCGGCACTACTATTTCTAGCAGTGGGGGTGGGGACTCCGGCCTAGCTTGCAGGCTCATACATGTACAGGCTATTATATAGGCCATAGCCTACCACAATACTTTCCTAAGAAATCAGTTAAGTTCTGTGGTCAGGCAATACAGATCTTTCCAGATGTCTCTCGGGGAACTCAAAAGCGACGCAAGGCTTTCCTTGAGCTTAGACCTCGTATCCAGGCTCTTGGAGGTTCATTTTATTTAAAATTTCCCTGTAAATGTCATATTGTTTATCAGGGGAAGGGGTTTTTGTTTTATGATCCTGTTCAGTTAGAGGAGTTCCTTCAAGGAAAAAATAATTTTCTTCTGTATTTCTGTCTTTTGATTTAGTTAAGGTTTTTTTTTATTGTACTTTGCAGAGATATTGCTTTTATTTTAGGAATCCTTGATGTGGACTTGATTGTATGTATGGATTGTTGTATACTATTCAGGTTTTCTTTTCTTGTTATGTATGTTCAAACTTATAAATAAAGTATTGAAAAATGTTATGTTCTGATTACTATAAAGAAGGAGTGAGAATTCATAAGCACACACAGGAAAGGAAGCAACAGAATTTGAAAAATGAGAAAAAACTCAGCAAATGAGGAAAAACAAGTGGCAACTGCACCAATAATACAAAGGGGCTTGTTTACAAAGCCGCGGTAGTGGCTTCTGCTCGATATCGGAGCCGTGGCCCCATTGAATTCAATGGGGCCGCGGCTCCGATATCGGGCGGAAGCCGCTACCGTGGCTTTGTAAATAAGCCCCAAAGTGTTACTCCAGGAACCCTTTGTTGAACAAGAACGGACACATGAATGGTTAAGAAGAGTTGAACTGAAACCAAAGGATGAGAGATTGATAATTGCAGCCCAGGACAGCAGATTACGGATGAGATGGTTTACAGTGAGCATTGAAAAAATTGGCAAAACAGACATATGTTGTTCGATTCTGTAAGAACAGTGACTCACCACATAGCTGGCTGTGAAGTTCTGATGGCAGAAAATTTCTATACAGTAAGGCACAACAAAGTAGCATGCCTCATACATTGGAAATTCTGTAAACACTACAACATCACTGTACCTGGAAAGCACTGGGATCATGACCCTAAAAGCATTATAGAGAATGAAGAAATTATAATCACCTGGGACATTCCCATTCCAATGGATAAGAAACTGGATGTGAGGAAACCTGACATAGTGGTAAAGGAGAAAAACACTATGGCATTGATAATAGAGGTCGGTTCCAAATGACTATTCTGTGAGTTGCAAGGAGAAGGAGAAGATCCTGATTTACCAAGAAATGCAGTCAGAGACCAAGAAAATATGGCAGAAAGATACAGAAATATTTCCCATGATATTAGGAGCCACAGGCTTGATAAAGAAGGATTTTCAGGGACATCTTGACAAAATACCCATACCTGTTACATCTTACGAACTCCAGAAAGATGCAAGTACTACACTAAGGAATAGCAGTAAATTTGAGAGACTGAGATCATATTCCACATACCCTGGCTTAGAAGTGAGGTTCATGACTTTTATGACTGTTATGATATGTGCAAAACTAACCCATTTGGAGAAACTGCCCCTAAGTTATTTGATCAGGTTAAAGATGCTCATATTTATACCAAGTTGGATATCATCTGATCCTTATTATGGAAGGAATGAATGAAAAACAGTCTTGAACGCTAGGGATGAGCATTATGAATACTTGGTATATCCTATGGACTAGGCAATGACCCCAATATCTTCCAGGATTTTGTTCATGATGTGTTACAAAATGTTTTGGGTCAGTATGTTGTCCTTGTATACAGTACCTGAATGATATCCTCATTTACTCCCCGTCCCTCCTCCTTCATAGGCAACGTGTTAAAAATGTTCTTCAAAGATTAAAAACAGCCATTTGAATGCCAGAATTTATAAGTGTTTGTCTGAGGTCACCAGAATACTCTTTTTGGGGTATACACTGTATTTTGTCTGAAAAAGAGTTAGAGAAGAATCAAAGTTTAAAGGTAACAGAATGTTTTATAGAGTTTTCTAATTATTACAGAAAATCCATTAAGGGGCTTCTTTACAAAGCCGCGGTAGCGGTTTCCGATCGTTATTAGAGCCGTGGCCCCATTGAAATCACGGCTCCTATAACGATCAGAAACTGCTACCTCGGCTTTGTAAACAAGCCCCTAAGGGACTTTTTAAATTGCTGCATCCCTTAAAGCTCTCATTAGAAAAAGAGCCAAACCCTAACACTGGTTGCCTAATTCAATTGAGATCTCATTACCTCAAAGCAGACCTCATCAGCTGCTTTCTTGCATCACCCTAACCCTCAGCGCAGGGCTTAGTATACATCTCCCATTCTGTCTGATAAGGGAAACCAGTTCAACTTTTTGAAGGCATTCTGTAAGCAATTGTGGGGTGAAATTGTCCTTTTCCTTGGCTTATATGCTTTAGTTAAATGGAAAAAGCAAGAGATCTAATCAGGTATTAGAACAATTTCTGCACTGTTATATTTTAGAGTATCAAGATACTGTAATTGGGCAACTTGCTTCCATGGGCATTATTTGCCCACAATAGTGCCACACACTTATCCACAGATACTACTCCTTTCTACTGTGTGTATGGTAGGCATCCTAAGGCCTTTTTTCTCATTTCCGTCCCTAGTGACTGCTCACCACATGGAGAATATTCAGACTTCCTTTACAAAGAGACAAAAGCGGGTGACTGAGATATACTGCCATGAATCTCTCAAATACAATATAAGAAAGAGTGGTTGTCCATAAAAAAATATATGGCTTAAGAAACCCTCTGCCAAGCTCAGCCCTAGGCAGTGCAAACAATTTTGAGGCCTGTTTTGACCTGCCTCTGAGAATCCCTTTCTGCCTTTGCTTGGTATAGGTATCTTGTGAGAATTCCTGGGTGTGCTACTACTTCAGTTTGCCTTCTGTTACTGACTTTCACTTAGCCTATGAGCATACCACCTTGGGTCTGCATGATGATGTCTGACCATGGAAGATAATCAGGGTCATATTGGTTTGTACTCGGATGAAAGACAATATTCTTAACCCTTGCTCCTGTACTTCTCCAGCCTCTAACTATTTGGTGATTGGTGACTGGTGACTAAAGCTAAGCTCTGTGTAGAACATCTTGGAGTTTGTGCTTCAAGTCCTAGCAACTTCTGAGTACCAGAGGGTTCAACCCAAAGGGAAAAGAGGTCAATAATGAAAACATGCAATCTAGGCCAAGGGCCCTCTGGAATTGCCATCCAGTTGTGCCACTGTCTTGCTCACCTTATCCTAGTTATGACATTGGGTGTTCCTTAAGGTTGCATTGCTCCTTTTAAATTCACAGCCTGAGCTCCCATATATACTTTTTTTAGATGTTTCCATTGATCTTTTGCAGATTTTCTTTCCTTTTCTCTGCTTTCTCTTTCTGCCTACCCATCTCTTTTTATCATTTGTTTGCATGTCTTCCTGGGTGCATTCTTGATTGCTAATGCTGAATTTTTCCAACTTTAAAGGTCTTTTCTTCCCTACTTCTGTCAATAATCCTGCTTAGTAAGTGAGTTTTTCAATTGATTTTATCCATTTTAGCTTTCACCAATTCAACTAGGAATCTAAAGCTTACTATAGACCCTGTGTTAGTATAGCATGCTGTGGGAAGGGTTTTTTTTTTTTTACAACATAGGCCATACAGCAGTTCAGGGAAAACTAAAGCACCTTTACTTCTGTTCCAGCTTGTTAAGCCTCCACAAGTTGGTTCTTCCAGCCTTTCCTCCAGCCCCAGTTAAAGTTCCAACCTCAGAACTCCTTTGCACGGCTTGCCTTCAAAGAATTTCTGGCTCTACGGGCCTCTCTCCTGCTTGCAGCCTGCTGGGTTCTTAACCTCTCCCTCTGAGCCACATCCTTCCAACCTTGGACTCTTGGCTGAAGACTCTCTTAAAAGGGACTGTTGATAATCCCTTTGGAGAGGGACAGGTAACATTCTATATATACCCCATTACAGACTCCTTTACTTTCTTTTCTTTACGTATTTCTGCTATATTGTTCTCTATAATACTGACAGTTGAACATCCATACAACCTTTTCTTCTGCCATCTGAGGCCTATCATGCCCTCTTTTAATTTTATTATTTTTCTCATGTCTGGATAATTGCAATAATATTTTCCTGGTATCCACAAGTTGTCTTTTTGCTCAATCCAACCTATCCAGAATTCTGCTTTCTGATTTTTCTCCCAAAGCTCAGTAGTATCATGCCCTTCCTAGCTTCATAGAAACATGACAACAGAAAAAGGTCACATGGCCAATCTAACCTGCCTTTCCATATCACCAACTACAAGAGTCCCTTTTTCCTTTAGAGAGCTTCTGTGTTTGTCCTATGCTTTTTTTAATTTAGATACTGTCCTCATCTCTACCACCTCCACTGGGAGACTATTCCACGCATCTACTACACTTTCCATAAATAAATATTTCTGCATATTACTCCTAAGTCTATCCCCTTTCACCCTCATCCTATGTCTCCTTGTAGCAAAGAGGCTCTCCTCCTATGCACTTATGCCACCGAGGTATTTACATGTCTCAATCATATCACCTCTGTGCCGCCTTTCCTCTAAAGTATACATATTAAGGTCCTTAAGTCTGTCCTCATATGCTTTAAAATGAAGATCATTAACCATTTTAGTATCCACCCTCTGCACCAACTCAAACCTGTTTATATCCTTTTGCACACAATACTCCAAATGAGATCACACCAAAAACAGAGGCACTATCACCTCCTTTCTTCTTCTGGCCATTCCTCTCTATATGCACACAAGCATCCTTCTAGCCTTTGCTGTCGCCTTTTCTACCTGTTTAGCTACTTTGAGATTGTCAGACACAATCATCCCTAGGTCCCGTTCTTCTTTTGTGGACAGAAGTATGTTACCCCCTATATTGTACCGCTCCCTTGGATTGTTGCAGCCCAAATGTATGACCCCACATTTTTTAGTACTAAATCTTAGCTTTCAAATTCTAGACCATTCTTCAAGCTTAGCTAGATTCCTCCTCATGTTATCTACACCTTCCTGGGTGTCTACTTTGTTGCAGATTTTGGTATCATCCGCAAAGAGGCAAACCTTCCCTTTCCACAAAGGTGTTAAAGATGTTAAAAAGAATCAGACCAAGGAGAGATCCCTGCAGCATTCCACAGGTAAACTCTTTCTCCTCAGAGTGAACTCCATTTACCTGTACACTTTGTCGCCTCCCATTCAACCAATTTCTAACCCAAGCAGTAACTTTAGGGTCCATTCCAAGGGTGCTCAGTTTGTTTATAAGTCGCCTGTGCGGAACAGTGTCAAATGCTTTATTGAAATCTAAATGCACTACATCTAAGACTCTCCCTCGGTCCAACTCCCTGGCTAACCAGTCAAAGAAATCAATCAGATTTGTCTGACAAGACTTGTCCTTGGTGAATCCATGCTGCTTCGGATCTGATAATCCTTTGGACTCCAGAAACCTCACTAATTTCTCTTTCAGCAGCATTTTGAATAATTTACTCACCACTGAGGTTAAACTAACCAGCCTGTAGTTTTCAACCACATCCTTACTTCCGTTTTTGTGTAAAGTGACCACATGTGCCTCTCTTCAGTCCTCTAGCACCACCCCCAACTCCAATGAGACATTGAAAAGGTCACTCAGTGAAGCTGCTAGAATGTCCCCATGTTCCTTCAGTATTCTCAGATATATCCCATCTGGTCCCATCGCTTTGTCCACTTTTAGTTTAGCTAGTTCCTCACGAACACAGTCCTCTAGTTTCCCTTCACTAACTCTGTTTTTGTGCATGATCTATACAGTACTTTGTTTTTATTTATAAACATGTTTATGGTCTGATCCTTCTTTTTGCCTTGCATTTTATGCAGTATTATATCCCATTTAATCTCAGGTTTCTACACTTGAAAGGTTTCTGCTCACTCCTGGGCCTTATAGGCCCAATTCTAAGAGGCAGATAGTGGGGCTAGCACGTCCCGCCAGGATGTGCAAGCCTGCTATCCACCTTGCTGGTATTCTGCCTCCATTCTCCACTGCGGGCGCAGAGCTACTCTGCATGCTGCAGTGGATGGAGGCATGATGGGGGCAGAGAGAGGGTGGACATGGATGGAGCCGATCCTCAGAAGTACAGGGACAATTCCAGGATGGCTCTGTATGCCCGAGGATCACTGGGGGGATGCCCTGCTCATACTGCCTTTGAGGTGGAATAAGAGCAGCCCCTCCCCACCCCCCCAGAGCGTAGGAGTCCCTCCACAGGAGCACCGAGACACAAAGGGTGAGTCCCCGCTGTCCGATCCGGGCCCCAGCAGCTCCCATCAGGGTTGTGCAGTGGGGAGCCAGGGTCCGGGGCTGTGGGCAGATGAAGCCAAGGAGAGGATATCCCCCTGCCTGCAGGAGGGTCAAACTGGGCATCCTCGGCCCCGATTCTGACAGCCATAGGAACGTTTTGCTCCCACATTTCAGAATCGGGTCCAAATAGGGCCATTCTGCACAGGGCCATCCAGAAGGTCTGGATGTGCCCCTTCCAGAATCTTTATCTTTATCTTTATTTGTAACATTTGATATACCGCCCGTTTCCGGAGCGCCAGAGCGGTGTACAATACTAACAGGGTCCAGCTGGTGAAAATAAAGGAGGAAAAAGAACGCCATCAATATGATAGGAGAGCAATAGAAAAGGAAGAGAGAAGGATAATAAGGACAGCAATAGACACAGGAGGGATGCTACATATAAAAGACAAAGGGGATGGGTAAGACTTGGGGGGGGGGGGGGCTGTATCCAGAATACCAGTCAGAACAAGAGTATATTGCAGAGGAAGATAGTTTAGTGACATCTTGATGGAAGGAGGTCGGAAGGAATGGGAAGATCATAGGCCTGACAGTAGAGGTGGGTCTTGAGAAGGGCCTTGAACCGGGGAAAGGATAGTTCGGTGCGGAGGGAATGGGGAAGGGAATTCCAGAGGGCAGGACTCACAAAGAAGAAAGCAGCATGACGGGTTGATTCGAGGTGAGCTTGGGCAGGGGATAGAAGAAAAAGACAGCTACCATGAACAGAACGTAGTAGATGAGGAGTAGGCAGGAGGTAGATGATGTCGGTGAGGTACTGAGGTGTATTGGTGTGAAGAACCTTATGAGTATTATTATTATTATTTATTATTTAACATCTTTTATATACCGCA
Organism: Ichthyophis bannanicus; assembly: GCA_033557465.1. Lineage (NCBI taxonomy): Eukaryota > Metazoa > Chordata > Amphibia > Gymnophiona > Ichthyophiidae > Ichthyophis > Ichthyophis bannanicus. Next base: position 388,077,503 of record CM066038.1, on the reverse strand, counting down.
CTATTTATAATCAGCGCGGTTTACATAGAACAATAAAACATCAGATAAGATACATATTATCTGTTTTTTTACATGGAACAGGGACAAAAACTTGGGTAACCGGGGTCATTATTTACAATGAATAATAGTAATTGAACTATTTACATATGGACGGCTTATTGTATGAAGAGAACTTTGTTAGGATGAGAGAGAGGTGAGAGGTGTTACTGGGTTGGCAGAGGTTACGTGTTAAGAACGGGATTGTTGCTATTTGAGTGAGCTTGTGTTTCGGTATTCTCTGGGAAATATTTGATGAAAAGGTGATGCTTCAAGGCCTTTTTAAACTGGGAGAGATCAGCGATGGCCCTAATGTGTGGTGGGAGGGTGTTCCAAAGTTTTGGAGCGCATAAACTGAAGGATCGGTTTACAGTTGCGGAGCTGTATTTTAAGGACTCATATGGAACCTTTAGCATGTTTAATTCCGTGGTTCTTCTAAGCCTGTTGGAAGGGATTGGTTGGATCAACTCTGATAGTGATGAGGGAGCAAGTCCTTTGTGAGCTTTAAAGGCTAGTAGCAGGGTCTTGACGGTGATTCTCGCTTGGATGGGGAGCCAGTGTAATTGTTTGAGGAGAGGTGTTACATGTTCTCTTTTAGGTACACTGAAAAGCACTCTTGCTGTGCTGTTTAATGCTAGTTGAAGCGGGTTAAGGGTAGATTTGGGGAGCCCTGTAATATACAGTTTGCGAAGTCAAAGTGCGGGATAATTAGAGCCTGGTAGACCGTACGGAAATCATCTGGATCAATCAGTTGGCGGAGGTGTCTGAGGGAGCGAATCTTGAAATAAACTGCTCTAACAGTGTTGGCTATGTGGGTCTTCATATTTAGATTCTGATCCAGCGTCACTCCAAGGTATCGGATGTGGGATTTTACTTGCAGCTTGGCATCTTGAACCTCTAGAAAAGTGGGTGGTGTGAACTTAGAGTTCCTTGAGATAAAAAGAACCTCAGTTTTTTTGTTCTGGATTCTGAGATTTTGAGTCAGTAGCCAATTTGAGATGGTGTTAAAACAGTTGGTTATGGGGGTGAGGTTCATCTTCTCTATGCAGAACGGCATATATAGTAACACGTCATCAGCATAGATCATATAGTTGACGTTGAAGGACCTGATAATGTTGCATATAGGTTGCATGTAGATGTTGAATAATAGTGATGACAAAGAGGAACCTTGTGGGACTCCTTGTCCTTGGTGAAACGGATCTGATGTTTCACCATTTGATCGAACCTGTTGCCATCTCTCTGAGAGGTATGAGTTGCACCATTCGAGAGTAATGGTGAGAAGTTTATATAAGAACCGGGCTTTAATGGGGAGCCAGTGAAGGGAGAGAAGACAAGGAGTCACGTGATCCAAGGGGGGAGGAGTGAGTGAGAAGACATGCAGCCGCGTTCTGAACTAGTTGGAACCAAAGAAGTTGATATTGAGGAAGACCAGTGAAGAGTGAATTGCAATAATCAAGTCGGGTAATCCCCAGAGAAAGAACAAGAGTAGTAAGGGAGGAGAGTGGGAGAAATGGGCGAACAGACCGGATTCTACGAAGGTGAAAGAAGGAGCTACGCACAAGTGTGGAGATATGTTGATGAAAGGAAAGAGAGGGATCAAGGGTAACACCAAGGTAGGGAAGAACAGGAACCAGAGGAATCAAAGAAGTGGACAAAAGGGGCGCCAAGGTGGGGGAGGGGCACCGAAGGTGAACCAAATGTCAGCCGACTTAGAGGGATTAACATGTAGGTAATCGGGCTCCACATCTTTCAGACCTCTGTTACTAGACTATACCACTGTCTAGGGTTATCACTACCACATCCCAGAATATGAGGCATCCCTTTGGTAAAACCTTTTATAAATATGACCTTGGGTAAAAGGTCAACCATCTTCTTTTTTATTACATTGCTAGCTCTCTGACTGGGAGCTCTTAAAAGGGTTTTGTGTGTACTTTTTAAAAGCAAGGTTACTTACATTTTTGCTGTTTTAGGGGAACTTTACTGGAGCACAGTAGGTTGCTGAACTCTGTAACCTCCTCAGATTCAGAAACTGCTAACACCTAATCAGGTGTTAGTGGGCCTGTTTCCTGAGTGCAGTTGAAGCCTGCATAAAAGGCTCCTGTGCCCTCCCCTTTTGAGGCTTTCTTAACCAGGGCTCCACACATCAAACAGTAAGGATTTGAGGGTTTCTTTGTTTGGTTTTTTTATTACATTGCTAGCTCTCTGACTGGGAGCTCTTAAAAGGGTTTTGTGTGTACTTTTTAAAAGCAAGGTTACTTACATTTTTGCTGTTTTAGGGGAACTTTACTGGAGCACAGTAGGTTGCTGAACTCTGTAACCTCCTCAGATTCAGAAACTGCTAACACCTAATCAGGTGTTAGTGGGCCTGTTTCCTGAGTGCAGTTGAAGCCTGCATACAAGGCTCCTCTGCCCTGCCCTTTTGAGGCTTTCTTAACCAGGGCTCCACACATCAAACAGTAAGGATTTGAGGGTTTCTTTGTTTGGTTTTTTTATTACATTGCTAGCTCTCTGACTGGGAGCTCTTAAAAGGGTTTTGTGTGTAGTTTTTAAAAGCAAGGTTACTTACATTTTTGCTGTTTTAGGGGAACTTTACTGGAGCACAGTAGGTTGCTGAACTCTGTAACCTCCTCAGATTCAGAAACTGCTAACACCTAATCAGGTGTTAGTGGGCCTGTTTCCTGAGTGCAGTTGAAGCCTGCATAAAAGGCTCCTGTGCCCTGCCCTTTTGAGGCTTTCTTAACCAGGGCTCCACACATCAAACAGTAAGGATTTGAGGGTTTCTTTGTTTGGTTTTTTTATTACATTGCTAGCTCTCTGACTGGGAGCTCTTAAAAGGGTTTTGTGTGTACTTTTTAAAAGCAAGGTTACTTACATTTTTGCTGTTTTAGGGGAACTTTACTGGAGCACAGTAGGTTGCTGAACTCTGTAACCTCCTCAGATTCAGAAACTGCTAACACCTAATCAGGTGTTAGTGGGCCTGTTTCCTGAGTGCAGTTGAAGCCTGCATAAAAGGCTCCTGTGCCCTGCCCTTTTGAGGCTTTCTTAACCAGGGCTCCACACATCAAACAGTAAGGATTTGAGGGTTTCTTTGTTTGGTTTTTTTATTACATTGCTAGCTCTCTGACTGGGAGCTCTTAAAAGGGTTTTGTGTGTACTTTTTAAAAGCAAGGTTACTTACATTTTTGCTGTTTTAGGGGAACTTTACTGGAGCACAGTAGGTTGCTGAACTCTGTAACCTCCTCAGATTCAGAAACTGCTAACACCTAATCAGGTGTTAGTTCCCTCCCTACCCACCCCAGCTCCCACCCACCCCTAGTGAGCAGTCTTGCTTTATAGGGCACCTCCCCCCTTAGCAAATCACAGTGAATTGGACCAGCACATATTGAATATAATTAAAGAGATTTAACTGCTTTTTCTCTGAAAGGACAGCTGCGAAACCAGCTGGTACTTGGTAGATCTCTCTCTTTTGCTTTAACAGATACCTAAGCTCCACAAACAGAACAATGGCTGGGAAAAATCATATTGCTAAAGCTGTTGCCCCCGTTACAGCTTCTGCCTCGGTCCAGACAGAGGTCCTAATGCCAGTTGAAGAACCGGTTCCATGTGCAGGGTGCCTGCATGCTGAAGCTCTGAGGAAACAAGTGGAGGAACTCAGAGAGGAGGTGGCGAGGCTGAGGAGCATTCAAGACAGTGAGAAGTACATTGATGAGATGCTTCTTGCAGCAACCAGGCTTTCCAGCACAGGAGAAGATGGGTGCCAACAGAATGTCGATGGTTGGACAACAGTCACCAGAGCCTGCAAAATCACCAATCCAACTTCTCCAGCCCTTGAATTGAAGAACCATTATGCAGCCCTGGAAGTGGAGGAGGTGAAAGCATCCCTGGAAAGGGAAGAACCAGAGTTCAAGTACCCCATAGTTGCGGAATCAGTGACCAGAAGGAAACGAAGGGTAGTGGTTGTTGGAGACTCTCTTCTGAGGGGTACTGAGGCGTCCATCTGCCGACCAGACTTGATGTCCAGAGAGGTGTGCTGTCTGCCTGGTGCCAAGATCCAAGATGTTACGGAGAGTTTGCCGAGACTCATCAAGCCCACTGACTATTACCCAATGTTGCTAATCCATGTTGGAACAAATGATACTGCCAGGTATACCTCGGAACGTATCAAAAGTGACTTCATGGCTCTGGGACAGAGGGTGAAGCAGGTAGGTGCACAGGTGGTGTTCTCTTCAATCCTCCCTGTTGAGGGTAAAGGCCAAGGCAGAGAGGCTCGCATCCTGGAGATGAATGCATGGCTGCGTGGATGGTGTCTTCAAGAGCGTTTTGGTTTCCTAGACCATGGGATGCTGTTCCAAGGGATGCAGAGCAGAGATGGCATCCATCTGTCCAAGAAAGGTCAACACATCTTTGGTAGTAGACTTGCTAATCTACTGAAGAGGGCTTTAAACTAGATTCGTTGGGGATGGGTGAAGAAAGCCCCCAGGTAAGTGAAAGCCCCCAGGTAGGTGATACATTAAATACCTTTATGGAAATGGGTAACAGGGGTAACACATGGAAAGCAGTGTGTATTAATGCCCGTAGCATGGGAAATAAGATCCCTGAAGTTGAAGCTTTGGTGGGAGTGGCTGACTTGGATTTAGTGGCAGTTACAGAAACATGGTTCACAGAAAACCATGACTGGGATGTAACTATACCTGGCTATACTTTATTCAGAAAGGACAGGGTAGGAAGAAGGGGAGGAGGAGTGGCACTATATGTAAAAAGTACTATTAAAGCTTTGGAATTACAGAGCTTAAAAGGGAGAGAGGAGGCATTGTGGGTTAAACTAGAAAGAGGGAAAGAGAAATCTATTTGCATTGGTGTGATATACAGACCTCCCTCACAAGAGGAAGAGGTGGACAGAGAGTTAATTGAAGACATACGCAGCATTGCTAGGAAAGGGGAAGTGCTACTGCTAGGAGATTTCAATATGCCAGATGTTGATTGGCACGTTCCTGCTGCAGTATCATCTAGAAGTAAGGAGATCCTGGATTCTCTACAGGGAGAACTATTCAGGCAATTGGTAACAGACCCCACACGTGAAGGGGCCATACTGGACTTGGTGCTTACCAATGGTGAGAGTGTTTCTGATGTTGTAGTGGGAGATCATTTTGCATCCAGTGACCACCAGATGGTGTGGTTCAGTATTAGGACTAGGGCTGTTAGAATCCATTCCAAGGTGAAGATCTTAGACTTTAGGAAGACTAACTTTGCGAAGATGGGCCAATACCTCAGGGAGTCGTTAGTGGGATGGGAACAGCTGGGAGATGTAGAAAAACAGTGGGCAAAACTGAAAGGGGGTATTTTAAAGGCAACCAACCTTTTTGTTAAAATGGTAAATAAAGGCAAAAGGAAAAGGAGACCGCTATGGTTTTCGAAGGAAGTAGCTGAAAAAGTGAAGAAAAAGAGGGAGGCCTTCATGAAAAACAAGAGATCACAGAGAGAGGAAGACAGGCATCTGTATTTGGAAAAACTTAGAGAAGCTAGCAAAGTAGTCAAGAAGGCAAAGATTCAAAAGGAGGAGGAAATAGCCAATGCAATAAAATGGGGGGATAAGACATTTTTCAGATATATTAGTGAGAAGAGGAAGGGCAAAAGTGGTATTGTCAGACTCAAGGGTGCAGGGGGGGAATATGTAGAAGCTGATAAGGATAAAGCGGAATTGCTTAACAAATATTTTTGTTCTGTGTTCATAGATGAAGAACCAGGAGCAGGACCTCAGAAAACACCCACAAATAAGAACAGAAGCGAGGGACATCTTGAACAATTTTCAGAAGACTGTGTTCGTGAGAAACTAGCTCAACTTAAAGTAGACAAAGCGATGGGACCGGATGGGATACACCCTAGAATACTGAGGGAACTTGGGGACGTTCTAGCAACTCCACTGACTGACCTTTTCAATGCCTCGTTGGAGTCGGGAGTGGTGCCAAAGGACTGGAGAGAGGCTCATGTGGTGCCTTTACACAAAAGCGGAAGTAAGGATGTGGTTGAAAACTACAGGCCGGTTAGTTTAACTTCAGTGGTGAGTAAATTATTGGAAACGCTGCTGAAAGAGAAAATAGTGAGGTTTCTGGAGTCCGGCGGATTACAGGATCCGAGGCAGCATGGATTCACCAGAGGCAGGTCTTGTCAGACAAATCTGATCGATTTCTTTGACTGGGTGACCAGGGAGTTGGACCGAGGGAGAGCTCTAGATGTGGTGTATTTAGATTTCAGTAAAGCCTTTGACACTGTTCCTCACAGGCGACTTATAAACAAACTGAGCACCCTAGGGATGGACCCTAAAGTTACTGCTTGGGTTAGAAATTGGTTGGGTGGGAGGCGACAAAGAGTACAAGTAAATGGAGCTCACTCTGAGGAGAAGGATGTTACCAGTGGTGTGCCCCAGGGATCTGTCCTTGGTCCGATTCTTTTTAACATCTTTGTTAGTGATATAGCGGAAGGGCTGTCGGGTAAGGTTTGCCTCTTTGCGGATGATACCAAAATCTGTAATAGAGTAGACACCCAGGAAGGTGTAGATAACATGAGGAGGGATCTAGCTAAGCTTGAAGAATGGTCTAGAATTTGGCAGCTGGGATTTAATGTTAAAAAATGTAAGGTCATGCATTTGGGCTGCAGCAATCCAAGGGAGCAATACAGTATAGGAGGTGTAATACTTTTGTCCACTAAAGAAGAGCGGGACCTAGGCATGGTTGTGTCTGATGATCTTAAAGTAGCTAAACAGGTAGAAAAGGCGACGGCAAAAGCTAGAAGGATGCTTGGGTGCATACGGAGAGGAATGGCTAGCAGAAAAAAGGAGGTGATAATGCCTCTGTATAAGTCTTTGGTGCGACCTCATTTGGAGTATGGTGTGCAATTCTGGAGACCGCACCTTCAAAAGGATGTGAACAGGATGGAGTTGGTGCAGAGGGTTGCTACTAAAATGATTAATGGGCTTCATTATAAAGCATATGAGGACAGACTTAAGGATCTTAATATGTACACCTTAGAGGAAAGGCGGGATAGAGTTGATATGATTGAGATGTTTAAATACCTCCGTGGCATAAATGTTCAGGGAGAGAGCCTCTTTCAATTGAAAGCAAGTTCTGCGACGAGGGGACATGGGATGAGGGTGAAGGGAGATAGATTCAGGAGTGATATGCGGAAATATTTCTTTACAGAAAGAGTAGTGGATCCGTGGAATAGTCTCCCAGTGGAGGTGGTAGAGATGAGGACAGTAACTGAATTCAAAAAAGCATGGGACCAACACAGAGGATCTCTAAGGGTAGAAGGTGGACTGTTGTAGTTGTTGTTGTGGAAGGACAGACTGGATGGGCCTTGTGGTCTTTTTCTGTCATCATGTTTCTATGTTTCTATGTTTCTACCACTCTTTCAGATCAATAGCTGTGACAGCAAGCCAGCACTTTGAGGACACAACTGTTAGATGATCAAATCAAGTTTACTGTGGATCCCAAAGGCACTAGAATCAATGTCTCTTTCAGATAGTGGGTTATGGTATGGCACTCAATCTCTTATTTCAGAGCCATTCACACAGTGATTGCATTGGGGGAATGATCAGATAAAGTTGTCTTTCTGAGTCAGGATAACCAGAAAACTTCCTGGGTTTCTCCCTTGCATGTTCTCCTCGACTCCCAATCATGTCCTCTTCTACCATCTTTGAAGATCCTTACCGACACATAAAACAGAGTGTTGAACATGTGGTCATGCTAGTTTTCTAATATCCTTTGATCTAAGCATCTAGAGTGTGCTAGCTTTCCCACTTCTTATTTCTGCACTGACAGGCAAGCCCACTAGGCTTAGTTGTACAGACTACCACATATGTTATCCATTGACTGTTCCAGTTAATCAAATGAAGCATGAATAATGGCTGTAACTACAATGTTCCACTGCAGGAAAGAAAAGCTCTTTAGATGGCAATACTTAGTAGTAAAATGAACAATAAAATTAATCAGGCATCTTTATTCATATATTCAGCAATACTTATCGAAATCAAAGTTCCTGCGAAGATATCTGGTTAAAGTAGCCAGCAAATAAATCTGGTTACCTAAGACAGCCTTCAAGTGAGATAAGAGTTATTTGGCTAAGTTTAGTCTGATGGTGTTCATATTCAGTGTTGTTTGGCTAAAGTATATCCATGCCCCAGAATGCACTCAGAGCTGCTTCCACTTAACTGAATAAATGTCAAAAAAAGCAAAGATTTGTTCAGGTAATTCCCAAAGTTACCAGGACAGATCTTTTGAATATTGACCTCATAAAATTATTGTCTAAAAGGAAAGAATAAACCTCACAGATATATACGATCTATGAAACAGATACAGTTAAATTCTCTGAAAAGATTGAGATTCAAGTGATGGCAGAAAACTCTATTTCTCATTATGGATTTCCAAATTCCAGAGAAGTCTGTGTCATTGAATCATTTTGAACTGAGTATGTATCTCCAAAAACAAAGGGAATCCATTAAAAAAACCTCATAGACAAAAGCAATGCTAAGGGAAAGGGCACATCAAAGAAATTTTATATCATACAGGAAATTCCACAGAAAGCATAAATCTTACTGTGGGCCTGAACAGCGAAAAAAGCTTTTGTAATGCCAAAGCCACTGAAGGAAAATAAGAAATGGATAGGGAAGGAACTGAGTAAAGAACCATTTTAGGATCCATTGCTAGCATAAAAATGCATCCAAAATGGGTTGAGGGAGATGTTAACATCAAAAGGTCAAAGCCAACTATGAAAAAAATCTTACTATGGGGCTTATTTACTAAGCTCCATTAGTTGTTTATTGTGGGAATTGCCACAAGTTAATTATGCAGGCCAACGCTAATATTAAACATTGTGCCTTAGCAGTTAATGTGCAGTAGTTGCCACATTAACAGCTAATGCGGAAAGGAATGGTGAATGGGTGGGGACTGCGCATTGCAGTTAACACATGGTACAGTATTGCATATTAATGGCAAACATAGCAGATAATGTGCACAGTTAGCTATTTCTCCAGAAGTATTCAATGGGGCTGTAGCTCCGATATCGCACGGAGTGTGCTATCACTGTTTAGTAAACATATACCTTAGTTGTGATTTGGACATCCGGAGACGTGCGTATGGATGTCAAAATCACAGAAACGCTTCCAGAGCCATTTTACAAATGATGTTTAGAGACATCTCGGCTGCGGGGATGTCCAAGTAGGAAAGGGCATGGTAGAGGCATGTCTGGGGCAGTTCAATGAACTTAGACGTCACCGTTTGATTTTAGAAATGTCTACATTAAGATCTGCTCCAGGCACAAACAAGCATCAGGAAAGTGCTTGTTGTGGTCTTAATCCAAAGGGTGTAGAGAAGATGGAGAATTAAGTGACTACCCTAAGATCACAGTTGCCCACACTGGGATTTAAACCCTGCTCCTAACCCACTACTATAAGCGTTAGACTATCAGACATTGCTGTTCTGAAACACTGTTCTGAGGATGTCTATGTAGATGTCTCTATAGATGTCCATATCGGGCACTTCCACATTTCTGAAATTGTGCCTGAACTTGCACGTGCCTGCTTTTTTTTTCAGAAGCTCTGGCTTTGACATCTCAGATTAAACTTGCACATGCGATTGTAAAATGTGCCTTATATCTAGCTGCATCTGGGTTATCTGCAGCCATATTAATCTGCATTAGAGACCCAGAGTAAATCAGACATCGTCAGCCAGGGAGCACTAACACAGATGGCAAACAGGAAAAGAACAGCAGGACTTCTCTCTGGGGATTTCTCCATCATGGCTTCTTTCATGCTGTGCCTGGATTGTAGTAACAGGAGCAGCAGTGGCAGCCACACATACAGGCTGTGCAGTATCAGCCACCACAGCAGCAGCCGGAGCAGCAGGAAGGAAGTACAGTACAACCTGGCAGACACATATTTTGTTCATGTGCCAGTACCCTCCCTGGCCTGCCTGTGTATAATATTGTCTATATTTAAAGGCTAAGCTCAGTGGTCATAATGACCTTAGATGAGAATTTGAGGGTTGGTGTTAATCCTCTGACAGATGGGTAAAGCTACTGAGTGTGTTACAATCGATTGCTGCCACAATGTTGAGTAGCTCAGTGATATTCTGAAAGTTCTCTTTGAGGGCCTCTTATTGCTGGCTCTGATTTGGGGAAAGATGCACTTCCTAATTTGACTTCTCATAGAAACATAAACAGAATAAAGGTGGAAGGAAAAGACCATATGCCCTATCAAGTCTGCCCATCCTTACCAACACCTAAACTCTACAGTTACTTCTTGTCTTTTTTGTGATTATCCAATGATTTCTTGAATTCAGATACAGTCCTCGTCTCTACCACCTCCACTAGGATGCTATTCCATGCAACCACTACTCCTTTTGTAAATATTTCCTCATATTACTTTTGAGCCTATCCTCTTTCACATTTATCCTATGCCCCCTCATTCCAGAGCTTTCTTCCAATTGAAAGAGGCTCCCTTCCTATGCATTTATGCCATAGACAGGGCTGGTCTGTCCACTAGGCAGAGTAGGTGTCCGCCTAAGGTGGAAGACTTCCGTGGGTGGCATAGCACACATGGCCTGCTTCCCCCCCATCCCCGTGCTGAGCTGCACCACTCCGCCACCCCCTACTGCCGCTGACTTTGGTGGTGGCGTCGGCTGGGCTCAGCAACAATGGCCCATGGCAGGCAGTGTGTTTTGTCACACATGGTCTGCCACTTTGAACCCCTCTGGCACAACTTTGGGGGGGCAGAAATGGTAGGCCATGTATGCTGAAGCACATAGCCTGCTACTCCTGCCAACTGCTGCTAGACTCAGAGGCAGTAGGGGGTGGCAGTGGCACGATATGACTGAGTACGGGGGGAGGGTGGCATAGCTCGGCGCACGGGGGAGGGGGGGGCGGCAGAAACCCTTTGATCAACCATGTTCATGGAGGTATTAAAATGTCTGTATCATATCTCCCCTTTCTCACTTTCTTCCAAAATTTATATACTGAGAACCTTAAAACTATCCCCATATGCTTCAGCCCATAGCATCAAGTAGTAACTGCTAAACTTCACTGCACTTTAGTAAATGGACCCCTTAAAGTGCCCTAAAAACTGATCTTATACTATTCCTTCTATTAAAAGTTTTGCTTCATTTTATAAAATGACTATACATCAACTTCACAGTATCAAAGAAACACAAAATGTGCTTTCAGTTCAGCATAACTAATGCAAATATGCTGACCTATTTATTATAGTAACTTACTTCACCAAATGTGCATTTTAAAACAATGACCTCAATGGTGCTCTTGGCCAGTATATCTGCGTGTCTGTGTATGTGTATGTGTGTGTGTATATATATATATATATATATATACATATATATATATATATATATATATATATACATATTTAGTTTAGAAATAAAGAAAAGGAAAATTTAACATAAATGCATACAAATTAATGACAGTATGTTTTTGCATTTTCTGCTTGATTTTTCTTTTACCTTTTAATCATTTCTTTCATCATTGTTTCCAAAAGAAAATAACTTATAAAGTGTGTATATGGGATAATTGGAGCTTTGGAGCTGAATAGATGTTGCTTTGTACTTAGGATTTCAAATTCTTCTAAATAGAATAGGTGTATGCAGGGGAACTTTTCTTTTTTCATTTTATTCTTTTCTTTTGTTTTGTTTTTTTAATTTTAGCTAATTTGCTTTCATTTTAGAAGGTGCTCATTTATCAAAAGAACTAATGTTCAGTTATGAGGAAACACAATGTTCAGTACCACATCTACGTTGATGATGTTATGCTGTACTCTCCCATCGATACAACAAAACCCCTAATTACAGACATTCAGAACTGCTTTATACTGTTACTAACTGTTATCTAACCATAACCTCACTATAAATCATAGTAAGATGGATGTGCTATACGTCACTAGGAATCCTAATTTTGTATCACCTGAGTCCATAACCATTGGTAGATTTAAATTACAGGTTAAACCTCAAGTTCAATATCTGTGAGTTACCATTGATCAGCACCTTATGCGTTCTGTCCACGTCAACAATGTTGCAAAAACATATACCATAAACTCAGAACCATTTTGCGCATCAAAAGTCTCCTGGATTTTGATGATTTCCGCAATGCTCTACAAGCACTTACTCTTCCATACCTTGATTTCTGCAGCATCATTCTTCAAGACCTCCCAAAATCCACAACTCACCCATTACAGTTGGCTTTAAACAGAGCAGCATGCATCCTCTGCAGTAAGTCGAAATCTGAATATATAACCCCCATTTTAAAGCAACTACATTGGCTTCCTGTCTCTGAGAGGATCAAATTCAAATCCCTATTAACAATCTTTAAAGTGATTCACCACCTCTCTGCTGTTCACTTCGAAACTCTTACACAACAAAACATTTAACAACAGAACTAGAAGATCAAGCTCCACCAACATGTTATGCATACCTATAATTAACATTAAGATCACTATTTCAACTTCAAGAAGGGCATTTTCCATCTATGCTCCAACTTTATGGAATTCTATCCCAAATGTACTTCATGGCACTACTGACTTGCTGACATTCAGAAAGAAACCAAAGACTTTCCTCTTCATCAACCACCTTGTTGTTGTTAAGTGCCGTCGAGTCGTGGTCGACTCATAGCGACCCTCTGGATAGTTGTCTGAAACTGTGGTTGATCTTCAGTCAGGCAGCTCATTGTTGACAAAGTGTCACCCATAGCTGCTGTTATTGTATCAATCCATCTTATTGCTGTCCTTCCTCTTTTGTGTTGACCTTCTACCTTGCCAAACATGATGCCATTCTCTAATTATCTCTCTCTTTGCATGATGTGTCCAAATTATGAAAGTCAAAGTCTTGTCATATGAGCTTCTAAAGAAAGTTTAGGTTTGATCTTCTCTAGTACTGACTGGTTTGTTCTTTGGGCAGTCCATGGTATACACAGTATTCATCGCCAGCACCATAATTCAAAGGCATCAATTTTCTTCCTTTTTATCCTTTTCACTGTCCAACTTTCGCATCCATATGATGATATTGAAATACAGTACCATGGCATGAATTAGTTGAATCTTTGTATGGAGAGAGACATCTCTGCTCTTGAGAATCTTGTCTAGGTTCTTTATAGCCATCCTGTCAAGAACAATGCATTGTCAGATTTCTTGACTGCTTGTTGTTGCTTTATTGAAAGTTGATCCAAGTAAGTTGAAGTTGTCCACTAATTTGATTTCTTCTCCATCAATGATGAACTTATTGATTTTTCCAGTTATCAGGATTTTTGTCTTCTTTACATTAAGGTGCAAATCCATTTTAAGACTATATTCCTTGATCTTGAGAAACAAATGTTTCAGCTTGTCTTCACTTTCAGCCAGTAAAGTGGTATCATCAGCATAGCGAAGGTTGTTTGATGAGTCTTCCACCAATCTTCACACCTCGGTTGCATTCAAACAGTCCTGCTTCTCTGATGATTTGTTCTGTAAATAAATTAAACAGGTAGGAGGAAAGTATGCAGCCTTGCCATACACTTTTTTTTCTGATTTTAAACCATTCTTTTTCTCCTTGTTCCATTTGAACTGTTGCTTCTTGAGTGATGTAAAGGTTGTGCAAGAGAACAATCAGGTGTTCTGGTATACCCATGCTTCTTAATGTGGCCCAGAGTTTCTCATGGCTTACACAGTCAAAAGCCTTGCTGTAATCAATAAATCACATAGATATCCTTTTGGAATTCTTTAATCTTTTCAAGGATCCATCTCACATCCGTGATGATATCTCTCATTCTTCACCCTTTCTTGAACCCACCTTGCATTTCAGGCAATTCTCATTTCAGGTATGGTTGTAGTCTCTGCTGAGTAATCTTGAGTAGAATCTTGCTGGCATGTGGGATCAGAGCAATTGTGTGATAATTTCCACAGTCAGATCACTTTTATTTAGCATTGGTATAAACACAGATCTTTTCCAGTAAGTTGACCATGATTTCCTGGCAGAACCTTGTAACTACGTTAACAGCTGCATAAGATTGCTGTAATACTTCAATTTGAATGCCATTAATGCCAGGTGCTTTGTTCTTTGAGAAGGCTTTCAACGCTGCTTCGACTTCTTCTTTCATCACCAGTGGTTCCTGATCATAAGGTACAGGTTGAAACGGCTGTTAGTCCACTTTATCTTTATCGTATAATGTCTCTGTATATTCTTTCCAGTTGTCTTGATCTTCTCAAGATCATTCAACATGGATCCTTGAGCAGACTTCTCACTTTCCTCCAATTCAACCTTATTGATGTCATCCCATAACTGTTCTGGAGCTCTGTCATTTGTATCTAAAGTAGCAAATCAATTTTGCAGGCTGCCTTTAAATTCTGGTGGCATATTCTCAAGGTCATATTTTGCAAAATTCATGAGTAGCATGCTCTTTTTCAACTTTAGCTTGAGTTTACATACTAGTAGTTGGTGATCTGTACCAGAGTGAGCTACAGGTTTTGTCTTTGTTGATGTTATAGAGCTTTTGCATCATTGACTTCCACAGATGTAGTCAATTTGATTTTTGTACAATCCATTGGGTGAAGTTCATGTGCACAATCACTGTTTGTGTTGCTGGAAGAGATGAATAGATCGTTGGTCTTGCAGAATTCTATCATTCTTTCTCCAGCTTTCATTTCTGTTGCCAAGTACATATTTTACAACCATTTTGCCTTCTTCTTTGTTGCCAACGTTTGCGTTCCAGTCACCCATGACTATCATGATATCCTGTTTGCATGTTCTGTCAATTTCAGCTTGTTCATAGAACTCATCAACTTTGTTCTCTTCTGCAGCTGTTGTTGGGGAATGTACTTTCATTATAGTTTTGTTGATGGGCATTCCTCATGGACAAATAGAAATTAAGCATTCACTGATTGCATTGTATTTCATTGCAGTTCTTGCAAGTTTCTTCTTTATTATAAACACAACACCATTTCTTCTTAGTCTTTCATTTCCAGCATAGTAGACCATGTACTACTACTACTATCCAGCATTTATAAAGTGCCGTGCACGCAGCGCTGTGTGGGGGCATGTGATCATCAGATGTAAAGTGCCCGATGCCAGGCCATTTCAGTTCGCTGAAACCCAACAGATCGAGTTGTACAAGTTCTATTTCATTCTCGACCACCTCCAACTTCCCTTGTTTCATGCTTCATATGTTCCTTGTCCCAATATGTAAGACATCTTTGCAGCTTCTGACTCTCATTTCATGCACAGCTACATCAGCAGTCGGACGTCCCGAGGGCTTTGATCCAACCACATCATAAATACTGACTTTACTCTGAAAGTCTTCAACTTCTCCCCAGTAGCCAGTTGAGTGCTTTCTGACCTGGGGGTCTCATCTTCCAGCACTATAGTGCAATTTGTTCTGTTATGACTATCCTTTGGGTTTTCGTGGCAAGATAGAGAAGCAGATTGCCAGGCCTTTCATTCATGCAGTTTAATTCTGATGTTGTTGCCATTGTCACAGAAATGTGATCCTCTGCCGCCAACACCATACCATTCTGCTGCTGCCCAGATGGGTACTTTGTCTTGGTCTGGCAGTTCAGCTGAGACCTGTCCATCTTGGGAGACCCTGCCAGTAGTTAAGCTACCGATAGCTTAGCCTTCAGCATCACTGATGTGCACAAGCTCTCACAGCACGACAAGCTGCAAACCAAATGAGAGATCAACCATCTATTGACTGATAAGACTACCCAGACATGGTGTTATTTTGCAGTACATGTAAATTAGGCAAACCTTCAATGTCCTCTCCTTTATTTTCCCTTAATTTAAGTTATTGTTCTGTGGAAGCTTCTTTTCAATTTTTGTTTTTTGCAAACCGCTTTGACTTTTAGACTAAGTGGTATATAAGCTTAGCTAAACAAATGCATAAATACTGCACTGTAGCACATTCTAAAATGAAATGATACTGATAATTTGAAACCTACTCTAGTTAGTATTCTCATGCACTAAATGAGCATGCATTAAAAGGACTATAATGAAAATGCACATCCCTAGAACAGTGTAGATACTGTACATTATGGGGCATGTTTACTGAAGTGCACATGGTTAGTGCAGGGTTTACTACACACTAATTGTGCTGTGCTGTTACCGTGCATAAGCATGGTAAAAACCAGGGTCAGCAACCCATTAGGGGAACTATGTAGCTGCCTAATGCACCAATGTTCCAAGGACGGTTCGCTGCCGCCCCTCTCAGGGACCTGCAGCGATGCAATGTCTTGAAACAGCCCTGCGACACTTATCTTAAAACTTCAAAGCTGTTTGCTTTCGCCCCCTCTGACATCTGATGACGACTTCTTGTTGGGGGTTTTCCTAACTTTTCAAGTTTAAACAACATTTCCCATGTTGTTTCAAATGACTTCACATCCCTAGCAGAATCCTTTCAGGGATTCTCAACCCTGTCCTTAGGACCCACCTAGCCAGTCGAGTTTTCAGGATAACCACAATGAATATGTATGAGAGAGATTTGTACACTTCCTCCATTACATGCAAATCTCTCCCATGCATATTCATTGTGGTTATCCTGAAAACCCGACTGGCTAGGTGGGTCCCGAGGACAGGGTTGAGAATCCCTGCTTTAGATTACACAGGTACACTAAAAAAAATTTTTTTAAACTGCCTCTAATGTTTCGATTGATTTTTACGTTTTTTGATGCGCTGAATCCAAATCTGGTAACCAATTTGCTCCATCACGTACAGATTTTTTGCTACATTGGGTTAGCAGTTTGAGGTGAACGTTTCAGATTGAGTGCGATCGAGATAAAAGTTTCTTGGATGAATTCTTTATACTAATTGTTTAGTAGTTATTCAAATAAGAATAAAGAAAATTGTAACAAGGCAGCACATAAGAATAGAGTAATGTCAACAAAACACACTGTGATGGTAGCAAAATTGTCTGCACTTAAAACAGCCACATACATGTGCACAAACATTGAGCATATAAGAGCGAGGTTAGACACAAAGCAAAGCAAAGAAATGTGCAAAAAATGTTGTACAGGTATGTATGTAAGAATAGAAAACGCAAACCGCACCATTGCAATACATGAAGACAAACACCCGATGGTGTGAAAATAAAATTCTACTAAATGAGATCCGACACTGTGGTAATAACTAGCAAATTTTTATTTCAAAGTTTAGTAAAAACACGATATTTGTCAACACAGTTTAGATTTTAAAGTCATTCTTGGGTCAATCAATCTCCTGGTGGGCCCGTTTCTTCTTCCTCTGAATGCTTCTCTTGGTGCGCTGCTTGGCGTATTTTTCATCTGGGGTTTCCCGCAGCAGCAACCAGCAGAAATCAGCCATCATAGTGGTGTTCCATCTTCCTTGGTACCTTCTCTCTGCGTCCTTGATGTCCTGGTGAAACCTTTCACCTTGTTCTTCACTGTACGCCCCCAGGTTTTCGGGAAAGTAGTTCACATGGGAGTGCAAGAAATGGACTTTCAGGCTCATGTTACAGCCTTGTTCTTTGAAGGCATTGAGCATCCTGGCAACAATATCCTTATAGTTCTCATCCCGCCTGTTCCCCAAGAATTTGAGAACAACATCCTTGAAGGAATCCCAGGCTTCTTTTTCCTTCTCAGACATCGTTTCAGCGAATGCTCCATCTGAAATGAGTTTCCTTATATCAGAGCCAACAAACACTCCTTCCTTTAGCTTTGCTTCAGAAAGTCGGGGGAACTTTGAGCAAAGGTACCGAAAGCACTCACCATCTTTTGGAAGGGACTTGATGAATTGCTTAATGAGACCCAACTTAATGTGGAGAGGTGGTAATAGAATTTTATCACGAGGTACCAAGCTCTCATGAAGAACATTTTTCTCACCGGGTCTCAAATACTCCCAAATTGGCCAGTCTTTTTTCCCCCAGTGTAGGTCGCGGGCCCGGCTATCCCACAAGCAAAGGAAGCAGGGATATTTGGTGAAACCGGATTGCTGCCCTAATAGCATGGATAGAATTTTAAAGTCTCCACAAATCATCCACTTATGCTCATCATAACGAATCTTCTGAAGAATCAGGGCCAAATTCTCGTATTTTTCTTGGAGAATAACAGAGTGAGCAATAGGAACTGAAGCGAATGAGTTGCCATTATGAAGAAGAACACCTTTTATGCTGTCTTTTGACGAATCAATGAACAGCCGCCATTCAGCAGGATCATACTTGAGTTTAAACTTTTCCAGCACTCCGTATATATCGTTGCAAAATACCAAATCTTCCTCTTTGCTGAAATACTTCAAAAATTGTGTCTCGCGGTTGCGGTACCAATAAAAAGTTGTTCCTGGTGACAATAGATTTTTCTGTTTAAGCCGAGAACCTAGCAGTTGGGCAGCATCTTTTGGGAGTCCTAAATCCCGGACTAAATCATTCAATTCAGCTTGAGAGAAAAGTTCAGGTTTCGGATCTGGTTCAGTTTCAAACTCGGAAGTACTGGACTCATCGGGAAAAGCCATCTGATGAGTCTCATCATGATCAGAACCGTCCACACAAATATGATCCAAAGATTTTGGTGGTTCAGGCACAGGTACTTCATTGCTATGAGGCATAGGCCTAATTGCTGAGGGAATGTTGGGGTAACTTATTACGTTCTTATTTTTTAAGTTGTATCCCTTCACAATGCAAGAGCAAAAATAGCAGTCACTGCTGTGGTCTCTGTGTTCACGCCACATCATAGGTATTCCGAAACGAAATGCTTGTTTTTTACCTTTCATCCATAAGCGTAGATCTTCCTCATATGTCTTGCACACTTTGTGAGGAGCCCACGGTTTGTCTTGATCGCCTAACTTCAAACCGAAATAGGCGAAATATACTTTTTTAATAAATGCAGAAATGTTCCTCTGCCGCTTTTTCACGGTATATTCCCCACAAATAAAACAAAAACTGTCCGGAGAGTTGACGCAACCTCTGGCTCTGTGAGCCATCACAAATACACAGCACTGCAAACTACAACTGTAGTGAACCACTTCGGAATAAAGCTGGATTACGACTGAGCAAACAAAAGGTAATAATGAACTTGCAAGAAACTGAAATTTGACAGGAACGTTCATGTCGGAACCACCGTGTTTGAGCGAGCGAATGAGGCGAGGCGAACAGGAAAGAACATGCGCCAGCGCGAGTACTGGATTTAGCCCCCCGCCTCCCAATTGTCCTGTTAATGTATAAAATGAATACAAAACACTCTAAAATATCATGAGGGAGTGGTTCTAGTTAGTTAACCATTACAACCTCTATTTTGGGCCAAGAAAATAAACTGCAGTCGGCTAAAAAGAAATTATGTGAACATTCCTTATATGGGTAAGAAATCTAATTTTGCAAGAAAACGTGACGTGATGGAACATTTTGGCTATTTTTCCTGGATTCAGCACCCCAAAATCTATAGGAATCAGTTGCAAAACTGGAGGCAGTTTTTTGGTAGTGTACCTGTGTTATTAGCCAAATTCTATTTTGCTAGTCTCTTCAACCTATTGCTTTGATGTTTTTTCAAATTGATCTCTTTTTTCTTTGTGCTATGCATGTTTCAATGTTCTTTTACAAGCTCTACAAGAAAAGTGCATGATCTCTATCACTGCAAATATATTTGCAACACCTTACGCTCTTCTGCTTCACAATTTTTCTCGCATATAAAAAACAAACAAACATCAAACTTTCCACTCTACCAAACTGTCTGATAAGACTGACTATACTTCAGCTATGTAACTTTATAAAAAAAACCTTCAATTCCTATGTGGATCTATTGAGGCTAGTTATTGCAGGTGAAAGTCAGGAGCAACAAACAGGCCAAGACATGCTGAATTATGCTTAGGGCCAAATCTAACCAAGCTTGACTGAATGTAAGGATTCTGAAATCAATTACTGCAGGTTGTTTTCTAGGTGTGATATAATCCTCCAATACTGGATCAATGTAGCTCAAACTTTCATAGATAACATCTTATTTGTAATTTTACGAGCCCCTGTATTTTCATGAGAAATAAATCTAGATGAACATATGTATTGATATTTATATGTTATCCTAGTCTCTCTCTCTCTCTCTCTCTCTCTCTCTCTCTCTCAGATTCAGAGTTAGGAAACCTTTCTGACTTGACTATATGTACTTATTGCCCCTATCCAGATAACTTTGTGGTCCATCTTCTCCCTGTCCCTTATCTGGCCCAGTTTTATACAGATAGTACTGGGCTGTTTAGTGATTTAGCCAATCCAATGCTCTCCATATGAGTATTTTAAATGGATAACCACATTACCCTGCAGGTCATTGAGGTGGGGTTAAGTGCACCCGGGCTAAGTATAACAGCATGTGTTATAGATGCCCATGCTAACCACAAGATGCACACTCTGCCCCCAACCCATCGTCTCTACCTCAACCTGCTTAGCAAGAGCTAAACTCTGGTTAAAGATTAGCATGCTTTAGTAAATATGGCCCTTTGCATCTCTAGTTTTTTTTTTCCATTTTGGAGATCTTTTTGGAAAAGTAAATGACCAGATTTTTTAAAATACTGATAAGATAAAAAACTTACTGCATATTTAGAGGTCTATAGAATAAAATGTATCATGTGTTTTAAGGCTGCCTTGCATGTCCTAAAAACAATGGGGTATGTTTACTAAACCGTCTTAATGTGCGCCCGGCGATGTTATCGGGTGATAAGCTACCTTATCATGCGATAATGGTGCTTTATCGCGCGCAAAGGTACCTTAGCACACGATAATGCTCGCAAAGATACCTTAGCGTGCGATAACGCGTGCAGCGGCGCAAATGAGCGCTGCAGGTGGAGATAGGCTCCCGGAGGGCGAAGGAAGGCTCCCCGGGGCGGAGAGAGAGGGACAATGGGCGGAGAGTGGGAGGGGAGAGGCTGCCTGCACACTAACACCATGGAATCCGGGGCTGAAAACGAATGGCAGTGAAACCCTGGCGTTAGAGCAGATTTAAAAGGAAAAAAAAACATTTCCGTCAGCAATGTACAGCAAAACCAGGGAAACCTACAAAAAAGTGATAAGTGTGATACATTTGCAGGGAACAAAAGGGCAAATAAACAGTGAAAATGACCAGAAGAAAATATAAAAAAAACATAACCAAGCTGGGCAATAGTGATATTAATGGGAAACATCAAAAAACATTCCTGAGAAAGCTCCAAAAAAAAGATATGAAGGAAGGGTCTATGCTCTGTCCCCATACAAGGTGAATGAGCCCACAGTGAAATTGCGCTGATCAGGGTTTTTCCTCTCCATTGGACAGGTTTCCTATGGCATGCACATGTTCCACAACAGCAGGGCGGGCATGTCGGAATGGGCAACTGGACAGATGCTGGAAAAGGGGACACAGAGGGCTGCAGGCGGCACATGCTGTGGTGCAGCTGGGCCACAGTGCGGACTATAGGTGGGTCATAGGAATGCTGAAACAGTAGAGCAGCAACTGATGAGGGCCCAACATGGGCACGAGTGTGCTTCCCACAGTGTCACAGGGGATAGTACTCAGCAGGTACCCCCAAGGACACAGAACATTGGCAGGCGGTGCTGGGGGGAAGCATGGACAGCTGTGCAGGTACCCCTACCCCAGAACCCACACCATAGGCAGCTGCCTACCCACACACTGGATGGCCTGAGACTGCGCACCACCAGCACCACCAGCAGAAGAGCATGTCAGCATGGTGGCAGAGGGATACTGGTGGTGGAGGGAACAGTGGCAGCTGCCCAGAGCAGACCATGGCCTAGCCCTGTGTAGGTGGGTGCCATGCACTGCAACAGACAGGCCCTCTCTGACGAACAGTCATGGTATCACCAGGGAATACACTGTCTCTGTAGCAACACAGTGGTGCAGTGCACACAGTCAGTGTACTCAAAAGCAAAAGGTCACAGGTTCAATTCCCAGCTGTAGCTCCTGCCAACCCAGTCCCCATATTTAACCCACTGCTAATACAGACAGAACCTTTATTGCAGATGACATAAATATGCCCAAAACACCTACATTTTACCCTACAGAGCACAGACACCATAAACAGGCGCATTACCTAGAGCAGAGTCTCCCAAATGCAGTCCTGGAGGGCCAAACACCTTTCAGGTTCCATGCTGCCTCTAATAAAGATGCCTGTGCTGCATTTCTATGTGCCGCCCCATGGTATGCAGATGTATCTCATGCATATTCATTAGGGACAGCATGAAAACCCGAACAGTGTTTGACTCACCAGGACTGGAGTTGGGAACCTCTGCCCTAAAGCAGCAGCTAACAGGGGCAGACACACCTGCACCCACAGGCTCCATTATCCAATGCCTCCTGGAGAGGCAGGATGTTGGGCCCTGCATGCATCTCCCAATACTAGCACTTGCATACCTTAGCAATGCCACCCTAAACCTGGGAATACGGTGCACAGCTATCAAAAGGTTGCTCTGATTACTGGCAGATAGCAATTCCTAAGTTAAGCACAATTTGCTGATTGAGCTGCATCATAGAAACCTTTCTGATGTCTGTGGAGTGTGCTGCAGGTCTGGTGTCTGACAGTGTTTACCACCCTGGAGAGTGACCCCCAACAGTATTGCATACTATAGCCATGCCTGCACTGTGCCCAGGACTGGTGTGGTGGTCAGGGCTGCCAAACACCTCTATAGTTGCACAATGCTGGCATAGGTGTGGGGAGTGTGTGTCTGTCTATCCAAATAGACACTAAGGTATTCCAGGTGTGTTTGTAGGAACTACCTATCACACACACTGGCACTGATGGGTATCCGTGACATGGCCTATTTCAGCCATTGAAGGTGCTGCAGACCTGGTGCTGGCCGCCCCACCTCACCCTCAGGGTGAGCACAATACCCACACAATGTGACGGTCTGTAGCTACTCTGTGCCACTAACACACACCGTCGGCACCCCCTAACAGGCTGAGGTGCTGTGGGGTGCATACCCCATCTTGTGATCATCTGCAGACTGCTGATATGCATTTGCTGTGCATCATGGGTACAGGTGAGTTGCCCCTATCCTGGTAGCCACAGCAGACTGTTTGTATGGTGATGTGCAGTCCTTCTGTAGCCAGCCAGGGGCTTGTTAGCAGATGTAGAACCATAGCCCACTGGTTACTTTACTGTCTGTAGAGCCAGAAGTCATGGGTTCTATCCCATAGTGGGGTTATTTGATAGGGCTGTCCAAGGCATTGTTTATTTTTAATGTACATTAGTGCTGCCAGCAAAAACACCCTCAGAGTACTGTAACCTTAAGGTGCCTCATAAGGTGCCCCATAAGGCGCCTTATGGGGGCGCCTTATAAGGCACCTTATAGAGTACCTTATAACGCACCCTATAAAGCACCTTATAAGGTACCTTATAAGGTGTCCTATAGGGGACATTGTAGGGTGCCTTGGCGGACTGTGCACTTTATAATGTGCCTTCTGGAGTGCCTTATAGGGTGCCTTATGTGGCACCTTAGGTTACACCACTGTGAGGGTGTGTTTGCTGGCAGCACTAATTAAAATAAAGCTACAATGTCTCAAAAAGCACTACTTAAACATAAAGGGAGATGCCTCAGCCAGTCTTCTGAGAACATATTGAATTGGCAATGGAACGTTTTCCAACCATTAAGAAGGAGTATTGACTAAAGAATTTCAATGAGCACTGTTTGAATTTTTCAACAGTTTTTGTTGTATTATACCACCTGAAGCAGAATTGGGATTCAAAACACGGCGCTGTGTCATGGTTATTGAGAACGAAGTGAGAACGAAGAAAACCATAAGAAAGGACCCGACTGCCGGCTAAGTATTCTTACCAGCTAACCTTTGTTTGGTTTACTATTCTTAGCATTGTGGCTTTTGGGGTCCGTGTTTCTGGTCTCTCCTCTACTTTTGGGAGTGTTGCTGGATTTTAAATAATATTAAAGGGAGAAATCCGTTTCACTCGACGGGGTTTTTTCTGTCCCCTGACCTGACGGATATTCCTACAAAAAGATTCTTTGTTTGTTGTTATATGTCTCATGGTTGATCAGTTTTTTGCTTTGCTAGCCTTGTTCATTAGGCACCCTGGGGGATTGAACTCTTGTTTTTCATACTACGAGTAGCAGGCACTGTATTAACCATTGTGCTACACCTCTGTTTCTGTGTTTGGATGTTAGCGCGCCTACTTAAGATTACCGCGTATTAACGTGCTTAGTGGCGTCTTGCCCGATAATGTGTGCAGCGCATGTTATTGCATGATAATTCCTTTTTGCTACGTTAAGACAGAAACACCCACTCCTTTTATGGCAGCCTGCACACTATCGCCGGGCACACGTTAAGACTGCTTAGTAAACATACCCCAATGTGTTATGCAATAGATTCTTAATGTGCATATTAAAATGGTCCCCCTACACAACTGCATGTCAAAATTAGCAAAAACAAAACTGAGTAAGAGAAATGTAAACAAGTTATATGAACAGACACCACTAACTCCTGTGAGTGTCAAATAAAGCTCAAATGTCTTCACGATGTAGGCTGAATTACATAGAACTGGAGCAATCTAACTAAATGGCAGAAACTGTACCTCAAATTAAGGTGCAATTACTTATACCAGCCTTAGAGCTGGTGTAAATGACCATCCCTATTTTTTGCATGTACATATGTAAATTGTTAACGGAGTCACAGTTTGGATTTTGTCCCAATCATGAGACTGAAACACTATTACTGACCAGCATTGAAGAATTTCTTGCTGGCTTTGATCAGGGTAGATCATTTTTATTAGCGTTGCTTGAATCATCTGCCACGTTTGACACCGTGGACCATTCCTTACTTTTAACTAGGCTTGGTGAGATGGGGATACAAGGTAAGATACTTTCTTGGTTCACGTCTTTGTTACAGAATATATTTATACAAGTTTGATCATTGAGTCAAGTATCATCTTGGAAATGGATTGAAGCAGGTTTGCTGCAAGGCTCTGTGTTCTTGGCTATATTGTTTAATCTTTCCTTTCCCCTATTCAAAGGATTTTTGAAAGTCTGGATATTAAATTTCAAGTGTATGCAAATGAAATACAGTTCATTGTTCTTATCTCTATGTCATTGGATGATTCCTTAAAGTATGTGGAATTTTGCCTTAATTTAGTAAGGTTATGGATGTCTCAGAATAGGATAAAATTGAACATGGAGAAGACAGAAATTTTGTATTTGTCCTTGAATCGTACAAACCCTCTAAGTTTGAATTCTTAGAGCTCAGTCACGTGGTGAGAGATGTGTGAGTATGGCTGGATACACAATTATATTTTCATGACTATATACAAAAATGAGTTAAAGTCGCTTATTATAAATTGTATCTTCTTCGGAGACTAAAACCATACTTTTCTTGTAGTAATTTTTGATCTGTACTACAAGGTTTAGTCCTTTCACCTTTGAACTATTGTAATAGTCTTTTTTTAGGCCTTTCAAAAGCTACTACGTCTCCTTTGCAATCAGTTCAAAATGCCACTGCTCATCTTTCAAATGGATGCAAATTGTAGGGTTTAAGTACTTGTAGAGGTAGAGGTTAAGTATGATAGATTTGGGGTTAAGTATGATAGATTTGCTTTTAATTTTTAAGTGCTAAGGATTAATAATGTTCCTGGTTCATAATCACTTAATGGCTGCCCTGAATCTCACAAAAAATTGCTAAAGAACAGCCACGCTGCTATAACATGTGAGCCAGCATTCAGGCCTTTGCAAGAAGAGATCCAGCACCGCAAAGAACCATATAAGGAGATATCATGAGCCTTGCAAGGTGCCAGTTTGGGCTGGAGAGTCTAGACTTGGACCTACAAGGGGATATCAGATAAAGGCCTGCAGAGGCTAGGTGCAAAGAAATGCATACACAGGAAACCACAAAGCTACCAACATATATGCTAGGCCAGGCTCTGAAGAAAGCAGATAGCTGGATCATGGTTGGTGAGTATGGGAGGAGGGGGGCCAGGAGGGATTTTGCAACAGGAACTAAGGGGAACAAAAAGGCAATAATAGAAAATAGGAGGGGGGAGGGTGAGAGAACACAAAGGAATAGCTCTGGGGACTGTATGCAGAAAAACGGAAGAAAAAAAAGGTATAAATGTAACATGCTTTTTATATTCAGAGGGGAGAGTTGCATTCTTGAGGTGCCTAGTGCCCGATAGAACTCTCTTCCCCACTTTCTACCTGTATTTGCTCATCAGTTATCTAATAAACAGAGACTCTGATTGCACCTGTACTGAATTTTTGGATCTGATCATTGCAGGTAATTAGTAATAATTAGGTTGTGGTCCATTTTTATACGAAACAGGGCCGTACAAAATTGGTGCCGAACACCCGGGATTGGGTTCGGGTGGGTCTTTATGACCAAGATATAAATTTAAAGATTTGGATTCCCCTCAAAAGGTTGAGGGAGGTGTGTTCCCAGTGCAGAGTGGAGACCGGAGGAGAAGAAGAAGTGAGTGATTGATTTCCCTAGGAAGACGACCTTTGTGACGACAAAGCCGTGAGTATACTTATTTTTGACCAAGCTTGGTAAGTGTTGTTCACTTTTTGTTCTATTGTGTTGATAAAGTGTAAAGATATTTTTGCTGCTATGAGCCAGGACTGAATGAGGTGTATTTGAGATACGTATCAGCTGATACGAAGCGTGTGTGTGTTCTTACTCACGGTTCCATACCTCCGCGAGGAGATTGGCTGGGTCTGAACGAAGCGAATCTCTGTTTGAAAGGTGTCCTGGACATTTCGTGCACTACCTCCCTTTGTAGATAAAAAGGTTGGATATTGAGATCCTTAAAATAACAGGTGGCACGTAGGAATTATGTCTCTGTTTAGGAGAAAGAAAGATGACAATCAGGGAATAATGATAAATCAGGTTTCCCCAATGACTCCGGTCGAACGGATGATGAGAGATAATCCCATATTAGGAAAGGAAATTTTGAAAGTTTGCCTTAAATGGGCAAAGTGGAGCAATGCTCCTGGGATCCCCCTCGGCTGGCCACTGGAGGGGTCTTTTGATGGTAGTTGTTTAGCAAGGATTAGGGATTATGTTTTGTCCCATAAGACCAATGCTAGTCAGTTAAAACATCTGCAATACATTTCTATGTGGATGAAACAGGCAAACCCAGGTACCATGCGCCCTTTCTGGTTTGGAAAAAATAAAACTTGGGAGTGGTGGTATCGCAACCAAGTCCACAAAAACCTAATGTCACTTTTT
The DNA here is from genome assembly GCA_033557465.1 of Ichthyophis bannanicus. Taxonomy (NCBI): domain Eukaryota; kingdom Metazoa; phylum Chordata; class Amphibia; order Gymnophiona; family Ichthyophiidae; genus Ichthyophis; species Ichthyophis bannanicus. The sequence goes on along the minus strand of CM066038.1, from coordinate 388,050,307 downwards.
GGGGCCCCCATGTTAAAAGCCATTCTAAAGTATGGGGTTCTGACTTTTGGACTGATGCTTTTACTGTCGGCCCTGTTTTTGCTGACCATTCCCTTCTTTTCCGGGATGGTTTCTTTACAGGCTCTCCTTTTTCTTCTTGCTATGCACCTACCCTTTCTCAACACTGTAATTATAAGGCATGTGGGGGCATCAATGCTACCACCACATACCATGGCCACCAACTTACTGGCCGCATCCAATGGAAACCTTGTAAATCCTGTGATGATCATCCTCTCTGTCAGACTTCTTGTGTTCACTCCTATACCACAGGTAAAGTAACATGTGATCCACATACGTCTATTGCATATCCCACAAAAACATACTTTACTTGGAAACCTTCTTTTTCTCTTTCTGCTATTGTGGGCCATTATTGGCTTTGCGGTGATGTTTTGTACCAGAAGGTTTCACTGTCCAATTTACCCTGTGCCTTAGTTAAAGTGTCCCCTTATTCAGTCCTTATTCCCCTGAATGTCTCATATAATCACCCGCCCTCTCCCTCTACTCCTCTGCACCAGCGCCATAAGCGCATCTATGCTAACCCCTGGGAGTCCTCCATGGTTGAAGATGCTGCAATACAAGCTTCCTATGAATATGTTAACTCCACTTACCCCATGACCAAAGCCCGCCTTATAGCTCTTAGCGCTACTTCTTGGATTCCTTGGGCTACCCCCGCCTTTACAGCGGAGCTTGGCATGTCTATTCGCCGCTTGCAATGTTTGCTACATATACAAATGAAAGCTGTTACTGAATCTATTTCTCGCTTAGCTGAATCGCTTGAACAAAATAATCAAATGACTCTGCAGAATAGACAGGCTTTAGATTTATTGCTCGCGGCAGAGGGCGGGACTTGTTCCTTTATCAATGCTACTAATTGCTGCACTGTGATCGTGAACCATACGATATTTGTATTAGATGATATGAATAAGATTAAGCATTTATCTGAACTACATATTGATGATTTTAAGGGTGGCTTCCAGATTGGAGATTGGTTTTCATCTCTCTCCTCCTGGTTTCATTCCCTTGGCTCTGGCTTGAAAGGCTTATTGATTTCTGCTGGCATTATTTTAATCATTGCTTTACTCTTCTGTTGTTTTGTATCTATTTTTATATCCTGCTGTAAGAAACATATCACCAAAGTATCCACTTCTTTTTTGCCTGTTCAAACTAGCCCTACTCTTGTCAATGTTTCTTATGCAGCAGTCCCCATGTCAGACTATTCTGACTTAGATTTCTCCTATTCCCCAGCCGAATAAAAAAAAAAATGGGGGAGTTGCAGGGTTTAAGTACTTGTAGAGGTAGAGGTTAAGTATGATAGATTTGGGGTTAAGTATGATAGATTTGCTTTTAATTTTTAAGTGCTAAGGATTAATAATGTTCCTGGTTCATAATCACTTAATGGCTGCCCTGAATCTCACAAAAAATTGCTAAAGAACAGCCACGCTGCTATAACATGTGAGCCAGCATTCAGGCCTTTGCAAGAAGAGATCCAGCACCAGAAAGAACCATATAAGGAGATATCATGAGCCTTGCAAGGTGCCAGTTTGGGCTGGAGAGTCTAGACTTGGACCTACAAGGGGATATCAGATAAAGGCCTGCAGAGGCTAGGTGCAAAGAAATGCATACACAGGAAACCACAAAGCTACCAACATATATGCTAGGCCAGGCTCTGAAGAAAGCAGATAGCTGGATCATGGTTGGTGAGTATGGGAGGAGGGGGGCCAGGAGGGATTTTGCAACAGGAACTAAGGGGAGCAAAAAGGCAATAATAGAAAATAGGGGGGGGGGGAGGGTGAGAGAACACAAAGGAATAGCTCTGGGGACTGTATGCAGAAAAACGGAAGAAAAAAAAGGTATAAATGTAACATGCTTTTTATATTCAGAGGGGAGAGTTGCATTCTTGAGGTGCCTAGTGCCCGATAGAACTCTCTTCCCCACTTTCTACCTGTATTTGGTCATCAGTTATCTAATAAACAGAGACTCTGATTGCACCTGTACTGACTTTTTGGATCTGATCATTGCAGGTAATTAGTAATAATTAGGTTGTGGTCCATTTTTGTACGAAACAGGGCCGTACAAAATATTCTGAAGATATTATGCAAAAATTATTTGCCTTGCATTGGCTTCCTATTAATTTTTGTATTTTGTACAAAGTGATTATGATTACTTTTAAATGCTTCAATAATGTGGCTCCCGTTTGTTTAGCAATTTTGCTTAGGCCTTATTGTCCTTCTCGCCCATTATGATCTCCTTTTAAAAAATTCATCTTCAGTTAATACGTAAGAGGATGAAGCAGAGTTGATAGTTTTTCAGTGAAAACTGAAAACATATTTATTCATCAGGCTTTCCCTGCATTTGTTTGATTGGTGGATGAAATGCTGTGGGCAGTTACATTTATGGGAAAACTAATCCAGTGTGGTTTTCAGATGCTAGTCTTTATTGTTTTTTTAGGGATTTTTTTTTTTAGCTTTAATTTCATATTGTGTTATTTTATTTTATATGATTTCATTGGTATGTTATTACAGTATATACTGTGTATGTTTTTTGATACTCGCTTCGGTGTTTGTGCGTTCTAGAAATCCTTCTAAATAAATAAATAAACACATTTTATAATCAGCATTCATGCTTGTTTGATCCATTCATGTGCATGCCTACAGTGAAAGTACATGCCATGCAAATAACTTGCATAGTTTCCTGCTAGCTGGCATTTTATAAGAGGTCATCTATTTGCATAAGTGGCCACTTATGCCCCAAAGGACCTGATTCCGTCCTGCACGTAGATCCCCTCTGTGTATCCGGTCTGAACCGGATGCACAGAGATTGCGATTCTGATCCCACGGGGCATGTCTAGCGAACAGTCCTGCACATGCAGGCCGGGACTGTGATTCAGTTCAGCCTGCATGTGCAGAACTGCCCCCATTCAAGGCTCCACAATGGAGCCCCAGTGCCATGTGGTCATGTTGCCATGGCACCACAGCTCCATTGAAGAGCCGTGATGCCGGCCGCCTGAAAATGGGGTTTATTCCCTACAGCCCGACCCCTGATCTGGCCTCCTAAGGTCAGGATTGGGCTGCAGGACATGTCCCCTGGCCTCCCTGCCCCATACGCACCCGGCATTGAAATTAGGACATGTCCAGGGAAGTTATTGCATCTTGGAGGTGGAATAACTTCCCCACACATGTCGCTGGCCCTGGACATACAGGGCTGACATTAGAATCGACTCTGTATGTCCAGAGCCAGCAACCTCCCACTGCCTGCCCAGACTCTGTTCCCGGGCTGCCCATTCCCCGTCCCCATCTAACTTCCCCGCACAACAGGCAGGTATGTTAGTCGGGGCACAGGAGCCAGCACGAATAGCGGGGATGGACGTCCTGTTAGGCCGTCCATTCCTGCTATTCATAGCACAGAATAACTCCCAAAATGGCTAAAGTACCAACCTGACCCCTAAAAATAGGCACCTCCTTTTAAAAGAATTTCCCTGTATATAAGGCCCACAGATAAGTTTGAAAAAGCAATTATAAATTTAGCATAGCACAAAACTTATAACTACTGTTTGAATGCTCAACATGTAATGCTTTTCTTGCACCTAAGTGGTACAAAATAAAATGGTCATTTACCAGAGTGAATTTATTTTCCCTCATTGCCTTCATAAAGTACATGGTATCAACCCCTCTTGTTGCAAACTCTCAGCTCCCCATTGATAGTCCTGACCCCCTCCAGAAAAACTCGAGAAACTCCTCTTATGCTACTCCCTCTTGTTCTCACACTGCAAGGATACAGAATCCCGCTCCAGGAGTCTCTCAAATGGGAATCTATCAAGTTTGGATGCCCAGGTCAATGCAAAATACAGAACAACAAATTCCAACTTGTTAGCTCATGAAACAAGCAGTGAAAAGACGGATTTATAGTAGTCCTAAAAATTTTTAATTGATTAACAATATGGAACCTATTGAACATTTTAAATAATTTTCTTGGGTACACAAGAGACATTTCTGTCCAGCTGCAATTGAAAACAAATATCACCTCTGTTTAAAAACACTGTAGACAATTAGCATTCCGTTAATTAAATTATCGCACTGGCAAAGCTGATCAAATGCAAGGAAGATTAAAAAGCCACCCACATGAACAGGTGTGCCATGGTTGCAGCAACAATTGATTAAATGCTGTGAGCACCACAACAAATTCTTTTGTTGCCGACTGCTCATTCTCTCCATGTATCTAAAATGAAACAAACAGAAGATCAGGTCACCCTACTGTTTTTCTCTATCATTTTGAAAGTCTTTTCAGTGTTTGAAGATGTAAAGTTATAGGCTCAAACTGGCACAATCTGTCTGGCATGATCTTTCGTTTCTGAATATTGAAGGCTGAGTAGGAACAGAATTTTACTCAAATGTGTTCAATGCATACAAGGATAGGCTTATATCTATCAGAATCATTATCATAATTGACATTATTTAAAACATTCATTTTAGAAATGAACTTTTTACATATTTTCAGAGATGTGAATCATTCAAACCAGATATCACTGATGTTAATTAGATGTAATACTGTACAGTGAAAACCATTAATATTGATAGAGACCCACCAACACTTGAACATGCAATATCAAACATTAAAATAATGAAATGCTCTGAATAACAACAAAAGACATGGATCCCATGTTAACAAGACATTCAGATCGGAAGGCTCCTGATAAAATGCTCAACATTTGACCTAAACATTTGACATCTTACCAGCAAAATCTAGAACGCTGCAAAAAAACCAATGCATTAGCCAGGAGGAATTAACATTACAGTGGTTAATAACAGAAAGGACATTTCTCCTTCCAGAGAGACACACGAGTAACATACCTAACAACTATCAATATCTTGGAATATGCACAGGGGAACAATTTGGTTAATTTTTGGATGTTTGTCCTTTTCCCCCATTTCTTAGACTTTCTCCAGCTTGTCTCACACATTCTTGTTAATAAACGTTTTAACACGACATTAATTTTATGCACCTTAATTAATAGGTTGGTGAATGTTACATTGATTTCATAGACACCAAAGTGCTTGTTTACTAAGCCATGTCTCCCTGCACCCCTCCTCGAGAACTCCGCCCATCAGGTAAATCGCTTCTATCTGTTCCCTTCTCTTCCACCAGCAATTCCAGACTTCGTTCATCCCCCCCTTGTTGCACTGTATACCTGAGTCAGTGTGTCGGGCTCTATCTCTAGTCCTATTTAAATCCAGGCTGAAACTCCACCTCTTTGAGGCTGCTTTTGTATCCTGACCCTTTGCTTTCCTGTTTATTACCCATGTATGTTTAAACTATCTCCTGTCCCCTGTTTCTTGCATTTGTCTTGCTTAGATTGTAAGAGACTGTCTCTCGTGCGTATGTATAGTTCTGCATATGCTTGAGCACTATACAAATGATAACTAGTAGCAGTAATAACATTTAGGGGGTAATTTTAAAAGGGATTAGTGGAAAGATTTTCCTGGACTTGCATGAATGCATGGGTATGTCCACACGGGTTTTGGTCGGGTGCCATTCAGGGTTTTTATTCTTGCCTCTAAAGTTATGAATATAGGAATACCTGCCTATACATATAGGGATAGAAACATAGAAATATAGAAAAATGATGACAGAAAAAGACCACATGGGCTATCTAGCCTGTCATTCCATATGAACAACTACAATGGTGCCCTTTTTTCCTTTAGAGATCCTCTGTGTTTGTCCCATGCTTTTTGTAATTCAGACACTGTCCTCATTTCCACCACCTCCACTGGGAGACTATTCCATGGATCCACCACTCTTTCCGTAAAGAAATATTTCCTCATTTCGCTCCTGAATCGATCCCCTTTCACCCTCATCCCATGTCCTCTCATAGCAGAGCATGCTTTCAATCAAAAGAGGCTCTCCTCTTGTGTATTTATGCCACAGAGGTATTTAAATGTCTCAATCATATTACCTCTATCCCGCCTTTCCTCTAAGGTGTACATATTAAGATCCTTAAGTCTGTCCTCATATGCTTTATAATGAAGACCACTAACCATTTTAGTAGCCACCCTCTGTACTGACTCTATCCTGTTTATATCCTTTTGAAGGTGCGGTCTCCAGAATTGCACACAATACTCCAAATGAGGTCGCACCAAAGACTTACACAGAGGCACTATCACATCCTTTTTTCTGCTAGCCATTCCTCTTTCTATCCATCCAAACATCCTTCTATCTTTTGCTGTCGCCTTTTCTACCTGTTTAGCTACTTTGAGATCATCAGACACAACCACGCCTAGGTCCCGCTCTTCTTTAATGGACAAAAGTACTTCACCCTATATACTATATTGCTCCCTTGGATTGCTGCAGCCCAAATGCATGACTTTACATTTTTTAACATTAAATCCCAGCTGTCAATTTCTAGACCATTCTTCAAGTTTAGCTATATCCCTCCTCATGTTATCTACACCTTCCTGGGTATCTACTCTACTGCAGATTTTGGTATCATCTGCAAAGAGGCAAACCTTACCAGACATACCTTTCGCTATATCACTAAAAAAGATGTTAAAAAGAATCGGACAAAGGACAGATCCCTGGGGCACACCACTGGTAACTTCCTTCTCCTCAGAGTGAGCTCCATTTACCTATACACTTTGTCGCCTCCCACTCAACCAATTTCTAACCCAAGCAATAACTTTAGGGTGCATCCGTATGGTGCTCAGTTTGTTTATAAGTCGCCTGTGAGGAATGGTGTTAAAGGCTTTACTGAAATCTAAATAGACCACATCTAGGGCTCTCCCTCGGTCCAACTCCCTGGTCACCCAGTCAAAGAAATCAATCAGATTTGTCTGACAAGACCTGCCTCTGGTGAATCCATGCTACCTCGGATCCTGTAATCTGCTGGACTCCAGAAACCTCACTATTTTCTCTTTCAGCAGCGTTTCCAATAATTGACTCACCACCGAAGTTAAACTAACTGGCCTGTAGTTTTCAACCACATCCCTACTTACGCTTTTGTGTAAAGGCACCACATTAGCCTCTCTCCAGTCCTTTGGAACCATTCCTGATTCCAACCAGGCATTGCAAAGGTCAGTCAGTGGAGCTGCTAGAACGTCCCCAATTTCCCTCAGTATTCTAAGGTGTATCCAATTGGGTTCCATCGCTTTGTCTACTTTAAGTTGAGCTAGTTTCTCATGAACACAGTCTTCTGAAACTTGTTCAAGATGCCCCTTGCTTCTGTTCCTGTTTGTGGGTGTTTTCTGAGGGCCTGTTCCTGGTTCTTCATCTGTGAACACTGAACAGAAATATTTGTTAAGCAATTCCGCTTTATCCTCATCAGTTTCTACATATTCCTCCCCTTCACCCTTGAGTCTGAAAATACCACTTTTGCCCTTCCTCTTCTCACTAACATATCTGAAAAATGTCTTATCCCCCAATTTTATTGGATTGGCTATTTCTTCCTCTTTTTGAATCTTTGCTTTCCTGACTACTTTGCTAGCTTCTCTAAGTTTTTCCAAATATAGATGCCTGTCTTCCCCTCTCTGCGATCTCTTTTATTTCATGAAGTCCTTCCTCTTTTTCTTCACCTTTTCAGCTACTTTTTGAAAGCCATAGTGGTCTCCTTTTCTTTTACCTTTAATTACCATTTTAACAAAAAGGTTGGTTGCCCTTAAAATATCCACTTTCAGTTTTGCCCACTGTTTTTCTCCAACCCCTGCTGTTCCCAACCCGCTAACAACTCCCTGAGGTATTGGCCCATCTTGGCAAAGTTAGTTTTGAATTGATTCTATCAGCTCTAGTCCTAATACTGAACCACAACATCTGGTGATCACTGGATGCAAAATGATCTCCCACTATAACATCAGAAACACTTTCACCATTGGTAAGCACCTAGTTCAGTATGGCCCATTCACGTGTGGGGTCTGTTACCAATTGCCTGAATAGTTCTCCCTGTAGAGAATCCAGGATCTCCTTACTTCTAGATGATACTGCAGCAGGAATGTGCCAATCAATAACTGGCATATTGAAATCCCCTATCAATAGCACTTCCCCTTTCCTAGCAATGCTATGTATGTCTTCAATTAACTGTCTGTCCACCTCTTCTTCTTGTGAGGGAGGTCTGTATATCATGCCAATGCAAATAGATTTCTCTTTCCCTCTTTCTAGTTTAACCCACAATGCCTCCTCTCTCCCTTTTAATTCCCTGTAATTCCAAAGCTTTAATATTACTTTTTTTACATTTAGTGCCACTCCTCCTCCTCTTCTTCCTACCCTGTCCTTTCTGAATAAAGTATAGCCTGGTATAATTACATCCCAGTCATGGTTTTCTGTGAACCATGTTTCTGTAACTGCCAAAGCTTCAACATCAGGGATCTTATTTCCCATGGTACGGGCATTTATACACACTACTTTCCATATGTTACCCCTTTTACCCATTTCCATAAATGTATTTAATGTTTAACTTACCTGGGGGCTTTCATTTACCTGGGGGCTTTCTTCACCCATCCCCATTGAATCTATCTTAAAGTCCTCTTCAGTAGATTATCCAGTCTACTACTGAAGACGTGTCAACCTTTCTTGGACAGATAGACACCATCTCTGCTTTGCAACCCTTGGAACAGCATCCCACAGTCTAGGAAACCAAAATGCTCTCAATGACACCATCCACACAGCCATGCATTCATCTCCAGGATGCAATCCTCTCTGCCTTTGCCTTTACAGGGAGGATTGAAGAGAACACCACCTGGGCACCTATATGCTTCACCCTCTGTCCCAGAGCCATGAAGTCACTTTTGATACGCTCAGAGGGATACCTGGCAGTATCATTTGTTCCGACATGGATTAGCTACATTGGGTAATAGTCAGTGGGCTTGATGAGTCTCGGCAAACTCTCTGTAACATCTTGGATTTTGGTACCAGGCAGACAGCATACCTCTCTGGACATCAAGTCGGGTCGGCAGATGGATGCCTCAGTACCCCTCAGAAGAGAGTCATCAACCACCACTAACTACCCTTTGCTTCCTTGTGGTCACTGATTCTGCAACTTTGGGGTACTTGAGATCTGGTTCTTCCCTTTCCAGGGATGCTTTAACCTCCTCCACTTCCAGAGTTACATAATGGTTCTTCAGTTCAAGGGCTGGAGAGGATGGATTAGTGATTCTGCAGGCCCTTGTGACTTGTGTCCAACCTTCATCATTCTGTAGGCACCCATCTTCTCCTCTGCTGGAGAGCTTGGTTACTGCAAGAAGCATCTCATCAATGTACTTCTCATTGTCTTGAATGCTCCTCAGCCTCGCCACTTCCTCTCTGAGTACCTCCACTTGTTTCCTGAGAGCTAAAGCATGCAGGCACCCTGCACATGGGATAGTTCCTTCAACTGGCTCTGGGACCTCTGTCTGGACAGAGGCAGAAGCTGTAACGGAGCCAACTGCTTTAGCGATATGATTTTTTCCCAGCCATTGTTCTGTTTGTGGAGCTTAGGGATCTGTTAAAGCAAAAAGATAGATCTACCAAAGTACCAGCTGGTTTTCCAGTTGTCCTTTCAGAGAAAAAGCAATTAAATTTCTTTAATTATATTCAAAATGTGCTGTTCCAAGTCCCTGTGTTTTGTTAATTGGGGAGGTGTCCTATAAAGCAAGGCTGCTCACTAGGGGTGTGTGGGAGTTGGGGGGGGGGGGGTTAAGGAGGGAACTAACTCCTGATTAGGTGTCAGCAACTCCCAAGAACTGAGAAAGTTACCAAAGCAGAGTTTGAAACCTACCCCACTAAAGAAAATATTTCTCCTTTTAAACTAAAAACACCAACAAGAATGCAACTTTGTTTTAAAAAAGTACCAAAACCCTTTCAAGAGCTCCCAGTCAGAGAGCTAGCAAGTTAACCTCCCCCCCCCCCCCCCCCACAAATTCTTACCTTTGTTTGTAATGTATAGCCTATGTTAGGAATGCCTCAACAGTGCAGGGCTCTGAAGCCTTTTATGCAGGCTTCAGCTGCTCTCAGTCCTTTCACAGGCTAATCAGGCCCACTAACTCCTGGTTAGGTGTCAGCAGCTCCCAAGAGCTGAGAAAGTTACCAAAGAAGAGTTTTAAACCTACCACACTAAAGAAAATATTTTTCCTTTTAAAATAAAAGCATCAAAAATAATGTAATTTTGTTAAAAAAAAAGTACCAAAACCCTTTCAAGAGCTCCCAGTCAAAGAGCTAGCAATTTAAAAAAACAAAACAAAACACAAATTCTTACCTTTGTTTGAAATGTATAGCCCCTGTTAGGAATGCCAATATGTAGGGTACTATATAACAAAACTTCCCCAAGGAGCCAAAAAACTTTCAAAACAGAAAAGAAAAAAACCCAAACCAGGTTCAGAAAATAAACAAAAATAAACAAAACAAAACAAAATGTGAGAGTCACTTAAAAAATACCAATTTGAAGCTATGTATATGCATATATAGAGAGAGGAAAAAATACCTCAGCCAGCCCTCCTGCCAATATAGTCAGAAAGGATGAGCCAGTCGAAGGGAAAACCAAACAGAAACAATAGCCGAATGGTGCCACAGCAATCGAACTGTGCTCAAAAAGACGTCAGTGGTCAGAAATAAACCTCTATAGTGGGGAACTGAACAAACACAAAAAATACTCAAAAAGGACCCCAAAAACAGCTCAAATTGGTAATAACGTTCACATGTCATCAGCAACTATAGCCATCAAGAGTGCAATAAATCTACTAGCCTAACATGGCAGCATGGTATAAATCATGAAATCAGCAGCAGTAAAAAATACTGAGGAAACTTATCTTGAAATCTCCAAGCTCAACATGGCAGTATAATAGAAATCATGAAATCTGCAGCAATCAAGGCAACTATCTGGAGCCCCTACCCTGGGTGTTTCGCCACACGGCTTCTTCAGGGAGCTCAAATAAATGACGTTGCTGGTTCCGAGGCAAAAAAGGAAACAGAAGGAGCGACGCCGAACCCGCTGCTAAAACTGCCATCAGAACATGAATGTGCAGCATAGCGAAAACATCTACGACCATATTCTGAAACCCCCATGGCCTTGCACGTACATGGCGCTAGCATGGGGATCTAAAAATGTGGGCGGGAGGGGGCGGAACAGGGACATCATCAGCAGTGGAGACGTACAATGTGTATTCAGGAAAGGCCCATGCATGTGCTGCATGTTTACCGCAGACATGCATGTTATACCAGCGGAAATGTGGAATAAGCCCAGGACTTAGAAACCTTTCTGCTCTGCTCTGCAATGCATCCCATAGAGGGAATGGCTGTGACAACTATGTTTTGAACTGGTGTGTTTGCAGTTTGGAAGACCACAAGATGTAAAGAGCAGAATGCAGTGGTGAGGGAAGGTTGTATGGTAAAGACACATTCATAAACACCCCTATAGAAATATTCAGAGATGCAATGGTGATTATTCCAGCTATGCTGACAATGTCTGTCTTAGCTAGAGGAGATAATCTAGGGCACCCTAACAATTCCTGTCTTCTGAGAAGTGGGACTGTGGATGTAGAGAATCTATGTGGGTGAGTATAGGATGGATGCATGTGTGGGTGAGAAACGCAGATCAGATTAGCTGTTTTCTAGAGGTGCTGGATATCTATACTGCAGATGAATGTTTTGTGTGCCTGCAAGTGAGAGAGTGTGTGTGGTTAGAGGGATGCATTGGGATGACCTGGTGTGTACAACTGTGATTTGGGGGGGACATCAGTGCCTGCCATAGGGATGACTGCAACATGACCAAGTGCTAGTGTGATTGGCCAGGGTACATTAGAAAGGGGTCTCTATGGCTAAATGTCAAAGCATATCCCTGTCAACAATAAGGGGTCCTCAGAATGAGCGCATGCAACAGGGCATACAGCGCCATCAGGGGTCTCACAAATGTGCACATTTGTATAGACAGCTGCTGTTGCTCTTGGGCATCTAATAGTGCTATTTGTGCTGGTGCATGCCCTCAATCTGAAGGTCCCTAATTATTGTCAGAGATATGCTCTGACATTTACCTGTAAAGGACCATTTCTGATTTCTTTTGGTCCATTGTACGGACTATTGTCAAAGATGACCATTGCAAGCTGTCAAAGATGACCATTGCAAGCGCAATTAAAATGTTCTACTGCCATGTATGTTTTGCTGCAGGTTGCGTCAGGACAATTATATCACTTTCTACTTGCTGTTGTAACATCTCTGAATGGACAGAGATCACTTTGTATTGTTTTGGTCACACAAAGGGCTAGCATTTATGGGCTGTTTTACATCAACACATCTGTGTCATCCACTTTCATGGGTAGTTGGTATGAGCACACTGTCAGTGTGAGGAGCAGCTTCAGGGATGCACATTTTAACAGAGGAGGTGTGGCTGCATGGAGACGGGCAGCAGCAGATCTGTGCATCTTTTCGGATTTCACTAAGGGCAGGGATATCCGGGCTGCTTGTGTATATACCTGTGTTCCGGGGTTTGTGCGTGCCATGCCAAACACATCTATGTCCCCGATTTCAGACCCGCACATGCGGAATTAGGGTCAAACAGGGCTCGCTTTTGATTTAGACATGTTTGCGGGCCAGACGTGCACATTATGGAATCACACTCATAATGTTCTTATACCTCATAATCTTTCACATGCGCTTTGCCCATCTTCACAGGCATGCCTGAAATCCACCCACAGTTCAGCATTCTATATCCCGGCCCCACTTTTGTGGAATGCTTTGCTCAAATATCTCCAATTAGAGAGTACACTTCTGAAATTTAAGTTTGTTCTAAAACATTTTTCTTTATTCATATCTTTGAGCACTAACGGCAGCTGATGGGTGGGGTTATGTCTTGCTAGACATGCATTACCTTATTTCCCTGCTGCTCTTTCCCTTAACCCATCTATTCCCTCTTCCTTTCTTTTTATCTTCTTCCAGCTTTTTAGATGTTATTGTAAACTGCTATAATGCCACTTTAATAGAGCTATATTAAGATCCCAAATAAACATAAACATAACTGTATCGCTGACTGAACATTATAATATAAAAGATCTTGAGTATGAAGGTATATATAAATATTGTGAGGACTCGGTCCTTTAAATCACTGAACATTATCATCTCTGGGCACAGTTCATCCCTACAAAGCCTGCTATAAGTCTTTTCCTATGTGAACAAGGCAACAGCTATCCAGCATAAATCATTGGGTATATCAAGTCATTCAGAATAATTCCTCAAACATTGGTTCCTTTCATAAACATTTTTAAAAGGAACCGCAGAGGCTGTACCTCCTCAGCTGATTAACTCCATGCGAAATAGTTTTTTTCCAGAAATTTCTCAATTTCTCTTCTGTTACAACAGTTTATAATGTGTAATCAATAGAATCCTCAATAATAGAATGGCTTTTCCCAGTCTTCTGTCTTCAACATTATCAGCAAGCTGTTGAAAGTTTACCTCCTCCCTCAGCAGCAACAACAGATAAATGTGATGTCGAACACTCACACAGGCACCTAACAAGGATGAGAGCAATCAAAGAAGCTCCTTTGAACTTTCACATTACTGGATTTCTTAGATTTAAAGTCCACAGAGTATTCTTTCTACTTTATAGGAACATAATAGCAGTTTATCAATGACCAACCCAACCTCTTTAATGCTAATAATACAAAAGAAGACACTCTTGTAATCCTCATATCTGAAGTCAGCATTAATCCTGATTCCTTTATTCATCTGGTAGCTTTGAACTGTTGCAGGAAACTTTTCTTATCAGATTCTTTGTTCAACACCCATTCCTCCTGAGGATCACACAGAGCATTTCACCAAGTCCATCTTCTAATATCTGCACAATAGATCAGTGCTAAGCTTCTATATGGAAGCGGTTCTCTCTTCTCTCGAGACATCCCCCTCAGGGGACTTGCTATCCCATAACGTCCTATGGGAGAGCCTTTCCTGCCCCCTAGGAAAATCGGAAGTGTAGTTCTATCTAATCCTTCCATGTTTCATGTCCTGAAGGTTGCATCCTTCTGCTCTTTCTTACAATATCAAATAAAGGAACATGCAACAATCCAGCATAAATTAAGGAGAGAAAAAATTGGCATAAAATACAACAGGATCCTGAAACTGATATTGAAAAGTGCTTTGGAAGTACTGAGTAATCATGCAGATTTTTGCAGTGCACATGGGGAAAGAGGAAATAGAATTTGCAAAGCAAGAAAAACTCTTTAAAGAGTTGAATGAGCAAGAGAAGAAAAACAATTGACTAAAGCACAGCTACAGTGGCAAATGCTTCAGAACCGCAAATATATCAAAACCTGACACTGGAATGCTTTAAAACAGGTGAACATTAACCAAAGATGAAAGACTGATAATTGCACCATGGGGTAGTAAACTGGGTTAGATGATTCACAGCCAGCGTAGAAAAAAACTGGCATTAATAGACAAATTCAGGTGCTGTAGCACAGAACTGTAAATGGTCACAATGTATGACATGCTGATACCCAAGTGACTATATAAGGACTTTCTGAATATTTTTTTAGGTATTTCCATGTGTAAAGCATGATTTACATGCAGAAAATGGCTTGTAAAATTATATGAGAATATATACGATAGTCTCACAGAACTTCCCACTTATATTAATGAAAACTATGTGTAGGCATCCCTAAGGTATGATTTGGACAATCAAGGCCAGAGTTACGATTAGGCATGTACAATCATTTGAAATCACATATAAGAAATGTCAATAACATTTCCTATATGTTTTCTTGATGTTTTTGAAAGAAGATGGAAGAGAAAACCCCCAAATTGCATAACTTCCCATCTATTGATAGTGTACAGTATTGCTCGATAGTGCATGCTATTCAGCAACAGTGCTTACTATTGAGCGATAGTGCTTATTATTTTGCTTGAACAAATAGTGAACACTTGCTCAGTGGTGAGCACTGTTGCTCCATAGTGCACTCTAAAGGGCCCCTTTATTAAAGGTTTTAACGCATATTAATGAAATTACCGTATTTTTCGGACCATAAGGCGCATTGGGTTATAAGGTGCAATATCAATGATCGACTGCTAACGGGTTTATTTTCATACATAAAGTGCACCGGGTTATAAGGCGCATTAAATGAAACAAAACTCTGATAAGTCAAATTTTATTCAACTCTTAATTCAACTCTTTCACAATAACCATAAAATGGTCTTTCATAATAACTCTCAACATTGTTCAGTAAAATAAAATACAAAACAATACACTCACTTTTTCAGTTTATTCCTCTACCACAAATCCATCAAATTCTTCATCTTCAGTGTCTGAGTTTAACAGTTGGGCGATTTCGGCATCAAGCACGCCCGGATCCCTCTCATCATTATCATCATTATCCGAGTCAGTCTCGTTGCTGTTACTTAGCTGTTCAGTGATAATTCCTGCCTTCCTGAAAGCTCGGATGACACTGGAGACTGATACCTTCGCCCAGGCATCCACGATCCACTGGCAGATAGTGGCGTAACTCGCGCGGCGTTGCCTCCCTGTCTTGGTGAATGTGTGTTCGCCTTCTGTCATCCAATGCTCCCACGCAGCTCACAATTTAACTTTAAACGACCTGTTGACACTAATATCTAGCGGCTGGAGTTCTTTGGTTAATCCACCCGGAATGATGGCAAGCAACAAATTAGTTTTCTTCACTTGGGTTTTGACAGTATCGGTCAGATGGGCGCGCATGGAGTCACAGATCAATAGGGACGGAGATTTGTGGAAAAAAGCCATCCGGTCTCTTGACGTAAACCTCTCTCAGCCACTCACTCATCTTCTCCTCGTCCATCCAGCCCTTCGGGTTAGCCTTGATGATGACGCCAACTGGAAACTTTTCTTTTGGCAAAGTCTTCCTCTTGAAAATTACCTTGTCCATGTTGGTGATGTGTTCTGGCCAGATCTTCTTTTCATTGATCTTGTTCTTGCAGTAGGTGCGGAAAATGGCCAGCTTTTCTTTGTAATCCTTTGGCAGTTGCTGCGAGATAGTAGTTCTTGTGCGAATAGAGAGATTACGCCTTTTCATAAAACGGAAGCACCAAGAGGGACCTCCTCGAAAGTCGTTGATCTCCATGTCGCGTGCTATCGCTGTTGCTTTGAGTCGAATAGAGACAGTAGAGACGCTTCTACCTGCGGTTCTCTGTTCAATAACCCACTGTTCAATTTTGTCCTCCAACTGTGGCCATCTTGCTTTGTTTCCTCGGAAACTCAGTTTGGTCTTCTTTACCTGGCGCAGGGCGTCTTCTTGCTTCCTCCACTTCCGTACCATTGATTCATTAATGTTGAATTCTCTCCCAGCTGCTCTATTTCCATGTTATACTGCGTGACTGATAGCGTTGAGTTTGAATTCCACTTCGTAAGCATGTCTCTTAACAGGAGCCATTTTTGGGGCAGTGGGTATAGAAAATGAATGAATGATTGCACACACCTCCTGACTACGATGGCTGTAATGCGCAATCCAAGCAGTGCAGCTTCGTAGCTTACCAAGGCCGTGCTAAAACATTTTGACAGATTTTTGAGCGCCGTGTACCACATAAATCAGTTCTAGGTCAGAAAACACAGCCATACATTAGGCGAACCGCATTTTAAGGCGCACGCATTTTAAGGTGCACTGTCGATTTGTGAGAAAATTTAAGGATTTTAAGTGCGCCTTATCGTCCGAAAAATACGGTAATACTCATTAAGGGCCTATTGCCCTCCTATATCTAGGAACACAATAGTACCTAAGACACATTTGTATTTCATTAACATGCATTAGCCTTTAGTAAAAGGGCCCATAAGGGGCATGTCTACTAAACTGCAGTAGCCTTTTGCAGCTATCGCAGTGCAATAGCTGCAAAAGGCCTGTGGTAAATCTAAAACCTCCACTGTATCTGCAGGGAGCATTCTTATCTTTTCCTCTTCAGACACCATGGAAATTTTGGACTTAACACAGAGATTCGCCATCACTGCATGAGCAGATATCATGGAAATATGGTGCTGATCTCACAGTGCTTCCCCCTAGCATCAGGTGCTAGGGGGCAGCACCACATGATCTTAGCCATTTTGAGGAGCAATGCTGACTGGGGCAGGAGTGGGAAGGACCACTCCTGCCCTGATAACCACTGGACCACCAGGGAGGATCAAGGTAATGGCTTGAGGGGGGGGGGGGGTCCAGTGGTGCCCCCTTAGGCTGACTGATTACCTGGAATTTAGAGTTTTGAATGGGATGAGGGGGAGGGTCAGGGCCCTGACTGGCTAGCTGGGAGGTTTTTGAACTGGAAAGGGGGGGGGGGAGGGCTTTGGGCACTTAATTGTGAAGCTGGGAAATTGGTGTTTGTCAGAGTGTGCACTGATCCCTCTTGGACAGTTCCTGATGGGGAACAGGAACTGTCTGGGGAGGATCAATGCTAAAGGGGGGAGGCCACCCTTTTGATATTATCAGTGTCATGGATCTGCACATCCAAGGCACTAACAATTTTGACAGATCGTAGCATTGGAAGGCCGATCACCTCCATTTTCTGCTGGCACAGTCGGGCCATTTTTGACATCCCCTAACACTGGCCCTGGCTAGCTGAACTATGAACCAGGATATCTTTTGAAATCCTAGCTTCTTTCTCCCACATACTTTGCACCAATAAATTATACAGATTAAAAATATCATTGTGGCATCTATATGTCTTTATATAATAGATGCAAAACGGGTGCCCACTTGGCCTATCAAACTAGGTGAATTTTTATAAATTTACCCACCATATAAGCATTAATATGTGCACCAGCAGTAAATTTAAGGGCTTGAAATTACATCTGAAATACCCTACTTACAAGTGAGATTCATTCCTGTCATGTGTAGGGCAACTTTATTACAAGGTACCAGGTTAAGTGAACAGCAACACAACTATCTTGGTGCTAATTTATAAAGACGCATAGACACGTTTAGGGCATGTTTACTAAGCTGAGATAATATTTTGCAGGTATAACATGTACCACACTGCTTTGAACCCTAACGTGTGTCAGTGGTATTTGCTCTTAATGAGAATGCACTTATTACCACCCATTGAGATGGTGTTGCATGCACCTACACTAATTGCATATTGCCGATGAATGCACATTAGTAACCCCCGAGCTAACCTCAATGTGCAGTCAATGTCTTTGCTCTGCTTTTAACCCACCATTTCCCTCCCCTCTCCACTAGGCAGAAAGTGCAGAATAAAGGATGTGCTGTCTGTTTTTCATTTGCTCTGTTAGTGTGACTCCATGCATGTTGGTTAGCATGCACTCAAGCTCGCATGTCTTCATAAAATACTATCACAAATCCAGCAGCAGTAGTGCCTAGATTGAAGGCACATAGTATATGAGATATATAGTACATAGTACATGACGGCAGATAAAGACCAGATGTTACGGTTGCTTGAGAGCAAATGAAAGTGTCCAAACATAGAGTATGCAAGTATGCATGTATATAAAGGTAGTTTATAATCAATACATGAACTTCAGAACTCCCCCTGTGAATGCTAATTTTATAAAAAGCCACAGAAAGTTGCATGCCATCTACATGCATAAATGATGCCTCTTCCATTGTCTACCCATGTTGATGGGCTTTTACGTTCATACTTTAGCTGGTTGCTATTCTAAAAGTGCACACAATAGGCCAATAACAGATATTTTCACCGTGGGCATTCACAAAAGCAGGGGCATCTATGTTGCCACCAGCACAGCCATCCATTTTTGGGACATCCATGTTTCCAAAATTGGGCTGACACTTAAAGAAGAATGAACTGATAGCTAGTAATTTTGCCATCACAAAGCACAAGTGAAAAATGCCAGATGTAATAGTGGTTGCTTATATGGTTACACAGAAGTTATCAAATATAATGTCAGGGGTCAAGAGATTCTGTACAAAGCATATTGAAAGCCATTTTCAGTGGTGGTAGGAAGCTTTCAGGTCCATGAGTGCTTTCTTCTATGGGGTTTGCAAGCCTATGTTCAAAGCAAACTCCTCATGGAGGTTTCATCTGAAATTCTTGTGGTAAAGCCAAAATTATATTTTTACTCTTCATCCTTTGTAGATGCAAAGTATGTGGGGTAAAGGAGTTCAGAAGGTATGTTGATTCATAGTTCTGCTGGCCCACCCTGGACCTATTTTCAGCAGCACTTTGTCCCATGGAGAAAATTGTGTGTGCTATGGTCATCATATATGTTTTCTCTGCAAAGCAGAGCCGGGGCTTAGGGAGGGGGGAGGGGGGTCAATGAACAGGGCTGCTGCCAAGGCATCATCCATCAAGTGTCAACACTGTCAGGAAATCAGTCACTAGGACTCACATTATTGCCTTTTTTAGTTCTCCTGCAAGTCCTCTATCCAATACATAACTTCACTTTGCTTCATCTCTCCCCCTCTCCCGAACTCAGTAATGGCAGCAGGAAAAGCATTTGCCATCTCAGACATCCTCTCATCTGTTTGTGAAGTTTGCCTCATGATAAGAGTTGCAAAGGTCTGTGGCTCTTCTTGTAAGATTAGCACTGTGGCAGCAGAAGAGGACAACTGAGACAGTCAACTCTATTTCTGTTGCTGCTGTGAACTCGGGAGAGGGAAAAGGAGGCCAGAAGTATATGTGTGGCCAGAGGAGAATTGGAAAAGATGAAAGTGCTCCTAGAAATGGATTTCCTGGTGCCTTTTACCACATGGCTTGGGGAAAGGGAGGAGTGATTTTGGAAGTTAACCCCTGGACCCCATAGCCTATTCCATATCAGCATGGAAGACAGGGATAGAAGAGGAAAGAGCCTTGGAGAGACAGCATGAGAAGAGGGTATGAGGAAGATAGAAAAGCTTCAGGAGAGAGGAGTATAAAGAAGAGAAGAGTCAATCGAGGAGAAAAGAAAGAGGGAACATCCTCAAAAGGGAGGGGAAAGAAAGGGGAAAAAGTACCTTGAAAGAGGGGGTGAGAAGGGGGAAAGAGCCTTTAGAGAAGGAGAGCATGAGGAGGGGGGAAAGAATGTCCAGATGGAGGAACAGAAATTGAAAGAAAACCATTAATATATTCGCCTCAAAGTTTGAATTGAATTCCATATGAACTTCAAACATATTTATTCAACTTTGTCTGAGGTTAACTGATATGCAACAAATTAATTTACAGAAAAGTTAAGTATGAACTATGCGGCATGGAAATCATGTTAATGAGATGTCAGATAAAAGAAATAACAACAGCCAGCACCATAGACCTTGACTGGATAAAAATATAAATATGTAATATGGCATTGATCTTAAGAGATTTGGGGTGCCCATTTAGGTGACAAGATCAGCATCTGGGGCCTCACTTTCAAGTGTGTTTTATTATCTGCTTATGGAAAATCCTTTTGAAAATGGTGTCCCTGAGGGTTAATGTGATATTTTGTTATTGTTTTAGCAGACTGATTACACACTGCAAATCAATTGAAATTATCCGTGTAGTTTAAATGTGCACATAATTTATGACCAATACGTCTCCAATGATGCAGCAACAAAACCCATCTGGTTACAACTTACTGCTTAATTAGTTCATTTTGACGTTTCCTGTCTACAAGAAAAACAACATACACATGAATTTCATACTCAGTGCATAAATCATATCCATAAGAGCAAGGCAAATTTAGTTCTATCTCTCCAAATATACTGTACAAATGGCATCTGAAATATACTATAATTGCAACTGTGAAATTTTCTTCCAAGATTAAGAGTTCTGGCTTTTTCAGCACCACATGCAATTGATCAATTGTAAAATCTATTCAGCTTATGCAGTGTAATGTGTTTACAGTCACGATGATGACCCTGCATCATGCAGATGAAACAACGCATTAATTTTTCCAGTCGTGCATCTTTGCTTCCCACAGACTTAAATCGCACGATGCTGATAAAACGTTTGAATGGGTTTTTTTTAAAGCATGCAAACAAAGGTCAATAAGCAAATTGTAGGTGATGCCTTTTTATTGGACTATTTTAATATATTTTTTGACAAACCTTTGAGAGCTATACTCTCTTCATCAGGACTATGAAGGCATAATGCAGTTACACTGAATTTAAACTCATCTACGTTCTAGGTAACATAGTAGCATAGTAACATAGTAAATGACGGCAGATAAAGACCAGTATGGTCCATCTAGTCTGCCCAGTAAGATGGCAAGAGTAAGTGCACCTGCCGCTCTGTGCAGGCCACCCCTCCCCATGTCTTTGTTTAGGGGTGAACCCACCACTCCATGTAGGAAACCCCTATTTGTTGAGAGGTTGGATGGTTCAGATGTAGATGGTTCAGTTTTTTTTTTTTGTTTTTATCCTGTTGCTGCAAAGGGATCCTCTGTTGTCTGTCCCATGCCGTTTTGAATTCTGTCACCGTGTTTGCCCCCACCACTTCCATCGGGAGGGCATTCCAAGCATCCACCACCCTTTCAGTGAAAAAATATTTCCTGACGTTGCCTTTCAATTTACCACCTTGCAGCTTCATGTTATGCCCTCTAGTTTTACAGCATCCCCGTCTTTGGAAGAGGTTTATTTGTTCATCATTTCTCTTTAAGTATTTAAAGGTCTGAATCATATCTCCCCTGTCCCTCCTCTCCTCCAAAGTGTACATATTTATGTCTTCAAGACTCTTCCGGTAAATTGAGTATGTCGATATATATCAAAGCAAAGTGTGGGATAATCGCGCAGGTCCTATGTCATCTGAGCTAGTCTGCGTGTGTCATGAAAATTATGAAGAAAAGCATAGAGGTGAGGAAACAGCACCCCTTTGCATTTGAATGTCTTATGTCTGATAATGGGTAAGGAAACCAATGTCTACTTTCCCATTACCAAACAAAAACACTGAAATGCAAAGGGGTACTATTTCCTTACCTATGCTTTTCATTCTAATTTAATAACAGATGCAGACTGGCTAAGACATTTTGAAGAGAGTATAGTTCTCAAAAGCTTGTCAAAAATATATTGTTAGTCCAGTAAGAGGGTATCACCTACAACTTGCTTACTGACGTTTATTTGCACATATCCAAATGGACTAACATGGCAACTACAATTGTCCATTTTTGTGAAAATGTACATTCAGCAGAGAAATTTGCTAAATCCATATTTCTGGCATTTAGTTTTCTATTTTCTTATGGATCAGGATTCAATTTTCTTATCTGTATTCACCTGATTTGTCAACTGTGAGACTGAGTGGACACTTACATTATTGTTACATGCCGCTGTCCACATATACTCAGGTCATTCTGTAGCATAGTGATCCAGTCTGATTACACACTGCAAATCAATTGAAATTATCCATGTAGTTTAAATGTGCATATAATTTATGACCAATACATCTCCAATGATACAGCAGCAAAACCCATCTGGTTGATAAACTAAAGAATACCAAATCACCTGGACCAGATGGTATACATCCGAGGGTCTTGAAAAAACTGAAATATGAGACTGCAGACCTACTATTAGTAATCTGTGAACTATCATTAAAATCATCTGTAATACCTGAAAATTGGTGAATGGCCAATTTAATGCCAATTTTTAAAAAGGTTGCAGGGGTGATCCGGGAAACAACAAACTGGTGAGCCTGATGTCAGTACAGGGCAAAATGATAGAAACCATTATAAAGAACAAAAATACTGAACATGTAAATAGTCATAGTTTAATGGGAGAAAGCGAACATTTATTTATTATTTATTTATTTGGCTTTAGTCAAGGAAAATCTTACCTTACTAATCTGTTATATTTTTTGAAAGTGTGAATAAACAGTTGACAAAGTTGAGCCAGTGGATATAGTGTATCTGGATTTTCAAAAAGCTTTTGACAAGGTCCCTCATGAGAGACCCTTGGGGGTATGTTTATTAAACCGTCTTAATATTACCGGTGCTAGTTGCAGCGATAATGTGAAGAATGCCATATAAGGCAGTGGGCGTTCCGGTCTTAAGGTAGCATTTTGGGTTATCGCGCGATAAAGTCCATTATCGCATGATAGAGGGAGCCGTGGCACGTTAACACGCATTAGGCTTAATTAGGCACGCTGACCTACCATCACAGCAACAGAGGTGCAGCACACTGGTTAATACATTGACTGCTGATACAGTGGTCATGAGTTCAATCCCTCAGTGGGCTCCGCTAAAAGGCTGTCTGAGGCAATCCCTTTTCCTGCTTGTAACAGTCAGATACATCCCAACAATTTGCACTGCCAGCCAAAAAAAACTCACCCCAGTGCCGCAACCTAATGCACCTTTTAGGGCGCACCATAAGGCATATCATAAAGCACCACATCATCCAAGGCAGGTCATAATGTGCCCCAGAGGGCATCAGGAAAGGTTGGCACCCTCCAAGGCAGCATAAAAAGTGTCCCATAAGCTGGCCAAACCTAAGGTGCCACGAAAGATGCCCCAGGGATGCTAAGGTGACACAGGTGATGGTGCCCAGGGGCACAAAGATGCCCCAAGGTCACAAGCATGAAATGTATGGCTCAAACACAGATGTAACCGTAACACTTCACAGAGCACCAAGGAAAGGCAATGAACAAGTGATGGAAGGAAGTAGATGGCAGAGCTCATGGACCAGCCAAATCTGTCTGCAGCCCATGTGGCAGCAGGTAAAGTAGACAAACATATCGGGGGCAGCTGTACCGATGTACAGGGTGATGGTAATGTACAGTGCAACAATGACAGTGTGTGGCAGAGATGGGGATACGTGTCCACCAGAGGAGGTAGAGGTGGCAGGATAAGTGCAATGACAGGAGGACAGAGGAGAGCAGTGCCATGTAGATCAGACACAGGAGAGGCAAGCATGAAGAGCTGCAATGCAGAAAAGTGTGCCAGTGCAGGACATGGGGTAGCTGCCTGCACAGTAGGGCAGGACGCCACAGAGCTTGCAGACACAGATAGACTGACAGAAGGATGTTTGACAGCAGTGATGAGGGTATAATGTGCCAGCAGCACAGATCGTCACAGATAGGACTGTAACAGGAATGCAAAGTATGTGTGGACGAGAGGCATAAAATAGCTAGAACAGAGAGGAATCAAACCCATGACCAGTAGCCCAAATGGCAATGCAGAAACTGGTAGGCTACAAAACCAACATGAGTGTCACAGCAAAGGCTGCATACAAGAACACTGGAGGGCACCACACCAAAACACAGCTGGCTGCCAGGATAGGGCAACCCCAACAGTCACGAAGATACAATGCACATGCAGAACCAGTGTGTACAGCTTATATCACAGTCAGTAATTGGGACGACAACCACATATAAACACATGCACACACACACACAATGAAATGTTATGCAGTGGACATAGCATGCAAAAGAGCAAAGAAGCTAAACCCAATGGGTGGCAGGGGATGCTCTGCGGAGCAGGGCAAATGGGGAACAGAATGGAAAATGAGCATGTGAGTCATGAACCTACAAACAGACATGGACCACATCTGATGAACAACAGCAATGCCAATCCCCCCAGCTGACATGGACAGTACAAAGAAAGAGCCATATGTAACAGCTAATATGCAACAGATATGCTGCATCAAAGGCATACTGTGGTATAAGGTGAAGAGATGGAAGGGTGTGCGGAGAGGTGACCAGTCATCAGGCAGCTCCTGGTCAGGTTAGCACCAAAAAAGGGCAAAGAGAAGGAACATGTGGGACACGAACCTGCAACCTATGGTGCACCAACACATGTCTGCAACCATTACCCCAAACAACCGCAGCAAGCACAGCACCAATATGTCCCCTTAAAGGGAATGTCAGTATGGAAACACGTAGCACCCTGTGATGTGTCAGACGGCTGCCACATTGCCAGCTGCCACCATACAAATATGTGAGCACAGGTGGGCCATGTACATTACCAGAACATAACGAAAGACATGTGTTAGTGTGGTCAAGCAGCAGCAGAAAGAAATGTGGGCCAAACACATCATTTTATTGTGGTCACCAGTAGACATATCGTATATACCGCCTGTCATCATATCAAGGTGGTTGGCTTACAGTGAACAAACTGAAAACACAATGAGCATGCCAGCTACCCATATGTCACCCCAAAGTCACTGGCATGTCTACAGATGATGGGAAGGAGAGATAATGTGCCGTAGCTGAGTGGTGTTCACTCTGCAGTATCCCCCCATCCCCCACTTGTTGCTGCACGTCCCAGATGCCTTAGTCGCATGTAGACACTAGGCAGTGCATGATGAGGGATCAACACACATCAGTCATGAACTGTCCCCAAAAACATATCCGTCTGCCAATACAGGTGGCAAAAGCCTGAAAAAGCATAAGTAGCAACATGTAAGCAAGTGCACACCCAGATATAGATATATATTTCACAGCTGCCCCAGAATGCATGATATAGCAATGAAAGCATCAACAATGGAACCCAAAACAAAGGCCAAATGCAAAATGAGGATAAGGTAACAGGTACAAGAGGAACATGATCCCAGAGAAGACCAAAAAAGGAACCTCGCAGACATGCAGAGATATCACCATGCAGCAGGTCCCCTGCAAAGGGTGGTGTGGTTACGTGAACCATACACATAGATCACGGTACATGGGATGCACAAATGAAGGACAAAAATGGACAATCACACTGCCACACTGCAAATGTCATGGGTGAAGGTGAGTGGCGGAACATCAGGGGACGAAGAGGACTGCGCAGACATGCAATGCTATGTTTGTAAATCAATGTACAGCAGCACGGCTGTACAGTAGTCAAACACAATGACCTGTATATGGAGTGTTAAAGAAAGGTCAAACATGGGCCAGTACCCCACAGAGAAGCCACACTGCCACATGCCCTTGTGTACCAACATATGCAGTCACATGCACATGCACCGTGTAGGGTGAACCATGACACAGTGATGCCCCACATGCACTGTAACTCCTTTGGTGAGGGAAAACATCAATCCAAAATGTTGGCGGCCATTAAACTGGTGTGGTGGTAACAACTGTGTCATGTCCAAGTGCAGGGCAGGCCGACATATACAAGAGTATGTATACAATGTTGCCCCTGTGCCACACACATGGCTGTATGCCCATGTGACCTCAACAGATGAGGATATCTTGCGGTGCATGTTACACACATGGCCAACACACACTAACAAAACGTCAGATGGATGTAGAACATACAGCGACTATTCCAGTCCGTGATGCACACATACGGACCAGTACACAGTGTCCACAGTGCAAAGGGCGTCTGCAACCCCACATGTCCCGTTAAGACTGTCCGTGAATCACTGGGCATGCATAGTCAAGTGTGATATCTCAATGTACCACAGTACTCGAATGGTCATGTGTGTCTTGCACAATCAACAGGACACCCAGCCAGATCACGGTAGCAATGGTGTGTTGGACAGGCCTGTTATACGGAAAGTAGCAGTCCAACAGTAATATTCATCATAGGCATGTGTCCCACTCACAGAGGTCAAACATCCTATGGCACCATCTCCCAGGGATATTTGAATGGTGTTGTTGTGTCCTGCAACAGGTGGGTGATGTCTCACGCAGATCACATAAGTAGATGTGCTGTGTGTGTCCGCTGCCCTGTGTCAGAATAAGGACAAATACTGTCATGGTATGCTGGATGCAACAGCAGGGCACATTGCAGCCAGTCAAACATCAGTACCGACGTAATTAAAAGGCACACAGGCAAACATAACATGATCACAACAAAGAACACTGTGCATGTTGTGGACATTTGGAAATGCAAACGCAGACGAGCGTGTCCCATGGATATGGTCATGTCCATGCCCAAGTAACACAGGCGTATCATAGCTACACCTCATGTCCATTAGCGCTGGTGCACAGAGACCCAACAGGAAAGGTCCATGAAACAAACAGCAAAAAACAAACATATAAAGGCTGATGTTACACCCAAACGAGCCAAGGTGCTACCTACTGTGTGTCTGCAGCAAATGTCTGCTTGGGATCCTCACAGGCAGCCAAAGTCCACAACACGTCTCAATAAAGGCAGAAGATGTCATCAACATGTGTCGAATAACCATGTCCCCATGTCCAGCTGCCGTTGCCGCATGTCCAAATTATGGTGATATCTTGGATACATAAATGCTGTTGTGCAGTGGTCTGTCAATACACATGAGATAGGTCAACCCACAACCCACAACACATGCGCACACTGTGCACAAGGTTAACACCAGAAAGGTAGAGATAGCACACTCACCACCGCTCCACAGGTGTGCAGACCCCGCCCACCACATGATAATGCAAACTGCATGCACACTGTATCATAACAGAGCCACCCACAAACACACACACACACACACACACACAGTATGAGAAGGTGAGCATGCAACCAGTAACATATGACCTGTATGTGCACAATTGGCGAATAGTGGAGATAAAGGCCTTGTAAATGCGATGATACACTGCTGTTGGCTGATGCTACAATGTCAGGGAAGGGTGTAAGTGCGGCCCACCACCAGAACACCCAGGACCTGTAGACACAAGCAGCCCTGTTGGATGTGTCCCAGAGACAGTGCTGGAGAAGACAAACTGGGCACGAACACATGTGGATATGTGTGGCCAACATCAACATATGGGGTACTTGGGAGCTCGCTCAATAGGTCATTCACAACATATGTGCATTAGACAGACAACCTGTGACATGTGCTGCTCCTGACTCTCCACATAGACAAAGTACCTGTATGTCCACCTACCCCAGTGTCCTGCACATTGAATGAGGTACACACAGCTGACACTGCACTACACCACCAGGGACGTCACCAAGCATGTCCTGTGGAATGAGAAACACAAAGAAAACATACATACATCATGTTGGAGCTGTGCCACAAACATACCAGCTTCATGTCCACATCTCTCATAACCCCCTAGATCCGTCACAGTCTGGCAGTTCGTCATGACACTGTACCTAATTGTCCCCACACCAACCCAGCACTGACATGTTCCTGGCCATGTCCATGGGCCTGTAGCCTTTCCATCCCCGTTGTGACCTCTCTGCTGCCCTTGAGACCGTTACCACAACTGTCACCGTGCTACCCTGTACATGCTCAGTCCAAAGGTCCAGGTACAACCCTGCCTCCCCCATATGTCTCCCATAGCACCCTCAGTGTGTGTTTCCTGTGGGTCCACCTCCCCTGCTAATGTAGCAGCAAAGCGCAGACAAACCAATGATACCAGGAGTCTGTTCAGAAGGTCCAAATCATTTATTTGTGCACAAGTCTCGAACCAGTCAATTTCAAAATGGCTGAGCAAAGTTTTCTAGCATTACAACAACTTTTATAGACTTCTGTTCCATTCTAGGTATAGAAAAACATTTCATTGGTCCCGGTACTCTCCCGTACCTCCCGTACCCCTTCCATTGGTCCCGGTACTGATAAGTTTATCCAATTATGTCCCTTCTGTGGGCATGACACCTGCATGCCCCCCTTCTAGTCCCAATTACAATGGTCAGTTCATCAACTTGTTACTTTCACACTCTCAAGGCCATATAGCCAATTTGTGCATGCAGAGGAGCAGGGCTCTGCAACTCATCTGTCAGCACTCCCAATTATTTCTTTGCAGATGTACTTTTTCTTATCAGTAACTTTTAAACATGTCTTTCTGTATTTTTCCATCTTTCAGCTCTGCAGTTCTGCCTACCTAAGCTAATTCAATACTTCTACTGAGTTCTATCTTACAATAGCAGCATATTGGGGGATGTGCAATCCTATATGCCTCTCCACAGGCCTCATTTACAGGTCAAGCTAGCCATGCTGGCCTGCTTATGTTCAGACACCGTGGGTCACAGGCCTGCACCTGCCACATTCCCCCCTTTGATTAATCTCACCCTATTACTCAATAAGGTGTGAGAATTAAATCACTTTTATTAGAATCACATCATGATTGAAGGATTTCGACTAGGACTAGCTTTGTATAAAGCCATTATTTTAGTGGCGGTCTTCCGCTCTACTGTACTATCAATAGTGTTATGAATGGAACGCATACAACATGGGATTAAACATGGTAATAAGAAGATAACAGCAACAAGGATTAGTACTAAAACAATGAAAGTCTTAAATCCTCCCACCCATGAAAAGAGGTTAGCAAACCAGTTAGGAAATTTCAATGAGTGCCAAGTCTGTACTGGCACATAAGCATGTCTTTGCATATCTTTAGCAATTTCTTCAACTACTTGACCCTTATCATCTATTTTCAAACAGCAATTAGTTAGATTCAGCTTACCACATACTCCTCCTTCAGCTGCTAACAAATAATCAAGTGCTAAGCGGTTCTGGTATATAGCAGTGCGCATCTGAGTACTTTGTCTAGCTAAGAGCGTAAGAGCATGACTAGTTTCATTGGTTATTATTTCAACTACTGCTTGTAAGCGAATAATACGATTAATCATATAGATTGGAGTACGATAACCATACATACCATCATCATTCCAAGTGGCAGGTCCATAATACTCAATGATTCTTTCTGGTGGCCAATCATCTCCTTGCCACTTCTCCCACTTGCCTATCTGTAAGGCTTCTCTTTTCTGTCTCAATGCTCTCTTGTGTCGGTGGGTAGTGTATACAGGGTATCCTAATTGTTCTCCATGTTCAGTGTTTAAAAGAAAGAAAGAAGGTCTGATGGTTCCTAAGACACATGCTCCTCCCCAGTGTGGCGGAAGTTGTGCATATGCTCGGTTTTCATAGATCCAATATAGGCCAGGTGGGGCTTGCCAGGCTTGGACTTTGGCAAGGTTAGTCCATAGACCAGCAAGTTCAGGAAATCTGGCTAATGGGTTAGGAGGTTCAGGGTGTCTGATTCCTGACCACCATGCTGTCTTCTTGGTCGTGGCATTATAGTACTTCTGGCTAAGACAGACCAGCTGTCCTACCTTCTGGGTGAACTGGGGTCCAGTTCTGGCATAGCAAAGACGTCCAACGATTGAGTGCGCTAACACCCATTCACTGGTAGCCTTGTGTAATTCAGTCTGATTGTAAATCATAGAATAATTCAATTCTTGGGCTTCCCATGGCCATTGGTCTCCCATTTGGGTTCCGCCACAAAAATAGCAATCCGAGATCTTAAGACTAGATACTACTGCTCCGGCTAATTCTAGAAATAAATTCTGTGAGGGGTGAGGGATCTCAAACTTATTTACATGCATAGCTTCATAAAAGGTATTATGAATATGATATTTAGATGACTTGTGGGCTTGGGTATTCAATCTGATATACACAATGGTCCCTGGATCTATTGCCCCTCCAGCAATACGTAAACCAAACTTGTATCCTTGTTTCCATGCATGGGGATTGTGTATACGTAAGTGTAAGGGGTTGCAAGCATCTTTCTGACATTTATCATTTGTGGTTGGCTTGGTTAGAGTAGCCATCCGTTTATCTATTTTCTCATCAGTTATACCAGTGTTCCAGGTAGCATAAAAAACACATCCCCAATACGGGCAATAGTAATCTGCCGCTGTTGCAGTACTATAGCCTGATCCCGTTTTACCTGTACACTTCCACCAATTTGTGGCACCTTCTGGACACATATACTTATGGTCATTTTGATACGCTTTTTCCCATGTACCACAGGTGGAATGACTATCTCTATTAATGGCATTACATGCATCAAAATTCAAAACAGCAGGTTTAGTAATGTCCTTAAGTGGTGGTGTAGCAGCTAATATAGGTCCATCTGCATCCTTCCATCTTATTTCCAACGTGTAATAGGATGGATTCTGATGCGGATTATAGCATGCTTTGATTTTGCCATGAGTGCAAACATTTAGTTCAGTGGTGTTATAGATACACCGAGTTACTGTTCCCTTGCAAGTATAGTAAGAATGATAAAGCAAAGTCTGAGTTACTTTCAGTCCAGTTCTAGTAGAAGTAATGCAAGCAGTGCATGGAGGTAAAGCATAAGTCAGTTCAAAACCTCCAAAGAAGGCAACCAAGGTAAAGCAAAAACAAAGATACATGTTGATGTTGATTGGAGTTCTTCTGAATCCTCAACTTGCTGATCTTGATCACGACGGTCTTTTATTCTTCGTCCCGTTTGCTAATGAAGCAATTTAACGGGTGCTGAGTGTTGATTGAAGATCCTCAGGTTGTCCAGTACACATTGACCAACTTTTTAGCAATTTCAGTTGGCTTGTGAAGTCTGGCTTAGTCAATGTAGTCTCAAAGTAGTGTGTCAAATCGCACACAAATTGGGTTCGTTGAAACAAAACTGTTGCTGCATGGAAAACAGCAATCCTCTTCGAAAGACTTGGCTACTGCAAAGCACTTGTGATGAAGTGTCTAAGCTGCTGGTTGCCGTCTCAGAGTAACTCGCAAGGGTGCATCAAGATGCTGTTCTGCTGTCCACTGCTCTGGTTCAGGATCGGCGGCGGGCTTGACTCTGCTGTGGTGGATCCAGGCATCGATCTCGGCTACCTTTACTGCAGTTGGGGTAGACAGGATGACGGTGTACGGTCCCTTCCAATGGGGTTCCAACGGTGTCTTCTTCCAATCTTTGATCCACACCGAAGTACCAGGCTGGTAGGGATGCAAGGGTTCCGTCAAGTTGATAGGCAACTGGTCTTGGATCCACGTATGGAGAGTCTGCAGAACAAAACTAAGAGCTAGGAGTTCTTGTCTGGTTACTTCTGAACCAATCTGGGCTAAACTTCCTTTGACTCCCTGCACTATTGGTGGGGGTTTACCATACAGAACTTCAAAAGGGGAAAATCCTGTTGACTTTACAGGAGCTGAGCGTATTCTGAGTAAAGCTATGGGGAGCACTTGGGGCCATTTCAAGTGTGTCTCCTGACAAAGCTTGGACATTTGGGCTTTCAAGGTACGATTCATTCGCTCAACTTTCCCTGAACTCTGGGGTCTGTATGCAGTGTGGAGTTTCCATTGTATCTGCAAGGCTTTTGCTAACTGCTGAGTAACTTGGGAGACAAATGAGGGTCCATTGTCTGACCCTATTACTGCTGGAATTCCGAATCTGGGGACAATCTCTCTCATTAAGACTTTGGTAACTTCTCGGGCTTTCTCAGTTCTGGTTGGGAATGCTTCTACCCACCCAGAGAAAGTACAAACTAATACTAATAGGTAATGGTATCCATTGGCTCTTGGCATTTCAGTAAAATCAACTTGGAGGTTGTGCATGGGGGTTACACCTCCTGACTGAACTCGGGGTGCTGTTATAAGGCCTTGCTTGGCATTATTTTTGGCACAGGTTAGACATTGACGTGCTACTGAGGCTGATATGGTTGTCATCAGAGGGATGTAAAAATGTGGTCTGAGTGCTTTCTCCATAGCACTCTTCCCATAGTGGGTGGCTTCGTGGAAAGCTTTGACAAAGGATGGTCCTAACAGTTCAGGAATTACTATTCGTCCAGGAGGTTGACTGCCCTCTTCTGGTGGCAGCTCAATCCATCCATCTTTCAGTATTCCATCTTCTCTGTTACAATAGTAATCCAATTCTTTGGTGGTATATCGTGGTGTCCATAGATTCAAAGGTACTGGAAACAATGCTGCTTGCATTGGCATAGCTTGTGGGGCAATCTGTCCTGTCATAGCTGCTTGTCTTGCTGAGGCATCTGCAAATCTATTTCCTCGGGCAACTTCTCCTTTTCCTGCTTGATGTCCTCTACAATGCATGACAGCTACACGTGTTGGGGCCCAAACTGCATCAAGTAACATCAATATCTCGGGACCATACTTGACTGATTTTCCTCCGGATGTGATGAGTCCTCTTTCTTTATAGAGAGCTCCATGGGCATGCAAGGTAGTGAAGGCATATTTGGAATCTGTATATACATTCAGCACAAGTTTTTCTCCTAACAACAATGCTCTGGTAAGTGCTATCAATTCGGCTTTCTGGGCTGATGTGCCTGAGGCTAGAGCTGATGATTCAACTACTTCGTGTTGAGTGACGACTGCATATCCGGCACAGCGTCGTCCATCAAGGATGAAACTGCTCCCATCAACATAATAGATTTGGTCAGGGTTGTCTATGGGCACATCTGTCAAGTCAGGTCGACTGGAGAACACAGTTTCCATGACTTCCATACAGTCATGTTCTGGGAGTTCTTCACTGATGGGTATCAAGGTGGCTGGATTCAAGGCATGGCTCACTTCAAGTTGTATCTGTGGGTTTTCACATAACATGCTCTGGTACTTCAACATTCGGGAATTGGTGAGCCAATAATTTGCTTTTTGTTCCATAAGGGCAAGGACTGCATGTGGCACAGTGACTCGTATGTTCTGTCCTAGTGTGAGCTTGTCTGCTTCGCTCACTAGTAGCGCTGTAGCTGCAACTGCTCTCAAGCAAGGTGGCCATCCTTTGGCCACAGGGTCCAATTGTTTCGATAGGTATGCTACAGGTCGCTCCCAATTTCCCAATTTCTGAGTCAACATGCCCAAAGCATTTCCCTGTGTTTCATGTACAAACAAGTGGAAAGGTTTGTGGACATCTGGTAGTCCAAGTGCTGGTGATGACATCAATTCTTCCTTTAACGTCTTAAAGGCTGTATCCTGCTCAAGTCCCCACTCCAGTGGCGACTTCTCTTCTCCTTTTGTGGCTTCATACAATGGTTTGGCAATTTGGGCGAAGTTGGGTATCCAGATTCGGCAATATCCTGCCGCTCCCAGAAAGGCTCTGACTTGCTTTCTGGTTGTTGGAGTTGGAATTCTGCATACTGCTTCTTTTCTTTCTCTGCCTAATCTTCTGCTTCCTTGGGTAATACGAAAACCCAAGTATTTCACTTCTTTTTGGCATAGCTGTGCTTTTGCTCTGGAAACTTTGTATCCAGCTTCATCTAGTAACTGCAAGAGATCTTTGGTGGCTAGTATACATTCACTTTCTGATATGGCAGCTATCAACAGATCATCCACGTATTGGAGAAGCACTCTCTTCCCCGGGGCTACTGGATAGCTTGAAAGGTCTTGATTCAGTGCAGCACTAAAGATGGTAGGCGAATTCTTGAATCCTTGGGGTAATCTTGTCCAGGTGAGTTGGCCCCCTCTTCCAGAGACGGGGTCCTGCCATTCGAATGCAAACAATATTTGGCTTTCAGGGGCTAATCTTATGCAAAAGAATGCATCTTTCAAATCCAGTACAGTGAAATGGGTAGCTTCAGCAGGTATCAGTCCTAGAAGAGTGTAAGGATTGGGTACAACTGGATGTATAGTTTCAACTGCATCATTTACTCTTCTCAAATCTTGCACTGGGCGATAGTCATCCGTCCCAGGTTTCTTTACTGGCAAAAGTGGAGTGTTCCATGGGGATTGACATACTTTTAGTAGGCCATACTCGAGCAATCTTTGTAGGTGGTGATGAATGCCTTCAATTGCAGCTCTTGGGAGAGGGTACTGTCTGACGTGCACTGGTGTAGCACTAGGCTTGAGGGTTACAATCACTGGAGCTATATGCTTGGCTAGGCCTGGGGGACTGCCTTCTGCCCATACTCCAGGTGGTGCATCGATGTTCTTTAAAGTTTGTTCAAAATAGGTATCTTGGATGGAGTCATCAACGTAATACCTCCATTCTTCTTCTCGGGGCACTGTCAGCAGCATTACTCCTGCTGGTTTGGCTTCGGAATTCACTGTCATTTGCATTTCTCCTTGTTCAGAGAAAGATATCTGTGCTTGAAGCTTGGCTAGCATATCTCGTCCCAGTAATGGCACTGGACATTCGGGCATGTAAAGGAATTGATGAGTTATTTGCTGTCCTCCTAGACTGCATATTCGATTTTGAAGAAAAGACTTTGTGGCTTTGGCACCAGTTGCTCCTATAATGGTGACTGCTTTTGTAGAAAATGGGGCTATCTTTTTGTCTATTACTGAATGTTGTGCTCCAGTATCAACCATAAAGTCCATAATTTGGTCTCCTATTTGTATTCCGACCATAGGCTCCTGGAGACCTAAAGCAAACTTGGAGCCCGGTCTGTCCTAATCCACGTCATTCTCATCATGGGCTGGTGTGGCCAATGCTTGAATGGCTCCTCCTCTCTCGCGCTGGAATTGTTCTCGATTGGCTCCTCCTCGGCTTCGGGGATAGCCTCGTCTTTCTTCTCGCCACTGATGACTGCTGTCATCATCTTGCTGGGCGTCTTCGAGTTGCGGGCACGTATCTCTCCAATGTCCTTCCTCTCTGCAGTAGGCGCATTGGTTCACGCCTAGTCTCTGGGTCCGGCCTCCGCCTTGACCCCGCCCTCTTCCTCTGCTCCTTCGACTAGGGACACCTCCCCTTTTCTGTTCAACTATGGCCACAGCCAAAAAATCAGCTTTCTTCTTCATCTTTCTATCACATTCTCTCTGTCTTTCATTATCACGATTCACATACACTTTATGAGCGACTTCCAATAACTGTGTTGCATTCATGCCCGCAAACCCTTCTAATTTCTGTAATTTACGTCTAATGTCTGGTTGAGACTGGTTTACAAAAGCAGAATTCACCATACATAAACTTCCTGGTGCCTCGGGATCATAGGGAGTATACATTCTGTATGCTTCAGTTAATCTTTCATAAAAATCTGCTGGGCTCTCATCTATCCCTTGGATAACTCCTGCAACTTTGGAAAGATTCATAGCTTTTTGGCCCCCCCTTTTCAGGCCTTGTAAAAAGCCTTGGCGAAAACGGGCTAGGGCTGTGGATCCTTCATCTGTATTTGGATCCCATTGGGGGTCTTCATTCGGGAATTCTCTCTGAGCTGCTTCCCGACGGTCTATTATATTCTGCCCCTGTCTCGGAGCTAAAGGGTTATCTGCCATCCACTCAATAGCTGCTTTTCTAATTCTTGCTCGTTCTTCTGTCGTGAATAGGGTAGTCAGGAGCTGGCGGCAATCTGGCCAAGTGGGTTGGTGAGTTTCCATAATAGTAGTTACTAATTCTGTCAGCTCCTGGGGCTTACTAGTATAGGAGGCATAATGCGACCTCCAATTTAATAAATCAGTTGTAGAGAAAGGGATATACACATAAGTTAGGGGTCCCGCTACCACTTCATCATTATCATTCTTTACGGGCACCCCCGGGACTTGCCGTAAGGGAAACATTTTGGCTGCCGTAGGTGTCTTTTGGGATCTAAGGGTTATTGTCGTAATTGCCTTTGAAGGGGTCACTTTCTTTTTCTCAACAGGTTTTGCTTTGGGTTTATCTTTTGCTAGTTTACTAGTATTAGCAATTACTTGTACACTGTCCTCCTCGTCTGGGGGACTCTCTTTTTCTCCTTCTTCTACCTCCGCTTCTGGCTCACTTTTTATGTCCTCCTCTTCTCTTTCAACTAATTCCTCCTCTTCCTCCCCTCCGGGAGGTGGATCAGGGGTTGGGTCCCGCTCCGGCTCCGGCCGTCTCTGGGGTTCTGGGGCAGGACGCCGGGCTACTCTTATTGGACCTGGGGTTCGGGGCTGCCTGAGAATTATTTCTGGGGAATCAGGATCTACCAGGATGGGCTTCTTTCTGGCTTTCTTATCCTGCTCTCTCATTTTGGGCTGCTCCGCTTTCTGTCTAGAATCTGTTTTCGCTAACATTATTCTGCACTGTTCCTCATAACAGCGCTGCGCCCAGGGGGGCGGATCTTCACAAATACTTAACCAGGAATCTATGTAGGGGTACTGATCAGGGTGCGCTATCCGCACTCTACGGTGTATTGACTGAATAATCTCTACATTGAACGTTCCCTCTCGGGGCCAGATGGGGTCTAGATCGGGCCACTCCCTAGTACACAAAATCTGCAAACGGGCTGCTGTCATTTTAATACCATAATCTCCTGAATATCCCTCTTTAAAATGTGCGATCATACATTCTAATGGAGTGTTTCTAGTAGACCCCGCCCCTCCCATTTCGATGTGTGCGCGCAACAACAGACAGAAGGGAAAAGGAGGGCGGACCGTGGGTAAGGGGTCCGCACGGTCCTGGAAACGTATAGGGAATACAAATAACAGGACAAGACGACAATCGCTTCCCCCTTTTCGCGACCTGAACGCGGTCGCCCGGTCAGGAAATGCGCTACTCAGGGGTCCGCCTTCACTTGGTCCGTGCTGCCAGACCTCTCATTCACACTTCGTTCACACAATCATGCTAGCAACGTATCCCAGAATGCATTCGTTTCTATCTATTCTGACTAGTCTTTTCCCAATTACAATAAGGATGGGGGTTTCACCCGGCGAATTCCCATGCGGGGTTACTCGGCCCTTCCTTGAGAGGTGATCATGCTCTCTTACCAATTCCCAATATCTCGAGATTACAAATTCCAAATTCCAAGTTCCAATGGCAGTACTGCTCTTTCTATCTCTGTCTAGACACCAAATCAAAACTATACTCACCGGATCCGGTCCTCAAACTTCCCAAGCAGGCGCATGAGTTGGACCTCGGACTCCCCTCACTCGGGTTCGAGGCGTTGGCTCCAACCGGGCCCGGCACCCGCCGAGGTCCGACCAGCTCCCTCCGATACAAGGGACCGGTGGCGCCAGGGAGCAGCCCTCGTCGGAAGGGCGCGATCCCGGCAGGACCAAGCCTATAGAGGCGGAAAGTCGTGGTATATTGCCCTATATACACTTTGATTCCACAACTTCCCGGCCAACGCACCAAGAATATGTAGCAGCAAAGCGCAGACAAACCAATGATACCAGGAGTCTGTTCAGAAGGTCCAAATCATTTATTTGTGCACAAGTCTCGAACCAGTCAATTTCAAAATGGCTGAGCAAAGTTTTCTAGCATTACAACAACTTTTATAGACTTCTGTTCCATTCTAGGTATAGAAAAACATTTCATTGGTCCCGGTACTCTCCCGTACCTCCCGTACCCCTTCCATTGGTCCCCGGTACTGATAAGTTTATCCAATTATGTCCCTTCTGTGGGCATGACACCTGCATGCCCCCTTCTAGTCCCAATTACAATGGTCAGTTCATCAACTTGTTACTTTCACACTCTCAAGGCCATATAGCCAATTTGTGCATGCAGAGGAGCAGGGCTCTGCAACTCATCTGTCAGCACTCCCAATTATTTCTTTGCAGATGTACTTTTTCTTATCAGTAACTTTTAAACATGTCTTTCTGTATTTTTCCATCTTTCAGCTCTGCAGTTCT
Source organism: Ichthyophis bannanicus (assembly GCA_033557465.1). Classification (NCBI taxonomy): domain Eukaryota; kingdom Metazoa; phylum Chordata; class Amphibia; order Gymnophiona; family Ichthyophiidae; genus Ichthyophis; species Ichthyophis bannanicus. Next base: position 388,012,316 of record CM066038.1, on the reverse strand, counting down.
GCCTACCTAAGCTAATTCAATACTTCTACTGAGTTCTATCTTACAATAGCAGCATATTGGGGGATGTGCAATCCTATATGCCTCTCCACAGGCCTCATTTACAGGTCAAGCTAGCCATGCTGGCCTGCTTATGTTCAGACACCGTGGGTCACAGGCCTGCACCTGCCACACTAAGACGCTCCCAGGTGCTATATGAAAGGAATATATGCAGGGGCTGCTACATTCCCCTGGCCCCATACCCAGTTCCCTGGTGCAGCAGGTACATCCCCTGGCTATCAGTAGCAGCTGTACGCTAATGTGTCCGAAACATATCTCACCATGCATGAACTACATTTGCCAAACCACACCCCAACCTCAGCTTGCTCCCTGACTTTGCCTGCTGCATGTACCTCTGCTGCATGAAATGAGCATGGCCAAGACCGGACATCTGGGCATCGCCCCTAAACCCTATCCAATCCTTACAGTGTCTGTGTATAGGGTGGATACATCTTCTGTCGACACGGCCGTCAAGGTAGCAGGTCTCTATCATCCCTCGCACCCCTTCCCCACACATACCCATCATGCAGCTAAGGCCTGCGGTGTCCCCCTAGATAACATCAACAAGATCCCTGCCGTCACCCCAGAACACACAAATAAAGCCCTAATGCTCCCTTCATCACCCGCCATCCTGCTCACTGTAACCTACACCTTGCTGGTCTGCCTCTAAATCATCTCTGTCCGCCACAATGTATGCAACACTGTGCTGCATGGCTAATCTACCAACAGCCTCAGTATGACAATAACACCCCACCTGTCACGACACCTCACAGGCCCCAGGTAAGGTCAAGATGCACCTGCTGATCTATACATGCAGTTACACTGTGGTTGCCCTGTAACTTGATGCGCATAACCCATGTACTACAAATACTACTACTACTACTGAGCATGTAAACAGTGCTAACACCTGTATGCATCGCCATTCTGAAACATGTTACACACAGTCCCTGCTCATCAGAGCATACAATCCAATCAATCCCCTCATATCCCCCAAATGTCATCCCCACACGTCAAGCCAACTGGGCCTATCAATAGGCTGACCCCCCCCCCCCCCACACTGTTAATGCACGACCAAACACCTGTCACCTAGCAGCACCCAATGCCTGGAACTAACTACTCACAACCATCTCAAAACCCTGTGTGAAAGCCTACCACATCACCTAAGCCTAATAATCCTGACTACATTAATCACCTCCACCCGCTGTTGTCCCCTGCCCACACCTTCTGTGTTAGAGGTTGGACCACATTGTAAGCTCAGATGACCAGGCATTGTGTCAGCAATGTCAGTGTAGTGCTGCGTATGACTGGTAGTGCGATACCAACGCTCAGTAGTAGTAGTAGTACATATATCTATCCAAATGTTTTTTCCAAAACATCCAGTACTCACATGAAAATATCTCCTCAATCAGATGGTGCCTGAGTGCTGCACCCTCATGTGTATCACCATGGGCACATACAGGGGGGCACGTTGGATTGTCTTCCAGATCCTCATTAATTTCGACATCGAGATCGAGCCTGAGAGCAATGTTGTGCAGGATGCAACAGGCAATAATGATCTCTGCCACTGTCACGGGTTGGTATTGTAAGGCCCCGCTGGTTCTATCCAGAAACCTGAAGCGACTTTTCAAAACGCCAAAGGTGCGCTTGATAACGGAGCGACTGGAGGCATGGGCCTCATTGTACCTTATCTCTGCACGTGTCCACACAGGGGTTAGCAGCCAGGGCTGACACCCATATCCTGCGTCACCTGCATAAAGAAATGTAGAACGTTAAACCAGTAGCTGATGTCTACACACATGCACACATGAATGTACGTGCAAACCCACAGCACCTACAGGTAAGACAGAAACATAGGGGAACACATGATGGGACACAACAACTATGCACCAGTGTCTGGAGGTGTGATATACAGAGCACGGGGGAGGTAGAAGGAGTGCACACCACATCATCCTGAACCACAGCAGACACATGGGCAGACACCAGAGGCCTAAAGGTAGTAGCACCAGCCACGAACACCTAGAGACACACATGCAATGCACCTTGGACAAGGGCAGAGATGCACACATGTGCAAGCATGTGACAGTCATGCTATTCACCACACACAGATGGCGTGACGGGAACAGTTACCCCACCGTGGCAGGCTGGATGGCACAGACAACACCATACTGTTGATAAACATGAAGCATACATGTGTGTCGTACTGTGCCAACCTAAACACACAATGTCAAATATCGTAAAACATCAAATGTCAGTGTGCCATCAACACACAGCACCGCAGCACAGAGGACCTGGAGTCATCCCCCTCCCCCCGCGTCAGCTCCCACACACACAAATGACACACACACACAATTTGGGACACACGTCAAAGACAGACATATGTTCAGACGGATAGTAGGGGTATACGATGTGCAAGTCAGAGATGACAAATACTCACCCAGCAGTATACAGTCCTCAAATTGACTGTACAGTGCTGAGTGACGCAGGATATAGGAGTCATGGGTGGACCCTGCAAATCGCGGGACCACATTCAGAATACGCATATTTGCATCTCATACAACCTGAACATTCAAGGAGTGGTAGTGTTTGTGGTTGTGGAACACTGCCTCCCTGTCTCTGGGCGGGACCAGGGCAACATGTGTGTAATCAATAGCTCCCATCACATGTGGTAACCCGGCAATTGCCACAAAGGCCTGGTTCAGGATCCCCCACTGTTGCCAAGTGTTGGGAAATGCAATGTGATTCCCAACCCGGCTGATCATGGCATGCAGTACTTAGTGGAGACAGCGTGAGAAGGTGGGGAGGCTCATGCCACCCACTGTGGCCACAGATGACTGGAAACAGTCAGAGGCAAAGAAATGTAGGGTACCAAGGAGCTTGACCAAACCCGGTATGGCATGTGACAGACCAGTCAGGGGCTCGAGGTCAGGTCTTAGATCTTCATAGAGCTCCCTAATGGCCCCTGTGCTCAGGCGGTGTAGGGAGATGACCTGGTCCTCACGCATGTCCTGGAGCCAGGCCCTGGGCCTGTAGAGGTGAGGCTGGCGAGCCTGCAACTCGGCATGCCTACTGCACCGTGCCGGCACAGCCCCTGCCTGGCCTGCCCCCAGAGCTGCAGGTCAGTGTTGTAGCGGGCCTGCACCCCCGCCCTGTGCCCCAGCCCCATGGACACCATCTCCCTCGTCAGGCAACTGCAAGCCCTGCACATCCCCCAGTGTACATGAGGCAACGACAAAGGCCACCATAGCGGACACTATTAACCCAACCCCCCTAACCTCCCCACCGCACGCTAACCTTGCCACTCACCTCCCCCACCACTCACCAACCCAGCCACACACCACACCCACCACCCACCAACCCTGCCACACACCACACACCAACCATGCCAGCCACCTCCCCCACCACACACCAACCCTGCCACCTACCTCACCCACCACCCACCAAACAAGTCACCTACCTCCCACAGCACTCAACAACCCAGCCACACACCTCCACCAGCACTCACCAAGGCCACCGCTCATCTCCCCCACCACTCACCAACCCAGCCACCTTCCTTTCCCACCACGCACCAAACCTGCCACTCTCCACGCCTAACCTGCCTCTGACCCTCCGTTCGCTTCACCACCAATAATGCCTCCTTCAACCTCGCCTGCTTTTAACCTTGCTCGCCTGCACTAACCCCTCAGTGTGTACCAGGTGTGCACATAAATATATTGATCTTTGGACATCTGTGCGTGTGTGCATGCATTGCGCATGTGCATAGGTGATGTGTAGGGTGCGTATGCGGAACCATGCACCGCACATGTGCAAGACGTGTACATGTCTGCGCGTGTGCGGTGGCTGGTTCCGTGCCCATCCCATAGGCACCAGGGGTCAGTGGAACATGTGCGCCACACATGTGCAAGACGTGTACATGTCTGCGCATGTGCTGCACCAGGATACGCGCAAGCCATAAAAAAGCCGTAACAGATGGTATGGTGTGAGCTGACACCACATTTGCATATGCCCCACGCAAATACGTAGTCTACATGCGCATGTGTGGTGCACGGTACCGCACCCATCCCACAGGCAACAGAGGTCAGTGGAAACAGCCACCGCATATGCGCAGACACGTACACGTCTTGTGCATGTGCGGCACACAGTTCCTCTGACCCTTGGCACCTATGGGACGGGCGCAGAACCAGCCGCTGCACATGTGCAGACCTGTACACATCTTGCGTATGTGCAGCGCACGGTTCTGCGTACACATCCTACGCATCACCTATGCACATGCACAATGCGCACACACATACGCAGATGTCCAAAGATCTATATATTAACGGGCACACCTGGTACACGCTGAGGCGTTAGTGCAGGCGAGTGAGGTTGACAGCGGGCGTTATTGGTGATGAAGCGAACGGAGGGTCAGAGGCAGGTTAGGCATGGAGAGTGGCAGGGCTTGTGAGTGGTGGAGGAGGTAGGTGGCAGTTCTGGTGAGTGGTGGGGGAGGTAGATGGCTGGGTTGGTGAGTGGTGGGAGAGGTGAGTGGCAAGGCTGGCCGGCAGTGGTGATGGTGGTGGTGAATGGCTGGGTTGGTGCGTGGTGGGGGTGACAGGAGGCAGGGCTGGTGAGTGGCTATGGTAGTGAGGGCTGGTGAAGGCAATGGGGGAGGGGGCAAGGGCCACAGGAGGTCAGACAGGTCCGGGATGCAGAGGGAGGACAGGGAGAGCAGGGACATGCTGAGGCTGGACATGTTAGGTGGGGTGTTCGGAGAAACACCGGTGCCGCAGTCCCCAGAGACGGGAGGGATGGGTCATCCAGAGTCTGAGGTTGCTGGCCCATCAGGTATGTCGGACCCCACCCAGGAGCAGCCTGAGGGGCACAGAACAGGCAAGCGTAGGTGGACGCCTGTGCCGGATGGGTAGAGGAACAGGGCCATAAGATTCTGCCAGCAGGAAAACTACAACCTGCTGGCAAGTGTCCTCAAACACTATGAGGAGCTGTATGGGCGCATAAGCTCATGCACAACTGTCAGCGTAAGAACCCAGGTGTGGGAGGATGTGCAGGGGGCCATGGCACAGGCGCGGGGCCACCAAGGGACCTTGACAGCCTCCGTAAGAGGTTCAATGATATCAGGCAGGGGGTCCATGCACACCTGACTGCAGAATGCCGACATTGCTAGCAGCACTTGTGGGGGCGGCCCCTTCATCCCAAGCCTCACGCCCCTGGAGCAGCAGCTTGCTGAGCACCTAGGCTGCATCTACATCAATGGCCTCTCCCCGGCGCTGGACAAGGCTAACCCACAGGCAGGTATGTCCGAGACATGCTGTACACATACAGCTATCTACCATGCACACGCAGGGCATGTCACGGGGTGGTGCGGGCCCATGTCCTGGGAGCAGGTGTGGCTGAACATAGGAAAACAGACACCGGAGTCCGCATTCCCCGTTAGTGTTTGTTCGTGGAAAATATAGGGGATAGAATCAAACCCCCTTCCCAACACCTTTCAGATATCTGTCTGACAAAATGAGCTCTTTCCTCATACCCATTCATGCCTTGGACAGATGTAGGCGTGGATATAGCTCAGGATGTCTTGGACATATCTGATATCTGGTGAGGACATCCAGGGTCTGGGAGTGCCCCACACATGCTTACTCCACGCTCTCAGTCAGACCTGGATGTCCGCACCCCAGATTTGGGTTATACAATGCGGCAATCTCTTCCAGTGCGTTAGTTTTGTGCATACTATGTGTAGTGGAGGAGGAACCGGGGGTAACGAGGGAGCAAGCAGACGTGTTCCTATCCCTAGGGCTGACCAAATGAGAGGGACAGAGTAAAGCAAGGAGTGCATAAACAAATATGTGTCTACCTAAATATGTCCATATTTCTACATAAATATGTCTACGTAAATATGTGCTCTACGTCTGTGTCTGTGACAATCCCATATTTACTGTGTATCTTGTTCCACCCGCCCCCCCCCCCCCCCCAGGTAACATCCAGGCCATCGAGGCAGCCGAGGAGGAGAATGGCAGTGAGCCCGAGCCAGTGGAGGTTGACGAGGTGCTGCATGCAGAGGCTGCCATCAGCATTGCCCCAGACACCCCATGGGCCGATGTGCTGCCTAAGGAGGTGGCCACCCAGGAGGACAACAGGTCACCCCAGCGGGTACACAGGCACCACAGTGGCTGGCGAGGGGCCCAAGGATGTGAGGGTGAGCCCCACATTGCCACCACAAAGGCCGTCCACTGCAACAATGGGAGCAATTCATGTCGTCCTCCAGGAGCTGCGGGCACATACATCATCGGCACGCAGGGATGCCGCAGGTAGGCAACTGGCAGGATGGGTGCATTGCTGGTGTGGTACACCAACCCCCAGACACAGTGGTGGGGCCACACACGCACACACACACAATGGCAGTGGGCCTCCACACATACATATGCCCCCCTGGCCATGTCTGGGGTGGTTGGTGTGGCTCAGTAGGGAATGGGCAGGTCATTCATGTTGGGGATCTAGGCAACAGATGTCTCACAGGTCACCTTGTTCCCCTCCCACAGGCACTCACCAGACGCTGATTACTATACGGGCCGAGATGCATGGCCAGCAGCAGGTCCAGCATGCCCAATGCCAGGCATTGCGGGCCCACACGCGGGCGGTGTGTGGGCTCCACAGGGACATCAGTGAGCATAGCCTGGAGACACAGCAGCTGCGAGGGACTGCCGTGGATATCACAGCTGGCATAGGCCAGGTGGCGGATGCACTCAAGGCCATGGCGGGACATATCCTGCGGCCTGCAGCGGCGCCAGAGGTGACAGAAGCATCAGCAGCAAGGGGAGTGGGTGGTCGTGGGAGGGGGAGTGGGCGTGGGTGGTCACGCAGGCCATAGGTGTGACTGTAAGTTGGACTGACCTCCACATTAAATGGCTTTCTGTCAGACACACACCAGGGTCACTGTGGCATACTAACCGCACATGCTTGGCAGACAGACATGACATACAGATATACCTATCTGCTGTCAGAGGTTTACCCCTTCAGCGCTTGTAGTGCGCTGCTGCTTCTTCACCCCACCAGACCTCATCATGGTGAAACCCACCGACTGACGCACTGTCGGACACGTGGATCCCCGCATACATCACAACTATGCTGCATCATGTGTAGCACATCCACACCTCCTCGCCATCCTATCATGAGCTGCATCCCTGCTACAGACTGACTATCCGTAACAACGTGCATGTGACCGTATCTGTTGGATGGTGCAGCACATGGTTACATCACGATGTCATCAGGGGATAGATCCGGCAGCGCACATTGTGCTCCACACAGCCTGTTGTGGGGCAGGGGTAATATATGTTGCACAAATACACACTGGGACATGCACACAGGTGTCTCACTCACCGCTACAGCATGTATATACAAAGGACACATGACCATTGCGAGATTTGGCTGCCTACACGATGTTTTAATCCAAATATATGTTGGTAGGTGCCATACAAACGTTAAAACATTCAACACAACACCCTCCCACAGGCGGGTCAACAGTAAAACTGGTTCACAATTTTGCATTAGCACAGCATGGACATCCATCTCACATGTTAGTGGGGATACATTTGGCTGTTAGGGTTGCCACCTTTGCCATCTGTGCATCCACTGCACTACCTTGCAGACACTGGGAGATGGCCACAGCTATTTATGTGGATCACACACCCGGGGGCCCGCTGTGGGGGTATTTTATTTATTTATTTATTAGCGAGGCTTGATATATCGCCCATACCAAAGTGTCAGAATGCTGTAAAATAATAAACAAGGAGGCTGCTAGAGGATTAAAGGAGGAAAGGAATACCATTTGATTGACAGGAAAGCACTAGTGAGACAAAGAGAGAAAGATAGGAAAGGAACAGAGTTACACAACTAGACAGGCTGACCGCTGAGGGGAGGGAGAGGCAGAGGGAGGGGCACAGGCACATTGTATGTGTCATCACAGCCCGGCTTGCCATTGGGACATGGTGTGGCGCACTGCATAGGCTGGGACACTCACCGTCACCCCCCGGCCATTGCCTCCCACTGCATGCCTCGGAGGTATCCAGGGCAGTGTAGCCACATCTCTCTGCCCTTCTTCCGTAGGTCCTCTACCTGGGGGGATAAGCAATGTTTGTAACCATTAGGGCCCTGTATCCCTGCCCATTGTGAGCCACATGGCACACATGTCTGTGTGCAATGGGGGCCGCTCCTGCTATGAGCAGAGGGTCCCATACTAGCTGTAGGCAGCACCGCCTGCATGTGTGGGCGTGAGGCTAGGCATGTGTGGTGTGACAACTATGTGCCCTGTGTGCCGCCTCACAGCAACCCCATGCCATGTATCTGCCATCTCCTGGCATGACATGGGAGCAACATGACATGTGGGGCGTTGCATTTCAGGTCTACATGGGGGGGTGTCTCCATACCCTCAGTGCAGTCCAGCACTCACCTTGGTGTTGGGCAGCCCATCCCACATCAACAGGAGCCATCACCATGATGCCTGGACACTGATTCAGCCTCTGTGGTGCGGCCTCGAACACCTGGGGGTGTGGGAGAGCTGGGTACCTACAACAACAGCAACCACCATACCACTAGGATGTAGACTAGACCTGTGCAGTCTGGTCTGATGCCTCCTGGGGTTAGGGAAGAGCTGGGAACCTGCAACAACAGCAACCACCATAACACCAGGATGTAGAATAGACCTGTGTAATCTGGTCTGATGCCTTCTGGGGTTAGGGAAGAGCTGGAAACCTGCAACAACAGCAACCACCATAACACCAGGATGTAGAATAGACCTGTGCCAGCTGGTCTGGGGCCTCCTGGGGTTAGGGTAGAGCTGGGAACCTGCAACAACAGCAAACACCATAATACCAGGATGTAGAATAGACCTGTGTTGTCTGGTCTGATGCCTCCTGGGGTTAGGGAAGATCTGGGAACCTGCAACAACAGCAAACACCATAACACCAGGATGTAGAATAGACCTGTGTAGTCGGGTCTGATGCCTCCTGGGGTTGGGGAAGAGCTGGAAACCTGTAACAACAGCAACCACCATAACACCAGGATATAGAATAGACCTGTATCAGCTGGTCTGGGTCCTCCTGGGGTTAGGACAGAGCTGGGAACCTGCAACAACAGCAAATACCATAATACCAAGATGTAGAATAGACCTGTGTAGTCTGGTCTGATGCCTCCTGGGGTTGGGGCAGAGCTGGAAACCTGCAACAACAGCAACCACCATACCACCAGGATGTAGACTAGACCTGTGTCAGCTGGTCTGGGGCCTCCTGGGGTTAGGGAAGAGCTGGGAACCTGCAACAACAGCAATCACCATAATACCAGGGTGTAGAATAGAACTGTGTCAGCTGGTCTGGGGCCTCCTGGGGTTAGGGCAGAGCTGGGAACCTGCAACAACAGCAACCACCCTGACACCAGGATGTTTGATACACCTCTGTGCGCAGGTCTGGGAGCCTTCGGGGCCAAGGGTGATGTTCCACACATACACAGCACCAACTAACACACCACCAGGATGACTGCTGGACCTCTGTCATCTGTTATGGTGCCTCCTGGGGATGGGGCAGGGCTGTGGTACTCCAACTGCAGCAGCTACCAGTGCACCATGGTGACTACTTGACCTCTGTGATCAGGTCCGATGCCTCCTGGGGATTGGCCAGAGCTGGTAATGTGTCATAGCAGCAGCCACCATGGCACATGGATGCCTAATATAGCTCTGTCATGGGGCTGCAACTCATGTGGGTTGGGCAGAGGTGTGCACTGCAACAGGAGCAGCTTACATCACACCACACTGACCTCTGCATCTCTGCTTTCATGTCTGTGACTCCTGGGGATTGGCATACGTGCACACAGCAACATACACAGATAGCTTGATCACAGGTTTGCCCACATAAATGTGTTTCGCACATGTGGTGCATATCTTATGTGTTTTGCTTGCTGGATATTGTGTTGCACACCCTCCATTTAGTAACCTGTCCCCATACACTTACCTCACGTGGGTAGTCTGCTGCACGGTTGAAGCGCCTTGTGATGTGCACCCACGCCCTCCTGACGCATTCCAAGTCCTGGTGTTTTGAGGTGCCTGGGAAGAGGCACGGCTGCCTGGTGCAGATTAAGGCTGCCAGCTGTCGTAGGTTGCGGTGGCTAAAAGCAGGCTTGCGGGATCGCGTTACCATTTTGGGGGATGCCCATGTGTTGGTGATGCACGCACGCACACCGTGCATGAGCTGTGTCGTGCATATGCTGTGCCGCGCCCTACTACGCCGTGCACACAACATGCACATGTCATGGCCGTCACACGGAAAACATTCTCTGTGGCCGCATGACTACATGTCAGATACGGAGATTGGCGGCCACAGTGGCTGGCTTTAGTTTACAGCATCACATGACTTACGCCGTTTGGCCTGGACCGCATCTGGTGTGCCTCAGCTTTAGACGCCTTATGACGCGCTTTTGGTGACGCACTGGCACGCCTCTCCTTAGAGGCATGGGGCAAAGGTTATAGTGTATTAGGCTTGTGTCAATGATTGTAGAGATTTGTCTGACTGTTACTAACACTCACCTTGTTGTTGGTGCAATGGGGATTCAAATCCATAAGCAGTGACTCTGGGGGCATTGTATTAACCAGTATGCTATGCCTTTTCTCATAGCATGGGCTGACTACACAGTAACTACATGTCAACCCAGTAAATGTCAGCTGTGCTTACCGGGATCGGGTAGACCCACAGCTAAGGCACTTTACAGGGTACCTTAGGTTTTCCAGCTGAGGTGATGTTTTTTTTTTGGTGGACACACTGATATTTGCGATGGGGTATGTGTACACCATCCTACTGTTACCGGAGAAACTCCCAGCGATAACGTTAGTAATGCCATATGGGCATGCCAGCATCCACATAGCATGCACTGTGTACCGCCCAGTAGGGGGCACATTGGCTGTTTACGCATGGTAACCTTAACTTCGTGGAAGCGCTGTGACAAGGTGTATGGAGCTGTAGCCCACTGGTTAATACAATGACCAGCAAGCCAGAGGTCATGAGTTTGATCCCTCAGGGGATCTCATCTGATATGGCTGTCTGGGGCAAGCTATTTTGCTGCATGTAACAGTCTGGCACATCTGTACAATCTGTGCTGCCATCAGAAACACCCTCGCCTCATTGCCATCACCTATTGCGCCCTATAGGGCAGGAGGGGTGTCTGGACCCACATGCAGATCAGGGGGCAGTGCCTACTGACCCACCCTCTCGGGGCCAGGGTGGGGGGGGGGGGACAGGATCTGCCACCAACAGACCCACACTCTATATCTTTGCAATGGCGGCAGTGGAGGGACATGATGAAGGGCTGTGGGACCAGCTACCCCAGTCCTGCAGGGGAAGGGCCACCCTCCAAGGCAGTGAATGCAGATCTGTTTGTATCACACAGGGCACTGGCAGACAGGCGATAGGCCTGTATACACTCAGACGCCCCCCCCCACCACCATCTGACATTCACCAGCAGTGGGCACTGTCAGTGTTCACTCTGCAAGGTGCTCCAACCATACACACTCTAACTGCAGACGGTCTGCTAGCTAGTACATAGTGCATGTTCCTGGAGAAACTGCATACCCAGAGGTGGCATGTCAGTGATTGGACCCCAACCAGGGAAACTCCCAGAAATCACTTGAGGGAAACACTGTAGGGCACTATGTGGGGACCTAGCCATGCCATGGTCACTGCTCAGTCAGGGTGCAAGTGACCCCCCCCCCCAGCAGGACATGCTGTGGTCACCGTGTCCCTGGAGGTGGTGGTTGGCCAATACAATGTCCCAGTCATTGCCATATGCCCTGTGCAGATGAATCCTGCCCAGGCTACCCTGTCCGGCCCATACCCACAGTACCTTGCTCCTCATTATGCACATAGGCAGGCTAACACTGGAAACAGTGCAAGCATTGTGGGCTCCTCAAGGTGTGGCCAGCCACAAAACACTTGATAGACATACACACACTCCCACACCTACTTCATCATTGTGCAAATATAGAGGTTGGCAGCCCTGGGCACAGCGCAGGCATTGCTATGGTACTCAATACTTTTGGGGTCACTCTCCGTGGTGGTAAACACTGTCAGAGACATAAAGCAAGACACACTCCACAGATATCAGACAGATTGCTCTGATGGAGCTCCGTTAACACATTGTGTCTCATTTTGGGCTTGTTATCTGACATTAATCATAGCAACCGCTTGATATATGTGGAACGTGCTTCAAGGTTTATGACGGCATTGCTAAGGTATGCGGGTTCTAGTATTGGTAGATGCTGCTTCGCGCAGGGCCCAACAGCCTGACCCTCCATGAGGCTTTGGATAGTGGAGCTGGCCAATGCTCTGGGGCAGAGGTTCCCAACTCCAGTCCTGGTGGGCCCAACACGATTCAGGTTTTCATGCTGTCCCTAATGTACATGCAGGGGATACATTTGCATACAATGGGGGTGGTACATACAAATGCATCTCAAGCATATGTCTTATGGACAGCATTACACCTGAATGGTGTTTGTCCCTCCGGGACTGCAGTTGGGAGCCTCTGCTCTATGGACTGCACATGTCTATGGTGAATGTGCTCTGTAGGGTAGACTATAGGCGTTTATGGCATGTTTATTTTATCTGCACAAAAAGTTCCTTCTTTATTACCACAGTTTAGTACTGGGTAATATATGGGACATGGTCTGCAGGAGCCACAGCTGGGACTTGAACCTGTGACCTTATGCCCCTGGATACACTGGCTGGGTGTACTGCACCAAACTGTTCCACAGAGGCAGGTCTTTCCCTGGGTATACCATTACTGTTCGTCAGATGGTCAGATGTTCTTTGCAGTGCATGGCACCCATCTAGACAGGGCTTGGCCTTGGTCTGCTGTGGGCAGATGCCACTGCCCCCCCCAACACAGACACCCCTCTGCCACCATGCTGACATTCCCTTATGCCGGTGGTGCTGGTGGTGCGCAATCCCAGGCCATCCAGTTTGCTGGTAGGCGGCTGCCTATGGTGTGTAATCTGGGGTAGCAGTGCCTGCATGGACATCCATGCTTCCCCCTGGAACCACCTGCCAATGTTCTGTTCCATTTGGGGTATTTGCTAGGTACTGTCCCCTGGGACACTGTGGGAGACAGACACTGGTGGGCATGTATGACCTTGATCAGTTGTTGATATTGTGTTCCTGTTTCTCTATGTGTCACCTGGGCATCTGCCTAGCCTGCCCTATGCCCCAGCTTCCCCAGCTGCCCCACTGCATGTCACATCTGTAGTCCCCTGTACCTCATGTGCAGCCACACCATAGTGCCCTTTCGTACTTGGGCACTATCTGGTGGTGCAGCACATGTATCACTACTATCACTGTTCTTGGTCTCCCTGCCTTTGCTGCACATTGCTGACTGAAATGGTTTCTCTCTCCTTCACTTTTGCCTCTAACGCCAGGTTTTCACTCGCGCTATTTTTCGGACCTTCATTTCACGGCGATAGTGTGCCTGGGGCCTCTCCCAGCCCACTCTCCGCCAATTGACCCCTTCTCTCCTCCCCTGGGGAGCCTTACTCCACCCTCTGGGGAGCCTTACTCTATCCTTGGCGCACCTTACCGCCGCGGCAGAAATTATCGCGTGATACGTGACATTATTGCACGGTAATGCGCCATTATTGCGTTATAACGTCACATATCACGTGAAAACCTCGCAGCTGCGACATTAGCGTCATTTAGTAAACATACCCCTTGGTGAAATTAAAAGTCATAGGATAGGAGGCAGTGTACTATTGTGGATCAGGAACCGGTTAAAAGATAGAAAGCAGAGGGTATAGCTAAATGGTCAATTTTCCCAATGGAGAAACGTGAATAGTGGACTACTCCAGGGATCTATGCTGGGTCCGCTGATTTTTAACGTACGTAAATGACCTGGAAGTGGGAATAATGAATGAGGTAATCAAATCTGCAAATGACACAAAATTATTCAAAGTTGTTAAAACCCAAGAGGATTATGAAAAAATTGGAAAAGGACCTTGATAAATTGGAAGACTAGACGTTTAAATGGCAGATGAAATTTAATGTGAACAAGTGTACCTATGAAAGAACAACAATGCACAATACAAGATTCCACATTAGGAACTATCCTACAGGAAAAAGATTTAAGCATCATCATGGATAACATGTTGAACCCTCTGCCCAGTATGCAGCGGTAGCCAAGAAGGCAAATAGAAAGCTAAGAATCATAAGGAAAGGAATGGAGAATAAAACAAAGGATATTATAATGCCTCTGTATAATTACATGGTTTGACTGCACCTTGAATATTCTGTGCAATTTTGATCACTGTATCTTATAAAGGATATAGCAGAATTAGAAAAGGTACAGAAAAGAGCCACAAAATGGTAAAAGGGATGGAAAGATACCTCTATAAGTAGAGGTTTAAAAGGTTAGGGCTCTTCAACCTGGGAAAAAGATGGCTGAGGGGAGATATGATAGAGATCTATGAATTAATGAATGGAGTGGAATGGGTAAACATAGATTGATCATTTATGCCATCAAAAAATAGAAAGACTAGTGGATATGCAATGAAGCTACAATGTAACCCGTTTAAGATTAATACGAGAAAATATATTTTTTTCACTCAACGGGTAATCAAACTCTGAAATTTGTTACCAAAGGATGTAGTAAAAGCTATTAGTGTAGCTGGGTTTAAAAAGGTTTGGACAAGTTCCTGGAGGAAAAGTCTATAACCATTAAGAGGACCTGGGAAATCCACTGCTTGACTCAATACAAGCATTGTGGAACCTGTGTGTCTTTTTGGACAACTGCTAGGTACTTGTGACCTGGATTGGCCACTGTTGGAAACAGGATGCTGGGCTTGATGTATCTTGGTTTGACCCAGTATGGCATGTTCTTATGTTCTTAGAGTCTGGCATCAAACTACAGAGCTGGTCAACAACTGTCATGCTGTGCCATGGCTGTCATTTCAGCTTGGCTAAAGAGCCACTTTCTATCTGCCTTATCTCCAGTCTCGTTGCAAATAAATGGATGTTTGCTGGGCTTTAAGACCATACAAAACACCTCAGGCGGAATAATAACCATAGCAGCAGCAGCTAGGCTATTTCATGGCTGTGTTCGACTGGCAGAAAAATGAATCAATTTTTAAAAGGGTTAGATAAAGCTGAAACCCTGATGGTTTTATCTGATAGTTTAGTTTGTTTTCCAACAGTGAGATGTCTTCAGGCATCTTGTTCAGTTTTATCAGATAGCCATTTTATTTCCAACACTAATAGAAGCTTGATATAACAGCTTGACAAGCTGAAAAGGCAGCAATAGTTGGTGGGGTTTTTGGCATTGTAAGTTCTTAACTTCTTGTATTCACATGAGTCTGCAGCATGTTTAGTAAAGCTTTACAAGAAGGACACAATCAGGGTTGTTCTGTGCCTCAGACAAAAGTACTGAACACTG
This sequence comes from Ichthyophis bannanicus, assembly GCA_033557465.1. NCBI lineage: Eukaryota > Metazoa > Chordata > Amphibia > Gymnophiona > Ichthyophiidae > Ichthyophis > Ichthyophis bannanicus. Next base: position 387,996,836 of record CM066038.1, on the reverse strand, counting down.
TGGTGCAGGCGATCCAGATTCAGAACCCATCCAACAGAGCTGGCTAGAGACAAAATATTCTGTCCTGTAATTAATTCGAAGTAGATGGCTGTTCCATGGGTATATGCTGCCCTAGGCAAACCCTTAGTCCTGTGACCCCCCTGGAAAAGTCCAGCTACTACCCATCCATACTCCAGCATCTCCCCTTCCCTACCTCTTCTGCATGGTACAACATGTGCCTCCACCTCAAAGTGTTCAATATCTCCTCAGTCACATGTGTAACCAACCCTTCCCAATGCTTCTCTACCATCCCTCTCACCCCAGGTATCCATCATCTTTCCTTTCCTTTCCTTCTCTTCCCTCACCTTAGGGGGAATGGGTGGAACCCTAACCCCTCCACATGGGCCGAGGGAGAGCCCTAGATGTGATGTACTTGGATTTCAGTAAAGTCTTTGGCACTGTTCCGCACATGTGACTTATAAATATATTGAGCACCCTAGGCATGGACCCTAAAGTGACTGACTGGCTTAGAAACTGGTTGAGTGGGAGGCAACAAAGTACACAGGTAAAAGGAGCTCACTCTAAGGAGAAGAATGTTACCAGTGGTGTGCCGCAGGGATCAGTCCTGAGTCTGATTATTTTTAACATCTTTATTAGTAAAATTGTGGAAGGGCTCTCGGGTAAGGTTTTCCTCTTTGCAGATGATACCAAAATCTGCAATAAAGTAGACACCCAGGAAGGCATAGAAAACATGAGGAGGGATCTAGCTAAACTTGTAAAGTGGTCAAAAATTTGGCAACTAAAATTTAATGCTAAAAATCCAAGGGGTCAAAGGACTTCTGTCCACAAAAGAAGAGCATGGCCTGGGCATGTTTGTTTCTGATGATCTTAAAGTGGCTAAACATAGAAAGTAGAGGGTAGGGCTAAATGGCCAATTTTCCCAATTGAGAAAGGTGAATAGTGGAGTACCCCAGGGATCTGTATTGGGTCCGCTACTTTTTAACATATTCATAAATGACCTGGAAAAGGAAATAACGTGTGAGATAATCAAATTTGCAGATGACACAAAATTATTCAAAGTTGTTAAAACCCAAGAGGATTATAAAAAATTGCCAGAGAACCTTGATAAATTGTAAGACTGGATGTTCAAATGACAGATGAAATTTAATGTGGACAAGTGCAAAATTATGCACCTAGTTAAAAACAACCCAAACTACTGTTTCATGATGCAAAGTTCCATATTAGGAATCACCACCTAGAGAAAAGATTTAGGCGTCATCGTGAGTAATATGTTGAAACCCTCCGCCCAATGTGCAGCAGTGGCCCAGAAGGCAAATAGAAGGAATTATAAGGAAAGGAATGGAGAATAAAACAAAGGATATTATAATGCCTCTGTATCGTTCCATGGTGTTACTGCACCTTGAATATTGTGTGCAATTCTGGTCACCGTATCTTAAAAAGGATATAGCGGAATTAGAAAAGGTACAGAAAAGAGCCACCAAAATGGTAAAGGGGATGGAAAGATAACCCTATGAGGAGAGGCTTAAAAGGTTAGGACTCTTCAACCTGGAAAAGAGATGGCTAAGGGGAGATATGATAGAGGTCTATAAATTAATGAATGGAATGGAACGGGTAAATGTAGATCGATTGTTTATGGCATCAAAATATAGAAAGACTAGGGAACATGCAATGAAGCTAAAGTGTAATCTATTTAAGACTAATAAGAGAGAATATTTTTTTTCACTCAACGTGTAATCAAACTCTGGAATTTGTTACTGGAGGATGTAGCAAAAAAAAGGTTTGGACAAGTTCCAGGAGGAAAGGTCCATAAACCAAAGGGAACCTGGAAAATCCATTGCTTGCCCCAGTACAAGCATTGTGGAACCTACGTCCTTTGAGGTAACTGCTTGAAAATAGGATACTAGGCTTGATGGACCTTGGTCTGACCCAGTATGGCATATCTTATGTTTTTATGTTCTTATAATCAGGACTGTACCAAGCCAGAAAAATGCCCTGTGCAGCTAATGAATCTGGTGCCCTCCTCCATTCATCCATATTCAGTAACTCATTCTTTTTGTGCTTCCTTAGTATGGCACTGATTACAATGCCTCTGTATCATTCTGTGATGTGACCACACCTTGAATATTGTATGCAATTCTGGTCATCATACCTTAAAAAGGATATAGCAGAACTGGAAAAAGTAGAGAGAAGAGTGGTAAAGGGGATGGAAGGATACCCCGTAGAGGAAAGGCTTAAAAGGTTAGGGCTTGTCAACATGGAAAAGAGATAACTGAGGGGGAAATATGATAGAGGATTATAAAATAATGAATGGAGCAGAATGGGCAAATGTAGATCAGTTGTTTACGCCTTCAAAAAGTAGGAAGACTAGGGCACACACAATAAAGCTACAATGTAGCATGTTTAAGACTAATCTGAGAAAATCTTTTTTCACTGATTGCCATAATCAAACTCTGGAATTCATTACCAGAAGATATAGCAAAAGCTGTTAGTGTAGCTGGGTAAACGAGTTTAGACAAGTTCCTGGAGGAAAAGTCTATAAACCATTATTAAATTGGACCAGGGAAATCCACTGCTTAACCCTGGGCAAGCAGCATGGAATATGTATACCTTTTGGGAACCTGACAGGTACTTGTGACCTGAATTGGCTGCTGTTGGAAACAGGATACTGGGCTTGATGGACCTTTGCTCTGACTCAGGAAGGCATATCTTATTCTCTTATGTTCTAACAATATAGAAATAGACTTTGGCACTGTACATCACCGTCCCTACTCCATTGATGGCATTACTCAGTGGACCAATCTTTCAGCAGCGTCTTTTGGCAAAGTAAAGGTATGCACTGCTCCATCATAGTGGATCTAGAGTTGCAAGATATTATAGTGAGAAGCAAATCTTTTTTTTTTTAAGTAAGTTCCTTATACACTAATATGAAAACGTGTCTTTTTATAGCAACATGAGCCAAGTAGTTCTGTCATGTATAAATCCAAAGGTTCCAGTATTTAAGATCCATCTTCTTCCCATATTGTTGTAGCATGTCCATTTTACTGGCAAAATGTAATACTCTAATAATAACTACTCAGAACCTACCATTCACATCAGCCTTCGCAATGATTTAGCGTGCTCAATGCAAACTCCACCCGATGTTCCCAGTTAGCTTATCTCATTCTTTAACCAAATCTCCAGAACCACACATAGATTGTTTTCAGTCAGGGATTCAGGTAGTCCCACAAACTGTAAATTGTTATGACGTGATCTGTTCTTTAAATCATCTAGTTTATCCTCATACTTAGCCATTGCTGTTTTAAGCCCTGCCAGGTTAGCGACTGCATCCCAAATCGTGTCTTCAATGTCACCAACTCTCTTCTTTTCCTCCAACATGTGATTATTAAAGTCTGATATAGATGTGACAGAGTTAAGTTGCTCCCTGAGCCAATCAAATCACTCTTCTAAGGCATTCACAACTGCCTCGGTAAGTTGGTGGACAAGCACCGGGCTAGGCCTCACCTCCTCTTCTACCCCAGTGCCCTAGTTTTGGAGATCATCTTCCTTCAGAAAGCTGGAGAAATTTGTCAATGCACTGCTCTAACACATTAGATGCCCAGAGGGGCCATGTAAATCATCAAAAACAGAAAGAGGGTGGATGGGCAAAGCAAGCCTCAGACCTAAGACACAGAGCTATTGTCTTGCTCACAGCATCACTTGCTTCCCTATCATATATGCAATATAACTAGGGCTTCTGTTTTTAGGTTTTATGCAAGAAAACTAAAATAAAGGTTTATTAGATATACACCAGTACATATCCATTTCTCTTTATGTCTCCTATGTAATATTAAAAGTTTCATAGTTAATTGTAAACTGCTTTAATCCAAGGAAAAATGGTCTATAAAAACTGTTAAATAAATAAATTTCTCTTAGTGCTCTCTTACCCCTCCTCTGGTTTGTCTTGTCAGGGGCGACTCAAAGCAATCTGCTGCCTGAGGTGAGGGATAAGATGGCACCTCTCCCACCCAGATCAGAGGGGGGGGGGGGGAGTCTTTCACAAAACGCCAGTTAGGGACTGAACCAAACCAAAAAGCCGAATAGATAATGTGGCGGAAAACAAGATGTTTGCCCACCAAGGAACTAAAAGAAAGATCGAGAATCGCAGCACTGTTTATAATACTAAATTATACCTTATTTTTATTTTGTTGTTATAAACTGCATTATGGTTCTTGCTTTTTTCTTTTTTAACATATATTTTGCATTCACAGAACCCCCTCTCTCAACAATGGGTGCAGAGCAGAACCAGGACATTCACCCACAGAACTCAATATCTTAAAAAACAAAATGTGATTCCAACTATCTCACTAACAACAACAAACATTCTCCAGTATCAGGCATATTGTGAACTAATACAAAACTCTATAACAAAGTCACTTTGGATCTGTAGAGGAAACCTACCATACCATACCAGCTCAACTTCCAAAACTCACATAAGGAGCCTACCCAAAAAAAGCATAACTGTAAATACTGCAGCAGGCCCTGGAACATCCATAAACCTAGTTGAAAAGCTGAACAATTCAGATTACTACAGTACAGATCCCTACTTACAAACACCTGGCCTTGGCCACAAACTCAGAACACAGACCCTCACCAAAGTACAGAATAAGTGACCACAACCTAATAATAAACACATGTAGATAAAAATTAAACTGAAACCCCAAACAGTCAGATTCTGCATACAATGCAACGCCAGATAAATAGAAAGAAATGATAGCCTTGAATACAAAAGCTGGATTGGATTGTGCTAGAGCTGGAAAAATCCAGAACTCAGCAGTGGTGAAGCTATCAGGCTACTAAACAAAATTAAACTGAGACGTTCCCTTAAAATTTAAATTTCCTTTAATCTGACCTGACAAAATATTTTAAATTTCAGTCTGGCAGCATAAAGAAAACAAAATTGCAAATCTCAAAAATAATAGATATTCCAGTACCCCCCCCCCCCAACCAACACCCTAAAGTTGACCTTACCAAGAACCCAGAGTACAGGACCCATAGAGCAAATCCACTATTCCATAACAGCACTAACTTTCAAAACTCACACAACATGGAGCATACCCAGAAAAGGGCAGCACCACAAATATTGCAGTGGACTCTAGAACATCCATATTCCTATTCAGAAAACGGAACCAGCCGGATTACTACAGCTCCCTACATAGAAACTCTATGCTAACAGAACACGTAGCCTCAGTCATACATATACAGAACAGAGATAGATCTTCACCAAATAGGGAATATATCAATACATACTAAAAATAGACATATATAGTAAAAAAAAAATGCTTTTACCCATCATTCTTTAGGTTTACAGGATTACTCTCCCAAAATTATACTTTACTGCAGAGTGAGGCGAGTGAAAGAACTCTCACACATAGACATCTGCGCTGTTGGTGGAAACTAACATAATGGCTCAGTGCAAGTAGCGCAAGTGCAACTAATGCCATTTCAGTGTGTAGTCTTCGTTGCACCTGTAACTGTTTTGCCACACTGAAATGCAATAACTTCAGGGGGATGTAACTGCCTCCCTGAAGTTAGCTTATGGCCCCACATAATCAAACTCTGGAATTAGTTACCAAAGGATGTAGCAAAAGCTGTAAGTGTAGCTGGGTTTAAAAAAGCTATGGACAAGTTCCTGGAGGAAAGGCCCATAAACTAGTATTAAAGAGGACCTGGGAAATCCATTGCTTGCCCCGGACAAGCATTGTGGAACCTGAGTGCCTTTTTGAGAATCTGTCAGGCACTTGTGACCTTGATTGGCCACTGTTGGAAACAGCATAGTGGGCTTGAGGGACCTTGGTCTTACCCAGTATGGCGCAGAGCTTAGGAAACATGCTGCTAAATATGCCAAACAAGAGGGACTCAACAGCACCCATGCAGCACCTCCCACTTCTACAAAAACAGGAGCAACTTGTCGCCCCAACACAGCACTTCCAAGAGAAAACAAGAGAGACTTTGTGACCAAGAAGGGCTTGGCAACCCCAAAATAACTCCTGAAACTGCACGCTGGACCAGCATGGTGCTAATGTAAAATATCTTAAAAAACTACAATAAAGCAAAGGAAATGCAAGATGCTCGCACACCAAGAAGCTAAACAAAAAAAAATTTGAGAACAGCGGTACAGTTTATAATACCAAATTATAAAATTATAACTCATTTTATTTTGTTATAAACTGTGTTATGGTTTTCGCTTTTTCTTTTTGACTATATATTCTGCATCCACAGAAACATCTCCCTCAACAATGGGTGCAGAGCAGAAATAGGACATTCACCCACAGAACTCAATATATTTAAAAAAAAAATCTGTTTCTGGTCATCTAACAAACATTCTCCAGTCACAGGAATACTGGGAACTAATATAAAACCCTACAAAAGTCACCGAAGATCTACAAGTCCAAATCTACCATACCATACCAGGATAAACTTCCAAAACTCACATAAGGGGCCTACCCAGAAAAATGACACACTAAATACTGCTAGAATATCCATACACCTGATTGAAAAACTGAACAAGTCAAATTACTATAGTGCAGTATAGATCCCTATGTACAAACTCCATGTTAACAGAACACATGGCCTCAGTCACACACTTAGATGAACACAGACCCTCACCAAGTACAGAATAAGTGACTACAACCTAAAGTAAAAATAAAAATATGCAGACAAAAATTAAACTGAATCCCCACAAAGCCAGACTCCGCATGGAGTGCAACATCAGATAAATAAGAGATGCAGTTCCCCAAAAAGATCATGCAAAGTCCAATCAGTAAATTGAAAATAAAATGATTTTTTCTATCCTTGTTGTCTGACCATTTTATTCTCTGATCATGCTGGTCCTGACCTGAGGCTTCTGCTTTCTTGTCTTCTTTTAGCTTTCTTTCTATGGTCCATAGTCCATCTGTAATTTCTTGTCTCTTCTTTTGTTTTCTTCTTTCCATAGCCTATTTCCATTCCTAGTAACCCTCCCCGGTATCAGCCCCCTTTTCCAGTCTTCCCCTCCTAGTACCTTCCAGTTTCAACCCCCTTGCATTTCCAGGACTGCCACTAGTGTACTTTCCCTTCCAAACCCCCTCCTTTCCCACTGTCCAGCCCCTTCTAGTCCAAATACCATCCCTGTGCCAGTGCCTCCTCCCATCCAGCCACCTACTATTCCCATTCCCATGTGTCAGTTTCCTTCCATCCCTCTCCTCCCTTCCCTAGTGTCATCACCCTTCCAGTCCCCCTCCAGTACAATCCCCAGGTGTCAGCTCTTTCAAACCCCCTCCCCCCATGTCAGCCCCCCTTCCATCCCCAACTTTCCCCTGTGTCAGCTCCCTTCCAGCCCCCACCCCCCATGTCAGCTCCCTTGCAGACCCCACCTTCCCGTGTCAGTTCCCTTCCAGCCCCCTCCTCTCCTGTGTCAGCCAGACCCCACCTTCCCCTCATGTCAGTTCCTTTGCAGACCTCTCTTCCCTCCTATGCCAGCCCCTCCTCATCAGCCCCATTGCAAGCCCTATCTTCTCCCCATGTCAGCTTCCTTGCAGACCCCACCTTCCCGTGTCAGTTCCCTTCCAGCCCCCTCTCCCCTGTGTCAGCCCCACAGACCCCACCTTCCTCTGTGTTAGTTCCCCTGCAGACTCACCCTCTCCTTTCCCTGGCATCCGCCTCTTAGTACCGCCTCTTAGGCCTGGCAGCCGCCTAAAGTAAAAACAAAAACTGCACAAGTTGCTGCCACTGCTGAGTCTGCTTCTCAGCAGCGGCAGACTCACCCTCTCTTTTCCCTGGCAGCCCTGGCTCCTGCCTCTTAGAGCCGTGAATGTGCTAGTGACATTCAGTTTAAATAAAAGTGAAACCGGTGTGGACCCGTCTCATCCCCAAAGGTCCCGCACTGGTTTGGCTTTGTATTTAAACTGAAAGTCATTAGCACAGCTGCGGCTCTGAGAGGCAGGAGCCGCAGCTACCAGGGAAAAACGAGGGTGAGTCTGCCGCTGCTGAGAAGCAGACTCAGCAGCGGCAGCAACTTGTGCAAATTTTTTTTTTTTAATTTTCAAGGAGGAGTGAGGCGGCTGTTTTGGGGCATTTTTGCTGCCTTCAAAACTTGTCGCCTGAGGCAACCGCCTCACTCTGCCTCATTATAGAGCCACCACTGTGTCTTGTCTCTTCCATTCAGCTTTTGTGTCTTTTCTGTGCTGATAACTTCTAAGTGAGGCAAGAATAGTTGATTCAACTGGAAGAGCTTCCCAGCAATAGTATCTGTGGTGCAAAAACCCTAGCAAGCACCAATATTTTGTACCTTCGAAGAATGTTTAATTAGCTGAAAAATAAACACCAACATTGGTCATGGTGTTCAAATTATCCACATATATTAAGTCCCTCTATCTATCTGGATAGCGAGTGACATTGAATTTAAGAGAAGAGCGGTGACTACTTCTGCTTTACGGAAAGCTAAGCAGTTTAATTTAGGACAGCCTTTATTTTTACTATCCTAAAATAATCTGCATAGCTGTATGGATAGCGACTAACCATAGATTTAGGCTGAATGCCCACGTTCAGTCCTTCCTCCGCCTCAATACTATTCAGACAGGGCCAAGGCAGTCTGTAAGAATTATCACCAGCACTATACGGATACTGCCACTGAAAAATTATGGATAGAGAACTTAGCCATGTAGCAGTTACCTCTATATGGAAGTGCTTAGGAATATCAGGCCTCAAAAATTTACAATTCATTATATGTAATTATAATCTTTAGTGGCCGTGGTCAGCAAAAATATTTATTAATTATTTATAAAACAAATGCATTAACATTGGCTGAAAGGGGCAAGAGACTGCATATTAATCTATTCCTTCATGTTTTCTGGAAATCATCTGCAATGTTATACCAAAGCAAGATCAATGTATGTATTCATTGTGACATAATATTATAAAAACATACTGTGCACATATACTTAGAAATCAATTATGTGTAATTAATTAAAAGATATGAGAGATGGGGCCCTTTTACTAGAGTTTTTAATGTGTGTTAACGAAGGTAGTGCGCATTAAAATCCCACAGCCCTTGGGCGCAGTGACACTTAACGCACATTAACTTCATTGACGCATGTTAACCTTTAGTGAAAGGGCCCCATAAAAAAACAGGAATGAAACCTTGTGATATCAGCTTTTGTCCCTTTGTCCTTTCAATGTGGACTTTGAATTATATAATGCTGTGCCTGTTTTATTTTTCAAACACTAATATCATGAACTATTTCTTTCACAAATGTCAAATAATAAATACAAAGTTAAAATGAACGGCTGTTCAATAGGGTATAACATTGGTTTGTAAATTAAATAGTTCTACAGACAGTTATCATTTATGTGGAAGTATGTTTTTAGTACACTAATTAAAGGCTTCATCCTCTAGCTCAGTCAGTCATACATTTCTCTGTTGTGCTCATTCACAGGAATGCACATGCAATCTGAATTTGTCTGAATTTGGATGCAGATTTGCTGTTTTGAGGAATTCCTATCAGATTTTAAACAAAACAAAACAAAAAAGCAAAATATTTGGCAGTCTAATTTGAGCAGCCCACAAATATCTTTCTGGTTGAATTAAATAGTTTGTAAATTATTTTAGAGTCCCTGCAGTCTTACTCACGGACACAGAGGGGCGTTCTTACTAAAAAGAGCTGGTGCATCACGTATTAAGCATCAAAGGTTTGTACAAGGGTGGTGTCATACCCATGCTAACACATGGAGGTGTGTCCAGTATGTCCCCATGCAGTCAATGAGGGTTCAACACCACCCATGTGCAAAGTAGTTTGCCGTGATTAATGTGGGTTCACAACGCCATCGTCTGAAGTGGCAATAAGTGCACCTGTGTTAACTGGAACATTGAGGGTTAGCATGCACTAAAGATGTCCACACTAATCATGATGTACACACTCCACCTCTAAACTACCCAATCTCTGCCCTAACCCATACTAAGCAGTTAGTGTGGAATTCATTGGCTGAGGGGAGATATGATAGAGGTCTATAAATTAATGAATGGAGTGGAACGGGTAAACATAGATCGGTTCTTTACACCATCAAAATATAGAAAGGGGGACATGCAATGGAGCTACAGTGTAATCTCTTAAAGACTAATAAGAGAAAATATTTTTTCATTCAACACGCAATCAAATTCTGGAATTCGTTACTGGAGGATGTTGTAAAAGCTGTGAGTGTAGCTGGGTTTAAAAGAGATTTGGACAAGTTCCTGGAGGAAAGGTCCATAAATTATTATTAAAGAAGACCCAGGTAATCCACTGCTTGCCCCAATACAAGCATTATGGAACCTGTGTGTCTTTTTGGGAAACTGCTAGGTACTTGTGACCTGCAATGGCCACTGTTGGAAATAGGATACTGGACTTGATGGACCTTGGTCTGACCCAGTATGGCATTTCTTATATTCTCATGTTCTTAAATTTTACTCCTACCACATTTTTCATGCATCCAGCTACCAAAGCATGCTTAGCACATGGTAAACCGCACATTAACCATTAATGACCTTTAGTAAACCCCAGAGTGTTCGCATAGTGCCTGATTCCTTCCCACACATCTGGGGCCTCTGTGCGTCCGTCCGAAACCAGACTCACAGAGGGAGTCGTGAATCTGATCCCGTGGGGCATGTCTAGCCTTGCGGGATCAGAATCATGAACACGCCTGTACGTGCAGGCTGGAACTCCAATTCTGTATGGCCTGCACCTTGGCTAACTCAGTCAGGGCTCTTCAATGGTACCGTAGCACCATGGCGTCTGGTTGTCAGGGCACCATGGCTCCATTGAAGAGTCATGATCCCCAGTCGCCGGCTCCAGCAGTGATTTCCCCGCAGCCCGACACCTGATCTGGCCTCCTAAGGCCAGGGTCAGGCTGCGGGGAATGTCCTCGGCCCCCCTGTCCCATCCGCACCCCAGGCTCACCGATCCCTGGCAACTAGGGGAACTTATTCCACCTCAGAGGTGGAATAAATACCCCATGCAAGTCACCAGCCCTGGACATACAGGGCCAACATTAGAATCCCACTGCCCGCCCTAACTGCCTCCAATCCGCCCCTTTCCTGCTCCCATCTACCTTCCCCATACAAGACGCAGGGAAGGTAGATGGGACTGGGATAAGGCATGAATACCGGGGATGGACGTCCATTTGGGATGTCCATCCTTGTGACGTCCATCCCTGCTATTCATGCCTCAGAATAACCCCCATAATGAATAGGTTGGGGCAAGGAAAATAATGCAAGGTAGAATGGTTGCCAAGTTCTTTGTTCTTGCATGCATAATCAAAATGCAGTGCTATTGCATTTTATGTAAGGAGAAAGGATGTTGGAAGGCAGTACTGTTGTACTTTGAGATAAAAAATAATTTTCTGGGAGATCAAAGTATATAGAAGCCTTGTAAATACTGCATAGATATATTTTCTACAAGATCAGCCTTTTATGAACAATGCATTATGATCCTGAGCACAACTTACATTTTAAAGCAGCTCAAAAATTGCAGAGAACATCAACTTGCCTATATATTTCTTTATATTTTTATAAGGCTATGGATTGACCTGTTTCAATATCCACTATTTCTGATCTGTCACAGTATTTCAAACTTTGACTGCTTTAGGCTCTTTGGTTATGCCAACCAGTTTTAAATCATGAGAAGACATAAATCTTTGATTCCAAATGACATTGACCATTTGGCAGAGAGGCAGAGAGTTCCGGAGACATCATAATTTGAAACTTGCTCAGTGTGCTAAGATGTCTTCAAAAGGCAGAATAATTTATGGAGAACTCTGAAGCATATTTCAGCAGTAGAAACATCACAACTAAACAACCAGATAAAAGCTGAAAATACCCAAAGAAGGTACAAACAAATGTGAAGACTGCTCTCAAACCAAAACTTTTATTTCTCCATATTTATGATCAGAACTGTTTTATTCAAGGGAGTTAAATCCTAACATTGTCATTGAGAAAAAGTATAAGAATGAAACAATATCAACTAGTCAGAAAGCTGTTTCAGTTATACATATTGAGGGCACATAGGTGCCTATGGGACATGTTTACTGAAGTGCATTAGGCTTTTGCAGCTAACACACCCAAGCCATGTGTTATCTAGTGGCAGTGTGAACAACAATTCCCCAGCAGATAATGCATCAAAAGTGCAGAGAACGGGATTGGGCAGTATCATGGATGCAACTAACACCATCCATTGAGGTAGTGTTAGCTGCACCCATGCTGTCTGCAAATCTGACAGTTACCATGACCTGTTAAGGTCCTCGGTAACCATGCATTACAGACATGCCCACTCTCTGCTCTAATCCTGTCCACTCCTGCAGATAGTGTGCTTTCCCGCACATAATGCAGAAAATTGCTTGTCTGCAGTTGCCCTGCGTTAACTGCAACTATGGCCAGATATGGGGCATGTTTACTATCTGGACATGGTATCCATCTTTGATAGCAGTTAACATGGGACAACTGCAGATAAGTAGGACAGCTTCAGAAAGCATGTTATCTGCAAGAGTGGATGGCATTAGTGTGGAAAGTGGGCATGTCTGCAGTGTGCAGTTACCATAGGCCTCAACAGCATGGATTGGCAGACAGCATGGGTGCAGCTAATACCACCTCAGTACTGGCATATACACATGAAGATGCCTTTATTAGATTACCCTCAAAATAAATATTTAAAAAATGTGAGAAATATTTATTATAGATCAGTTTGATTGGCTTTTCGGATTTGTTAGGGAGAGCTGAACTCTATTGCAATAGATACCATTGATGTGAACACAAATAGCTAAAGTCAAACAATTTAAAATATATAGAAATATAGAAACATTATGGCAGAAAAAGACCATAATGCCTATCCAGTCTGCCCTTCCATACCAACTACAATAGTCTTTTTTTTTCTGTTAGAGACCTTCTACGTTTGCCCCATGCTTTCTTGAATTCAGGAGGAGCCCAATTCCATAACATACATGTTGGGCCCGCAGACATGACGAAATTAAAAATGGGCCCCATTTGTACCCAATTCTGCATCCACAGGTCTAGACGTCCCGGCGAATCAGGAATCGAAGGGATAGATGTATTCATCGTGGTACGGGCAAAGCACTATTCAGCCAGCCCATGCATACATCCAGCACCAGCCCGCACACGGATGCAGGCACGGGTCATGCGATATAGGGCCCAGTTCTGTAAAGCGACTTGTGGGGCTGTACATCCCGGTGGTACATGCAGCCCCGCAAACTGTCCTGCCCCAATTCCACATTCCTTTCTTCCCACATGCACAGAGCTGCTGTGCGGGGAGAGCAGGATGGGAGGGCATGGGGGCAGGGCGTGGGTGGAGCATAGGTGGGCCAGGCACCTGGATGCACAGGGCTGATTCAGGTCATGGCCCTGTACATCCATAGAGTGCAGGGAGGATGCCCAGCTTATTCCCTTCTCACTGGCCTGGCAGCCCCCCCAGGAGCAATGGCGCAGTTGAAGGTGAGGCCCCGCCACCCGATCCTGGCCTTGACTGACCCCACCGAGGGTCAGGTGGTGGGAAACCTGGTCAGGGGAGTGTCTGATCTGTGGGAGTGGAAGGGGCCTGGCTGTCCTGCCCTCTGGACATCTCCCGTGGCCACTGAAGGGGCATGCTGGGTCATCCCAGTGCCCTATCCTGCTACTGTGGGGGCATCTACAAGGCAGCCCATCTTGCTCTGGGACATTTGGACAACCCGGACGTATCCCTTCCTGGATCGGGCTCATAATGGTGAAACATGTCTCCCGTCAATATTACTGGACACAAGTTAATGTTTTGGATGTCCCTGCGCCCACTATATTCTGAAAAGTTACTCATTTCGGATCTTGCCTGTCTCCACGATGTACCTGTAATGCCATGCCCCTGGGAAAAATGTGCATCTCCTAAGCTGCTCTTCACAATGACAGTAGTTTTCTGATGCAAACTAGAATGAATACCAATGAGAAATGACTGCTGCTGCTGCAACCTAGACCACATACCAGTCCTCTACAGGCCCTGAAAAGTGCTAGGTAATCCCAGTGCACCCTAATATGGTATAAGAGAATGTAAATATGAACATGTATGTCAGGACATACCTTGGATCAAATGGTACTTGGCATTATAAAATGGCCCAGTGATTCCTGCCTTGGTCATCTCCACAAACAGGCTTTAAACTGCTAAGGACCTTACCAAGTGCACCAAACCTGAAACTAACATTGCAGTTCCCCAAAGCATGCATAATATTGCTGAGCAACAAATGTATCTCCTTTTCATGCCTTAGGCCTATAAGTGCACTCATTCTGCTGCTCTGCACTACCATTCCTCTCTTATCTTGCCCTACACCCCTTCTGGGGAACCCCACTATTCTGGCAGAACACTTTTATCTGTGCCCTTCTTTTCACCTGCGAACTCCAGACTTCATTCCATTCACCTTGCTGCTCCCTATGCCTTGCACAAACTACAGAGTCTGTATTTCAGGCTTCTTCTCTGGCCCTTCGCAAATAAACCTCTTCGTTGCCGCTTTTGGATCTGATCCACCTAATCTCCCTTGTGTTTCTTTACCATTCTCCCTGGATATATCCTGTCACAGTTCCTGTGTTGTCTGTCTTGATTAGATTGTAAGCTCTGCTGAGCAGGAACCATCCTTTACATGTGTCTGTGCAGTGCTGTGAATGCCTTGTAATCAGGATCCGAACAGGAAATGGTTCAGATTGATCCCTCCACTAACAGGACCGAGTGGTCACCACAGGATAGAAACTCCCTGATGGCCCAGTGGCCCGATCCTCCTCTGCCCTCAAGTGGTTTGATGGCATTGGGGGCTTTATTTGATGTCGTGGTCCCCTGCTGCCATCAAACCACAAGGGGACGGGGAAGTCCTGCCAGTGCAGCGCCTGCATTCGGATGCCATTTTCAGCCCAGTTCACCAAACACAGCCCGTGGCAGGAACCGGTTCGCGTGAACTGGGCTAAACCAGCAGGATCCCACCACTGCTTGTAATGATATACAAATGATCAATAGTAGTAGTAGGGACTTCTGGCTAATGCACGTCTGTTCTGTTTGCCTCTCTCTGCTTTGGGAAGAGCAGTGCCCTCACAGTGCTCTGCTAGAGAGGTGGATATTTACCTCCTGTGATGACTTTGCTGTGAGTTCTAGCTGTCTATTTATTTATTTATTGTTGTCTTTATTGGTGTGCTACTTCACCTCCCTGTTCCCTTTAGTTTTGCACTTCAGCTTTCTCAGCTGTATAACTTACCCTGCCTCTCTCAACTAACTAGCCTTTGTGTGGTAGCCAGGTTAACTGTTACTTTAAATTAAATATCTCTCCCTGCTCTGTCCTCAGAACGTGCTGCGTTTTAAACTTTTTTTCCTGCTCTAGCCTACCTGAGGGACAACACCCTCCCCCTCCTGCTGAGGTATTGTGAAGCCCTTCTTCCTATCTCCTTCTCCCACATGTGCATAGTCTGTTCTGTTTGCCTCTCTCTGCTCTGGGAAGAAGAGCAGTGCCCTCACAGTGCTCTGCTAGAGAGATGGATATTTACCTCCTGTGATGACTTTGCTGTGAGTTCTAGCTGTCTATTTATTTATTTATTATTGTCTTTATTGGTGTGCTACTTCGCCTCCTTGTTCCCTTTAGTTTTACACTTCAGCTTTCTCAGCTGTATAACATACCCTGCCTCTCTCAACTAACTGGCCTTTGTGTGGTAGCCAGGTTAACTATTACTTTAAATTAAATATCTCTCACTGCTCTGTCCCCAGAACGTGCTGCGTTTTAAACTTTTTTCCTGCTCTAGCCTACCTGAGGGACTAACATCCCCCCCCCTGCTAAGGGTACAGGACAGGATACCTTGTAACAGCCCTCTTTTAATAGGTCTTATTTCCCTCCCTCCCTCCCCAACACCCACCCACCCCTGGGGTAATTGTAGCTTTATAGGTACTTACACGTCTTAGAGGAAAGGGGTTGCTCTCAGGTGCAGCACTTTATCCAAATCAGTCATACATTGAGGACCTGAGATTTATTAAGCTTCAGGTGAACAAGGTGTATTAGAGGTATTAGATACACTTTTATTAGTATAAGCATCTACATCAATCCTTAGTAAGTACAGAATTTAAAGACCTAAACATAAGCTTTAAACTAATATGCAGACAACAGTCCAGCAGCGAGATGGGGTCTTTCCAGTCTTTTGCATTGAGTGTCACATGTATGATTTTCTCCCAGTTGGTGAGAGGTCTTACGTATGCACTAAGTGCAAGGAGCTCTTTGCTCTCAGGAAACAAGTCCATTCTCTAGAGGCTAGAGTAGCAGACCTGGAAGACATAAGAAATATAGAGAAATACATGGACAAAACCTACAGGGATATAGTCCTGAAGTCCCACCTCCAGTCTGGCAGCATCCCTGTTGCCATGGAGGAGAGAGGTCACGTGACAGGAGAGTATCACCCTGGTGTGGCAGGATGTGATCCTATAACTAGACCTGTCCTCCAGGTGATGTAAAACCCTCTCGCATTGAGGACGTTTCTCCAGGGCCATGTGCCATGCGGGAAGGGTTAGGACAGCTGTTATAGTTGGTGATTCAATCATTAGGCATGTAGATAGCTGGGTGGCTGGTGGACATGAGGATCACCTGGTAACATGCCTGCCTGGTGCGAAGGTAGTGGACCTCACACACCGCTTATATAAGATCTTAGATAGTACTGGGGAGGAGTCTGCTGTCTTGGTACATGTCGGTACCAATGACATAGGAAAATGTGGTAGGGAGGTTCTGGAGGCTAAATTTAAGCTTTTAGGTAGGAAGTTGAAATCCAGAACTTTCAGGGTAGCGTTCTCTGAAATGCTTCCCTTTCCACATGCAGGACCCAAAAGGCAGGCAGAGCTCCGGAGTCTCAATGAGTGGATGAGACGATGGTGCAAGGATGAGGGTTTTGGATTTGTTTGGAACTGGGGAACATTCTGGGGAAAGGAGGGGCTCTTCCGAAGAGATGGGCTTCACCTTAACCAGGATGGAACCAGACTGCTGGCATTAACCTTTAAAAAGGAGACAGAGAAGCTTTTAAACTAGAAAATAGGGGAAAGCCGACAGTCGCCCAAGAGCGCATGGTTTTGGAAGAAGGTATCCTTGAAGGATATTACCAAAAGCAGTGAGGTTTTAAAAAAGAGTAAAGTAGCCCAAATGCCCTTGAGTATGGTGCAGAGAGAGCGTAAAAATTCCAAATTAGCCGTGCCTACCAATAGCCAGATTAATATTAATAAAATACAGTCTCTAAAATGCTTGTATGCAAATGTTAGAAGTCTAAACAATAAGATGGGAGAGTTAGAATATATAACACTAAATGAGAGGTTAGATATGACATGGTGGAAGGAGGATAACCAGTGGGACACTGTGATACCTGGATGCAAACGATATCGTAATGATAGAGCTGATCAAATTGGTGGAGGGGTTGCGCTCTATGTTAGAGAGGGCATTGAGTCAGAAAGGATTAAAGTTTTGCAGGAAACAAAATTTGTTGTAGAATCTCTATGGATTGAAATTCCATGTAAAAAGGGGAAGGTGATGGCAGTGGGGGTGTACTATCGACTGCCTGGCCAGAATGAGCAAATGGATGATGAAATGCGCAAAGAAATCAAGGAAGCTAACAAACGTCACAGCACAGTAATAATAATGGGTGATTTCAATTACCGCAGTATCGACTGGGTCAGTGTCACGGCAGGACATTCTAGGGAGATAAAGTTTCTAGATGATATAAATGACTGCTTCTTGGAGCAGCTGGTTCATGAACCGACCAGAGGGGAAGCCATACTGGACCTAGTCCTTAGTGAAACACCAGATCTGGTGCAAGAAATAAGGGTGTTGGGGCCACTTGGCAATAGTGATCATAGCATGATCGTGTTTGATTTAATTAGTGGAGGAGGGATAGTAAAGCAATCCACAGTACTACCTTTTAACTTTCGAAAGGGAGACTATGATGAAATGAGGAATATAGTTAAGAAAAAAACTAAAAGAAGCAGTTGCAAAGGTTAAAGACTTACATCAAGCTTGGGTTTTGTTTAAAAATACTATCCTGGAAGCCCAGGCCAGCTGTATTCCACGCATTAAGAAAAGTGGAAGAAAGATCAAAAATCTGCCAGCATGTTTTAAAGGTGAGGTCAGAGAAGCTGTTGCTGCCAAAAAAGCATCTTTTAGGAAATGGAAAAAAGAGCCAAATGACGAAAAATGAAAACAGCACAAGCACTAGCAAGTTAAATGCA
Organism: Ichthyophis bannanicus; assembly: GCA_033557465.1. NCBI lineage: Eukaryota > Metazoa > Chordata > Amphibia > Gymnophiona > Ichthyophiidae > Ichthyophis > Ichthyophis bannanicus. The sequence goes on along the minus strand of CM066038.1, from coordinate 387,978,585 downwards.
AAGCATTGATAAGGCAGGCAAAGTGAGAATTTGAGAAGGAACTTGCTATGGAAGCAAAAACACGAAATAAAGACTTTTTCAATTACATTTGTAGCAAAAAGGCCTGTGAGAGAGTCAATTGGACTGTTAGATGATAGAGGGGTAAAAGGGGCAGTAAGAGGAGACAAGGCTATAGCGGAGAGACTGAATGAATTCTTTGCTTCGGTCTTTACTGAGGAAGATGCAGGGATGTTACCCAAGATTGAAGTGGTATTTAAAGTGTTGAAGGAACTGAAATATGAGATTGCAGACCTGCTATTAGTAATCTGTGAACTTTCATTAAAATCATCTGTAATACCTGAAGATTGGAGGATCGCCAATGTAATGCCAATTTTTAAAAAGGGTTCCAGGGGTGATCCGGGAAACTACAGACCGGTGAGCCTGACCTCAGTACCGGGGGAAATGATAGAAACCATCATAAAGAACAAAATTACACAGCATGCAGATAGTCATGGCCTAATGGGAGCCAGCCGACATGGCTTTAGACAAGGAAGATCTTGTCTTACTAATCTGTTATGTTTTTTTGAAGGTGTGAATAAACAGGTAGACAAATGTGAGTCGGTTGATATAGTGTATCTGGACTTTCAGAAAGCCTTTGACAAAGTCCCTCATCAGAGACTTTTGGCAAAACTAAAAAGTCATGGGATAGGAGGCAGTGTACTATTGTGGATCAGTAGGAGGCAGTGTACTATTGTGGATCAGGAACTGGTTAAAAGATAGAAAGCAGAGGGTAGGGCTAAATGGCCAATTTTCCCAATGGAGAAAGGTGAATATTGGTGTACCCCAGGGATCTGTACTGGGTCCGCTACTTTTTGACATATTCATAAATGACCTGGAAAAGGGAATAACTAGTGAGGTTATCAAATTTGCAGACGACACAAAACTGTTTAAAGTTGTTAAGACCCAAGAGGATTGTGGAAAACTGCAGGAGGATTTAGATAAATTGGAAGACTGGGCATCCAGATGGTAGATGAAATTTAATATGGACAAGTGCAAAGTTATGCACCTAGGAAAGAACAACCCACACTATGGTTACACAATGCAAGGTTCTACTTTGGGAACCACCACCCAGGAAAAAGATTTAGGAGTCATCGTGGATAACATGTTAAAACCCTCCACCCAGTGTGCAGCGGCAGCCAAGAAAGCAAATAGAATGCTAGGTATCATAAGGAAAGGAATGGAAAATAAAACAAAGGATATTATAATGCCTCTATATCGTTCCATGGTGAGACTGCACCTTGAAGATTGTGTGCAATTCTGGTCATTGTATCTTAAAAAGGATATAGCATTATTAGAAAAGGTACAGAGAAGAGCCACCAAAATGGTAAAGTGGATGGAAGGCTACTCCTATGAAGAGAGGCTACAAAGGTTAGGGCTCTTCAACCTGGAAAAGAGACGGCTGAGGGAAGATATTATAGATGTCTGTAAATTAATGAATGGAGTGGAACGCTATCAGAATATAGAAAGACTAGAGGACATGTAATGAAGCTACAGGGTAAACTATTTAAGACAAATAAGAGAAAATATTTTTTCACTCAACGTGTAATCAAACTCTGGAATTTGTTACCAGAGGATGTAGTAAGGGCTGTTAGTGTAGCTGGGTTTAAAAAAGGTTTGGACAAGTTCCTGGAGGAAAGGTCCATAAACCATTATTAAAAAGGGACCCAGGATATCAATGCTTGACAAAATACAAGTATTGTGGAACCTGTGTCTCTTGGGGGTACTGCTAGGTATGTATGTCCTAGATTGGCCACCGTTGGAAACAGGATACTAGGCTTGATGGACCTTGGTCTGACCCAGTATGGCATATCTTATGTTCTTATGACCCACCTATCTGGGTACTGACATTTCTCACAGCATCTACACCTGTTCCATCGTGGTATATGTTGATCTGTGTGCATCCGCCATCTGTGGGACAACCATGTCTGCCATCCCACAGTCTGATTTGTGGCACTGCTCCCCTGGTCAAGCCTGTGTGGGCATGGGAGGGGAGATTCCTGTGCCGTCACACCAAGTAACCAGACTCCAGATATAATACCACTTTCACAGCTCTCATAGATCCTGGACTGAGTAGGGATGTAGGCCTCATGGTATAATCTTGAGAATGTTGGCACAACATCAGTCATGTCTCCCAGTGCTTGGCTGCCCTATCACACTGCCAACAATATATGATATTATTAGAGTACCCTATGAAGCTGTCCTTGTAGTAGTAAATAGGTAGGTGGGAGGAGTCAGTATACTTGTCACAACCATTCTTCAATGTGGGATGCACTGCAGAGAAGAGCAAAATTTTTTCTAAGTCCTGGCATTATTCCACATTCCAGCAGGAGTTTTGTGGACATTTCCGGGCAACACTTTATATGTACATGGGCCTTTCCTGAATACACTTTATACGTCTCTGTGGCTGACCACACCCTTGTTCGTGTACGTGCATGATAGTGTTGCTTCAGAATATTGTTGGATACTTTTTTGGCACATAAACGTCCCTGCCACATGTATCAATCCCTTATTCATGTTCTGGAATGACCTCATACTGTCTGTTGAAAGTAACTTGCAGTGGGGTACCAGGGCCCTCTGAAAGGGTTAATATGGAGAATAGCTTGGAATGTTGCTGACAGTCTGAAGCCTAGCAGCCTGGAGAGAGATGTGTTATAAAGCCAAGGTTGTACTTTGGGATGAAATTGTTTGTGAGAATGAGACAGAATGCTTTGTTTTTAGAATGCTGGAGCTGAGAAATGTCTGTGCTCTGACCTATAACATGTAGATAAACAAAACTTGATGTAGAGCTGAATTTGTACCATATAACAGTTTTTCAGTAATAAAGGAGGTGCGATGACCTAGCTTGAGGAGGGAATCATGGGAACCCGCACAAGTGTGCACACACCTGTAAATTACTCATTAAGCTTAACTTGTACTGTCTTATTATATAACTCTCTGTATCTGTGTGCTTCTTTATTTACAGTTGAATTTAAAGAATCAAAGTCAAAGATCTGAGGTCAAGTTTTGCTACCTGGTCAGAAGTAGACCACAGGCTAAGAGATCCATTCACTGTCCTGGTCTTACTGTTCAGGTCAGTGTTCAGCAATATTTTATCCAGATGCAATTAATTTTAACCATATATTTAAATATATAGGCGGATAGTTACTGAGCTGTGGAAAAATCATGGGACCCAATATTCAAAGGTATTTACATGGTTTGCAGACCTGCAAACCATATAAATGCTGCTAAGCAGGATATTCAGCTGCACTAACATAGTTAGTGCTGCTGAATATTCATGGGTGTCACCATTACATGCCCCAATGATAACCAGTTAGCATCGTGGCATGTCGGGGGCATTCCAGGGCAGCACTCATCACTACCTGGCAGTGACGTTATGGAGCAGCTGCCCCGTTAGCAACACACAGTGAAAGGCAGGCGCTGGAAAGAGAGTCCTAACCTTTGGTGCAGAAGCTAACCAGGCAGCTTCTGAATATCACTGCTGCCCGGTTAGCTTTGCAGCACTAGAAGCAACCCACATTTGCACAGTCTCCCCCTGCTACCAGCTACCAGCGCTGGACAGATCATGTGACCAACGCTGTTCAGCTCTGTTTTCCCAGCCCACAGTTGTACAGTCTCCACCTGCAACCAGCTACCAGCACTGGCCAGATCACATGATCAATGCCATTCAGGTGACCAGCTTACTGCTCCCTTCAAAAGGCAACATAGCTGCATCCCGCAACAGAACCAACTACTGTATTTGCCTGCAAGTGTCTCTCTGCTTTGGTGTTCTAATCACTGCTTTCTGCTTGTTTCAGGTCTGTTTTCCCAGCCCGCAGTTGCACAGTCTCCCCCTGCTACCAGCTACCAGCGCGGGCCAGCTCACGTGACCAATACCGTTTAGGTGACCAGCTTGCCACTCCCTTCAAAAGGCATCATAGCTGTGCCACATATTGCGGGGGTGCGCACCCAAGGAGCAGGTCCTGCCACTTGGGTGAGCTCCTTAGGGTGACTCCGGGGCTTCTTCCCTCCTCTGGGACCCCAGGAGGTCTCATTTGAGCTCCTTTGTTCCATCACTTTGCTTTTACCTGCTCATTCGTGGACTTGTGGGTATGAGCGCAATCCAACTCCACTGGTCTCAATGCCGTCTTTGCCTGCCACCTTCTCTGACCCCACGTACTATCAATAATCTCACCTACTGCACTTTGTTCCATGGGTCAGCTTGCTGCTCTACAGCCTCCCTTCCCACCCCAATCCCCACATCCCTCTCCTGCGGCCTCCTTAATTGTAGGTCACTCCGTTCAAAGACAGCCCTACTCAATGATCTCATTTCATGTCATGCCCTTTATTTTCTATTCCTAAACAGGATCTGGCTGAGACTCGGTGTGGAACCCCTTCTCAACTACTGTCTCCCAGCTGACAATTCTTTCTTTTTGACTCCTAGGGTCGCACGCATGGGTGGGGGCATCGCTATTATCTATCGCTCCTCCTTGTCCCTCTCCCAAGTTCACTCCCTGGCTCTTCATTTTCAGGAAACCTTGCTCCTTTGTCTGGCTACAAAGCCTTCATTCTACTTTCTCCTTCTCTATTCTCTTCCCACCCTATCTTTCTCTCTATGGGATTCCTTTTTGCTTAGTATTTCTGAAGCTTCTACCTTATACTCTAATCTGTACATCCTTGGCAACTTCAGTATCCTTGCTGATCATCCCCTTAAGCCTGGAGACAGGCTCTTCACTTCACATCTCTCGAATCTCCAGCTTACCCAGTACGTCACTTTCCCCATGTACTCTGCTGGTCACACTCTGGATTTAATTATATCGACCCCTAACCCTGTCTCACATTTTCTGCAAACTACCTCCCTCCCTCTCCCCTGGACTGATCATTTTCTTATCCTTTTTTTCCCTCCTTAGCCCTCCTTCACCCACTACTACTGGGTCTACCACCTCTGTCCTCCTTCGAGGCTGTCTCACAGATTAACCACAGACACTATCATAGTCTTTCGACCTTCAGATACTCTCTTCCCTTCTGCTTTCCATTCTTTGCCTGTGAATGATCATGCTTGTCTTTGGGATTCCCGTCTTCTCTCTGCACTCAAATGCATAGTCCCACAGCATTTTTTTCAATCTAAACAGCGCTCTTATCAACCTTGGTTCTACCTCAGTCTCCAACTTGCTCACTTTCACCTCCACAGCACAGAGCATTGCTGGAGACACATCAAGTCTTTTGATGCTCTCCAGTCTTTCTGCAATTCCCACAGGTCTTACTACCATATGATTGTATCCACTAAGAAAGACCACTGTTCTTTACTTATTGCTCATTCCTCTTTCCCAGCAATTGTATTTCATCCTTTCCTCTTTATCAGCGTCCCCTTCTCAGTCTCACATAGAAGGTGGCTCTCCTACTCCATCGCAATTGGCCGTCTTCTTTCACAGTAAGATCTCCACTCTGCAGCAAAGTTTTTCTTCTATGCCTACCTTACCTGTTCCCTATTCCCCATTATTTCTTGTGGCCCTCGCTCTGTCATTGTCACATACCTGGGATACCTTTAACTCTGTATCCTTTATCACTTTTTCCAGGATCCTCTCTTCTTCACGGAAGACCACACAGCCTCAACCCCTTCCCTTCCTCATGGCTCTCTACTGATTCCCTAGCACTCAAACCTGTTTTCCTCTACAGTATCAATAACTGTCTCGCTTATGGTGTTTTCCCCTCCATTTGGAAGGAAGCTATTATTCACCCTCTTCTAAAGAAACCCACCTTGGATAGATCAATCTCCTTGGCTGATCATCTTGAACTCACTAATGTTTTACACCCGCACTAATCAGGCTACCATTCCGGTCACTCTAATGACACCATTCTTCTTTCTTTGCTTAGTGAGGTCCACTGTTCTCTGGACCATAAAAACATCATTATTGCTGTCTCTCTTGATCTATCCTCAGCTTTAGATGTTGATCAGAGACTGCAGCCACCAGTGGGAACTCTGTCCCCTCCCAGCGGCAAAGATCAGAAGCCGTGGCTACTGGTGGGGACCACTCCCGCCAGCGGCAGGATTTAAGGCTGCTAAATTGTGGCCCTAAAATGCCAGCGCAAGTCCCGCCATTATTTTAAGGCCACAATAACAGTGCATGCAGGGCTGAAAATAAAAGGGACTGAGCATTAAGGTAAGGGGTAAGGTTAGAAGAGAGTGGTGTAGGCAGAGCTTGATGGAAGGGGTGGCTAGAGGAGAAGGGCCAGAGCATAAGGGATAAGGCAGAAGTAGAGGACAGAAAGGGTGGAGAACAGAAAGGGAGGGGAGGGGTTGGAGGAGAAACCAAAGAGGGTGGAAGGGAGAGAGTGCATAAATGGGTAGATGGACGGCAATGAGGAAAAGTGCAGGAAGGAAGGTATTGAAGGGCAGGGAAGGGTAAATGCAAAGGAGAGAGGGTGTAAAGAAAGATATGAGGGCAAGCACTAAGAGAAAAAGATCAATATTTCAGAGACATGGAAAAGGAATGAAAGATAGGAAGAGCAAGGAGAAATGGCAAATGGACAGCAGACACTGGAAAACGATTGGGAGAAGACAGAGGTAAGCAGAAGCGAGACTGGGGCCATCATGGCTGAAAAAATAAAATGCCAGAAAACAAAGGTGGAAAAAAGCATTTTATTTTGAATTTAGTAAGTGGAATACATTAGCTTTAGGAAATGTGCATTGCTAATGTATTTGTGTTTTGTTCAGTACGAGGAAATGTGTTTCAATTTTTATGTCTCCATTGTTGCTATAAATGCAGAGTTTGGCTTGTTGGTGTTTTCATTTCAATTATTATCTTTATATTTCCGTTTCTCATTTGTGGTCTCTTATTCTTTATTTGGTGAGGGTCTGCCTGTCTTTTGCATGTAATCAAACTGGATTTTGTTGCTGGAGGATGTAGTAAAATCTGTTAGTGTAGCTGGGTTTAACAGAGATTTAGACAAGTTCCTGGAGGAAATGTCCATAAGCCATCATTTAAGGAGACTGGGGACATCCACTGCATACCACTTGGATAAGCAGCATGGAATCTGTCTACCTTTTGGGAACTTGAAAGGCACTAGTGACCTGGATTGGCCACTGTTGGAAACAGGATACTGGGCTTGATGGACCTTTGATCTGACAAAGTATATTAATATGACTGAGGTGCAACATTCTGTTAGCGTGCATTTTCTGTCTAGAGTTCTGTAGTAGTTCCACTTGTTCTGATTTTTTCCCCCAGAAACAGAGGTATTGGTGTTCTTTAAGATGTATTAGTTCAATATTAGAAGTGCTTCCTTTTCATAGGTAGCTTTGGTGTTGTGTGTGAGTCCTGCTATATTATTATGTTATTGTTACAGCAGGTTTGCTGTGAGTTCAGAGTGGTCTTTGTGAAGGGTTGTATGTACATGGTAGTTGGCACTGGAGAAGTCATAATAGCCAAACCTGGCAGCCTTGCTTTAACCCCACTGCACATGTAAATGATGTTCAGACTCTTGTGTACTTATTAAATTATCGTTGGTACAAAAACGATAGAGGCAGGTGACACCTTAAAGACCAACCAGTTTATTAAGGTTTCTGGCATTTTTGCCACTCCACAGCAGGAGTTCTGAAACCGGTTCTCGGGCCACACCTTAGTCAGTCATATTTTGAGGATAACTGCAATGAGAGAGATTTGCATTCAATGGAGGTGAATCTCTCATGCATATTCATTTAGTTATCCTGAAAACCTGACTGGTTAGGTTTCTCTCGAGGACTGAGAAATCCCTGCTCCAAACTAATATGGCTACCTCTCAAAAAAATTTCATCATGTTGGGACAAAAAAGAAGTTTGTGAAGGGCTTCATGGGAATTTTGTGGTGCGATGAGTAGGTGGGGCAGAATAGTAGTCTCTCACACAGGGCAGCAAAAAAGCTGCACAGGCCTTGATAAAAAGTAAATGCTGATTAGAAAACTATAATCTTCTTACCTTACTTCTCTGCACTTCTTCAATACTACCAGGCTGATGATTGACTTCCTTTCTGTCAGGAATCAATAAGAAAATGTCAAATAACTCTACAAGCAGAGAAAAACAGCATTAACTAAAATTACATAACCTTAGATTTGTAATTTTCAAATTTTCATGGATGTGTAAATATCATTTACACTGTCACAATTTTTATTTTATGCTGCTTCAATATCTGTTGAAATAACTGACATATTGGAGAGTTGCTATCGCTATACTGATGATTTTATATATTTATTCATCTAGCTTATTTCTTGCTTTATCACTAAGGTCAAAGTGAGTCACAATGAATATAAAGTTATAAACACATAAACACAATTTAGAAACATGAAAACATAAATACAACAGTAGGCAGCAAATACATTTGCAGACCTATTATAGTGTTCTTTAGACATAGCACCTTATTATGTATATCAGCTTTGTGGTATTCATTAAATAGATATGTTTTTCTTTCTTTAAGAAAGACTTTATGGTCATTTATAGCTCACATGCCATTCAGAAGTATATTCCATAAACCATATGCATATACAGAAAATGCTCTGGTGCAGGTTGTTTGATTAATCCTGACTCTCAAGGCCGGTATACTGTAAATGTACTGGGAGCACGCTCTTATTGGCCGGGTAGTGTGTGCTCCTGTAGCATTGCTGAGCTGACAATTTACAAGAAATTTTAAATATTATTAGCAATACCTTATACTTTACCCTACTAGCAATAGGAGACAGCACAAATGTTTTAATAAAAGGTCACTGGATACACAGAAATTCATCCCTAGAGGGAGATCAAGAGAGCTTGCAAATATGCCAGATATTGATTGGGAGATCCCTGCTGTTGTGTCATCTAAAAGGGAGATTCTGGATTCTTTACAGGGAGAACTATTCTGGCAACTAGTGACTAAACCCACACATGAGGGAGTCATACAGGGCCTGGTGCTAACAAGTGAGAAGAGTGTTTCTAATGTTATAGTGGGTGACCATCTCACGTTCAGTGATCATCAGATGGTGTGGTTCAGTATTAGCACTAGAGCTAATACAGTCCAGTTAAAAGTGAGGGCCCTAGACTTTAGGAATGCTAAATTTGGAAGATGGGTCAATACCTCAAGTAGTCATTAGTGGGAAGGGAACAGCTAGAAGATGTAAAAACAGTGGGAAAAACTGAAAGGGTATATTTTAAGAGCAACAAACCTTTTTATTAGGAAAGTAAGTAAATGTAAAAGGAAAAGGAGGCAACTATGGTTCTTGAAAGAAGTAGCTGAAAAGGTGAAGAAAAAGAGGGTGACCATAAAATGCAAGAAATCATAGAAAGAGGAAGACAAACATCAATATTCAGAAAAGCTTTACGAAGCTGGAAAGGTGGTCAGGAAAGCAAAGGTACAAATGGAAGAAAAAATAGCCAACAAAATAAAATGGGCAGACAAAACATTTTTCAGATATGTCATACTAAAGAGTGAAGGGAAGAAATATGTAGCAGCTGATGAGGATAAAGTGGAATAGCTTAACAAATGGTTTAGGCACTTGATATACTGCCTTTTACAATGTGCATCAGAGTGGTTTACATATATATATATATATATATATATATATATATATATATATATATATACACACACACCAACAGGCACTTTTTATCCCAAAAGGGCTCACAATCTAAGCATACCTGAGGCAATGGAGGGTTAAGTGGCTTGCCCAAAGCCACAAGGAGTAGCCATGGGACTAGAGATCCCAGTCCCTCTGGCCTGAGATTCCTTGTCCCTATGTAGGACTTGAACCCCTGGCCTGAGTTAGCCTGTCCCAACCACTGAACCACTCCTCCCTGCTCTGTTCTGTGTTCACAGATGAAGGGCCAGGAGCAGGACCTCAGAAAATACCGACAAATAGGCACAGAAGTAAACTGAATCTTGAATGATTTTCAGCAGACTATATTTACGTATGAGGAGCTAGCTAAACTAAAAATAGACAAAGCAATGGGGCCAGATGGGATATGTCTGAGAGTGCTGAAGAACCTTAGGGAAGTTCCAGTGGCTCCACTCTCTGACATTTTCAGTGCTTCTTCAGAGTCTGTCTGGTCCCAGAAGATTGGAGAAATGTGCATATGGTTCCTTTACACAAAAGTGGAACAAAGGATGAGATTGGGAACAACAGGCCGGTTAGTGCTCCCTCTGTGGTGAATAAACTAATGGAAAGGCTGCTAAAACAGAGGATAGTGAGGTTTCTGGAATCCAATGGATTTCAGGATTCAAGATAGTTTTATGAGAGGCAGGTCTTGTGAAACAAATCTCATTAATTTCTTTGAGTGATCACAGAGTTGGAATGAGGGAGAGCTTTAAATGTGGTCTACTTAAATATCAGTAAAGCCTTTGACACTGTTCCACCCAGTTGACTTATAAAGAAATTGAATGCCCTAAGGTTGAACTCTAAAGTGACTGACTGGGTTAGAAATTGGTTGAGTAGGAAGGGACAAAGGGTACAGATGCTTAATCTGAGGAGAAGGATGTTACCAGTGGTGTGCTGCAGGGATCTGTCCTTGGTCTGATTCTTTTTAACATTGTTGTAAGTGATATTGTGAAAGGACTATCGGGTAATGTTTGCTTCTTTGCAGATGATGCCAAAATCTAGACACCCAGGAAGGTGTAGATAACATGAGGAAGGATTTAGCAAATCTTGAAGAGTGGTTGAGAATTTGGCAACTGAGATTTAATACTAAAAAAATGCAGGGTCATGCATTTGGGCTGCAAAAATCCAAGAGAGCTGTACAGTATAGGTGCAAAGTGCTTCTGTCCACGAAAGAAGAGCGGGAGCAAGGGGTGATTGTTTCTGATGATCTTAAGGTGGCTAAAAAGATAGAAAAGGTGATGGTGAACACCAGAAGGATGCTTGGGTGCACAGGGAGAGAAATGGCCAGCAGGAAAAATGAAGTGATAGTGTCTCTGTATAGGTCTTTGGTGAGACCTAATTTAGATTATCCATACCTTCAAAAGGATATAAACAGAATGGAGTCAGCGCAGAGGGTAGCTACCAAAATGTTAATTTATCCAGCCATAAAGCATAAAGGGATAGACTTTTAGTTCTCAATATGAATACTTTGGAAAAAAGACGGGAGAAGGAATATATGATAGAAATGTTTAAATACCTCCATGGCATAAATGCACAAAAATGTCCATTACTGATGCACATTTAACCAGATACTTGGCACATTTGTTCACAATGAGAAATATCTGACGTGCAATCAAATAAGAAGAAACAATATGTGGTCTTCTTTATTCTTCAAATGATCTTAGCATAAATCTCTTTCACCATAAAACATGGACGTTCAGTTGAAATCTGTTAAATACTAATGCTTCTCTTTGAATGATTTGTACTATGCTGCTCCCATTTATGACTTACGGCTAATCAATTCTATCAGCTTCAACAATATCTCAGCCTTTTCAATTTCCAATCTAAGAGGAAGATTATTCATAACACTAAAAATTATGCCTGAAATTACTCTGTATTTGTCACTATCTTTTTTTTAAGCTGAATGAATTGCTCTCCAGTGGCTTTTATTTGTTTTTCCAATTAAAACATTTAAATAGGAAAGTCAAATTTTCATGTTGTGAAATACTGTGGAAAAAGTGTTTCCATCTTGAAAAACATTTGTTTGGATTTGCAAATTATGATGTATACTTTCCAAATAAAATGCATGGAAAGTAAAATAGACATTTCTTTGAATAAATTAACCATTTCAGTCTACCATTAGGAAATTTCTTCATAAATCATTTTACAGAGAACTTTTGCTATTCTTTTACAATGAACCAAAAACATCAGTTTCTTTGGGGTATGTTTACTAAACTGTCTTAATGTTCCCGGCGCTAGTTGCAGCGATAATATGAAGGATGCCATATAAGGAGTGGGCGTTCCGGTCTTAAGGTAGCAATCACAGGTTATCGCGCAATAAAGTGTGCCATGTCCATTATCGCGCGATAGAGGATGCCGTGCACATTACCGCACATTAACCTTTACTTTGTGTGCTGACCTGCAACCCCTGCAACAGAGGTGTAGCACACTGGTTAATAGAATGACTGCTGAAACAGGGGGTATGAGTTTAATCCCCCAGTGGGCTTAATGAGTAAAGTTGGCCAAGGCAATTCCTTTTCCTGCTTGAAACAGTCCAACAATTTGTGCTGCCAGCTAAAAATACCCGCACCCCAGTGCCATAAACTAATGCACCTTTTAGGGCGCACCAGAAGGCACATCCTAATCCACCACGTCAGCCAAGGCAGGTTATAATGTGCCCCAGAGGCCATGTTGAAAGGTTATCAACTCCCAAGGCACCATAGTAGGCACCCCATAAGCTGGCTGATTCTAAGGTGTGGCTTAAGATGCCCCAAGGATGTATAGGTGTCTCAAAAAATGTTGGCCAAGGGCAGTAAGGTCCCCCAAGTTTAAAAGCAAGAAAGCTATGGGCCAAACACAGATGTAACCCTAACACTGCACAGAGCAATAAGGAAAGACAATGCACAAGTAATGGAAGGAAGTAGATCTGAGCTGATGGACCAGACAAATCTGCGTCCAGCCCATGTGGCAGCTGGAAAAATGGACAAACATATCGGGGGCAGCTGTAGCGATGCACAGGGTGATGGTAATGTACCATGCAACAATGACAGTGTGTGGCAGAGGATGGGAAGACATGTCCAGCAGAGGAGGTAGAGGTGGCAGGATAGGTGTAATGACAGGAGGACAGAGGAGTGGCAGTGCCATGCAGAGCACACACAGGAGAGGCAACCAGGAAGAGCTGCAATGCAGAAACGTGTATCAGTGCAGGACATGGGGTAGCAGCATGCACATCAGGGTAGGACGGCACACAGCTGGCAGACACACAAAGATAGAAAGAAGGATGGTTGGCAATTGTGATAAGGGTTCAATGTGCTACCAGCAGAGATCTGCACAGATATGACTGTCACAGGAATGAAAAGTAGCTATGCAGGACTGGCATACAAATGAAAGAGAACAGAAAGTAATCAAACCTATGACCATTAGCACAAATGTCAATGCACAAACCACACCACCAACGTGAAGTCATTAGCAAAGGCTGCATACAAGAATACTGCAGGGCATCACACAAGAAACCTGCTTTCTACCAGGATAGGGAAACCTCCAACAGTAACCATGATGGAATGCACATGCAGATCTGGTGTGTACAGATCAGATCACAGTCTGTAATTGGGACCAGAGCCACATATAACTACATGCACACACACAATGAAATGTTATGCAGTGGATACAGCATGCAAAAGAGGAAAGAACTTAAACCCAAAGGGTGTCAGGGGATGCTCTGTGGAGCAGGGCAAAATATGGAACTGAACAGGAGAGAATTGAACCTGCAAACAAGTGTGTCATAGACCAGCTGAACCACAGCAATGCCAATCCCCCAAGCAGACTGCCATGTAAACACTATAAAGAAAGAGACATATGTAACAGCTAATATGTGATGGGTAGGCAGCACAGAGGGCACACTTTGGTGTACAGTGAAGAGATGGAAGGGTGTGTACATAGGTGATGAACTTGCAGGTACCTAATGGTCAGGTTTGCACAACAGACAAAAATAAGTAAACCCCATGTGGGGATCAAACCTGCAACCTATGGTACTACAATACATGTCTGTAACCACTATCCCAAACAAACACAATGAGCACAATGCAAAAATATTACTTCAAAGGGAAGGTGTGTATGGGAACCTGTAAAACCCAATGAAGTGGCAAACAGCTGGCAGATAGACAGCTGGCACTGTACAAGGATGTGAGCACAGGTGGGCCATGTACATGACCAGGAAATTACTAAATACAAGTGTCAGTGTGATCAAGCAGCAGCAGAGACAAATGTACGTCAAACACATATTTTTATTTTGGTTAATCATCACAGATAGTGTAGATACCGCCTATCATAATATCAAGATGAGTGGATCCCAGGTGAAAATCAGAAAACACATTTTGCAGAGCAGCAGCCCACATGTTACAGAAAAGTCACTGGCCCGTCTACAGATGATGGGCAGGAGAGATAATGTGCATCAGGTGCATGGTATGCAGTATGCATTAGAACCCCACCTCCCACATGCTGCTGCACGCCCCAAATGTGTTAGTTACATATGTGTGCATGTAGACAGTAGGCGGTGCATGATGAGGGCCCAACACACATCAATCATGATCAGTTTCTTAAAACATATCTGTCTGCCAAAACAGGAGGCACACAAATGAAACAGCTTATGTTGTTAAAAGTAAGAAAGTGCAAACACACATATCGAAATATGTTACAGCTGTCACATAATGCCTGATATAGGAATCAAAGCTGCAACAATGTAACCCTAAACAATTGTCAAATGCACACTGAGGATATGCTAACAGGTAGCAGAGGCACATGAACACAGAGAATTCAAATGAAACCATCCGTAGAAACATGCAGAGATAAAACTATGCAAAAGGTCCCCTTGCACTGGTTGGTGTGGATACAGTGTCTGTACACATATATCACGGTACATGGAATGCACAAATGAAGGAAGAAAATGGACACTCACACTGCCACACTCCAAATATAATGGGGCAATGTGAGTGTCATTACCTCAGGGGATAAATAGGACTGTACAGACATGAAATGATAGGTTTGTAAATCAATGCAGAGCATCACGTCTGTACAGTAAATAGACACAATAACCTGTATATAGAGATGGAAAGAAAGGTCAAACATGTTACAGTTACCCACACAGAAGCCGTATTGCAACATGCTGTGTTGCACCAACATAGCCAGTCACATGCACATGCACCGTGTACTTTGAAACATGATACAGTGATGCCACACATGCACTGCAACACCCTTGGTGATTGCAAACATCAATCCAAGATGTTGGTGTGCATTAAAGTGGTGTTGTGGCAAATATTGTGTCATGTCCAAGTAGAGGCTAGGTGGACATGGACAAGAGGACCTCTCCATTGCTCCCCCTGTGCCACACGCATGGCTGTATGCTCATGTTGAAACAAACAGATGAGCATATCCTGCGTTCCATGTCATGGGCAAAACACAACAACACAATGTCAGAAGGATGTACAACATACAGCGACAATGTCAGTCCCTGCTGCACACGTGGGGACCAGTACATAGTGTGAAAAGTGCAAAGGGTGTCTGAAATCCAAAAAGTCATGTTACGACTGTCCTTGAAACCCTGGGCATGCATAGTCAAGTGTGACATCCCAATATGCCACAGTACTGGAAAGGTCATGTGTGTCTCCTGCGATGAACATGACACCCAGCCAGAGCACGGCAGCAATGGTGTGTTGGACAGGCCTGTCATGCCCAAAGTAGCAGTCCAACAATAATACTATCTATCCTAGGCATGTGTCCCACTCATAGAAGTCAAACATCCTATGGCACCATTTCCCAGGGATAGTTCCATGGTGTTGTTGTGTCCTCCAACAGGTGGTTGATGGTGATGCCAGATGCACTGTAGTAGATGTGCTTTGTGTGGTCACTGCCCTGTGTCAGAAGAGGATAAACAATGTATTGGTATGCTGCTTGCAACATTAGTCCAAATTGCAGAGAGTCAAACATCAATATGTATGTAATGAAACGTCACACAGGCAAACATAACATGATCACAACACAGAACACACTGTATGTTGGGGACATTTTGAATTGAAACCGCAGATGAGGGTGTCACATGGATATGGTCATGTCCATGCCCATGTTACACAGGCATTTCACAGCTCCACCCCATGTGCATCAGCGTTCATGTACGGAGACCCAACAGGAAATGTCTATGAGACAAACAGTAAATCATTAACATGTAAAGGCTGATGTCATTCACAAAAGACCAAAGGTGCAACCTACCGTGTGTTTGCAGCAAGTGTATGTTTGGGATCCCCTGAGGCTCTCAAAGGCCACAACATGTCACAGTGAAGGGAGAAGATGTCATTGAAATGTGTAGAGTTGCCATGTCTCCATGTCCAGCCACTGCTGATGCATGTCCACATTATGGCGATATCTGTGATACAAAAATGGTGTTGCACAGTGGTCTGTCAGCACACAAGAGATAGGCAAGCTCACAACACACAAAACATGTCCACAATGTCCACAAGGTAAACAGCAGTAAGGTAGCGATAGCACAGTCACCACCGCTCCCCAGGTGTACAGACCCCTCACACTACATGATAATGCAAAATGCCTGCACTCTGTATCATCACACAGCCAACCCAAAAACACACACGCACACAGTATACTAAGGTGAGCGTGTCAGCAGTAACATATGGCCTGTATGTGCACAATTGGAGATTAGTTGAGATAAAGGCCTGTTAAATGCAATAATACCCTGCTGTTGGTTGATGCTACAATGTCAGGGAAGGGTGTATGTGCATTCCACCACCCAAACACCTAGGACCTGCACACACACGCAGCTCTGTTGGATGTGTTCCAGGTTAGATATGATTGGAATATCAGAGACATGGTGGAAGGAGGACAACCAGTGGGACACTGTGATACCTGGGTACAAACTATATCGTAATGATAGAGCTGATCAAATTGGTGGAGGGGTTGCGCTATATGTTAGAGAGGGCATTGACTCAGAAAGGATTAAAGTTTTGCAGGAAACAAAATCTGCTGTAGAATCTATATGGATTGAAATTCCATATAAAAGAGGGAAGGCAATGGCAGTGGGGGTGTACTATCGAGCACCTGGCCAGAATGACCAAATGGATGATGAAATGCTCAAAGAAATCAAGGAAGCTAACAAAAGTTTCAGCGCAGTAATAATAATGGGTGATTTAAATTACCCCGGTATCGACTGGGTCAGTGTCACATCAGGACATGCTAGGGAGATAAAGTTCCTAGATGAAATAAATGACTGCTTCTTGGAGCAGCTGGTTCATGAACCGACCAGAGGGGAAGCCATATTAGACCTAGTCCTTAGTGGAACACCAGATCTAGTGCAAGAGATAAGGGTGTTGGGGCCACTTGGCAATAGTGATCATAACATGATCGCCTTTGATTTAATTAGTGGAGGAGGGACAGTAAGGAAATCCACAGTACTACCTTTTAACTTTCGAAAGGGAGACTATGATAAAATGAGGAAAACGGTTAAGAAAAAACTAAAAGGAGCAGTTGCAAAGGTTAAAGACGTACATCAAGCTTGGGTGTTGTTGAAAAATACTATCTTGGAAGCCCAGAACAGCTATATTCCACGCTTTAAGAAAAGTGGAAGGAAGTCCAAAAAACTGCCAGCATGGTTTAAAGGTGAGGTCAGAGAGGCTGTTGTTGCCAAAAAAGCATCTTTCAGGAAATGGAAAAAAGAGCCAAATGACGAAACCTGGAAACAGCACAAGCACTGGCAAGTCAGATGCAAGGCATTGATAAGGCAGGCAAAGAGAGAATTTGAGAAGAAGCTTGCTGCGGAAGCAAAAACGCGAAATAAAGACCTTTTCAAGTACATTCGTAGCAAAAAACCTGTGAGAGAGTCAGTTGGTCCATTAGATGATAAAGGGTTTAAAGGAGCACTAAGAGGCGATAAGGCGATAGCGGAGAGACTGAATGAATTCTTTGCTTCGGTCTTTACTGAGGAAGATGTAGGGATGTTACCCATGACTGAAGTGGTATTTAAAGGTGCGGAAGAATTGAAGGAAATATCGATACATCGGGAAGATGTCTTACAACTATTAGATAAACTGAAGAGTAGCAAATCACCTGGGCCGGATGGTATACATCCAAGGGTGTTGAAAAAACTGAAATATGAGATTGCAGACCTGCTATCAGTAATCTGTGAACTATCATTAAAATCATCTCTAATACCTGAAGATTGGAGGATCGCCAATGTAACACCAATTTTTAAAAAGGGTTCCAGGGGTGATCCTGGAAACTACAGACCGGTGAGCTTGACATCAGTACCGGGAAAAATGGTAGAAACCATCATAAAGAATAAAATTACTCAGCATGCAGATAGTCATAACCTAATGGGAGACAGCCAACATGGCTTTAGACAAGGAAGATCTTGTCTTACTAATCTGTTATGTTTTTTTGAAGGAGTGATTAAACAGGTGGACAAAGGTGAGTCGGTTGATATTGTGTATCTGGACTTTCAGAAAGCCTTTGACAAGGTCTCTCATCAGAGACTTTTGGCAAAACTAAAGAGTCATGGGATAGGAGGCAGTGTACTATTGTGGATCAGGAACTGGTTAAAAGATAGAAAGCAGAGGGTAGGGCTAAATGTCCAATTTTCCCAATGGAGAAAGGTGAATAGTGGTGTACCCAAGGGATCTGCGCTGGGTCCGCTGCTTTTTGACATATTCATAAATGACCTGGAAAGTGGAATAACGAGTGAGGTTATCAAATTTGCAGATGACACAAAACTATTTAAAGTTGTTAAAACCCAAGAGGATTGTGAAAAATTGCAAGAGGATCTTGATAAATTGGAAGACTGGGCATCAAAATGGCAGATGAAATTTAATGTGGACAAGTGCAAGGTTATGCACCTAGGGAAGAACAACCCAAACTATGGTCACACGATGCAAGGTTCCACATTAGGAACCACCACCCAGGAAAAAGATTTAGGAGTCATTGTGGATACCATGTTAAAACCCTCGGCCCAGTGTGCAGCGGCGGCCAAGAGATCAAATAGAATGCTAGGTATGATAAGGAAAGGAATGGAAAATAAAACAAAAGATATTATAATGCCTCTATATAGTTCCATGGTGAGACCGCACCTTGAATATTGTGTGCAATTCTGGTCGCCGTATCTTAAAAAGGATATAGCGATTTTAGAAAAGGTTCAGAGAAGAGCTACCAAAATGGTAAAGGGGATGGAAGGATACTCCTATGAAGAAAGGCTAAAAAGGTTAGGGCTCTTTAACCTGGAAAAGAGACGGCTGAGGGGAGATATGATAGAAGTCTATAAATTAATGAACGGAGTGGAACGGGTAAACGTAGATCGACTGTTTACGTTATCAGAATATAGAAAGACTAGGGGACATGCAATGAAGCTACAGGGTAAACTATTTAAGACTAATAAATGAAAATATTTTTTCACTCAACGTGTAATCAAACTCTGGAATTTGTTACTGGAGGATGTAGTAAAGGCTGTTAGTGTAGCTGGGTTTAAAAAAGGTTTGGACAAGTTCCTGGAGGAAAGGTCCATAAACCATTATTAAGAAGTGACCGAAGATATCAATGCTTGACCCAGTACAAGCATTGTGGAACTTGTGTCTCTTGTGGATACTGCTAGGTACATATGACCTAGATTGGCCACTGTTGGAAACAGAATACTGGGCTTGATGGACCCTGGTCTGAACCAGTATGGCATATCTTATGTTCTTCTTATGTTCTTATGCACGCCTCCTGCGCCATGCTGGCACAGCCCCTGCCTGGCCTGCCCCACAGCTGCAGGTCTGTGTTGCAGCGGGACTAAACCCATGCCCTGTGCCTCAACCCCATGGACACCACCTCCCACATCAGGCAACCGCAGCCCCTGATAACCTCCCACTGCACATACAGCAATCACAAAGCCCGCCATAAACTCCACCCCCCTGAACTCCTCAAACTCACTCAAACTCAGACACTCAACTCACCCACCAATCACCAACCCAGCCACACAACTCCACCAGCACTCATCAACCCAGCCACTCTCCACATCAAACCTGCCTCTGACCTTCCCTTGCTTCACCAACAACCAACACTGCACGCCTCATCTCCCTTGCCTACACAAACCCCTCAGCGTGTACCACGTTTGCTTGTGCATTTATGTGGTTTTTTACGTGTGCGCCTCCTTGTGTGCATTGCGCATGCGCAGCAGCATGAGTGTGGAGGCTGCACATGTTGCACACACATGGGTGATGCAGAAGGTGCATGCATGGGGAAACCACAATGCGCAGGTGCTCCGTGTGTGAGCGTGAAAGGTGCACATGTGCTGTGTGCCGTTACGTGCATGCGGCAGGCCTTACGTCACATGCATGGACCGGAACTCATTACATGGGTCCCGGGCACACACCGTCCGCATCACCCCTGTGCATGCACAATGCACGCAGCCTCCATGCTCACGCTGCTGCGCATGCGCAACATGCGCAATGATGCACACACATAAAAAAACACATAAATACACATGCACACATGATACATGCTGATGATTTGTGTAGGCGACGGAGAAAGAAGGCGAGTTGTAGAGCAGGCAAGTGTGAGATCAGGATTATAGCAGGTGAGGAGAGGTGTGTTGCGGAGCAGGCGAGAGAGAGTGAGAGGAGGGGAGGCTAGGAGCAGGAGAGAGAGACAGGAGGTGATTTGAGGAGCAGACGCAAGGGAGAGGAGGGGAGGTGAGGTGCAGGCGTGAGGTGGAGCAAAGGAGCCGAGGGGCAGGGGAGGGGGAAATAGGCAAAGAACAGGAGGGGTGAAGATGTGTATCATGGAGGGAGAGGGCACAGAGGGCAGTGAGATGGAGCGGCAGGACATGGCAGGGGGGGAGGAGGGTGAGACACATGTTCAGCAGGACCCAGAGCTGCCATGTAGAGGTGGGCCTGTGGTGGTGGCTGCAGGCCCATCGTGTGTGTCACAGCCCATCCAGGGGCCACTCAGTGCCAAACGTAGGCGTATACCGGTGCCAGCTGAGGACTGGAGGAGGGCTGTTAGATTCAGCCAGCAGGAAAACAACATCCTGCTGGCCAGTGTTTTGGAGCAGTATGAGGTTCTCTACGGCCGGCTGAGCACAAGCACCACTGTGGGCACACGGACACACGTGTGGGAGGAGATCCAGGAGGCCATAGCCCAGGCAGGGGGACCAACCAGGGACCTGGATAGCCTCAGGAAAAGGTTTAATGATATTAAGCGTGGTGTCCGTGCACACATAGTGGCGGAGAGGTGACATGCCATGGGCACCCCCTTTGCCCCAACCCTGACACCCCTGGAGCAGGAACTCGCAGACCATCTTGGATCCATCTACCTGCGTGGACTGCCTGAAGTGCTGGACACTGCCCATCCACAGGCAGGTAGGTCAGAGATATGTTACACATGTACAACTCATGGCCCAGTGCATGCCAGCCATGGACGGGAATGTGGGGGCCTATGTCCTGAGAACACGTGTGCCCTAACACAGGCAACTGAGGTCCACATATCCAGCAAAACATGGCTGTGTAGGTACAGGGTGGGTGTGACAGGTACCTGGGGCTGCTTGCACTACAGCTACTGTCCTGGACGTCATAGAGCACTGCACAGGTGTTCAGAACTGGGGGGGGGGGGGGGCAGTCCTCCAGCCAGACAGAGTGCCACCCCCCTTGACTACGCATGAGTGGTCCGGATGACCGTATATACAGGGGGTACAACACTCTGCACCCCATGAACCCAGCACATGCAGCAGCTATTTGTACATGGCATATAGGTCACACAGAACAGCATGCATATGCAGCCAGGTACACACCCCTATATGACAGGGGGAAACAGACAGGAGGGACATACAACTAGGCCAGAAAACATTGACCTGGGGGTACACACACACACCACCTATAACAGCTATGGTGTGTGTATGAGATTACCTGTACAAAGACATGTCCCAGACCAGTGACAGAGGAAGGGCTATCACACTGTGCTGGCAAGGTAGACGCAAACAAACCCCAATGACCACAGATGTCCAACACATCACACTCTGTCATTGTCCAACATACAGTGTGGATCCCCCACCCACCCACCCTCACAAGACATTGGGGTGCATATTTCCACAGCCGTACCAACTGCACATAGCCAAGACCCCACACCACCTGGGGCCATCATCTATATAGGTACTGCAGTGCCACAGATACATTCCCATGACCCCCATCCACGGTGCAACCACATGCCCAGCATCACTCCACCCATCCCCTGAAATAACCCACCACCCACACCGAGTATGTGATAGCTGTCCACACACACCACACAGTGGCTACCAAAGCGGCAGACCCCACACATTTATTTATTTATTTAGCTGCATTTATATCCCGCTTTTCACCGGGTCAAAGCAGTTGGGGGATACATTTAACACGAGAGGATATGAGAGACATACACTAATACTTACAGGGAACATGGGCAATGGAGGGTTAAGTGGCTTGCCCAAGACCACAAGGAGCACCTGTGGGACTAGAAACCCCAGTCCTTCTGGACCAAGGTTGCTGTCCTCTAGTTGGATTTGAACCACTGACCTTCTGGCCTGTAGTACCTTGCCCCAACCACTAGGCCACTCCTCCCTCACATGTCTGGCTTACCGGATGAATGCTGCAACACCTGCCATCCATACCACTCAGACCACTGCATACACATCACTCACATACACTATGACAAACCACAATCCCACTCAGGGCTCACACATGCACCCTGGCCACATGTAACGCTGAGCCCACATCCAAAGTCACACGCACCTAGTGCTGCATATAGTGGGGCCGCCAGTCTCAGCTCCATTCCCCCCAAAATAAAAGCAAATGTGACACAGCTCCACCAGTGCGAGAGGTTGCCCCTCACCCCTGTCAGGTACAGCAAACTGTATGCACATGTGCTGTCCCCATTGTAGGTGCAGGAACAGCAGGTACAGGCATACACCATATTGCTGTTGGCGGGGATGTACTACACAGGTGTAGATATATGACCTGCGCTAACTCATCCTTGCTGTGTACCCTGTTCTAACACCCAGGTGACATCCAGGCCATGGAGGCATATGAGGAGGGGGATGTGCCGGCACCAGAGGATGCCAAGGGGCCAGAGGCCGGCGAGTCCAGGGACGCAGACAGGACTGGCGGGGAGACCCCAGGAAATGTTGTGCTGCCTGAGGCAGAGGACAGGGCAGCGGATGCCGACACACAAGTGGGGGCCAGTAGCAGCAGCACACGGGCTGTGGAGGATGCAGAGTCAGAGGGGAGTCACCATACAATGCAGGCACTGGGGACATCACGCACCTAACACACCAGCATGGATATCATCCTTGCAGAGCTGCGGACTCATACTGCCTCAGCAAAGCACGATGCGGAAGGTGGGTAACAGAATACACAACAAGTCCCGGATGTGGATGCCCATTCCCTGGCAGCAATGGCCTCTGTTGGGGAAGACAGTCATTAGGACACCATCATGCCATTCCCACACCACATAAACATACTGTGGCTACACACAGGCTGTTGGCCCACTGTGACATGCTGTACATCCCTGCAGTGGCCGCAACACTCACTGTCATGCTCCTGTTGTGCCTTCCTTTGTAGGCGTTCCAGGACATCCGGGCAGTGCAGCCGCAACTCCCTTCCCTTCTTCCGAAGGTCCTCCACCTGGGGGGGAATGCAATGGGTGGGAACATCAGGGGGAGGATATCTCTGGTGGGTGGCCATTGCATATCACACATCACTGCAGGCAGCTGAGTATTGCTGCTGCTCTGGCCAGTGGGTCCTCTACTACCTGTTGGCAGTGCCGCATGCATGTGTGGCTGTTGGTCTGCCCATGTGTGGGGTGTCAGCTACGTGTACTGTGTGCTACCCCCCCGGCCCCCTTACCCTGTTCCCACACCTTCCTTGAATGACATGGGTGCACCATGCCATGTGTGTGGTGGTCACGTTGGTCTCCAAAAGTGGGATTTCCAAACTCCTTGTATGCTGCGGCAGACACCTGTGTATTTGGCTCACCCACACACATCAGCCAACACACCCACTGTGGCACCATGAGTTCTCTAAGGAACATGTGCAATGTGTTCTGACCTCACCCGATGTTTGGGTGGGCCAGGAACATCAGCAGGGGCCACTACCATGACATCAGACCTACAACTCTACCTCTGTGGTCAGGACTTAGGCTTCCTGTGAATATGGCAGTTGTGGCCGGATGCAACCGGAGCATGCACAGAGCCACCTAACTGAGCTATAGTCCTATGTTATCCGGTCTGGGCCCTCCCGGGGGTTAGGCAGAGCAGTGACACCCCAACAGCTGCAGGTACACTGACACCAGCAGCTTTAACAGACCTCTGTAATCAGGTGTGGGTCTCCTGGTGTTTGGGCTCAGCAGTGCAACAACAACAGATGTAGGTACCCTGACACCAGGATGTCAAACAGACGACAACAATCAAGTCTGGCTCTCCTTGGGGTAGGGTGGATATAAACACATGAACTGTAGCACCTACCACCAACGATCAGCTGTTTGAACGGCATCTGCCAATCACATCGGGGCAGCAACGGATTTAAAAGACGCCATTACAACGGCGCGCCCGCGCCTTGCGGGCCCGCGCCTAAGGACCACGCCAAAGGGCCCTTTGGCGTGGCCCTTGGGCGTAGGTCCGTGGGGTAGCAAGGAAATGGCTGATCTATGTTGATTCTGTTTGTTGTTTTGCTTTGTGTAGTCAAGTATAATGTAAGGTATGTATTGTATTTCCCTATGTATGTGTCTATGTTCTGACAATCTGATGCTTGTTTCCCTACCTTTTTATGTAACTTGTGCTGTATTAACCGCTTTGATTTAAGGAAAAGGTGGGATACAAAACTTGTAATGTAATCTCTGTTGTACATGTGTCATGTATTGAAATGTATTGTATTGTACTGTGGCCGCTTTGATTGAAGGATAAGGCGGGATATAAAACATGTTAAATAAATAAATAAATAAATAAACAGGATGTATAACTGACCTCTGTACTCAGATCAAGGCCTCCTGGGAGTAGGATGGATTAGAACACAGAAACAGCAGCAAATACCATACCAACAGGATGTATAATTGACCTCTGTAATCAGATCAAGGCCTCCTGGGGGTAGGGTGGATTGGAACACAGAAACAGCAGCAAGTACCATACCAACAGGATGTATAACTGACCTCTGTACTCAGATCAAGGTCTCCTGGGGGGTAGGTTGGATATAAACACATGAACAGCAGCAACTTCCATACCTGCAGGATTTAAGCCTGACCTCTGTGAGCAGGTCATGGCCTCATGGGGATAAGGCATACTTGCACACAGCAGCATCCACACCTACTTTCAGCACTGCCTGTACTTACCTCACGTGGGTGGTCAGCAATCCGATTAAAGCGCCTAGTGATGTGGCGCCATGCCCTCCTGACGCAGTGGAGGTCTTGCCTTCTGGATGAACCAGTAAATAACTTGGTCTGCTTTGTGCAGATCAGGTTTGAAAGCACTTTTAAATCACGCCTGGTGAAGGCTGGATGACGTGAGCGCCTCTCCATATTCATGGTAGTGACTGAGTTGCTGGCACATGCATGCACACTGCGCATACGCAATGCCGCTCACGGCACGCACAGTGCACACGCTGCACATGTGGAGTGGCGAGCTAACGCGCGTTAACCCTAAGTTTATGCCAGCGCAGTGTTTGAATGAATAAAGATGTAGCCTACTGGTTACTGCAATGACTGTGGAGACCGAGGACATGGGTTTGAATCCACAGTGGTGTTATGTAATAAGGCTGTCTGAGGCATTACCCTTTAATTTAAATCAGTGCTGTCTGAGGCATTTCCTTTTTTAATTTAAAATAGTGCTGTCAGCAAAAACACACACAGTGCCGTAACCTAAGGTGCTGCATAAGGCGCACTATAAGGCACTCCATAGGGCACATTATAAAGTGCACTGTTTGCCAAGGCACCTTAAAATGTGCCCTATAGAGCACTTTATAGGGCACATTATATAACTCCTCCCTGGCTGGCTACAGAAAGACTGCAGGTCACCACACAAACTGTCTGCTGTGGTTACCAGGATAGGGTAAACCCACCCGTACCCATGATGCACTGCACATACAGATCAGCAGTCTACAGCTGATCACAAGATGGGGTATGCACCCCCCCCATAGCACCTCGGCCTGGTAGGGGGGAACTGACCATGTGTGTTACTGGCACAGAGTAGCTACAGACTGTGACATTGTGCGGGTCCTGTGCTCAACCTGAGGGTGAGGTGAGACGCCCAGCACCAGATCTGCAGTACCTGGCTTGGCTGAGATAGGCTATGCTGCAGGTCCCCATCAGTGCCAGTGTGTGATAGGTAGCCTTTGCAGACACACCTAGGATATACCTGTGTCCATCTCTATTTCCGAGTCACATCTAGCCCTTGAGGACTATGATGCACCTGGAATAGTACATATACTGTATGGTTGCCATGGTCATGTGTTATAAGTGAAGGGGGGTGTTTGGACCCAAAAGCGGATAATGTAGCACCCACCAGCCAGCCCTCTGTGGCTCTGGGTGGGGGAACAGGATCTCCCACCAACAGATCCACATTCTACATCTCTGCAATGGTGGCAGTAGAGAGGACCATCAACCCCAGTCCTGCTGGGGAAGGGGCACCCTCCAGGGCAGTTAATACAGATCTGTACACATCAATAAGGCAATGGCAGGCAGGCAGGCAGAGAGAATGCTGGAAAAGCTCAGCTGCCACCCACCACTATCTGTATACTATAAAGAAAACTCGTTCACTATTAACAATAGCTGGATTAGAGATAATTTCATTTTCTCTGAGGTCTCAGTTAGAAAAGAGCATTGCCATTAAGACTCACGTCTACATATAGCAAAATGCTTTATCACATCAATGACTTCATGAATAAAATACAGAACTCCAATCTTCATGGGACTCTTCAATTAACAAAGTATAAGCACGAAAAAACATGCAAGCTGAACTTCCCAGATTAGATGTATCTGTGCTTCTCTTTTGATCCCAACATCAATCCCCAGTACCACTGAGACGTTTCACATAAGGAGTTTCCTCAGGGGATCTTACTAACTCTATAAAAAAACAAAACAAAACAAAAAACAAATCAGTGACCTCCAATCCTACCCCGATTACCAACTACCATCGAATATCAAACTTTTAACCAAAAAACCCACCATAAAAATATTACCACAACTGCTGCCCACGCTTTAATTCACTGCGGTTTCATTCCGCTCTCAAATCCATAAAAGCACCAACTGCCTCAATGAAAAAACGCCGCGCATGGCAAATAGCCCTCAGAACTCCATTTTTAAAGACCCTCTGCACTAAATGACGTCAACGTCAGACGTCCTTTCATCACACTACTCCATGACGTAAAACAAGTAAATTACAGTTTATTCATCAGTGCCTTCCATATAACCGGGACTATAACCGGGAGGTCATTGATGTGATAAAGCATTTTGCTATACGTAGACGTGAGTCTTAATGGCAATGCTCTTTTCTAACTGAGACCTCAGAGAAAATGAAATTATCTCTAATCCAGCTATTGTTAATAGTGAACGAGTTTTCTTTTTAGTATACAGAACGTTCGTTCAAAAATTTGAGGCCATCACGTTTTGTGTTTTCCCACCACTATCTGGCATTCACCAGCAGAGGGCACAGTCAGTTTCCACCCACTGCACAGTGTTCCGGCCATACACATACTAACTGCAGACAGTCTGCTAGCTAGTATATGCTCCTGGAGGAACTGTGTGCACCCAAAAATGGAATGTGAGCACACATACCAAGCAGATATGTCCATGATTAGACCCCAGAAAAGAAAACCCTTAAATATCACCTGAGAAAAATACCATACAGCACTATGGGGGAACCTAGCCATGCCATGGTCACTGCTCAGTCAGGGTGAGAGTGACCTCCCAGCATGACATGCTGTGGCCACCCTGCCCGTGCAGGTGGTGGTTGGCCACTACAATGTCCCAGCCATTGCCCTATGCCCTGTGCAGATGCATCCTGCCCAGGCCACCCTGTCCAGTCCATACCTACAGTACCTTGCTCCTCATTATGCACATTGGCAGGCTAACACTGGAAATAGTGCAAGCAGTGTGGGCTCAGAAAGGTGTAGGCAGCCACAACACACTGAATAGACAGACACACACTCCCACACCTATGCCAGCATTGTGAAAATATAGTGGTTTTTGGCAGCCCAGGCCACCACACCAGTCCTGGGCACAGTGCAAGCATGGCTATGGTAAGCAATATGTTGGGGTCACTCCCGGGGTGGTAAACACTGTCAGAAACCAAAACAGGGACACACTCCACAGATATCAGAAAGGCTGCTATGATGCAGTTCTGTCAACAAATTGTGTTTAACTTAGGATTTGTTATCTGCCATTAATCATAGCAACCTTTTGATATATGTGTAACGTGTTCCCAAGTTAAGGGCGGCATTGCTAAGGTATGCAAGTGGGAATGTATTGGGAGATGCTGCTCCGCGCAGGGCCCAACAGCCTGACTCTCCAGGAGGCTTTGGATAGTGAAGCCTATGGGTGTGGGTGTTTATGCCCCTGTTGGCTGCTGCTCTAGGGCTGAGTTTCCCTACTCCGGTCTTGGTGGGCCAAAAACTGTTCAGGTTTTCATGCTGTCCCTAATGAATATGCATGAGATACATTTGCATACAATGGGGGCGTGGCATACAATTGCAGCCCAGGCATATTTATTAGGGACAGCATGACACCTGAATGGTGTTTGGCCCTCCAGGACTGCATTTGGGAAACTCTGCTCTAGTAATTGCACATGTTTATGGTGTCTGTGCCCTGTAGGGAAAAATATAGGCATTTATGGCTTGTTTATTTAATCTGCAATAACAGTTCCATCTTTATTACCACTGGGCAAAACATGGGGACATGGTTTTCAGGAGCCACAGCTGGGGCTTGAACCTATGACCTTCTGACCCTGAACACAATGGCTTGGTGTACTGCACCAAACTGCTCTCACAAGGACAGGTTATTCCCTGGGGCTGCCATTAGTGTTGATTGGACAGACCTTGTCTGTTGCTCCACACGGCACCCACCTAAACAGGGCTTGGCCTTGGTCTGCTGTGGGCAGATGCCACTACCCCTCCACCACCAGCACCCCTGCGCCACCATGCTGACATGCCCTTATACCAGTGGTGCTGGTGGTGCGCAGTCCCAGGCCATCCAGTGTGCCGGTAGGCAGCTGTCTATGGTGAGGGTTCTCGTGTAGGGGTGCCTACATAGACATGCACGCTTCCCCCCCCCCCCCGGCACCACCTGCCAATGTTCTGTGCCCTTGGGGATACCTGCTGGGTAATATCCCCTGTGACACTGTGGGACACACACTCATGCCCATGTTGGACCCTCGTAAGTTGCTGTCTTGCTGCTTTACAGTTTTGGCATTTGTAAGTGCCAGCTAGGCATCTGCCTGGTCCGCACTGTGCCCCTCCTGGACCACAGCATAACAAACCTGCCCAATATAAAGGAGAAAACCCTGCTCACCGTTATTTCACTGTGGGATCATTCACTTTGTAGGGGGACAGAGCATAGCCCCTTCCAAACATGATATCTTCCGTTTTACGCTTTGTCAGTAGTGTTGCTTTATGTTTATCATTAGTAGCACTATTGGCCAGCTTGGTTATGGGGATTTGAAATGTGGTTCTGGTCATTTAATATATTCATTTGTCTTTTTGGTTCATGCACATGTATCACTACTATCACTTTTCTGGGTTTCCCTGGCTTTGCTGTACATTGCTGACTGAAATGGCTTCTCTCTCCTGCAAATGTGCCTCTAGTGCAAGGTTTTCACTGGCGCTAATTTTCATAGCTTCATTTCATGGCGTTAGTGTGCATGGGGCCTCTACCCATCCACTCCTCATCTCCGCCCCTGGAGAGCCTTACTCCACCTTCTGCGCACCTTAACGCCACCGCAGACATTATCGCGCGATACGTGACGTTCTCACACGGTAAAGCACCATTATCACGCAATAACATCACATATCGCGCGATTATACCACCGCTGCGGCGTTAAGACGGTTTAGTAAACATACCCCTTTGTTGTGGTTTGGTCCATTCTTTAAAATATCTTACTTTATTGGTAATTTATTTATTTATTTATTTATTACAGTTTCTTATATACCGCGCTATTTAGAATCAGCGCGGTTTACATCATAACAAAACGACCATTACGACAAACTGTTAGGTTTTACATTGAACAGGAGTACAAACTTGGATAACTGGGTTAACTATATACATAATCTATCTACACTGCAGTGTGAGGGCATTTCTAGATTGGGTCATTTCTTGGAGGGGATATCTGGTTCAGTTGCTGTCTGGGAAATATTGGCGGAAAAGGTATGTTTTGAGAGCCTTTCTGAACTGATATAGATTGGTAATGGCTCTAATGTCGGGGGGTAGGGTGTTCCAGCATTTTGGTACATAAAAACTGAATGCCCTGTTTGTGGTGTTTGTGTTGGACTTTGTTGAAGCCTTTGGTATTGCTAGCAAGTTTACAGCTGATGTTCTTCTTGCTCTATTGGGGGGGACCATGTGGATTAGATTCGTGAGTGAGAGGGATGAGGTGCCTTTGATTGCCTTAAATGCTAATACAAGGGATTTGAAGGTGATTCTCCCGTGAATTGGTAGCCAGTGCAGCTGTTTGAGAATGGGAGTCACGTGGTCGTTTCTGGATGCACCGTAGAGGACCCTAGCTGCGGCATTCATGGCCAACTGTAAGGGGGTTAGTGTGGATTGGGGGAGACCTTGTAGGATGGCATTTGCAAAGTCAAAATGCGGCAGGATCAGCGCTTGATATATGGTACGGAAATCGTCTGGGTCCAGCAGGGAGCGTAGGTGTTTGAGGGAACGGATTTTGAAGTAGATGGCTTTGACTACGCTGCTTATGTGGCGTCTCATGTCTAGATGTTGGTCCAGGGTAACTCCCAAGTATTTTACTGCATCTTTAGTTTGCAAATCAGCTTCCTTGACACTGACGTGGGATGGGGGCGTAAAGTTGGAGTCTCTGGAGATGAAAAGGACCTCTGTTTTTTTATGCTGGATACGTAGGTTCTGTGTCTGGAGCCATGTTGAAACTGCATTGAAACAATCTGTGAGTGGGGTCAGGTCCATGTGGGTTGTGGAGAAAGGCATGTATAAAAGAATGTCATCTGCATTTATCATGCAGTTTACGTTGAATGATCTTATGATATTGCATATGGGCTGCATGTAGATATTGAAGAGTAAGGAGGATAATGAGGATCCTTGAGGTACCCCTTGTTTTTGATGGAAGTGGCTAGACTCTTCTGATCCAGACTTCACATATTGCCATCTATCGTCCAGATAAGACTTGCACCATTTTAGTGCCTTGTTGCAGACACCCTTTTCTTTTAGTCTTCCCAGGAGGATTTCGTGACTCACGGAGTCAAAAGCCGCGGCGATGTCTAGGAAAATGAGGACAAAACCTTGATGGATGTTGTCGATTCCTGTGATGATATTGTTGATTAGACCAGTGAGTAGTGTCTCAACCCCGTGATGTTCTCTGAACCCATGTTGGCAGTTATCTAAGGGAGCAACAGAGTCTATGTGATCTTGAATTTGCCGTTGTGCTTCCTTCTCAATTATTTTGGCTAAGATGGGGATGCTAGCTATTGGTCGATAGGAGTCTACCCTTTGGGGGTCCAGTTTGGGGTTTTTCAGTAATGGTCTAATGGACGTCTGCTTGAGTGAAGTGGGAAAATAACCTGTTGAAAAGGAGAGTTTCATTATATTTGCGATGACAGGACTGAGCACATCACGTAGTTCCTTGATCCAAAAAGCTGGACAAGTGTCGGTCTGTGCAGTGGAGGTGTTGAGTGATGCTATGGTGTTCTCAATACATTTATTGGATGGTGTGGAAAAAAAGTTAAGTGGAGAGAGGTCCGCCGGTTCTTGATATTGGACTGCTGTGACCTTGTTAGTTTGTACAATCTTGGATTGCAGATAATCAGCGAATTCTTGTGGATGTATGTTGATGTGTTGCTCGGGTGATGGTTCCTTTGAGAGGGATTTGACCAAATTGAAGAGGTCACGAGGTTTATTCAATGACCTCTTTAGGGTGTCAGTGTGATATTGTCTCATTCTGATAGAGATTGTTCCTCGATGTATTGCAAGGTGGGTTAGGTATGCGGTCTGATCTTCTGGTGAGCGTGATCGGCGCCATCGGCGTTCGAGTCTACGTAATTGCATGAGGGAAGCGCGTAGATCAGGAGAGAACCATGGGGCGGATTTTCTTTTCGCTCTTGCTGTATTTTTAGGGTTTGGGTGTTGTGAGATGGCAAGCAGGCTGGAATTCCAGTGAGAGATTAGTTCATCAAGGTCAGGTGTTGTTTTGTTGATGAGTGATGGGGTTTCCGAAAGGATGAGTTCCCTATCGAAGGGGCGGAAGCATCTAGTGGAAGTTCGAGAGGAGATGTTCGTGGGTTGGCTTCTGTTCAGCTGGTCATTGTTGCTGGGAATCTGGATAATGATCAATTTGTGGTCGGACCAGGGTACATCCACGACTGATGTTGGCAGATTGTGGCTTTTGTCCTTGACTGGATGTGGCACAAAAACCAAGTCCAAAATGTTCCCTTTTGTATGTGTATATGTGTATATGTGTATATCTGGCCAAGATAAGCGATCATTACAGTTTATATGTGTATATGTGTATATCTGGCCAAGATAAGCGATCATTACAGTTTGGTCCAATATTGCTATTTTTCCCATTGTCAACATTATCAGGCTATATTTAGAGTTTGTGATATCTCTTTGAGATTGTATAAGGGATCTCCCTAAACTCATATTATGACTAATTTGTTCTTAGTCTGTGAATTTCTTTCAGTGCTTTATGTTTATGTTTATGTTTATTTTATTTGATATACCGCCCTTCTGTGATAAACAAGGCGGTTTACATTTCATAAAATACAGTAGAGGCACGAGGCCTAGTGGAAAGGAAAAGGAACTACAATCATTGACAGGACAGTAGAAGAAAAGGAGAGAGAGGACAAGACATAAAGGAAACAGTTACATGAAGGGAGAGGGGAGGTCGAAGGCCAAGGAAAAGAGGTGGGTCTTAAGGTTTCGCTTAAAGGAGGTGTGATGGGGTCTAAGCGGAGGGAGGAAGGGAGGGAGTTCCAGACGGCAGGACCGGCGAAGAAGAAGGCAGGTGAACAGGTGGAATGCAGATGAGCAAGGGAGGGAGAGGGGAGGTTAAGGCGGTTGAGGTGGAAGCAACGAGGAGTGTGTCTGGGAGTGTGAAAAATGATGAGATCAGCTAGGTATTGCGGGGTGCTGGTGTGAAGAGCCCTGTGAACAAGAGAGAGCGGGGTGCTGCCTTCTGTAGATGTTGTAAGCCATGTTTGAAAAGTAAAGATGAGCATGAAAAAAATCTTTAGTTTATTTAGGAGCCTAATTACTGAAGTGTGGTAGATTTTTGCTGTTAATGGGTATTAAAAGCAAAACTTGCTCTGTATTAGCAGGAAATCAGATATCCTAACACTTTGGCTGAAATGGAAGAGTAACCATGTTAAGGAAGAGAGGGCATGGAAATAGGTGCTTAACATTCTGTGCAGTATGTTAGAGGTATTCTTGTGATATGACGAGGTCATATGTCTCACATGAGCATTTCCCACTTTTGCCTTCTAGTCTGCTATTTAAGGAGAGCTGTCCTTTGCATAATTGTTTGTTCTGTGAGGAGGATAGAGTATTAACCAGTTGAAAGGAGTGTTAGAGAGGCAACAGCTACTTTGCTTCTGGATGTAGGTGGAACATGAATGGAAGTATGAGTTAAGAGTATACTGTGGTATTACATTTATTTCTGTATTTTTGATTTGATTGTTTGATTTGAGTGTGCTGAGTGTAGAAGGGACATGAATGGAGAGAGGAAGGCCTATGAATGGATTGCCAGAAATCAGGACTGAGAAGAGTGGGCCCAATGAAAAAGAGCAGCTATCATGGATGCACTTAACGCCTACTTTCACTCCTATCGGGTCTTTCACTCTCGGCTCAAACCCTTCACTGTGGCATTCCCCAAGAATCTGTTTTTGGTCCCATTCTTTTCAATGTCTATCTGGCCCCCTTGTCCTTCCTGATTGTGTCCCTGGATATCACATTCTTTGTCTATGCTGATAACATCCAACTCCTTTTCCGTTTTCCTTCTTTTTCTGCATCCATCGTTTCCCATTTCTCTCTAAAGCTCAGTACTATTTTGTGGATTGGCCTTCTGGCTATGGGCTTAAGCTCAACACTTCCAAAACCACATCTCTTTGCTGACTCTGCCTCTCCCTCCCCTTCGATCCCTCCTTCAATTCATGGTACCCTGCTTCCCATCCAAGATATGATTAAAAGCCTCAGTGTATCCTTTGATTCCCAGAATTCCTTCTCCCATGACATCTCTTCCACCATCCAGCGCTGCTTCTTCATTTTATGGCAGATTTGCTTCCTTATACTTTCATTAATCATCACCTGCTTTGACTACTCAAACTCTCTCTTCTCCGGTCTCCCTCAGTACCAAATACACCGCCTCCAGCTGATCTAGAATATTGCCATTAAACTCATACACGGTGCCTGTAAGTTCAATCATGTCTCTCCCCTCCTCATCACTGATCACTGGTTTCCGGTGGCTTCCAGTATCAAATGTAAACTTGTCATACTGACATAGTGTATCCTTCACTCCGGCAAACTTGCATTTCTGTCACAGCTCCTGCCACCATACATCCCCTGATGAACTCTTCGTTCTGCCTCCCAATGTCTTCTTGAGATTACCAGTCTCCATTCTGCCTACTCGTCTATGGCACGTTCCTGTTCTTTTTGGATTGTTGCCCCCACCCTGTGGATCTCTCTTCCCTTTGTCCTCCGCTGCCGACTCTCCTTTACCTCCTTTAAGTTCCAACTGAAAACCCACTTCATTGTCCTAGCCTTCCCTTCAACTGAGTCCCCTTGACTTCCTGTTTCCCCTTGTAATGCCTTGCTCCTTTCCCTTCTGGCCACTCCAGGAGCAGCATCGGCCAATGGCATGTCATTGTCCTTCTCTTCCCTTTCCTCCCTTTTGTGTTCTTTGTTTATTTCAGCACTCGTTTCTCAGTTGTAACCTAGGCCCTCCTCCTATCTCCCTGCCCTTAGTCTTTTCATCTTCCCTTGTTTAGTTTTCCTTTTTTGTTTTATGTTCAACCTTATTGTCATATTACTTTGTTAACTGCCTACCCGCCATTGTTAAAGGTGGTATATCAAATACAATTAAAGTGTAACTGTAGCATTAAAATCTACATTATCTGCAGCCTTCAAAGTTACTATGCATAACATACTCTGCATTAGCTGCAAAGGCATGATCTCTACTCATTCTCTACCCATTTCACACACCCCTATCACGTGCTAAACATAAGACACTACCTGAATGTGCAATAGCATTTTTATTGAATGGTAGCTGTTACCGTGCACCCGTACTGTCTGTGTGTGCTAAAAAGTGCATTAACTGCTTAACACATGTTAATAAGCATGCACTTTCTAGTTAGTTCTTGGACTTTTTTCCTAGTTTTCAGACTTTTTTCAATTTGTTTTAAACATTCTCGACGAAATATTCAGCACCGGTAGCTAGCACTGTGAAAGCAGCTAAGCATTGTAGCTGAACTTAAAACCTGGATATTCAGTGCTGGGCGCATATTTTGGCTCCAGTATTGAATATCTGGGCTGCTCAATTTGCCGCAAAACTAGCCTGGCAATGGCGATATTCAACTGCTGCCCAGTTAGCTTCTATGGTGAAAGTTAGGCCAGGGTTTCCTGCGCCTGCCTTTCATCATATATATCTAACCAGGCAGCGGCTCAGTATTGCCACTTCCTGGTTAGCAATTGCTGCCATCCTGGAAACCCCCCCTGCATGCTCCAATGCTAACCAGTTAGCACTGGGATGTGTAGGGGCAGTACCCATGGATATTCAGCAGCACTAACTGGCACTACTGACTTATAAATGTTGTTCTTTTCCATTTTGATAAAAAATGAAAATAACTTTTTGCTGCAATGATAACATTAATAAAGTATTGTATATAAGTTGCAGAGCTTATCAGTTATGGCCTGATAACATAATACAACTCCATCCAACACAACAAAGTGGAAGCAAAACTTCAGTCTGAGTAGGAAAACATTTTTGAAAAGAACTATTAACTACAGAAAATAATTGAATATCCACATAAAATTAACCAAAGTTGTCCAGTTATTTTTAGCCATACATTGCCAGCTGAAAAGTGTCATCCATATTTAGGGGTATGTTTACTAAACTGCACTAATGTGCGCTACTGTGCACTAATGTGCGCTGCGCGACGTTAGCGTGCGCTAAGGTACCTTAGCGCATGCTAATGTCGCATACGGGGCACAAATATGCACGCTCATGTGCG
The DNA here is from genome assembly GCA_033557465.1 of Ichthyophis bannanicus. NCBI lineage: Eukaryota > Metazoa > Chordata > Amphibia > Gymnophiona > Ichthyophiidae > Ichthyophis > Ichthyophis bannanicus. The sequence continues at coordinate 387,942,547 of CM066038.1, read as the reverse complement.
CGGCGCTCATGTGCGCGGCGTGCTAATGTGCGATGAAGGCGGGGAAAGGCTCCCGGAGGGCGGAGGAAGGCTCCTCAGGGGCGGAGAGAAGGGGTCAATGGGTGGAGAGTGGGAGGGGAGAGGCTCCCCGCACATTAGCGAGGCTGAAATCCGAGGCAAAAAATACCGCGAGTGAAAACCTCGCGTTAGAGCCGATTTAAAGGGAAGAGAAACCATTTCTGTCAGCAATGTACAGCAAACCCAGGGAAACCTACAAAAAGTGATAAGTGTGATACATGTGCACAGAACAAAAGGGCAAATAAACACTGAAAATGACCCCAACAAAATATAAAAAAAACATAACCAAGCTGGGCAACAGTGGTTTTAATGGGAAACATCAAAAAACACTCCCGAGAAAGCACCCAAAAAAAGATATGAATTATGGAAAGGTCTACGCTCCGTCCCCATACAAGTTGAATGTTCCCACAGAAATAGCACTGATCAGGGTTTCCCTCTGCATCGGACAGGTGTTCTATGGCGTGCACATGTCCCGCAACAGCAGGGCAGGCATGTCGGAATGGGCAACTGGTCAGATGCCTGAAAAGGGGCCACAGAGGGCTGCAGGCGGCACATGCTGTGGTGCAGCCGGGGCACAGTGCGGACCAGGCAGATGCCTAGGTGGCACATAGGAATGCTGAAACTGTACATCAGCCATCCAGCAACTGATGAGGGCCCAACATGGGCACGATTGTGCGTCCCACAGTGTCACAGGGGATAGTACCCAGCAGTTACCCCCAAGGGCACAGAACAGCGGCAGGCGGTGCTTGGGGGGAAGCGTGGACGTCTATGCAGGCACCCCTACCCCAGAACACGCACCATAGGCAGCCACCTACCCGCACACAGGATGGCCTGAGACTGCGTACCACCAGCACCACCAGCAGAAGGGCATGTCAGCAAAGTGGCAGAGGGGCACTGGAGTTGGAGGGGGCAGTGGCAGCTGCCCACAGCAGTCCAGGCCCAGTCCTGTGTAGGTGTGTGCCATCCACTGCAACAGACAGGCTTTGTCGGATGTACAGTCATGGACTCCCCAGGGAATACAGCATATCTGTGGCAACACGGGGGTGCAGTGCACACAGACAGTGTGTCCAAGAGCAGAAGGTCACAGGTTCAAATCCCAGCTGTGGCTCCTACCAACCCAGTCCCCATATTTTACCCATGAAGAAAACATGGTAGGAAAGACTGAACCTTTATTGCTGAGAACATAAGCATGGGTCAAACACCTATATTTTACCCCACACAGCAGAAACACCATAAAAATGCGCATGACCAACGGCAGAATCCCCCAAATGCAGTTCAGGAGGGCCACAAATCCATCAGGGTCTATGCTGTCTCCAATCTAAGGATGGAGCGGTACTGGCGGCGGAGGTGGCAGCGGCTGGTGCCCACAGCAGACCATGGCCTAGCCCTGTCCAGGTGGGTGCCGTGCACTGCAACAAACAGGCCCTGTCAGATGTACAGTCATGGACTCCCCAGGGAATGCAGCATATCTATGGCAACACAGTGGTGCAGTGCACACAGACAGTGTATCCAAAAGCAGAAAGTCACAGGTTCAAATCCTAGCTGTGGCTGCTGCCAATATATTCCCCATATTTTTCCCACTAAAAACACGTGAAGTAAAGACTGAATCTCTGCTGCCCAGAACCAAAGTGTGGGTGAAATGCTCATATTTTACCTTAAACAGCACACACCACATAAACATGTGCATTACCTACAGCAGAGTCCCCCAAATGCAGTCCTGTAGGGTGACAAATCATTCAGGTTTTATGCTGTCTCCAAAATAAGGCCATGTCAGCATGGTGGCGGAGGGGTACCGGTGGCGGAGGGGGCAGTGGCAGCTGCCCAGAGCAGACCATGGCTTAGCCCTGTGTAGGTGGGTGCCAAGCACTGCAACAGACAGGCTCTGTCTGACACACAACCATGGTATTTCCAGGGACTGCACCATTTTTGTGACCACAGTGTGGTGTGGTGTGGTGAACACAGCCAGTGTGTTCAGGAGCAGAAGGTCACAAGTTCACATCCCAGCTGGGGCTACTGCCAATCCAGTCCCCATATTTTAACCACCACTAAACCGTGAAAGTACAGACAAACCTTTTTTGCAGAGAACATAAGCATGGTTCAAACGCCTATATGTTACCCTACAGAGCACAGACACCAGGAACATGCGCATTACCTAGAGCACAGTCCCCCAAATGCAGTCCTGGAGGGCCACAAATCATTCACGTGTCATGCTGTCTCCAATATAAGGACATGTCAGCATGGTGGCGGAGGGTTACTGGTGTTGGAGGGGGCAGTGGCTGCTGCCCACAGCACACCATGGCCTAGCCCTCTTCACGTGGGTGCCGTGCACTGCAACAGACAGCGCCTGTCGGACGAACAGCCATGGACTCCCCTGGGAATGCACTGCTTCTGTGCCAAGATGGTGGTGCAGCACACACTGCCAGTGCCTTCAGGAGCAGAAGGTCACAGGTTCAAATCCCAGCTGTCGGTCCTGCCAACCCAGTCCCCACATTTTACCCACCACACAAATGTGGTAATACAGACAGAACCTTTAGTGCAGATAACGTAAACATGCCCAATACATCTATATTTTACCCTACAGAGCACAGACACCAGAAACATGCGCATTACCTAGAGCACAGTCCCCCAAATGCAGTCCTGGAGGGCCACAAATCATTCACGTTATATGCTGTTTCTAATAAAGATGCGTGTGGTTCATTTCCATGCGCCGCCCCCATGGTATGCAGATGTATCTCATGCATATTCATTAGGGACAGCAGGAAAACATGAACAGTGTATGGCCCACCAGGACTGGAGTTGGGGACTTCTGCCCTAGAGCAGCGGCCAACAGGAGCAGAAAGAACCACACCCACAGGCTCCATTATCCAAAGCCTCATGGACAGGCAGGATATCGGGTCTTGCGTACATCTCACAATACTAGTACGTGCAGACCTTAGCAATGCCACCCTAAACCTGGGAATACAGTACACATATATCACAATGTTGCTATGATTACTGGCATATAGCAATTCCTAAGTTAAGCACAATCTGCTCATTGAGCTGTATCATACCAATATCTCTGATGTCTGTGGAGTGTGTTTCAGGTCTGGTGTCTGACAGTGTTCACCACCCTGGGGAGTGACCCCAACAGTATCGCATACCATAGCCATGCCTGCGCTGTGTCCAGGACTGTTGAGTTGTCCTGGACTGCAAAAACTATCTATAGTAGCACTATGCTGGCATAGGTGTGGGAGTGTGTGTCTGTCCATCCAGTGTGTGCTGGTTGCAACACCTTACTCAGCCCACACTGTTTGCAATGTGTCCAGTGTTAGCTTGCCAATGTGCATAATGAGGAGCAAGGTACTGTGGGTATAGCTCGGATAGGGTGGCCTGGGCAGGATGCATGAGCACAGGGCATAGGGCAATGGCTGGGACATTGTAGTGGCCGGCTATCAGCTGCATGGACAGGGTGGCTCCTGCATGTCCTCCTGGGAGGTCACTCTCACCCTGACTGAGCAGTCACCATGGCATGGCTAGGTCTCCCATAGTGCTAACAGCATCTTTCTCAAGTGATATCTATGGGTTGTCTTTTGGTGCCCAATCACTAACCTATCCGCTTGGTGGGTGTGCTGACATCCCAGTCTTGGGTGCACACATTTTTTTCAGTAATATGCACTATGGACTAGCTAGCAGACTGGATGCAGTTAGTATGTGTAAGGCTGGAACACCTTGCAGAGTGCAGCGGCTGCAGATTCAGTGTGCTTGCTGCTGGAGAATGTCAGATACTGGTGGTGGGCAGCTGAACATTTTCAGGCCTCCTGTCTGTCTGCTATCACCATATGGATGTGTACAGAAATGCATGGACTGTTCCTGTATGTTGTCTGTCCCCCAGCTTGACTTAGGTTGATAGTCCCCTCCACCAGCACCATTGCAGTGATGTGGAATGTGGATCTGTTGGTGGGAGATCCTGAGCTCTAGAGGGCAGTTTGGGTGTACTACATAATTCGCCTATGGGTCCAAACAGCCTGCCCTAGCCCCCCCCCGGGTCACATACCTCATGTGGCCATGGCATCCATCCACGATATGCCCAATCTGGGTGCATCAAAGTGCCCAAGGGCTAAACTTGACTGAGAAATAAAAGATGGACACAGGTGTATTTGGCAGTGCATCTGCAAGACCTACCCATCACACACTGGCACTGATGGAGACTCACACCATAGCCTATCTCAGCTAAGCCAGGTGCTGTGGACATGGTGCTGAGTGGCCCATTTCACCCTCAGGGTGAGCACAGGACCCGCACAATGTGACGGTCAGCACCTACTCTGTGCCAGTAACACACACGCTCAGTACTCCCCACCAGGCTGAGGTGGTGTGGGGGTGCATACCCCATCCTGTTGTTATTTGTAGACTGCTGATTTGCATGTGCAGTGCATCATGGGTATGTGTGGTTTAACCCTATCCTGGTAACCACAGCAGACAGTTCGTGTGATGGGCTGCAGTCCTACTGTAGCCAGCCAGGAGTTTGCTTGCAGCTATGGAGATGTAGCCTACTGGTGACTTCACTGCCTGTAGAGCCAGAGGTCATGGGTTCAATTTCACAGTGGGGTTATTTGATAGGGCTGTCTGAGGCTTTTTCTTTTGTAATGTAATTTGGTGCTGCCAGCAACAACACCCTCAGTGCTGTAGCCTGAAGATGCCTCAAAAGCACCCTATAAGGAGCCCTAAATGGAACATTATAAGGTGCTGTGGCGGACAGTGCACCTCATAATGTTTCCTCTGGAGTGCCTCATAGGGTGCATGATGTGGCACCTTAGGTTATGGCATTGTGAGAGTGTGTTTGCTAGCAGCACTAATTAAAACAATATTAAATTGCCTCATAATGCAATTTTACACATAACAGGTAGTGCCTCAGCCAGCCTTATCCATTGGGCACAGTGGGGGATTGAACCCATGACCCCTGCACCACCAGTCAATGTTTTAACCATTGTGCTACACTGCTGTTTCTCCTTGCATGTCAGCGCACCTACTTAGGATTTCCATGCGTTAAAATGCACAGTACTGCCATCAAAAACAGTGCTCTGACCTTGCCCTGCCTCATAGGGCACCCTATATGGCGCCCTATCGGCCACCCTTTAAGCAACATTGTAGGGTGCCATGGTGGACAGTGCACTTTAAGATGTGGCCTCTGGGGTACCTTATGGGGTGCCTTATGCAGCACCATATGTTACAGTGCTTTGAGAGTGCATTTGCTAGCAACAGTAATTAAAATGAAATTAAAATGCCTCATGATGCTATATTACACATTAAAATGCCTCATGATGCTATATTACACATGACAGGTAGTGCCTCAGCCAGCCTTATTCATTGGGCACAGTGGGGGATTGAACCCATGATCCCTGCACCATGAGTCAGTGTCTTAACTATTGTGCTACACTGCTGCTGCTGCTTGCATGTCAGCACACCTACTTCAGCTTACCACACGTTAACATGTGCAGTGCTGCCATCAGAGTAACCTTGCCGTGCCTCATTGGGCACCCTATATGGCGCCCTATAGGCCACCCTTTAAGCAACATTGTAGGGTGCCTTGGCAGACAGTGCACTTTAAAATGTGCCCTCTGGGGTACCTTATGGGGCACCTTATGTTACAGTGCTTTGAGAGTGCGTTTGCTAGTAGCATTAATTAAAATAAAATTAATATGCCTCAGAATGCAATATTATACATAACAGGTAGTGCCTCACCCAGCCTTATTTATTGGGCACAGTGAGGGATTGAACCCATGATCCCTGCACCATTGGTCAGTGTCTTAACCATTGTACTGTGGCTCTGTTCCTGTACTTGCTTATCAGCGCGCCTGCTTATGCTTTCTGCGCGCGTTTCTCATGCGCTAATTAGCAAATGATTAATCCCGGTTTGCTTTTTTCAGACTGAAACGCCCTCTCCTTTTATGGCATCTCGCACACTAACGCGGCGCGCACCTAACGGGGTTTTAGTAAACATACCCCTTAGAGTGGAGGATGTGTTCTAAAAACTATTTGAGCAAATTATTTTCCCCATTTTTCCTTCCTTCTGTAATGTTATAATTACATAATTTCACATAATTTGTAGCATAATGAAAATATGTTCACTGTGATGCTATTTCGCCAAGTTATACCTCCTGTTAAATGTAATGACCAGACATATGTAAACTGTCGGATGTTTTCTGTTTAATGTAAACCGCGCTGATGTCTAATAGTGCGGTATATAAGAATTGTAAATAAATAAAATAAAATAAATAAATAAATATTAACTGCTCCTTTCAATACCATTTTGCAACTAATAATGAAACATTCTAGTAAATAACATTAATATACTTTGCTGTTCTTCAATTGCTGAATCGTATTCCAGTGTGATACTCATAGAGTAAAATATGCTAGAGAAATGCTAGTAAATTTAACCTGAGTGACTAATTTGCTGATTTTGACTCTTTTTAGTTATGTTAATAAAAGAAGTGTGTGTCTGCTCATCATTACAATTAACATGATTTAAATGCAAATGTAAAATGTAGTGATTAGTCAAAATATATGCATCTGTCATATTAAGCAATTTGCACAAAAAAGGCAAGAATAAAATATGATAGCTGAATTGCAGGGAACATTAGTGAAAACCGTTTTCCACATACAGCATAAAGGCACTTTTTAGGGCACTGATTTAACCCTTTGAAGACAGCGAGGTTTCTAGATTGATGAGATGTATGAAAGTGACATGTTAGATTCAACAATACTTTTGAACAACAAATACAAAAATTTCAAACATGTGACACTGTGGAGGGTGGCACTACAAAAAGGGACATATTTGTCCCTATGGTCGTCAAGAGAATAATGGGACATATTTGTCCCGTGCGTTAATTTACACATAACATCTCAGTTATATAAAAAATTCATGTTTATATTTGTTTTTAATTAAGGGTAATCATGTAATTTTTCATATATTTCTGTTTATTGAGCAACTTGAGCAAAATTTATTTAGAAAATACAAGCGCAAAAATGTTAAGCATGCAAAACCTTAGTATATCAAGCTTCTGTCTTAGAGTGAGCATCAGCATGAAATAAAAAAGATTTATTATTTTTGAAACTAGGCAATTAGACATTAATATAGTAAATAGTAAGCAAAAGCCTAATTGTCTGACAAACAGTTCAGGCTATGATAATCAGCAAAGCAGTTACGTGTCTTAGTGTAGCACAAGTGAATGCTACATGTGTCACAGAAGCTGTCTGTGCGATTTTCAACTCCAGATTTGGCACACTGAGCACATCGTCTGCGTCGATCACTTCTTGTCAGGGAATGTTCTGGTTTTGGTGCTGGAAGAACACACTGTGAACCTCTAACTGGTGCTGATAGTGCATTTCTTTGACGGTTGGAGTACCGTCCAATAAGACCCCTTGCTATCATCTGACGATATTCCAGTGGTGTTGTTGCCTTATAATCAGGGTCCCTCTCTTGTTGCAGTTGAACATAAATGCAATGACTATTGTTGACAGCAATATCAAGAAGATCAAAGAAGATTTTCAAGTAATACTTAATTTTTGACTTTCAGAGTTTCAGTCCGTCTCATACGAAATCTTTTTTTGGTCCATGAGGTCCACACCACCCATGCATTTGTTGTAAGTTGTAACAATGGAAGGACATGAAGCATGCAGCTTATCTGCAGATCCTGCTTGCCTTCTTAGCACATACGTGACATCATCCTTTGAACATGGTAGGAAATTTGATAATAGAATCACTGACCTGTTGTCCAACCATTTCACACAAGTAACACCATTTGCTGTCATATAATCCATGTCACCACGTTTCATTTCCTTATCTGATTTCAAGTTCTTTGGCATGTGCTTCCGGTCTACATGAACTGTGCCACATAGGTAAATCTTCTTTTGTAGCATCTGAAATTGCAACATTGGCGAATTGAAGAAATTGTCAATAAAAACTTGGCAACATAGTTGTTTGAGTGCTTTTGACAGCATTATGACCACCCCCTTCCCAAGCCCATACTCTGTCTCCATTTTTCGTCCAGTATACAGGTCAAACTGGTAAAGATAGCCTGAGATCGCATCATATCTGCACCACAGTTTAAATCCCCACTTCACAGGCTTGTTCCTTATGTACTGCTTCATGATGTTTTGGCCTTTGAATTTTATCATGTGCTCATCAATTGACTGCTACTTGCTTGCATTTCTAGCTGCCTGGAAGCATCGATTGAAGTGGTTGATCAATGGGTGAAACTTGAAAGCCCGATCACACTGTGGGTGAGTTCTCGGTAGCATATCATCATTATTTGAAAAATGCAAGGAAGAGTGAATTGTTTCAAATTGCATCTGAGTCATTGCATTTGCAATGAATGTAACCTGCAGATCTGGTTGAGTAGACCAATAATCTCTAATTGTGGGCAGAACATGGTAACCCATGACCAGACACATCCCAAGGAAGGCTCAGAGCTCATCTGCATCAGTGAGAAATGGAATGCCTCTTTGCTTCATATATAGTTCACTCTGTTCTGCGATTAGTGAGACTAAGGAGTTGAAATCAGACACTTGTTCAAAAACAGAAACTGCACTAATGTCTTCAGAATCATCAAACTTCAGATTTACTTTTCCATAATCGTAGTCAATTGTCTCAGAGTTGTCTTTCACCAGCTTCCTTCCCCATTTTAAGTGTACTGTAGTTTGCACTGACCTGCCACTTGCTCGTGATTTAGTCGTTGGAGGCAAGTCTTCATCTATTGGTTGTGTTGCTTGTTTTTGAATATCATCAGGATGATTGGCATCATTTGTCTTTTTTCATTTGTGTGAATTCTTTCTAGAATTTGATGTAGTTGGCTGCACCTGCATCGACTATTCTTTTGCTCCGGAGACTACTGATGGAGATGGAGTCTTGATGGTACATTTACATTTAGATTTACTGTAGAATGTAGCAGATATGAATGTTGAAGCTCCACTGGCTAGATTTGTACTACTACTAGGATTAGTAGTTTCAATTGTCAAAGAATCAGGATGTTCTATGACCACTTCCTCGTCAACACTGTCGACATCTTCAAGCAAGAAATTTTGATCTTCATCATCAAGAAGCAAATCATCATCATCAGAATTGTTGCTCTCAGCAAAAAAAGAGTTGTATATCTGCTTCATGTATTCTAAACAAACGCTCACACATCGTTTTTCGAAGTATGGTTTTCTACAAATTGATGAATGATAACTAACTGTTAGCATGCGACAAAAGTAGTACTGTATTTTTTCAGTTATAGACCACAGGGACAAATGTGTCCCAGAGCAATAAAACTCACTAAAATTGATAAAAATAGCAATTTCTCTAAAGAAAACTATTCAATTTTGTCAAAGACATGCGCGTAATTAAATATGAAAGTTCACATAACATCCAGCTTCTTACATCATTTTCTATGGAACACCAAAAGAACACAAATTCCTATTTCCATATTGGTAAATTATGAAGCGCTTTATAGAAAATAAATGTTACATGAATTGGTCATTAAACAGAATCATTTGACAGAATAAGGTTTTATTTTGATGTGAACAAAAATTAAAATGGATTTTAAATAAAAATTGCATGTTTTATGAGTTTTAAAACTTATGGGACAAATATGTCCCCTGGTCCTTAAAGTGATAACAATGATGATGGATGTCACTCATATTGTCTTACCCGTAATATCTCTCTATAGGTCCCGACTGCATTGTCCCTTCTGATGACAAATAAGACATTTCATTTGTATTCAGCTGGCATTAAGGGTGTGCAAGCAAAAAAAATAATCATTTTGCTTAGTTTTCTGTATTGTTTGTAGGATTTTTTTGTTTTGTTTTCATAAATTTTTATTTGAAGGTAATTTTGGTTGCTGCCCCCCCAAAAAAGCAGCTGAAAGGTTATTAGAGGTTTCTAGTGAAATAAAAATCCAATAATTTTGATAGAAGTTGATATGAGATGACTTCAAAATGGTGCCCCTTGTTTAGGAAGGCACTGGTCCCCAGGAAGACTGGATCCAGCCAGCCTTTGTTAGCTATGTCTTGTTTTTCTGGTACTATTAATTCCTGTTTCCTGATTAGCCCATTAATCTGGTCTTGAGCTTCATGGAAAAATCATTATGGAATTTCTGTCTTGTGAATTTCTTGATTTGTGCTCTAAAGACTTACTCCAAAGACTTTTGTTGCACCATGTTCCTAACCCTGTAAGTTATGGGAAAAGTATTCTGGAACTCTTTTTTAAAATCTTTCCTTGTTTAATCCTTGTGTCAAATTCCCAGTTATTATTATACTATTAGAAACATTTACCAAGTCTACTCTATATCCTTGTTGTCTAATTAGTGTTCCCATTCAAAAATTCTGTGAAACCATGTCTAAAATATTTTTTATTGTTTGCCATAATATACTTACAAAGCAAGCATAAAAAGAAACATGATAAGAAATTCAAAATAATACAGGAAAATAAAATAATCATGTTTAGAATACACAAAAAAAAATCATTAGCCCTTATCTCAGGGAGCAAACTGATAAAACAAAGGCATACCTAAGATCTTAGATATGATCACACAGAATTTCTGGCACAAGAAAAGTCTTTGGAGTAAGTGTCTTGAGCAGTAGTCAGTGCTATTGATTGAATAACATTTTCGATAGGATTCTTTTTTAATAAATGAGAGTTTTTATGAATGAAGGTTGTGATTTCTTTTTTAAGAATCATGTCATTTAGGATAGCATCCTTTAAAAGGTCATATGCAATCTGATACCATGATGCATGACAGCAGTGTATTGAATGATTTGGGTGAACTGAAGTTTCAATATAGAAAAGGGTTATTTTTAAAATTGCAGACTAGTATCTAAACCCTGAAGTAGTGTAAGTGTGAAACACTAGCCAACAATGGGCACTGGACTGTAATCAGACTCCTCAAGTGGACAACTGATTGAATATAGAGCCTTTAAGTTCTCAACACAATCCTCTGGGTCCCTCAGGCCCATCAGTTTTTTAGGATATCCAAAATGATTATGCTTGAGATAGATCTGTATACAATGGAAGCAGTGCATGTAGATTTATCTCATGCATATTCATTGCGGATATCCTGAAAACCTGACAGGCCCGGGAGCCCAGAGGACTGGGTTGAGAACCACTGCTTTAAGCCAAGTGATTAATGCTATTGTAAGTGAAGATCTAAGAAACTGATGCAGGATTGTTTGAAATGGACTCTGATTTAAAATAAGACAAGAAAAACTATTTTTCAAGAATTATTTTTCTATGAGAATCTTTCATTTTCTTCTAAATTGCCACTTGTTTAAGGGGTGCCCCACGGCTCCATATTTGTCCCAATGTTATTCAATATTTATTTGGCTCCTTTTGCAACCCTAATTCAGGATTTAGGGAACAGCATGTATATACATATATACTGACTGCATTCAATTACCCATAGCCAATGTACATTGGGACACACAATTTATATTATATCTGCAGAACAAACTAAATAAAATTGCAGATTGGACTGAAGCTAATAAACTTATCCTGAACCCAAGGAAAACCTAGGTGCTCTGGATCTCTTCAGCAGAGAGCCTAGTTCCTATTCTACCTCAATAGAGATGCTTCTCCATTGTCACCAAAATTGAGATAAAATCCCTTGGAGTGATCTTGGACATTAAGCTATCTTTTATACCCCATATTTCTCATACTGTTCACTTATCATATGCTGCGCTTCGTAGAATAAGGTCATTTAAAGCTTTCCTGGATTCAAAGGCTCTTTGATCAATCGTATAGATTACACAGGTACACTAAAAAAAATTTTTTTTAAACTGCCTCTAATGTTTCGATTGATTTTTACGTTTTTTTGGTGCGCTGAATCCAAATCTGGTAACCAATTTGCTCCATCATGTACAGATTTTTTGCTACATTGGGTTAGCAGTTTGAGGTGAACGTTTCAGATTGAGTGCGATCGAGATAAAAGTTTCTTGGATGAATTCTTTATACTAATTGTTTAGTAGTTATTCAAATAAGAATAAAGAAAATTGTAACAAGGCAGCACATAAGAATAGAGTAATGTCAACAAAACACACTGTGATGGTAGCAAAATTGTCTGCACTTAAAACAGCCACATACATGTGCACAAACATTGAGCATATAAGAGTGAGGTTAGACACAAAGCAAAGCAAAGAAATATGCAAAAAATGTTGTACAGGTATGTATGTAAGAATAGAAAACGCAAACCGCACCATTGCAATACATGAAGACAAACACCCGATGGTGTGAAAATAAAATTCTAATAAATGAGATCCGACACTGTGGTAATAACTAGCAAATTTTTATTTCAAAGTTTAGTAAAAACACGATATTTGTCAACACAGTTTAGATTTTAAAGTCATTCTTGGGTCAATCAATCTCCTGGTGGGCCCGTTTCTTCTTCCCCCGAATGCTTCTCTTGGTGCGCTGCTTGGCGTATTTTTCATCTGGGGTTTTCCGCAGCAGCAACCAACAGAAATCAGCCATCATAGTGGTGTTCCATCTTCCTTGGTACCTTCTCTCTGCGTCCTTGATGTCCTGGTGAAACCTTTCACCTTGTTCTTCACTGTACGCCCCCAAGTTTTCGGGAAAGTAGTTCACATGGGAGTGCAAGAAATGGACTTTCAGGCTCATGTTACAGCCTTGTTCTTTGAAGGCATTGAGCATCCTGGCAACAATATCCTTATAGTTCTCATCCCGCCTGTTCCCCAAGAATTTGAGAACAACATCCTTGAAGGAATCCCAGGCTTCTTTTTCCTTCTCAGACATCGTTTCAGCGAATGCTCCATCTGAAATGAGTTTCCTTATATCAGGGCAACAAACACTCCTTCCTTTAGCTTTGCTTCAGAAAGTCGGGGGAACTTTGAGCAAAGGTACCGAAAGCACTCACCATCTTTTGGAAGGGACTTGATGAATTGCTTAATGAAACCCAACTTAATGTGGAGAGGTGGTAATAGAATTTTATCACGAGGTACCAAGCTCTCATGAAGAACATTTTTCTCACCGGGTCTCAAATACTCCCGAATTGGCCAGTCTTTTTTCCCCCAGTGTAGGTCGCGGGCCCGGCTATCCCACAAGCAAAGGAAGCAGGGATATTTGGTGAAACCGGATTGCTGCCCTAATAGCATGGATAGAATTTTAAAGTCTCCACAAATCATCCACTTATGCTCATCATAATGAATCTTCTGAAGAATCAGGGCCAAATTCTCGTATTTTTCTTGGAGAATAACAGAGTGAGCAATAGGAACTGAAGCGAATGTGTTGCCATTATGAAGAAGAACACCTTTTATGCTGTCTTTTGACGAATCAATGAACAGCCGCCATTCAGCAGGATCATACTTGAGTTAAAACTTTTCCATCACTCCGTATATATCATTGCAAAATACCAAATCTTCCTCTTTGCTGAAATACTTCAAAAATTGTGTCTCGCGGTTGCGGTACCAATAAAAAGTTGTTCCTGGTGACAATAGATTTTTCTGTTTAAGCCGAGAACCTAGCAGTTGGGCAGCATCTTTTGGGAGTCCTAAATCCCGGACTAAATCATTCAATTCAGCTTGAGAGAAAAGTTCAGGTTTCGGATCTGGTTCAGTTTCAAACTCGGAAGTACTGGACTCATCGGGAAAAGCCATCTGATGAGTCTCATCATGATCAGAACTGTCCACACAAATATGATCCAAAGATTTTGGTGGTTCAGGCACAGGTACTTCGTTGCTATGAGGCATAGGCCTAATTGCTGAGGGAAGGTTGGGGTAACTTATTACGTTCTTATTTTTTAAGTTGTATCCCTTCACAATGCAAGAGCAAAAATAGCAGTCACTGCTGTGGTCTCTTTGTTCACGCCACATCATAGGTATTCTGAAATGAAATGCTTGTTTTTTACCTTTCATCCATAAGCGTAGATCTTCCTCATATGTCTTGCACACTTTGTGAGGAGCCCACGGTTTGTCTTGATCGCCTAACTTCAAACCGAAATAGGCGAAATATACTTTTTTAATAAATGCAGAAATGTTCCTCTGCCGCTTTTTCACGGTATATTCCCCACAAATAAAACAAAAACTGTCCGGAGAGTTGACGCAACCTCTGGCTCTGTGAGCCATCACAAATGCACAGCACTGCAAACTACAACTGTTTTGAACCACTTCGGAATAAAGCTGGATTACGACTGAGCAAACAAAAGGTAATAATGAACTTGCAAGAAACTGAAATTTGACAGGAACGTTCATGTCGCAACCACCGTGTTTGAGCGAGCGAACGAGGCGAGGCGAACAGGAAAGAACATGCGCCAGCGCGAGTACTGGATTTAGTCCCCCGCCTCCCAATTGTCCTGTTAATGTATAAAATGAATACAAAACACTCTAAAATATCATGAGGGAGTGTTTCTAGTTAGTTAACCATTACAACCTCTATTTTGGGCCAAGAAAATAAACTGCAGTCGGCTAAAAAGAAATTATGTGAACATTCCTTATATGGTAAGAAATCTAATTTTGCAAGAAAACGTGACATGATGGAACATTTTGGCTATTTTTCCTGGATTCAGCACCCCAAAATCTATAGGAATCAGTTGCAAAACTGGAGGCAGTTTTTTGGTAGTGTACCTGTGTTATTGTAACTCTACTTTCAGGAGTCCCTCAGTACCAGTTAGAGACCCCAGCTAATTCAAAACATAGCTGTTAAACTTATATACAACGCACAAAGTTATGATCATGTCACACCTCTTCTTGCAGAACAACATTGGCTACCAATTACCCAACGTATTCAGTTTAAAATACTCATGTTCCTTTATTGTGCATATTTCCAACATCTTCCTCTTTACTTAAATGCCCTCTTATTACCACATCGCCCTTCCCATTCTCTCAGATCCTCACAGGCAAATTCCTTAACCATTCCTTCCACAATGAGCTTAACACTGATCTTTTCTGAAAAGGCCGCTTTTAGCTATGAGGGACTGCAACTTTGGAATTCTCTTCATCAGACCTTAAACTGGAAATTTCATATGCCAAGAGTTGGCTGTACTCCCAGTCCTTTAGTTAGACTGACATAACATTTTGGGTTATACTCCCTGGCCTTTAGCTAGACTGATATTATATTCTTATTCCCTCATATCTCTCCTGTTTGTGTCACCGCTAAATTAGGTCTTGGATTTTTATTGTTCTATATACATCCCCTCCTAGTCTTCTTGTTTTGTACATTTTATATAAATATATATCTTTATATATAGATAGATAGATAGATAGATAGATATAGATATAGATAGATAGATAGATATAGATATATAAATCTATATCTATATCTATCTATATATATATAGTTAGATAGATAGATATAGATATCTAAATCTATATCTCTATCTATATATAGATAGATAGATAGATAGATAGATAGATATAGATAGATAGATAGATATTCCCATAACTGTTATTGATTTCATGATTATAAACTGCCATGATGTACAATTCAAATGGCAGTACATTAAATGATTTTAAATAATACATTTAAATAAAGTAAAAGATCATTTTCTTGCACATTTTTAAAATAGCACATTTTTCGCCTAATATTTCACTTTCTGCATTTCTTTAAGAGAACTAAGGTCACATTAAAATGTATGCAAATATTTTGGTAAAACACAGAGTGTAGATTTTGCCCTTAAGGTTCGTAAATAAGAACTGGGCAAAAGTCTCATGGTGTTGCTAAGCTGGTACAAGTATAATAAGAAATAGTATGACAAAGGCATCAGATTAAGGCTTATTAAAACTAAAATTAGGCTAAAACTAGCAACCAGCGAGCAACTAATTATAATTTCTAAAGAAATACACACAGAATGAAATAAAACATATAAAAACTATTGTTTAAATTGCCTGACTCATCCCTCCCCCAGCAAACTGCAGTGTTTAAGTAGTTCAACCTACACAAAAACAATATGCAAGTTCTCTTTCTCAAATACTATATGTACCATACTAGAGAAGGAACAAACATCATATCCCACACAAAGTTGTCATTCAAAGCTTTTATTGCAAGAAGAAAAAGAAAGAATGTAATTGAACAACCCAATTCTAACTTTACATTTTTCATGATAATTTAGTAATGCATATAAACTCCTTCCTGATTTTATTAGTCCAAACCTGAAATCGTAGAAACAATTATTTAGAGCTGCCTCTAGGTTAAGGGCATTGTTTTCTAATGGTGAAAGCACAGGGACTTGTTAGAAGATTAGGAACCATGGGTGCATATACAGAAGAACAAATATATGCTGCTGCTACTACAACTAACTACTTTATTACTTTCATGTAGAGATATATAACCAGGGTAGGTCGGACCTGACGCTCACCCTCTCCTAACCCCATCCCCCCAAACACCCCCCCCCCCTTTTACTAGCAAGGTGTTATTGTCTCGCGGTCATGCCAAAGGGAATCTTCCCTACCCCTCTTTTCCCCGACTTCGCCATGTAATTATCAAAAGTCGGCCAGGGGTTGTCTGGGTCGAGGGCACCCCACCCCAGGCCCAAGCTTAGCCTTCAGCTCCGGACCCCAAAAACCTCCGGGATCCTGCCTGCCCCCCTCCCCCCCGCTGCAACACCCACTTCACTTCACCCCAGCCCAGTCTACCCCAACATAGGGCTGGAGGGTGGAACACCGGCACAGGCTCCCTCAACACGCTGGTGACAGTGATCCATTGAGGAAGACCGGATCCTCCCACCTCCTCCGCGGCCGTTCCCTGAACCCATTGGCTCCCCCACGCATGTGCACACTGGTGGCGCCAATGAGTTCAAAAGGCATGCCTGACATCACACCACCTCAACCCCAATCAGAGGCTGACCGCTGATTCCTGGGTCCCCGCGTCGGGCCGCTCCACCTGGTTACAGAAGGCCTCCGCGGACCTCGCCACGCGGCCTAAGTCTAACCGGGGTAGGTTGGACCCGACGCTCACCCTCTCCTAACTCCATCCTCCAACCACCTCCACCCCTTTACCAACAAACTACACAGAAACCGTTCATTGGGAACAACTGATCACAGCTTTATTAACCTTTTAAACATGCCAACGTTAGATTACAACAGCAATACTTTTAACCATACAAAATAGCAGAGCAATGCCTCACCAGCCATGCTACTAGCAAGGTGATATCGACTCCGCTCCTGCCGCGGTCATGCCAACGGCAATCTTCCCTACCCCTCTTTTCCCCAACTTCGCCATGTAATTAGAAAAAGTCGTCCAGGGATTGTCCGGGTCGGGGAGCACCCCACCCCCGGCCCAAGCTTAGCCTCAGGTTCCGGACCCCAGAAACCTCCGGGATCCTGCCACCGGTTCAGGTGACATCAATATCCCTGTGACGCCTCCCCAACACCAAGCTGCGACCAGTGAGCGTCTCACCAAGCCACCCATTACAAGGCCTCCTGCCAATCGTTCAATAACAAATCCACCCCCACCGGGGATAAGTGCACTCCATCCCGACCGTACAATCCCGCACAACCAACCCCCACCCAGGAATGCATTATTTGATATCCCCCCTGCTCACAAACCCAACGGCCAATCTGGCGATTGATTTTTGTCAATCCCCGTGAGCAACGTCGTTGGTCCCAACATGACGGCCTTGGAACGATATTCGACCACATTAAACTGAAAAACTTCCTCAAGATCCTTCTTCACCACTCTTATCAGTTGTTTGCAAGTCCATGATACCATGTCGTTGCCCCCCAAATGTAGTAGTATCAATGCAGGCTGCCTCCGTATGCACCCATGGTGCCGAAGCAAAGGCAGCAGCTGTGTCCATCGCAGACCTCGCTCGCCCAGCCATAAAACGGACACCACAGCTGGATCAAGGCCAATATTAGGCCCCACAGGATGCACAGCTGCTCGCTGACCAGCCCAATAAATGAAGGAATGACCAATCAGCCAAAAGTAGCGTGGACCTAGCCCTTTATCTGAAAAAGAAAATAACAGTTAGCCTCCTAGGATTATCAGCCCCTTTTCCCCTCAAAAACAAATATACCCCTGGAAAGCCTTAGAATGCCATCTACTTATGCATTGCACATCCTGCTCTGGCAATCCCGCCGCGGCTGCACTAGTTGCTGCACCAGTGCGGAAGGAGTGAGCAGCAAACTGCCACTGATCCTCACCTATCTGCTGCAGCATCATTCTTAGCACTGCTGTAACTTGAAAACGTGTCAACAGACACGAATTAGCATGTATAAAGAGTGCTCCATCTACTGAAGGGCACAACAACAAATACACCCTCAATGCAGCCACCGAGCATGTTGACCAGCCCGGAATCTCCTTCAACACTACCCACCATCCTTTCCCCAGCTGGTCTGTCTTAGATCTAGCAAGAAGAACGCTTAAGCGTCCCTTCTCAACCTGGACATGCTGGAGCTGCATATCCCTGCCGACGTGAGACTTGCCCGAGTTGGCTACTATCTCACTAATACAGAAGGCCCCCAAAAATGCCAAACAAAAAAAAGCTTTGAACAATATGGCTTCATATGGTGACGCTGCCACAGTGAGTAGGGCCGCGCAAAGTCTCACCAGCAATTTGTGCATTATCAGCTGCCTAGTGTCCGAAGGTGTTGGCTTCAAATGCCCCCAGCCCTGGAGCAGCCTGCAGGCTAGTAACCCCCCAGCAGAGGATCCCCATCCCACTGCTCTCGCAAAAAATGCAAAGCCAGCCAGGTGGGAACGCACTGATTATTTTGAGACCCCATTTGCTTTGGCGGCCACAACATACTGCCCCATCATCTGATCAGATACTGGACCAGGCTGCCATCCCCAAGTCACTAAAAACTCAACCACTTTGTCGCAGCCACGCTGATATGCCAACCATGTTCCCACCAACACCGAATTCAGCAGTAAATTCAGCATCTCGCTTGGCCAACCCACCATAAGTGAACTGGGACCACGAATCCCTCTGTGTCCACTTCTGGCACCAATGTCCGAAACCAGTCCCACTGGAAATGAGAAAGAGCGTCAGAAATCTCGTTAGTACATCCCGGAATATGCCGTGCCTTAACGGATACATTCAGCCGTATGCATGCTAATACAACCTCCCCCATTTGTGCCGCCACCTGTACACATCTCGGTGAATAATGATTAATCACGCTTACCACCGCTGCATTATCACACCACCACAGAACCCTACGGTTACGAAGCCAATCAGGCCACAACTCTAATGCCACTAGCATAGGGAATAGCTCTAAGAAGGCTATATTGTTGGCCAAGCTAGATTCTTGCCAAGCCTGCGGCCATCTATCCGCACACCATGCCCCTGCAAAATAAATGTCCAAGCCTACACCCCCCGCTGCATCCGTATATAGCTGCAAATCTACCGAGGAGATCTCCGCGTCCATCATCACAGACGTCCCATTAAATTCTTTCAAAAAGATATCCGAGTTCCGCCAGTCCGCCCTCATAACCTTTGACACCTTAATATGGTGATGCGGTTTTCACACCCCAATGGTTGCCAGTGCCAGCTGACGCAGAAACACCCACCCCATCGGAATGAACTTGCATGCGAAATTCAGAGATCCGATCAATGCTTGCAACTCCTTCAAATTTAGTTTGTTGGAAGCCAAAGCGTTAGCCACCAATACACGCAATCTGGACACCTTCACCTGACGAAGACGAGCAACTATCTCCACCGAATCCAATTCCACTCCCAAAAATGTAAGCCTCATTGCCGGACCTTCCATCTTACCCTCAGCCAAAGGCATACCTAATTTGCGGGACAATTTCACAAAACCGTTTAATAGCTCCTGGCATTCCTCTGACTGTGCCGAGCCAACAAACAAAAAATCATCCAGGTAATGCACCACATTTGCACAGTCTACCTTCCAGACCAACGCCCAATGCAGGAACGTACTGAGTATTTCGAAGTAGGCGCACAAAACCGAACATCCCATAGGCATGCATTTGTCAAAATAAAATCCTTCCTCAAAACGAAAACCTAGGAACTGAAAAGCCGACGGATGCACTGGTAACAACCGAAAAGCTGACTCGATATCAACTTTTGCTATCAAAGCCTTGCGACCAGAATTCCGAACCAAATCAACCGCCCTGTCAAACGACGCATATCGAACTGTGCACAACTACCAAGGGATGTGATCATTCATGGAGTCTCCTGCCGGAAAGGACAAATTAGAATCAACTTGAACTTCCCCGGCTCTTTTTTAGGTATGATTCCCAAAGGGGAAACCACCAACCTCGGGAAAGGCAGATCTGTAAACGGGCCCGCAATTCAACTTAACTCCTGCTCTACCGACAACTTATTGCGCACAATAGATGCAAACCACCTCACAGAGGGCAAATTTCGCGACTTATACACTACCACCTTTCCATGTACTGGTATGACAAAACCTTGCTGAAACCCCAATTCCAATACCACCGCATCCCCCCGCTTCGGGTATTGATGAAGCAAGGGCCGTAAAGCTGCTACTCTTATCGGTGTAGGGGCCAGGCCTAATAAATCGTCCTCACTTAGGGGCAGGCGCTGAGGCCAGCGCTGGCCCTTTTTTAATGCATTTTGCTGCCGAGTGTCCTCCTCCGCAGACTGAACAGACATGGCGGAATTTACAGTCTGGAAATGGACACGAGGACTTATTAAACCTACAGCAGACATCACCTGTTCCACTTTCCCCAATCTCTGCTGCGACGTAGCCACCGCTGCCTGAAAGGAACGACCCAGACCTGCTGTGCTCCCAATCTCCACTTTTGTTACTCCCAAACCCGCAGAACTTGTCCTAGCTGACATCTGCGTGAGCCAGAGATTAATATCCTGCGTGCTCCACAACAATAATTTGTTCTCCTCCATTTTGTCCCTAAACCTCTCATTGTAGTTTAACCATGCCCACCCCTCATGGGTTTGTGACACCTCCAGAATGGAATCTGCATAGGCCAACAGCATCCCATAATGCTCTGGGGAATGATGCCCCCATACACTTGCTAATCACAAGAAGGCCCTCGTCCAGTTTATCACATTCCGCGACACCTTTTTTATTCGTCCCACCTTCTCATCCTCCTTCCTCTTTTTCTTGCTGTCCCTGGGCCGCCGCCTACCCTCTAACAGCAGGAAGATATCTATATATTTTTGTTTTTTAATCTTCCTGTGCAAATTCCTTGGTACCCCCCCCATAATTCCGAAAAAACAGCTAAAAACTGAACCCCCACCCCTGGCTTCTGCACCCACACCACACTGCTGCCGACGTTCTGCCCTGCACCCTCGGCTCCCAAAGAGGTTGACAAAGATGAGGATGACGAGGAAGAGGATGACTCTGAGCCGTGATGCCTCCGACACACATGTTTTCTCTTCCTGCGTGATTTTCCCCCTGATCCTACCGGCGCGCTACTCTGCTCCAACAACATGCCCTGTTCAGCTTGCAACTCACCTGCAGCCCCCATATCCACCGCCATTGCTGTTGTTGTCCCGGTCATAGCCTGGCTGGCATCCACATCTTGCTGTTGCAGCTCATCCATTCTTGCACGGATATGCTCCCCCGAAAAACTCTGTCTTGCCAGTATACTGATATCCACAATTCCAGCTCCCCCATGTCCTCCGACTCCATGCCCGCAGTGGAATTGATTCATTGTAGACACCTGTGGAAACATAAAGAAAACAGGGGGGGGGACCACTGGAGGCCACAAAGGTTGCCAAGCCCCCAACCACTCCACCCTTGATGGACCTTGTCCCCCTCCCAGCCAGTGGTCCCACGAAGCAGATCACCCCACTGGCCGATAACCCCCTTGAATACATTGCCCACCGAAACTGTGGGCAGTTTGAACAGGAGTGATCCTACTCCCACTACACGCTTCATCCCCATCCCGAACTGCATAAGCCTCCACTGTCCCCACTCAGCCCCGCTTTCCCCGGAGTTGTCTGCTGTGCCACCCCCCCTGCTAAAATCCACTCCCCCACTAGGAGTGACATTAACCCCTTCCGCTACTCCACATGTCCCTCCTTCTGGATCACATGCTCGCAGATTGTCAGAGCTATGGCCTGACATACCTCTGAATAGCCCACCCTGCTGTTTAGCCCGAGCTCCCCGGGATCTCTCCCCACTCCTCCCCCTCCCCCGGAGAGTCCTCACCCCCCTTCGCCCTCTCATAGCCCCTGTAGCCCTTCTGGAGCCCTTGCGCGAGGCTGTATTACTCAGTTGATCCCTTGCCACTACTGCACCCTCAAACTCCCCTGCAGTAAGCTCTGGCACATCACAGTCCACCCAACCCTCTAAAGGATGGATGACCCTCCTCCCCGTGGCCCTAGCTGGCCTGCCCGGCCCTCCCCCTCAATCCTGCTGGCACCTGCATGAAGTCATCCAGCCAGAATTAAACAAACGTTCCCCATACTAAATCTCCCTTGTTTTTCCCGTTTCTTTTTTTTTTTTTGGTCCCCATGGAACTTGCCTGCCACACCAAGCAGTTCTGATCAACGCCGCAGGAAGTTCTCTGCTCCTGAAACCTCTGCACCATGCCGATCAATGCTGCAGGCTGTCCTCCGCTCCCGAACATACTGTACCCACTCGGAGCAATGCTGCCGGCTGTCTTCTCTCCTGCACATGCTGTACACCACGCCAGGAGGCAGGGGAGGGGCTGGAGAAGCCTGGTACCCGTCCCACGAAGTGCCCTATCCTGACTGCTTCGCCAGGCTCTGCTGCAATCCACCTATCATCATTGACTCACTCCTCCCAAACGTCCGCCGGACTCCAAAACCGATCTGTCCTGAATCCCGGCTACCACTCACTCCACACTGGCACTGGCTCCCTCAACACGCTGGTGACAGCGATCTGTTGAGGAAGCCCAGCTCCTCCCACCTCCTCTGCCGCCGTTCTCTGAACCCATTGGCTCAGGTGCTGTCTCAAGAGCAGGCAAAGAGTGCTGCTATACTGGATCTCCTGGAAGCCCGTCATGGTGAGCTTCAAGAATTAGTGAGTGTCCAGATTAAAGATTCTTCCATCATGGCACTTAAGATGGAGTATCTGGAAAATGTGCCCAGATGAAATAACCTTCGGTTTGTTAACTTCCCCAAATCTCCTCTTCTCACTCCGGCTCAGATGGTTAAAAAGTATCTTCAGGAGGTTTGGTACGTCTGAAAAATATTTACCACCTGTCACTAGAGCACAGTATTTGTCCATAAAGCCAGAGACTGTCTGCTGAGGAAGAACAACCACAACCTCTGCAGGGGTTGTTGGATTTATGTTTATGTTTATTTGAATTTGATATACCGCTCAGACCAAAAGGTATTAGAGCGGTTTACAATACTACATCATTTAAGGAAATAAGAAAAGAACACCATTTATAAGATAGGTCAGAGTAGAGAACAGAGACAGTCAAACAGATAAGAGGAAGAGAAGGACATGGAACAGCAAGTTACCATGATATATAAGCAGGTTCTTATGCCGTTGGGCATGGCTGCTGATTGGCGGGCTCGGGGAGGAAGGGGGAGCTCCTGCTCTCACCCCCGTCAAAAGCGCTGCTCTGCTGAAGCCCCGGCAACGGCGGTTCTTATGCCATTGGGCATGGCTGCTGATTGGCGGGCTCGGGGAGGAAGGGGGAGCTCCTGCTCTCACCCCTGTCAAAAACGCTGCTCTGCTGAAGCCCCAGCAACACCGTTCTTAGAGAGCACCTTGGATGTGGTCATGGGTGGGGCCACTCTGGTGATCAGCTTTGCCCTTGAGATGGACTGGGACACTGTATTGCATTTATATTTGCAAAATATACATGTATTGTTTTTGGGGGCTAAGATACACATTTTTCCTGATTTTTCAAGGACCACCCAAAGAAGACGCAATTACTTTTTGCAATTGAAATCCAGGGTCCTTGCTCTGGGCAGGTCTTTTCTGTTAAAATTTCCTTGTAGATGTATAATTTTCTTAGATGGGAAACAATTTATTTTTTTTGACCCAAACAATTGGCTAGGCTGTGAGGAGATAGCCGTGGGATAACTGCAACCAAAGCTGGCTGTTTCATCTAAGTGACTGTGAATTTTCCCTTCCCAGATTTATTTTTCCTATTTCCTGTTTTGCCAGTAAGGTGGTCTAATATTGATAGGAGGATATGAAATAGAAATTACACTTACCTGGTAATTGTTGTTCCTTGAGGAACTCCAGATCAGTCCTCCACCTTTGGGTAGTGTTCCTCCTCCTGCAGCATGGACAAGTCAAACTCTTGACATCACTGGACATATCCTGTTGGACTTCTCCCATCATCCCCCAGTGAACTATTGACAAAGCAGACTCAAAGGAGCAACAAATAAGTAGCTAAATCATTATCACTCTAAACTTAACCTTTAACTTTTAACACTAAGATTCCCTAAATAAAGGGGAAGGCAACAACCTCCTCTCTACCTCTGCCCTCCTCACCCCCAGAACAGAGTAAGAGAGACAGAAAGGAGGAAGGAAGACCAAGAGAGGTCAGAGAAAGAAAGATACCACCTTGCACTTTGGAATATCCAACATATTACATCCTTAGCGACCGAAGGCCCCCTCCACACTGAAGAACAACGACTGCCTTGCTCATCTCCGGCTGGGATTGAGGACTGAACTGGAGTTCCTCAAGGAACAACAATTACCAGGTAAGTATAATTTCTATTTCCTTATCATTCCTCCAGTTCAGTCCTCCACCTCTGGGATTTAACAGAGCAGTAATCATTGGGAGGGACCTTTCCACCCTGATCACAACACCGCCGACCCAAAACAGGCATTGCTCGCAGCCTGAACATCCAGAAGATAGTGATTACTGAAGGTATGGAGGGACGACCATGTTGCCGCTCTGCAAACCTCCACTGGCAGCACCAAACAGTGCTCCACCCAAGACATCGCTTGCGCTCTGGTGGAATGCGCCCATAGACCTTCTGGTATCGAGCGATCATGCAAGATGTATGCTGTCGCTATTGCCTCTCGGAGCCACCTAGAAATGGAGGCTTTGGCTGACGCCTCCCCTCTACGGGGACCGCCAAAGAGAATAAATAGATGTTCTGAATTATGAAAGGACTCTGACACTTTCAAATATTGACATAGAACTCTCTTTATGTCCAGACACCGGAGACTGCAGTCTGAATCGCTGACTTCCGATACCCCTAACAATGGCAAAGAAACCGATTGATTCATATGAAAATGGGAAACTACCTTAGGTAGAAAGGACAGCACCGGATGAAAAACCACTTTCTCCCTAGAAAAGGACAAAAAGGGCTCCCGACAAGACAGCGCCTGCAGTTCCGAAACACGCTGAGCCGAACCAATGGCCACTAAAAACACTGTCTTTAAGGTCAAGTCTTTGATAGAAGCCTGAGATAAGGGTTCAAAGGATTCCTTGATCAACGCTCCTAACACCAAATTGAGATCCCACGGAGGCACTATTATCCTGCAAGAGGGCCGCATTCTAGAAACCGCCTTTAGAAAATGCACCACATCAGCATGCGAGCCCAAGGTGACCCCCTGGACTCTACCTCTATAGCAAGCCAGAGCTGCCAGCTAGACTCTTAATGAACTGGCCACCAAACCCTTCTTGAAACCATCCTGCAGGAAACTTAACACTTTGGGCACAGAAGCCGCGGCAGCCCAGACCTGTCACCGAGAACACCAGTCCTCAAATATACGCCATATCTGTACGTATGCCAGGGATGTGGACCGCTATCTAGCCTTTTTTCCTTAACCTCGCCCTTTCAATGGCCAAGCCGTAAGCGAGAACCGATCCACCTGAGGCATCCGCAGTGGACCCTGTGTCAACAGCTTCTCCGATGCTGGCAACCTCCAAGGCTCTCCGTCGAGAAGTCAAATTAGATTGGCATACCACGGTCACCTCAGCCAATCTGGTGCCACTAGAAGTACCCTTCCCCAATGAGCCTCAATGCGCTGAAACACCTGCCCTATGAGCGCCCACGGGGGAAAGACATAGAGGAGACCGGACGATGGCCAACGCTGCATCAGTGCGTTGATGCCTTCTGACATCCTCTCTCGCCTGCGGCTGAAGAAGCGATTCACCTTGGCCAAGTGAAAAGTCGCCATGAGATCCATGACCGGAGGTCCCCATCTGTGAACTATCTGTGCAAACACGTCCGGATGGAGCTCCCTTTCTCTGGCATCCACCCGGACTCTGCTGAGAAAATCTGCCCTCACATTGTCCGTTCCCACGATGTGCGTTGCCGAGATCACCTGTATTCGAGGTTCCACCCACGCAAACGGTGCCTCTGCTTCCTCTTCCATGGCAGCGCTTCCCGTTCCGCCCTGCTGATTGATGTAAGCCACTGTCGCGGAATTGTCGGACAGCACTCGCACCGTCCGGCATTTTACCTTGGCTTCGAATGCTTGAAGCGTGAGCGCCACTGCCTGTAGCTCCAGATGATTGATTGACCAGAGGGACTCCTGACCGCTCCAAGTCTCTTGCATGAAGAGCTACTCGCAATGTGCTCCCCAACCTGTGAGACTCGCATCCATCAGCACCGGAAGCCATAGCGGTTGCTCCAGGGGCAAACCCGCCTCCAGCTTTCCTGGACAAAGCCATCATTGGAGCGACCGCCTGACTCGAAGAGGGCATGGGAGGCGTTTGCTCAGAGCATTGTTCTGATGAGACCAGCACCGCAGGAGCACCTTCTGCAATGGTCGCATGTGTGCTCTTGCCCAAGGCACTACTTCTAGAGTTGCTGCCATTGTTCCCAGCAGCTGAAGGTAGCTCCAAGTTGATGGGGCAGAGGTCACTAGGAATCTGCACACTAATTGACGAAGAGCTTGAGCCCGCCATTCCGGCAAGAACACCGCTCCCCGCTGAGTGCCGAAGTGCACTCCCAAGTATTCTAACACCTGCGCCGGGATCAATTGGCTCTTGGAAAAACTGACTACTCAGTCAGGACTCTGCAACGACTTCACAACCTTGTCCATGACCTGCTCGCTCTTGACTTTGGACTTCGCCCGAATCAGCCAGTCATCTAGAGAGGGGTGGACCAAGATGCCTTCCTTCCGCAGAGCTGCCGCCACCACCATCATGATCTTGGTGAAGGTGTGCGGGGCCGTCGCTAGACCGAAGGGCAGAACCTGAAATTGGTGATGCCCCCATGGTAGAGTGAACCTCAACAACGTTTGATGAGCTGCTCTGATTGGAATGTGTAAATACGCCTCGGTAAGATCTAAGGAGGTCAAGAACTTCCCCTGCCGAACCACCACTATTACCGAATGTAAAATTTCCATCTGAAAGTGAGGCACTCGAAGACAACGATTCACTCCTTTTAGGTCCAGGATAGGCTTGAGAGATCCTTCTTTCTTTGGAACTACAAAATAAATGGAGTAACGACTGATGCCGAACTCCTCTGGAGGCATCGGCACCACTGCCCCCAGCTGCAAAAGGCATTCTAACATTTGCCAAACTACCAAGGTTTTCTGCAGACCTCTGAAAGGGGAAGGTACAAACGAATTTAGAACGGGACGAGCCAATTCCAGAGCATAACCTTTGCGAATGATTTCCAACACCCATTGATCGGAGGTTATTTGGACCCAGGCAGGAAGGAACTCTCGAAGTCGGCCTCCAAACTTCTGCCTTCCTAAATGAGTCCGCCTTGCTTCATTGCGACTTTCGAGCTGACGCTGAAGTGATTGCTGCAAAACCTCTTCCTGCTCCTCGAAACCCACGAAATCCTTGGGCCTTAGAAGCAAACCTTCCTCTTTGAAAACTTCCTAACTGAGAAGTACGAAACCTCCTGAAATCTCGAAACTGGCCTAGCGCCGAGGGAAGTGATTTCCCCTGCTTGGGCTTGTCCTCCGGTAGCCTCCCGCCTTTGGATTCTCCCAGATCCTTAACCAATCTATCCAAATCTTCCCCAAACAATAACTTCCCTTTAAACTGGAGCTTGCTGAGGCGAGCCTTAGAAGAACCATCAGCCGCCCAATTTCTTGGCCACAGGTAATGCCGGGAGGCTACCAATGAAGACATACTATTTGCCAATGCTCTAATCAAATCATAGTGAACATCCGCTAAATAGGTCGGTCCCGACTCTAGTCTTGTCACGTCCAACAATTGCTCCTGCTCCGGCTGAACAGCCTGCTGTAGGCACTGAGACCACCGGAGGCAAACTCTTGCTACCCAAGCCCCACAAATGGAGGCTTGCAGTGACAGTGCGTTAGTGTTAAAGGCTTGTTTCAACAGGTCATCCACTTTTCTGTCTTGTGCATCCTTCAAAGCTGCGCTGCCTTCCACCGGGATAGTGGTCTTCTTTGTGACCACCGATACTGCTGCATCTATCCTTGGGGACTGAAACCTTTCCTTTTCCTTATCTGCCAAGGGGTAGAGCCTGCTCATCATCCTAACCCCTCTTAGTCCCGCTTCTGGGAGATACCATTCATCTTGGATCATGCGATCCACCACCCATGAACAGGGAACACCACCTGCGGCTGCCTCACTGCTTGAATGAGGGGATCCTCCAACCCCTCTTCCTCCGCCGGTTGGACTGGTGCCAGATTGAGTGCCTAAAGAGACTCTGTAATGAGCACTGTAAGCTCGTCCTTCTGGAATACCCGGATGATTCTTGCCTGGTCCTCTGACTCAGGAATCTCTCTTTCTTCCAGTTCATCCATTCCCGATTCCACATCCAAACCGGTCTCCTCCATCTCGGGCCACTCCCCATCTGGGAGCGGAGGCTCAAGGAGTCTCGCCCTCTTAATAGGTCTTATGAGCTCACTACTAGCTCGTTCTAGACTGGACTGTTGAGGTGGTACCGTCAAAGCCTCCGGCACCTTCCCCTGTCGCCGCAAGCAAAAGGCTTGATGCATTATCAAAACAAAATCCGGGGAAAAATCTCCCAGCGCTGGTTCCGTAGCTGACGACAGCCCAGCACCAGATGGTCCTGCTGGTGCTTCCTGTGACGACAGAGAAGGGCCCTGCACTATGGGCTCCCTGTCTGGCTCTGCTGATGGACTGTAAATCCCTTGGGTGAACCTATCCTCCAACTGCTGCTCCATATTGGATGAAGCTGCAGCGCAGCCCCGACAAATTCCTGCATCCGACACTGCGCCACTGTGGGAGCCACACATCAGACACTGGGTCTCGAGGGCATTAGTTATGAATTCACAGATCCCAATCTTCAACAACAAAGGGAAAAACAAAAAAATCTTTTTTTTAAACAATAAATAGCAAGAGTCACCAAACTAAGCCCCCCAAAATTCAAAAATTAAACCAAACAGTGTTTTCCTGAACCACTGACCCAAAAAACTGAGGATCCAACATGCCTCAGCTGCCCATCAGCACTGCTTCTCCCACCGACGTGCTGAGCCATGTTGCCTCTTCCACACGGCTGTAGAGCGTGGGAAACAGCATGCTTAAATTTCAATGCCTTTCCTCGCATGAAAAACGCGCCGGCCGCTCAAACCCCCACTAACTACTGCGTGGTAGGAGCAGGGACACTCACCTCCAGCAGTGATGTGTAAACCGCGAGTCCGCACGGTGTGCCATTCCGGCCTTCCTCCAAGCCCTTCAAACCGTTATACTGCACAGCCACATTGCTAGCAGCATTCGCGGTGAGGGCAAAGCTCTCCATTCTGCTGTCTCTCCTTTACCCCCTGCGGTGAAATGAGGGAGCACCGGATAAATCGATCTCTCTCTTGCCGGGCTCCCCACTGTATTGTCTAGGAGGGGAGAGCCGACAGGAAGAATGCAGGCAGATTGATAAGAGACCCGAAGCACAGAGGGGTTTTTTGGGTTTTTTTTTAGCCTAACTGGAAAAAGAACAAACCAAAATAGAGATAAAATTGCAAAACCTACTCTCTAACTAGCAAATGCTCCTTATTCATTCTTCAAGTGAGTCTCCACTTAGGCTCACTAAGGGGTATGTTTACTAGACCGTCTTAATATCGCAGCGGTGGTATTATTGCGTGATAAGTGACGTTATTGTGCAATAATGTAACATTATCACGTGATAACGCGGCTGCGGCGTTCAGGCAAACTAACGTTGTGAAATCCAGCTCTGAAGGATGGAGTAAGGCTTCCCAGAGGGCTGAGAGAAGGGGTCAATGGGCAGAGAGTGGGAGGGGAGAGGCTCCAGGCACACTAAAGCTGTGAAATCTGGGTCTGAACACTAACGCCAGTGAAACCCTCGCGTTAAGGCACATTTGCAGCAAAGAGAAACCATTTCAGTCAGCAATGTACAGCAAAGCCAGGGAAACCCAAAAACGTGATAGTGGTGATACATGTGCACGGAACAAAAAGGCAAATAAACACAGAAAATGAACTGAACCGCATTTAAAATCCCAATAACCAAGCTGGTCAAAAGTGATATTAATGATAAACATAAAGCAACACCACTGGCAAAGCTCAAAAAATAAGATATCATGTTTGGAATGGTCTATTATCTGTCCCCCTACAAAGTGAATGATCCCACATTGAAATAGTGCTGATCAGGGTTTTTTCACATCTATACGTATTGGGCAGGTTTGTTATAGCATGCACAAGTGCAGTAACAGCAAAGTGGGCACTTAGGAAAGGGCAACTGTACTGATGCTGTAAATGGGATATAGAGGGCTGCAGGTGGCACATGCTGTGGTCCAGCTGGGGCACAGTGCATGTTAGGCAGATGCCTAGGTGGCACATAGGAATGCCAAAACTGTACTAAACCTTGGTAATAAAGATGGAACCTTTATTGCAGATAACATAAACATGCTTGAAACGCCTATATTTTACTCCACAGAGCACAGACACCATAAACATGTGCAATCCCTAGAGCAGAGTTTCCCAACTGCAGTCCTGGAGGGCCAAACACCATTCAGGTTTCATGCTGTCTCTAATAAATATGCCTGTGCTGTATTTGTATGCGCCGCCCCCATAGTATGCAAATGTATCTCATGCATATTCATTAGGGACAGCATGAAAACCCGAACAGTGTTTGGCCCACCAGGACCGGAGTTGGGAACCTCTGCCCTAGAGCAGCGGCCAACAGGAGCATAAACACCCACACCCACAGGTTCCACTATACAAAGCCTCATGGAGAGTCAGGCTGTTGGGCCCTGCGTGCAGCAGCATCTCCCAATGCTAGCACTTGCATACCTTAGCAATGCCGCCCTAAACCTGGGAATAAGTTACACATATATCAAAAGGTTGCTATAATTAATGGCAGATAGCAAATCCTAAGTTAAGCACAATTTGCTGATAGAGCTGCATCACAGCAACCTATCTGATATCTGTGGAGTGTGTTTCAGTTTTGGTTTATGACAGTATTTACCACCCCGGGGAGTGACCCCAACAGTATTGCGTACCATAGCCATGCCTGCACTGTGCTCAGGACTGGTGTGGTGGCCAGGGCTGCCAAAAGCCTCTATATTTGCACAATGCTGGCATAGGTGTGGGAGTGTGTGTCTGTCTATCCAGTGTGTTGTGGCTGCCAACACCTTACTCAGCCCACATTGCTTGCATTGTTTCCAGTGTTAGCCTGCCAATGTGCATAATGAGGAGCAAGGTACTGTGGGTATAGCCCGGACAGGGTGGCCTGGGCAGGATGCATCTGCACAGGGCATAGGGCAATGGCTGGGACATTGTAGTGCCCGGCTACCACCTGCACGGACAGGGTGGCCACAGCATGTCCTGCTGGGAGGTAACTCTCACCCTGACTGAGCAGTGACCATGGCATGGCTAGGTTCCCCCA
Organism: Ichthyophis bannanicus; assembly: GCA_033557465.1. Lineage (NCBI taxonomy): Eukaryota > Metazoa > Chordata > Amphibia > Gymnophiona > Ichthyophiidae > Ichthyophis > Ichthyophis bannanicus. Next base: position 387,910,901 of record CM066038.1, on the reverse strand, counting down.
TAGTGCTTTATTGTATTTTTCTCAAGTGGTATTTATGGGTTCTCTTTTTTGGGGCCCATTCACTGACTTATCTGCTTGGTGTGTGTGCTCACATCCCAGTTTTGGGTGCATGCATCTCCTCCAGGAACATGCACTATGGACTAGCTAGTAGACTGTCTGTAGTTAGTATGTGTATGGCTGGAACACTTTGCAGGGTGCAGTGGCTGGAGACGGTCAGATAGTGGTGGGGGGGGGGCAGCTGAGCATTTCCAGGCCTACTGTCTGTCTGCCATTGCCTTATGGATGCGTACAGATCTGTATTGACTGCACTGTAGAGTGCCTGTTCCCCAGCAGGATGGGGGTTGATGGTCCCCTCTACTGCCACCATTGCAGGGATGTAGAATGTGGATCTGTTGGTGGGAGATCCCGTCCCCCACCTTGAGCCCCAGAAGGCAGGTTGGGTGGTGCTACATAATCTGCCTCTGGGTCCAAACACCACCATTCACTTAAATCATGTGACCATGGCACCCACACAGGATATGCACTATTCTGGGTGCATCATAGTCCACAAGTGCTAGACGTGACTGGGAAATACTGATGGTCACAGGTGTATTCTAGGCATGTTTGCAAAGACTACCTATCACACACTGGCACTGATGGTGACCTGCAGCATAGCCTATCTCAGCTAAGCCAGGTGCTGCGGACCTGGTGCTGTGCGCCCCATCTCGCCCTCAGGGTGAGCACAGTACCCCCACAATGTGTTGGTCTGTAGCTACTCTGTGCCAGTAACACACACGGTCAGTTCCCCCTACCAGGCCGAGGTGCTTTGGGGGTGCATACCCCATCTTGTGATTATCTGTAGACTGCTGATCTGCATGTGCAGTGCATCATGGGTACAGGTGGGTTAACACTATCCTGGTAACCACAGCAGACAGTTTGTGTGGTGACCTGCAGTCCTTCTGTAGCCATCCAGGGGTTTGTTAGTAGCTATAGAGAAGTAGCCCACTGGTTACTTCACTGACTGTGGAGGCAGTGGTCATGGGTTTGAGCCCACAGTGGTGTTATTTGATAGGGCTGTCTGAGGCATTTCCTTTTTTTAATTTAAATTAGTGCTGCCAGCCAAAACACCCTCACAGTGCTGTAACCTTAAGATGCCTCATAAGGCGCCCTATGAAGCGCCTTATAGGGAACATTATAAGGTGCCTTGGCAGACAGTGCACTTTATAATGTGCCCTCTGGAGTTCCTTATAGGGCGCCTTATGTGGCACCTTAGGTTATGGCACTGTGAGTGTGTGTTTGCTGACAGCACTAATTTAAATTAAAAAAGAAAATGCCTCAGACGGCACTGATGTAAAGTAAAGGGTAATGCCTCAGACAACCTTACTCATTAAACCCACTGGGGGATCAAACTCATGATCTCTGTTTCTGTAGTCAATGTATTAACCATTGTGCTACACCTCTATTGCTGTGGTTCAAGGTCAGCGCGCCTAATTAAGGCTAACACGCGTTAACCTGCCCCGGCTCCCTCTATTGTGCGATAATGGACTTTATTGCGCGATAACCTGAAATGCTACCTTAAGACCGGAACGCCCACTACCTTATATGGCATTCGTCACAGTAAGACTGCAACTAGCGCCGGGAACATTAAGGCGGTTTAGTAAACATACCCCTAAGTCCTCCTGCTGCTTGGAGACTGGACACACGGGGGGATGATGGGAGAAGTCCAACAGGATATATCCAGTGATGTCAAGAGTTTGACTTGTCGAGTCTCCATGCAGCAGGAGGAGGAGCACTACCCAGAGGTGGAGGACTGAACTGGAGGAACGATAAGGAATGTTGTTTTTTTCTTAATTATTGTTGTGGGGAATTCTTTTTTGAATTGTATTTGTTAATACCCTTGTATATTTCCTTATTTTTCTTTGTTGGGAACTATTTGTTTGTAAAAATTGATAAAGAGTAAATAAAAAAAATACCAAATATCTAATCAAAATAATTAAATTAAAAAGCAAAATAAATACCAATCATTATTGATAGAGTAATCATTGACACAGTTTATGTCAATCTGACTAGTATAACAAAGGTTTTGACACTATCAACTTTCAAACTTGACGTGATACAACAAAAACAAAACCAGTTTTGAAAATTGTTTATCATAGGTTGTCTAATACACCTGAAATTATTTGTGATGATTTTTTCATGTTGACCAGTGAATTAGACATATCTGAAGAATATAAAGAATGTAAATATCACCCACAAATTGAACAAGTAGAAAAGTGAATGATCTAAGCATTGCACAAAGGTGTGTTTGACTAATGGTCTGTGTATATGTGTGTCATCAAATGAGCAAGTAGACAGAGCAGTTTTGACAAGTAGGAAGAACTAATTCACTGAATGGATAGGGTGGTTATGAGTGGCAGTGGGTACTAAGAGGTCTATTCTGTCCCCATTGTAACGTCCATCCCGTTATTCACCCCCCTGCCATCCTGGTCAAAAGCTCCCCATGCGAACAAGGCATTTGTATGGGGAGACTTAGATGGAGGTGGAAGGGGCGTTCCAGAGGTAGAGCAGGGGCAGAGCATGGGTGATTCGGTGTCAGTAAACTGGACTGGGGATTTATTCTACCTCAGAGGTGGAATAATTACCCCTGGACATCGGGGGATGGCAGGCCCAGGCAGCGGCGGAAAGAAGAAGGGGTGCAGTGGATTCCCCGCAGCCTGACCCTGGCCATGGAAGGCCAGATAGGGAGTCAGGCTGCGGGGAAAGAAGATTGTGATCAGCGGCCAGGGATCCTGGCTCCTGAATGGCGTTGCAGTGCCATGGCATTGGGACACCATGGCACCACGGCTCCATTCAGAAGCCTCGCCGAGGTAGCCGGGCAGGTGGCTGTATTTGCAGGCCAATCAGAATCGGATTCCAGTCTGCACATACAGGTTCTAGACCCGATTCTGATCCCATGGGGCACATATAGCACCAGTGGGATCAGAATCGGGTCTACCCCTGGGCGTCCAGATTCTGATGCGACGCACAGGGGCCTGAATGCATACATTAAAATGTGCCTCCACCTGATTGAATAGAGGGATGATCAGTGGGAGAGGGCTACATGAGTGATTGGATGTAAGAGCTATGGATAATAGAAGGACTAATTGAGTGGATGCCAGTTGAAGGACCAGTTCCATGTGCAGGGTGACTGCATGCTGAAGCTCTCAGGAAACAAGTGGAGGTACTCAGAGAGCAAGTGGCGAGGCTGAGGAGATTCAAGACAGTGAGAAGTACATTGATGAGATGCTTCTTGCAACAACCAAGCTCTCCAGCACAGGAGAAGATGGGTGCCTTCAGAATGATGAAGGTTGGACATAAGTCACCATTGCCTGCAGAATCACCAATCCAACTTCTCCAGCCCTTGAACTGAAGAACCATTATGCAGCCCTGGAAGTGGAGGAGGTGAAAGCATCCCTGGAAAGGACACAACCAGAGCTCAAGTACCCCAAAGTTGCAGAATCAGTGACCACAAGGAAGTGAAGAATAGTGGTGGTTGGTGACTCTCTTCTGAGGGGTACTGAGGCATCCATCTGCCGACCAAACGTGATGTCCAGAGAGGTATGCTGTCTGCCAGGCGCCAAAGTCCAAGATGTTATGGAGAGTTTGCCGAGACTCATCAAGCCCACTGACTATTACGCAATGTTGCTAATCCATGTTGGAACAAATGATACTGCCAGGTATCCTTCTGAGTGTATCAAAAGTGACTTCATGGCTCTGGGACAGAGGGTGAAGCAGTTAGGTGCACAGGTGGTATTCTCGTCAATCCTCCCTGTTGCGGGTAAAGGCCAAGGCAGACAGGCCCGCATCCTGGAGATGAATGAATGGCTGCATGGATGGTGTCATTGAGAGCATTTTGGTTTCCTGGATCATGGGATGGCATCCATCTGTCCAAGAAAGGTCGACACATCTTCAGTAGTAGACTGGCTAATCTACTGGAGGGAGGAGTGGCCTAGTGGTTGGGGCAAGTTATCTCAGGTCAGAAAGTCAGGGGTTCAAATCCCACTAGAAAAAAGCAACCTTGGGCTAGAAGGACTGGGGTTTCTAGTCTATGGCTTCCTGGCTCTCTTCTAACTTCCTTCACATTAATCTCACCAAAGCCTTTGCTATCTGGTACACTGTTCTTCTCCTTCCCTCACTCCTTTATTTTCTTCCGTACCTATTCCCCATGGTTTCTTCACTCCAGTACCTTGGTGTCACTCTTGACTCATCCCTTTCTTTCAAACCCACATTTCCTCTGTTGTTCAGCGTTCCTTCCTCACCTTGAAGCAGTTCCATGCAGTTCGCCCTTTTCTCTCTTTTTCCGCCTTGTCTACTCTGTTCCTTTCTCTTGTGGTGTCTCGTCTTGACTATTGTAATGTCATTTTAGCCGGCCTTCCCCAGTCACAACTGTCTCATCTTCAACGTATCCAGAACACTGCCGCCCGTATTCTCACTCATGCCTCTCGCTTTGATCACGTCACTCCCCTGCTTCTACGCTTGCACTGGCTCCCTGTTTCTTTCCGGATTCAATTCAAGTTTCTTATGTTTGTTCATAAATCAATTCACACAGGCATTCCCCTCTATCTTGCTGACTAGGTTCATCTTTACACCCCCCTCCGCACCCTGCATTCCATTCACACCAATCGCTTGTCACTTCCTTCCCCTTTCCTCGCCCACCTGGAGTCCACTCGTTCCTCAGCTTTTTATTTCCTTGGCCTGAAGCTCTGGAACTCGCTTCCCCATGCCCTCCGTTTGGAACAGTCTTTTATTGCATTCAAAGCTAAATTGAAACCCCACCTTTTCTGTCTTGCTTATGACCTCCCTCCCTCCCTCTCCCCCCTTTTCCCACCTCCATGTTGATGTATTGTCCTTTGTCCCTACCAATCAGAATCTCATCCCCTTATTCTCCCTGTTGTTCTCTCTCTCTCTTTTCAGATCTTTTCTGTCCTGTTTCCTTGAATTTATGGCGTTCCTTTTCTTTTTCTTTTCTGCAGCATTTTTTTTTTAATTTTTAAATTTTATAGTCTTATTGTAAGCCTCCCAGATACTTGTGGTGTTGGGCGGTATGTTAAGTATAAAATAAACATAAACATAAACACAGGTGTTCCTTGTGGTCTTGGGCAAGCCACTTAAACCTCCATTGCACGTTCTCTGTAAAATAGTTATTTCCAAGTTATAATGTCCTGTTCAAAGTAATTTCAGCTTGTTCAATGTAAACCACCTTGATATCATGAAAGGCAGTATATAAGAAATGTTAAATAAATAAATACTGAAGAGGGCTTTAAACTAGATTCATTGGGGATGGGTGAAGAAAGCCCCCAGGTAAGTGAAACATTAAACGCCTTTATGGAAATAGGTAAAAGGGGTAACATGGAAAACAGTGTGTATAAATACCCGTAGCATGGGGAATAAGATACCAGATGTTGAGGCTTTAATGGGAGAGGATGACTTGGATTTAGTGGCAGTTACAGAAACATGGTTCACAGAAAACCATGACTGGGATGCAACTATACCAGGCTATACTTTATTCAGAAAGGACAGGGTAGGAAGAAGGGGAGGAGGAGTGGCACTTTATGTAAAAAATAATATTAAAGCTTTGGAATTACAGAGCTTCAAAGAGAGAGAGGAGGCACTGTGGGTTAAACTAGAAAGAGGGAAAGAGAAATCTATTTGTATTGGAGTGATATTCAGACTGCTCTCACAAGAGGAAGAGGTGGACAGAGAGTTAATTGAAGACATATGCAGTATTGCTAGGAAAGGGGAAGTGCTACTGATAGGGGATTTCAATATGCCAGATGTTGATTGGCACATTTCTGCTGCAGTATCATCTAGAAGTAAGTAGATTCTGGATTCTCTACAGGCAGAACTATTCAGGCAATTGGTAAGAGACCCCACACATGAAGGGGCCATACTGGACTTGGTGCTATCAATGGTGAAAGTGTTTCTGATGTTATAGTGGAAGATCATTTTGCATCCAGTGATCACCAGATGGTGTGGTTCAGCATTAGGGCTAGGGCTGTTAGAATCCATTCAAAATTGAGGGCCTTAGACTTTAGGAAAACTAACTTTGCCAAGATGGGCCAATACCTCAGGGAGTCATTAGTGGGATGGGAACAGCTGGGAGATGTAGAAAAACAGTGGGAAAAACTGAAAGGGGATATTTTAAGGGCAACCAACCTTTTTGTTAAAATGGTAAATAAAGGTAAAATGAAAAGGAGACCGCTATGGCTTTATAAAGAAGTAGCTGAAAAGGTGAGGAAAAAGAGGGAGGCCTTCATGAAATACAAGAGATCACATTGAGAGGAAGACAGGCATCTATATTTGGAAAAAACTTAGAGAAGCTAGCAAAGTAGTTAGGAAAGCAAAGATCCAAAAAGAGGAGGAAATAGCCAATGCAATAAAATGGGGGCTTAAGATATTTTTCAGATATGTTAGTGAGAAGAGGAAGAGCAAAAGTGGTATTGTCAGACTCAAGGGTGAAGGGGAGGAATATGTAGAAGCTGATGAGGATAAAACGGAATTGCTTAACAAATATTTCTGTTCTGTGTTCACAGATGAAGAATCAGGAACAGGACCTCAGAAAACACCCACAAACAGGAACAGAAGTGAGGGGCATCTTGAACAATTTTCAGAAGACTGTGTTCGTGAGAAACTAGCTAAACTTAAGTAGACAAAGCGATGGGACCGGATGGGATACACCCTAGAATACTGAGGGAACTTGTTGACATTCTAGCAGCTCCACTGACTGACCTTTTCAATGCCTCATTGGAGTCGGGAGTGGTGCCAAAGTACTGGAGAGAGGCTCATGTGGTGCCTTTGCACAAAAGTGGAAGTAAAGATGTGGTTGAAAACTACAGGCCAGTTAGTTTAACTTTGATGGTAAGTAAATTATTGGAAATGCTGCTGAAAGAGAAAATAGTTAGCTTCCTGGAGACCAGCGGACTACAGGATCTGAGGCAGCATGGATTCACCAGAGGCAGGTCTTGTCAGACAAATCTGATTGATTTCTTTGACTGGGTGACAAGGGAGTGGGACTGAGGAAGAGCCCTAGATGTGGTGTATTTAGATTTCAGTAAAGCCTTTGACACTGTTCCTCACAGGCAACTTATAAACAAACTGAGCACCCTAGAGATGGACCCTAAAGTTACTTCTTGGTTTAGAAATTGGTTGAGTGGGAGGCAACAAAGGGTACAGGTAAATGGAGCTCACTCTGAGGAGAAGGAAGTTACCAGTGGTGTGCCCCTGGTATCTGTCCTTGGTCTGATTTTTAACATCTTTGTTAGTGATATAGCAGAAGGGCTGTCTGGTAAGGTTTGTCTCTTTGCGGATCTGCAATAGAGTAGACACCCAGGAAGGTATAGATAGCTTGAGGAGGGATCTAGCTAAGATTGAAGAATGGTCTAGAATTTGGCAGCTGGGATTTGTTATTAAAAAATGCAAGGTCATGCTTTTGGGCTGCAGCAATCCAAGGGAGCGATATAGTATAGGGGTGAAGTACTTTTGTCCGCTAAAGAAGAGCGGGACCTAGACGTGGTTGTCTCTGATGATCTTAAAGTAGCTAAACAGGTAGAAAAGGTGACAGAAAAAGCTAGAAGGATGCTTGGGTGCATACAGAGAGGAATGGCTAGCAGAAAAAAGGAGGTGATAGTGCCTCTGTATATTTGGTGTGACCTCATTTGGAGTATAGTGTGCAATTTTGGAGACTGCACCTTCAAAAGGATATAAACAGGATGGAGTCAGTACAGAGGGTGGCTGCTAAAATGATTAGTGGTCTTCATTATAAAGCATATGAGAACAGACTTGAGAATCTTAATATGTACACCTTAGAGGAAAGGTGGGCTAGAGATTATATGATTGAGACGTTTGAATACCTCCATGGCATAAATGCACAGGAGGTGATCCTCTTTCGATTGAAAGCAAGTTCTGCTACAAGGGGATATGGGATGAGGGTGAAATGGGATATATTCAGGAGTGATATGTGGAAATATTTCTTTATGGAAAGAGTGGTGGATCCGTGGAATAGTTTCCCAGTGGAGGTGGTAGAGATGAGGACAGTATCTGAATTCAAAAAAGCATGGGACCAACACAGAGGATCTCTAAAGGAAAGAAGGGGACTGTTGTAGTTGTTGATATGGAAGGACAGACTAGATAGGCCATGTGGTCTTTTTCTGTCGTCATTTTTCTTTGTTTCTATGTTTCTAGTAGGAGATTCTGAGTGGAAAGGAGGTCAAGTTAATACGTGAGGCTAGAACAGTGATTGTGGGTGTATGAAGGGGTTTATGAATGGTGGGGTGAACTGGACAAGTGAAACAATGAATTGATGGTGAGATATAGGTGGTGGAGGGGCTGAATGAATGAATAGGGGATTATAAGTGCCAGGGATACTGAATGAGTGAGTGAACTGAGCTTATGCGTGGCAGAGATTTCACAGAGCTGTGTGGGGAGGGAAGGGGGCTCAGAGTGCTGATAAAACACTGCTAGAAGTAGGATTTGAGTGCTGGAGGGTTTCAGTCAGTGTCTCCTCCTTCCTTTCACCTCCCCTCACCTCTTCTTCCTCCATTTTCACCTTCTACTTTAATTTGACAGTCTGTCCCAAGCTCTCACCTGCAGCAGCAATGCCATCTGCAGTGGTTTCTTCTCTCTTCAGCAATCTGGCCCGGGCTCTCTACCTTATGTGGCAATGACAGTCACAGCAGCTTAATCTCCATTAGCCATAGCACTGACATCTGCAGAGGCCTCTTGTGACCTGGGATAACCCCACCAGCTCTTTTTTTTTGCATGCCAGAGCTACTTGAATGTCCTGTTTCTAATTCTATGCATAGCTCTGCACATACAGAAACAAAGTTATGTGTATGGATAGATGGGCAGGCAGGCCAACAGACAGCCAGATGGACAGATCATTGACAAAAGGCATTATCAACTGATGAAAACACACTTAAAAATATATACTATGGCAGTCATTTTAGAAGCCTCGTGATTTGGATGTCTGAAAATGTGCATGCAAATGTCCAAATCATAAAGACGTCCTCGGAGTCATTTTACAAATAATGTCTAAAGATATCCCCAGTGCGGGGACATCCAAGTAGTCAGTAGGTATGATGGAGGCATCTGTGAACATATCCAAGTTTAGACCTGTTCCAGGTACAAATAGGCATCAGAGAAAGTGCTCATTTGGGCCATTAAACATCCAGAGGGTGTAGAGAAGATGGCCCAAATGAGCACCATTCCCAGTACTCCCCAGAATCACAACAGTATTTTTGTGTAATTGGGAAACTCGTTTTATGTTTGAACCACCACTGAATGTTTCTTAGATGTCCCAGGTCTTGGATACTATTCCTTGGATGTCTATGTAGATGCCCCACAGACGTCCATATCGCGCATGTTCATGTTTGTGAAATCATGCCCAAACGTGGACATGCCTTTTTTTTTTCTGATGTTCTGGCTTGGTCATCCCAGATTGCACTTGGACATCATTTTTCCCCTGTGGGTTTCTTTGTCTGCTAAACTTAAGCAAAAGCAGGGCATGGAAAACAATTTTCCTGGTATGGTTTACTTACTTCTCCATATTTATGGACTGGTTCTTTAGTGATAAGAGCTTTCTTTGTGACCTTTTGTTACCTTGGTTTATCATATTTTCTTTGTCACTGTATTTCTGTACTAAGATGGTTTTTATGAAAATCATAAAAAAATGTTGCAAAATTTAAAAAGTTACCTCATGGTTCCTTCATACATCACATCATTCTTGCCAAAGTAAACTGACAGATTATTTTTACTGACCAGTCCCTCTAAACTTTCCAAATCAGTACCCTCACTACTCAAGTGCTAGGCAATGAACTAACCTTTCCTTCCAAGTATGGTCACCATGTGTATTACCTCCATTTATACTGATGATCTATATTGAGCTGTAATTTGCTATCATGCTCTCATCCCAGAATTTTGGTAACGTTTTTCCATGGCCTGAATTATTTGGTGAGACCTCTCACCCTGTTCGTCTCTCACTTCACCCAAGTTTGGTAGAAAAACGTGAAGATGTGAGTGCATGAATTGCATTTTCAACGACATGTGGCAACCAAGTCTACAATATGCGGCAATTGGCTTTTGTACTCCATCAACATAATTTGGTGATTTGTGATTACCCAGAAAGTTTTCACAGATCCACATAAGGGTTTGCCATACTTCAAGAGTTTTCCTCGCCTTTCTTTTCAGTGCAGAGCGCTAACTGGGCAGCATGGAAAATCACTGCTGCCCGGTTAGCACTTGCCTCCGCCCCAGAACGCCCCCAACATTCCCTCATGCTAGCCAGATAGCATCGTGGCACATAGGGGATTTGGGAGGGGATTTTTGAAGGAACTAACCAGGTAGGTGAAAATCCCTGTTTAATTCATTTGCACGGTTTACTGGGCTGTAAACCATGTAAATGCCTTTAGAAAATGCTGCCTTTTAGATTTCCACCTGCCGATTTTGCCAAGACCCATGGGAAAATCCATTTATCTGATGATCCTGTGTAAATCTCTGGATTTTGTTGAATTTGCTCTAAGTTGAAATTCATCTGATTCCAGTCCAGTTTAAACTAGTTTGCCCATTTCTCTACGCTTCATTGAAGAATTTTCTGAATTCATTTCTTTTGTTATATACCATTTCTGCGTTTTATACAAGCTGAAAAGCATTTAAAAGAGGCTTTTTTTAAGACTATTAAGAGATGCACGATCATCTCCAAAAAAGAGCTTCATGGATGAATTGACTAATTAGTTTGTGAATTTCTTTAAAAAATAACCAGGGCAATTGTTTGTAAAATCTATAGCATATCAACAAAGGGTCCAGTTCTGTCCTGGACGTCCCGGCCCTCTGTGCTCCTAGTCGGTACCAGATGCACAGAATTAGACAGGATTCTGATCCTGTGGGGCATGTCTAGCCTCACGGGATCAGAATCACATACAGGCCTGTACGTGCTCGATCCCGGTCGGCCTGCACATATAGGCCTTGCCCGGCTAACTTAGTCTAGGCTCCTGCATGGAGCAATGGCGCCATTGCGTCTAGTTGCCATGGCACTGCGGCTCCATTCAGGAGCCACAATCCCTGGCCGCCGAATGGAACAGTTCATTCCCTGCAGCCCAACCCCTGATCAGGCATCCCGAAGCCAGGGTTTGGCTGCAGGGAATCTCATCTACCCCCACCTATCTCCTCCGCCACTTAGGCCTGCCGTCCCCTGCCGACTAGGAGAACTTATTCCATCTCAGAAGTGAAATTAGTTTCCCGACATTGAAATCGACCCTGTATGTCTGGGGCTGTGGACCGCCCACTGCCCGCCTCAACTCTGCCCCCACACCGCCCCTTCCCCTCCCCAATCAAACCTCCCAGTACAATGTTCAGGGAAGTTAGTCGGGGACAGCAGAGGGGCCAAATAGTGGGGATGGAATCACCCTGAAAGTCTAATGGTAGATTTACCTCTGCTTATTTATGGGTTTCCAGTGATTTTCTTAAATATGTACATAAAGGTCTAATGGAGTTTTCCTGTTGAACTTAGTAAAATCCATTTGGTCAATTCTGAAATGCCGCAGTTGGCATTTATTTTAAACACCATACAAGATGTTTAAATATTTTACATATATTCAACGCCACTATCCAAATAATGAGTGGCACTAAATATATGTCGGGAGTGATGAATGCTGCTGTCTCTGTGGATATTCATCCACTATCCAATATAGCTACGTGGTCAGGGATGGCTCAACCCATACATTACAACTAGGAAACACTGGTGATGAAAGACAAAATCAATTATACCTCCATGTGGGATCAGAACTGGGTGCAACTGGCCTGATCAGGCAGGATGTGCCCTGTTTCTGGCCCATGCTACATCCAGTCCACTTACATATCACCCGAGGCTCCTGCATGGAGCCCAGTGCTGTGGCATCCCATCACCATGGCACCGGGACACCATGCAGGAGACCCAATTGCCGGCAAGCCTTTTACCCTTTAATATCCCCTCCACCCGATTCCCAATCCGGCCTGTCAATGCCAGGATCAGGCAGTGGGAATCTCCTTGCCCCACTCATCACATCTGTGCTGCCCGCTGTACTATCCTCCCACAATGGGGAGACTTATTCCACCTCAGAGGTGGAATACGTCCCCCATCTAACTGGCCATTCCCGGACATACAGGGCCATTGCCAGAATAGGCCCTGTATGTCTGGGTTGAGGGTCACGCCTCCAGCCTGCCCTAACACATTGAAGAGCGACAGCCAGACATAATATGCATCACAGAGACAAGGCTCAACCCTACCGACAGTGTACTACTCAACCAACTAGTACCGAACAACTACTCAGCATACAACTGCCCACGCATCCACAAGCGTGGAGGAGGAGTCCTAATAATAGCAAAGACAGAACTCAAGTTCAAGACACTGAATTTCACAGATACAAAGCAGTGTAACACAATTAGCATCAAGAACAAGAATATTGCAATCTGCCTAACCTACAGAGCACCCCGTGCTCTACCCGACGAACTAGCCTTCATACTCGAAGAAGCCTGTGCCATAACGTCAAACAACAAACCAGCACTACTAATCGGAGACTTCAACCTCAAGTCCGCCAATACAAAAGATGCAGAGGCCTTCCTTCAGGCAATGTCATCACTTCAATTCACACAGATAGTCAATGCACCAACACACAGACTAGGATCATCCCCAGACCTCATCTTCGCATCAAACTACCTAACTTCAAGAGACCTAATCTCTACACCCACCATCACCCCAGTACCATGGTCTGACCATTACTTAATCGAGACAAATCTGCAATCACAAGAAGACTGGACAAGCGAAAGAGCGAACTTCCCACACACACAAAGACGATTCAAGTCCTTTGACAAGGACGAATTCATCCAGGACACAATACAACACTTGAACATTGACTCAGAGGACCTGGAGGAACAAGTTTCCAACTGGAACAATGTCCTAGCTAACGCCGCCAAACCATCCGTTGACAGGACCAAGAAACAACACCACAACAAGAGACAAAACAAACCATGGTACTCAGCAAAAATACGACAGGAAAAGAGGGAGCTCAGGAAAATTGAACGGAGATGGAGAAAAAACAAAACTACTTCCGACCAACATCTTTACCTAACAAAGCAAAAACAATACAATGAACACATCAACCAATCAAAGAGAGAATTCCACACAAACCTGATAAATTCTTCCATCAACAAACCCAGAGAACTTTTCGAAATAGTAAAAACCCTGACAAAAGAGCAAGCAGCAGAAAGAGAAATACAAGTGGATCCACAGATATTCGCCGACCACATCAAAGACAAATTCCACTCCACAGAGCGCTCAACACCCAGTAGAACCAACAGAACGAACGTCCACCCCAAAACCTGGGGCACATTTCACTCACCCTCAAAAGAGCAGATATCAGACATCATCTCCACAATCAACACAAGCACTGCTCCTACAGACCCTTGCCCAGTGTCATGGGTCAAAGCCACCAAAGCAAGCCTCATACCAAACATTCATAAAATGGTACACAACTCACTCACTCAAGGACTCATGCCACAGCAATTAAAGCTTGCCTCAGTAAGACCAATCACAAAGAAAACTTCTCTCGACAAAAAGGACCCAGCAGCATACCGACCAATCTCCAGCATACCCTTCCTCGCAAAAATAATCGAAAAGACGGTTCAACTACAACTTCAGGAACACATTGACGAACACGGAACTCTCGACGACAACCAACACGGATTTCGTCCCAACCATGGAGTCGAAACTCTCCTGATCTACCTCTTCGACAGCATCATAAGAATAATTGACGACATCAGGAATGGAATTATAATGATCTTCATCGACATCTCCTCAGCGTTCGACACAGTTGATCACAATATACTCCTGGAGAGACTGAAGAACACTGGTATACACGGTACCACTCTAAAATGGTTCCACTCGTACCTAACAGAAAGACAGCTACAGGTCAAGGTGGGACAGGACACCTCCCGGCCCATAAACGTCCAACAAGGAGTACCACAAGGATCCGCACTCTCAGCACTCCTTTTTAACATCTACATCCAACCAATATGCAACATTATGAAAGAGAACAACATCCAATACACAATATACGCAGACGATATAATGGTATACTCCCCGATATCAATCGAAAACCCGGACTTCTCTAAGATAGCAGACTGCCTTACCCAAATGGCGAAGTGGTGCCAAAACAACAATCTAGCTATAAACTACAACAAGACTGAAGCTTTAATCATCACTCGAAACCAAAGCTTCACACACCCACCAAACATAAAGATACAAAGCACCACGATACCGATAAGATCGGAGGTGAGATACCTTGGGGTTACTCTGGACAGTAAACTCAACCTCAAACCACACATAGACAAAACAATCCAAAAAGCATATTACAGGATGCGAATCATCAGGAGACTGAAACCACTCCTCGCTCCAGAACACTTCCGTACAGTCTGTCAAGCACTGATAACCCCAATACTGGACTTCTGCAATCCGATATACCTCGGACTACCAAAACAAGCTCTCAAACCACTACAGCTGGCACAAAACACTGCAGCTCGAATCATATCCGGAGCCGCAAGGCAGGAGCACATCACACCTACACTAAAGGACTTACACTGGCTCCCAATCATTGCTCGCATCAGATACAAGACTATCATAAACCTATTTAAGATAAAAGAACACACATCAGCCAACAGCCTCCACCTGCTCATACAACCGGAAACCAGCGCACGTCCCAGAAGAAGTCAAACACGCAACCGAGTCAGCACCCCAAATGAGTACAAGCACACACGCAAGGACACAACAGACAGAGCTCTATCCATGGCTGCTCCAACAATATGGAACAATCTACCGGACGATCTAAGGGCAACTCCAGACCTCAAAGACTTCAGAAAACAACTGAAAACCATGCTGTTCATAGAGCACTATGGTCACATCACATAACCTAAGAGAATGGATAACAGCACTCCAATCCTCCCAAACAACTGAATATATATAAAATATGATTCTAGCACCACTGTAAATAGCCCACCCTGTATATAGCTCAAACAAATCAAGCACCCAACACATCCCTCACACAACTAAGTTTTATCCTCACTGCATGTACAACACACACACTTTACCTGATTGCTTGCTGTGATACCACCTTGATTATTAAGATAAGGCGGTTTAGAAATACTGTTAAATAAATAAATAAATAAATAACTCCTCTCTCAGCTTGCCACCCTCCCACCCTGGTACAGAGCTCCCTGCACATCTCTGCTGTACATGCAGGGAGCTCTTATGGCAGAATCGGACCCAGGAGTTTAGCAGGGAATATAAGTCTGACCCGGACATATGTCCCCACTAATCACGATTCAGAATGATCCCCATAGTCAATAATGAAAAGACAAGCAGTGCAGAAATGTGATGATGCATTGTTCTTAGCATAAGGATGTATCTCTGCATACAAATATTTGACGTCTCCAAGTCATGGTATTTTCAATAACCTCATATGGATGCAAAAGTTGGACAGCAAAAAGGTAAGACAGGAAAAAAATTGATATCTTTTAATTATTTATTTTATTTATTTATTTAGCCAGTTTTGTATACCACCTTATCCTTCAATCAAAGTGGTTAGGGATGGGACAAGTGTCTACATTCAACAGAGGTGACAAGACATACATGTATTTCTGGGGGTTGTGCCCCAGACTGAGATGATGGTGCTTGATGGTTGTATAGGCAAGGGTGGGAGTTAAGGTCCTTGTTCAAATGAGGCCCTGAACAGGTGGAGAAACAGAGGCAATCACAGAACACAACAGGACAAGGAGAAGTACTACAATGACACATGTAAGGAAACAGAAGCAAAACTATTAGAAGAAGAACAAGATCGGCTTTCCTAAAGCTACGAGAGTTAAAGAAAAAATTCCAGCCTCAAATTGGAATGTTAAAAGATGTTCAAAAATTTATGTTGAATGATGATGAGAAGATCAAGAAAAGATGGAAAGAATATACAGAATTTTTATATGATAAAGATCAAGCGGACCAACAGCCGTTTCAACCTGTACCTTATGATCTGCAACCATTGGTGATGAAAGAAGAAGTCGAAGCAGCATTGAAAGCCTTATCAAAGAACAAAGCACCAGGCATTGATGGCCTTCCCATAGACGTATTACAGCAAGCTGATGCAGCTGTTACCATACTTACAAGGCTCTGCCAGGAAACTTGGAAGGCAACATCATGGCCAACTGACTGGAAAACATTGGTGTTTATACTAATACTAAAGAAAGGTGATCCAACTGACTGTGGACATTATCGCACAGTTGCTCTGATCCCACATGCCAGCAAGATTCTATTGACGATTATTCAACAGAGATTACAACCTGTGGTGACGAGGCTGCAGCAGGACCTGGGAAAATAGCCAGAAATAAAACTTTTTCATCTGAGTGGAGGAATAGCTCAGCCAGGCATACGTATAAAATTGCAGGCAGAGAAAAAAACCACACTTGCAGAACTACTGAGTTCAGACCACACCCAGGCTCCATGGCAACACAGGGTGAAGATAGGAAGCACCGGTGGGTGGAGCCAGAAAGGGGAGGAAGCTTACACACATTTAAGCTCTCAGAAACAGAGAGGGATAGAGCAAGGCACAGTGCTAGTGCGGGAGCAGCAGCAAAGCACAGGGCTGGAGCAAAGCACAGTGCAAGGCACGGGAACGGAGCCAGCCACAGCAGCAGTCACAAGCCGTCCAAGAGAGAGGGACTAAGGAAGCTGACTACAGGCCATCTGGAAAGAAAGCTCACAAACCAGGCTGAAGAGAACAGAATCTTCAGGGGTGAAAGGCAGAGAGTGTCCAGGGACAGACACAGGAGAAACTCTCAAAGCAGCCGGTATACGGGAGACTGCTCTTCAGAGTGGAGCCCCTGCTGTGAAGACATGGCAGCACGGTTTGAAGGTAGGAGGGATAGCCTTGGGAGAGCGGTGGATTCTAGCTCAGACACAGAGGCAGTTCTAGAAGACCCTGAGGGTGAAATTACACGTTTTGAAAGGCCTGTGAGAAAGACTGTTCCCAGAAGCAAGGTGAGACAGATAGAACTTTTGAAAGTTTTACTCAGAGGTAAAAAGCCTTGCAGCCATTTTAGAAACTCAGAGGAGAGAAAGAAATCTCATTGGGAAAAGTTGTTCACACTGTTAAAGACAGTTAAGCCACAATTCTCAGAAGTAGATACAAACCCAGATACTTATGAGCCTGATTATGAAGATATGGAAACGGAGCCCAGTATAGTGGAGCAGGACTCTGCTGATTCTTTAATGGATTGCTCTTTGTGTCTAAAGTCAGAGTGAAAGGGGGCCAATGTTTTTTAAGCCAGAAAAACCAGGAGCCAAAGCAATTAATGGTTCTGATACTCTGAGGGCTGGAAACCCGGGAGGTAAAGAGAATTGCTAATGAGAAAGCTAAGAGGAATGTTCAAGTGTGAAGTGAATGTGTTGATGAAATAGCTGTGCTGTTTGTGATACAGACAAGCAGGAAAAAGGCTGTTTTAAAACCCTGAACAGTTGAAGGGAACTGAAGTGTGCTAGACGGTAATAGGAAGCAATAAGCACTGGTTTCAACTGTGGCAGGCGAAGAAAGAAAAATACTTTTCTGTTCTATGTAAGCTGATTGAAGCAAGTTTAATTTGTCACTGCAATGTTTGTATGATACCTTTTTGGGTGAAGAAATACCCTTTCTTTGTGTTGTCCTGTTCGAACTTCCCAAGAAGAATTGTTTGCAAAGTTTAAACCACAAAAAAGAATACATTTCCTGTGTTCGCCTCTAAAACCACTCGGATTGCTTTATTTGCCCACAACTACAATTCAAGAAGACTTAGCTCTGGGGCTAGAGCATAAAAAGAGACATTAGATGGCACGCTGCCTCCTATAGGCAACCGCCTAGACGGGGTGCAGCGCCGCAAACCATATCTGGAACGAGAACTACCTGAAATGCAAGGAGGGTTCAGGAAAGGGCGAGGAATGAGAGGCATCATTGCAGATGTGAGATGGATCCATGAAAAGACTAAAGAATAACTAAAGGATATCTATTTGTGCTTTATTGAATACAGCAAGGCTTTTGACTATGTAAACAAGGCTGCATACTTTCCCCCTACCTGTTTAATTTTTTCGTAGAACGAATCATCAGAAAAGCAGGATTGTATGAATACAACAGAGGTGTGAAGACTTGTGTAAGACTCATAAACAACCTTCGCTATGCTGATGATACCACATTACTGGCTGAAAGTAAAGATGATCTGAAACATTTGCTTCTCAAGATCAAGGAACATAGTCTGAAAATGGACCTGCATCTTAATGTAAAGAAGACAAAAATCATGACAACCAGCAAAATCAATAAGTTCATCGTTGATGGAGAAGAAATTGAAATAGAGAAAAACTTTAACCTTCTTGGATCAACTATCAATAAAGAAGCAACAAGTAGTGAAGAAATCTGACGATGCATTGCTCTTGGCAGAATGGCTATGAAGGACCTAGACAAGATTCTCAAGAGCAGTAATGACTCTCTCCATACAAAGACTCAACTTGTTCAAGCCATGACATTTTCAATAATGTCATATGGATGTGAAAGTTGGAAAGTAAAAAAGATAGGAAGAAAATTGATGCTTTTGAATTATAGCGTTGTCGATGAATACTGTATACCATGGATTATCCGAAAAACAAACCAGTCAGCACTAGAGGAGATCAAACCTATGCTTTCTTTAGAACCTGAAATGACAAGACTTTGACTTTCATACTTTGGACACATCATGCAAAGAGAGAGATCATTAGAGAAAGACATCATGCTTGGCAAGGTAGAAGGTCAACACAAAGGAGGAAAGCCAGTAATGAGATGGATCGATATAATAACAGCAGCTACGGGTGCCAGTCTGTCAACAATGAGAAGCCTGACTGAAGCCCGAACACAATTTAGGACAACTATCCAGAGGGTTGCCATGAGTCGACACTGATTCGACGGCACTTAACAACAACAAGATGCCAGTTATTCAGGTAAAGGACTTTGAAACCATCATAATTTTTTAACAATAAATGCTAATGTTGGGATAATGGTTATTTAAACAAATAATATCTTTTGATGAATATTTCTATTGAGGGGTCCTTTTACTAAACTGCAGTTAAGTTTCACAGGCACCTGGTAATAATTGCCCAAATCACTATGTGGTAACTGCAAAGCCTCTGTATTAACTGTTGAAGTATGCCCAGCATCTGCCCAGGCAGTGAACGCAAATTCATTTGCCATGCTTTAAGTGTGTGAGAGAAAACACTTATGCAACTGAGATCACCTACTGAGGTGTTAAGAGATTTGCACTATCTGCTGTGTTAACTGTTAACACATAACAACTTATTTTGTGTTAACTGCAAGATGCAGCCCCCCTCATCCCTTGCCCATTCCCTGCTCCATACCATGCTTTGCAGTTAACACTGAAATTAGCATGCACTAAGGAGGTAATTTTTATAAGGAGCTACGTAAAGATACATGCCTTTGCATATAGAAATTGCCTATTTTCAGGGACCTATATGAGTGGATGGGTACTTAAACACATACCTTACTTAACTGATTACTATTCTGTTAATATGCACATAAGAATGATGCATACTTTCACTTTGGGTATGCACATGAGCAGAGCTTAGATAGAGTGCAAATGTATGTGTGGTGTAAGTGGCCACACCTAGACTTAATGCACATTTTCAAACACTTAGGTCTCTATTTTATACAGAAAAGTAGGCTCCTGCTTTTTTTTTTTTATAAAATACCACTTGAAACTGCCAGTGACAGAAGGAATAGGGATAAACTATCACCAATGCGACTTCATTCCACTTTCAACAAAATTGAGGGAGATATTTCATATTGTAAAGGAGAAAAGGATCTCAGCATACTCTCAATAAACTACCATGGGCAGATCATATCTTAGCCCTTGGTTTGCACCCAGTACATCACTCATCCTCAAAAACTTGAATAATTGTTGGTAAATCACCAATGTAGCCAATTTGAAAAATTAAGCAATTAAGCTTTCCATCTCACAGAGCATGTAAATCAGTGTGCAGTCCTCTCATACATTAAACCACAAGATTGCACTTATCTGCAAACACTGTAGTCCCCAACGCCACTCCGGACGCCATCTCAGGAGTTTCACCAGTGCTTCTTCAGGGGGATAGAAATCACCAAGATATATCCATCACTTATCAAAGGATATGCTGTAAGAGATAGAAGGCAACAATCAGTAATATCAATAATATAACATTGTAAAAAGAAATTCCACACCCTATGGCAAGAGAGAATAATAGCAAATACCGGACTCATCGATCTCGCATAACATAAAGCTCTTCTCCACAAACAGGGGATACTATCGTACTCGCACAAAACCCCAGGAGCCATTTAGAAAAGAATTGCAAAAGTTCAACAACACACAAACCATCCTAACTTCTTCCTGCATGCTCCGTGAAATAGTAACTGGAGCACTGCAATCAAATGACTTTTAAACTCCCATCCACCCAATCGCTGTGGGAAACCCCACGCTGATGTCACCATCATAGTACCCGCCCCGCAGGGATCCCTACTTGTGTTTACCGCAGCAGGAACTCAAACAAACAGCATGAATCAAGCCCTGCCATGAAACAACGTGATCAAATTCAAATGGTAAAGCACTAACCGGGGCTGCGGCGATCGGGGCACACAGACCCCCTGAAGTATCGCAGGAGCAGCAATGAAGGCTCCATTGTCTGATCCTGGCCCTGGCTGCCCTCACCAAGGGCCGAGCGGTGGGGAAAGAAGAGCGGGACCAGTGTTGGGCTGACTGTGCTCCTGCTGGCCATCCCAGTGCCATGGTAATGGGACGCCACAGCATCAGCGCTCCAGCAAGAGCATAAGCTGGGATGGATTGGCAAGGGGAATGACGTCTCCTGCGACAGAATTGTATCACATCTAAATGCCCGCTTCTGCAACCGTGGGAATGTCTAGCTACTGCAGTTGCAGAATTGGGTACAAGTTTGGTCTGTCCAATTTCCGTATGTCCAAACGGCCCGGATTTGCCCGATTAGAACTGGCCTCTTAATATACAACTTTAATAAAAGACTATAGTTACATTACTTGCATGGTAAACCTGTTGACTAAAGAATACCTTATCCTTCAACCAGTGAAAAATGAATGTGACTCAGACTGCTAAATTTCACACGTTTTCTCAGTTGCAATTTATGTAATTGTTCTATGTTCAATACACCGATTTTTCAACAAGTAACTGATAGCATAATAAGCTTGTCAAATGAAGTAATGAATTTCTAAACAGAGTTGTCTAATAGCCTCTTCAAGCAACTAGAAATACTGTCTTAAATGTCATTGACATAAACAATATTAAGATTGTGTGATAAGAGGGAAAAAATAAGAGAGTAAAGCAATCATGAAAAATATTTACTTGAATGCAATAGCAAGACTATTATCCTCAGAATAGCAAAATAAAATGCTTCCAAACATAGCATCAAGGAGCCTATGTAATGCGTTGCCTTAGCTGTTTAATGGGGGCTTACCATGTAGCAAATAGTTAGGGCAGTGGGATAACTATAGAGTGCAATAATTCCCCATTACACAGCTAACATGGAATTAGCATCTTGGGGTGTGGAATGGGAGGAGACTATGGATAGTTCCCACACATTAACTGTCACTGGGCAGATAACAACAAGCAACTAACATCACTTCAAGAGATGTAGGCCTTTAGCGTATGGTAGTGCATTTTGTCCTGTGTTAACGACACAGTAGCCATTCTGAAAGTGCTGGGAACACCCTCAGCAATTCATGCAGAGATTTTGCAGTTATGACATGTTAATTTGGCAAATTCCTGTGTGACAAATGCAAATCATTACCACATTTTAGTATATGATGGCCAGGTGTTTTTCAGAACGACCAAATGTTGCTAGTAAATTGCTCACTCTAGCTCAAAACACACTTATTTCAAACCTAGAGCCCACAATGTCAACTAATACAGAAAAGATAAGTGATGAACTTTTCAAAATAGTGCTATATCATAGGGGAGAAAATGTTAAAGATTTTAACTTAAAGAAATATATATATATATATATATATATAGAGAGAGAGAGAGAGAGAGAGAGAGCGAGAGAGAGAGAGTATACAAATGGTTAAAAGGACCAATGATGAAATTTGAAATGCACATTAATGATTTTTAATACCATAAAGTGTCATATGAAATTTGATGGTCCGAAAAATATTTTCTAAATGAGCCTATTTGATTGTACTAGTAAATTGTTATCTAACTTCAATCCCAAAAAGCTTTTTTTTGTTATAATATTGACTTCTTTAGTGAAGGCTCTGGCAGATATACAGACCTTCCCCACTTGATTCTCAAATAAATCAAAATGTGTTCATCACTATTTGTGTAGAACATCTAAAATCCTCTGTACAATACATCGGACCATTTTATTTTAGAAAACATATATAATCTCGAGCACCAGTGGCATTAGAAACAGTGGGGGAAATAATCAAAGCCATTTAGGCAGCTTGCAGTCCTACAAACCACCTAAATGGTGCTCAGTTGGATATTCAGCAGCGCTAATGGGATTAGTGTCACTGAATATCCCCAGCTGCCGCCATTAAAGGCCCCAACACTAGCTGACCAGCGTCGGGGCATTCTGGGGACAGGGCAGAGGCTGTACCCAAGGATAACCAGCTGGTGGAGATATTCAGCCGCTAGCTGAATATCCCAAAATTAGACACCTGAAAGACTTGTCTGATTTTCACTGCTTTAGCTAACTGGGCAGCAGCTGAATACGAGTATCACCAATGCCTGGTTAGCTGGAGCGCCATCCAGCCAACCTGGGCATTCACTGCTGCCGGCTGGAAATAGTCCCAGCATTGAATATCTGGGTGCAAAATTCAGCGGCAATGGCTAGATGCTTTACAAGTGTTATCCGCCGCCACTGAATATCCCCCCACCCTGCCCCAGTGTCATCATTTTCAACAGTAGAATGAAAAGGTACTAGCAGTAAACGAAGACACAGACATTCAGAGCTGAATATTCAGACCTGCTGATATTTACACACCATAGCGGTCAGCTGAGGCACTTAAATATTAGTGGGATATTTAGCAGCAGCAGTAACCACATTGCAGCTGCCACTGAATGAGGCTAAGTCTCAGCACTTATCCAGTTTGACAGATTTTTAGTTGAGACAACCAGACCACCATTTAGGACTGCTTTTAGCATTAAAGATTTCTTTATCTTTTGGCCAAAGTAATCCAGTTAAGTCACAGTTTAGTTCAAATCATTTTTATTCAATTTTTAGCTTTAACATACCTTCACAACAGTCTATTATGTGAAGTCATAAACAAAGCATAAACACAAACAGAGATACAACGGGTACCATAAAGTCTATACAACTTTACAATCATCTCTCTAAGAGGGACCCCACATTATTCAATCATGCTCTCCTATCCCAAATGTGCCCACCACTTAACGATATACAATTCCAAACCTCAAGTGTATACTAACATGCCAGCATGGCTATTAATCTGAACATTATTGAGAAACTATACATAGTACATACCCATATTGCCTCTTCCCCTTCCCTCCCCACCCAAGCCCCCGCTTCCACCCCCCCACCCCTTCTCTACTCCCGCAAGATGAAGACCCTATCCTTACCACTAGCTCAACTCAGCTCAACTCCAGGCAGCGCCGAACAGCGCAACAACACCTGTAAGGCTTATACAGCAACCAGGCAGCAATACCGCTTACCTCTACCCCAGCAGGGGCGGAGAAGAGCTGGCATATAGCCGTCACTACAGATATCTATGTGTATATGTAAATAAATAAATAAGCAAACAGAAATTCAAGTATTCAAACATTTACCACCAGACTACATTCCCTTGTGGGAAATTGGGTCAGAAGAGGTGCCCATAGCTCCAAGAAGGAATCCCAGCCTTTATCCCCCTGCTGCTTGGCTGTCAACTTTTCCATATAGAGCAACTCCGTCAATGCGTTTTCCCACACCTGCACCCCCGGGGGAGACAACTCAGCCCAACGACTCAGCAAAACCTTCTTCACTAACAAAAGGCCCCTCATCAACAACAGCCGCTGAGTCGGAGCAAGCGCCTGGTTATCAGGGCCCCACCTATGAAATAGACAAACCTCTTTATTCCAACTAACATCCACTCCAAGCCACCGCGCAAGCTTCCCACAAGCTTGGCTCCACAAGCCCTGCACCTTAGAGTATTCCCAAAATTTATGAAGTAGTGTACCTCTTTCCAAATTACACCCACCACACGCAGGTGAAACACGCAGCCCTGCCCGAAAGGCCCACTCATTTGTCGTATATGCTCTCCAGAGGAATTTAAACTGTAACTCCTGCAAATAGATCCACATTACACCTTTCGGAATTCCCTCAAAAGCCTCTCGAAGGTTTGCCACCGACAATCCCTCCAATCCCTCCAAGCCCTCCTTACCCCACCTTCGCATCAAATCCGAGAGGTAAACAGTATCCACCACAGGGTGTAGGAGCTCCCAACATTCTGTCCCTCCCGAGTGACTTCCAACTAGTTTTTTCAACAAGACTCTCGCTGAGACACCCGGCTCCAACACACCTTCCCCTCCGTCACTCAGACCCTCCACATAATGCCGAGCCTGCAAATAGCCATAAAAATCACGCTTAGGAAGCTGAAACCTTACTTGCAAATTCTGGAAACTCTCCATTCTCAGCCCATCCACCATGAATAGATCACCAATACAAACAATCCCCTTCTTAACCCACTCATGAAACACACTATACTCCACAAACCCCGGTAAAAAATCTGGATTACCCACCAAGGGCAATAGGGCCGATCTCTTCCAGTCCCAACCAAAACAAGAGCATACCACCCGCCATGCCGCCTGTAAGGCTATCACGTAACTCAAGCCTCTCCCACTATTGCCCACCATGCCTTTATCCAAGTGCAAGACCGATAGACTATGGTATGGTACACAGCTTGCATTCAACTGCCGATACGGGGCACACCCCTCATTTCCGCTCACTAAGGACCACACATGTCTAATGTAACATGCTAGTACCCCACAGCCTGGGCATGCAGAGTTAAGCGGCCAGATCCCTTTTTTAGATAGTAGAACAGAGCTTGGGGAAAGCACTGCCTCCTGGGAGCTGTAGTATTTACTATCCAAATAAAAGAGAGTAGTTGAGCACGAATGGTTTCAGGCAAATAAACAGGATTTTAATTCCCCTCCGGGCGGCTTTACATACAGGAAATGAAGAACAAATTGCCATACATCTTCTGGCAGGAAATAATATAAGAATTGAACAAAAATAGCTTCTTATATCAGCATCACATACGTTTCACAGTAATCCAACTTAAACAAGCATTTCCCTGCTCAAAACCTTTTGTGCTTTTCTTCCAGCTGCCTCCTGCAGCTCTCTGAACAGCTTAGTATTAGCACACAGGTATTATTTTATCAGAAACAGATAATGTACAGTCCATTTCTTCCACTGGCATGTATTCTACAGCTGGTTCTGTCTCCATTGCTTCATAATGGTTATCAGCTGGGAATGTTTGAAACTGGCTACACGGTGTTTCCAAGCACACACCCAGTTCCTCAGCCCGAGACTTTTCTCTGCAGCCTTCTGCTAGATACGGTTGAGAATTACCACAGTATTTACTATAAGGAGAGCCCCACCCTTCTGGGCTAACACAAGACCACTTCTTAAAAACAGTTTTGTCTTTGAACCAATCACTCAGCCTACCTTTTGGCTTTCTTACAGGAGATTCTCTCTGCACTTCAGGGTCAGCTAGAGATCCAAACCTTGGAGTTTGTGAGTGCTCCCAAGTCAGCCTTCTTGGTAATCTTTCCCTTTGGCTGCCTTTCAGACACGGCACCAAACCTGGGCTGTTTCTCCCTGGCTTCTTGGCACTGATTCTCCACTTGTTTCTCTTGCTGGTTTCCCCCTCTGAATTAAACCTCAGAGAATCTTCTATTACCATCAGCTCCTCTGGGTCCTCATTCCCAAGCAGTTCCTCTGCTTCTGAGCTTAACTCCTGTTCCCGTAGCTGTTCTCTCAGCTGTTCTCGTGGCTGTTCTCTTGGCTGTTCTCGTGGCTGTTCTCTTGGCTGTTCCCTTGGCTGTTCTAACTTTCTCTCTAATGAGCATTCTTTATATCTCTGGCTTCTAGGGTTTAACCTGACCCCTCCTCCCAGCAGGTGTTCTGCCTCAACTCGTGACTGTGGAGCTAAACTGCAGCAGGGGTGTGTTTTCCTTTCCTGTGACTCACTCTGCTTGTGGTTTCCCTGGAAACCATGAGCCATGTGTTTTTGTTTTCTGTCAGCTACTGAAGCTAACTCTTCCATTTTACCTCTCTCTAAGGGATCAGAGGGACCTTCTACACCACATATCCCCCCCCCCTTAAGATATTACGGGCTGCCAGATATTTTGACGGACAGCACGTAATCTCCAATAATGGGTTCACGTGTTTTTCCAGAGTGGCCAATCTTACTGTTGCTGACCTCTCTTGCCAGGGTTTTAAAACATTCACATGATATGTTTGGCGGCGCCCCTTATCATTTTCTACAGTGTAGGAAACAGGACCTACCCTCTTTACAACTGTACATGGTCCCTTCCATCGAGACTCAAACTTGGGTCCTACATCAGCCACCAAAATTATCACTTTATCCCCCACAGTCAGTTGGCGGGGTTTCGTCCCTCGATCATAATATTGTTTTTGACGTTTCTGACTAGCCTGCAAATTCTCTAAGGAAATTTGAGACGTCCTTTTTAAGCGATTTCTCAAATCCCTGAGAAACTGAGGTACGCCAATTTCCTCACTGTCTGGTCCCACCCACTGCTCACGTAATATATCCAGAATCCCTCTGGGAGCCCTGCCAAACAATAACTCATAGGGCGATGCCCCTAAGGACATTTGTATGCGTTTGCGGCATGCATACAAAACGAATGGCAGTAAAGTATCCCATTCGGTCATTTTACCATTCAGGCCACGCCTTAGCATTTGTTTAATGGTTTGGTTCATCCTTTCGACCAGCCCATTGGACTGGGGATAATAGGCCGCTGTGCGCACGTGATGTATTCCAAAAGCATCCCATACTGTAGCTAGATATTTGGACATAAAGTTGCTCCCTTGGTCGGTGAGCATTTCTTGTGGGAAACCAACTTCGCAGAACAATTTAACTAACTCCAAAGCTATTGTCCTAGCTGAGGTACTTCTAAGGGGTATAGCCCAGGGAAAACGAGTCGCCTGGTCTATAATTACCAAAACATACTGAAAGCCCCGTGGAGTCTTCACCAGGGGTCCTATAATATCCATCGCCATCAGGCAGATTGGCGTAGATATCGTGGGTGTGGATACCAGGGGTACAGCCTTTGGTTTAGAGGCAGTAACCCGTTGACACATGGGACATGATTCGCAGTAGCGAGTGGTCTCTTTAAAGACCCCTGGCCAGTAAAAACGGGCCAGGATTTGGTCCAATGTCCCTTGGATCCCCTTGTGGCCACCTATAGGATGATCATGGGCCAACCGCATGACTATTGCCTTAAACGTGGTTGGCACCACTAACTGTTTTCTTACCGCTCCTGTATGTGGGTTGTTACTTTCTCGATACAGCACGTCTTTATCTAAAAGAAACCGAGGAAGGATATTCCTGTCCTCTCGTGCATATTCAAAGGCACGCTTCAAAGCGGGGTCATCTTTCTGTTCCTGTGGAAAGGAAGGGAATTTTTTAACAAGCTCTGATGGAACCCATGGTAACCCATCTCCGGCCTCTAATCCAGCCCTCCCTTGGGTTCTATGCCACCTTTCTTGCCTCCTCTCAGTTTTCCCTTTTCTAACCCTCTTTGATGGGGTCTCAACTAGATCATCATGCATGGGCAGGGTACCTGATACTTCCTCTTCCCTTTCCTCTTCTCGCTCAGAGGAGTCCTCCCCATCCCGGGATGATCCTTCTATCTCCTCTGCTGGGTCAACATTAGCACTAGAGTTTCCGGCCTGGGACCGGGTAGATACAAAACCTGTTTTCTCTCCAAGGCCCTTCTCTATCCCTTGGCTGAAAGGAGGCCAATCTCTCCCCAAGATAATGTCATATAAAAGCTTTGGGACTATGGCCACCCTCACCTCTATTTCTGCTCCCAGCCCTTTTACCGCTAGGTTATACACGGGGTAATATGAGGCTGCCCCATGTACGCATCGTATCTTGACACGCCCCACTGCTTGACTCGGTGCTGAGGGCAGGCGGGCTTCGATGGCCTGCCAGAGCTTTTGGGAAACCATGCTCTGGTCAGCACCGGAGTCAAGCAGTGCCTGGGCCTCAATGCCTTCCACTTGTACGTGAAGCACAAATCCTTCATGGGTTTGTTTCACACCCCCAGACACTAGCGCTGTGCGAAGCGCACAATTTTGCGATAATGCCCCAATTCACCACAATTGAAACATTTCCCTTTTGAAAAAGGTACAACATTATTGTCATTGGGTAATCTATTCCTTGTGGACTTTTCTGATCTCCCAAAGCTGGCAGTTTTAATCACCTTCAGAGCGCCTGGTTTTGAGGCCCCAGCTAATTCGGCTTCAAAATACCGCTCTGTGAGGCTGGCTGCTTCCTCCGTGGTTTTACTTCTCAAATACTTAACACAGATGAATGGTCTGTATTCCAACCCCTAACCAAGGTTGAGCTCAAGAACATTATCACAAACATTATAATACAACAACCTCACTACTTGACCCTTGTCCAGTAACCTGGATAAAGAAATCTCTACCTATACTCTCTCAGTTCATCCTCCCAATAATAAATCTTTCCCTAAAAAACGGATACCTACCCCCTACACTAAAACACGCACAGATCCACCCAATCCTAAAAAACACTACCCTTGACAAATCATCACCTAAATCCTACAGACCCATATCGAGTATTCCGTTTATGGCTAAAATTAATTGAAAAAGCCGTACAAATTCAAACACAAGAGTACATTGATAGCTCAGCCCCACTTGATGACCAGCAGTATGGGTTTCGCCCCAGACACGGAGTAGAATCACTCCTAACAGTTCTAATCGATACACTTGTAAGGGGAATAGACAACTCAAAAGAAGCATTCTTACTCATATTCATTGATGTCTCCGCAGCCTTCGACAGTGTTCACCATTCAACAATGATTAATAAACTTAGGCAAATAGGTATAAAATCTACTGTTCTAAAATGGTTTACCTCTTATCTAACAGACCGAACTCAAACGGTACAAATCGGTAATCTCACCTCAAAAACATACAAGCAAGAACTAGGCCTCCCACAAGGTTCAGCACTGTCAGCGTTACTATTTAACATATACTTAAAACACATCTGTAAAATCTTTAAAAAATTCAATGTCCACTATCACCTATATGCGGACGACATTATGATGTATGTCCCTTTCAAAATTCCAAATATCCCTATACAACTCATTAACGATTGCCTCAATGAAATCAACACCTGGCTAAATGAAAACAATCTGTACATCAATCACTCAAAAACAGAAGCACTAATAGTAACTAAAAACACAACGTTCATTCCCCCCTCACATATTACATTGCAGAATAACGATATCAAACTAAAATCTGAAATACGTTACTTAGGCGTTATACTGGACAAACACCTCAGCATGGACACACATGTAAGAAATATAACAAAAAAAGTTTACTTTAAACTGAAAATATTAAAGCAACTCAGCCCCCTAATGCACTTACAGGATTTTCAACGAGTCATACAAGCAATTATAACCCCCCATTTTGACTTTGCAAATCAAATCCTACTTGGTGTAACTAAGCAAGCCTTAAAAAAACTTCAATTAGCACAAAACGTGGCAGCAAGGACCATTACGAAGGCCCCACCTTTCCAAACATATAACCCCGATTTTAGAATATTTACACTGGCTCCCGATTCAAAGCCGAATAGAATACAAAACTCTCTTAACCACCTACAAAGCCATAATTAAAACAGCACCCCTGACCATAAATAACCTCATCAAAATAGAACCAACCCATAATCTCCAAAGGAGAGACCAGTTAAATAAATTAACAACACCAAAAGAATTCATTAGGGCCAAAAAATCCACAAACAAGAAAGCCTTCTCCCATGCAGCCCCCATCTTGTGGAACACAATCCCAATAGAATTAAGACAATTACCTGAAATCATGGAGTTTAGGAAAAAACTTAAAACACACTTATTTACAATACACTATGGATCCGTGACGAACTCATCCCTCACCTCTCAGCTAGATAAAGGATAATCCTACTCCAGATAATACATTTTTCAACAAAGGAATGAAGTACTGTAGCCCTAAAACAATGTGTTGAAGAAATTTGAACAACAAATAACCCTGTATATAGTTCAATTCTGTTCATTTGTACATAGTTCACTAATTGTTAATTGTTAACTGTAATTTCCAAGTTACAAATTGTTATATGTAAAAACAGCTCACTCTGTTTATTGTTGTTCTATGGGAACCACATCTGATCAATGGAAGGAGCGGTATATAAAAAATCTGTTAATTAAATTAATTAAATTAAATTAAATTACAACTCTGGAGCATCAGAAAAGTTTTCACATCAGCTGGTACAGCTTCCATAAACTGTTCTAGGATAATTGTATCTAATACAGATTCTAGAGGCTTCTTCTCTGGATTAAGCCATTTCCAAGCTAGGCCTTTTATTCTATGGAACAGCATTTTTGGGATTTCATTGGGCTTTAACTTAGCCTCCCTAAACATGCGTCTATAGAATAAAGGGGTTAATCCTAATCTGTCTTTGACAGCTTTTTTAACCTCATTATAATTAGATGCCAGCATAGCAGGCATAGACTTATAAGCCGCTAAGGCTTCACCTGAGAGCGACATTGCGAATCTCACCGCCCATTGCTCCTCAGGCAACTTAATAGCCTCTGCAATGCGTTCAAATGCTTCTATGAAGTCATCTAAATTATCATTATGAGAAAACTGTCCAAGCGCCATAGCGCTACCACTTGGCAGTCCTACCCCCTGGTTAAACGAGGGAATAGTTGGTTCCGACTCTCGTTGCTTCTTGAGTAACACCTCCATCAACTCCATGAGAGGTTTCTGCTGCGCATGGATGGCAGCCGCAGTCTGTTCCTGCGTGTGGCGTGTCAGCTCTAGCTGTTTTTCCCATTGGCTTGACATCCATCGGAGCAGCTCTTGTGGGTCCATCCTGGAGTCAGCTGTTCCTGCAGAAAACAAGAAACACAAAAACACACCAAGTGCGGTCCAAAAAAAACTTTTTTTCCTTTTTTTTTTTTCCTCAATGGCTTTCTACTGCAGCAGAACAATAGCTCCCTTTCTCCTTAGTTATTCTCCCACACCTTTGCCCAGCTACCGTTACCTCGGCACAGTGCAGAGTCAGGTACTGAGAAAGTAGCTCCAATCCCTCTGACCGGTTTGTCAGCCGATTCTGGATCCTTCTGCTCAGCAGTTTTCTTTGCCTTGGTAAAGTGATGTCTTTTTCCTTTTAAAATGTCCTTTGTAATCCAGGTAAAAATCCGCAAAACTACGCCAACCTGTAACACGCTAGTACCCCACAGCCTGGGCATGCAGAGTTAAGCGGCCTGATCCCTTCTTTAGATAGTAGAACAGAGCTTGGGGAAAGCACTGCCTCCTGGGAGTTGTAGTATTTACTATCCAAATAAAAGAGAGTAGTTGAGCACGAATGGTTTTCAGGCAAATAAACAGGATTTTAATTCCCCTCCGGGCGGCTTTACATACAGGAAATGAAGAACAAATTGCCATACATCTTCTGGCAGGAAATAATATAAGAATTGAACAAAAATAGCTTCTTATATCAGCATCACATACGTTTCACAGTAATCCAACTTAAACAAGCATTTCCCTGCTCAAAACCTTTTGTGCTTTTCTTCCAGCTGCCTCCTGCAGCTCTCTGAACAGCTTAGTATTAGCACACAGGTATTATTTTATCAGAAACAGATAATGTAAAGTCCATTTCTTCCACTGGCATGTATTCTACAGCTGGTTCTGTCTCCATTGCTTCATAATGGTTATCAGCTGGGAATGTTTGAAACTGGCTACACGGTGTTTCCAAGCACACACCCAGTTCCTCAGCCCGAGACTTTTCTCTGCAGCCTTCTGCTAGATACGGTTGAGAATTACCACAGTATTTACTATAAGGAGAGCCCCACCCTTCTGGGCTAACACAAGACCACTTCTTAAAAACAGTTTTGTCTTTGAAACCAATCACTCAGCCTACCTTTTGGCTTTCTTACAGGAGATTCTCTCTGCACTTCAGGGTCAGCTAGAGATCCAAACCTTGGAGTTTGTGAGTGCTCCCAAGTCAGCCTTCTTGGTAATCTTTCCCTTTGGCTGCCTTTCAGACACGGCACCAAACCTGGGCTGTTTCTACCTGGCTTCTTGGCACTGATTCTCCACTTGTTTCTCTTGCTGGTTTCCCCCTCTGAATTAAACCTCAGAGAATCTTCTATTACCATCAGCTCCTCTGGGTCCTCATTCCCAAGCAGTTCCTCTGCTTCTGAGCTTAACTCCTGTTCCCGTAGCTGTTCTCGTGGCTGTTCTCGTGGCTGTTCTCTTGGCTGTTCCCTTGGCTGTTCTAACTTTCTCTCTAATGAACATTCTTTATATCTCTGGCTTCTAGGGTTTAACCTGACCCCTCCTCCCAGCAGGTGTTCTGCCTCAACTCGTGACTGTGGAGCTAAACTGCAGCAGGGGTGTGTTTTCCTTTCCTGTGACTCACTCTGCTTGTGGTTTCCCTGGAAACCATGAGCCATGTGCTTTTGTTTTCTGTCAGCTACTGAAGCTAACTCTTCCGTTTTACCTCTCTCTAAGGGATCAGAGGGACCTTCTACACCACACTAAGCAAATACCGAAGATTGTAATTCCGCAAATCTGGTAGCTCCATACCTCCTTCATCTTTCCTCCTCATCAAAGCCCTCAATGGAATTCGCGCTCTCTTCCCCTTCCACAAGAAACCTCTCAAATACTTCTCAAAACACTTCCATTCTTTCTCCTGGATCCATAGGGGCAACAAGCGCAACATGTACAGCCACCTAGGCATCTCCACCATGGTGAATAAAGCTATCCTCTCCTTCAACGATAGAGGCAGGCCCTTCCATTTAGCAAAGGTCTGCTGAGATTTGCTCAACATGCCGGGGACATTAACTTTGTACAGAGTTTCCGGGTTATCCGGTAATTGTATCCCTAAGTATTTAATCTCCCCCTCTGCCCACACAAGCGGAAAATGTCCCTTCCATGAAGGCCGACCTCTTCCCCCTACATCTAATAACACCAATTTTGATACATTGATTTTTAAACCCAAAAATTCACCAAACTCTTGTATCAACTGAAAAATGTGTTCCAAGGAAGGCTGCGGTCTCGTTAAACATAAAAGCATATCGTCCTCGAATGCGCTAACTTTCATTTCTTCTCTCCCTAACAAAATTCCCCTTTCCAGATGACATTGAATAGCATGTAACAAAGGCTCCAACGAGAGTACAAAGAGCAGAGGAGATAGCGGGCAGCCCTGACGCGTCCCACGCTCCAATTCAAAAGTTTCAGAACTGGCCCCACACAGCACTACTTGAGCCAACGGGCGCTGATAAAGGGCTCTAACCCAGTGAACAAAATTCCCCTCTAGTCCAAAACGTGCCAATACCTCCCATAGATATCGCCAAGCTACCCTATGCCTTTTGCCTTTTTCAGCATCCAGACTAACTAAGAGTAAGGCTTCCTCTTTCCGCAAACAATGCTCCATACCCAGAAGTAGCCTAGCAATATTCTTGGTCGCCTCTCTGCCCTGCACAAAACCCACCTGCCGGGGAGCTATAAGTGAAGGCAGAATGGGATTGAGTCGCCCTGCTAACACTGATGCGAGAATCTTCATATCACAGTTTATGAGAGATATAGGTCTATAAGAGGCCGGTTCCATTACATCCTTCCCCGGTTTCGGGATCACTGTGATATCAGCACATCGCATATCTCGTGGGAATTCCCCCTCCTGGCAAACAGCGTCAAACATCACCACCATAGAGGGAGCCACTCTGGACGCAATCATTTTGTAATACTCAATACTAAAGCCATCGGGTCCGGGGGCCTTATGGGACTTCCCCTTCATGATCCCCGTGCATATCTCTCGTACTGTCAAAGGCTGATTCAACTTATGCAAGTCTTCCTCGGACACCTGGGGCAGCGACAAGCCCTGCAAAAAGACACTACCCTTCCCATAGTCTCTCTCCTCCTCACTGTACAAGCCAGCATAAAAGCCTCAAAAAATGCTTGCAATCCTCCGCGGCTGATGTTGTAATCCCCCTTTGTCATCCCGAAGAACTGGTATAAAACGTGCCCCTCCAGGGTCTCGGACTAACTTCGCAAGTAGCCGCCCCGTCTGGTTACCATATCTATGCAGTTGATGCTTGTAATAACACAAGGATAAACCTGCTCTCCTCTGAAGCAACTCATTAAGTGCCAATTGAGCTCGTGCATACTCCTGCTGGAGGGCTCCATCACCATTTTTACCGAGCTTCCGCTATAAATCCTGAATCCCACGTTCCAGAACAA
The DNA here is from genome assembly GCA_033557465.1 of Ichthyophis bannanicus. Classification (NCBI taxonomy): domain Eukaryota; kingdom Metazoa; phylum Chordata; class Amphibia; order Gymnophiona; family Ichthyophiidae; genus Ichthyophis; species Ichthyophis bannanicus. The sequence goes on along the minus strand of CM066038.1, from coordinate 387,876,310 downwards.
GAATACTATGATCCATATGCCGATGCCTCTGGATGGTATACAATATGATGGCCCCACGCATTACCGCTTTATTAGCTTACCAAAATAGCATTGGAGAGCATTGCTGGAGGTCATTGAAGATGACATATTCATCCCATTGTTTTTCCAAGAAAGCCCGAAACTCCTTATCCTGGCAGAGATACGCTGGGAACTGCCACCCCTTCTGTAACATTCCCTTACAATCCCATGTCACCCACACCATACCATGATAGGACACTACTATTGGGTCAATTTTTGCCTGCAACACCTTCAAGAGCCTGCCTTCATTCACCAGAATGTAATCGATATGGGACCAGGTACGGTGGGCTCTAGATTGATGGGTATACTCCCTCATCCCAGGGTGGAGCAGTCGCCACACATCCACAAGATCACCCATTCTGCAGAGGTAGTCTACTCCCCTGTGCACCCAAGAACCCATCCCGCCCCCCTGAGATTTATCAAGATAGGGGTTATGCGGGCAGTTGAAGTCACCAGCCATAATTAACTTACTAGCCCCCGCTTCCCGAACAAAGTGTAATAGTTTTTTGAAGAACTCATGATCATATACATTTGGTGCATAGATATTCGCTATCCAAACTACTTCATTAAAGAGTTTAGCAGATAACAGGACATATCTTCCATTGGGATCTGTCTGCATCTTACTCACTTCAAAGGGAAGACCCCGTTTTACTAACACCACCACCCCCGCCTTTTTTCCCCCAGATGATGCCCCATACACAGCAGCCACCCAATCTTTCTGCAACTTCTGATGTTCTAGCTCGCTTAAGTGCATTTCTTGTAATGGCGCAATATGTGCACCTTTCCTTTTTAACATTTGCAATATTTTAGTGCGCTTTACTGGGGATCCAATGCCCCCCACATTCCATGATATTATCTTGGCATTCAACATATCGTTAGCATTCTGCGATCCCCATCAAAACACACAATTTCTTCCGCTCCCGGAAACGCCCAGCCTCGTTTCCAGGACTCCACTTCATGTCTTACCATACAGATTGGATATTTATGCAGCTCATACGCCACCTTCCATAACCAAAGTAGTCTTCTAAGTACAAAATCCTCATCTCCTCCACCCCTCATCCCCTCCCCCTACTTCCCCCCTCCCAATCCCAACGCTAACTCCTCCCCCCTGACCCCACCTCCCTCCTCCCCCTCCCCAAATCCCCCCTGTCCCCCCAATCTCGTCCAAAAGACCTCTGGAACACTATCCTCCACCCCACCTACACACTTCTGAAACCCCGGGATCTTCCATACACCACATCCACTTCCCCACCCACACTCCCCCAAACAACCATCCACTCTCACAGTCATACTTCCATCCACACCCCCAATCACACCTTCAGCCCCTCTTCCCCACACCCCCATAAAGTTAAACAATATATAACCCTGCCGTAGCAGGATACTCCCCTTGGGAAGTGAGATCACAGTCTATGCCCCTCCGGGCCGTCATCTACAAATGAGTAATCAAACATAAGATGGCAACAGGCTAGTCCATCAGGTACAACAAAAAATCCTCAGCTGCCACCACATTGTCCTATATGTGGTCTCCATCAAGCAGCTGCCCATCTCAGCATCAAAAAAAGCACATCATGGCTCCTCATCAAGCCAGTCCAATACCCAATATCCATGAATTGAGACTCCTCACTCGCTGTCTGAGGTTTTAGAGACCACCAATGTTGCCACAAACTTTTTCGCCACTCCCGCCTGCTCAAAAGTGTGCGTAGTGCCCTTATAGAACACCTTCAGGATGGCTGGATAGAGCAGCGCAAACTTTACTCCACTCTTAATCAAGGCACTACAGACAGGCGCAAACTCCTTGCGCCGCGCAGCTAGGGATGCTGAGTAGTCTGGGAACAAAAGGACTGTCCCATTCTCCATCTTTAGGTTCCTTTTCTTCTGGTAGGCTTGCAGCAGCAAGACTTTGTGTTGAAAATTCAAGAGGTGTGCCAGCACCGGTCGCGGCCTATTCTGGCCTTCCCGCAGCAGTCCACGTCTGTGAGCTCTCTCCACGTGTATTTTCCCATGTAGATCCGCAAGGCCCAGCGCCTGAGGGAGCCACTCCTCAAAAAGGGTAAACAGCTTACTCCCTGACCACGACTCTGGCACACCAATCAGTCTTAAATTATTCCATCTCGAATGATTCTCTAGGTCATCGACCTTCTGCAGCAGGTCGTCGATCTGCTTCTGCTGCTTAACGTTAGCTCTTTCCAACGCCAACTCTCCGTCCTCCAACACTGTCACCCGCTGCTCAACTTCATCCATCCGCCTGGCAAACTCTCCAAATTTCTCACCCATCTCATCCAGTTTCCGCATGACCGTGTCAAATTTAGGCTCCAGCATTTTTACAACTTCCTGGGCCACCTCATCTGGGCCTGAATCCACACTGTCCTTCCCCGGGGAGTCCAGCACACATGCCGTTTGGGCCGCGGCCGCCATTTTGCTATCTCGTGCGCCTGCGGCTTTGTCTCTTTTTACCGCCGCTTTCATCTGCTCTCTGCTATAAACCAAGCCACCGGGGTATAGTATCAAATATGCTGTACAAGTATCGGTTCCACTCACTGCAACAACGGACTGCTGTCGCCGGTTAAATTGCAAAGTTTCCAAGACGGCCCGGGAGCGCGACGAGGGAGCTCCTCACCCGCTCATGTGCGCACGTGATCTCCGTCGTGCGCACGTGATCTCCATCTAAGTCACAGTTTAAAATCAGGCAAACCGGATAAATTAAATGCTAAGACACACCTCCATTCCACCCATGGACACCTCCCCCCCACCCCCAGCCGGCTAGAGCTCTTAAATATGGACCCCTCAGATCATATCCAGGTTATTCTGGCTTACAAGAGAGATTTATTCCTATCATGCTATACACAAAACTAACTCATTTAGAGACATTTGAGATAATTTTCAGCAGTGGTCATAACCGTTTTAATTTAAATATAGTCATAGTGTTTAAATTAATGTATATCTTCAACACCACCATGAATTTATATAATTTTTTATTTTTTTTTAAGTGCCTTCAAGTCAATGCTGATTCCTAGCTACCCAGCGGCCCCTGAGTTTTCTTGGCAAAGTATGACTGGAAGTAGATTGCCAGGCCTTTTCTCCTGAAGCAATGGAGGATAAAGTGACTTGTCCAAGACCACAAGGAGTGCCAATGGGAATCAAACCCAGATATCTTTGGTAGTAAGGTGTTGCTCTATATAGTTAGGGTAATTTTATAATAACATGCCTATATGTGAAGTCCAAAAAGACTTCACATATAAACTTATTTTATAAACACCACCAAGATGTATGGGCTTTTATAAAATAAGCTACCAGATTAAGCTCAAATAGCGCATAAAATGACAACCCACCAGGGGCGACCCAAGGGGGGTGTGGGGCCATCATTGCATAAGGGGCCTCATTTGCATAAATATTTGCATAATGTTACCATACACTAACTTTTAGTAAACATGCCTCTTAATGAGTATATGGATAAAGAAAGACTAAAAGATTTCTACATTACTATAATCCAGTGCCAACCACCAGGCACATTAGGAACTACTACAAACACTGCCCATTTAGAACCCATAGCAAACCCGCCGTATCCTAACAGCACTACCAGGACTCATAAAGCACCATACCCTACCTATCAAAAGGCAACACTGCAAATATTAAACCAATACATTTCAGAGAATAACAATACATGACCTACTGGGGAAAGAGAACAAGGGCAATGTCAAATAGCAACTACATAAATAGAATACCTCAGCTCAGTTACACATGCAGAACATAGACCATCACCAAACAAGGAATCACAATTTAGAAACAGGAAGACAATAATTAAACTGGGAACCCCAAAAGCCAAACTTGGAATGTACAACAACACTTTAGAAATAAAACTATAAATTAATTTCCTCTTCTACTAAACAAAACACAGACGTTAATGATGCACATTTCCCAGAGCTGACATATTCCAGTTAATAAATTCAAAATAAAGAGTTATCTTTCTACCTTTTGTGCATTTTTTTTTTCAGTTGCAATTGCTCCAGCCACTTTCTTCTGGTTTCTTTGTGTCTTCTGCTAACTCTCCATCATCTGCTGTCCATTTGTCCTTTCTTCTCTCTTCTAGTTTTTTTTTCTATTCTCTCTCTACATCTGCTTTAACATACTAATCTTTCTCCTTTTGCTCTTTCCTCATTCCTATTTCATCCACTCAAATTTTACCCCTCCATCCTCAATCCCCACATACTTTTCCAATACCCGGCCAAATGTAGATTTATCTTCCCTCCCCCACAAAATATTTTTCCCCTCTCCATTTCACTCTCCCAGCCCCATCCCATTCTAATCCTCCCCCAAAATCAGCTCCCTTCTAGTTCCAGCCCCACCCAGTATCTGCTCCCTTCTAGTCCCCACATCAGCCCATTTCCAGTCCTAGCCCCCCATCAGCCCATTTCCAGTCCTAGATCCCCTGTCCATTCCCAGTCCTATCCGAGTCCCTCCATCAGCTCATTTCCAATCCCAACCCCCCCATCAGCCCATTTCTAGTCCTTTTCTAGCCCCATCATCAGTCCATGTCAAATCCTAGCTCCCCTCCACTCAGCCCATTTCAATCCAAGCCCCCTATGAGCCTACTTCCAGTTCTAGCCCCTCCATGAGTCCATTTCAATCCAAGCCCCACCACAGCCCATTTCCAATCTTAGCTCCCCCCCAACAGCCCATTTTCAGTCCTATCCTAGCCCCTCCATCAGCCCATTTCCTGTCCTAGCTCCCCCCACTCAGCCCATTTCCAGTCCTAGCTCACTCCCCTCACAGCCCATTTCCATTCCAAGCCCCCCTCCACATCAGCTATTTGCAGTTCAAGCCCCCTTCCACTCAGCCTATTTCCATGCCAAGACCCCCTCCCCATCTGCTATTTGCAGTTCAAGCCCCCCTTCCACTCAGCCCATTTCCATTCCAAGCCCCCCTCCCCATCAGCTATGTGCAGTTCAAGCCTCCCCTTCCACTCAGCCCATTTCCAGTCCTAGCAACCCCCCTAACCCATTACCAGTCCTAACCCCCCCCCATCAGCCCACAGCACATTACCAGTCCTAACCCCATCAGCCCACCTCAAGTCCTAACCCCCCAGCAGCCCCTTGCCAGTCCTAACCCCCCATCAGCCCACAGAAAATTACCAGTCCTAACCCGATCAGACCACCTCAGGTCCAAACCCCCCATCAGCCCATTTCCAGTCTTAGCCCCCCCCCATAGCCCATTACCAGTCCTAAACACCCCCATCAGCCCACAGAAAATTACCAGTCATAATCCAATCAGCCCACCTCAGGTCCTAACCCCCCCATCAGACCATTTCAATTACTAGCCCCCCATAGCCCATTACTAGTCCTAAACCCCCCCCCCATCAGCCCACAACACATTACCAATCCTAACCCCATCAGCCCACCTCAGGTCCTAACCCCCCATCAGCCCATTTCCAGTCCTAGCCCCCCATACCCATTACCAGTCCTAAACACCCTCATCAGCCTACAGCACATTACCAGTCCTACCCCCCCCCTCCATCAGCCCACAGCACATTACCAGTCCTAACCCCATCAGCCCACCTCATCCTAAACCCCCCTCCAGCCCATTACCAGTCCTAACTCCCCTCCCTCCCATCAGCCCAGGGAAAATGAAAACTTAAAAAGAAGCTGGCTGTTGCCGCTACTGCAGCAGCGGCAGAATCGAGTGTCCCGCGGGGCCCCCTCCTGCCTGGCAGAGCACTCCCTCCCTCCCTCCCTACCTGCCTGCCTCAGTCACTCTCCGCTTTGGCTTAGAGCCGTGAAGGGAGAGTTTCTCCCTCACAGCTCTGTTAAGCCCGCTGGGAGTTACTGCACATGGCTGGAGCGGAAAGGGGCACCAGAATTGTTAGTCGCATAGTGCTCATTTCTAGCTTAGTATGGCCTTGGGTTAGTGTGTGCTAAATTGAATTAACATGTAATAAATGTTTTAACATACCCAAATGAGCTGAATGCACATCTCTAGAAACTATTTCAGACTATTTTGAGGGATAAATCTAATGGGGCATGCTGTTCTACATAGTTAATTATCTAAGCAAGCAATGAAAACATTGATAGGTTTTCCCAAATAAAGTTTGTTAATAAGCACATAAAATTTCCTTCACTTGGTTTGCAGCTTGTCGTGCTGTGAGGGCTTGTGTGCATCAGTGATGCTGAGAGCTAAACTATCGGTAGTTTAACTACTGGCAGGGTCTCCCAAGATGAACAGGTCTCAGCTGAGGTGCCAGACCAAGACAAACCACCCATCTGGGCAGCAGCAGAATGGGATAGTGTTGACGGCAGAGGATCACATTTCTGTGACAACGGCAACAACACCAAGCTTAAACTGCGTGGAAGAAAGGCCCGGCAATCTACTTCTGTATCTTGCCATGAAAACCCAATGGATAGTTACAACAAAACAAATTGTGCTAAAGTGCTGGAAGATGAGACCCCCAGGTCGGAAGGCACTCAACTAGCTACTGGGGAAGAGCTGAAGACTTTTCAGAGTAAAGCCAGCATTTATGATGTGGTTGGATCAAAGCCCTCGGGACATCTGACTGCTGATGTAGCTGCGCATGAAATGAGAGTCAGAAGCTGTAAAGATGTCTTACACATTGGAACATGGAAGGTACGAAGCATGAACCAAGGGAAGTTGGAGGTGGTCAAGAATGAAATGGAACGTGTACAACTTGATCTGTTGGGTGTCAGCGAACTGAAATGGACTGGCATTGGGCACTTTGCATCAGATGATCGCATGGTCTACTACGCTGGAAATGAAAGACAAAGAAGAAATGGTGTTGCATTTATAATAAAGAAGAAACTAGCAAGAACTGTAATGAAATACAATGCAGTCAGCAAACAATCTCTATTTGTTTATGAGGAATGCCTATCATCACAACTATAATTCAAGTATATGCCTCAACAAAGAGTTGCAGAAGAGAATGAAATTGAAGAGTTCTATGAACAAGTACAAGCTGAAATTGACAGAACATGCAAACAGGATATCCTGATAGTCATGGGTGACTGGAACACAAAAGTTGGCAACAAAGAAGAAGGCAAAGTAGTTGGAAAATATGGACTTGGCAACAGAAATGAAGCTGGAGAAAGACTGATAGAATTCTGCAAGACCAACAATCTATTCATCTCAAACACCTTCTTCCAGCAACACAAGCGGCGACTGAACACATGGACTTCACCCAATGGATTGTATAAAAATCAAATTGACTACATCTGTGGAAGTCAACAATGGAAAAGCTCTATAACATCAACAAAGACAAAACCTGGAGCTAACTGTGGTACAGATCATCAACTACTAGTATGCAAACTCAAGCTAAAGTTGAAAAAGAGCAAACCACTCATGAATGCAGCCAAATATGACCTTGAGAATATACCACTGGAATTTAAAGACTGCCTGCAAAATCGAATTGCTGCTTTAGATACAAATGACAGAGCTACAGAAGAGTTATGGAATGACATCAAGAAGGTTGTGTTGGAAGAAAGTGAGACGTCTCTACAAAATGTGAAAAAGAAAAAATGGCCAAAATGGATGATGGAAGAAACTCTGAAAATTGCCCAGAAACACAGAGAAACTAAAGCCAGAGGAGAAAGAAACCTCGATATGTATAGAGTATATACGTTCAAAGAATCAAAATTTGTAAAAAGCTTCTTTTTATTTGTATTTTTCTTTTTCTTCAGTGCTTCCAAAACATATATGAACAGACCCGTTTTTTCTTCTCTAGTAGTTTAAATTAAACAAAAAGTTTTTTTAGATATCTGAAGGAAGACTCCCCGAGTAGTCTAGTTTAATACAAAAATGTGTTTAGAACAAGAGTCTCGACGCTCAGCTTCGGCGCCTTAATGGCGTTTCAGACATTTTCTTCAGGAGACCTTTAACCTATAAATACACAAAATTACAATATGCTATTACCCTACTATCTACTATATCTAAAAGCAATGATTCTATTAATGTATTTCTCTAAAATTATAAGCTACTTACAAGTGATCATGCTGCCCACGTTCTCTCTCTTTCTTTCTATTATGGAAAAACGCCGCGCATGCGTGATGGTAAATCTATTGGCTATTTAAACCCCTCTAGATTACGTCACATGTTTCTCATTCATGCTATCACAGATGGTAACTTCAAGCCTATTCACAATTAGACTACGGATCTATAATATCGATGACCAACTCTCATCCATGGTCTTAATATGAACTTATTGATCTTAATATTAGATCTGTTTCTCATCCATTTAAACTGTAATGTTTGTCATCCTTTCATACACTGTCTATCCTTACCTAATTAAAGCAGGACTCTATCTTCCCATTCATGATGTTCTGCTACTTCTTATCCTATCAAGGCACTGCACCATTCTATCATATATGGTGCTAGATCTATTTACCAAAATGGCATGTACTTTTCTAATGCCCACAGGGATTATAAATTTTCAAAATGGTCTACAAGCAAGATGTCAACTCTAGTGATACATTTAAACCCTTTGGAACGACCGTCTGTAGCTTATATATCCACCATTGTTCTCGCTGTAACAAAGTTTCATCTAATGTTTTTCCTCCCTTCGGTGCCTGGATTTGTTCCATCGCAAAGCTACGGAGCTGATCAAAAGTGTGGCCTTGTGAAAGGCAATGTGTGACTATTGGGGCCTCAAGCCGATGGCATTTTAGTCTGCTTCTATGTTCCCGTAGCCTAACTCGCAATGAACGAATTGTTTTACCAACATAATGTAATCCACATGGGCATATTAAAATGTAGATTACTGCCTCTGAGTCGCATGTCGTTTGTGTTCTCAAGTGGAATGTTTTGCCCTGATAGTTGAAATGTGTCTGTTCAACCATAATTGTGCACATATCACAAACACCACAACTTCTATGTCCTCCTGTTGTTATCTGTTTAATTATCGGAGGGAGTACTGCGGGACTTAAATATTCCTTGAGATTGCGTCCTCGTTGCCATACACATCTTATGGATTTCGTTTCTAAACCAGGAACTGTTGTTAAGACATTTTTGTGTTTGTTGATAAGTTTTTGTATACTAGAACTTAATGGAGTATAGGCTGTTATGAAATTGATGTTATCACTATCTTCTTTCTTTTGTCGTGCACTATGGGTCTGTTTTAACAGGACAGCTCTATGGTTGTAGAGGGCTCTATGATATGCCTTCTGTATTACCATCATCGGGTATCCTCTACTTATAAAGTCTTTTTTTAATTTTCTAGCCTGTCTTTTGTAATCTTGTGTATCTGAACAGTTTCGTCGATAGCGCAAAAACTGCGAGAACGGTAACGATTGTTTCAACTTTTGGGGATGTTTACTGGAAAACTCCAAGAACGTGTCCTATCTGTGATTTTCTTAAACACCGATGTATTCCAACAGTGAGCCCCTCTAGTTATTAGGACATCGAGATAGGTTATTTTATATTGATGAAATGTGGATGTAAAGGTTATGTTGTCATCCCGATTGTTCAACCATGATATAAACTGTTCAAGGGAATCCAACTTCCCTTTCCATATTAGAAAAACGTCATCTATATATCTTCGCCAAGTTATGACATTAGACGTGAAGGGGGACTGACTTAAGTGACTTATTTCAAAGTTCTCCATATAAAAATTTGCCACTGAGGGGGCGCAAGTCGCCCCCATGGCTACCCCCGCTATCTGCTGATATATTACTCCCTCAAATGTAAAATAATTCTGATAAATGGCCATTTCCGCTATTTCCAACAGGAAATCAATGTGCATGGCTGATAGATCTCCCCGGGAAATTAACGTTTTCCGGATAATACTAACTGCAGCTACTTGTGGTATACTAGTATATAGCGAAGAGACATCTAGTGTAACAAGCCAAGTATTTTCCTGATCTGCCCAATCCGACAACTCTTCCAGGACATTTAAAAAGTGTGTGGTATCCTTCAAATAAGAGTGGATCCGGGGAAGTAAAGGACGTAAAAAAGTATCCAGGTAGGTTGATAAGGGTTCCAAAACACTACCTTTGGTGGATACTATCGGCCTGCCAGGGGGAGCTATTCTATTTTTGTGTATTTTTGGAACAGTATAGTATCCACCAAAGGTAGTGTTTTGGAACCCTTATCAACCTACCTGGATACTTTTTTACGTCCTTTACTTCCCCGGATCCACTCTTATTTGAAGGATACCACACACTTTTTAAATGTCCTGGAAGAGTTGTCGGATTGGGCAGATCAGGAAAATACTTGGCTTGTTACACTAGATGTCTCTTCGCTATATACTAGTATACCACAAGTAGCTGCAGTTAGTATTATCCGGAAAACGTTAATTTCCCGGGGAGATCTATCAGCCATGCACATTGATTTCCTGTTGGAAATAGCGGAAATGACCATTTATCAGAATTATTTTACATTTGAGGGAGTAATATATCAGCAGATAGCGGGGGTAGCCATGGGGGCGACTTGCGCCCCCTCAGTGGCAAATTTTTATATGGAGAACTTTGAAATAAGTCACTTAAGTCAGTCCCCCTTCACGTCTAATGTCATAACTTGGCGAAGATATATAGATGACGTTTTTCTAATATGGAAAGGGAAGTTGGATTCCCTTGAACAGTTTATATCATGGTTGAACAATCGGGATGACAACATAACCTTTACATCCACATTTCATCAATATAAAATAACCTATCTCGATGTCCTAATAACTAGAGGGGCTCACTGTTGGAATACATCGGTGTTTAAGAAAAGCACAGATAGGAACACGTTCTTGGAGTTTTCCAGTAAACATCCCCAAAAGTTGAAACAATCGTTACCGTTCTCGCAGTTTTTGCGCTATCGACGAAACTGTTCAGATACACAAGATTACAAAAGACAGGCTAGAAAATTAAAAAAAGACTTTATAAGTAGAGGATACCCGATGATGGTAGTACAGAAGGCATATCATAGAGCCCTCTACAACCATAGAGCTGTCCTGTTAAAACAGACCCATAGTGCACGACAAAAGAAAGAAGATAGTGATAACATCAATTTCATAACAGCCTATACTCCATTAAGTTCTAGTATACAAAAACTTATCAACAAACACAAAAATGTCTTAACAACAGTTCCTGGTTTAGAAACGAAATCCATAAGATGTGTATGGCAACGAGGACGCAATCTCAAGGAATATTTAAGTCCCGCAGTACTCCCTCCGATAATTAAACAGATAACAACAGGAGGACATAGAAGTTGTGGTGTTTGTGATATGTGCACAATTATGGTTGAACAGACACATTTCAACTATCAGGGCAAAACATTCCACTTGAGAACACAAACGACATGCGACTCAGAGGCAGTAATCTACATTTTAATATGCCCATGTGGATTACATTATGTTGGTAAAACAATTCGTTCATTGCGAGTTAGGCTACGGGAACATAGAAGCAGACTAAAATGCCATCGGCTTGAGGCCCCAATAGTCACACATTGCCTTTCACAAGGCCACACTTTTGATCAGCTCCGTAGCTTTGCGATGGAACAAATCCAGGCACCGAAGGGAGGAAAAACATTAGATGAAACTTTGTTACAGCGAGAACAATGGTGGATATATAAGCTACAGACGGTCGTTCCAAAGGGTTTAAATGTATCACTAGAGTTGACATCTTGCTTGTAGACCATTTTGAAAATTTATAATCCCTGTGGGCATTAGAAAAGTACATGCCATTTTGGTAAATAGATCTAGCACCATATATGATAGAATGGTGCAGTGCCTTGATAGGATAAGAAGTAGCAGAACATCATGAATGGGAAGATAGAGTCCTGCTTTAATTAGGTAAGGATAGACAGTGTATGAAAGGATGACAAACATTACAGTTTAAATGGATGAGAAACAGATCTAATATTAAGATCAATAAGTTCATATTAAGACCATGGATGAGAGTTGGTCATCGATATTATAGATCCGTAGTCTAATTGTGAATAGGCTTGAAGTTACCATCTGTGATAGCATGAATGAGAAACATGTGACGTAATCTAGAGGGGTTTAAATAGCCAATAGATTTACCATCACGCATGCGCGGCGTTTTTCCATAATAGAAAGAAAGAGAGAGAACGTGGGCAGCATGATCACTTGTAAGTAGCTTATAATTTTAGAGAAATACATTAATAGAATCATTGCTTTTAGATATAGTAGATAGTAGGGTAATAGCATATTGTAATTTGTGTATTTATAGGTTAAAGGTCTCCTGAAGAAAATGTCTGAAACGCCATTAAGGCGCCGAAGCTGAGCGTCGAGACTCTTGTTCTAAACACATTTTTGTATTAAACTAGACTACTCGGGGAGTCTTCCTTCAGATATCTAAAAAAACTTTTTGTTTAATTTAAACTACTAGAGAAGAAAAACCGGGTCTGTTCATATATGTTTTGGAAGCACTGAAGAAAAAGAAAAATACAAATAAAAAGAAGCTTTTTACAAATTTTGATTCTTTGAACGTATATACTCTATACATATCGAAATTTTACGTTCATTAAAATAGACCACAACTAGAAACATTATAGAGGAGAAAGAAAGACAATCACAGAACTCAACAGAGATTTCCAATGTGCAGCAAGACAGGACAAGGAAAAGTACTACAATGACGCATGCAAGGAAATAGAAGCAGAAACTATTACAGGAAGAACAAGATCATCTTTCCTAAAGCTACAAGAGTTAAAGAAAAAGTTCCAGCCTAGAATTGGAATGTTACAAGATGCTCAAGGTTCTATGTTGAATGATGCTGAGAAGATCAAGAAAAGGTGGAAGGAATATATAGAGTTTTTATATGATAAAGATCAAGTGGACCAACAGCCATTTCAACCTGTACCTTATGATCTGCAACCATTGATGATGAAAGAAGAAGTTGAAGCAGCATTGAAAGCCTTATCAAAGAACAAAGCACCAGGCATTGGATCAACAATCAATAAAGAAGCAACAAGCAGTCAAGAAACCAGACAATGCATTGCTCTTGGCAGAATGGCTATGAAAGGCCTAGATAAGATTCTCAAGAGCAGAGATGTCTCTCTCCATACAAAGATTTGACTTGTTCAAGCCATGGTATTTTCAATAACATCATATGGATGTGAAAGCTGGACAGTGAAAAAGATAGACAGGAAGAAAATTGATGTATTTGAATTATGGTGCTGGCAGCGAATACTGTGTATACCATGGACTGCCCGAAGAACAAACCAGTCGGTACTAGAGGAGATCAAACCTAAGCTTTCTTTAGAAGCTCAGATGACAAGACTTCGACTTTCATACTTTGGACACAACATGCGAAGAGAGAGATCATTAGAGAAAGACATCATGCTTGGCAAGATGGAAGGTCAATGCAAAAGAGGAAGGCCAGCAAAGAGATGGATCGATACAATAACCACAGCTACGGGTACCAGTCTGTCAACAATGAGCTGCCTGACTGAAGACCAAACACAATTTAGGATAGCTATCCAGAGGGTCGCCATGAGTCGACTCCGACTCCACGGCACTTAACAACAGCAACATATAAAATTTGGTCTATATATTGCATTTCCAACACCATTCCAAAGGAATAAGACTTAGCTCTGCTTTCACTTATTTGCAAGTCTGTTTTGATAGTATTCACATCTCACATCTCGGATTCCTTTTCTTTCTTATTTTAAGCTTGGCAGTTAGCTATGAGGTCTGAGTTGTTTCAAAAATACAAAAGCATATCTGAATAAGTCTTGCCAAGTTGTTATGGTTTATTGCATTGTTTTTACATGCGATACTGAATCAGATTATTAAAATAAGAAAGCCTTGTTTTCTATCTACTTCCTCGGCATTTACCAGGTGTTTGTGTTTAGCTGGAACCAAACATTCCAGTGCTATCCACCATAGGTAGGGATGAGGTGAGTCATTGTATGAATTAATATAATTTGATTAGATTTCTTACAGTCATGAATTCTTCTTTTCTTTTGTGGAACATCATAGGTTAAGCAAATATTTATGGAATCTACAATCAACACGTGCAACAAAATATAGGAAGTCAGTAATAATTCAATTTTAAAAAAGGATGGGCAGCATGAAGGTCAAATTTAGAGGTCTATAAGCTACATTTATACACTAATTTTATCTAAATAAGCACATTCGATTAGCAGAAGCAGAGGCAGGAGATTAGAGTCTGGCTAGCAGACAGACTAAAGATAAGAATGCTGTTTACCTAGAATCTCCACCCTTCTAAGTTTTGACAGATGTCTAGAGCTAGACATGTTCATCAAGAGGACATAAATAGGAAGGGCGATTTTCAAAGCTATTCCTGTAACTAAGTGTTTCCTATTGGGATCTGCCAGCAACTACCAAGGATCCAGACTGGACGCTGTCCAAGACAGAATGCTGGGTTTGATAGACCACTAGTCTATGAGGTATGTTTACTAAATGGCGGTAGTGGCTTCCATGCGATATCGGAGACGCAGCCCCACTGATTTCAATGGGGCCGCAGCTCCGATATCTCATGGAAGCTGCTACTGCCATTTAGTAAAAATACCCCTATGTTTTTTTGAACTCTCTATTACTTCATTACAAGTCTCTGATGCTAGGTTTTGGTGGTCTGCTATAAAATGGAGCCCACATGTTGACTGGCAACGGGATATTTGAAAATTGCCCATTCTTTCACTTGCATTTAGCAAAGACATTTCAGGGGTGGAGTTAGGACATGGATTGAAACAATATACATATTTTTGCATTTTCCAAAATACATGCACTGGTGTGGTTAGAAAAAAAGTATCCTCAGGAAATGAAGGTGTGAATGTCCTGTGACAATTTTTCCTGCGTCAAGTTTTCAAAGTAAAAGCATGCACATACATTAGTTTTGAAAACTTAGGCAAATCATGGATAAAAAGTACCTGCAGACTTTGCAGCTATTTAGGAAGTATGAAAATTAGCTCATTGAGGGAAAATTTTCAAAAGCTAGATCAGGGACGGATCTACTATGAAACTAATGAAGCTTAAGCTTCAGGGCCTCTAAGCCCAGAGGGGCCTCAGAAGCGACTTTAGTCCACATTGCTTAAAAATTTTGGGTCTACTGTATGAGGAGTTTTTAAAGCACTATTAACATTTATGACAGAAATTAAAATGTTTATTAAAATTATACATTTCCCTGATTTTTATATCCCATAACTCGAAAACTATAAGGCATAGGACATTTTTATTCACACCAGTGACTTTGACATGTGAGATAATCCAGTACAGCAATTTTAATCAAAATCTGAGATGTAGTGGTTAAATTTTTAAAAAGCTTTGTGGTGATCTGTCTTGGAACAACCCCATTGAAGAAGATAACTGTGGTTACCCAGACCTCGTTGCTGGTTATGAAGGGGCCCCCTTAACAGTCCAATTTTCAGGGCCCCAAAAATGTAGATCCGCTGCTAGAGTAGCTGGAAAGTTGTTTTTTTAAATTACCTTGAAATGTCTAGTAACCAATCATACAGGGCTCCGATAGGCATCGACGGCAGGGATTGGGTAAGGCAACTCATCTACCCATCCCCCACTGGCAAGGCCAATCGGGCCTCAGCAAATCCCACAGCGCACAGCAAAGGACATTTAAGAACACCGCTCTGCACAGGAAATCCTCCTCTTCGGCTAGGGCTCTGATCAGCATAGATGGCAGGGAGCGGGTAAGGCAACTCCCTACCCACCCCCCACCTGCAAGGCCAATCAGGCCTCAGCAAACCCCCATAGAGCACAGCAAAGGACCTTTAAGAACACCTGCGCCTGAGGGCCTCACCAGAGGGCCCTTTGGTGTGGCTCTCAGGCGAGGATTGCAGGAGAAGGCATCTGACACCTTCAATACTGCCGCAGCCACTAGTGCACTGGTGCAATCATGGCCACAATCCTGCTGGGCCCCGGATAATCTCAATCAAAACAAAAGACACACAGAAGGTAACAAATGGGCACTCTGACAACAAAGACAAACTACGAGACTAACTCCATGCTGCACCATTAAACAACCTTGGAAAGCACCATTGTACCATCTGCGTGGACCTTGTGATATTTCCTCCTTGTCCCTATCTATGAAACAATCATATACAGAGATACCGACGCTGAGGACAGTATATGACTCATTGATATCTACCCCCGATGGTAGCAAGCTCCATCCTCTCTCCAACACCACACCAAACACCAACCCTAAGCCCAAGTGCATGAAACACAAGAATCTGCAAGCATCTCAAGATTTCCACCGCAAATTAAAAATCAACACTCCACCATCTTCTCAACACAGAGCCTACACAGCCATCAACATCCGGGAAAAAGGGTGAGCCCCTCCTGCTACCCACTTTCTAAAGCCAACCAGATCCCCACCAGCAATTAGATGAAGCCATTACAACTACAATGAAGATGGCATGGTTCTCAACAGGATTAATCCTACTACTGCTCCTCGCTGCTGTTCAATATACTCACACCACAACCATGCAGAATGGACTGATCCCAATTATTTACTGACAGAGGGAACTATTATCCCTTCCCATGCCTATGCACAACACAACAGAAGACATAACCAACTCATAAGAATCCAAAAGACAACCTCCATTGAACCTAATCCACCATGCATCCAACAAATCCCATCCATTCAATGTAACCTGGTTAATGCCCGCTCAGCACGTAACAAAATTAATACCCTCTCAAACTACAAAAGGCAACACAACATCAACATATTGCTTATCACTGAATCATGGCCGATGGTCACTGACAATGTGCTAGCTAACCAGCTCAGCTGGAATCAATAAGTGTAACTGGTACCCCTATTGCATGGTTCCAGTCTTACCTTACTGACCGACACCAACAAGTAAACATAGGGAACAATGCCTCTAAACTGTTCAAACAGCTCAAAGTCATTCCCCAGGAATCAGCACTCTCAGCCTTACTCTTAAGAACATAAGATATGCCATACTGGGTCAGACCAAGGTCCATCAAGCCCAGTATCCTGTTTCCAACAGTGGCCAATCTAGGTCATAAGTACCTAGCAGTTTCTCCAAAAGACACAGGTTCCACAATGCTTGTATTGGGTCCAGCAGTGATATCCTGGGTCCCTTTTAATAATTTATTTTTATTTATTTTATTTAGCTGCATTTATATCCCGCTTTTCACCGGGTCAAAGCGGTTGATTTATGGACCTTTCCTCCAGGAATGTGTCCAAACCTTTTTTAAACCCAGCTACACTAACAACTTTACTACATCCTCCGGTAACAAATTAACCCTACATTAATGCCGAAGGTGGGGAAGAAGAGGAGGAGGGGTCCTCATCTTGGCAGAAAAAGACCTCGAGACCAAGACTACCTCTACCACCACAACCAACATAGCAAACACTCTAGTTGTGGAAAACAACCACTTCTCCATCTGTCTAGTCTACAGAGCTCCTAATACAGACACAGAAGATCTCTCAACACTCCTTGATACAGCATGCACCCACACAGCCAAGGACATACCCTTCAGAATATTGGGTGACTTCAATCTAACTCTGTGCCAAAAGCACAAATCAATCATTTCCCTGAAGTCATGGAAGCTATGGACCTCATAAAAATCATCAATGCACCACCCATAGGAGAGGAAACACCTTGGATCTGCTATTTGTACCTAACAAAATCCAATCAGCTGCCCAACATATCATCTTCCAAGTAACACCCATTCCATGGTCAGACCTCTACACAATCACCTTTGACTTATAAATGCTCAACTACAGCTCCTCAAAACATCTTCAAGCACAATCACTTCAAAGGTTCAAGGAATTCATTAAGCAAGAGCTTCTAGACCACGTCATACCAAAACTAGATTTAGACACAACTGACCTCACCTCACTCGTTGACAGATGGAACACCATTATCGCACCATATGCAACAAGCCCACAGAGAATAAATCCTACTAGATGTGTTTTGGCTCCCTGGAATTACACCAAAATAAAAAAGGCCAAACACTAACTATGACAGATTGAATGTTTATGGAGGAAAACAAAAGACTCACTTCACCAGATTCAATACTCCCCAAAGCAAGATTAATACAATAAGCTAATTCACAAACATAAGAAGGATTACCACTCAAACCTGATCCTCAGATCATTGAATAAACCCAGAGAATTGTTCACAATAGTAAGATCCTTCTCATGTGCACTATCAGCCCAACCTCAAACTGGAATGCAACCAGAGGACGTTGCAGCACACCTCCAGAACAAGCTAACCCCAACAAATACCTCGGCAATGAAGACCAGCCCACCACCCTCCCCTAACCTCAGATCACAATGTTGGACCGCATTCACCACTGTCTCCTCAAAACAGCTTGATCACATAATCACAATGCTCAATACCACAACGTCACCACTTGACCCTTGCCCCATCTCCTGGATAAAGATGAGCAGAAATGAACTCATAACACTCCTTCTCAAAATAATAAACTTCTCTCTCTCTCTCGCTCTCTCTCTCTCTCTCAAGGAACCTTGCCAACAAACCTGAAAATAGCATCCATAAGATCTACTTTAAAAAGCTCCAATGCGAACATAACCTACCCACCTCATACAGGCCCATATCCAGCACCCCCATCCTTGCAAAGATAATTGAGAAAGTAGTTCAGCTACAGTTACAGGATTTCATAGACCTCTCTGCCCCACTGAACATACAACAACATGGTTTTAGTACCAACCATGGAGCAAAAACATTAATCACCTCGCTAGTCAACACTCTGCTCCATGGGCTCAAACAGATCAAGCAAATATGGACTTGGCAACAGAAATGAAGCTGGAGAAAGACTGATAGAATTCTGCAAGACCAACAATCTATTCATCCCCCATCCAGGTGCTATGGAAACAGGCCCTGTGTGTGATCATTAGAGACAAACCATAGCCCTAGGATGCTGCAGGCCCCAAAAGAGGGCTCCAATCCCCATCCTGGTGCTATGTTATCTGGCCCTGTTTGTGATCACTAGAGACAAACCATAGCCCCAGGATGCTGCAGGCCCCAAGAGAGAGCTCCATCCCCCATCCTGGTGCTATGTTATCTGGCCCTGTTTGTGATCACTAGAGACAAACCATAGCCCCAGGATGCTGCAGGCCCCAAAAGAGGGCTCCATCCCCCATCCTGGTGCTATGGAAACAGGCCCTGTTTGTGATCACCAGAGACAAACCATAGCCCCAGGATGCTGCAGGCCCCAAAAGAGGGCTCCATCCCCCATCCAGGTGCTATGGAAATAGGCCCTGTGTGTGATCACTAGAGACAAACCATAGCCCTAGGATGCTGCAGGCCCCAAAAGAGGGCTCCATCCCCCATCCTGGTGCTATGGAAACAGGCCCTGTTTGTGATCACCAGAGACAAACCATAGCCACAGGATGCTGCAGGCCCCAAGAGAGGGCTCTATCCCCCATCCTGGTGCTATGTTATCTGGCCCTGTTTGTGATCACTAGAGACAAACCATAGCCCCAGGATGCTGCAGGCCCCAAGAGAGGGCTCCATCCCCCATCCTGGTGCTATGTTATCTGGCCCTGTTTGTGATCACTAGAGACAAACCATAGCCCCATGATGCTGCAGGCCCCAAAAGAGGGCTCCATCCTCCATCCAGGTGCTATGAAAACAGGCCCTGTTTGTGATCACTAGAGACAAACCATAACCCCAGGATGCTGCAGGCCCCAAGAGAGGGCTCCATCCCCCATCCTGGTGCTATGTTATCTGGCCCTGTTTGTGATCACTAGAGACAAACCATAGCCCCAGGATGCTGCAGGCCCCATAAGAGGGCTTCATCCCCCATCCAGGTGCTATGGAAACAGGCCCTGTGTGTGATCACTAGAGACAAACCATAGCCCTAGGATGCTGCAGGCCCCAAAAGAGGGCTCCATCCACCATCCTGGTGCTATGGAAACAGGCCCTGTTTGTGATCACTAGAGACAAACCATAGCCCCAGGATGCTGCAGGCCCCAAGAGAGAGCTCCATCCCCCATCCTGGTGCTATGTTATCTGGCCCTGTTTGTGATCACTAGAGACAAACCATAGCCCCAGGATGCTGCAGGCCCCAAAAGAGGGCTCCATCCCCCATCCAGGTGCTATGGAAACAGGCCCTGTTTGTGATCACTAGAGACAAACCATAGCCCCAGGATGCTGCAGGACCCAAAAGAGGGCTCCATCCCCCATCCAAGTGCTATGGAAACAGGCCCTGTGTGTGATCACCAGAGACAAACCATAGCCCCAGGTTGCTGCAGGCCCCAAGAGAGGGCTCCATCTCCCATCCTGGTGCTATGGAAACAGGCCCTTCATTAGATTACAAGAACAAACTATAGGTAAACGATTCTGCAAGGAGCACTGCAGATGGCCACCACCCACCCCGGCAGTGGCTGATGGGCACTGGCAGATGTGTGGAGGTGGTACAGAGAGATGTGCTGTGTCAGGGCCACTGGGGTGCACACACAGGGCACATGGGGCCCAGGCTGGACAGGCGTGTGCACGGGGCACACATGGGGCTGTCCTTTGGGAAAGCATGGGGCATGAATGTATCATGCAATAGGGGCAGCCACCTGTTGTATGAAGAGATAGATAAGTGTTGTGGCAGAGGACCCTAACGTGTCCTTGCGGTAGCCAATGTCAATGTTCGTTGTCAACCCTACAGGTGGAGGACCTGCGCAAAAAGGCAAGGGAGTTGAGGGCACGATACCCGCGATTTGTGGCGCGAGTACAGCGGGAAAGGATGGCGCAAAGGAATGGTGAGTAATGTGACATGTCCCTGTGGGGCAATGGGTGACAGATCTACAGGATCATTGTGACTGCGGTATCTGATGTGTGACCATGGAGATGATATGTGTACCCCTCTCCCACAGTGGATACTCGTGCTGCCATGGAGCCAGTGGGGCCTGAGGAGGCAGAGGATGCTGCGGGTCTGGAGGAGGCCGTTGATGATGTGGGCCAGGAGGGCGGAGAAGGCCAGGAGCCCAGTCCAGATGGCGATGGCAGTGGAGGCCATGAGGGGGGTTCCCCAGCCCTCACCGAGGGGAAGGAGGGGGACGTGGAGGATGAGGGACATATGGAAGGGGATGGGGAGGAGGTGGAAGACAGGGAAAGGGAGGGGGTGGAGGGGGGGAAGGGGGAAGGGAGGGGGAAGAGGTGGGGGACAGGGGAAGGGAGGGGGAGGAGGTGGGGGCAGGGGAAGGGAGGGGGAGGAGGTGGGTGGCAGGGAAAGGGAGGGGGAGGAGGGGGAAGGGGATGTGGAGAGGGAGGTGGAGGTCGGGGGGAAGGGGATGGTGTGGGTGCAGGGATGGAGAGGTGGGTGGGGCAGGTCCCCAGTGGCACGCCCCGCCACAGGGCAACGGGGGCATCAGCCAACTGCCCCCTGATGTTGGCAAAGCACGCCTTCTGGACGTGTGCCTGCCACACATAGCCGCAGACAGGAGCACCGTGCATGCAGCCACACAGACACGGGGTGATGTGTGTCTGTGTGGCTGTATGTGCGGGCTGCGCCTGGCTGCGGCTGTGCGTGCCCAGGCGCACGCTCAGAGGCAGTTCGCCCTCATCCAGGGGCAGGTGCTGGCGACCCTGTCCATGGTGGCTGACCAGCTGCGTGAACTGGACGAGCACATTGCCGGTGGCGCACCCGGACAGCCACCATGTGACAGGGGTCCCCGGGGTGTGTAGTGTGGGGATACACATGGCACACCCGCCCTGTTACGGACTGTGCCATGGCCTGCCACACACCACAGTGACAGGGATGGGTGTACCCTGCATAAGCTGCCATGTGTGTTCGAGCTCAGAAAGGGCACTGTAAATAAAACTGTTACATTATTTACATGACACTGGTGGTCAGATGTTCCTCATTGCTATGTGACAGTGCTGTGCGAGTGATGGGTGTGTCAGTGTGCACCCCGAGAGGTGAGGGAGGATGTGGATCAGGTAAGGGCAGCAGTGACAGCAGCTCCCCTGACATATCGCAGCAACAGTGATATGAAGTGGGGAAATGAGCAGGGTGGAGAGTGGCCTGCAGGAGGGATGTGCGACAGCAGATGTCCATGATGGTGGGGTGCGCAACACAGGGGGACAATGGTGCATACGGCGGGGGACAGTGAAAGGCCTGTGTAGCGTATCAGACGTAACCCATAGGGGTGATTTGCGGGGGGGAAAGGTAGGACGGCGGAGGGGTCTGTGCAGAGGTGTGGTTAGGGAAAGATCACAGAGGGTGCTCCTCAGGAAGTGGTGAAGCTGGTGACTGAGTAGGAGGTGGAGGGAGCGGTGATGCCCGCTGAGGTCGGTTAGGCTCCGGCAATGGTTGGCTACATGGCAATCACGTATACGAGAATGCAGGGTGAGATAGGGGGATGACAATGGGGTTACACAATGGGGTGCTGCAGGGTGCGGAACCACCATGGTACATGGAGGGGTGGGTGTAACGGCTGCCCCTAGGGGGTGATAGACCATACTGTCTGTGGAGTGTATTGGCCCATCTGGGGTGGTACCCACATTGGGGTGGGGGTTGGGGGTGAGGCCCAGCAGAGGGTGGGGAGGGGGGTATTGCTGGGATGATGGTATGTGGAGTGCCACAGGGTGCCGTGGGCGTGGATGGGGTGGAGCGCAGTGCGGATGGTGCGACTGGTGACAGGTGGGTTTGTGGATATAGCCTATGGGGCCCACTATGGTATCGGGAGTTGCCTGATGGGGGGCATGGGGGGGTGGGAGTATGGTGGGGCCAAGGATGCATAGGGTGGTGGGGGGGTCAGGACGGGGTGGCACCCTATGGTGGGAGAAGCTGCAAGGGTGTTTTGAGGGGCACACAGTGGACATGTATTATGGGAGATGCCATGGTGGGGGGATAGGGGTGCCCTGTGACCCTGAGTATGTGACATCTGCAGTGCACAGTCTGTTTGGATCCAGCATGGTGGAAGTGGCCCATGTGGCTCCCCATGCAGGACACACAGTGCACCTACCTCGTCACAGGGACAAAAGGTGGGTCTGGGCACCCCAGGGTATTGGTCCACGGGGTGTGTGCACTCCCAAGGCACACAGCGCACCACCCAGGCATGGGTGTGGTGTTACAGCGTGGCAAGGTAAGTGATCGGATGCCTACCCATGGTGGACATGGCTGGGGAGGGGGGGAAAGGGCCGGTTGCGTCAGTGGCACAGTGTCGTACCCTGGTCCCGACACGGGGGGGGTTTGTGTGAGTAGTGGACCCTCAAATGAGACCCAGAACACATGTCCTCAGCAAATGCCACCTGTGTAGCCCTTTATTTACCCCTCCCTCTTCCACGCCTTGCGCGGCCCCGCCCAACCCTTGGTGCTGGTGGCATCCCTGCTGCCGCTGGTGCTGCTGCTGATGGTGGTGGTGGAGGTGCTGGATGCTGCTGCCCGGTGAGTGTACCTCCGCCTGCCACCAGCCACTCCAGGCTGTCAGCCATTCTCTCGGATGCTGTGGCCATGCGCTGCACCACCGCCAGGACCCCTGACATGGTCCGCTGGAGGCGAGTCAATCCCCTGTCCTGGTGCTATGGATGCAGGCCATGTTTGTGCTCACCAGAAACAGGCCATAGCCCCAGGATGCAGAGGGCCCCAAATGAGGGGTCCAGCTCCTGTCCTGTTGCTATGGATGCAGGCCCTGTTTGTGCTTACCAGGCTCAACTATAGCCCCAGGATGCAGAGGGCCCCAAATGAGGAGTCAATCCCCTGTCCTGGTGCTATGGATGCAGGCCCTGTTTGTGCTTACAAGACACAGACCATAGCCCCAGGATGCATCAGGCCTCACCGCAGAGCTCTACCCCCCGTCCTGGCGCTATGGGGAATGCCCCTGTATGTGATATATTGCACACTGAGATATATATGTGTTGCGGCAGAGGCCCCTAAAGGGTGTCTCTCCACTAATGTCAATATGTGTTGTCACTCAAATATGTGGAGGGTCTCTGTAAGGAGGAACGGGAGCTAAGGGCATGGTACTCCCGCTTCGTAGGAGTGGTACAGAGGGAGCGGATCACCCAACGAAATGGTGTGTGATGTGACATGGCCCTGTGGGGCAATGGCTGTCAGAACCACAGGTTGCATGTGACTGCCGTGGCTGATGTGAGGCCATGGAGATGACATGTGTTTCCCCTCCCACAGTGGATGCATGAGTTCCAGAGGAGCCTGTGGGGCCACATGCTGCAGCGGGGCCGGAGGAGCTGCATGGTAACAGTGGCCAGGAGATGGAGGACGCCCCGGTGACCATGGAGGCAGACAACGGCGGGGCAGAAAATACAGAGGATGCACCAGCTGACACCGAGGGGGAGGGGGGGACGGGGAGGAGGGGGAGGTGGTTGGGGTGGTGGAGGGGGGGAGATGGGGGAGGGGGAGGCGGAGGAGGTTGCGTGAGGGCAGGGAGTGGAGTGGCTGGTGCAGGCAGAGGGGGAGGGGAGGGGCTCTCTGGTGGGGGGCCAGGGGCAGGGGGGAAGGGGTGTGAGGCCTGGAGCTGGAGGGGGATGGGGCGGGGGAGTTGATGTGTTTGCCGGCTGTGGCATGTGCACATCGGCATGGGCTGCCACAGGGCTACGGGGGTGCCAGCCATCTGCACCATGGTGATGGCGATGCGTCCCCCCTGGACGTGGGCCTGCCACACCCAGCTGCTGACAGGCGCACCGTGCATGCAGCCACACAGACACGGGGAGATCTGTGTCTGTGCGGCTGTATGTGCGGGCTACGCATGGCAGTGGCTGTGCGTGCACAGGCACATGCCCTGAGGCAGCACGCACTCATCATGGGGCAGGTCCTGGTAAACCTGACCATGGTGGATGACCAGCTGCGCTTGCTGTGGGAGTGGGTAGCCGTTGGCGCGCCTGGGCAGCCGCCATGTGACAGGGGTCCCCAGGGTGTGTAGCGTGCAGATGCGCATTGCACACCCGCCCTGTGACAGCCCATGCCATGGCCTGCCACACTCATCAGGGACAGTAGGGTTGGCAGTAAGACATGTCGGCATGCGTTTCCATGGCGAATGTGCCGTCAAATGGCGACTGTAAATAACGTCTATCAGAGGTCTCAAACAACTGTGGTGGCCAGATGTCCCTCATTGCTATGTGTCAGTGTTGTGTGATTGACACATGTGGGCACCCACATGCGTGTCCGTGTGAGATACAATGGGAGGATGCAGGGTACTGTACCCATGTCAGGGGTGGGGCGATATTAGGGGCATCACATGGGGCAGTGCCACACATGGCCAAACCCACACACGTTCAACAGTGGCTAGGGGTCAGCTGTGGTGGAACATGCATGGCTATGTGCAGCAGAGGCGATGGGCACAGACCAGGGTGGACGCTGTCATGGACACAGCAAGGGGGCTAATGGACACTGAGCCGGCAAATGCACAGGGCTAGGGGTGGACCGAGTGGACATGGCCACAGGGGGACAGGGAATGGGTTTGTTATTTGACCCAGTGTTCGTTTATTTCATTTGTTTGGGGGTGGTCATTTTTGAGGCTCAGGGTGTTCCAATGCATTAAGGGGGACTGTTGTCAATCCACTTTATAAAATAAATAAGAATGTACATTACACACAGGACAGCGGGTCTCTCACTGATCCCTGATACCACATGGTCATTCTCTCAAAATCATGTATTTGAGGGGCATCTCATAAGGACCAGGATATTATGCAAAGTGCCAGCTGTTAGTTTCAAGGGATGAGCCTAACCTGTAGTTGGCAGGTGGGAAGGTCTACACGTGTGCTGTCATGTGTTCTATAGTGAGGGTTGCCCAGAAATCATAGGGACAGGTTTAGGAAACAGTAGGATATATAAAAGAATAGACTGGCAGTTAGACTATCAAACAAGATGTGCCTGTGCTATGGTCTATGGCCATCAGAGGGCAGCGTGTGCACTCAGTAGTGCCTGTCTATGACTGTGGGTATGCAGTCATTATTGCAAAGCTATGGTAGCAGTTTGGGTAAGTGTAGCTGCTGTGCTTTGATTTCGTTGGAGTTGGCAGAAACCTGGATTTGTGCAGTCCTACCCTGTTCACATAAAAGATGGCATACCAAAGTGAAAAGGGCATAGCCATCCCATTTCTGTCCGAGTGCCTTCAGCAGCTCATGTTTTCCTCCCAGGCCCCCATCAGGCCTTATCTAGTCATTTCCTGGAACCACCTTCTGCACATGCCATATCCTAGCTCCCATCCACTCAGCAAGGTACCAGTCCAGCCCCCCCCATGAGCCCATGTACCATTCCAGCACCTCCATGGGTCCACTGTATTCCATACCCCACCACCACACATTTCCGATCCGAGCTACCCCAATCTGCACAATACCAGTCCTAACCCCATCAGCCCATTTCCGACCAGCCCCCAATAGCCCATTGCCAGCCCTTTCCCCCCCCCAATCAGCCCACAGCCCATTACCAGTCCGACCCACCCCCCCATCACCCACATCCCTCCTCATGTCATGCCCTTTCCCCCTCTATAGCCCATTACCAGATGTACCCCCCCCCGGCTCACGGGGAATGTATAAGGAAAACAGATGACGGCTGCAGCTGCTGGGTAGTGTGTGCCAGCAGGTGTATGCCCAACAGCAGCTGGGGCATCCCATGCTGGCCACAGCAGGGTCGGGGGGGGGTACACCGTCTGGCTGGATAGTTTGCATGGGGCTGGCCCCTGGGGCGGTTACGGGCGGGCTGTGCATAATATGGCCCCCCACAAGCAACACAGGACACATACCATCAGCTACAGCCACTTGTGTGGCAATTTATTTCCCCCTCCCCCTGCCCCTGTCACGCCTTGCGCGGCCCCTCCCACCCTGTGTTGATGGTGGTGCGGCTGCCGCCGCCGCTAATGCTGCTGCCACTGCTGCTGGTGGTGGTGGTGGCGTCGGTCCCATGTGTGCCGCAATAATCACCAGGCTGGCAGCCATGCTTTGCGCAGATGAAGCCAGGTCCTGCACCCCCACCAGGACCCCTGACATTGTGCGTTGAAGGCGCCGTTGCGCACGGCGTTGACAGCGCTGTTCCCTCAACCCCGCTCGCAGTAAATGCTGTATACCTGTGGAGACAGCAGGTAGTGCATTGTAAGACAGGGAAACATCCACCACCTGTGCAGAGGCATTGATACACAAACACAGTTTGACACTCACCCTCTGCATCCCTCTGTGCCGCTGCCAAGTGCGCCTGCATTTGCAAGATGACCTCAGACACAGCGGACAGCGCCGCTTGTCTGGTGCACTGTTCGGCCTCAGCAGCCACCTCCCCCGTGGCTTCATTGGTGGTCGGTGCTCCGTCAACTGCAGGCTGTGTGACATGCCTGCTGTCCTCCTCCGGGGGTGGGGATGGACCACCTGCTCCCACCTGGCCCCCCTCTGGAACAGGGTCCATGAGGGTGCAAGGCCCTGGCTCGTTGTCCCCTTGCGCCTCCTCTGTTGCATCAATGGAGCAAATGTCACCTGTAGGGCACAATGTTACATAGGTAAGATGGGGCATGACTGCCTGTCTACACACGTCCCACTCCCCTAAGGGCAAATGTGTGTGGGTGAGCCACATGGGTCTTGGCTGGGGCCCCCCTCCCCCCCATTCCTTCTTTATCCATGCCGGTGGGCCATGTGCCCTGCAAGTGCCACTGTCCCCTCCCCCCCTTGCATGCTGCCACACACCCCATGCAGCACCATCATCGCCTTCAGCCCTGCAACCACAGACCATGTTTGTCACAGGTACATTGTGCTGTTCCATCAGCCATGTTTCCACCTGTGTGGCTGTGCTGCCTCTGCCAACCCTGCACCATCTCCCCTGCAAAACATTGGCAGCCTCTGCTGGTACTGTGGGTGTGTCCTCCTTGCCACCTCACCCATCCACTGTGCTGTGCCGCCCCTGCCCACCATGGACACGTCCCCCCCATGGGTCATGGGCCAGAAGCTGCCCGTATGCCTGTGCCGCCCCCTGGGTCCCAAAAAGCCACATCATGCCACCCACACCCCACCCCACCCCTGGCCACCCCCACACATGTGTGTTTGCAGTCTCACACTGGTGCAGCTCACTCTCACACTTACCAGCACTTGGGTGCGCTGTGTCCAATGCAGGGGGCAGGCCATGAACATACATTGGCCCCAGTCTGTCAGCCAGGTGCCGCTCCAGCTCAGTCAGGTTGGCGACCTGTGCTGGGTCCCCTCCAGTGCTTTGTGCCCCTCGCCTCTCCCTGGCAAGCTCATTGCGGATGTTCCTTTTTATGTCACAGTATCTCTTGCGTAGACTCTCAATATTCCAATGTGGGCCATCAGCTGTTGCCACTTCCGCCTGCACCTCTGCCCATGCCCTGGCTCATGTGGCACTTGTGGTTGTAGAGCTGAGCCGTCCAAAAAGTAGCTCAGAGTGGTCCAGGATGCTTGCCAGAAGGAGATCATTCTCCTCCTGGCTGAAGCGCACTGCCCTCTTACGGACCTCCTCTGGCAGTGTGGGTCTGCGCCGCCGTTGCCCCAGTGTACCAGTGGCCTGCTCACGTGGGTGTTGCTGTTTCCCAGATGGGCCTGGCCTCTCATCATCATCTCCAACTGTGGGTGATAGTGGTGTTTGCTGCAGTCCAGCATGCTCACGTCTCTGGTTGTTGGCCTCCATACCAGATGTGTGCTGAGGTGCGTGCCATTTTGTGATCACAAGATATATATAGGTATGTTTGGGGTGTGGCTCTAGGCGCGTTGCATATGCGCGTTACGTATATGCGTTGCGTACGCGTGCAGCGACACGCTTCCCCCCTGCACACGCATGGACATGCCGTGGTTAGGTAGCCTACGTGCCTTACTGTGCATGGTTTGAAGCATTCTAGTATTCCTCCAAATCATCCCTGGGTGTACACACTACACGCGCCATACTCCTACAATCCAGTTTTGTGCTGGTAGGTAACTCAAATGTTTTCTGGCATAGTAATCGTTTATTTTTTGTCTGCGCGCTACCATGTGCGTTGGGTGATGGTTACGTTTCCGTGACGCACATTACATGGGACATGCGTTGCGTGTACGTGCATGTGAACGCTGTTAGCATCCCTGTAACATCTTGGCGTTTTCCATATTTGGAAAGGGGTATACTTCACAGTAGCTTTACACCCTGCTGCGTCACAGGGGCACACGTCAATGGCTTTTGTCGGATGCAATGCGGGGGAACGTGCGATCTTGCGTGCGCTACGTGGATGCCTACAGGGTGTTGGCTATGCTGGATGTTCCTTGTTGACCAGGTGTGTATCGTTATTATGATTTCTGTGCCCGCCCCGCACCCTATTTCCCAACCACCTGTCCTCCATCCTGTGTCTATCATGGCTCAGACTGTGAATGCAGGTGGTGCAGTCGTTGCATTGCTGGAGCTAGCTGGGCTGCGCTTTCCAGAAGAGGGAGATGATGTTCCTGGGGCTGCGGCATTGGGCATGGGTGCTATCCTGCTGCAACTCAGGCCTGCAGCTGTGGGGGGTCCACAGGCGGGTGTGGGGGAACAACGGCGCCATAGGCGTGCTGAGGCACGGCCCCGCCTGCAACGCCTCTACAGGCCCAGGGCCATGCTCCAGGACATCAGGGAGGACCAGGTAATCTCCCTCTACTGGCTGGACACAGGGGCTATTAGGGAGCTCTATGAGGATCTCCGACCTGACCTCGAGCCCCTGACTGCCCGGTCACATGCTATACCGGGATTGGCCAAGCTCCTGGCTGCCCTACATTTCTTTGCCTCTGGCTGTTTCCAATCCTCAGTGGCCGCAGTGGGTGGGATGAGTAGGCCAACGTTCTCTCGCTGCCTCCACCAGGTACTGCGGGCCATGGTCAGCTGGGTCGGGAATTACATTGCCATTCCCAACAGTAGGCAACATTGGGTAGCCCTGGGACAGACATTCCAGTGGATTGCAGGGATACCACACGTGATGGGAGCAATAGATTTCACACATGTTGCCCTGGTCCCACCCCGCGACAGGGAGGTTGTGTATCGCAACAGCAAACACTTCCATTCCATGAATGTGCAGGTGGTTTGTGATGCAAGTATGCGGATTCTGAATGTGGTTCCATGGTTCCCAGGGTCATCCCATGACTCCTATATCATGCAGAACTCGGCACTGTTCGGCCAATTTGAGGCCGGACAATATGAGGACTATGTCTTGCTGGATAGGTATTCCCCACATCTTACATGCACCTACCATATGTGTTTCACGGGGGCACCATTGTCACCTGTGTCCTCTGCATGCATGACATTGTGGTGTTGTTTCCTGGTGCAGCGTATTCTGGGCCTGACACTACATCACACCCTGTCACCTGGAATGTGGTCACATACCTCTGTGCGCTACCACACGTCTCTCTGCCTACCATGTGTGTGTTCTTGCTCATCTGGGTGTCCCTGCACATATGTGGTGTGGGCTGTACCCTGCCTCTGCTGTTCACTTCACATGCTCCCATGTACAGGGGCACTCTGGACATGAAAGGTGTGTCCCCTCCATGGATGTGGCTCCTGCACCTTTGGCAGTTGTACATATGTCTGCCTGTGGGGTGTGTCCCTTTCCAACCCAATGTGCCACAGGTTGGTGCATGTGCCATCTAGGGGGGGGGGGGTTAGATGATTGGGGCCACAGAACCATGCACATGGTGTACAGTGTGTATGGGGCCTCCTCATTCGCCATGTAGGGGGTGACACGTGTCTTGGGCTGTGTGCGAACCTGCTATCACATATGTCTGCTGCATGACTGTTCACTTTGGCCTGTCTGCACTGACACTCCCACCTGACCCCCCTGGGGATGTGTTCCGTTGACCTATGCCCTGTGTGCAATGTATCATGACATTCCACGACTTGCACAACTGCGCATCTCTGCCCCACCAAGTGTGCTCTTGGACTCTCAGCATCAGACTCTGGTGCACTCCCAGCATGTGCAATGCTGTGACATCAGATGTGTGTGTCCATGCTTCTCTGCTGTCCAGTTGGGCATTGCTACATCACTGATTCCATAGGTCCATCATCTCACGTGTGACTTTTTGCCATCTCTGTTTGCAGGTGATGCAGGATATGGGTGTCGTGCCTGGCTGCTGACCCCTGTGCGTCTCCCTCGGCCAGGTGCAGAGATGCGGTACAATGAGGCCCATGCCTCCAGCCGCTCAGTCATTGAGCGCACCTTTGGTGTTCTCAAGAGTCACTTCAGGTGTCTGGATAGGACCGGCGGTGCCTTACAGTACTGACCCCTGACTGTGGCAAAGATCATTCTGGCCTGTTGCATCCTCCACAACATTGCTCTCAGGCACAATGTCCCAGTCGATATTAATGAGGATCTTGGGGAGGATCCTGTGTGCCCTCCTGCACATGGCCGTGGTGACATACGTGAGGGGATGGCGGCCAGGCAACGTCTGATCTGCATGTGGGGGGATGTGCTTATGGGTCGCCATGTGTGAGATGGTATGTGTGTGTCACAGCACTGTACTGACATATCTCTATTTGTCTCTTGTGTTTCGGCTCACCAGGATCGGCTGCTATGTTCCTGCCTCCCAGGGATGGGCTGCCGATACTTCCCACTGCTGTGGTTCATGTGAGGAGTGTGTGTATGTCACAGTGGCATTAAGGTGGCTGGGCTGGGTGGACATACAGCTCGGTGTGCGGTGGTGGCAGCACCACTTGACACATATGTGTTTCCCTCTACACCGTTCCTCTGTTGTTGCACATGTCTTTGGCCTCACTCCATCCGCAATATGTTCTGTTTGACACACATGTGACCATTGCCTGTGCACATCTAGGGGGTCTACATACTTTGCCTGTGCACATGGTACCAGGCTGAGTGTGTTCCTGGACACAGGCAATTGCAATGCTTAGGTACACGTAGAGACCTCACTGCCATTGCTGATTTATACAGCCTAGGTGCACCCAGGTCTCCACCTGTCCCTGATTGTCTGCAGTCCAGCCAACTACAGCTTGCACAATGCTTACCTTTTCTCATGGTGTGTGTCTCTGTGTCTTTGGGACGTGTGTGTCTTCCCACCTGTCAGGCGATGTTCATCCATCTCTCTATGCCCTTCTGTTTCTGCCCTTCTGTACATTGTGTCCATGTGTCTTATTATCTTCCCTGACATATCCCATATTTGTTGGCAGGACACTTCACGTAACCAGTATGTTTCCCCGCAACAAAGCGTTCCTAGGCCATGCTCCACTGACAGCTGATCATGAGGTTGTGGTGATGGATGCAGTTCATCGACGTCGGCAGCCTCTCCTGGGGCCCCTTGTGCCTTGCCTGACCCTGGCTTTCAACATCAGTCCAATGCTGTACCTTTCAGGTAAACCTCACCTTCCCTCCACTGGGTCATAGGCCACATGCTGATGCTGCATTTGTCCTGTTCATTGCAACGTGCATTTCTGTGGTATCTCGGTGCACCACAACTGACGGACATGCTTTAGACCTCTGGGATGCCTGTGTGCCATGGGCATTCACATGACCATGTTGTGTCATGGTCTGCAGGGCCATCTCCTACTGTGGTCCTTGTGCACTATGCTGTCTGTTATGATCATGTTATGTTGTGGTGTTTCAGCATTCCTGATGCACATATTCTGCTGTCAGCGTGTCGTTTCTGACCTGATGGTGGGTGTGCACCTCCCTTACCTTCTTTCTACCCCTTTTCACACAGGACACAGCCCACGGACATGGCACATCTACCACACATCCTCTGGAGCCCCGTTTTCCATATTTGTTTGGACACAGCACCTGTGTGACATTGTCCGTGCCTGATGTTGCCACTGTTGGATGGACCTCTGCATCTTGGACACAGCCTTTTTTGGTCCTTCTTGTTGGCCTGCTTTGTTGACTGTCACTCGGATACCTGACACACCGTCACTGACATGACATGACATGACATGCTCTGTGCCAGTGCGAAACACGGTCAGTTCCCTCTACCAGGCCGAGGTGATGTGTGGGTGTATATCCCATATTGTGTTCATCTATGGACTGCAGATCTGCATGTGCAGTGCACTGTGGGTATGCGTTTGTTGACCCAGATCCTGGACACCACAGCAGACAGTTTGTGTGGTGACCTGACATCCTTCATCTTCCAGGCAGTGATTTGTTAGAGCTGGGGGAACAGGCATCTGGCTACTCTGTCTCCATGTATTCATCGTGGTTTGGGTGTTTCTTTGGAATTTACAGTAGCTCTCCGTATTTGAAAAGGTCAGTGATGTTATTGGGCGTGTTGTTTTTGGTAATGGTCTAGACCTTGGTCTTGATCGTGTATGCCATATGCCCTTGTTTGCTGAGACCTTGTTTTGTTTGCTAACCTGTTGTTGCTCTGGTGTGGTAGCTTTGACCATCTGTCATTTATATTCCATAGGTTGCCCACATCGTTATTAGGACATTGTTGGTCACACTGGCAATATTGCCCACATATTACTTCACTGCCTGTGTGGCCAGATGTCATGGGTTGGAACACACAGTGGGGTTACTTGGTGGGGCTGTGTGAAGCATATTCTTTTGGTTATTTGCAGTGGTGCTGCCAGCTACCTCACCTACACAGTGCTGTCTCCTTACAGTACCTCATCAGGCACCCTTTCACGTGCCATGTGAAGCACCCTTTGATGCGCCCTATGGGGTGCCCCATAGGGAACATTCTAGGGTGCCTTGGCGGACAGTGCACTTTATCATTTATTTATTTTATTTTATTTATTTAACAGTTTTTTATATACCGGCCCTTCCAGAGATCAGGGGCGGTTCACATTGAACAAAAATCTATATACTTCTGTATATTTTACATGGAACTTGTGTTAACTATATACACGTTTAGTTACATTGAACATGTTTTGAACATTAACTAGAATAACACTTTTTAAACTATGTACAGGTCATCATAACATAATTGAGTTACCGGGATTTATTTACAATAGTGATATAGCCGTTTGTTTGTGTAAATCTTTGTCTGTAGGGTAAGGTAGAGTAGAGTAAGTGTCTTTCTTATGTTTAATCATTTGTTCTGTCTTGAGAACTGTGGATGTGTTTCTGTGATTGTATTGGAGAGGTTTTTTGTTGGTAGGGGATCTCAAAGTGTTTTGTAAAAAGGTATGTTTTTAG
This sequence comes from Ichthyophis bannanicus, assembly GCA_033557465.1. Lineage (NCBI taxonomy): Eukaryota > Metazoa > Chordata > Amphibia > Gymnophiona > Ichthyophiidae > Ichthyophis > Ichthyophis bannanicus. The sequence continues at coordinate 387,842,324 of CM066038.1, read as the reverse complement.
TTCTTTTTTGAATTGGTGAAGGTCCTTTATTGTGCGGAGGGTTAATGGGGTTTCGTTCCAGAGGGTAGGGGCAGCAAAGGAGAAGGCTCTATCACTTGTCGTTGCTTTGGTCCTTCTGAAATTAGTTTTTATGTTGAGGGAGTGGGTTGCGTTCTGTCTTCGTGTTCTAGTTTCTGATGGGGGTTGTAATAGGGTAGATAGTTGGGAGGGAGAGATGTTATTGATGAGTTTAAAGGTAGTCAGGAGGATTTTATATTTTATTCGGCTGCTTATGGGGAGCCAATGAAGTTCTAGTAGTATTGGGGTCACGTGGTCTGTTAGTTTAGCTTTTGTGACCATGTGCCCTCTGGGGTGCCTTATAGGGTGCCTTCTGCAGCACCTTCGGTTGCGGACCTGTGAGGGTATGTTTGCTGGCAGCACTAATTAATCTTAACAGACATACTGCTTCAGATAGCACTGATTTTGAGTAAAAGGTGATGTCTCTGCTAGCTTTAATCATTGACCTCAAGGGGGGATCAAACTCACTTCTTTTGCACCATTTGTCAGTGTATTCGCCAAAGTGCTACAGTTCTGGGTGCCTATATAGTGCATTATAAGGTGCCTTATATGGTGTCCTATGGGGGGACATTATAGGGTGCCTTGGTACTTTATAATGTGCCCTCTGGGGTGCCTTCTAGGGTGCCTTATGTGGCACCTTAGGTTACACACTGTGAGGGTGTGTTTGCTGGCAGCACTATTAACGTACTACTAAACCTCCTCACAGCCCAATACTTAACCCTTTTCAGGCCACGCCCATAACTTTCGGGATCCTAACATCTGCCTACATATTCCTATCACATAGTATATCATACATGACTATGGCAGGGGGTACGTCACTATTGGCACATATTGAATAAGACGGGTACACTTTTCCTGCCATATGCAAACATAAACCCGGCTGCAGAATGTGGATTAAAATATTATAGTAGGCTTTCAAAGGGTTACACATGACACCTCAGCCAGCCTTCTTCATTAGCCACACTGGGGAATCGAACCCATTAACCTTTGTGATGAAGAAGCCCCAATTTCCACTGTTAAAATACAAAACATGCAGCATGTCAGTGCAAAAGCTGACAGGAGAACAGACCAGGTGGATAGCTGTTGTCAGTGGCAACGACAACAAAGGCAGCCACGAGGTCTGGAGAAACGTGTGTAGTAAGAAGAAACGCCCTAATTCCCAATAGCACACACCTGGTAGGGAAGAGTATGCACAGCCCTTATAAGGATAGTGCAGGGAACACAAGGGGGAAGCATTACAAGGACGACACCTCCAAAGAGTTGCCAGGAGGAGAGGAATTGTCAGAGAGCTCAGATTTGGAACAAACCCTGAGAGGGAGAAACCTGGGACAAGGTGAGCACTGTAGGAAGAGAAGACAGCCTGTCTTACCTACAGCAGTTACCAGAGAGGAACCAGGAAGAGTCTCTCACTTCAGTATAGGAAGTGACTCAGAGTCTGAACCAGGAAGCGTTCAACCTCAGAGATACCCAGAATCCACTAGGAGGAAGCAGCTTGCCAGAGCCGAAGCCAGCTGGGCAGCTCCTGCTGATTGCAGAGACACGGCAGCATGGAACCTACGTTCTAACCAGAGGAACTGCAAGCCAGTAGCTAAAAAGTATGTAACAAGAAGCTGGGACTTGGGGAATGAATGTGAGCCATTGAAAGTTAAAAGGAATAAAAGTGTTTGTAGAGTGAATGCAGAGCAACCTTACACAGGAAGCCAGAGGTGGGGGCAGGGCAGCTACTCCCAACCTAACTACCTGAATAGAGAGCATTCACAGCCGTCAGAAAAGCTTAGAGACTGGCCAGAAGACGTGTATATGTCAGAAGAGGAGCTGGCAGTTAGCTTTAAACCCCAAAAGAAGCCTTACAAGCTAAAGTCTGTTAGCAAGAGGGGACAGAGAGTTCCTCTATCCCAAACAGAAGATAGCAACAGAGAAACTTACCGTGAGGGCTTGCCAAGGGGAAATGTCCCAACATATTTCAACCAAGAGGGTTTGGAACGTGAGGAGGAACCCATGTTAGTGGACTCTCTCAGTGAATCCTCATCTATATCTGACCTAATGGACTGTACATTAGTCTCATCTGAAAGAATATCTCTGCGCTAGACAGAGCAAAAGCCTGTGTGCTACAGTTTAAGTTCCTACCTTGAAGCAAGAAGTTATTGCTGTATGTCCTTTGTGTTTTTGCCAAAAGATTGGAATACTTTTGTTTCTGCTTGTGTTTTGTTCACTTGTTTATTAATCCACCCCGGGAGGGGAATAAATCCACATTTTGCTTTACCATTCGAGTCTGCACAACTATTTCTTCACCATCAGCAGCAAACTGCCTCCTGGTGGTGACATAAAGTGGCGTAGTTCTTCGGATTTTTCAAGTGGATGAAAAACACAGCACCGAAGACACACATAGGATTTACCTTGCTGAAGGAGGAAAAGTTTGCCGCCGGAGGAAAAAAGAAAGAAAAAAAGCCGGAGCAGATTTTTTTTCAAAATTCCTGACCTGGAGTGCAGCGAGCCTACAGCTTTCTCAACGCACGATCCGTCACCGTGCTGAGGTAAAGGTAGGAGGGCACGGGTGATTTGGATCTGAGAAAGGGGGAGCTGTGGTGTTAGGAGCAGCAAGAGGAATAGCTGAAAAAAAAAAAAAAAAGTTACCTATAGTGGAAACACTTTGTTTGGTGCCGCACTTGGTGGGCTTGTCTTTTGTTTCTTCACAGGTGCGTAAAGATGGATCCCCAGCAAATGAAAGACTGGATGGAGGTCCAGTGGAAAGCACAAGGAGAACTGGCCCGGCAAACCCAAGAGAGAATGATACATGCAATGACTGAGCAGCAGCAGCCGCTACTAGAGTTGCTGGAGACTCTGATAAAGAAAACTGCTACCGCAGCCGAGGTTGAGTCTGCAGGACCGAGGGCGGTAGGACTACATGAATACAATGCTCTGTCATTGGGACAATTAAAGTCATACGATAGTTTTGATGACTTCGCTGAAGCGTTCGAGCGAATAGCAGCAGCGGCTAAATGGCCGACTGATCAGTGGGCAGTAAGATTCTCCATGACTTTGTCTGGCGAGGCGCTCGCCGCATACAAAACAATGCCCGTTGATCTGTCTTCCAGTTACCCCGACGTGAAGATAGCTATTAGAGATAGGCTGGGTTTAACGCCCATGCACTACAGAAGGCTCTTTAGAGAGGCCAAACTCCTGGATAAGGAAACGCCTAAAGCCTTGTTACAACGACTAAAAGGTCTAGCGACCAAATGGCTCGTTCCAGAAAGGGCGACGGTCGAGTCTTTATTTGATACCGTCCTCCTGGAACAGTATTTGGAAGCCATTCCACAAGAGATAAAGGCATTTATATTGCTACAAAAATGCAATTCTACGAATGACGCAGCCATCCTTACGGAGAACTATTTTGAGGCTGAATTAGCCAGTACCTCCGGAGGCGGTATTTTAAAAATGGCTGGCATTGATAGAATGCATGGTGTGAGAAAGTCTTTTAAAAGCAATGCATATGGTGATACTGCATGTAATGTTAAGATGTCTGGTAACACTAGGGTGAAAATGATTCAAATGAAATGTTTTAACTGTGGCCAGCCTGGACATGGGTACAAAAAGTGTACTGAACGTAGTGCTCTAGTAGTGGGAGGACAGAACCCCCTAGAGAAGGGCATTCAGGTAGAGGTCCAGATAGAAGGGGTAAAAGCTTTGGCGCTCTTAGATTCTGGAGCTAGCCAAAGCATGGTTTTCTCGTGAATTGTGGGAGACCATTACCGCCCGTAACCCTTTTTCACAAAAGCAAGCGAGGGACAAAATTAAAGTAAGATGTGTGCATGGTACGTCTGTATTTTACCCACGGTATAGAATGTCTGTGATAGGGATGAATACTCGGGAGAAGATACAGATGGCTGTAATTCCTCATCTCCCGTATGAGCTTGTTTTAGGCCGTGATTGGCCACCGTTCAACCGAGGTCTTAAAGAGAGCCTAGGTAAGAAAACTACTTTAGTTTCCACTAGATCCCAGGCCAAAGCCTCAGAGATAGGGGTAGGTTCCGCTGAGGAGGAAGAAACTCCAGATGCAGAGGAAGGCCAGGGAGAGGAGCTAGTAGATATACTCCCCACACATGATGATCTAATAAACCTTCCTTCTAAGGAAAGAAAGGGAAGGGCAGAGAGACGTAGGGAGCAAAGAAATAGGTCCCAAGGGAGGGCAGAGCTGGTAGCAGGGGAAGATTTGCCCTGGGTCCCTGCTGAGTTAGTCCAGAAATTCCCTTCCTTCCCAAAGGAGCAGAGGGCAGATCCGTCCCTAAAAAGAGCTTTTGAATTTGCTCAGGAGGGTAGAGCCATCTTGCCTAGATTTTTCCTAGAGGGTGAGCTGTTATACCGGGAAAGTACGGACCCGTATACAGGGGCCATCCGCAAGCAGGTAGTGGTGCCAGCAACCTTTAAGACCATAGTAATGCGATTGGCACACGACCACCCTGTGGGTAGCCACAAGGGCATACAAGGCACAATAGACCAAATACTGGCCCGCTTTTACTGGCCGGGCGTCTTTAAGGAGACCACCCGCTACTGCCAGTCTTGTCCCGCGTGTCAGAAGGTCACTGCCATAAAGCCGAAACCGGTGCCAATGATTAGTACACCCATTATTGCCACGCCAGTCCGACGCCTGGCTATGGACATTGTAGGACCCTTAGTTAGGACGCCAAGGGGCTTCCAATATCTATTGGTAATTGTAGACGTTGCCACTAGGTTTCCGTGGGCCATTCCGCTACGGAATATTTCTGCTAGGTCGATGTCCTTAGAAATAATAAAATTATTTTGCGAAATAGGTTTCCCACAAGAGGTCCTAACGGACCAAGGAAGCAACTTTACCTCAAAGTACTTGGCCTTAGTGTGGGATGCCTTTGGGATAAGGCAAGTCCGGACCTCCGCCTATCACCCACAGTCGAACGGACTGGTGGAAAGGCTAAACCAGTCAATTAAACAGATGTTGCGACGCGGACTGGAGGGACAGATGGGGGAGTGGGATAATTTACTTCCCTTTGTATTGTACGCTTGCCGAGAGCGTAGGCAGGCATCATTAGGGGCATCGCCCTACGAGTTATTATTTGGCCGAGCTCCAAGGGGGATCTTGGATATCCTGAGAGAGCAATGGAGCGAGCCGGAGGCAGAGGAAGTGGGGGTTCCCCAGTTTCTCAGGGATCTTAGGAACCGCCTAGAAAGGACTTCCCGGGTTTCCATGGAAAATTTACAGGCGAGCCAAAGCCAGCAAAAACGGTATTATGACCGGAGGTCCAAAGAACGGCAATTAAGCATGGGAGACAAGGTATTAGTCCTAGTACCCGCTGTAGGTCCAAAATTTGAATCTAGGTGGAAGGGACCCTGCAAAGTGGTAGCTAGAGTAGGCCCAGTCTCCTATAAAGTTGAGCACGAAGGGGGGCGTCAACAGGTATATCACTTGAATTTATTAAAACCCTGGCAGGAACGATCGGCGTCAGTACAGCTGGTCAAAAGAGAGAGGCGAAGGGTTAGTCACCTTCGGCTTACGTGCTGTCAGACGGAAACGTCAGCAACACGTAAGGTTTTAAGGGGGGGGGGATATGTGATGAAGAAGACCCAATTTCCACTGTTAAAATACAAAACATGCAGCATGTCAGTGCAAAAGCTGACAGGAGAACAGACCAGGTGGATAGCTGTTGTCAGTGGCAACGACAACAAAGGCAGCCACGAGGTCTGGAGAAACGTGTAGTAAGAAGAAACGCCCTAATTCCCAATAGCACACACCTGGTAGGGAAGAGTATGCACAGCCCTTATAAGGATAGTGCAGGGAACACAAGGGGGAAGCATTACAAGGACGACACCTCCAAAGAGTTGCCAGGAGGAGAGGAATTGTCAGAGAGCTCAGATTTGGAACAAACCCTGAGAGGGAGAAACCTGGGACAAGGTGAGCACTGTAGGAAGAGAAGACAGCCTGTCTTACCTACAGCAGTTACCAGAGAGGAACCAGGAAGAGTCTCTCACTTCAGTATAGGAAGTGACTCAGAGTCTGAACCAGGAAGCGTTCAACCTCAGAGATACCCAGAATCCACTAGGAGGAAGCAGCTTGCCAGAGCCGAAGCCAGCTGGGCAGCTCCTGCTGATTGCAGAGACACGGCAGCATGGAACCTACGTTCTAACCAGAGGAACTGCAAGCCAGTAGCTAAAAAGTATGTAACAAGAAGCTGGGACTTGGGGAATGAATGTGAGCCATTGAAAGTTAAAAGGAATAAAAGTGTTTGTAGAGTGAATGCAGAGCAACCTTACACAGGAAGCCAGAGGTGGGGGCAGGGCAGCTACTCCCAACCTAACTACCTGAATAGAGAGCATTCACAGCCGTCAGAAAAGCTTAGAGACTGGCCAGAAGACGTGTATATGTCAGAAGAGGAGCTGGCAGTTAGCTTTAAACCCCAAAAGAAGCCTTACAAGCTAAAGTCTGTTAGCAAGAGGGGACAGAGAGTTCCTCTATCCCAAACAGAAGATAGCAACAGAGAAACTTACCGTGAGGGCTTGCCAAGGGGAAATGTCCCAACATATTTCAACCAAGAGGGTTTGGAACGTGAGGAGGAACCCATGTTAGTGGACTCTCTCAGTGAATCCTCATCTATATCTGACCTAATGGACTGTACATTAGTCTCATCTGAAAGAATATCTCTGTGCTAGACAGAGCAAAAGCCTGTGTGCTACAGTTTAAGTTCCTACCTTGAAGCAAGAAGTTATTGCTGTATGTCCTTTGTGTTTTTGCCAAAAGATTGGAATACTTTTGTTTCTGCTTGTGTTTTGTTCACTTGTTTATTAATCCACCCCGGGAGGGGAATAAATCCACATTTTGCTTTACCATTCGAGTCTGCACAACTATTTCTTCACCATCAGCAGCAAACTGCCCCCTGGTGGTGACACCTTGCACCATTGGTCTGTATAGTAACCATTGAGCTACAGCTCTGTTTCTGTATCTGGGTGTCTGCGCGTCTTCTTACACTTAACGCGCAGTAATGCGCCCTGTAACGATCGTTGCTGTGCGGCGCATTACAACACGCGTTATGACTTACGATGTACCGCCCATGTCCTTTTATTGCTTTCCTTCCTCTAACGCGGCTCCTAACGCGAATTGCACTAACGCAGTTTAGTAAACATACCCCTAAGACTTAAATGATTTCCAAACACAGCTAAAAACACATCTCTTCAGGGAAGCCTACGGAAATATCACATAAACTATCCACTGCATCCTACCACCTATTATTCACATCCATATTTTCTAACAGCTATGACTCCCATTACACATAAGCTAACACTTTGTACATAGTTACCTCTGTTAAGGATACAAATTACTCTTAAACTTTATTAATCTTGATATTTACAATGTATATAGTTTCATGTTATTTTGACACAATGTTCTATGTACTATACAGATGAGTTCTATGTAAACCGCTATGATATTACGAATAGCAGTATAAAAGAAACATTAAATAAATAAATAAATAAATAAATAAATAAAAACATTTATTTTTTTGTTAAGTGAAACCAACATGCAAATGACACTGGAAACAAAATTAAACTATTTTTTTTCTATCTGAATACCCACTAGCACTCCTTGTGGCCTTGGGCAAGTCACTTAACTCTCCATTGCCTCGGAAGAAAGGCCTGGCAATCTACTTCCGGTGACACTGCCAAGAAAACCCATGAGCTTCTGGGTCGCCAGGAGTCAGGACTGACTCGAAGGCACACATTGCATTGCATTGTACCTCTAAAATTAGGTGCCACTTGGCCTTCTCACATCGGTGGCCTGTTATAAAATTACTCTCCACTGTGCAATTATCTGCCCCTTCTCTGAAAATAGTGTAATTAGCTGGAACACGGAACTATGCTATTCCTATTGAAGGCCAATGCCTTGGGAATTCACTTCCCATGTCCATCACAGTTAAAGATTGTTGTTCTGTTTTCAAAAGATCTCTTAAGGTGTTTGTGTGTTTTCTGACTTTTTAAGTTGTTCTTTGAGTGGAGAAGTATCTTAATGATACAACAGTGGGTTGGGAACAGGGAAGCCAGATTGAATCCTATTGCTGCTCCTTATGACTTTGGGCAAATTACTTAGCTCTCCATCACTTAAGGTAGTAATATAAAGGCACATTTTACAAAGGATATATAAGTGCAATCTGGAATGCCCAAACCAGATTAATTACTACTACTATTAAACATTTATAAAGTGCTACAAGGCATACCAGCACTGTACAAACACAGAAAGAGACAGTCCCTACTCGTCAGAGCTTACATTCTAATCAAGACAGACAAGACAAAAGATAGGAATAAGAATAGAATAGGGAAGGGTAAGGAGATGCCAGGGACTAAGGGATCAGGATCCAAAAGCAGCAGAGATGAGCCTTTAGCATAGATTTGAAAAGGGGCAGAGATGAAGCCTTAATGTACAGACTCAGGAAGTTTGTTCCAGGCATAAGGAGCAGCAAAGTGAAAGGACCGAAGACTGGAAGCAGTGGAAGAAAAGGGCAAAGAGAGGAGCAGGCCAGTAGAAGAATGGAGTTCATGAGAAGGGGTGTAGGGGGAGAAGAGAGAGGAAAGATAGTAAGGAGCAGAAGAATGAGGTGTTCTATGAGAATATCGAGGCTGGTGAAAGATTAGTTGCGCAGCAGAGTTCTGAATAGATTGAAGGGGAGAGAGATGACTCAGAGGGAGACCAGCAAGAAGGAGGTTGCAATAGTCAAGACGGGAAGTACATTAAAGAGTGGACAAGTGTTTTAGTAGTGTGTTCAGAGAGGAAGGGGTGAATTTTGTTAATGTTATAGAGAAAGAAATGACAGGTTTTAGCTATCTGTTGGATATGTGAGGAGAAGGAAAGGGAGGAGTCAAAAATGACACTAAGGTTACAGGTTGAGGAACAGGAAGTAGAAGGGTGTTATCAACAGAGATAGAGAAAGGAGGAAGGGAAGAGGAAGGTATGGTGGAAAAATAAAATGTTTGGGTTTGTCCATATTTAGTTTCAAATGGTGATGAGACATCCAGGTGGCAATGTCAGAGAGACAGGCAGAGATTTGGAAAAAAGTCAGGTGAAGAAAGATAGATCTGAGAATCATCAGTGAATGATACTGAAATCCATGGGAGGAGAATAATTGAAAAAAATCAAGCACATCCAAGTTCAGGCACAATTTTAGAAACATAGACATGCCTGATATGGATGTCTATTGGGACGTCTACATAGACAGCTCTGGAATAGTATTCCAGAATGGGAATGTCTACTAGCCTAATGGTTAGAGTAGTGGGCTAGGACCAGTGTTCAAATCCTACTGCTGCTCCTTGTGATCTTGGGCAAATCACTTAACTCTTCACCTTCTTTACACCCTTTGGATATTTTATGGCCAAAACTAGTACTTTCTGGATGCCTATCAGGCCTGGATCTGGCCTAAACTTAGAAGGGGTTGCAAATGTTCCTGACATTTGTGAAATCAAGCAGGGACAATTAAGTCCATTATGTGCTAGCACCATGCTGCCTGCCTAGTTGGATGTCCCTGCACCAGAGATATTTTTAAAAGCCACTTGTAAAATGACTCAAAGATTGTCTCCATGATATGGACATTTAAATCGCCTCTAAAGCTTTTAAAATGACCCCCTTAGATTGTAATCCCTCTGGAGACAGGACAATTCCTACTGTTGCTGAATGCAATTTGCTTTGAACTTCTGAGAAAGACGTGAGCTAAATCAAATTTTCCTGTCTATTGCTGTCTTTTTCATTTTATTACTGTTTATTTTATTTTAAACTGTAATCCACATAGAGCTGTATGTATAATTAGCAGGTAGATCTCTTTGAAAATTGTTCTCTATAACCTCACATAGCTAAGTCTGGCCCTAGGGTTCTGCCGCTTCAGGCAAAAACCCCAGCCACGCCATGCCTCCCTCACAAGCCACCTCAACTGAGCTGCACCGTCATATCCCACTGCCATCGATTCCATCTTGGGAAGGAAGCAGGCAGCAGCTGCAGTATTTTAAAATCAGCGGCTTTGTACCGCTGCTTTGTTGCCTGTGGCAGGCTATGTGCTTCAACCCCTGTGGCCTGCTGCTTCTCTTTCTACTAGACTGAACATTTGTGTAGCACTACATGACATACACAGTGCTGCACAGATACATATAAAAGACAGTCCATGTTCATCAGAGCTTACAATCTAATCAAGAAGTCAACACAGTAGCTGTAGACATAGAATACTATGGAAACACAAAGGAGATTAGGCGAACCAAGATCCGAAAGTGGCAGTGAAGCGGTGAGTTTTCAGCCTGGATTTGAAAAGGGCCAGAGATGAAGCCTGACTTACAGGCTCAGGTAGTTGGTTCAAGACATAAGGAACAGCAAGGTGAAAGGAGCAAAATCTAGAGTTAGCAATAGAAGAGGAGGGCACAGATAGAAGTGATTTGTAAGAAGACAGGAATACCCAAGGAGGGGTTTAGGGAGAGATAAGCGAGGAAAGGTAGTGAGGAGCTGCAGAGTGAATGCACTCAGCAGGGAAAGTTTGAACTGGATGTGGAAATGGATAGGGAGCCAATGAAGTGAATTGAGAAAAGGGGTAATATGAGAATGATGAGGCTAGTGGAAGATTAGCTGCACAGCAGAGTATTGAAGAGATTGAAGGGGAGAGAGATGATTCAGAAGGAGACCAGCAAGAAGTAGGTTACAATAGTCAAGATGGGAGGTGACTAAGGCATGGATAAGTGTCTTAGTAGTGTGTTCAGAAAGGAATGGGCGGATTTTGGTGATGTTGTAGAGAAAGAAATGGCAGGTTTTAGCTATCAGTTGGATGTGTGTGGAGAAGGAGAGAGGAATCAAAGATGGCCCCAAAGTTGTGAGCTGAGGAAACAAGGGAGGAGTAAAGAGTTATCCACAGAGACTGAGAAAAGAGGAAGGGGAGAGGAGGGTTTAGGGGGAAAAATAAGAATCTCAGTTTTGGTCATGTTCAATTTCAAGCGACAATGAGACATCCAAGCAGCAATGTCAGAAAGGCAGGCAGAGATCCGGGCCTGAATTGCCAGAGAGATTTTAGGTGTAGAGAGGTAGATCTGGGAGTCATCAGTGTAAAGATGGTACTGAAAGCCATGGGAAAAGGTGAGTGCACCAAGGGACTGGGTATATAGAGAGAAAAGGAGTGGACCCAAGACAGACTCTTGGGGTACACCAACTGAGAGTGGGATAGCAATAGAGGAGGATCTACCAGAACAAACACTGAAGGAGCAATGGGAGATATAAGAAGAGAACCAGGATAGCACAGAGCCCTTAAAACCAAGTGAGGACAAGGTATCAAGGAGAAGGCTATGGTCAACTGTATCAAAAGCAGCACAAAGATAAAAAAGGATGAGGATTGAGTAAAGACCCTTGGATTTTGCCAGGAATAAGTCACTGGAGATTTTGGCGAGAGCCGTTTCAGCAGAATGTAATGGACAAAAGCCAGATTGTAAAAGATCCAGAAGGGCTTGAGAGGAGAGAAAGTCGAGGCAAGGGCAGTGAACTGCACATTAAAGTAGTTTAGAAATGAAGAGGAGGAGGGAGATGGGTTGATAGTTAAAAGGACAGGAAGGGTCTAGTGAGGATTTCTTGAGATGAGGAATGACTACAGCATGCTTGAAGGCTGCAGGGAAAGTTGCCATGGAGAGCAATAGGTTGAGAATATGAGAGATGGAAGAGATTACAGTGGAGGAGATGGGCTAAGGAGACAGATGGGAATAGAATCAGAGGAGCAGGTAGTGCAGTGGTTCTCAACCCAGCCCTCTGGGACCTCCAGGCCAGTCAGGTTTTAAGGGTATCCACAATGAATATGCATGAGATGGATCTGCATAAAATGGAAGCAGCGAATGCAGATCTATTCCATGCATATTCATTGTGAATATCCTGAAAACCTGACTAGCCTGGGGATCCTAGAGGACTGGGTTGGGAGCCACTGAGGTAGTGAGTTTGGATGAGTAAAGAAGGTGAGTGGTTTCCTCCTCAGAGATCATAGAAAAGGAAGAAAGGGTAGCAGAAGTATGGGGGGGGGGGGGAATTGGGAGTTAAGAGGGGGAGGAGGGGAAATAACTGACCTTATTGGGAATTGGAGTGTGATATTGTGGATTTTGTCATGGAAGTAGTCAGCCAGTCTGATCCCCTCTGACAGTAAGTTGTGTCAGAGTGGGATCAGAAATGGCAGGTCATGTGTGGTGAAGCACATGGCCTGCTGCAGGCAACAAAGTCACCCACCCGAGTCAGCCACCCTAGGCGGCTACTAGATTGCCTAGTGGACTGGCCAGCCCTGAACATAGCCTCGACACAAACGTCTGCTGCAGCATTAGAACACATAATTGGCCCTTCTGTCAGTAATTCAAAACCTATCTTATTACAAGCAAAATCAGGATGACCATATCCATGAATAGGCAGCATAAAATTGTGGCATAGTATGCAACTGCTAGTAGCATTAAGAGAACCAAGCATTGTCTATCATCTTCTTCCACCACGCACTACCAAGTGACCTTCAGGTCTACCTAGAACTAATAATGGCTGAAATTCAAGAAATCAGAAAATTGCTGAAATAGAACTGGTGTGCAATTTATGAATCATGGACTGAGCTTCAAAACCTATCAGCACAGACTTTCAACGGATAATTACTAAAGTGGAAGGCAACATAATGCATATCCAGAACAATCTGAAATGGCTGGAGAAGAATCAATTATGGAATTGAAGCACACAATTAAAGAGTCAAACAACTGCAGATACAGAAACAAGGTGATAATTCTTGGACTGTGAAGGGATCGAAGGGACTAATACCATAAAGTTTATTCAGAACTTTGTTCCTATGAAACTACCATTAAGGAATCAGACTGGATCCATTTTGAACCAAGATGCTAGATGAGGAGGAAGTGACAGGGTTTGTTCCTGCCTGACAACATGAGGGACACCCCCCCTCCCCCAGTAAGTGCCAAGGGGGATCAGGATTGACTGAGGCGGGGGATAAAATATGGATGAGTTGTTGGGGTCCAGAGTGGGGGAATACTATAGATGGGGTGTTGAGGTAGGTCAGGGGTGGCTTGATTTATGAATGGGCTGCCAGAAATTTGGGAGGCTGGGTTTCTGAGATTCTTTTTAATATAACCCTTAGAGATTCCCTGGTAACATGGAGCCATGTGTTAGCAGCTGTCTGCTCCTGGTGAGGAAAGATAACAGAGATTGTGAAGTTAAACACAAACTGCTTTATTCAATTTGTAAAACAATGAGGTATTTTGCATATATCTGAATGCTCTGCATATTATTATTATTTAGTTTATGTTAAGATAAACTAACATGTTAAGGGAAATAATGCATGCTTTTAACACTGGATGTGCTTTATTTAGAAAAGTTATTTGTATCTACTCTCTTAGTCTTGAAAGAACAACATGCAATCCAGATTTGGTTACAATATGTTTCAAGGTCCTTTCATCTGGTCATCCAGTTTTGGTAATTTACAAAAGATATCAGTGACAGACTGAATGGCTGGATTGGAAAAAGTATGGAAGATGGATCTAGAATATGGTGACAGGATCATTCAGAGTCTCTCAATAAGCTTAACCCAAGGGTTTTTTTTTTGTGTGTGTGCATATCATACTTAAGAACATAAGATATGCCATACTGGGTCAGACCAAGGTCCATCAAGCCCAGTATTCTGTTTCCAACAGTGGCCAATCTAGGTCATATGTACCTAGCAGTTTCCCCAAGAGACACAAGTTCCACAATGCTTGTACTGGGTCAAGCATTGATATCTTCGGTCACTTCTTAATAATGGTTTATGGACCTTTCCTCCAGGAACTTGTCCAAACCTTTTTTAAACCCAGCTACACTAACAGCCTTTACTACATCCTCCGGTAACAAATTCCAGAGTTTGATTACACGTTGAGTGAAAAAATATTTTCTTTTATTAGTCTTAAATAGTTTACCCTGTAGCTTCATTGCATGTCCCCTAGTCTTTCTATATTCTGATAAGGTAAACAATCGATCTACGTTTACCCGTTCCACTCCGTTCATTAATTTATAGACTTCTATCATATCTCCCCTCAGCTGTCTCTTTTCCAGGTTAAAGAGCCCTAACCTTTTTAGCCTTTCTTCATAGGAGTATCCTTCCATCCCCTTTACCATTTTGGTGGCTCTTCTCTGAACCTTTTCTAAAATCGCTATATCCTTTTTAAGATACGGCGACCAGAATTGCACACAATATTCAAGGTGCGGTCTCACCATGGAACGATATAGAGGCATTATAATATCTTTTTTTTATTTTCCATTCCTTTCCTTATCATACCTAGCATTCTATTTGCTCTCTTGGCCGCTGCTGCACACTGGGCCGAGGGTTTTAACATGGTATCCACAATGACACCTAAATCTTTTTCCTGGGTGGTGGTTCCTAATGTGGAACCTTGCATTGTGTAACCATAGTTTGGGTTGTTCTTCCCTAGGTGCATAACCTTGCACTTGTCCACATTAAATTTCATCTGCCATTTTGATGCCCAGTCTTCCAATTTATCAAGATCCTCTTGCAATTTTTCACAATCCTCTTGGGTTTTAACAACTTTAAATAGTTTTGTGTCATCTGCAAATTTGATAACCTCACTCGTTATTCCACTTTCCAGGTCATTTATGAATATGTCAAAAAGCAGCGGACCCAGCACAGATCCCTGGGGTACACCACTATTCACCTTTCTCCATTGGGAAAATTGGCCATTTAGCCCTACCCTCTGCTTTCTATCTTTTAACCAGTTCCTGATCCACAATAGTACACTGCCTCCTATCCCATGACTCTTTAGTTTTGCCAAAAGTCTCTGATGAGGGACCTTGTCAAAGACTTTCTGAAAGTCCAGATACACAATATCAACTGACTCACCTTTGTCCACCTGTTTATTCACTCCTTCAAAAAAACATAACAGATTAGTAAGACAAGATCTTCCTTGTCTAAAGCCATGTTGGCTGTCTCCCATTAGGTTGGGACTATCTACATGCTGAGTAATTTTATTCTTTATGATGGTTTCTACCATTTTTCCTGGTACTGACGTCAGGCTCACCGGTCTGTAGTTTCCCGGATCACCCCTGGAACCCTTTTTAAAAATTGGTGTTACATTGGCGATCCTCCAATCTTCAGGTATTGTCATGAGGTAGACAGCACTGAGCCTGGGATAATAAAGGGAAATGAAAAAGAAGAGCTTACCTCACAGCCACATGTGCAGTTGATACATTCAGGTTGCAGGGAAGCAAGGAATGGAGGAACAAACTTTCCTCATGGCATTAGTGATGCAGTAGAAATTCAGAGTCCTAATCAGGCTCACCTGAGGGAAGAGTCACGTACTAGGTCCAACAAGCAGGGAAATAAAACCAGGTGGGAAATCCCACAGAGGGAGATCAGGGGGAGGAGAGAGAAGGAGACAAGGACTCAGGAGCAGACACAGAGAGACACGCTGTCTTGGAGAAACAGGGCTGAATGGAAGCAGGCTGTTGAACCCGAGAGGGTTGGGAAAAACAGTGCAAAAGACTTCCAAGCCAGAGGGGTCCTCATGCCGAGGAAAGCAACCAAGCAGGTAGAGAGCAAACGTCACACCCAGGAAAGCTCACTGAAGCCAGGAAGTGATTTCAGCTCAGCTAAGCCTAGTGTCTGGTACTCCCGGAGAAAGGCAGTTTGCACCTCAGAGAAGAAGCCTTGGCTAATGGAGGAAGGGCTGGAAACAATCTTCACCCAGAAGAAAGATAAGTACAATGTTTTCTACAGAGGGAAAGAAGTGGGTCCTTTTGTAAAAAGCCAAGCTTACAGGGTGATAGAAAACCCCTATTGGAATAGGTGTTGGGAAGAAACCCCAAGCACAGCTCCTTATGTCTCTGACTGCACAGAGCAGTCTCCTCTCCTAGAAACTGAGGTCTCCCGAGGGCAAGGTTCTGAAAACAGTAATACAGAAACATGGTGCCCATATACAGGACCAGGTCCTGATGTTATGCAGTGGGAAAGTTCAAACCCAGAGGTCATTCCAGAACCGATGGAGTGTGCTCTATGTATTTCTGACGAGATAGCATTTCTTTGTTAAAAAGAAGCAAGAAGAAGCATTATTATCATTTGGAAAACTTTTATTTATCTGTGAAGCAACAGTTTATTTGTGTTACCCTCGTTTGATGTATTCAGAAGGCAATCCTCAAGGGAAGGGGAATAAAGCCCAGCTTTAATTTACACTTGGACACGACTACAGAGTATTCCTTTAACAACCCAGGCTATACCCCATGTCTAGGCGGGCGCCTAAGGCGGGTATAGTCTCACAAATGGCATAGTTCTTTGGATTCCTGGAAAGAAGGATACCGTGGGAGCACAGTGGAGTCACCAGCACCGGAGAACAGGACCGGGACTGCAGTGGACCACGCCCCAGAGGACTCCAGGATCTGGAAAGGCAAAGAATTTTCTCAAAGCCAGAATCACCACCTGACTCAGGTAAAGGTATCTGGGTACAGCCAGGGTGGGATTCTGTAAGGAGAGATAAGGGGGACTGAAAACCCTCAGCTTAACTGGATTTAGAAAAAAAAAAGGGTGCCGCACTTGGTGTGTTTTTTTTTTTTCTTGGTTTGTTGCAGGCTGCCAACATGGAGACTCCACAAGACACGCTGCGTTGGATTGGGCTCCAATTTGAGAAACAGAGAGAGCTGGCCCAGCAGTGTCAGGAGCAGGCGTTAGCAGCCATGCAAGCGCAGCAGAAGCCATTAACAGACTTGCTACAGGCTGTGCTGAAGGAGCGGCTGACGGACAAGATCCCTGAAGGACACTACTGTGGGGTAGTCCCACAAACTTGTGGGGTCTTATCTTTTGGACAATGGTCAGGAAAAGACAATATTGATGACTTTCTCGAGGCCTTTGAGCGGGTAGCTCGAGGTGCAGGTTGGCCCGAGAAGCAGTGGGCGGTCCGGTTAGCCACCTCCCTGACGGGAGAAGCCTTGGCGGCTTATAAAGCTATGCCCACCGCCCAGGCAACTGAGTATAAAGATGTAAAAGCAGCCATACGGGACAGGCTAGGCCTGTCGCCTATGGTGTATCGCCGGATGTTAAGGGCAACAAAAATCCAGCCAGATGAAACTCCTAAGGCACTAGGCCAACGGATACGTAGCTTGGTGTGGAAGTGGCTTACGCCAGAAGAGAGAACAATTGAGAGTATTCTTGATATGCTCATGTTGGAGCAATTTTCAGAGGCTATGCCAGCTGAGGTCAGGGCATTCCTCACTCTCCAGAATTGCCAGACTTCAGACGAGGCTGCTCTCTTAACCAAAAGGTTCATGGAGGCTCGGATATCCCATAAACCGCACAGAGGAGCTAGCGACTTGTATGGGGTGGCAAATTTCAGCAGAGTAATGAAAGACCCAATGTGATATATATGATGATATATATTTATCATGTTTTTCCCTGTTAAGAAATTGTTTTAATGTATATCCAAGTTATGATACCTGTTTATTGTAAGCACAAATCACCAAACTGAGATGTGTAGTTTAATGTTCACTGTAAACCGCGCTGATGTCAATAGCGCGGTATAATAGAGACTTTAAATAAATAAATAAATAAATAAATAAATGTCATGTATACCAGATACAAAAAATGTATGGATAAAGGTATGGGGAATGACTCTCGCATGAAATGTTTTAAATGTGGGAGGACGGGTCACAAGAGGGATGAATGCATGTCACGCACAGCACTGATGGGTGAAAAGGAAAAATATAGGCAGGAAGGCTTTCGCCTTGAGGTAGAGGTACAGGGCGTGCTGGCCGAGGCCCTACTTGATTCAGGGGCAGACCAGACTATGGTGTCGGAAAAGTTCTGGCGTCGCTTACAGGCCAGCAACCAATCCACCCCTAATCAACCGGAAGGCATGGCCAAAATAAAATGTATACATGGAGTGGCTACCGCTTACCCTCTTTACAATTTAACAATAAAAGGGTTGGGAACCCGGGAAAAGGTTCTAGTCGCCTTAGTTCCACGTCTTCCCTTTGACATAGTGTTAGGCAGAGATTGGCCACTATTTGATGAAGGGCTAGGCGAAGGCTTACACTGTGAGGAAGAGAGGATACCTAGCGAGCCCTACGACCAACAGGTGAGGAGCCAGGTCGAACCCCTAAGGAAAATAAACTGACCAGGTGGGATCCCCAAAAACAACTGAAGGACAAGGGGGGCGGGGAAGCCTTGGTGACCTTAATTCCTGAACCATTATTTGCTAAACCCAAAAGGAAGGAGTCTGGTAAGGAAGTCCCAGAGAATATTAGAGTAGCCAAAAAAGAGGGTTTTGTTTTAAAATATTGTAAAACTGTCCCAAACGCCCAGGGCCCACAAAGAGCCAGTACCGCTGCTGCAGGATATGACCTTTTCAGTGCGGTAGAGGAGGTAGTTCCCAAAAAGGGAAAAGCACTAGTAAGCACCGGGTTACAAATCCAGTTGCCAGCAGACTGCTATGGTAGGATAGCACCTCGGTCTTGGCTTGCGGCCAAACATTTTATTGATGTCGGGGCGGGGGTTATTGACCCTGATTACATGGGAGTCATTCAAATCTTACTCTTTAATTTTGGTGAGCAAGATTTTAGGGTTAAGATAGGTGACAGAGTGGCCCAACTTATATGTGAGCGGGTTGGGTTCCCTGAGTTAAAGGAGATGCCATACTTGACTACCACCAGCCGTGGAGGGGGCGGTTTTGGTTCCACGGGGCAAAAAGAGGTTAAAGGCATGACCGCCCTAGCGGAAGAGAAGGTGGAGGAGGATTTAGGACCCCAGGTCAGGGATTGTAAGGAAAACCCAGCTCCGAAAATGGGAGAGGAATTATCACAGCAGCAGCGAAACCAGTTAACACAATTGCTAGCGGGTTTTAGAGACATCCTCACTCCATTGCCAGGAGAAACAGGGTTGGTAGCCCATGAGATTCATACCCCTCCCAGGGAAATAGTGCGGCAAAGGCCTTATCGCCTGCCGGAGGCCCGTAAGAGGGAGGTAATAGAGCAAGTACGGGATATGCTAAAAATGGGAGTCATTGAGGAATCTAAAAGTCCGTGGTGCAGCCCGGTGGTTTTGGTACCAAAACTGGATGGAAGCCTGCGCTTCTGTATTGATTTTCATTGAGTCAATGCCATCTCCCTTTTTGACGCATACCCCATGCCGAGGATTGAGGAGTTGCTGGACCGGCTAGGGCAGGCACGGTATCTGACCACTCTTGACCTTACAAAAGGTTATTGGCAGATTCCACTTACCCGTGCCTCTAGACCAAAAACAGCCTTCAGTACTCCTCTCGGTCTATTCCAATTCAGGCGAATGCCGTTCGGTTTACATGGGGCAGCGGTGACATGTCAACGCTTAGTTGACCAAGTTTTACGTCCCCATCAACACTATGCGGTGGCGTATATGGACGACATCATTATACACAGTGAAAATTGGGCACAGCATCTGCCTAGGGTAAAGGCTGTATTAAAACCCCCACGACAGGCTGGTCTAACCCTAAATCCGGCGAAGTGTTTATTCGCTGGGGCAGAGGTGAAATATTTAGGGCACATGGTTGGGAAAGGTATGGTTCGACCATTAATCAGCAAGGTGGAGAGTGTGCAAAAGTTCCCACAACCGATAACCAAGAAGAACCTTCGGAGTTTCCTCGGTCTAATTGATTATTACCACAGGTCCATAACTCGGTTTGCGGACCAAAGTGCGGTCTTAACTAATATGTTGAGGAAAAATGCCCCAAATAACCTAGTATGGACAGCTGAGGCGGAGAGAGCATTCCTCCTATTAAAAGGGAAGTTATGTCAAGCCCCGGTTCTGCATGGGGTAGACTTCCATAGGCCATTTATCCTCCAAACGGACGCCTCGGAATCTGGTCTAGGGGCGGTCCTATCGCAAGAATTTGAGGGAGCAGAACACCCCATCCTGTATTTGAGCAGAAAACTGTCAAGGGCAGAGATTAATTACTCAACCGTGGAAAAGGAATGCCTGGCGATTAAGTGGGCGGTAGAAGCCCTTAGGTTTTATCTCACGGGTCGCCACTTTATACTGGTAACTGATCATGCACCTCTGAAGTGGCTTGGTACCATGCAGAATCATAATCCGCGGCTCACCTGCTGGCACTTAGCTTTGCAGGTATTCAATTTTACTGTAAAACACAGGGCAGGCAAGCTCCACCTCAATGCAGACGCATTATCACGTATTCCGTGCTGTAAGGACATATGTCCCTCAGCCCGAAATAGCTTAAGGGGGGGGGGATATGTCATAAGGTAGACAGCACTGAGCCTGGGATAATAAAGGGAAATGAAAAAGAAGAGCTTACCTCACAGCCACATGTGCAGTTGATACATTCAGGTTGCAGGGAAGCAAGGAATGGAGGAACAAACTTTCCTCATGGCATTAGTGAAGCAGTAGAAATTCAGAGTCCTAATCAGGCTCACCTGAGGGAAGAGTCACATACTACGTCCAACAAGCAGGGAAATAAAACCAGATGGGAAATCCCACAGAGGGAGATCAGGGGGAGGAGAGAGAAGGAGACAAGGACTCAGGAGCAGACACAGAGAGACACGCTGTCTTGGAGAAACAGGGCTGAATGGAAGCAGGCTGTTGAACCCGAGAGGGCTGGGAAAAACAGTGCAAAAGACTTCCAAGCCAGAGGGGTCCTCGTGCCGAGGAAAGCAACCAAGCAGGTAGAGAGCAAACGTCACACCCAGGAAAGCTCACTGAAGCCAGGAAGTGATTTCAGCTCAGCTAAGCCTAGTGTCTGGTACTCCCGGAGAAAGGCAGTTTGCACCTCAGAGAAGAAGCCTTGGCTAACATAGGAAGGGCTGGAAACAATCTTCACCCAGAAGAAAGATAAGTACCCTGTTTTCTACGGAGGGAAAGAAGTGGGTCCTTTTGTAAAAAGCCAAGCTTACAGGGTGATAGAAAACCCCTACTGGAATAGGTGTTGGGAAGAAACCCCAAGCACAGCTCCTTATGTCTCTGACTGCACAGAGCAGTCTCCTCTCCTAGAAACTGAGGTCTCCCGAGGACAAGGTTCTGAAAACAGTAATACAGAAACATGGTTGCCCATATACAGGACCAGGTCCTGATGTTATGCAGTGGGAAAGTTCAAACCCAGAGGTCATTTCAGAACCGATGGAGTGTGCTCTATGTATTTCTGACGAGATAGAATTTCTTTGTTAAAAAGAAGCAAGAAGAAGCATTATTATCATTTGGAAAGCTTTTATTTATCTGTGAAGCAACAGTTTCTTTGTGTTACCCTCATTTGATGTATTCAGAAGGCAATCCTCAAAGGAAGGGGAATAAAGCCCAGCTTTAATTTACACTTGGACACGACTACAGAGTATTCCTTTAACAACCCAGGCTATACCCCATGTCTAGGCGGGCGCCTAAGGCGGGTATAGTCTCACAGTATTAGAGATGATTTTAATGATAGTTCACAGATTACTGATAGCAGGTCTGCAATCTCATATTTCAGTTCTTTCAACACCCTTGGATGTATACCATCCGGCCCAGGTGATTTGCTACTCTTCAGTTTATCTAATAGTTGTAAGACATCTTCCCGATGTATCGATATTTCCTTCAATTCTTCCGCACCTTTAAATACCACTTCAGTCATGGGTAACATCCCTACATCTTCCTCAGTAAAGACCAAAGCAAAGAATTCATTCAGTCTCTCCGCTATCGCCTTGTTGCCTCTTAGTGCTCCTTTAACCCCTTTATCATCTAATGGACCAACTGACTCTCTCACAGGATTTTTGCTACAAATGTACTTGAAAAGGTCTTTATTTCACGTTTTTGCTTCCGCAGCAAGCTTCTTCTCAAATTCTCTCTTTGCCTGCCTTATCAATGCCTTGCATTTGACTTGCCAGTGCTTGTGCTGTTTCCAGGTTTCGTCGTTTGGCTCTTTTTTCCATTTCCTGAAAGATGCTTTTTTGGCAACAACAGCCTCTCTGACCTCACCTTTAAACCATGCTGGCAGTTTTTTGGACTTCCTTCCACTTTTCTTAAAGCGTGGAATACAGCTGGTCTGGGCTTCCAAGATAGTATTTTTCAACAACACCCAAGCTTGATGTACGTCTTTAACCTTCGCAACTGCTCCTTTTAGTTTTTTCTTAACTGTTTTCCTCATTTTATCATAGTCTCCCTTTCGAAAGTTAAAAGGTAGTACTGTGGATTTCCTTACTATCTCTCCTCCACTAATTAAATCAAAGGTGATCATGCTATGATCACTATTGCCAAGTGGCCCCAACACCCTTATCTCTTGCACTAGATCTGGTGTTCCACTAAGGACTAGGTCTAATATGGCTTCCCCTCTGGTAGGTTCATGAACCAGCTGCTCCAAGAAGCAGTCATTTATTTCATCTAGGAACTTTATCTCCTTAGCATGTCCTGACGTGACACTGACCCAGTCGATACCGGGGTAATTGAAATCACCCATTATTATTACTGCGCTGTAACTTTTGTTAGCTTCCTTGATTTCTTTGAGCATTTCATCATCCATTTGGTCATTCTGGCCAGGTGCTCGATAGTACACCCCCACTGCCATTGCCTTCCCCCTTTTATATGGAATTTCAATCCATATAGATTCTACAGGATTGACTGGATCTCTACAGCAGCTTTTTAAATAAATTCACATCAATGCTGTAATTGTTTTTGTTTTTTGTTTTTTTTTTAGGGGGGGATAGAAGGACCCCTTTTCATATCATTTCTTTCAATAGGATTCAGCCTTTTTGTCTAAAGTTTGGGGGCTCTTTTCTAATATTTTGTGGTTAAAATGTGTTTTAACTTATTGAGTTGCAAAATCTTGTTTTTTTAGAAATTTGCAAAATAGAAGTAAATTAGATGCATAGTATACTATGTAGACCTGGTTGCAGAGAAAGTTAATTTAACTAGCAAACCAGCTGAAATGTAGCAAATTGTGAATTTGCATGTTCAGTGACAAATTCATTGTGTGCTGCATTGTAAAGGAGAATTGGTACCACAGAATATCCTCTTGTAAATAGGTCTATTATATTATGTTGCTGAATGATGATTTTGTTTAATAATGAAACATGGATAAATTAGAAGGAATTTCTAACTATGATTTTGCTCTATTTTCAAGAAAAAGGCCTGAATGAGTAGTTCAGCATCGACGATCAGCAGTGGAGGATACTTTCTAACCAAGAAAGTGGGTGTCATGGCCTAGGTCATATATATTCACCTGTAACAGTCTCCTTTTCCTTCAGATAGAGCCCTCTGGTACTCAGAGGTTCCTAGAGGAGGCACAAACCCAAGGTGTTCCCCACAGAGGTTGCTTGGAGTCCAGTCACCAGATAGTAGGAGGAGGCAGGAGAAGAGCCAAAGATCAAGAACAATATGGACAGACCCAGCAAAGCAGTCTCATAGCACAGAAACAAAAGCAAAGCGGCAGACAGGAGTGAGGTGAAGAAGCAGGCTAGGGTCAGGGCAGGCAGGACAAGTTTACTACTGGAAGGCTAGCAGAGGATAGATATCAAAGTCAGCAGGTAATGAAGGCACTCAGGAACTCACATGTGAGACCCATACAGGGGTGAGGTGGAATGGAAGTTCTTGGGTTTAAAGAGGTACAAGGAGCCAATCAGGGATATGCATTACTCAAGAACCAATCAAATCAGGATGCATCCTCGGAGGGTTAATCAAGACAAGGTGCATCATCAGACTGAGACTAGCAATAGCATATAAGGTAGGAAGAGGCCATAGTTCATGTATGTTTATGTTTATTTAAAACTTTATATACCACCCATAAACAGAAGCATCTGGGCGGTTTACAAACAAAAGTTAAAAGTCTGCGAAAAGGAAAGGAAAGGAATGTCATAAAATCTTTAAAAGGGACAGAAAAGAGTAAGAACAGTAGACGTAAAAGCAAAAAGTACATACAGTAATAAAGAGATGTGATGGACAAATGGACAGACAACATATGTTTGTGAGGGGAGGTGGACAGGGGAATATGGAGAGGGGAGGGGGCAGGAGGGCTGTATCTTAGCGAGGAGGTGGGGAGAGGGGCGAAGGTGGGGGAGGGAGATCAAAAGCAGAGCAGAAGAGGTGAGTTTTCAGTTTAGCTTTAAAACAAGTGAAGGAGAGTTCTAAGCAAAGTGGGGGAGGGGGGGGGGGAGTGAGTTCCAGAGTCTTCAACCAAGGAAGTAGAAAGCTGAGGACCGGGTGGATTCCAAGTGAGCCTTGTATGGGGAGGGAAGGGACATGCAGTTAATGTGAATGGAACGGAGAGAACGGTGAGGGGTGTGAAGATGAACCTGGTCAGCGAGGTAAAGAGGGGTACCTGAGTGGATTGCCCTGTGAACAAAAATGAGAAATTTGAACTGTATCCGAAAGACAATGGGAAGCCAGTGCAGGTGTATTAAGAGGGGGGTGATGTGGTCAAAGCATGAGGCATGAGTTAGAAGATGAACAGCAGTATTTTGTACTATGTGAGGAAAGCCTGCTGAGAGGTTAATGTGTGGCAGTGGGTCTAGCTTATAATAATATTTCATTTGTTTGAGTGCGTGTGTGTGTGTGTGTGTGACTGGTTACAAGTGTGAATTCATGTACTTCCTGTTGGCTATGAAAACATATGTGACCAGATGGCTGCTGTGTCAGTGCAGTTTTTGATATTGATAAAGCAGTTTCTCAGTGCCAGTAATTGTCCATTATTTTCCCATTTGTGTCACAATTGTTCTTGTGGGCACAAAATCCTACATAGTCTGCACCAAAATCTTATTTTATGAGGCTCAAGGACCTAAATACATATACCCTAGAGAAAAAATTCCCAAACCTGTTCTGGAGGACCCCACAGCCAGTCTATTTTTCAGAATAATCTAGGCACTCTGGGTTCTTTGTACTGCACCCCACCAAACCAATGGAGACCCTGGTTTGATATAGTTGCTAGTGGATGCTCCATAGCTCATCGCTCATTTACAGGAGTAGAGTGGGGATGGTCAAAGGAATATAGTCTTCAACAATAGATTGTATAAAAGAGTTTATTAAAAAAAGACCCAGTACGGACCATGCTTCGGCAACTCAATTCAATGTGCCAAGAGTCTACACAGATGAAAGCAAATAAATTGCAATGATACCTAAAAACCATCATGAGATAAAAATTTTGTAAAAAAACACAGAATGCCATGAAAATGTCATTATAGAGAGGCTCTATAGAGATGTTTGCACGGTGTTCTGGCTCAGTCTTTTCTATCTCTAACTAGTACAGAAAACATCTTGCAATACAATGTGTGCCTTCGAGTCATTGCTGACTCCTGGTGACCCAGCAGTTCCTGGGTTAACTGACACTCAATACACAATAAATTAAGAATGCAACAATTCAGATAATCATATCCACTGTTTAATTTCTATTTCAATTGATTTCTCTAGTTGATCGGGCCTCTTTATGCATTCCTCTATGGTGTACTCTCTATGGGCAGCTCTTTCTCCTTCCACTGGCTGCTTCTCTTCTGATGTGCCTATGTGGGTCATTTAAGAAGCCCTAGTCATGAATTGGATATCTGGAAATGGGCATTCAGATGTGCAAATCATGGTGATGTCCCCAGAGCTACTTCAGAAAATTGGATATATAAACGTTCCAACTGCGAGAATGTCCATGTAGAATGGAGGCGTGGTGAAGGCGTGCCCTGGGAAGAGTAAGGGAGATGTACATTGCGGTGCAATTTCAGAATGGTACAAGCATGTCTGGCCCTGGTTTTCTGAGATGCCCATGCCTATACCTGCTCCTGACCATGAACAAGGTACAAAAAAGTGCTTGTGTCATGGCTGCAATGCTTCTAGGGGGAAGAACAAACTGCAAGAGCTTTAACAGTTAATATTTCCCTCCCAAACAAACCTGCATGTAAATACATACTTCAAACATGTTACAGGCCCGTCACCACATGTCTGATTATCTGAAATTACCTGCCAGGGCATGCTAGTCTCAAACATAGTTACCACCCTTCTGAATTACCCTGGCCGGGACATCCAAGTACCTGGTTCTGTGTGCGTGCAATTTGGAGACATCCATATTTGTGAAATGGTCTACACTTGTGCTAATACCTGGCCTTGCTATCTGTGTGGGGCCCATCTTCAGTACCAGTTACTTGAGATGGATTAACTTTAGAAGACACTTATATGTGACTCCGCTAAATTTTTGGACATTGTGTTCTGGACGTCTCAGATACTTCCTTGATGCCTCTTCTAAAATGCCACATTACATGTATTCACATGAGGGGAGCTAGAGTGCAGGCCACATTAGGTGAAAGCTCTGCAACCTACCCAAGTCAATATCAGGGGCAGAGAGAAGAATAACATGATGCCAATAACAGTGTCCAACAACATGCACTTCAACCCAGTTTATAAGTCATGTTTCTGTCTGTATGCTTTCCACGTCTTAGATCTAGAGAGGCAAATAAAAAGTTTGTACAAATGAAATATGGCTTACATGTCTTCTTTTGTTAGTGCTGTTATCCAAATTTTGTCCTTCAGAGACAAAGATGTTTTTGGGTGATCCCAGATTAAAAATGAACATTAGGAATCATCAACAAAGCATAAAGCACATTTAGCAATTTCAACTGGTGAGCACACGGTTAAAGCAGATCATAAATCCTTCAGTTTTAAGAGGAAATGTATAAAGTTTGATCCCAAGACATTTCATTCATGCAACAACATCCTCCAGAAGGGCTATTAAAGGATTTGGATACACTTCCCAAGTTCTGGAGGCATTTGATCCTTGGCCTCATGCTTCTCTACATGTCTAGGTCTTGTATCAAAATTCATCAAGGTATGTTGGATCATCTGCTTGCTTTTCTTACTTGCTAATGTGACATGAAAGAAACAGCTTTCTAGAAAAAGGTAATTTAATCGCTTTTAGAAGTTTGTATTTTTTACTGCCTGATCTATACACTGAAGTGCTTGTATGCATATACTGTCAGCAACAAATGAACTGAAATTAGGAAACAAGTAGAAGAAAGCATATAATTACAAAATCTATGGCATTTCATTTGATCATTTGCCAAAATCTGAATTAAGGTTAAAGACAAAAGCACACCTGTTTTTGTAAATCGAAATGGGACCTGTCAAATGCTGAGCCTCAATGCATTAATATGTGATAATACATTCAACCAAGTTCACGCACAGCTGCTTGAAATGCAAAGATCATTGTATTTCATTTAGAAGCTTATCTTTTCTAATTCTATTCTTCTCTCTTATGCATGGCGATTTGATCGAATGTCCTATTGTTTAAGAAAACATTGTTTTACCAAATCATCTCTCCTATTGTTTTGAATTCACCACTCATTACATTATTATTCATCAGTGCATAAAATGGGTAGCAAAACCTCAACGAAAGAATTCCAATCAACTTAAGGCAGACATTAAAACTGCATAAAGAGGGAAGGCTCACTGTACAGTTTCAAAATCTAAATATGGCAATCATTTGTTGTAAGATCTTGTATTTATGGTTTTGTTTTACCAATGATTTAAAATTAAAATGCAAAACATAATTGTGTCAAGCAAATCTGAATTGAAATCTGATAGAGTTGAACCTTGTCTTACTAACACATTCCTGCTTACAGTCCAAAAGTAGCTTATTCAGTCAACTCCTAGAGGTTCCTCATCGACTTTAGTTGTATTTTCTGCAGGTTTTGAACTTTAGAGGGCCAACTATCTAAGTCAATGGTAGCATCTGCATGTAGCAAGGGAAGTATATGTACCTTTTGTTGGAGAATGGTAGTATTGGGGTGTGGTATACGCCTAAGAGGTTTATATTCAATAAAACATCTGGGGAAGAATTTGAAATAAAGGTTTCAAATGAATCCTTTATTCAATGGCTGGGTGACTTGTGGGCATGAGGAGCTCCTGGTCACTTGACTGCCTGGTGCGAAGGTGGTAGACTTCACGTGTAAGCTAGATAGGATTTTAGACAGTTCTAGGGAAGAGCAGGCTGTCCTGTTACATGTAAGTACCAATTACATTGTAAAATGTGGTAGGGAGGGTCTAGAAGCCAAATTTAGGTTTTAATGCTAAAAGTTGAAATCCAGTATGTCCAAGTAACCAAGGCAGTCCGGACCATGCTTGCCTCCCCCTACCCCCCCTAAATCTTTATTACCTTCTTTCCCCCATCTCTCCACCTCCCCCCCCCCGCAAACCCCCCCCACCCCCCCCTTCCCACAAAAAACAGTCTTACACATTTTTGGGAATTCAAAACCGGTCACAGCTTTATTTGAACTTGAACAAACAACCCAATGTAACTTAACGCACTATCATTCTGGCGTATCCGGCCTCACCCGCCGTATGATTAGCAAGACGCACCTGTACTTCGCCACCGCCGAGGACAAGCCCCACGGCTAGCTTAACTACCACCCCTTATCCGGCTTAGCCATATGATTAGCAAAAGCCCAGGGGCTGCCCGGGCGGGGGCCCCTCACCCCCGCCCCCGTATAACCTCCGGCTCCGGACCCCGGACCCTCCGGGTTCCCACCCCCCCCGCCCCAGCTGCGACAACCCCCTAATCAGCCTTCACTCGCCGGGTGGGATGGGAGGGACAACCGCTGCGTCCGCTCTCCAACGCCCGCCGATCCTCTCTATTCTCCTGCACCCTCCCCCCCCCACACTCTAACCCACTCGCCCGGTTGGGCACACCTTATTGGCTCCCGCGGCTATCCTTCAAGCCGTGGGGCCAATAAATTCAAATAATGCTGCCCCGCCCAGCCTCTTGAGCGCACGACCCTGCATCACGCTGTCCTTGGCCGCGCACGCCCGTCGGCCCGGTTACTGAGGCCCGCGCAGGACTTTGCCCCGCGGCCTCTTATGTAGCATTCTCAGAAATGCTTCCTCTTCCATCCACAGGACCTAAGAGACAGGCAGATCTCCAGAGTCTCAATGTGTAGATGAGGCGATGGTATAAGGAGGAAGATTTTAGATTTGTTAGAGTCTAGGCTGCATTCTGGGGAAGAGGGAGCCTATTCTGCAAAAATGGGCTTCACTTTAATTGATGTAGTACCAAGCTGCTGGAACTAATGTCTAAAAAGGAGATAGAGCAGCTTTTAAACTGGAATCTGAGGGACAGCTGAAAATCACTCAGGAGCGCATGGTTTGGAATAAAATATTTTTGAAGGATACAATCATAGCAGGGAAGTTAATGCTATAATAGTCCAACTGCTTTAAAATAAAGAACAAAAAGAGTTGAAATATGGAAAATTAACCTGGCTACTACAAAAGTTGTGAATTCAAGCAAACATACCTTGAAATGTCTCTATACAAATGCTAGAAGCCTTAAAGTTTAAATGAGAGAATTAGCATATATAGCACTAAATGAAGAGATAGATACAATAAGCATTTCAGAGGCCTGGTGAAAGAAGGTTAACCAACAGGACAATATAATATCAGGGTATAAATTATATCACAATGATAGAATGGTTCAAATTAAAGAGAGCATTGATTGAAATAGAATACAAGTTCTGCAGAAAACAAAGGGGTATGTTTACTAAACAGCGCAATTGTGCGGGGCGCACCTGAGCGTGCGCTAAGGTACCTTAGCGCACATTAATAGTGCAGTTTTTGTGCCCCGCACGCGTGCGCTCCGGCCGCACACGTGCGCGCCGGCCGCAAAAGTGCGCGGCGCGCTGATGTACGATAGAGGCGTGGAAAGGCATTGCGAATGCGGAGGAAGTCTCCCGAGGGGCGGGGGGATGCGGTCAATGGGTGGAGAGTGGGCGTGGAGAGGCTCCCCGCACAGGAGCGGGGCTGAAAACCAACCTAAAAATTACCGCGAGTGAAAACCTCGCGTTAGAGCCGATTTAAAGGGAAGAGAAACCATTTCTGTCAGCAATGTACAGCAAATCCAGGGAAACCTACAAAACGTGAGCAGTGTGATACATGTGCACAGACCAAAATTGCAAATTTAACAATGAAACTGACCACAACAAAATTATTAAAAATTGCCATACAGCTGGGTAACATTGATAGTTATTGAAAACATCACAAATCACTCCCAAGAAAGGGGAAAAATATAAATATGAATTTTAGAAGGGTCTACACGCCATCCCCATACAAGGTGAATGATCCCACAGTGAAATTGTGCAGAGCAGGGTTTATTACTCCTTTTGCCAGGTTAACCAACTCCAGGGAATGCACTGTCTCAGTGGCTACAGTGCGGTGCAGTGAACACAGAGAGTGTGTTCAGGAGCCAGATGGGTCTCTTGCAAATCCAATTCTCATATTTTACCCAGCACTAAACCATGATAGTAAAGATCAACCTGTTGTGCAGAGAACATAAGTATGCTCCAAACAGCTATATTTTACCCTACAGAGCACAGACATCACAGGCATGCGTACTACCTACACCACAGGACCCTCAATACAGTCCTGTAGGGCCACCTATCATTCAGCTGTGATGCTGTCACCAATAAAGAGCCATGTCAGCATGGTGTCTGAGGGGTAGAGTTGGTTGAGGGGGCAGTGGATGTTGCTCACAGCAGATGGTGGCCTAGCGTCCTTCACATGGGTGTAGTGCACTTCAACAGACAGGCCCTGTCTGACAAACAGCCATGGAATTCCCAGGGAATGCCCTGCTGCTGTGCTAAGATGGTGGTGCAACGGACACAACCAGTGCCTTTAGGACCAGAAGGTCAGAGGTTCAAATTCCAGCTGGGGTTCATACCAACCCAGTTCCCTTATTTTACCCATGAAGAAAACATGGTAGTAAAGACTGAACCATTATTGCAGAGTACATACGCATGGTTAATATGCCTATATTTTACCCCACACAACACAAACATCATAGAAATGTCCAGTACCTAGAGCATAGTCTCCCAAATGCAGTCCTGGAGGGCCTAACACCATTCTGTTTCCATGCTGCCTCTAATAAAGATGCCTGTGCTGCATATCTATGCAACACCCCCATGGTATGCAGATGTAGCTCATGCATATTCATGAGGGACAGCATGAAAACCCGAACAGTCTTTGGCACAACAGGACTGGAGTTGGGAACCTCTGCTGTAAAGCAGCAGCCAACAGGGGCAGACACACCCACACCCACACACCCCATTGGCCAATGCCCCCTGGAGAGGCAGGACTTTGGGCCCTGCGTGCATCCCCCAATACTAGCACCTGCATACCTTAGCAATGCCACCCTACACCTGGTTATACGGTACACAGCTATCAAACTTGTGCTATGAGTCATGGCAGATAGCAATTCCTATGCTAAGCACAGTTTGCTGCTTGAGCTCCATCATAACAATCTATCTGATGTCTGTGGTGTGTGCTGCAGGTCTGGTCTCTGACAGTGCTTACCACCGTGGTGAGCGACCCCCAACAGTATTGGGTACCATATCTATGTGTGTACTGTGCCCAGGACTGGTGTTTTGGCCAGGGCTGCTGAACCCCTCGATAGTAGTACAAAAGATGCCAAAGCTGAGCAATGGTGACAGCAATGGGAAACATTACGAAACACTCCCAATAAAGCCCTGAAAAAAAAGATATGAATGTGCGAAGGGTCCACGCTCCTGCACCATACAAGGTCAATGATCCCACATAGACATAGGACAGAGCAGGTTTTCACTCTCCAATGGACAGGTCTCCTATGGCATGCACATGTTCCACAACAGCATGGCGGTGTTGGGGAGAAGTGCGGACGACTATGGCGGCACCCCAACCCCAGAACGTGCAGCATAGGCAGTTGCCTACTTGCACACTGTATGCCCTAAAACTGTGCACCACCAGCACCATCAGAAGAAGGGCATGCAGCATGTTGACAGAGGGGTACTGGTATTGGAGGGGGGCAGTGGCAGCTGCTCAGAGAAGAAGGTGGCATAGGCCCCTTCACGTGGGTGTACTGCACTACAACAGACAGACTCTGTGTGACAAACAGACATGGTATCTGTAGGGAGCACATTGTCTCGGTGGCAGAGGTGTGGTGCATTGAACACAGCCAGTGTGTCCAGGAGCCAAAGATCACCAGTTCAAGTCCCAGCTGTGGATTACGCCAACCCAGTTGACATATTTTATCCACCACTAAAACGTGATAGTAAAGAAAATCCTTTATTGCAGAGAACAAAAGCATGTTCCTAACACCTCTACTATACCCTAAAGAGCACACACAACTGAAAAATGCGCAACACCTACAGCAGAGTCCGCAAAATGCAGTCCTGGGGGGCCACATATCATTCATCTGTGATGTTGTCACCAACATAAGCCAATGTGTGCATGGTGGCGGGTGGCTACCGTTGGCAGAGGGGGCAGTGGCTGCTGGCCACAACAGACGGTGGCCTGGCCCACCTCACATGGCTGCAGTGCACTCCAACAGACGGACCCTGTGTGAGAAACAGCCATGGACTCCCCAGGGAATGTACTGTTGTTGTGCCAAGGCAGCGGTGGTGCAGTGAACACAGCCAGTGCCTTTAAGACCAGAAGATCACAGGATCAAATCCCAGCTGGGGCACCTGCTATCCCAGTCCCCACATTTTACCCATGAAGGAAACATCATGGGTAAAAACCTTTACTGCTGAGGACATACTCATTTTTGAAAAGCTCATATGTTACCTTAAACAGCACCCATCACATAAACATATGCTTCACCTACAGCAGAGTGGGCCAAATGCAGACATGGAGGTTCACAAATCACTCAGGTTGGATGATGTCTCTAAAAAAGATGTGTGTGCTCCAATGTAAGTTAACGCCCCCATGGTATGCAGATGTATCATAGGCATATTCATCAGGGACATCATGAAAACCCGACCAGTGTTTGGGCCACCTGGAGTGCAGTTGGGAACCTCTTCCCTAGAGCAGTGGCCAACAGGGCCAGAAACACCTGCACCTGCAGGCACCATTATGCAAAGACCAATGCAGAGGCAGGATGTTGGGCCCTGTGTGCATCTCCCAATACTAGGATGTGCATACATGAGCAAACCCACTCTAGACACGTTGGTACGGTACACAGATATCCAAAGCTTGTTTTGATTACTGTCAGATAGAAATGCCTAAGTTAAGCACAATCTTTTCATTGAGCTGTATCATACCAATGTCTCTGATGTTTGTGGAATGTGTGACAGGTCATGTGTCTGACAGAGTCCACCACCCTCGAGAATGACTCCAACAGTAGTGCCTAACATAGCCATGCACGCACTGTGCCCAGTACTGGTGTGGTGGCCAGGGCTGGCAAATACCTCTACAGCTGCTCAATGCTGTTATAGGTGTGGGGGGGGGGGGGTGTCTGTCTATCCAGTGTGTGGTGGTTGCCAACACCCTACACAGACCACACTGATAGTAGTGTTGCCATGATTGGGCTGGCAATGTGCATAATGAGGAGCAAAGTACTGTGGGTATACACCAGACAGGGCCGTGTGAGCAGGATGCATCTGCACAGGGCATAGTTCAATGGCTGGGACATTGTAGTGGGTGGCCATCACCTGCATAGACATGGTGTCCATAGCATGTCCTGCTGGGAGGTCACTCTCACCCTGACCGAGCAGTGACCACGGCATGGCTAGGTTCCACCATAGTGCCATATAGTAGTTCTCTCATGTGATGTATATGGGTTCTGTGTTTCTGGGGCCTAATCACTGAGTTAACTGCGTGGTGGGTGTGCACACATTTCCTATGGTACCATGCACTATGGACTGGCTAGTGGCCTGTCTGCAGTTAGCGTGCGTCTGGCTGGACCACCTTGCAGGGTTCGGTAGCTGGGAACTTACTGTGCTTACTGCTGGAAAATGGCTGATGGTGTTGGGGGAGCTGGGTGTTTCAGGCTCCACTGTGTGTCCTCTTGTGCAATATGGATGTGTAGAGAACTGCAGCGAGTGCCCTGGAGGTTGTCTCTACTCCATCTGGCCCGAGGTTGATGGCCCTGTCTGCTGCCACCACCATTACTGGGATATAGAATGTGGATCTGTTGTTTGGTGAACTGGGGTTTCAGAGGACAGGTTTTGGGGTCCAACACACTCCGCCTATGTGACCAAACAGCTCCTTCCCTCCCACACCCACCACACATATATCATGTGGACAGGCCACACACACAGGATATGCACTACTCCGTGAGCATTGCAGTCAACAACGGTAAGATGTGACTGGGAGATACAGATGTTCAAAGGTGTTCTGCAGGTGTGTCTGATGGGGGAACCTATCACACATCGGCAGAAATTTTAAACTGATGTATAGTCCATCTCAGCCAGGACAGGTGCTGTGCGTTCCACCTCACCCTCAGGGTGAGCACAGGCCACACACACTTTGACGGTCTGTAGTGACTCTGTACCAGCAACACAGAAGGTCAGTACCCACTACTAGGCCTAGGTGCTATGGGGGTGCACACCCCATCTTCGGACCATCTGTAGACTGTTGCTTTGCATGTGCAGTGCATCATGGGTGCGAGTGGACTAACCCTACCCTGTTAACCGTATCACACAGTCTGCAGAAGTTATAGTTCAGCCAGCCAGACCTTTCTCCATAGCTATAGAGCTGTAGCCCACTGGTGACTGCAATGCCTGTGAAGCAACAGGTTGTTGTTTCAAATTCTTATAGTCTTTGTTCAAGAAAAGTAATTTCGATATTTACATTGGCACATATACTGCGCTTCTCAGCATCAGTACTGTTCACATTGCACAAACTGGACATACATTGAACAGGCCATTGTAAAGTGCTGATAAGTATTTTACAGGGTACATGGGTGCTGTCTGGGGCAGTATGTATTTAATGTCATGTTCTACTGGCAACAGAGAAAAACAACACAGTTCTGTAACCTTAGGGTGCCCTATAAGGTCGCTTATGGGGCACCTGAAGATTACAGCACTGTGAGGGTGTTCCAGTTGCCACCACTAATTTACATTACAAAACCTGCCATCGGATGCACTCACAAATACCCCCACTGTGTAGGGAAACTCACTACCTCTGGCGTCAGACGCAGCAATGTAAGCTGTGTGCCACAGCTCCATAGCTGAGAAAAGATGCATGGCTGGCTAAAGAGGCAAACCAGCAGACTGTGTGCTGTGGTTATCAGGGTTGTGTTGATCCATTAGTAACAATGCTGCACTGCACATGACGTATATAGCACTGTAAAGGTTTTTCTCCTGGCAGTACTGCTGAAATGTAGAAAGGAGACTGGCGCAGGTAATAATGTTGTAATGTAAGAAGATGTATGCCTCACGCACCACTGATGTACTTTAAACGCACTATGGAACTGCTGTATAATAATGTGTGCTGCGTTAGACAGGTAATGCTGAACCTCACTGGGGGTTTAAACTTATGACCCTTGGTTCAGCAGTCCATGTCTCAACCATTGTGCTACACCTCTGCCACCGGGACTGTATGTCAGCACACATACTAAAGGATAATATGCATTAAGGTGACATGACGACCTACATTGTCACATAATGGACATCACGCAACCTATTGTGCATGTCCAATGGTCAGATATGAAGCACCCCCCTACCCCCCTATGGCAATATCCACATCATTGCTGGCCACACATCGAGATGCACCACTAAACATACTCCAGTGGCACACACAACCCCATAACACCAGGGTGACTGATAGCTGACGCTGATGGTCTGTCAGCACCCCCTGTTGTAAGTATCTTGGCAGTACCTGCTATGTGACACACATAGCACACATCATCAGACAATGCACTAGGAATTAGTGGATATGTTTTCGGAGGTTCTAACACACACTGTGTAAACATGAATAATTCATAGCAAGCGAAGACATCTTTACCACATGAGAAACACATCGGTGCTATGTGTGTCTGCAGAGCTTCGTAGATGTACTGTTGGTGACACCATAATCTGTGCGGTACAAAGATGTGTGCATTTCCAAATTTTTTCTTGCACAGCCATGTGGAGCGCAAGAGCACCATTGCCTCTGTTGCGCAGCCATGCTGTGCGCAGGACCACGAGTGCCTGTCGCACAGCCATGTGGTGTGCAGGACCACGAGTGTCTGTCACGCAGCCATGTGGGATGCAGGACCACGAGTGTCTGTCGTGCAGCCATGCGGGGCGCAGGACCACGAGTGTCTGTCGCGCAGCCATGCGGGGTGCAGGAACAGGAGTGGCTATCGCGCAGCCATGTGGCGTGCATGTGCGTGAACTGATATGCGCATGTGCGGAAGTTGCGTTGCGTGCGTCAGCGCGTCAAGAAGCCCATACCGGAAAATGGCTATCCACACACGCAAGCCTGCCTTCAGCCACCGTGAGCTGTGCCACCTGGCTAGGCTCATTGGCCCTAAGCTGCACAGGCTGTTCCCTGGGGCCTCCAGGCGAAGGGACATTGGTAAAGTGCGCAGGGCCTTGGAGCGACTCACCAGACACTACAATCATGTGGCAGACAACCCCCGTGAGGTAAGTGTATGGCCACAGGTCATAATCAACATATACACAGACAGGGTTGATTACAGATGTCCATGCTGCTGTGTGGAGCTAGTCCATATCATGAAAGTGCAGCAGGTGAAACCACATGCTATATTGTTTCTGTATCACATGTGATTGGTTTGGACTGTCCCGAGGTGCTGATGGATGTGGTCACAGAGGGCATGATGCCATCTTGGGGCCATCCACTAA
This sequence comes from Ichthyophis bannanicus, assembly GCA_033557465.1. NCBI lineage: Eukaryota > Metazoa > Chordata > Amphibia > Gymnophiona > Ichthyophiidae > Ichthyophis > Ichthyophis bannanicus. The sequence goes on along the minus strand of CM066038.1, from coordinate 387,805,729 downwards.
TTTAGGGGTCAATTTTATAGAGTGTGAAAATTACAGTTCTCAAAATACACTCCAAATTTCTCACTAATGTTGTAACAAGCACTTCATTCCTCAATAGATGCTTAATGTAGAACAAAAGTGCACCTATAACTCACAAACACGAGGTCTCAGACTTGAGAGAGTGTGGCCATAAATGACCTACTAGTCTCCCATATTTGCATCAATGACCTCTTTCAAAAATAGTGTGCACTCTAATCATTCTCTAATTGCTCATATAGAGGAATCTTCAACTTGCGTATATATATGTTTTGCTTATTAAAAAGCTACAATAAAACAATTAGCATAAAAGCTTCCGGTTTTTTAAGATGTCTGCCAGAGACAGATATCTTAAAAAAGGCAGACATCTTAAAAAACCGGAAGCTTTTATGCTAATTGTTTTATTGTAGCTTTTTAATAAGCAAAACATATATATACGCAAGTTGAAGATTCCTCTATATGAGCAATTAGAGAATGATTAGAGTGCACACTATTTTTGAAAGAGGTCATTGATGCAAATATGGGAGACTAGTAGGTCATTTATGGCCACACTCTCTCAAGTCTGAGACCTCGTGTTTGTGAGTTATAGGTGCACTTTTGTTCTACATTAAGCATCTATTGAGGAATGAAGTGCTTGTTACAACATTAGTGAGAAATTTGGAGTGTATCTTGGGGCCATGGCATCTGCTGTTGTAGATGTGCTACAGCACACTGTAACAGAGGTAGTCCATAGATCTGTGGAGCAACCAGAAACATACTGTGCTGATGGTGTGATCTGCATTTACAGGGTAACACATATGGTCCGCCATCAGGGGTTGTGAAACATTCATCACATGGTCTGTCAGTCATCCTGGTGATATGGGGTTGTGTGCCAATGTTCTGCCATACATCCTCCCAATCCCCAGGAGTCCTGGCAGCCCATCATAGTGGTTTCTCAGTCACCCTGGTGATATGGTGCAGTGTGCCTAGACTGTTAAATCCATGATCCACATCCCCAAGAGTCCTGAGAGGCCAGAAGAGTGGCCTCTCACACACCCTGGTACTATGGTGCAGTGTGGCTAGATTGTTAAATCCATTCACCCTATCCCCAGGAGTCCTGAGAGGCCATCAGAGTGGTATCTAAAACACCCTGGTGATATGGTGCAGTGTGGCTAGATTGTTAAATCCATTTACCCTATCCCCAGGAGTCCTGAGAGGCCATCAGAGTGATCTCTCAGTCACCCTGGTGCTATGGTGCAGTGTGGCTAGACTGTTCAATCCATTCACCCTATCCACAGGAGTCCTGAGAGGCCATCAGAGTGGCCTCTCACTCACCCTGGTGCTATGGTGCAATGTCCCTAGACTGTTCAATCCATTCACCCTATCCCCAGGAGTCCTGAGAGGCCATCAGAGTGGCCTCTCACTCACCCTGTTGCTATGGTGCAGTGTGCCTAGACTGTTGAATTCACTCACCCTATCCCCAGAAGTCCTGAGTGGCCATCAGAGTGGTCTCTCAAACACCCTGGTGATATGGTGCAGTGTGGCTAGATTGTTAAATCCATTTACCCTATCCCCAGGAGTCCTGAGAGGCCATCAGAGTGGTCTCTCAGTCACCCTGGTGCTATGGTGCAGTGTGGCTAGACTGTTCAATCCATTCACCCTATCCCCAGGAGTCCTGAGAGGCCATCAGAGTGGCCTCTCACTCACCCTGGTGCTATGGCGCAGTGTCCCTAGACTGTTCAATCCATTCACCCTATCCCCATGAGTCCTGAGAGGCCATCAGAGTGGCCTCTCACTCACCCTGTTGCTATGGTGCAGTGTGCCTAGACTGTTAAATCCATTCACCCTATCTCCAGGAGTCCTGAGAGGCCATCAGAGTGGTCTCTCAGTCACCCTGGTACTATGGTGCAGTGTGGCTAGACTGTTCAATCCATTCACCCTATCCACAGGAGTCCTGAGAGGCCATCAGAGTGGCCTCTCACTCACCCTGGTGCTATGGTGCAGTGTGCCTAGACTGTTGAATTCACTCACCCTATCCACAGGAGTCCTGAGAGGCCATCAGAGTGGTGTCTCAGTCACCCTGGTGATATGGTGCAGTGTGGCTATATTGTTAAATCCATTCATCCTATCCCCAGGAGTCCTGAGAGGCCATCAGAGTGGCCTCTCACTCACCCTGGTACTATGGTGCAGTGTCCCTAGACTGTTCAATCCATTCACCCTATCCCCAGGAGTCCTGAGAGGCCATCGGAGTGGCCTCTCACTCACCCTGGTGCTATGGTGCAGTGTGCCTAGACTGTTGAATTCACTCACCCTATCCCCAGGAGTCCTGAGAGGCCATCAGAGTGGTCTCTCAGTCACCCTGGTGCTATGGTGCAGTGTGGCTAGACTGTTCAATCCATTCACCCTATCCCCAGGAGTCCTGAGAGGCCATCAGAGTGGCCTCTCATTCACCCTGGTGCTATCGTGCAGTGTCCCTAGACTGTTCAATCCATTCACTCTATCCCCAGGAGTCCTGAGAGGCCATCAGAGTGGCCTCTCACTCACCCTGTTGCTATGGTGCAGTGTGCCTAGACTGTTGAATTCACTCACCCTATCCCCAGGAGTCCTGAGAGGCCATCATAGTGGTCTCTCAGTCACCCTGGTGATATGGTGCAGTGTGGGTATATTGTTAAATCCATTCACCCTATCCCCAGGAGTCCTGAGAGGCCATCAGAGTGGCCTCTCACTCACCCTGGTACTATGGTGCAGTGTGCCTAGACTGTTCAATCCATTCACCCTATCCCCAGGAGTCCTGAGAGGCCATCAGAGTGGCCTCTCACTCACCCTGGTACTATGGTGCAGTGTGCCTAGACTTTTCAATCCATTCACCCTATCCCCAGGAGTCCTGAGAGGCCATCAGAGTGGCCTCTCACTCACCCTGGTGCTATGGTGCAGTGTGCCTAGACTGTTTAATTTACGCACCCTATCCCCAGGAGTCCTGAGAGGCCATCAGAGTGGTGTCTCAGTCACCCTGGTGATATGGTGCAGTGTGGCTATATTGTTAAATCCATTCACCCTATCCCCAGGAGTCCTGAAAGGCCATCAGAGTGGCCTCTCAAACACCCTGGTTCTATGGTGCAGTGTGCCTACACTGTTGAATCCACTCACCCTATCCCCAGGAGTCCGGAGAGACCATCAGAGTGGCCTCTCAAACACCCTGGTGCTATGGTGCAGTGTGCCTAGACTGTTGAATCCATGCTGCACATCCCCAGGCGTTCCTGATACCTGCGTATGGGTTCCTGGCAATCACCCTGCTGCTACGCTGTATGTTGCTGACGATGTGTCCTAGGACACCCAAAACCCAGGGGGCCTGAGAGCTGTTTGCAACAGAGGGTATGTCACTCACATTTGTTCTTACGGTATGGTGGGTAGGTAGCACATCTCCCACAGTCCATGAGGTCCACAGCTCTGCACACACACCATTGATGTATTCAGAAGATTTGTTAGGTGCAGATGTGGATGTGCGTAATGAACACCTCACCCACATCAGCTATGAGATCCAATGGTGAGGGTCTTTAATTGAGACATGTCCCCAGATATGCATGCTGAGTCAGGTCACACATCCGCCCATCCGCCAGGTCTCACACATGTGTTTGCAGATGAACATCACAGATGCTGTTTGATGGATACATGCACCTGTTTAGGTTGCACACCACAGCCTGAATCAAACACATGAGCACAGGTGGCAAAAGTCCATACCCGTGCATTGTCCCCTGCCCCCAGTGTGGCCAGCCACACTGGCCATACCCATCCAGGGCCCAGGTCCGAGAAAACTACCAACAGCACATAGTTCAGAATGGGATAGATGCAAGTCCACTGAGACCAGTATGCTCCGTGCAACAGACAGACACATCACACCACGCTTGTATTTAGTAAAAAATTGCTATCCATGGTCCTTTAGAAAGCCACATGTCATGGACGTGGCCCATGGTAAGGTGCATAGGTTCGCCCAACAAATGTCACATGTATGTACACAACACCCAGGTGTGCCGGGATATCATGTTGCCATTGGGTGAGGGTTGGATGACATGTGTAGCTAAGGTCAACACAAATGTGGGAAATATAACACATACTGGGTTGGGGGGGGGGGTAGCTGGGACGTCATCATTGCCAACCCAACCGTGCTACGTCTATGGCATGTCATTGAAGGGAGTCACAGAGGAATGGAATGGTGAGCTCAGGGCGCCACACACAATGCACATAGGTCTCACTGCACACATGCCCTAATCCGCAGCTATGCATGCAGCTAGCACTGGCAACAGTCAATCTCCAGGAGCAAGCAGGAATTTGTTGTCACATGTTGCTCTTGTGTGCCCTGTCTCAGCCTGCGTGTGACCTCTCTCCAGCGTCCAAGAGGAAAGCATATGGGTCCATCCGACAGCACATACGTGCTTCCCTGATGCCTCTCCCAAATGCTGCTTCCCAGTTCATCATGTTACACAGAGTCATCAGTTCATTATCACTGTCATTGAAAAACACCTCCATGGTATTGCAAATCCTGTGCCTGCACCTGCTGACGTCTCCCTTACTGGTAACACTGTTCTACTATAACTGCCACCTGTAGAATTTGTGTTGAGCTCTCACCAACAAAATAACACAGGAAGAGTGTAAACATCCTTGCACATCTTCCCACGGTTTGTGCATAGGCCCTTAGTTGGCCGTCATTGTGTAAAGTCACTCCCGCTATCAGAAGACATGGTAAAAATGTGCCTGTACCTCCACTGTAACTTATAGCCATGCTTGTTGTCCCAAATGCCTAGGGCCCATTCACTCCATGTGTGGCTGTTTGGCCTGTGGGATGGTATGCAAGTGGGGATGGCTGAAAAGAACAGCCAAGCTCAGTACCCGCCACCCCACAGACGTGGCTGTGGTGGCATCCATGTCCTCTGGGGACTTATTTACATCCTGTGGATCCCATGCAGACAAACATAAAACTGGCCATTTCGGAAAGCACCCATCCCCCTCCAAACATGGGGATGTCGTGTTGTTGGCTCTAGAGAACGTACTCTGGCCAAACTGTCCTGGTGTGATTCCCCAGCCTCCACAAGGCACCTTGTGACTACAGCCAGGTCTTGTGGCCGCACCCTCCACCGAAACCCTTGGACCTTGCTTTGGGGTACTGGCTGTGGCCATTACCAATACATAGGCATAGCCAGTGTCACTGGACCAGAGGATGGTGGCCAGCAAACGCAGTCCTGTGGCTATCTATGTGGCATCAAGGTCGTTGTCACCAACCCACCCCACACACATTGTGCCACCGGTACACCCACAGATTGTGGTCCCAGCATGGGCAAATAGTCAGTAAGTGCTGATGGGTGTTGTCTCCAAAACACTGGAACCAGGTTATCCCTGTACACACGCTCATAGGTTCTCAAAAATACACTAAACCTGAGCCCTCAGTGATAACATGCAACCAGTCCTCTGAGGGTTATGTTGACTGTGACAGCTCAGAGGGTGGTAATGCACCTCTTCAGGAGGGACCTGCATATCCCAAGAGGATTTTGTTGGTGCCTGAGCATATGTCCCACCATGATTGGATCAGACATGTAGTTAGGGTTGTCTATGTTTAAGTGGCAACTGAATCTGAGTACAGCCCACAGGAGCCATTCCATCACCAATACCCCCAAATGCCAAAGGAGGCACCCACTCTGACCAGACATTCTAACGTGCAGGATTTTCTTCTGAAAAGGATGGCACACACCTCTCACCACCTCTCCATATGCCCAAAAGCTGGAAACTATGTACCCTGATCCCTCTGTTCCCTGCCTCTAAAACAACATAGCTCCCTCAGCACTCCATTGTGTTGTAGTCTGCTATGGTGTGAGTATAATGGCACAGATGACATGCCGTTAACCTGTCTGGTAGGGGCGTAGGGACGTAGATGTTTTGGGTCACTGTGTCTGCCATGCCGTCATGCTGTCAGCCAGGATATTAGTTAATATCCTGTACATGGGAAGGGTCCTGATGGATATCCCATGACAACTCTAACATCCAAGTCAGCCTCTCAAGTATGACATAGGACAGGTATATGTAACACCTGTCAAACATGGCCAGAAAAGGCCAAACGTTGTCAACAGGGTAGCATTGTATTGTTGTGAGGGCATAGGCTAAGCCTCCACCAGTGACATCGTGTCAAGGACGCGTGCCTGGTTGTCATTCACCAACCTGGAACACTGGTTACAGGATAGACTGGGCAAAATCACCTGTACCTATTGAAATGTATCAGAAACAAGGTGTCTGCAAACATCAAAACTATAGGATTCTGACAGATCAACCATGACCAGCCTGTCTGAAATTTGTGATGCTGCAAAGAGGGAAGATGTCAAAGAGCCGTCCATGTCTATAGCGAATGGATACCAGCAGTCATATGCCCAGCATGGACCACCTTCCGTCTGAGCTGATAGAAAGGGTCAACAATCTCCGAAGGCATGACATCAGAGAACCACCCAGCCGCAGCATACCCAGCAGCGGCTGCCCACACAGGGCCTTTTCGTCATCAATAGAGTACATGCCCCCCCTGGCCGTCCCCATCATACATATGTCTAAAATGACAGAACGCTTATATCACCTCATCCACGGATGGTGTGACAGAACATAAGAACCCTGGACTCTGTCCATCATTGAAGGTGGTACAGGCCACATTTCCCAAGCCTCCTTCCCCACAAAACCTTAAGGACGCTAAATTTTGTGAAATGCACGCCAACTAGCTCAAAAGGGGAAGCGTAACCTAGCTCAGGGTGTAAACCAGTGGGTATACCTCCTTAACAGTGTCATGTGTCTTACACACCCTATTACCACATAACAGATACAACAGGAGGTCATAGACACATCTGTGATCCCTGAGGATTGCACAGGTTATGTGACCAACAAAACTAAAAATGCAAGTACATAGGAAATGTACCTCTGTTGCCCCACAGGCTGCACTGGCCACCCTCCCCAGATCACACGGATGCCTACAGCTATGTTCTCAGCCACCAATCATCACGTAGGTCCCACGGGGTCTGCTATCAGGCAGGGCACTATCACTACAAAGCTCTCCCCCAATGCCTAACCTCAGCCCCCCGAGCATGCACAAAGTGCATGGCTGTGGGTGCTGCTGTTCCCCGTACCAGGGTAACCTGTGTCTAACAACACCTGGACGAGTGAACCATCTGGACACAGTCACATGACCAGGCCTCCCTCCCACTCACACACTCATTGTACTCCAATATGTATGCCGTCACAGATATCTCAGAGAATCCTCCAGACTCCCACGCAATTGATGGAGTACAGACAAACAAGGCAAAATAGCACACTGACTCCCACCTATCTGCTGCAGCCTCGCTCTACCTGCATTGTGCAATAGTTTTCATGAACACTGCAAACAACACACCTCTTGGACAGAGTGATTCCCAAGCAGATGGGAACATGTCAGCTACGGTGCATGTAGTCCCCCATACATGTCAGCACAGGGAAGTGGGCCAATGGTGGCTCACCACCCAATGGACTCATGTAACAGTCTATCACTCAGATTGGAGAATGTTCTCAGACTGTCCCACCCAGTCCATCGACTGCTGACATTCAGCACCATAATGTTAGGAGGTGCAAGCTGTCCTGCAAACCTCACCTCTGATCACCTTGACAGCAGATGCTGTCAAAGTGGGGTGGTGTGCTCATCCACTGCACAACTTAGCCCCAGCCACCTGGAGGTTCAGGGGTGTCAATCACGCACAAATATTTAGGAGCCAACAGCAATGCGGCTGGCCCCCTAGGTATGCCATCCCCCTTGAAAGGGCAACACACGACTAGGTCATGCAGACAATCAGGTACCCATGTTTTAGGTGTAGAAATTAGTTGAAGCAGCCTCTCGGTCACTTTGCAACACAGCTCGTAATATGTGGCCATTTCTCACAGAGCATCGGACCCACCTCCGTGTGGTCAATCACCCTGGCAATTTCAAATAATGTTCAAATAGAATCATTAGTGCTGTGCATAGGCAACACTAGTGCTGACACAAGGAGCACCTCCCCTGAATATCTGGACTTTGTGGAACCTCACATATATACTGCTCTGCAGCTTAATCAAATGCCACACGTACACAGTTAATTCCACTAATCCTCATTCATGGCTGCATAACGAGGGATGCCTCCTACACACCTGGGGCCAACACTCCCTATATGCGCCATCTGACATTCCCTGGATTGATAAGACACCAAGCAAGGTGCAGGGGGACAGAGACAACAGTATCCACATAGCCCCATGCTGGCAACGCTAGGTGTGCTGCCCTATGCAACCATGTCTGTCACAAGTATCACATCTGGACAGTTGGTCTGCCATAGACCTAATGCTGCATGGGGTGGGGGCACTATGGCATAACAAACCACAGTCTACATACCCCAGAGCCTGCTAACGGATGACTGAAACGTGTATGCCCCACCACCCTAACCATGATGTGTGATATGTCCTTTATGTTTCCACGAGACATGCCACAAAGCATGTCCATGCGTTAACGTGGGAGAGAGTCACCAGCTGTTGCCAACAAAAGGGCGTAGACCCCCGTTCCATCCCTCCCACAGCATTGTAGGGGGTCACACTGTAACCTATCAAACACTGGTGTACAGCAGAGGTCATTCCAAGACCTTTGAAAGGCCATTGCTGCACCATTTCCACCCATCAATGGCCTAACAGTTTCCTCCCATCAGCACAAACCATGGGTTGTGGAGGGTATGCCCCCAATGACACCTCCCCTGGAACCAACCACAGTGGCATGGGTTCCCAATCATGTTGTGGGCTAGCTTATGCAGGGGCTCACATAGTCCCTAGGCACTACATCCATAATGTTTCTGTCCTTGATGGGAACACTCATTATAGCAATCAGATCTGCAAGGCGTATCAGTGAACTGCAAGCTCTAATGGCTGATCCAACATACACCGGGTCTCACCATGATAAGGTCGTCCTACGGACACAGACACATGTCATGCCTATGGTGGTTCCATACATTCATTAGGACACAGAGCTTCAGCTATCTGTATCCGTCCAACAGCCCCATGCCCCAGATGCAAGGATGAATCAGTATACTGTGCAATGTGGAGGAGCCCTGGCTGTCTATCTGAAGGGGACCCAGCAACACATACGTTCCCCTTAGCCATCCCCACACTCTGATCCATCCCATGTGAGTACAGACGTTTAAAGGACAGCAGAAACCTACTGGTCTGTTAATGGTCCCACATACATCTGTCATGGCAATACACTTGCACTGCATGCCCATGTCACCGCTCACAATGTGAGAGCCATGGCAGCCTCTAGGGCCCCACGCCACACCACCTGTGTGAAAGACATCTGACGAGCAGAGCCATGGTGCTCAATTTACACCCTCATGGCCCACTACTGCTCAGATAGAGTCTCCCACAGGGATGCAATGTATGTTAAGGCCACTTGAGCACACCTCTCCCATACCCACCCAACTTGGAAACGCCACCCATAGTGGATGCCATAGATCCATGGTAGGTAGTGTAAACCCTACACAGGGCCCCAACTCTTCGTGGACACGTACCTGCCATCTACAACTGTGGGGTACCCACCAGTGATGACTCTGACCTGCTTGTTTCTGGTGATTGCATAGATACCCACCTGTATCAGTTGATGTCAGCCAATAGCAGGGATGGGTCCCCACAAACAACCATCTCACCTAGGGAATGGGTTACCCCCACCTCACCCTCACTGACTCTCACACTCGCCCTCTTTCTCCCTCTCCCTCTCTCTCTCTGTCTGTGTCTCTTTGACCCACCATTTCACTCATGTGTAGAGCATAATAGGTTATGTGGGGCAGAGAGCATGCAGGCGCTGTGCAATGCTGCTACCTGATGTCTTCTTGGGCGATGGCTGTCATACCAACACAGGCCCCGTTGTTCCCGGCCACACACACATGTGCAGACCTATCCCCGCATTTTGCAGAGACCAACTGTTTTAGGTGGTTACCTATGCTCCTCATGCCACACACAGCAGTGGAGAGGGAGAAGTATGATACTTCCCACACAGGGGTAAGGTTATGTTGTCCACACACCTGAATGAACCCTTCATTGATGACCACACCCATTGTTTGCATATCCACAGGTGGAGGATCTGAGAAAGAAGGGGCGTGAGTTGCGCCAGCACCATGCTTCATTTTTGGAACGATATGGCAGAGGGTCACAGCCACAACATGATGGTGAGTACTGACAGACATGCTTCACAGGTTCTAATGTCATATTGGCCCAACAGCCTGTGTGTCACCTGCATATGTACATGTGATTGTGACACACATGATATTGTCCTAATGTGTGTCTTTTTCAACAGAAGGTGATGCTAACGTGGAGGACCCACACACCTCTGCATACTCGTTGCATAGGCCCACCACCCACCGTGGAAGGGCGGAGGTAGAGGTGGTGGTGATGGTGGAGGAGGTGCCGGAGGCAGAGGATGAGGAGGTGGAGGAGGAAGAGGGGGCTCAATTCTCCCCCGAAGAGGTCAGCAGCACGACAAGGAGGGAGGGGGGAGGGGGGTCAGGGCTGTGGGGGCCTGTGGGCCATGTGGGTGTGGTGCCTGGTGCTGAGGGAGGGAGGGTGCTGGAAGGGGTGGGGGGGAGGGTAGCAGGGTGGGTGGAGGGTGGTGCCGAACACAGCCCAACACAGGGCAGTGTGGTCTGCCGTCAGACCCGGCAGGTGTCGTCAGGGAATGGGCGCCGTCCCCTTAGTGCACCATCCACTGCCACACACGTCAGACGTGCACATGCCAGCACACAAACAATGGCCAGTGTTTGTTTGTGTCCTGGCATGTGCATACATGATTTGATGGAGGCAGTGGATGGTGTGCACAGGGATGTGCGTCTGATGCTGCACAGCTACCGGTGTCTGATGGCAGTCGTTCAGCAGGTGAGTGATGAGATGGAACAGCTGTCCCGTCGGTTGCCACCTGTTGAACGTCGTCACAGGAGTCAGTGATGGCTCCTGTGTCGACCACATGTGCCCTGTGCTGGCCTGTGTTCCAGCCACAACCAGGGCCAGGGGGTTCTCAGGCATGTTGCCAGATGGTTTTTGTTTAAAATAAAGTTGTGTTGTGTATGACACAATGGTCACGTGTTTCCCTTAACCACTCACTATGGATGCAAGCATGGGACATGTGTGTGGACCTGCATAAGCAGCAAAGGTAGACATGGGTATGATATGTGGACTAGCTCCCCATTAAGTAATGGGGGCTAAACATGTGTGTGGGAGCGTGGGACGAAGGTAGACTCATGTGATGTTGCATTGTAAGGGTGTCTCGGGAACATCCATGTCATAGGGATGGCTGCTGTGTAACCATATGTTGTTGCTGCCATCAGCTGCCAACATACGCATGACACCCATGTCTGTGTGTGCCACATGGATGCTTAAGGGGGTGCCGACATATAATCAGTGTTACTGACAGGGAATATGGTCCCACATATGCACTCAATGTTGGGTGTATGAGGGGTTTGACATGGTGATGGATCCGAATAATGTCCATGCCACCTCGGAACAGTCTCCTTGTTGCAACATGGGTGTCTGTGTAAACCACCCCGCTGCAGCCAAGGGTCACTGAACACATACTGTGCAGGTCACACATGGCATGTGCTTGTATGTGTGGAGTAATAACTGCCACAGCAAACAACCCACCAGCGAGGGACAACGGTAAAGGTCATATGGTCATGACCAAAACATGCATGTGCACACTACCTAGGGGATCACAGGGACACATATTTGAAACACACGTTGCATGTACGTTATCTCATATGTTTAATATCACATTTATTGATGGCGTGGCCGCCCACGTCTGCCACGTCGCATACCCCCACCCCCCCGTGCTGCACCCTCCTCCTGGGCTGGTGGTGGTGGTGGTGTTGGTGGTGGTTGTGCCAGTGCCGGTACCGGTGCTGGGACTGCTTGCCTCAGCACAGCTAGAATGCCCTCCAGTGCGTCACACATCCTATTGAAGGTCAGGGCCCTGACCTCCTCCGTCAGCTGGCAGAGTTGTCGTGTGTTAGCATCTAAAGATCGGCGTATATCTTGCAGGGCTTGACGATTCGCTGTGGGAGGAACACAGGGTGGGCTGTCAGATACCTCACTAGTAATCAATCGGCACACACAAACATGTCACACACATTCCACATGCTTTTCATTGAGATACGGAAGCCTGTAGTAGACACATGGATAGTGTTACTTAGCATAATTGACACAGTAGTATACGTCAAAACCACACACAGGACATGGTGCATTACTATGATGTGGATGGAAAACACAGGGATCCACAGGCTGGCCAGAAACATCCACATAGTGCAGATGTACCAATAGCCTTTAAGACATATAGCAAACACATGTCCATTGTGAATGGGTGCTGGAGCCTTAATGACCGACAACAACCACACCTGGTGAGACACATTGGTGAACATAGGTAGGTCAACAACAACCATACCAGGTGTGGACACATTTGGATGGATAAACGCAGCTGAGACAGGTTACAGGTGCAGTGCTAGTGACTCAGAGGGATGTAGTGGTAACACCAGGATAAAGTCCCTTACATGGCCAATAGCGCTGCTGCTTCACGTGTTTGATGGCAGAGGGGTTCACATACACCTTGTGGCCTAAGAGGAAGCAGTCAGATAACAGTGCATGTACACCTTGATAAACACAGCATGGGGGGCAACAGAGGGTGCAGCGGAGGGGGGTATTCCCCAAATGTGCATAGAAACGGCAATGTTGTGGAATCAACAGAAGATGGTAACCCCTAGCGAAGGGCGGTGATCCCCAGAGGTTGGGGGGGGGGGTTCCGTGATGATGCTGGCATCAGGGGTGTCAGCTGTGAGGTGTTGAGTCGGTACAAACAAAACAGGGGTCAAAAGAAGACCTCTGTGATCATGTGAGTGAGTCCCAACCCATGCAATTAGGGGATGCATTGACAGAGATACACGGAGGGAACATGTTGATGGTCGTGTCTGTATGTCAGCCAGGCAATCCTAGTCATGGACATACAGGCAGTCTCCAGGTACCTATACCTCTCCCACAACATAAGAACATGCATTTTGACCCTGTCATCTCTGTTAATCCTGGTTTATGGGTGTGGCACCACATTATGACTGCCAACCTCATGTGTTATGATTGTATTACACCTGGAGATGCAGACTGGTGAGAATGGGGTCTGTGTGACGTTTACTGACATACCATCCTTAGGTTTGTGTATGTCAGCTCGGATTGTACAAGGAGTTTGGGACAAGTGCCAACCTGTTTTCTGTGAGACGTCTGTGCCTCTGCGATGAGGCAGACTATTGCAAGTGCTCTGCAGCTAAACATTTATTGTCTGAGAACATGCTGTTCCTTAAACAACATACCTCTTATGTCTGCATCTATAGGTGTCAGCTGACCCTGGGCTGTTCAGCTGTGTCTCACAGTAACATCATCTACCAAACACCATACCCTTTTTTTCCAACAATATATACCGTCTATGGGATTTATACATATCACAGCTGTGGAGGAATGTTGCCACATCCACCACACCCTCCCCTTAACAGAGACGACTGGTTTTTCCGTTGCAGTTGTGACAGTCTGTTGTCACCACTGTTACCTCTAAGCTGTGCGCGTGTGTGCGCACACACCTTGCTGAGCAACCGCACAGACGTTATGACTGAGTGCATCTCAATTATGTTTCAGATCCTGATAGACAACAAGAAATATGTCTCTGACTTTAAAGGTTATTGTGGTTTTTATTGTTTTCACATGGAAAACAATATTTTCAAGGTGCAATCAATGTGGTGTACCTACTGTATTCAGACGTGTAATCAAGCTTTAAAGTGTAAAACCTAGAGTGTTGTTCTGTGGAGTACACACATTTAACATTCCTGCATATGCTACACAGCTGATTTCATCTCGAGGATGGAGCAGGAAAGAGCCCTCACATATGGGTATGTTGTTAGCAATGTAGCCTACGCGGGACTGCTCACCAGCTTCCCAAGGTATTATAGATTTTGGAAGTATTCCACAGCGCCTACGCGCTGCCCTCCCACCTTTCCACCCGCCTCTCTCCAGTTCATCTTTTCCAAAGAGTCAGCAGGCCGTGTCCTTATCACCGCTAAAGAGGTTCTTTGTGCTAACGTTTTCTTTTGTCTCGCGTGTCTGCATTCTTTGGCGCTTGAACGGTACCGCCAGTCTTTCCGGTCTTGTCTTTACACCATACAAATATTTTATTATATTTTGCCACATTTAGGGTGCATTCCCTATTTTGGGCCTTAGGCCTCTCAGGAACTTTCCCGCAAGGTAATGCAAGCCTCCAAGTGTTGAAAATGCACTAAGTGCAGCGGTACTCTTTCTATTCCTGACACGCATGCCTGGTGTCTCACATATTTGGGGCCTGCCAACGTCATTTTGTATTCGTCATCCTACTCATTGATGTCTACACGCGGCTTACAGACCTGAGCAGACATACTCAATGACCTGTTTCCCTCTGATGCAACTACAGTATCTTTGACATCTCTCATGGCTTTGTCTGCCTCCCATGGATCTCAGGTAACCAAACATAACTCCACACAGTCCCCAAAGGTTACATCTACGTCACAACATCAAGATGGCTCCAACATTGCCCTTGAGGATCCTGCACCAGCCAAAGTACCCCGGTGTGAGGTTGCGGCGTCCAAAGCTCCACCTATGGGGTCACAGGTTGACATTGATGGCACGGCCTCCACTGTTCAACTGTTAGACTGCTCTGGGGTACTGGTACAACCATCTGGAACAAAGTCCCAGACATTCATGGCATGGATGCATCAGATTGTTTTGTGCATGCGGCAGGCCATCACAGCCTTTACACAGGCTGCGACACCACTGATAGGGTAACAAATGCCATTATCTGTGCCATCCAACGTATCAACACCAGGGCCGGGAATGGGAAATATGGCATCCACATTGTCCACGGTGTAGAATGCATTGGCTCCCTGTTGAGGGATGCCATTTGTGATCCAGTCGGTAACATTAGCTGACACTGTCAATACAGCCCCATACACGTATCGAGCTTTAATAGAGCATCCTGTCAGTTGATACTTTTAATCCGCTGAGGGCTCTGATGCATGGGAGGCGTCTGCTGATGTATCAATAGCCCTTCCAGAAGAGCCTTCATCCCCAAAAAGAATTGAGCCTCCTCCCGAAGACCTGTCCTATCAATACTTCATAAGGGAAGTAGCTGAGGGCTCCCTATTTCAGTAGCCTTTGAAAAAGAGCCTAGGCCTATTAAACTACATATTGTAGGTTATCCCAAGGCTCACAAGGAGGCAGTCGCCTTGCCAATTAATGAGATTCGTCATAATGACTTTTGTGACCTCTGGGAGACCCCTCTCACCATCTCTTTTCATTGTCATAGGTTAGACACCATGTACCGTGTCCCTGCTTGTCCTGGAATTTAAAAAAAACACCTTCCTCAACATTCTATTGTGGGTGCGTCTGGTCTGACAAATATAAAGAGTACAAAGAGTCACTCCTCTGCTCCTCCAGGTAAAGGGGCAGTACCTTGGTTGCTTTTGGTAGTTAAATCATCACAGTAAGGATGTTCAGTGCCAGAATTACCTCCTGTAGTGTCGATATGGATATGTTACTTAAGGTCGTTGCCAAAAGACTGCGCACTTCACACCCTTTGCTTCCACAGGACAAAAGGGAGGACTTTCTTCTCTGCCTCAGGCATACGCAAGATATTTCACGATTCCCAAACCGTGCAGCCTTTGACTCCTGTGAGGGTGCCAGCAGGGCTTCCGCCATTGCCATAGCTGCACGAATAATTGCTTGGCTTTAAACCTTTGATTTATAATTGTCGGACCGGATTGGTTTGGCTAATCTTCCTTGTACAGGCGAAAACCTATTTGGCAAAGACTGGAAATTAAAAGCCACAGAAATGCATGCAGAAAATGTGCTCACCCTTTACCTTCAAAGTCCACCTCCTTTCCTGACAAAACGCAACCCTTTTACAGTTTTTTTTCCCTCAGGAAAGGAAGATGGTGTGCATCTAGCCAGCAATCTACTACAAGTCTTTCTGCTGTTCAGCGTCAGCAACCTAAGCAGGCCTCGACGACGTCTGTAGGGGCTGGTACATCTCAGCAGCCTCAACCTCCTCAGGGTTTTGGACCTGCTGTTTGATAACTTGTTTTATCAGTCTCAGGAACAACCAAAGCCTATCACCATCCCAGGAATGTAAGGTCACTTTGTTCCCAGGTGTGAGCAGATCACAACAGAGCAATGGAGCCTATCCATCATAAAGGAGGGCTACAAACCTCATTTTCCGAACCTGCCAACATACACCATGATGATATGTTTCAAATGTCCAGCACCTCTCCTAGACCCTCAAGGTCAGGGGGAGGCTACCCTTCTTGGCTAAGGGGCAAAAGAATAGGTGCCCCAACCTCAACAAGGGTCAGGGGTGTAGTCCCCATATTTTCATATCACACAGAACACAGGGGGCTGCAGACACATTTCAGATCTCTGAGATGTGACCACATTCCTTTGCAAGGAGAAATGCAAAATGATGTGTCTGGGTACTGTCACACCCTGTGAGCCCAAGCGGTGGCAACTGGTATTGCTTGGCCCTGCGTGGGTGGTAGTTGTGCCTTCACTTGTACAAATCACAAAGAAAACTTCTTTTTAAGTTTAGGGTTTTATTCCCCGTCCCTTGAGGTTTCTTTATCTTCAGATAAACATAAATTAAGAACCAACTTTGGCATAAACAAAAGTTAAATGAGCAACACAAATAGCTTCCTTCAGCTTTCAAACTTTAAACAAAACAAAAGAACAAACAGCCTAACTGTTTCAATTACAGATCCTTTCTCTCGTGGCTGATATCACAGCTGTAGCACAGCTCACGTCTGTTTGGCTGGAGAGAGAGTGAGATGCAGCATGCAGCTTCTATCACTGGAGCTAAGGTCACACAGTTAGCGTTTATCTTAATGAGAACTCTGACTCAGTTACAGTCAAAGAACAATCCATCAATTCTGGACTTACAGATACTTCAGAACTTTCACACTCCATCAATTCAGGTTCATTAGCATTTTCATTCTTAACGTCAGATGTGGAATGAGAGTATGGCTGGCTTAGTTCGTTACCCAGGAAGTTTCTCTCTCCCTCTGAAGAAATGCCTCTCTGGGAACTACCATATACCTTTGAGCTGAACCTTTCAGAGCTCTGCCCCTGCTGGTATCTTAGCAGATGGCTCAGGTCTCTATTTGCTCTGCTAGTTGGATAATTACGGCAGGCTTCCTGCCTGTTCAGAGCTAGCCCTCGGAACTCAGCTGAGCTAGATTGCAAAGCTTTTGACGAGGATTTTCTAGAAGCTGGGAGCTCACACTGATTGGAAAAATCTTCAACTTCTTCTGGCAAGTAAATCCTTCTTCTCCTAGGCTTTCTATAACCAGGGGAAAAGTTATTCTCAGCCTCTAGATAGCTTGGCTTTATGGGGCTGTTTCTATACCTCCAGGGTTTTTCCCTCTCATGTAGCCAATAGCCCTTACATTCACTACTTGCACCGGTACCTGCTATTGCAGTCTTCCCACGTTTCTCTTGTTTGCCATATACATACACACTCTCAAGCTGCTGCCTTCCCACTGTTTCGCACAGGTCGTTGGATTCTCTCCGACCTTCACGCTGGCTCCCTTGTTGCTTCAATGACCCATTCTCACTCTCTTCCTCTCTTTCACACCAACTCCAGGCTTTCCACGGCTTCAACTGTATTTGCTGCTGCCTCTCGGATTGTGACCTTTGCTGCCTCAACTCCTCTCTCTTTCTAATTGTTTGGGAGCCTATTTTATCTCCGTGTTTCCTGACTCCACCTCCACCCAGCTGATCCTGATCAGGCAAAGCGAATTCCCTTCCTTTGCTGTCTGGGTGTGTCCTCATGGGCTCTGTGCACGTGTGCCTAGGTTGTCCATAGCAACTATCAAACATTTCTTTGTTTACCTTGTCACTTTTTCTGTGATCATTCATGCTGATCTGCCTTTTTTCGGGTTGCCCTAAGTCTACCTTGTGACACATTCCCCCCCTTAAAATATTACTTGCTGCCGCAATTTTTCGCGGACAGCATGTAATCCCTTGCAGGGTTCTACTGTGCTGCTCGTGGTAGGCCAAATTAGCTGTGGCCACCCTTTCCTTCCACGGTTTCAATACATTGACGTGGTATACTTGCCTACGTCCTTTTTCATTTTCAACTAGATAGGATACAAAACCTACCTTCTTTATAACCACGGCTGGACCTTTCCAGCGGGATTCGAACTTCAGACCGGGGTCCGCTATTTGTATGAGGACCTTGTCACCTGCTGCCAGTTCTCTGGCCTGTGTGTCCCTATCATAATAACGTTTCTGGCGCTGTTTACTACGATTCAAGTTCTCCATCGAGGCTTGGGACGTTTTCCTTAGGCGTGTTCTTAACTCTTTTAAAAACTGTGGAATCCCCACTTCCGGTACTTTGGGTTCCACCCATTCGTCCTTTAAGATATCCAATACTCCCCTTGGGGACCTCCCAAATAGAAGTTCAAATGGGGATACTCCTAGCGAGGTTTGAACTCGTTCTCTGCAGGCGTACATTACAAACGGGAGTAATGTATGCCATTCCATCATTTCCCCCTTTCGTAGGCCTCTTCGCAACAAATGCTTTATCGATTGATTGGTGCGCTCTACTAACCCATTGGTTTGGGGATGGTACGCTGACGTTTTTATGTGGCGTATACCGAATGCCTCCCAAACCCTAGCGAGGTATCTCGAGACAAAGTTGGTACCTTGGTCCGTCAAGATTTCCTGGGGAAACCCCACCTCGCAGAATAATTTTATTAGTTCCTGCGCTATGATTTTAGCTGATATATTCCTAAGGGGTACAGCCCATGGGAATCGGGTCGCATCGTCTACAATGACTAAAAGGTACTGAAAACCCCTAGGTGTTTTTATCAATGGGCCTACGATGTCCATCCCCATTCGCCTAATAGGTGTAGCTATTGTGGGCAATGGTATCATCGGTGCAGCCTTGGGTCTGGATACAGAAACCCTCTGGCATGCGGGCAAGCATCGCAGTAACGCTTTGTTCTTGGTACACCCCGGGCCAATAAAAACGTGCTAAAATCTGATCAAGCGTCCCTTGAACGCCTTTATGTCCCCCAACTGGATGGTCATGTGCCAAGCGTAACACTACCGCCTTAAAGGCTACCGGCACCACCAGTTGCTTTCTCACAGCTCCTGTATAGGGATCTAGACTCTCCCTATATAAAATATTTTCGTCCTGTAAGAATCGGGGTAATATATTACGATCCTTCTGGGCCCACTCAAAAGCTCTTTTGAGGGCCAAATCTGCCCTCTGCTCCATCGGAAAAGATGGAAACTTTTGGACGAGGGCAGCGGGGACCCAGGGTAATCCTTCCCCTGTTTCTAGATCCCTCCTTCCTTTGGCTCTCTTATCTCTTTCCTGACGTTTTGTAGCCCTGGTTTTCTTTCCTTCCCCCTCTGGGCTCTGAACTAGATCATCATGGAGGGGTAGCGGATTCCTCTCTTCCGCCTCTATCTCCTTCTCAGTACCCTCTTTGACCTCCTCCTCTGTAGGTGTTTCTACTTCCTCTACCGGGGCTTCTTGGGGTTCAACTACCGGGGTTTGGGATCAAGTAGAGACCAATCCTATTTTCATGGCTACCCCCTGGCTTAATACACCTGGAAAAGAAGGCCAGTCCCGTCCTAAAATTAGTTTTTGTGGTAGCTCAGGGACTACTGCTACCTGTAATCTCTTTTCTATCCCTAGTGCTTTGACACTTACTGGGTGTAAAGGATAAGGAAGCCGTGCGCCGTGTACACATTTTATTTCTACTTGTTTTGGGGCTACCAGGCGAGACTGCTTCAGGGTTTCCCAAAATTCTTGGGCAATTAAGCTCTGTTCTGCCCCAGAATCGAGTATAGCCAGAGCATCCACTCCATCCACTTGCACCCGCAAACATATCCCTTTCGGTACTGGCTTTTCTGCCCCCACTATAAGAACTGTCTTGGCTCTACATTCTTTTATCATGTGACCGGGTCTGCCACATTTATAGCACCTCCTGGTGCTCCTATCTATTCCATCTTTACCAGGGTTATACTCATTCACTCTACCCCGTGTATACGTTTTGCATTCATCCACCGCAGTCACACCTGTGCCTTTTAAAAGGCTCACATTAGATGTATTAGCATGCTTGGCCTCTCTAAACACCTCTGCCATTTTAGCTGCTTCTTCAGTATTTGAACAATTTTGCAACGTTAAGAATGTTTTCATTTCATGTGGTATGGCTAGCAAAAATTGTTCTAAGACAATCTCATCCAATATAGACTCCACTGTTCTACCCTCAGGGTCTAACCACTTGAAAGCTAGGCTCTTAAGCCTCTGGCACAAAGCTTTTGGAGTCTCATTTTCCAACATTATTGCCTCCCTAAATAACCTCTTATAATGCCTCGGTGTCAGACCAAGACGATCTTTCACTGCCTTTTTGATTTCATCATAATTATTTGACAAGCTAGCCGGCATGGCTTTAAAGGCAGATAAAGCTTCGCCACTTAAAGTCATGGCGAATCGCATCGCCCATTGTTCTGCAGGCCATTTTAAGTTCGCCGCTATGCGCTCAAATGCTTCAATAAAGTCATCGGGGTTATCTTCCCGCCCCAAATGTCTCAAAGCAAGACCTGTGTGCATGTCTACTTGCGGTACTGTAGTTTTTTCTTCCTGAGATTTCCTCAGTAGCGCAGTCGTTGCCTCTACCAACGGTCGTTGCTGTTCCTGCATAGCTGTCAGGTACTGTTCCTGCAGGTGTTGTATCATCCTGGCTTGCTTCTCCTGTTGCTCGTTCATCCAGGCCAGCATGTCTTGGGGATCCATCTTCTTTTCTTCTCTCTGCACCTGAAAATAAAGGAGAAAGACCCACCAAGTGCAGTACAAAACACAAAGAAAGGCTTTTTCTCTCCCTTTTATAACACCCTCTTTTCTCACGGTATCCTATACCCGTCCACCCAGGCTACTAATACCTCAGTCTCCTGGCAGACTTCAGCATGTGAGAAAAGGTCTTTTTTTTTTTCACCGCTGGCCGCTCTGCCAGCCGAATCCTCTTCAGTTATTTCCTTGAATCAAACTTCTCTTGCTTTTCCAGCAATATCCTTTTATTTTTTCTCTTCAGGCAAATCCTTATTATGCCCCCCGAAAATTTTATCCTCAGTTCTACGCCATTTATATATGTCACACCCTGTGAGCCCAAGCGGTGGCAACTGGTATTGCTTGGCCCTGCGTGGGTGGTAGTTGTGCCTTCACTTGTACAAATCACAAAGAAAACTTCTTTTTAAGTTTAGGGTTTTATTCCCCGTCCCTTGAGGTTTCTTTATCTTCAGGTAAACATAAATTAAGAACCAACTTTGGCATAAACAAAAGTTAAATGAGCAACACAAATAGCTTCCTTCAGCTTTCAAACTTTAAACAAAACAAAAGAACAAACAGCCTAACTGTTTCAATTACAGATCCTTTCTCTCGTGGCTGATATCACAGCTGTAGCACAGCTCACGTCTGTTTGGCTGGAGAGAGAGTGAGATGCAGCATGCAGCTTCTATCACTGGAGCTAAGGTCACACAGTTAGCGTTTATCTTAATGAGAACTCTGACTCAGTTACAGTCAAAGAACAATCCATCAATTCTGGACTTACAGATACTTCAGAACTTTCACACTCCATCAATTCAGGTTCATTAGCATTTTCATTCTTAACGTCAGATGTGGAATGAGAGTATGGCTGGCTTAGTTCGTTACCCAGGAAGTTTCTCTCTCCCTCTGAAGAAATGCCTCTCTGGGAACTACCATATACCTTTGAGCTGAACCTTTCAGAGCTCTGCCCCTGCTGGTATCTTAGCAGATGGCTCAGGTCTCTATTTGCTCTGCTAGTTGGATAATTACGGCAGGCTTCCTGCCTGTTCAGAGCTAGCCCTCGGAACTCAGCTGAGCTAGATTGCAAAGCTTTTGACGAGGATTTTCTAGAAGCTGGGAGCTCACACTGATTGGGAAAATCTTCAACTTCTTCTGGCAAGTAAATCCTTCTTCTCCTAGGCTTTCTATAACCAGGGGAAAAGTTATTCTCAGCCTCTAGATAGCTTGGCTTTATGGGGCTGTTTCTATACCTCCAGGGTTTTTCCCTCTCATGTAGCCAATAGCCCTTACATTCACTACTTGCACCGGTACCTGCTATTGCAGTCTTCCCACGTTTCTCTTGTTTGCCATATACATACACACTCTCAGGCTGCTGCCTTCCCACTGTTTCGCACAGGTCGTTGGATTCTCTCCGACCTTCACGCTGGCTCCCTTGTTGCTTCAATGACCCATTCTCACTCTCTTCCTCTCTTTCACACCAACTCTAGGCTTTCCACGGCTTCAACTGTATTTGCTGCTGCCTCTCGGATTGTGACCTTTGCTGCCTCAACTCCTCTCTCTTTCTAATTGTTTGGGAGCCTATTTTATCTCTGTGTTTCCTGACTCCACCTCCACCCAGCTGATCCTGATCAGGCAAAGCGAATTCCCTTCCTTTGCTGTCTGGGTGTGTCCTCATGGGCTCTGTGCACGTGTGCCTAGGTTGTCCATAGCAACTATCAAACATTTCTTTGTTTACCTTGTCACTTTTTCTGTGATCATTCATGCTGATCTGCCTTTTTTCGGGTTGCCCTAGGTCTACCTTGTGACAGTACTCTGCTCCCATACCGTCACAATCAGGATTGGCTTTGTGCTCGAGATGTAATGCTTGGCTACACTCATGTGCTCATCCATCCATCTCACAGAGGGTTCCACCATTTCCTTTTCAAAGGGAATCACTACCAATACAGGGTGCTTCCTTTGTGTCTGGCCTCTGGACAAAGAGAGTTTACCAAATGCATGGGTTTTGTAGCTGCATTTGTACGCAGTCTGGGAATATTTCCATTCCCATACACGGATGCCTGGCTCATCAGAGCTCCATTGCAATCAGAGGGCCAGACGCCCCAGGACTGCACACTGTGCCCTCTACAGTATCTGGTACTTGTGTAAAACCTTCCAAGGTCCCAACTTACCCTTACTCAATCCGTGGATTTCCTAGGGGCCATGCTAGATACTACCATTGTAAGGGCCTATCTTCCTCAGGGCCGTTGCCTATGCCTGGTGCAGTTAGCATACAAGCTTCTGACACATAACCAGTTTACTGGCAGGGAGATGTTACAACTACTAGGCCAACTTCCATCCACAGTGCAAGTGGTGTCCTATGCTTGCCTTCACATGACAGCAGCTCAAGGGGCTATGTCCACCCAGTGGACTCAAGCATCAGGGTCTATGTCAGACCAAAAAGCAACCTCCAAGCGTCTAGTTTGGATTCTCCAATGGTGGGAAGCCACCCACAATTTGTTGCTGGGGTCCCCCTTCCAACAGTTGTTTCCCCACGCAACCCTCACAACAGATGCCTCTGCAAGGGTTTGTGGAGGTCATCTCCAAAACCTCTATACTCAGGGCATTTGGTCTCCACAGGTGACCTCTCCACATATCACACAGGTGGAGCTCCAAGCACATGTACTAGCTCTCAAGGTCCTCCATACCCTGCTCAGCTACAGGACATTGCTTATTCATAACGACAATCAGGTAGCCATATTTTACATAAACAAGCAAGGAGGAGCTAGCTTTTTGTTGCTTTGCAACAAAGCTTTAAAATAGTGGGCCCCACCAGAGAGCATCAGATCCATCTCCTGGACGTTTACCTTCCTGGAATCCAAAACTCTGGAAGTGACAGACTCTGCTTGGTTCTGCTTACACACAAATGGTCCTTACACATGGATCAGGTACTCAGAATCCTTCAAGCGTGTGGTACCCCGGACATAGATCTCATTGGCAGTCCATGGAATGCCTAAATTCCCCGGTTCAATTGCATAATTCCATGTCAGGGAGTTCAGGACAGGTATGGCTTTCACCTTCACTGTGGTCATGCCTTCCGGGATGCCTTTCCAACCATTCCCCTAATCCGCCAGACTCTTCTCAAGATCCAGAGAGATCACGGATCCATGATCCTCATAGATCCACGCTAGCCACGCCAAGTGTGGTAACCTCAACTTCAGCATCTCTCCCAAACTTCCCCAGTAGACTTGGAAGCTGCTCCAGACCTCCACTTCCAGGAGCAGGGAACGTTGTGCCAGCCAAGCCACAAAGCACTTCACCTCAGGACTGTTTTGCTGAGGGCCTAGATCTACAAGATTGCAATATCTCAGCATGTGGAGGATATCCTCCATGCTTCTAGAAAGCCCTCTACTAGACGTTGCCATGCTTTGAGATGGAAAGGGTTTTCAAATAGGTGTGATGAGAAGGGTCCTGACCCTCTAGCAGTACTCTTGAATTCCCTATTGAAATATCTCCTGCATCTCACCAATGCAGGCCTTAACACAAAATTTTTAGGAGTCCACTTGAGCGCTATTGCAGCAGCCTTTAAGCCTCTCAATGGACAGCCTATTTCCTGTCAGCCTCTTATTGAATGATTCATGACAGGCCTACTGCTAACTGAACCTCCCATTGGAGTTTCTGGTGTGGCATGGGACGTGAATCAGGTTTATTGGTCAGCTTAGGAGGCCACCCTTTTAAGTCTTAGCTACCACTTCCTTTAAATCACTTTTACAGAAGGTTATTTTCCGTATTGCAGTCACCTCTGCTTGTTGCTTCAGTGAGATGCAGGCCTCATTGCCAAATCCACCTTATACAGGGTCACATCATGATAAGAGAGTCCTCAGGAGCAATCCACACTTTTTGGTTACTGTGGTTGCACCCTTTCATTTGTGTCAGGATGTGTATTTACCTGTCTGCTGTTCATGTCCTCATGCATCACGAGCAACATCGACTCTTCATACCCTGGATTGTAGACAGGCTATTGCCTATGACTTACAAAGGACTCAGCAACATAGAGGATCTTCCCAAATGTATTTGTGTTTGGATCCTTCTCTGTTTTGACATCGAGTCTGTAGGCAAACATTGTCCAGTTGGATTTGCAAGTGTGTTTATTTTGCCTAACAAAGTAAAGACCTTTCTTTGGAGGGCCATGTTACAGCTCACAATGTGAGGGTCATGGCAACCTCTATGGCTCTCCCAAAGTCTGTGTCCATCAACAACAACTGTCACGCAGCCACATGGGCAGCTGTTCATACCTTCATGGCCCATTATTCTTTGGACACGGACTCCTTCCGGGATGCTGTGTTTGGTCAGGCTGTTTTCAAGTACCTGTTCCATACCTAAGCAACTCCTGCCCTCCAGCCCTGTTTGGATGCCTGTGATCCAAGGGGGAGGTACAGCCCTTCCAGGGTCTCTGAACCATAGGAATCTCCCAGGCATCTCTAGTTGGGGAGTCCCTATATGTGAAGACTCATTCCTGCTTGATTCTGGAGATAACGCAGTTACTTACATATAACAGCTGATATGTGGGAACAGCAAAACAAAGGTATACGCAACACACCCACCTACCCTAGGAGTTGTATCTTACTTTCTCTCTCGCTTTATCTTTCTCCATTGCTCTCTCTCTCTTTTTGTCTCACCTCTGAAACTCTAACTCTGGAGAGGCCGTGGGGAAGGCGGAAAGACAGCACGCAGGCGTTGAGGAATGCTCCCAACAGCATTCCATTTTTGGGAAGCTGGGGAGCGTTCACCCGCAGGCTCTGATGGGACCAACATACCCATATCTGAATACTTAATTCTGCTGTTACCACATATCACGTGTTACAGGTAAGTAAGTGTGCCTTATGCACACACAGCCTACAGAACATTTGAGGAAACATTGTTTGTCACCCACCTTCTGCATCTTGCCGTGATGCTGCAGCATGTGATCTTAGCTCCGCAATTAGCTGATCTTCTGTCACAGCTCCCTGTCTTGTTTGTGGGATGTCCCCCATTGGTCCATCCCCCAGTGTTGGGCAGCTGCTAGTGCTCGTCTCCAGGGGCTCCTCTGCAGAACATGCACTGCCCCCTGAGACAGCAGCCTCAGCCTCATCAATGATGTGAGGGACACACACTTCCTCCTCCTCTTGCTCCTCCTCCTCCTCTTCCTCCTCCTGCTCATGGGTCCCCATGGTACTGTAATAACCTGCATTGTGAACAGAGACAGCACACATATGTTTACACACTCAAGCTATGTATCTGTGTGTGCTGCAGACACCACAGACATGATGGGGGGCGTCCATGCATTGTGCTGCAAGCAGGATCCCCTACACCCTTCCATACCTGTCTGTCCCAGGCATGTACCTATACCTTGGGTCCAGGTGTGTGTTGTACCCCTGCACACCTTGTTTGGTTACCATGGTTCTGTTGCTGGTACGATTGGGCATGTAGCCGCCATTCAAACCCTCCCCCCATCTTGGCCAAATATGTCCATGCATGGCTGCTCATACCCTACCCTTACATATGTTATTGCTATCCCCTGTGTGACTGTGCAGGCCTTTGATCACGGCATATCTTATGAAGACGTAATATCCTCACAGTGCTACATGTGCTTGGCACTGACCCACTATGCAGTGGACTGCGACTGCTCATCACCTCGGGCCCACTGCCAAGCACATGCTCTACTGTGTGGATAGTATGTCACAGACATGCCATGATCACAGGCCCACACAATATTACAGGGGAAACCAATCACTGTTGTGGGTGTAGGGTAGGGGCTGGTGGCCATGGACATGTTTGTAGCAGGTGTGGAGAGGGATGGGATGAGGGTCACATGTTGAATGTGGCACAGCAACATGGCAACACAACAGGGTGTGCAGGGGTAACGCACACACATGTGACACATGGATAGGTACCTGTTGTGGTTTTGAAGACAGATATGGGAGAGTGTTTGCGGATGTCTGCTGTCTACACCATGGTGCTTTCAAGCATGTATTGAGAGCGAATAGGTGTCCAGAGCATACTCACCTGCATGCGGATGGGCTATGTCTAGGGCTGCAGGCAGCCCAGAGATGTAAATTGTCCCCAGTCGTTCTGCAAGTTCCTGTTCCAGGGGCGTAAGCATTGGTGGGAGGGGCCCCCGCCACCAGTGCACCTAGCATGTTGCTCCTCCCGAGCCATGTGCTGCCGCACCCCTCTTTTTATATCAGAAAATCTTTTCTTTAGACTTTCTATGTCTCGTGGAGGGCCCCCTGTCTCCGCTACTGCCACACGGACCTCCTCCCACACTGCATTCCGTGCTGCCACAGTTGTGCGGCTACTGAGCCGCCCATATAGAACCTCATAATTTTCTAACACCATTGCCAGGAGGTTGTGGTTCTCCACATCGGTGAAACGTATAGCCCTCCTCCGTTGTGCTGCTGGCACCGGTATCCTTTTTCTTTTCCCTGTGTGGCTGCTTTGTGCAG
This sequence comes from Ichthyophis bannanicus, assembly GCA_033557465.1. Classification (NCBI taxonomy): domain Eukaryota; kingdom Metazoa; phylum Chordata; class Amphibia; order Gymnophiona; family Ichthyophiidae; genus Ichthyophis; species Ichthyophis bannanicus. Next base: position 387,778,336 of record CM066038.1, on the reverse strand, counting down.
CCTGAGGCCTTCCGGATGGGCCTGGCGCTGGCTCAGGCCCCATAGACCCTGCAGTCCCTGCCTCCCCATCAACAGGTGTTCCCACCTCCTCCACCCCCTCACCCTCACCATCACCCTCCCTCTCCCTCACCCTCTCCCTCTCCATCACCCTCTCTTCTCCTCTCCTCTCCTCTCCTCTCCCCACACCTTACCTCACCTCACCCTCTCCTCTCCTCTCCCCACACCTCACCTCACCTCACCCTCTCCTCTCCTCACACCTCACCTCACCTCACCCTTTCTCCCTCACCAACACAAATCACGGCTCACACCACAGACCTAGGAACACACTACAAACTTCAATACAAACAGACCCAGGAGAATACAAGACAAGACAAGACAGGACAAACTCCAACACAACCTCCACACTACCTCCAACATCTACACGTACCTCCACTACCTCCACTACCTCCACACCAGCTGCACAACTCTCTTCTCACACCTCACTACCTAGCACTCCTCAAACAACCCTCAACGTGGACCAGCTGTGCAGGGTCTTTTATAGTTTTTTTCACGTTACGTACATTGCGCAATGACATTGCTTGTGTGCGGCGCGTATGTGCAACTGCGCATGTGTGGGTGTGCGCTGCGCACATGTCAAACCTATTGCACATGGGCGTATACATGTGCGACGCGTAAAACATTTGCACATGCGTGCCACGTACAGACACGCGCATGTGCAAACAGTTGCACATGCGCGCCGCGTACAAATGCCCATGCGCAAAAAGTCACACATGCGTGCCGCGTACAGACAGACGCCCATGCACAAACTGTTGCACATGCGCCCTGCGTACAGACACGCGCATGCACAAACAGTTGCACATGCACGCCGCGTACAAACGCCCATGCGCAAAAAAGTTGCACACGCGCGCCACATACAGACGCCCATGTGCAAACTGTTGCACATGCGCGCTGCGTAAAGACGTGCATGCGCTGTGGCACATACGCGTCACACGCACAAAACTAGGCATGCGCCAGGTGCACAAAATCACGAACATCTATAAAACTGCCTGCACACCTGGTCCACATTGAGGGTTGTTTTGTAGGCGAGGTGTGTGTTTGGCGTGAGAAACAGAGAGAGCAAGACAGGTGTTGGTGTGGAGTGGATTGTGTGAGTGTTGGTTGTATTGTGTATTGTATTGTGTTTTCTATTGTATTGTATTCTCGTGTGTATTGTCTTGTGTGGTTTGTAAGGTGTACACTGTTTAGTGAGGTTTGTGTGTGTGTGTGTGTGTGTGCTTGAGTGTGTTTGTGTAGTTGGACAGGAGGAGTTTATGGAGGCTATTTATCTTACTGCATGTGTCCTGAGATGTGGGCAGATGTCGCGGTTGCAGGACAGGGGAGATGGTGTCCATGGGGCTGAGGCACAGGGCATGGGTGTAGTCCCGCAGCAAAACAGACCTGCAGCTGTGGAGGCGGTCCAGGCAGGTGCTGTGCGTGCACAGCGCAGAAGGCGTGCTGAGGTGCAGGCTCGGCAGCCTCGCCTCTACAGGCCCAGGGCCCAGCTCCAGGGCATGCGTGAGGACCAGGTCATCTCCCTGTACTGACTGAGCACAAGGGCTATTAGGGAGCTCTATGAGGATCTAAGACCTGACCTCGAGCCCCTGACTGATCGGTCCCATGCCATACCAGGTTTAGTCAAGCTCCTTGCTGCCTTACATTTCTTTGCCTCTGGCTGTTTCCAGTCATCTGTGGCCGCAGTGGGTGGCATGAGCCGGCCCACCTTCTCACGATGTCTCCACCAAGTACTGCGTGCCATGGTCAGCCGGGTGGGGAATTACATAGCCCTTCCCCACAATAGGCAACAATGGGGGACCCTGAACCAGGCCTTTGAGGTGTTAGCCGGGATACCACACGTGATGGGAGCTATTGATTGCACACATGTTGCCCTGGTCCTGCCTAGAGACAGGGAGGTAGCGTTCCACAACCGCAAACACTACCATTCCCTGAATGTTCAGGTTGTATGTGATGCTAATCTGCATATTCTGAATGTGGACCCTAGGTTTGCAGGGTCCACCCATGACTCCTATATCCTGCATCACTCGGCATTATTCAGCCAATTTGAGGCCGGACAATATGGCGATTGTATTTTGCTGGGTGAGTATTTCCAGATTAGTTATTTAGTTAGGCATGTATTTATATGTTTCAGTAACATCTGCTATATAGCGAGGGGTTTGTTATCAGTGTGGTTCACAATGTAGTACAAGTTTAACTGACAGATGACAGTTTAAAGTTGACATTGTTACAGGGGTTTACACGTAGAGTAAGTGGGGACAGGATCCAATATGTAACATCAGGATTGTGACAATATCTGATCATAACCTGCTCATGGTGTTCATGTGATTACGCACGTGTACATATGTGGGTGGGTGCCACCTGCCCACATGGGGGGTTGGGGGGAGGTGGTGCCCTTCACATCCACCTGTGATGTGTCTTATTTGTCAGCTAGTTTGTGTATGTTATGTGACGTTTATGTTATTGTACATCCATACACATAACCCTTGTCATGTGTGTTAGGATCACACACTCACTCAGTACTGGGGGAGTCACCCATGATGCAGTAGTTAACATGGGGAGGGGTCTAGCTAAGTCTGATGGATGTTCATGACCTTTGCTAATAGCAGTACATGTTTTCCTATGTATGGTAATGCATTTGGCCTATGTCACCGCTGCGGATAAACAAAATATAGGGTGTGCCATCACTTTGGCCACTGTAGATGTGCTGGACCTAGGCGTAGTTGTATGTGCTGATCCTAATGTTGGTGATCATTATGGAAAGGTGACAGTGTAAGCGAGGGGGCTACTTGGGTGCATATTGAAAGGTATTAGTAGCACATACACAGGAATGTAGTCTGCCTCTGTATATTTGATTGGTGCAATGAGGTACAATGAGGCCCATGCCTCCAGCCGCTCTGTCATAGAGCGCACCTTTGGCGTGTTGAAAAGTCGCTTCAGGTGTCTGGATAGGACAGGCGGGGCCTTACAATATAAGCCAATGACTGTGGCAGAGATAATCATAGCCTGTTGCATCCTGCACAACATTGCTCTCAGGCACGATATTCCTGGAGAGATTAATGAGGATCTGGAGGATGATCCAACGTGCCTCCCTGTACGTGCTAGTGGTGACACACGAGAGCACTGTTCCCTCTAAGCTGTGCGCGTGTGCGCGCGCACACACCTCGCCGAACGAGCGCACATACTTTACAACAGAGCGCACAAAAATTACAGCTCTGATTCTGATAGAAAACAACACAAACGTCTTAAAATTTAAAAGTTATGATTGTAATTACTAGAAATTTCCCGCTTCATTTAGTAATCATCTATTTTCATGTAACTTGATTAAAATCAATGTGGTGTACATACTGTATTCTGATATGTAGTCAGATTTTAAAGTATATAACGCCGAGTGTCGTTATGTGGCGCACAAAAATTTTACCTTCCTTCAAAAGCTGCACACAGCTGATATTTTATGCGCACACAGCCCACAGAAAATTAGAGGGAACATTGCACGAGAGGGCACAGTGGTCAGGCGGAGGGTGATTGCAGAGGTCTTCTCTGGTACGTATTGCATATATTCCCACATACATGTGTTGTTATATATGTGTGATGGTTATAGAGGTTGATGTTTATGTCAATATAGCATTTGGATACCGCACTGCATTGTAATTTAACTGAAAATCCCACCGTCACATATAGGCATGCGTGTGTGATCAACAATGTGGACATGCCACAACAGCAGGTGTTGGTGGATTATGTGGGTGGGTGTTCATACGCCTGTGGGAGGTTTTGGGGGTCACATTCCCAGTAAGTGGCTGGTTAGGATAGCAGCTACTTTGCAAACACAGTTAGTTGTTTTGATGGTATGGGTGGAGGACAGTGACAGGTATAGGATGCGGTATTCACAGTGAGTGGGAAGACCATGTTTGGGGTCAGTTGTCCTGTGGGATATGTGGTTATATTGTACAATTTGTAGCTGCTTGGGTGGGTGTTAAGCTCCTGTCAGCTGGCTCTGTGTGTATGTTTCTTAGGTGTGGAGCCACATGTCATACATAGCACTATACACATGCTCACTACTACTTTTCCATGATTGTATTACCTGTTTGTGATTGGTGTTAATGTGTTAGAGTGACTTAATGTATAGTTCATCACGTAGTTCTGACATAGATATGGTGAGGGAAGGGGACCTGGGCAGTGTTCAGCCAGGGGGGCGTCTCATTGATACAGTTTGATTTTGAAGAACAGCCATTGTGTGCAGTGTTGCAGATGAACACACATACAGAGGTGATGCGAGTCAGATCAGCAAAGGGTGGTTTACAGTTGGCAAGTGGTACGCTGCATGTGTGCATGGAATGTTTTTTTAGATGTTTCTCAAGCAGGACATGGCATATATTGGTGATGCTATCTCAACATATGCCACATGCATCAGCTAAATGCTGTATATGTTTGTGGGGCAGGAGAGTACAGTCCACAGCAACAACTACCTTGCAGATCATAGCAAGGGATGTTATGTCCACATATACACAAAGACTTAGGTGATAAATATTATTTTCAGGTGCACATGTAAGCTATCGATACTTTAACATTCTCACTGTCACATGGTGTGATGACATACAGCCATCATGGTGAGGTGACAAGCAGACATGGGGTGGTGTTTTAGCAGACGTGCCGCTGACATTGCCATAGATTTGGGAACATCATCAGCACACAGCTGTCAATATATTTAGGGGTGTGAGATGTACACTGCAGGATATTTCTTTGGCCAGTGGAAACAGGAGGTGTACCTGGATATTTCCATGTGTTACAGCAATTTACAGTGGAGTAACAGACAAAATTGGGACAACAGTACACACGTAGAGGTGGTATTGTTGGCAATATGGGGTAACTGGCACAATATTGAGACGTTGGGATGAAGCAAATACATGGTGGGGGCACACACCTCTATTGACCAGTGTTTGCAACAACAGAGAGAGGTAAGGGAGGCGATAGAGGGATTAGGGATAGCTGTAGTTAGCGTCTGACACCTCTGTGCAATCTCTCTCTTGTGAGAGATCTGTACAGTGTGATAGTGAACAGTCAGTCAGTAGGTGATGTTGTGGTGTCTGACAACTGGGGATAGGAAAGTGCAATGTGTGTTGCACAGCTACAACATGACATATGTTTGTTTATTTTGTGTTTCACACTGCACAGGACATAGTTTGTGAGGATGCTGTTGCTGTGGTGCACTGGCAGGTGACCATACATCTGGCAATATGCTATGGTCCGGGGTATGTGGATCTACAGATACATTGTCTGTGCCTGCAGTCAGGAGGAATACATGTCCTCAGTGATGTGTAATATTGGGCATATGTTGTGGATAACCCTTTTTTCCTCACGCCTCCCTCACCCATATCTTGATGGTGTTGCACATATCCCCATGTATTTGTGTCCATTATGTCCTCTGCAACACTGTCTCTGGGACATGTACAACAGAGCTGCATGTGTGTCGAGGGCTTTTTTTCTTTGGTGGTGGCCTACACTTGCTCCCTAACGCAACATTGTATCATCATCCGACACCAGGGTACCACTGAATGTCACTGGGCTTATATGTCTACACCTCTCCACTTGTGTACATACAGGCCATGTGGTTCAGTTGGCACGCTGACCTTAGCATACTGTGTGGGTGTGTCTTTATGGGTTGGCTGTGGGATGATGCAGTGGTCAGGCATAGGACATTATCATGTACTGTAACAGATTAGTGCACCTGGGGGGCGGTGGTGTGTGTGCTACCTCTGCTGTCGTGCTGTTTACCTTGTGAACATTTTCTATATGTGGTGTTTGTTGTGAGCAGACCTGTGTCTTGTGTTTTGAGGGACCACTGTTGAGCTGCGTTTTGTTTTTCCAGATATCGCCATAATGTGGACATGCATCAACAATGGCTTGACATGGTGATTGTACATGTTTTGCTGACATTGTCTCCCTTCACTGTGACCTGATATGGCTGTTGAGTGGCTCCAGGGATCGGTGACGTATACCTGATGCACACACATGGTTTGTTGCACTTTTGTAAATTTGTGGATTACATCTGCCTTTACCTGTGGATGATTTACTGTTTGTATCATGTACATGTCATGTTGCATCTCTGTTCACAGAAAAAGATGCATATAGTGTGTAGCTGTGTGACGCCTGTGTGACATGAACATGGACATGACCATATCCATGTGACACCCGTGTCTGCGTTTACAATTCCTGATATCTCCAATCTGCAGTGTGTTTTGTGTTGTTTTAATGTCATGCCTGCCTTTGCATCCCTTTCGTCTGTATTTCCTAAGGTGTAATTCTCAGCAATGTGTGTTGGTTTTGCAAGGTGTCTAACAATACAATACTTATCCTCTCCTGACACAGGGCAGAGAACATACCGGAAACATCTCTTACAGTGCATCTGGCATCACTATCACCCACCTGTTGGTGGACACAACACCATGGACCTTACTATGGACGATGTTGCTATTGGATGTTGGATCTCTGAGAGTGGGTCACATGCCAGGGATAGACAGTATTACCCTTGCAGTGCTGCATTGCCAATGACAGAGCTGTCCAACACACTTTTGCTGCCATGCTCTTGCTAGGAGTCCTGCTCATTTCAGGGGACACACATGAACTGTCAAGGAATGTGTCATATTGAAATGTGACACGTGACTATGCATGGCCAGGGTTGTAAGGACAGTTTTGCCAGAACCTTTTGGATTGCTGATACACTTTGCCCTTTGGACGATGTGTACTGATCCACACCTGTGCAGCAGGGACTGAAATTTACACTGTATGTTGTACATTCCTCCCCAGTTGTTTTGTTGTTGTGTTTTTGACATGTGTGTGACATGGCACACAGGATACGCTCATCTGTTTGTTTCAACATAAACATACAGCCATGTTTGTGGCATATGGGCAACGATGGAGCGGTCCTGTTGTCTATGTCCACCTGCCCTCCACCTCGACAGGATACAGATTTGCCCACACCAAAGCGTTCATGCACACCAACATCCTGGATTGATGTTTGCCATGGGCAAGGGGGGTAACGGGCATGTGTGCCATCACTGTATCATGTTGGTATGTGTATGGTGCTTGTGAAAATGACTGACTATGTTTGGGAACCACAGCATGTTGACCTTTGACTTCTGTGGGGGTCACTGTAAGATGTTTGCCCATCATTTCCATCTTCACATGCTGGTTCTAGTGTGTGTTAACTGTGCAGACGTGACACTGGGCAAGTATGTACACACCTTGCATTGTACGTCTGTACAGTCCTGTTTATCCCCTGCAGTAAGGACACTCACATTGCCCCATTATATTTGGAGTGTGGCAGTGTTGGTGTCTGTTGCCCTCCTTCAATCGCGCATTCTATGTACTGTGCTATATGTGGCCAAACGTATACCCAAACAACAGTGGGGGGGATCTCCTGCATGGTGTTCTATTTTGCAGGTTTTTGAAGGTAGTTTAGTTTGTATCCTCTCTGTGTTCATGAGACTCTGCTACCTGTTTGCATATGCTAATTGTGCTTTTGATGATTGTTTGGGTCTACATTGTTGCACCTTTGATTCCTAGATCAGCCATTAGCTGTGAGCTGAAACATTACTATCAGAATGCGTTTCTCTCATTAAAACATTGCTACAACATATGCTGTTTTCATTTGTGTGTCTCCTGTGTTGCCAGACGGATATGTTTGGAGGGACTGGTGATGTGTGTTGGGGCCTCATCATGCAGCGCGTACTGTCTACATGCACTGATATGTACCTTACACATTTGAGGCATACAGCAGCTGGAGGGGGATGGGGGCCTGCTGCCCTGTGCAAAGCATGCACTTGCTGTACATTATATCTCATGCCCTTCAGTTGTGATCTCGCCAGTGACCTTTCTGTAGGATGTGGGTTGCTGCCTTGCAACATGTATTTCCATTTTTCACCAGGGATGCACTCACCTTGATATTATGATGGCACTGTCTACACTATCTTTGATGAATAACCAAAATAAAGATATGTATTTGACAGACATTTGTCTATTTTTCTGCTTGATCATGGTGACAAACATGCAAGGCAATGTGTGCCTTTCATTCAGTCCTTACTCCTTATGACCCAGAAACTCCAGGGTATTCTTGTTAATGTCACTAGATGTAGATTGTCAGGTCTTTCTTCCAAGGTAATGGAGGGTTGCGAGACTTGAACAAGGACACATGGAGTGATACTGTGAATTGTACCCTGGTTGCTTGGGTTTCCAGGGAGTTTTCTGACCACTGAACTACTACCCCACTCTTTCAGCACATTGACACTTGTATCTCTTGATTTGCTGGTGATGTACATGGTCCACCTGTGCACACATCCTTGTAAGGTGACAGCTGTGTATCTGACAGCCATTTGTGACATCACTGGGTATTACAGATTCCCATAGACATCCTCCCTTTGGGGTATTTGTTTTGCATTGTGCTCAGTGTGCTGTTTGTGGGAGTGGTTAGATGCATGTGTTGTACCTCTGTAGTTTGCAGGTTTGACACCCACAGGTGGGTTATGTTTTTATTGTATGTTGTGCTAACTTGAGCATTAGGTAACAGCAAGTTCATTACCACTACACACACCCATCCCTCTCTTCACTGTACACCAAGGTGTACCCTCTGCACTGCAGAGCCATCAGATCTTATCTGATACATGGGTCTCTTTCTTTATGCTGTTTACATGACAGTGCACCTGGGGGTTTGGTATTGGTGTGGTTCAGCTGGTGTGTGGTACACGTGTTTGCATGTTGAGCTCTCTCCTGTCCTGTTCCAGATTGTTACACAGCTCCACAGAGGATCCTCTGCTGCCTTTGTGGTTTAGTTTTGTTCATCTTTTGCTTGCTGTATCTACTGCATAACATATCAGTGTGTGTGCGCATGTGTCCCTGGTCATAATTACAGCCTGGGATGTGATCTGTACACAGCAGATCTGCATGTGCATTTGCCCATGATTGCTGTTGGGGGTTTGTCTGTCCGGACAGCCAGCAGGCGTCTTGTGTGATGTCCTGCACTATTTTTGTATGTATCTTTTGCTAATGAGCTCACGTTGGTGGTGTGGGCTACCGGTTTGTGCATTGCCATTTATGGTATTGGACGTAGGTGTGAGTCCTCTCTATTCTCTTTGATTTGTATGCTTGTTCTGCAGAAGTGGTTTTCAGTAGGATGACACTGATATGTGTGCATATCTGTGTTGTGAGCACATTGTGCCCTCATCAGAGTTGTGGACCATCCTTCTGTCCATCTTCTGTCTACCAGCTGTTGTGCCATCCTACCCTGATGTGCATGCTGCTACCCCACGTCCTGCACCACTACACATTCCTGCATTACAGCTCTCCCTGGTGACCTCTCTTGTGTGTGCTCTGCATAGCACTGCTACTCCACTGTCATCCTGAAATTTCACCTATCCTGCCATTTCAGCATCCTCTGCTGTGCACATCTTCCCATCCACTGTCACACACTGTCATTATAGCATCGTACATTACTATCACTCTGTACATAGCTACAGATGTCCACGATTTGTTTGTCCATTTCTCTAGCCGACACATGGGCTGGGGCTGATTTGTGTGGTCCAGCAGCTGTCATCTACGTCCTTCTTTTACATATGCATTGTCTTTCCTTTTAGCTCTGTGGTGTTTTTGGGTTACATGTGTGTTTGACACATATCTCTCTTGACCTTCATATTGGGTGATCTTAGTGCTCTTGGAAAACATATTTTAGTTTACCTCTACATCCTTCGTGAAACTTATGTCACACCTTTGACACTGGCAGCTTATGGTGTGTCTACAATGGTGCCCTGGGAGTTGACAACCTTTAACCATGGCCTCTGGGAAAAATTCTAACTCGCCTTTGCTGACGTGTATGTTTAGGATGTGCCTTCTAGTGCACCCTAAAAGGTGCATTAATTTATGGCACTAGGGTGGGGTTCTTTTTAGATGGCAGCACATATTGGTGTACAGTTGCACATTGAAAAAGGACGTACCTCTGGCAAACCTATTCAGTGGTGATTTGAAAGCATGACCCTTGCACCGTCAGTCAGTGTCTTAACCATTGTGGTACACTGCTGTTCCGCCTTGCATGTCAGCACACCCACTTAATATTTCCATGCATTACAATGCACAGTGTTGCCAGCAGAAACAGTGCTCTGACCTTGTCCCGCCTCATACAGCACCCTATAAGCAACATTGTAGTGTGGCTTGGTGGACCGTGCACTTTACAATGTGCCCTCTAGGGTACCTTATGGGGCGCCTTATGCAGCACCTTATATTACAGTGCTTTGAGAGTGCATTTGCTAGCAGTATTAATTACAATAACAATGTAAAATGCTTCTTAGAGCAATATTCCACGTAACAGGCAATGCCTCAGCCAGCCTTATTCATTGGCCACAGCAGAGGATTGAACCCATGATCCCTGCACCATTGGTCAGTGTCTTAACCATTGTGCTGTGGCTCTGTTGCTGTGCTGGGTTATCAGTGCACCGCCTTATGCCTCCCAAAGTTTACAGTGCACCGCCTTCTGCCCCATGGAATTAACATGCCGCCTTATGCCGCCCAACATTAACAGTGCAACATCTTCTGCCATCCGCACCTCACAGCGCACCGCCTTATGCCGCCCAAACCACCCACACAACATCACACAGCCTTATGCCCAAAAAATATAAAACAAACACCGCCTTATGCCGCCCAACCTTAACAGTGCGACGCCTTATGCCGCCCAAAATCAATATGCCTCCTACAGCACTCTTATCCATAAAATATGATGCCTCAACCAGCCTATTCTGTTGACCACAGTAGGGGATTGAACCCATGATCCCTGCACCATTGGACAGCATCTTGACCATTGTGCTGTGGCTCTGCTAGTGTGTTTGCACATCTGCAAGACGCCTTATGACTCCCAATATTAAAATAGCCTCCTAAATCAATAGCATGCCACCTAATGCCCATCAGCGTGCCGCCCTATGCCGCCCCATATTAGACTGGCTCCTAAAGTAACACCTCAGCCAGCCTGGTTCATTGGGCACTGTGGGGATCAAACCCCTGATTCTTGCAACATTGGTACGTGCCTTAACCATTGTGCTGTGGCTCTGCTGTTCTGTTTGCTCATTAGCGCCACGCCTTATGCCACCCCATATTGAGATGCCTCCTAAAATATTAGCACCCACCCTTATTCCCATCAGCGTGCTGCCTTATGCCGCCCAGTATTAGACTGCCTCCAAAACATTAGCATGCATCCTTATGCTGCCCATTATTTCTCTGCCTCATAAATTAACCCCTCAGCCAGCCATCTTTATTGGGCTCTGTGGGGGATCAAACTCCTGCTTCTTGCACCATTGGTATGTGTCCTAACCATTGTGCTGTGGCTCTGCTCTTCTGCTTTCACATCAGCGTGACACATATGCCTCCCACACAGCTGTCTGATGCGCTAAGGTGCGGGGCACACAAGGGCGCCGCGCACCTTAGCGCATATGTAAATTCCAGCGTTTCGTCTTCAGCGGGGAACGCCCACTCCTTATATGGCACACGCACACTACCGGGGCCCGCACATTACCGGGGTTTTAGTAAACATGCCCTAAAGTGTGCCCTTGAATCCTTATGGATAGAAATTCCAAGTGTGAAGGGAAAGAAAATAGTGGTAGGGGTTTACTACCATCTGACTGGACAGAATGAGCAGACAGATGATGAAATGTTATCAGAAATTAGGGAAGCTAACAAAATTGACAGCACAATTTACCCCAATATTGATTGGATAAACATCACGCCAGAACATGCTAGGGAATTAAAGTTCCTAGATGAAATAAATGATTGCTTCATGGAGCAGCTGGCTTGGAAGTGACTAGAGAGAGAGCACTATTTTAGACTTAATAATTTGTGGAACACAGGATTTGGTACAAGAGCCAACCATGCTGGGACCACTTGGCACAAGTGATCATAATATGATCACATTTGACTTAATAACTGGAGTGAGAATGCAAAGGAAATCTACTGTGTCAGCATTTAATTTTCATAAGGAAGATTTCAATAAAATGAGGAAAATCATTAGAAAAAGCTAAAAGGAGCAGCTACAAAGATCAAGGGTTTAAATCAGGCATGGACATTATATACAAATACAATCTTGGAAACCCAGACCAGATATATTCCATGCATTAAGTTAGGTGTAAGAAAGTCGAAACCACAGCCAGCATGCTTAAAAGGTGAAGTGAAAGAGGCTATTAGAGCCAAAAATATATCTTTAAAAATGGAAAAAGGAACCAAATGAAGAAAATAGAAAACGGCATCTGGCAAGTTAAATGTAATTTACTGATAAGGAAGGCAAAAAGAGAACTTGAAAATAAGCTTGCCATAGAAACAAGCTCACAATAGCAACTTTTTCAGGGATATATATGAAACAAGAAGCTGGGGAAAGAGTCAGTTGGATTATTAAGGAGTAAAAGGGTTACTCAGAGGATATGGCTATAGCTGGGAGACTACAGAAATTATTTGCTTTGGTCTTTACTGAGGAAGTTGAGACAAAGCTACACATGGCAGAAAAGGTATTTAACAGTGATGAGTCAGAATTTCTGAATGAAATATTAGTGAACTGGAAGATGTAGTAGAACAAACTGATGAAAGAGCAGCAAATCACATGGACCAAATGGTATACACCCAAGAGTGCTGAGAGAACTCAAAGATGAAATTGTAGAACAACTATTTGTGATTTTTAACCCATCATTAAAATTATCTATTATACCAGAAGATTGGAGGGTGGCCAATGCAATGTCTATTTTTTAAAAAGCGCTTCAGGGGTGATCCGGGAAACTACAGACTAGTGAGCGTAATATCAGTGCCAGGCAAAATGATGGAAACCGTTACTAATGACAAAATTACTGGACACATAGATAGAGATGGATTAATAGGACAAAGTCAACATGGATTTAGCCAAGGGAAGTCTTACCTCATCAATTTGCTAGTGGACTTTCTAGAAACCAATATGTTGCAACTTGGTTTTACTAAAGAACGATCATGCCATACAAAATTGATTGAGTTCTTTGACTGGGTGACAAGGGCATGCAATGGATGTGATCTACTTAGATTTCAGCAAAGCCTTTGATACCGTTCCTCATAAGAGGTTTATCAATAAACTGAGCAGCCTGGGGATGGGTCCTAAGGTGGTGAACTGGATTAGAAATTAGTTGATTGACAGATGACAGAAAGTAGTGGTAAACGGAACTCACTCAGAAGAACAGAAGATGAGTAGTGGTGTCCTGAGACTTGTACTGTTCAATGTATTTGTGAGTGATATTGCTGAAGCATTGAAGGGAAAAGTCGGCCTTTGTGCAGATGACACACACATTTACAATAGAGTGGCCTCCTCTAAGGGAGTGGACAACATGAGGAAAGATCTACAAAAGCTGGAAGAATGGTCTAATGCTTGGCAGTTAAGATTTAATGTGAAGAGGTGCAGAGTCATGCACTTGGGATGCAGAAATCCAAGGGCATTGTATGTGATAGGGGGCGAGAGGATGGTGTGCAAAGACAGGGAGAAGGACCTCAGAGTGATTGTTTCTGAGGATCTCAAGGTGGTGAAACAATGTGACAAGGTGGTGGCCAAAGCCAGAGGGATGCTGGGTTGCATACAGAGAGAATAACCAGCAGAAAGGAAGAGGTATTAGGGGGGGAGGGTGCTTGCGAGACTGCCAAAGATGGTCACACATTAATGAAACTCTCCTTATCTCCATTCTGTCTGGCGATACATCCCCCCAATTTGCCCTTCTACCCAAATACATCTATGGTCTCCGAATGACTTCTGAACCCAGGTGAGGCTAAGCCTGGGTGCCTCGCCGATCTATAGCGCCATCAGCTGCCGGCCATTCTTCTTAGCCTGGCCTCTGTATCGCAGCTTGCCAAAGAAATAATGAGCTGGACAACCTAGTCTTACATGCCTCCTATCAGTGAGATTCCTGCCCGATCTGCTGTTACAGCCTCAGCAATGGCAAATTGCCGCTTTCCCTATGCTGCTTGCTTCCTATAAGACACAGGTCTGGCAGGAGCCACATCCGGCAGAGCTTGGTTCATGTGAGTGGCTCAGCTTGCCAAGATCTGCATTGCCCATCTCTGGGCAATTGATAACTGACAACAGTGTTGAGAATCTGCCAAAATTTGGATTGCGGCGTCCCGGCTGTCCCGCAGCTCTCACCAGCTTCTTATAGCTTGTGGCTTCCCAGTGCAGAAATATTCATTGCCTGGAGGAAGGCTTGAGGAGCCACAAGAGGTAGAAGGTGGGCTTTCCATCACCTTCTACCTCTTGTATGGTCTTGCAAGGGAGTATGGTCCTAGAATCCTGAGGCTTGTCCTGCATGCTAGCTTTTGCAGCTCTCACTTTTCCCAATCTCACTATATCTTCACAGTCCTGAGGTAACTGTTGATGTCTCCTACAGACTGAAGTGGAAGCTTCTGTATGGTGTTATCTGGGACTAGGCACAGTGCCCTTCTGAGCAAACAACCTTCATAGTAACTACAAGTGTGAGTGATTGCAGTCGAGGTGATTGCACTTGAGTGGTGAGAAGGTACACAATTGCAGCCTTGGATGTGACTGGACCAGGGTACTGTTCTCTTACAGAGGACATTCAACTTTATCAGAGAATGAATCCCACTGTACTTCATTTTGGCTCTTTCAACACCCTCTGGGTCTGAGCCTGATCCCTTCCTGCACAAGTTGATCCAAGCCCTCTGAGGGGATCTCTGGCACACATGTCTGACAAAGGCTCCTATGCTGCAGCCCTATCTACAGTTCATTGCAAAAGTATTCATCCCCTCTGTATTTGTCCTGTTTTGTTACATTACAACCTGGAATTAAAATGGAGGTCGCGCTGTTATGTTTGGAGGTCAGCACCATGTGAAATATACACCATGCCTACGACTTTGAAGATGCTAAATATCCTTTATTGTGACACAAACAATAATTAAGGCAAAAAAGAAAACTGAAAGTAGGAGTGTGCATATGTATTCACCCCCAAAGTCAATATGTTGTAGAGCCACCTTTTGCTGCAATTACTGAATCTGATCCGTCCCCAGGTTCAACCCATACGGCATGGTTGCTTCACCTATCCTAAATTAATGCAGTGTCAGCCCGGTGGTCTCAAATCCTGCCCTCCTTACTGCCCTCAGCCACAGGGTCTGAAACTGATACTGGGAGAGGCAATATCCATCTGCGTGACACAGAAGAGTCCCCCCAACATTGGGCACACCCGCAAATGCTCCCGCAAAGCCTCGACCTGGCAAAGCTCCAGCACCGTTGTAGTATTTAGCCATACTGCCCTCCCTTTTCTAAGCCTGTCTGTCTTCAACTGGGCCAGGAACAAGCACACCCTGTCCCCCACCACTGAGGCACCCCCCACTCACAAAGCAGTGCCTGCTATGTCCCTGGTGGACCGTGCTGTATCTCGCTTATGCAGAAAGCCCCAAACAACATTAGCTGAGTGGCCAACCTAAATAGTTTGTCATCTAACCTATCCTTGGTGATAGTTGCTGCCTGTCAAATAGCCCCATTCAGCATGGATAGGGTGACCGTCTGGTGACTGTCTGGCTGCAGAGCGGCCTCTCTGGACCAGCCCTCCATCACTTTCTGTACCAGGAACTCTTTTGTCACATCTTTGTATTCCCCCAATTTGAGGAAGAAGGCTACGCCTACCAGCATCAGCTCCCTCCTCCTGCAAGTACATCAGGAACTCGAGCAGGAGGCCCATTGTCACACCTTGACCGAGATTGGCTCCCCGTTGTCTGACAAAGCTCTCCAGCTAATCCCAAGCTTTCCCGTAGGCCTTCCAGGTACTGGCCAACAACAATGCCATCAGCAGGCTGCCAGCACTCTGCATCTAAAGGTCCACATCTCCTGGGCATGCAAGCTGCCTTGGGCAACGAGTCCAGGGTGAGTTGCCGGAAGTGCTGCAGCTGGAAATGAGAAAGAGTGTCAGGTATCTCATTGCTCTCCCCCGGGACGTGCCTGGCCATAATAAATGCATTCAATTCCAGACTCAGTAACACCAGTTTCCTGACTAATTGCATCACTCTCTCTGCCCTCGCTGTTTGCTTATTAATGTTGAACATCACCACCATGCTATCCGAGCAGAAAACTATTCTCCTATTTGTGAACTGGTGCTCCAGATGACCATGGCTATCACTATCACATTCGGGAACATCTCAAGGAAATTGATGTCCTTGGCTACGCCAATTTGGTGCCACTCGAACCGGTCAATGTTCTTGGCACCATTGCCTCTTAAAATAAATTCCAAAGCCCACCCCCCCCTGCGGCATCCATAAATAGTTCCAGGTCTCTGTTACAAATGGCTAGTGCCCTCCATATGTTCCTGTCACTGCAATGGGACAGGAACTGCTGCCACACAGCCAGGTTCTCCCTCATGGTGCCCTCTGCGAACATCTTTTGTGGCATACCCCAGCTGCTGTATGAAAGCCCGACCCATGGGCATTACTCGACAGGCAAAATTCAGATGCCCTATCAACGATTGCATCTGCCGCAGTGCAATCTTACTTGCGGCCACCGCCGTTTCGACTGCGGCCTTCAATACTGACACTTTACCTGCAAGTAGGTGTGTCACCATTTCTGTTGTGTCAATTTCTATCCCCAGGAATGACAGGCACTGCTCCAGCCCCTCCATCTTGTTTTCTGCCAACAGTATCCCTACTCAATGGCCTTGCCAAAAAGGAAAGGGCAGCTTTTGCCCCCTTCCTTTTATCGCCGGCCGGCTCCCCCTCCCCCCCATCCCAACTGCCCACTACTGGCCCTTCTCCATCCGGCCGCGCTGTTATGTGGCCTGCACCCCTTCGGTGATGGTCTGTCAATATATCTATGAGAAATACAACTTCTGAAAAAGAAACATGGGTTAAGCCTATGTTTACTAATATATCCTTTGTATATTGGGCTATTCTATAGCCAAGTGTGCCCCTTAGGCTTCATTAAGCAAACATCATAAAGGAAATCTGAGAAGTGAAGTTTCCATGTCTAGCATATGTTCCTGCCTTTGGTATGGTGAAATTGTTTAACTATAAAAGGAGGGGCAACAACAACTGCGGTAACACTTGGACATTTCATGATTTACTGAATATGCATGTATTAGTTTTATGGTATTTTCTGTGCTGTCTATGATCTATCTTATCTATAGTTCACTGATCTGTGCTACAGTTATCAATCTCTCATCTGTAGGTTTAAGTTCACCTCTCCTAGCCATTTCCATGTCAGGTTTTGATCTACTTGTGGTTGCTGAAGCAGTTCTTTGTATGTCCCGCTATGTTTCTGCTTTGGACAATTGTTTTTCCTTGTTTACTGGCCTGATTCTTTGGAGATTTTTTTTTCTTGTTTAAATTTTTGCATCTTTCCCCATATGCTGGTAGATTCTCACTCATTCCATCTATTCATCAGAATGCTTTTATGAGCTAAATAAAGAACAATTTTAGCCATGCACTTGTTGTATTCCACTTTTGAATATTTGGGTTTGCTGATATTGTTAGATATGGGTGGAAAGCTAGCTTTATCATGGTAATTTTATAATGGGGCACCTAGGCCAAGAGGGCAAGTAGGTGATTACTTAAGCACTATTTAACAGAGATGCATAACGCCATATTTTAGATAGCATATGGAAATTGAAATTGAGATATCGAGATTAGGATATACTTCATTCTGATGGCATTTTAAAAACAGCTCTGCTAAAGTTGTAACCATTTCTAAAATGCATAGGGCTTGCAGGAACACATGGGATTTGTATCCACATGCAGCACAGTGAACCATACTATATTGCCTCAGAAAAAATCCAAGTTATCAATATCCCTGTTTAATGTACATTGCCAAGTTTAAGTTACAATGTAAACCGCTTTGATTGAAATAAGCAGTATAATAAAACCTGTTAAATAAATAAATACATACACAGGAATCCCAGTAACTTACAGTAAATGTGCAAGTGCTGGCATTTCACAATGTGCACAAGTAAACGTTGGCCCTTACACATGAATCTGAGACATTTTGCAAACCTAGACATGTTGATGCTGCCAATCAACTATAGAGGAGTCTATCTTTATCTCTTCAGTTTGGTGGGGGAAATAAACATTGAGGAAAAAGTTTTTAACCTTCAAAGGTTAGTCAAAAATGTATTTAGTACAATAAAAAGGTAGCATCTTATATTATTTTTTGATTTATCAATTCTGTAGAAGATTACAAAGTTTAGGAAATTACAAGTGGATTTATAGCTAGTACACTATTCCATACTGTCAATATCAATTTCAGTTTCCAGTCGTATTCTTTAATATTTTTTTTCTTTTAGTAATTTGTGCTGGACTGTCCATGTTCTTCTACTTCTAGATATTGATATATTTCATTTAATTTCATTTTTATTACTTATAGGGGCATGTTTACTAAAACACAAGTGCCTAACACATGTTCTGCCCCTAAAATGAGCATGGGAACGGCACTATATCTACACTAGAAAACAGAGGTGCTCCTGGCATGTCCTCATGTAGCTACCTTGGGTTTTGTTCTCATTCTGTTTTGCACAATCAGTGTAGGTACAGTAAATGCCACCCACTGAGTTGGCTGTAAGTGTACCTACGCTAAGGGCAATATCATCAGTGAACATGTACCAAAGACACCCACTATAACTGTGATGTGCATGATCTGCCCCGAGCTGCTCAGTCTTCACCCTAACCCAAGCTATTCGGGTAGCGTGGGATTTTTAGCGTGGTTGTATTTTTGGTGCACAGTAAAGTTTACCACAGTGTACTTGGCATGCATTGAACCTCACACTACCCAGTAGTGTGGTTAATAAACATGCCCCATAGCCCGCCTATCCTAGCAATCTCTGGGTGGTTTGCTATAGTACACATATTACTACATGACTGTACATACAAACCATAATGAAGTAAAACATAATCCCTACTTATACTCCCTACCTCTGTTCCTGATTCTATCTTACTTCATTTTTCTTTATTACTTTCCTGTTGAATTATGGCATCCTTTTCTTTTAATTTTAAATTTTTATTGTAAACCTCTTTGACATGTGCTGTAAGGTGATATAACAAATCTTTTAAAAACACAGGAGGATGATATTCAGCAGGGGTGGCCAGCGCTTCTAAAGTGCTTAGCCATCGCCGCTGAATATTAACCTTGGATATTCAATACCGAGACCATATCCAGCTACCAATACTAAATATCTGGGGTGACGCATAGCGCGGAAGCTAACTGGGCAGTTTCTCAATAGTATTGCCCGGTTAGCTCCCACAGGTAAAAATAGGCCAGCTTTTGATGCACCTTTCTTTACCCACAGGTTGCTAACCGGGCAGAGGCTCAATATTGCTGTTTTCCGGTTAGCAATGGGTGCTGCTTCCTCTCCCTTGGAAGGCCCCGATGCTAACCGCATAGAATCGGAGCATATAGCAGCGGCACCCGTGGCTATCCAGCAGCCTTTGAATATCTCCCCACAGATTTCAACTTTTTCTGAAATATAAAATATTCCGATTTTTAATAAACAGAAAGAGGTAAAGAATTCCAATTTTTCATGCCAGCAATTGAGAAAATCCAGTTTATAGTCCCTTGTTTCAACAAGGAAAGTGGTGATATTTTCAATAAATATTTCTTATTTGATCGACAATTATTTCCAAAAATATAGTGGAAATTGTAAATGCCCAGAGACCCACTACTATAATGCATTAAAAAGCAGACAAAGTAATTTAAACTAAATATGATACATAACTGGGAGCCAATACAGATCCATCAATACTGGGACAGTATGATCATATAAGTTCAATCAAGGTATCAGTCTTGCTGCAGAGTTTTGAGCTGTCTGTAGTGCTCTGAGAACATTATTAGACAGTCCAGAATATATCACATTACAAAAGCCCATCCTAGATAACACTAATCTCTGTACAACACTGTGAAATCAATCTGATTTAAATATATATATGAGTTTCTGCACTACAATAAACTTAAAATAAGTGTTACACATTACCTTTCATGCCTGCAATTTAAATGTTAGGTTCTGGTCTGTGATTATTCCCAGATAAATTATCTCATCCTTTACCAAAACATCATGTCCAGTCAAATAAATTTTCTCTGGGGTTTATAATTCAAATCACGTCAAATCACCAGGGGCCTTAGTGTTTGCAAAATAAACCAGAACCTATAACTGTTACACCACTCTAAGATTACTTCAAAATCTGAAATCAATTTCAGAGATTGTACATGGGCCCTGACATGGAAAGGACAGTATAATAAAATAGCTGAATAAAATTTAAAAAGAATATTCAATTCTTGCATCCTAAAAGAACAGGATATTGGACTTGGACTTTAGTCTGACCCAGTATGGCATATCTTATGTTCTTATGCCATACTGGGTCAGACTAAGGTCCATCAAGCCCAATATCCTGTTTCCAACAGTGGCCAATTTAGGTCACAAGTACCTAGCAATTTCCCCAAAAGACACAGGTTCCACAATGCTTGTATTGCGGTAAGCAGTGGATTTCCCGGGTCACCTTTAATAATGGTTTATGGACCTTTTACTCCAGGAACTTGTCCAAACCTTTTTTAAACCCGGCTACACTAACAGCTTTTACTATATTCTACAATAACAAATTCCAGATTGTAGTTGTTGATAGGGAAGGACAGACTAGATAGGCCATGTGGTCTTTTTCTGTCATCATATTTCTATGATTACATGTTGAGTGAAAAAAATATTTTCTCTTATTAGTCTTAAATAGGTTACCCTATAGCTTCATTGCATGCCCCCTAGTATTTCTATATTTTGATGGCGTAAACAATCAATCTACATTTACCCATTTTTCCATTCATTAATTTATAGACCTCTATCATATCTCCCCTCAGCCGTCTTTTTTCCAGGTTGAAGAGCTCTAACCTTTTAGCTTCTCTTCATAGGGGTATCCTTCCATTCTCTTTACCATTTTGGTAGCTCTTCTCTGTACCTTTTCTAATAATGCTATATAACATTTACACAACATATACCTTCCTGCTCAATATTTTTTGATAGAATATTTAGTAAGATTCATGTTTCAGTTTTGACTAGCTTTCCTTTAGCACGCATGTCTGGACTGAATGCCATCTACATAAGAACATAAAGCATAGTTACTCACCTGTAACAGATGTTCTCCGCGGACAGCGGGAATCAGTCCTCATATATGGGTGATGTCAGCACCGACGAGCCCACACGGACGTATTCCCCCAGCTTTCAAAGAAAATCTTTGGGAGTTGCCACCATGTATGCATGGTCTCCTTCCCACCAAAGGGTGCCATCTTGCTCTGTCAGATGACATAGCTAAAAGAAGGCAAATATAAAATAAAAGATGGTAAAGGAGCAACTCCAAGGGGAGGAGGGAGGGTTGTGAGGACAGATTCCTGCTGTCCCTGGAGAACACCTGTTACAGATGAGTAACTACGCCAGGGGTTTTCAGTCCAGTCCCCGGGGAACCCTAGGCCAGTCAGGTTTTCAGGATTCCCTGAATGAATATGCATGAGAAAGATTTGCATGTTCTGCCTTCATTGTATGCAAATCTATCTTATGCATATTCATTGTGGGAATCCTGAAAACCTGACTGGCCTAGGGTTCCCCGAGAACTGGGTTGAGAACCTATGAACTATGTTTTCTCTAGGAACAAGCAGGAAATCAGTCCTCAAATATGGGACTCCCCAGCTACAGGCTACCGAAAGCCCATAGTGATAAACATGGTCACCTTCAATGGGAGCCATGAGCAGCAGCAATTGAGTCTGTAATTACAGACTACAGTAGGACCCCTGTGTCTGATTGAAACCAGCACTCTGGTAGCCTGAACACAGAAGGGTCAGAGGGTAGGAGTTGCCTAAACCCCAGAAAGATTACGGAGCTCAGCCTTTCCGAAGGCACTGTCCCATCAGGACTCCCTTTCCAGGTAGTAGCAGGCTACAAAGGTTTGGACTGAAGACCAGGTGGCGGCCCGGTAGATGTTCACCATTGGGATGGAGCATAGGCTTGCCATCGAGGCCACCATGGGCCTGACATGGTGCGCTGTGACTCGGCCTTCCAGCGGGAGACCTGCTTGCTCATTGGCGAGGGTGATGCAGTCCGCCACCCAGGTAGACAGTGTATGTTTGGTCACAGCCTCCCCCAGTCTACTGGGGTCATATGACACGAAAAGCTGAGCAGCTTTGCGGTGGCCCTGAGTATGTTGGATGTAGAAGAACAAGGCCCTTTTACAGTCCAGGGTGTGGAGGACCATCCCCCCCCCCTACTGGAGAGAGGTCTTGGGAAGTACCACCTCCTAAATGAGGTGGAAGGATGATACCACCTTCAGAAGGAATTTGGGGTGTGTACGGAGCACCACCCTGTTCTTGTAGAACCTGGTATATTACACCTCCGCCACTAAGGCCTGAAGCTCTCTAACCCTGCAAGTGGAAGTGAGCGCAACCAGGAACGCCACCTTCCATGAGAAGTATCACAGGTGATAGGTTGCCTCAAAGAGCAGGCGAGTGAGCTACCCCGATACCACATTGAAGTCCCATTCGGTTGCCAGAGAGCAAACCGGGGGCTTTGATAAGAACAGACCCCATAGGAAGTGGGTCACCAGCAGCTGGACTAAGAGAGGTTTTCCATCCACCGGGTGGTAGTACGCTGCCAGAGCACTGAGGTGCATCCCAGTGGAGTTCTATTCAAGCCCGGATTGCAAGAGATGGAGAAGGTACAATAGCACCAGTCCCACCGGGCAGGAAAACAGGTCGGTCCCATGCTCTGCACACCAAGTTAAAAACCTGTGCCATTTGAGGTTGTATACTTTCCTAATGGAAGCCTTATGAGAGGCCAGCAGGATCTCCTCTACCTCACCTGAGAGGCTAAAAGGGGCTAGGGTCACCCTTTCAGCAGCCATGCTGTCAGCGACAGGGACCCCAAGTCAGGGTGCAGAAGAGAGCTCCCCTCCTGGGACAAGAGCACTGGAGAGTTCCGCAATGGGATGGGAGTCTCCACCGATAGCCAGAGGAGTAGCGGGAACCATGGTTGCCTGCGCCATCGAGGGGCTATCAGGATGAGCGATGTTTTGTCACGGAGGGTCCTGAACCATGTCTTGGCAATTAGTGGTGTGGGTGGGAAGGCGTACATGAGGCCTTCCAACCACGAGATGAGGAACGCGTCCACTGCCACCCTCTAGGGGTGGGCCTGCTGGAGCAGAAGCGGTAACTGGTAGTTGTCCAGACTGGCGAACAGGTCTATCTCAGGTTTCCCCCAAAGCTAAAAGAGCCGGTCGGCCACACTGGGGTCCAGCTGCCACTCGTGCAGCTGGAGGACCCTGCTCAGTCTGTTGGTTAGTGAGTTGTTCTGGCCTGGCAGGTATACTGCCAGCAGAAATATACCCTGCCGGACTGCATAGGAGCAGAGGACCACTGCCTCTTGGCAGAGGGCACAAGACCCCATGTCCCCCTGTTTGTTCACATAGAACAAACTTTGGAATTTGTTCACCGGAGGATGTAGTAAGGGCTGTGTAATGTATTTGTTCACATAGAACAAACCCTGGAATTTGTTACCGAAGGATGTAGTAAGGGCTGTTAGTTGAACTGGGTTTAAAAAAGGTTTGGACAAGTTCCTGGAGGAAAGGTCCATAAACCATTATTAAAAATGGACCCAGGATAGCAATGCTTGACCCAATACAAGCATTGTGGAACCTGTGTCTCCTGGGGATACTGCTAGGTACATATGACCTAGATTGGCCACTGCTGGAAACAGGATACTGGGCTTGATGGACCTTGGTCTGACCCAGTATGGCATATCTTATATTCTTATGTTCTTAACATTGCCACTTGGTTGTCCGCCTGGACCAACACCGGTTGGTGCTGTAGGTGGAGACCTCGGCCAAGGATTGACTCAAGGCCGAAGGGTCTCAAGGATCAGCTCAGCCTCTGTGGACATTTTTGACATTGAGGGCCCGGTGGTCAGGGCAGAGGAACCAGTCATACCAGAGGACAGTGCCTGCTGCTGGTCCATGAAGGCAGACAAACTGCACTCCAGGGCCATCATTCTGGACTCCAGGCCAGAAGGCTCAGCAGCCATTGGTATGGGCACTGAAGGAATCGGGCCCTGCACCGGCTCCCCCTAAGGGGAATCCTCAATGAGGATGGTGTCTGGTGACCAAGGCCGGTCCAAGGTCGAGTCCTTTTGAGGGACATTTGCAGGCCGCGCTCTCTCTGATTCCTTGGACAAGGGTCTCAGACTGCGGAACCTGGCTCGTGATGCACCCAGCCTGTCATATCCATCCAGGGACACCGCCTTCATGGTCTTCTTCTTCTTCTTGGGTTCTCTCAAAGGAGACCCCCTCTCCGAAGAACCATGGCACTGCTCGGGGTCCACAGAGCTGCCCCAAGATACCGTGGCTTCAGATGAAGCCATGGCCTTCGGAGGTACTGGAGACTTGGGGAAGAACTTATTATGCTGCTGCTGGCAGCTCTTGAGGGCCTTGTTGGACATCTTTTTGCAGAGACTGCATGCTGTGGGATTGTGGTCCAGCCCAAGACAGCAAAGGCAGCAGTCATGTGTGTCGGTCAAAGACATAACTTTGACACACTGATCATACTTTTTAAAACCACTAGAAAGTACCCCAGTGAGATCAAAGACCCACTGAGCTGCCAGTTGGAAAAAAGGTGTGAAGACGCCAAAGGAGGATAAAAATACGAACAGAACCAAACTCGATGCTAAGACAGCGAGGTCGGGTGACTGGAAGAGTAACGGTGCAGTACCGGAGGCGAATATGAAACTCAGGCTGAAAAATTAACTTTTTCCTGGAACAAGCCAGACAGATGTCTGAAGGGATCCATGGAAAAAAGGAGACTGAATAAGATGGCACCCTTGGATGGGAAGGGGACCACGCATGCGTGGCAGCATCTCCCAAAGACTTTCTTTGAAAGCTGGGGGGATGCTTCCACAAGAGCTCCGTCGGTGCCAACATCACCCATATGTGAGGACTGACTTCGTGCTTGTTCCCAGAGAAACTTCATTGTAAGGCATTTTTGGCATTAAAATCTCAATTCTTGGCAGTGGGAGCTACGTTTTTCCTTAAGTTTCCATGCGTGTGTGTAGTGGGTAATCGGAGGAAAAGTTATGGTTTTCTGGATCCTGCTCATTTAGAGTATTTTCTTAAGATTCATGAGTCTTAATTTCTGTAAGGGGCAGACTAGTATTTGGGGTTATGAAATAGTCGGATGCACTGCCATTGTTGTTTAAGTGGTTTCCTTGTTTCTTTGTATTGTGGAATCCCTTTCTTTCTAAATGTGAACTTGAATGCATTTGATGTGTTGACAAATTTGGTCTAGATTGCATCTAGGTATTTTTCTTTATCCTGCATTTCTGTGACAAGATGTTTATGTGACTGAAACTTAATTTTAAAAAAGAGACATTTTTAACCATTTAAGGTTGTTCCAATTGTTCCAATAATTGTATGTTTGTTTATTCAGGACTTGATTTACTGCCTTCCACAGGAGGGCACAAGAATGGTTTACAATAAGCAAAAAAGGTAGCAAGAGATCAGAAAGGAATTCCATTTCAAAATAGATGATAGGAAAGAAAAGTGAAAAGAAGGGAGAATTAAAAACAAGAGTACATCTATAAATAATAAGACAATGGTTGCAACTGCATGTATCACTTTCCCATACTATCCCTAAATTCCAGGAACGCCAACTCAAAATAGTAGGTTAAGGGTCTTTTTGAGTTTACACTAACAGGATTCTGTTCATATGTAATCTGGTAATGCATTCCAGAGATGTGTTGCGAGGAAAAAGAAAGCGGATTGACATGTGGATTCAAGCTGCACTAGTGTACCTGGGGGAAGGACCAATCAATTTGTAGCCTGAGATCTAAGGAGACGCGAAGGACAGCATGGAATCAGCAGAGATGTCAAATAGAAAGGGAGTCCTGAATAGTATGCTTTGTGGGTAAGCATAAGATCCTTGAAATGGAATCGAAAAGTCAGGGGCAGCCAATGATTCTGGAAAAACAAAGAGGATACGTGATCGTATTTTGCTGCATTTGTGAGGAGGTGAATTGCCTTGTTGTGTACAAGCTTGAGTTTCTTTGATTGGGATGAATGGATAATCAAAGAGCTGTAAAGCTTCAAGTCAACTATAGATAAAAGGTGCAATGCTATCAATGGGTCATTAGTGTCTTTAGGACAGCAATTCTCAACCTAGTCTTTGGGACACATCCAGACAGTTGGGTTTTCAGGATATCCACAATGAATACACACAAGATGGATTTACATACAATGGAGTCAGTAAATGCAAATCAACTGCACGTAAAATCATTACAGATATCCTGGAAACCTGACTGGCTAGTGTGTCTCAAGGACTGGGTTGAAAACCATTGCTCTAGGATAAATCCATAGTCCAAGGAGTTAAAAAAGTTCCCAATGGGTTCAGTGCCAGAAAAACAAGTGTGGTGACAGAGAATCTCCCTGAAATATTTCTCATTAGTTCTTGATGCTAGAAATGGCATATTTTGCATCTTCATAGTTCAGATGGAATATAGTCTGGAGAAACAATGCACTTGATTAATACAGGGTTCACTGTGCATTTCAAAGCAGTTGATTATCTAAAAGTATGACATCCTATTGAAAGCTTTTTAAAGTCAATCCATTTTATCTTGAGGTCTGATTTATTTTAGCTCAGAGGGCATTAAACTCATTTCAATATCTAGCTACATGAAAAAAATGGACTATAAATGGGGCAGAGGAATCCTCAGCAATATTTTAGCTAACCATTATAATAATAAGGCACATTTGCATATTCAGTTATGTAAATTTTGTTTTAAATAAATTAACTGGGTACATAAGTAACGTGTTTTTCTTTGTGTGAATGACAGCAAGGTTATATATGTGACAAAGTGTCTTCATAGCTATTGTGTGATTAGGTGCCATGTGTTTGAGTGGCTGCAGTGTGCTAATCACTCCATATATTGGATCCTGCTCCAGCATATCTTCTCCACACCCATCTGTAGGAATCCTAATCCTAATCCTATTTCAACATTATAGCTGCATCCTTCATACCTCCCAAGCTATCTACACCATGTTTGGAGCTTCTCCTAACCATGGTGGAGACTTTCTTGTCCTTGAAACCTTTGAACCAGTCTTCAAGTATCTTCAGATGCTCTTTCCTTGTTTATTATTCACTTACAGATGATGCACTGGTGTTGTGGTGGATTTCTCAATGGTAGATGAAAAGAAAGAAATCTACCATGGAGGTCATTCCAGGACACAAATAAGGGATTTGAATGTGTGGCGGGGATGTTTATGTGCTGAAAATGTCACCGACCATATTCTGAAACACTGCTATCATGTATGTCAACGGCGATAGCACGGGGATCTCAGAACATGGCCAGAAGAGGCAGAACAGGGGCGTGGTCAGCCATAGAGACACGGGGGCATGTACTGCGTGAGGTGTTGAGGGAGTCCTCTTCACCTTGCGGTTTATGCCCGACAAAAAGTATATAGCATATGGTGATTGTGGTTGGGGTTTGGGTATTCTTTTAAATAGTGATAGAGACACGGATAGCATATTTTGGAAAGGTCCATTTACGTTCTGCGATATTCTTGCGGACATCCCTGTTATTCCTGCTGGAACATGGAATAAGGCCAGGACTTATTTATTTATTTTATTTTATTTAAAAGGATTTCTATACCGCCTTTTCATTGAATCAAGGCGGTTTTCACAGCAATCACAAATGTATTTTTTTTGGGGGGGGGGTCATGCAGTGTTCCATGTGTGCGAGTGTGTTAGGGTATATTAGATTTGTGATGCACTATTTACATTATACGCTATTATACAAGTAGTGGGGGCGGGGATTGGTCGTCTGTGTAGATTTGGATCATGTGACGTCCCCATAGTGTTCAATGAATAGTGTTGTCTTTAGTTGCTTCCGGAAGTCCTTGATGTCTGTATTTAGTCGAAGTTCGTCTGGTAGCTTGTTCCAAATTGTTGGTGCAGCCAGGGAAAGGGCTTGTTCTGAGGTGTCCTTCCGTACCTTGGTTATCTCCTTTGGTGTGTTGACATGGTTGGATGTGCCCTTTCTCCTTGGTCGAGTGCTGTTGTCAGGTTGTATGAGTGTCTGTAAGCTAAGGGCTGATGATTGTTGATTAATTTTGAATATGTTTATGATTGTCTTATATTTGATGCGTGAGATGATTGGAAGCCAGTGTAGGTCTTTCAGGATAGGTGTGATGTGGTCTTGTCTTGAAGTGCCGGCTATTATTCGTGCTGCCGTGTTCTGTGCCAGTTGTAGTGGTCTGAGGGTCTGTTTTGGGAGACCAAGATAGATCGGGTTGCAGAAGTCTAGGAGTGGGGTTATTAGGGCCTGGCAGACAGTGCGGAAGTGTTCCGGGGCGAGGAGGGGTTTGAGACATCAGATTAGGCTCATCCTGTGGTATGCATTCTTGGTGGTCTTGCTTATGTGGGATTGTAGATTCAGTTCGCTGTCCAGGGTTACTCCCAGGTATTTTACTTCGGTTTTTATGGGTATGCTTGTGTTCTTCATCATGATGTTAGGTGGGGAGATGAAGTCGGTGTTTCGGGTGATGATTAGTGCCTCGGTCTTGCTGTAGTTTATGGATAGGTTGTTGGTCTGGAACCAGTCGTTCATTTGCATGAGACAGTATGTTATTTTGGAGTAGTCTGGGTTGTCGATAGAGATGGGTGTGTAAATCATTATGTCATCGGCATAGATTGTATACTCTATGTTATTTTCTTTCATGATGCTTCATATTGGTTGAATGTAGATGTTAAATAATAGTGCAGATAAGGCGGAGCCTTGCGGTACTCCCTGCTTGACTTTTATGGGCAGAGATTTGTTGGGGCTAATCTTGACCTGTATTTGTCTGTTGGTTAGGTATGATTGGAACCATTTCAGTGTGGATCCATATAATCCAATGTCCTGTAGTCTGTCCAGCAGAGTTCTGTGGTCTACTGTATCAAATGCCGAGGAAATGTCTATGAAGATCATGAGTATTCCGTTCTTACAGTTGTCAATGAGGCGGAGTATGTTGTTGAAGATGTATAGTAGGAGGGTTTTGACTCCGTGGTTGGGGCGGAAACCGTGTTGGTGGATGTCAAGCGGTGCATGGTTTTCAATATGCTCCTGTAGCTGATGTTGCACTGTCTTCTCGATTATTTTTGCGAGTAGGGGTATGCTTGAGATCGGCCTGTATGCTGCTGGGTTGCTCTTCTCGAGTGTGGATTTCTTTGGGATAGGTCTTATCGTGGCAAGCTTTAATTGATTCGGCATGAATCCTTGGGTCAGTGATCTTTGCACCATGTTGTGTATGGTGTGGATGAAGTTTGACTTGGTGGCTTTGATCCATTTCACTGGGCATGGGTCTGTTGGAGCTGTGCTTGTATTGAGTGTGGTGATGATATGCGAGAGCTGCTCTTTGGATGGTGTGTTGAATGTGCCCCATGTTTTCGGTGGTGTGCTACTCTTTGTGGGCGTGTTGGGTCTTGACTGTAATGATGAGTGAAATTTTTCTTGGATGTGATCTGCAAACTTTTGTGGGTCTATTTGGACTTCATTTTGAGTCCTCTGTTCCTTGGTGAGGGTTTTCACTATTTTGAAGAGCTCCCTCGGCTTGTTGTTGGATTTAGGTATGATGTTTGTGTGGTATTCGCTCTTAGTTTGATTGATGAGCTCATTGTATTGCTTTTGCTTTGTTAGGTATAGTTCCTGTGTACTCGTCGACTTGGTATGTCTCCATCGTCGTTCTAGTTTTCTGAGTTGCCTCTTTTCAGACCGTATTCTTTTTGAGTACCATGGCTTGTGCTGTAATTTGTTGCTGCAAGCTTTCTCTTGTCTGTATTCAGTGGCTTTGGCAGCGGTATTAATGATGTTGTTCCAGTTTGTGATTTGCGTTTCTAGATCCTCTTCTTCTGGATGTAGGTGTGGTATAGTGTCCTGAAGGAATTGATCTCCGTCGAAACTCTTGAATCTTCTTTGTGTGGGTGGGATGTCCGGGTTCCCATTTTGTCGTTGTGTTGTTATATTTATTTTGATCATGTGGTGGTCTGACCATGGTACAGGTGTGATGGAGGGGGTCGAGATGAGTCCTCCATTGATTAGGTGGTTGGATGTGAAGATGAGGTCAGGTGAAGATCCGAGTCTGTGAGTCGGTGAGTCAATTATTTGAGTGTATTGTAGGGAGCTCATTGCTTGTAGGAAGGCTTCTGCGTCTTTGGTGTTGGATGATTTGAGGTTGAAGTCTCCTAGTACTAGTGTAGGTTTGTGTTTCGAGCCGATTGCACATACTGCTTCAATTGTGGAGGCTAGTTCATTGGATGGAGCATTGGGTGCTCTGTAGGTGAGGCATAGGGCTATCTGCTTGTTCTCAATAGAGATAGTGTTGCATTGTTGGGTATCAGTGGCACTTCATGATTTGAAGTTTAGGGTATTCTTTGTGATGATTAGAACCCCCCCTCCTCGCCGGTGGGTTCGTGGGCAGTTGAATGCTGAGTATGTGTTGGGTATTAATTGGTTGAGTAGTACATTGTCAGTGGGTGTGAGCCAGGTCTCTGTTATACATAGTATGTCTGGTTGTTGCTCTTCTATGTGGTCTGCAATTGTGTTGATTTTGTTTCATATGGATCTGGCATTTATGAGCTCTATTGATATTGTTATTGGGGTGTTTGTGTTATTGGGGTGTTTGTGGTATTGTGTGCTTCCTTTGAATGTTTGTGTCTGTTGTACTTGGTCTTGGTTTGGGCTTTGCGCCTGGGTGCTTTGTGGGTGTTTGTGTGGATGTACTGTGGGTCTGCGTGTCCCCATTCTGTTGGTAGATGCCATAGTGTATTTGTCTGTGTTGGTGTGTGAGTGTTGGGTGTGAATGGGGGTATGAGTTGCGTGATGAGGAGGCTGATGGGGAGGATTAGTATTGGGTTGATGTTCTCTGCTGTGCTTAGAAAATATTCTGCTGTACTCTTCAATTCATCCCATGTTGAAGAATGGTTGTGACAAGAATATGATGAACTGGTGTGACTGCAGTCTGGATAAACAAGATGTAGTTATAAAGAACAGAAAACAGAGGTGAGAGAATGTTATAAGTTAAAGAAACATTAATAAACATCCTTACTGAAATATTAAGAAGAGCGATAGTATTCATTTTGGCTTTGCTGAAATGTGCTGTTTATGCTGAAAGAGCTAATCCAAAGGACGCGAACAAATCCTGTGTTCTGAAAACTGTGACTCAGATTCCCCGCCATCGGCCCAGGCATCCTTGGTACCATGCGGGTCTGCAGCTCTTGCGTACCCAGCTTCGTAGGGCAGAGCGAAAATGGCATAAGGACCCCACTCCATCCACCTTAGCTTTCTTTAAGTCCAATTACTCTCATTATCGTGCTAGCGTTCACCATGCCAAGCGCACCTACTTTTCAAATGCAATCTTGAAGGCTCCAAACCAGACCCGGCACCTTTATTCTACTCTTCAATCCTTATCATCCCTTCAACCCTCTGTGTCAGCTGCTCAGATCCATCCCGTTCCACCTCCCTCTCTCTTAGCTTCTTTCTTCAGTGACAAGATTTCTTCCTTAAGAGCATTGTTACCTTCCTGTCCCCCCCCCCCCAATTCACTCTCCTCCTCCTTTTGCCTCTCCCCCTCCCGCTTCTCAACTTTCCCATTCCTGGGCTTCTTTTTCCTTGATCACTTCCCCGGAACTTCACTACCTTATTTCTTCTTCCAAGAAGACATCCTGTCCTCTTGATCTTATTCCCTCTTCCTGGCTTCTAGATTCTTCTTTGGCTTTTCTACCTCACATTCTTACTATGTTTAACTCCAGTCTATCCACAGGGGTTTTTCCCTCCTCCTGGAAGCATGCCTTAATTCGCCCTATCCTTAAAAATCCCTCACTTGATCCCCTGGTTCCTGCTCACTACCGTCCTGTCTCTAATCTTCCTTTCCTCTCTAAACTTTTAGAGAAGTTTGTCATGGCACAACTCTCCGATCACCTGGATTCCATCAACTTTCTTCACCCTCGCCAATCTGGGTTTCGTCAGGGTCACAGTGTCGACACTATTCTCCTTGCTTTTACTAACGCTCTACATGTGGCTCACGACCGTGGTGACATTTCGGTGGCGGTTGCTCTTGACCTCTCAGCGGCTTTTGATCTGGTTGACCACTCCCTCCTCCTTCACAGCCTGCGAGAGGCAGGCCTATGTAGTACTGTTCACCACTGGTTTCATTCTTTCCTCTCTTCTCGATCCTGTGCGGTTCTCCCCCTCCCCTTCCACCCCTTCTTCAGATTCCTTTCCTCTCCCCTGTGGGGTTCCCCAGAGCTCTGTTTTAGCTCCTCTTCTTTCAACCTCTTTCTGGCTCCCCTTGCCCTTTTAATTCAACAGTCTGGAGTTTCCGCTTTTCTTTATGCTGATGATATCGTGTTACTTCATCATACTTCCCCCTCTTGCCCTGACCTCTCTGTACTCAATTCCTGTCTTGCTGAAGTGGCTAATTGGTTAACCCTTAACTGTCTTCACCTTAATCTCACTAAAACTGTTGCTATTTGGTTCTCTCATGGTTGTCCACCCCCCCCCCCCCTTCTGGCCCCTTCATTTTCCGGCTCTCCTGTCCCTTTGGTCTCCACTTTTCGTTACCTTGGTGTTCACTTCGATTCTGACCTATCCTTTCAGGTCCACCTCTCCCACATCACTAAATCGTCTTTCTTTTTCCTCTGTCAAATTCGTGCGGTGCGTCCTTTTTTATCCCCTTCGGCCCTTTCCACCCTGTTGTTGTCCCTGGTTATGTCTCGTGTGGACTCCCTAAGTCTCGGTTATCTCAATTGCAACGGATACAGAATACTGCTGCTCGCCTTGTCTGTCACGCTTCTCCTCGGGACCACATTACACCTCTGCTTTTCCATCTTCACTGGTTGTCCTTCCCTTACCGCTCTCAATTCAAGCTACTCACCTTGGTTCACAAAGCTCCCCATACAGGCTCCCCTCAATATCTCTCCGACCTCCTTTCCTTTCACTCTCCCCGGTATACTCCTCGCTCTTTCCTTCCCCTCACTCTTCCTTCCCCTTCTCGTGCTCACCTTCAATCCACCCGTGCTTCTGCTTTCTTCTTTGTTGGTCCCGCCCTCTGGAATTCCCTCCCCTCTTCCCTTCGTTTAGAACCTCACCATACCACCTTTAAACAAAATCTGAAAACCCACCTTTTCTCCCTGGCTTTCGATGTGCCTTCTCCTTTTGTGTAGCTCCCATTCTCCCTGCCCTTCGCCTACCCTCTTGTTTCTTTCCCTACCCCTTACTGTTTCTCCTGTCCGCACTATCTTTTATGACGCAATTGTAATTTTATTTTTCCTTTTCACTGGCTTCGGCCTTTTTAAACTTGATTTTAATTGTACACCGCTTTGATTATTGGAGAAAGGCGGTTTATCAAAAGACAATAAACATAAACATAAGAATAATATGTGAGTGAGTCTCCAACAATTCATGTTGGAGTGAGAAACGGAGATCATATGTGTAGTCCTGGGACGTTATGCCATTATAGTTTAGCAGCTGTTAGTTATAGGTTCAGTTTGGTAGAATGATGGGCCCAAATTTCAGTTGGGCGGTGCTATGCGCCATGTCGGCGCATAGCCCGCCCACCTCCCGCCTAACCTGGATTTCAATGCCAGGGTCATATGCGGCCCCGGCCTTGAAAATCTGGGTGTCGCCGCACAGCCAGGTAGCCATAGGAGCTACCTGTGTAGCACCAATATTCAATGCTACAAGGTTAACCCCAGCGCCTTAAAGTTAGGTAAGGTTTTCCCACACCTATCTTTAAGGTGCAGAGCGCTAACCATGCAGCATAAATAATCGGTGCTACATGGGTAGCACCATGGCCCACATCCGCTCCGCTCCAGAACACCCCCAACAGGCCTCAATGCTATGTAGATAGCATCTGGGCGTACTAGGGACATATCCAGGATTTTTGAAGGACACTATCCATGTAGGTGTCCTTTGAAAATCCCAGATAAGGCCTTTACATGGGTAACTAGGGAAGTTACCCGTGTAAAGGCCTTCAAAAATTGGGCCCATTGTCTTTTGTGTCTGCAAGTGAGAGTGTGTGGTTTTGGGGGTAGCACAGGAGGATCTGGTGTACTGCTCTGCAGTTCAGGGAGACCATGAATGGCTGGCTGGTACCTGGACCATATGGATGACCACAGTGTCACCAGGTGCCTGTGTGATAGGGCAGCCATACATCAGCTGTTCCATGCACTGGGAGACATGACTGATGTTGTGCAGACATCTCCCAGATTGTGCCATGAGGCCTACATCCTTCCCTCACAGTGCTCTGCTAGAGAGGTGGATATTTATTTCCTGTGACAACTTTGCTGTGAGTTCTAGCTGTCTATTTATTTATTGTTGCCTTTATTGGTGTGCTACTTCACCTCCCTGTTCCCTTTAGTTTTGCACTTCAGCTTTCTCAGCTGTATAACTTACCCTGCCTCTCTCAACTAACTGGCCTTTGTGTGGTAGCCAGGTTAACTGTTACTTTAAATTAAATATCCCTCCCAGCTCTGTCCCCAGAACCTGCTGTGTTTTAAACTTTTTTTCCTGCTCTAGCCTACCTGAGGGACTAACCCCCTCCCCCCCCTGCTGAGGGTACAGGACAGGGTACCTTGTAACAGCCCTCTTTTAATAGATCTTATTTGCCTCCCTCCCTCCCCAACACCCATCCACCCCTGGGGTAATTGTAGCTTTATAGGTACTTACACGTCTTAGACTTAGAGGAAAGGGGCTGCTCTCAGGTGCAGCTCTTTACCCAAATCAGTTATACATTGAGGACCTGAGATTAATTAAGCTTCAGGTGAACAAGGTGTATTAGAGGTATTAGATACACTTTTATTAGTATAAGCATCTACACCAACCCTTAGTAAATGCAGAATTTAAAGACTTAAACACAAGCTTTAAACTAAGATGCAGACAACAGTCTAGCAGCGAGATGGGGGCTTTCCAGTCTTTTGCATTGAGTGTCACATGTATGATTTTCTCCCAGTTGGTGAGAGGTCTTACGTATGCACTAAGTGCAAGGAGCTCTTTGCTCTCAGGGAACAAGTCCATTCTCTAGAGGCTAGAGTAGCAGACCTGGAAGACATAACAAAGACAGAGAAGTACATGGACGAGACCTACAGGGATATAGTCCTGAAGTCCCACCTCCAGTCTGGCAGCATCCCTGTTGCCATGGAGGAAAGAGGTCACATGACAGGAGAGCATCACCCTGGTGTGGCAGGACGTGATCCTGTAACTAGTACCTGTCCTCCAGGTGATGTAAAACCCTCTCGCACTGAGGACGTTTCACCAGGGCCATGTGCCCATAAGGAGAGGGTTAGGATAGCCATTATAGTTGGTGATTCAATCATTAGGCATGTAGATAGCTGGGTGGCTTGTGGACATGAGGATTGCCTAGTAACATGCCTAGTAACATGCCTGCCTGGTGCGAAGGTAGCGGACCTCACGCACCACTTAGATAGGATCTTAGATAGTGCTGGGGAGGAGTCTGCTGTCTTGGTACAAGTCGGTACCAAAGACATAGGAAAATGTGGTAGGGATGTTCTGGAGGCTAAATTTGAGCTTTTAGGTAGGAAGTTGAAATCCAGAACTTCCAGGGTAACGTTCTCCAAAATGCTTCCTGTTCCACGTGCAGGACCCAAAAGGCAGGCAGAGCTCCGAAGTCTCAATGTGTGGATGAGACGATGGTGCAAGGATGAGGGTTTTGGATTTGCTAGGAACTGGGGAACATTCTGGGGAAAGGAGGGCTCTTTCAAAGGGATGGGCTTCACCTTAACCAGGATGGAACAAGACTGCTGGCATTAACCTTTAAAAAGGAGATAGAGAAGCTTTTAAACTAGAAAATAGGGGAAAGCCGACAGTCGCCCAAGAGCGCATGGTTCGGAAGAAGGTATCCTTGAAGGATACTACCAAAAGCAGTGAGGTTCCAAAAAAGAGTAAAGTAGCCCAAATGCCCTTGAGTATGGTGCAGTCAGAGCGTAAAGATTCCAAACTACCCATGCCTACCAATAGCCAGATTAATATTAATAAAATACAGTCTCTAAAATGCTTGTATGCAAATGCTAGAAGTCTAAACAATAAGATGGGAGAGTTAGAATATATAGCACAAAATGAGAGGTTAGATATGATTGCAATCTCAGAAACATGGTGGAAGGAGGATAACCAGTGGGACAAATGGATGATGAAATGCTCAAAGAAATCAAGGAATCTAACAAAAGTCACAGCAGAGTAGTAATAATGGATGATTTCAATTACCCCATTATCGACTGGGTCAGTGTCATGGCAGGACATGATAGGGAGATAAAGTTTCTAGATGAAATAAATGACTGCTTCTTTGAGCAGCTGGTTCATGAACTGACCAGAGGGGAAGCCATACTGGACCTAGTCCTTAGTGGAACACCAGATCTGGTGCAAGAAATAAGGGTGTTGGGACCACTTGGCAATAGTGATCATAGCATGATTGTGTCTTATTTAATTAGTGGAGGAGGGATAGTAAAGAAATCCACAGTACTACCTTTTAACTTTCGAAAGGGAGACTATGATAAAATGAGGAATATAGTTAAGAAAAAACTAAAAGGAATGGTTGCAAAGGTTAAAAACTTACATCAAGCTTGGGTGTTGTTGAAAAATACTATCCTGGAAGCCCAGACCAGCTGTATTCCACGCATTAAGAAAAGTGGAAGAAAGTCCAAAAAACTGCCAGCATGGTTTAAAGGTGAGGTCAGAGAGGCTTTTGCTGCCAAAAAAGCATCTTTCAGGAAATGGAAAAAAGAGCCAAATGACGAAAACTGGAAACAGCACAAGCACTGACAAGTTAAATGCAAAGCATTCATAAGGCAGGCAAAACGAGAATTTGAGAAAGAACTTGCTACGGAAGCAAAAACACGAAATAAAGACTTTTTCAAGTACATTCATAGCAAAAGGCCTTTGAGAGAGTCAATTGGACCATTAGATGATAGAGGGGTAAAAGGGGCAGTAAGAGGAGACAAGGCTATAGCTGAGAGACTGAATTAATTCTTTGCTTTGGTCTTTACTGAGGAAGATGTAGGGATATTACCCAAGACTGAAGTGGTATTTAAAGGTGATACTGCAGAGGAATTGAGAGAAATATCATTACACCGGGAAGATGTATTACAACTATTTGATCAACTGAATAGTAGCAAATCACCTGGACCGGATGGTATACATACAAGAGTGTTGAAAGAACTGAAATGTGAGATTGCAGACCTGCTATTAGTAATCTGTGAATTTTCATTAAAATCATCTGTAATACCTGAAGATTGGAGGGTCGCCAATGTAACGCCAATTTTTAAAAAGGGTTCCAGGGGTGATCTGGGAAATTACAGACCGGTGAGCCTGACAGTACCGGGTAAAATGGTAGA
The DNA here is from genome assembly GCA_033557465.1 of Ichthyophis bannanicus. Classification (NCBI taxonomy): domain Eukaryota; kingdom Metazoa; phylum Chordata; class Amphibia; order Gymnophiona; family Ichthyophiidae; genus Ichthyophis; species Ichthyophis bannanicus. The sequence continues at coordinate 387,740,874 of CM066038.1, read as the reverse complement.
AACCATCATAAAGAACAAAATTACACAGCATGTAGATACTCATGGCCTAATGGGAGACAGCCAACATGGCTTTAGACAAGGAAGATCTTGTCTTACTAATCTGATATGTTTTTTTGAAGGAGTGAATAAACAGGTAGACAATGGTGAGTCGGTTGATATAGTGTATTTGGACTTTCAGAAAGCCTTTGACAAGGTCCCTCATCAGAGACTTTTGGCAAAACTAAAAAGTCATGGGATAGGAGGCAGTGTACTATTGTGGATCGGGAACTGGTTAAAAGATAGAAAGCAGAGGGTAGGGTTAAATGTCCAATTTTCCCAATGGAAAAAAATGAATAGTGGAGTACCCCAGGGATCTGTACTGGGTCCACTACTTTTTGACCTATTCATAAATGACCTGGAAAAGGGAATAACTTGTGAGGTTATCAAATTTGCAGATGACACGAAACTGTTTAAAGTTGTTAAAACACAAGAGGACTCTGGAAAACTGCAAGAGGATCTGGATAATTTGGAAGACTGGACATCCAAATGGCAGATGAAATTTAATGTGGACCAGTGCAAAGTTATGCACCTAGGAAAGAACAACCCACACTATGGTTACACAATGCAAGGTTCCACATTGGGAACCACCACCCAGGAAAAAGATTTAGGAGTCATCGTGGATAACATGTTAAAAAAAAAAAAACCCTCTGCCCAGTGTGCAGCGGCGGCCAAGAAAGCAAATAGAATGCTAGGTATCATAAGGAAAGAAATGGAAAATAAAACAAAGGATATTATAATGCCTCTATATCGTTCCATGGTACGACCACACCTTGAATATTGTGTGCAATTCTGGTCGCCGTATCTTAAAAAGGATATAGCGTTATTAGAAAAGGTACAGAGAAGAGCCACCAAAATGTTAAAGGGGAAGGAAGGCTACTCCTATGAAGAGAGGCTACAAAGGTTAAGGCTCTTTAACCTGGAAAAGAGACGGCTGAGGGGAGATATGATAGAGGTCTATAAATTAATGAATGGAGTGGAACGGGTAAACGTAGATCGATTGTTTACGCTATCAGAATATAGAAAGACTAGAGGACATGTAATGGAGCTACAGGGCAAACTATTTAAGACAAATAAGAGAAAATATTTTTTCACTCAACGTGTAATCAAACTCTGGAATTTGTTACCGGAGGATGTAGTAAGAGCTGTTAGTGTAGCTGGGTTTAAAAAAGGTTTGGATAAGTTCCTAGAGGAAAGGTCCATAAACCATTATTAAGAAGGGACCCAGGATATCAATGCTTGACCCAATACAAGCATTGTGGAACCTGTGTCTTTTGGGGATACTGCTAGGTACGTATGACCTAGATTGGCCACTGTTGGAAACAGAATACTGGGCTTGATGGACCTTGGTCTGACCCAGTATGGCATATCTTATGTTCTTATGTTCCCCAGCCTAGGATCTATGCAAGCTGCAAGAGTGGTGATATATCTGGAGGATGGCTGCCTAGGTATGATGGCACAGGGATCCTCCCTCCAATGCCCACACAGGCCTGACACAGGGGAACAGTGTCACAAGCAGACTGTGTGAAGTCAGGCAGGGTTTCCCCACAGATAGCAGATGTATACAGACCGACATATGCCATGAGGGGACAGGTGTAGCTGCTGTGAGAAATACCTGTACCCAAATATGTGGGAATCAGATGCCATAGCCAGAAGGCCATACTAATACTACTAACACTTTTGATCATTTGTATAGCATTATAAGACATACACAGTACTGCACAGACACATGTAAAAGATGGTCCCTGCTCAGCAGAGCTTACAGTCTAGTCAAGACAGACAACACAGCAGCTGTGGACAGGATACATCTGGAGGGGATGATAAGAAAACACAAGGGGGAGTAGGTGGATCAGATCCAAAAGCACCAACGAAGAGATGAGTGTTCAGCCTGGATATGTGAAGGGCCAGAGAAGAAGCCCGATGTATAGATTCAGGTAGTTTGTTCCAGGCATAAGGAGCAGCAAGGTGAAAGGAACAAAGTCTGGAGTTGGCAGTAGAAGACAAGAGCAGAGACAGAAGCGATCTGCCAGAAGACTGGAGTTCCTGAGGAGAGGTGTAGGGAGAGATAAGAGAGGAAAGGTAGTGTGGAGCAGCAGAATGAGTGCACTTATAGGCCATAGGCACAAAAAAGGGCATACATTTGTTGCTCAGCAATATTATACAGCCTCTGGGGAACTGCAATGTTAGTTTTAGGTTTTGTGCACTTTGTAAGGGTCTACCCTTAGTAGCTTAAAGCGTGTTTGTAGAGATGATCAAGGCAGGAATCACTGCGGCTGTTATATAATGCCAAGTACCATTTGATGCAAGGTATGTCCTGATAGCCATGTTCATATTTATATTCTCTTATACCATATTAGGATGCACTGGGCTTACATAGCACCTTTCAGGGCATGAAGAGGACTTGTCTATGGCCTAGGTTACAGCAGCAGTCATTTCTCATTGGCATTTATGTCTAGTGTGCATCAGTAAACTACTGCCAGTGTGAAGGGCAGCTTAGGAGATGCACGTTCGTGGAGACTTGCAGGATCCGAAACGTTCAACTTTTCAGAATACAGTGCATGTAGGGACGTCAATAAACAATTACCCATGTCCCATAATATTGACAGGAGACATGTTTCTCCATTATATCGCATGGCCCATGCCTGCATCCGTGTGTGGGCCCTTGCACTGGATACGTGCATGGACCAGCTGAATAGCACTTTGCCCATGCCATGCTGAACATGCCTACCGCCCCGATGCTGGACCCACAAGCACATCTAGACCCATAGATGTGGAAATAGGTGCAAACAGGGTCTGTTTTCAATTTAGACATGTCCACGGGTCGGATGTGTATGTTATTGAATCTGCCTCTATGTGATTTACTAGGGAACAGCACCATGCATGTGGAGGATAATTTTATAAGGTCGTGCTTAGTTTATTATTTATTTATTTATTTTTATTTATTACAATCTTTTATATACCGCGCTATTTGGTATCAGCGCGGTTCACATACAACAACATCAACAGAATAACAGGCTATAGTTAATGTGTGTTTCAAGGTACCTATGTTAGATATGTTTTTTAAAAACAAATAGGCACCTACATGTCTTTATAAAATACTAGCATAAGTGGCTTAACAAATGCCTACATTGTAGGTGCAGACATTTATACAAATCACAGAGCTGGTGTAAATGCCATGTATATATTTTTCAAGTGGTGCATGAATTATTGTATTTTATAATTAGGACTCCTGATAAAAAACAATAAAATCCCCGATACAAAAATAAAGATGTTTATTGGATAAACACTAGGAAAAATATCATTTTCCCAGTACTTTTTCATACTTCTCCTGGCTTATCGTGTATCCTGCACTCAGTTTTTGTGCCTTTTCTGTATTAACAACTCCTAAGAGACACAGATATACATTGCCTGATTCCATTGGAGAAGGTAATCAACAATAGTACCTGTGACGTGAAAACACCAATAAAAACAGAATTTTTGGAACCTTCAAAAACACCTAATTAACTGGAAAATAAACACTTAATTTACAATTTATGAATACTGTCAGCCAGCCCCACCCGCTCCTTAACCTTGAGGGTTAAAGAGGGGTTGACTTGCGACGCCCGTGGGCAATTGTAGTTGTGTTGTGGTGCGACGAGTGATAAGGCTTGGCAAAGGATTATTTATTTTAACTGGTTTATTTGCTCGTGGCTTAGTTTGCCAGTGCGCAGTTCAATATGCAAATTACAGACAGTGCAGAAGAAATTAAATCCCAAAAGTATACAGGAATAACTGAATCTTATCTAGTTGCTTGTTGCGCTGTATTATTACACATTTCTCTCATGTGCTTCATCATACAGGAAGGAAACAGAAAAAGTCTCTTCACTCAAGCTTTCTTGTATAAATGAGGTTAATTGTCAATGTCCTATTACCTCATAGAACAGTACAAAAACTTGGCTGTTTAATTGTCTCTGTCAATTAAACAGATTGAGCAATCCATTAACATGTCATCATTATCAGGGGGCAATAAAGAATCAGGGGTAGAAGTTTCTTCCATACATTCAATGTCTGGCACAACCGGATTAAAACTTCTCTTCTGCTTTAAGAAGTCTTGGAAGTCCTTTAGAAGTGATTCAGCCGGTAACTTCCCCAAGTATGTCTGATCTCCCGTCCCTTCAATGAGTAACTGTTTACTGAGCTTATCAATCTCAGGCTGCCACTTAAGTTTGTTTGTACTGGGAACAAACACATGTGCTGGACTACGTTTATCTCCTAAACGTTCTCTAGCCGTGGGTGCTTGGTATTCAAACTTTGCAATGTCAGGAGAATAATCAAAAGCATTACATTCAGCCTTCTCCAGGTTAGGTATATCAGCTAGCTTAAAAGAATATTCAGGATTACTTAAAGCTTCCCTTGGCTGATAACAGATGCCACCATCTTGTTTAGCTGTGCTTTTAAAAGTGGAACAGAGACTGCCTGGTTTAAAAGCATAAACACTTCTTTTCTTGGGTACCTGATACAGAAGCCTTTCATCTGGGGAATACCTTATCCTTCTGTCCTTCTTCCACAGCTCTGCCTGGTTCTGTAGCCCTGGGTTTTCAGCGTAGTTAAAAGACTTCTGCCTGCAGCAGTTTTCTCTCTCTACTGAATCCTCTCCCACGGTACCTTCCAGGTGCAGCTGGTCACAGGAATCTCTATAGCAAGGATAATCCCATATAGACTTGCCTTCTGCAATCCTTGTATCTCCCTCTGGGAACTCAGATAGCTTCCCTCGTGTTCTCAGCTTGTCTGGAACCAGTTGTCCTGTTATTCTCCTTCCTAGTCCTTCCTTTAGAACTTTCCTCGAGTCCTTCACTAGTTCCCTCTGACTTCCTGGTTTCTGTATATTTAAGCAGCTGGCTCTAGCCTGCATTGCCCGCCTTCCTTTGGGGCGTGCCCAATCACAGGCTTCCTCACTCCCTTCCCCCGAGGAGTGCTGTTTAGCTTGATTGGAAGTGTGTTTTTTTCTTTCTCTAAAGAAATCTGTGCTCTCTCTAGCATTACCGGCTTCCACCACCGGATGCTCACTTGTGTCCATAGGTTCCTGAGGAGCTACTGGGTCACAATACCTAGGAATAAAAACCCTGTTTACAATTTATATGTATACTTGTGCACGCTGCCCATCTTTTGCCCATGCACATGCCCACTGGCAAAGTATATTCCATCATATGAACTTGCATATTTTTATGCTGGTCAGTATTTTATAAGAGGCCATTCACGTGCATATGTGGGCACATGTGCATGCAAATTACAAAAATACCATCAAAGAGAGAATGTTCTTTACTGATTAAACTGTGCCCCCACCTTCTAAAATTACCCCGATAGTGCCAATGGAATTTGGTGGATTGGCGTTTTATATATTGTGGTCACCGCTCAACATATAAGTACCTTCAGCCTAGTGCTTCTTGAACATTTCAGATTGGCACTATTATGAAATTACTAGCTCTGTGTCTACGGGAGAAGATCTCGATAAATCAGCCATAGTAGGCATGTACAGAACCAAAATTCTCAAAAGTTTCATTGAAAACCAAACCATTTTTTTTTTCATTGTGATTGTGCACCTACTGTGTGCATAAATTGCTTGTGCACACATATATCTATGAAATTTTATGCAAACTACCAATATATACACATACAAACACAAAACAAATTTGCACACATGCTTAATTTTAAGGCATGCAAACAAATGGCCAAACAAGCCTGAAATGTACAAGCTTAGCCTATAGTTTCATATAGAACTGAATCCATTGTCTTCAGTGCAGTAACTATAAAATAAGCAGAGGAAATGATACTATTCATTCTCTCTTCTTATTTTATTTTTTCCCTCTAAACCCACTTCCCCCTTCCTTTAGTATTGCTGTGGACAACATTGTAATCCTCCCTGTCTCCTCGGCTCGCAACCTTGGGGTCATCTTTCATTCTTCTCTCTCTTTCCCTGCACATATCCAACATATAGCTAAAACCTGTCTTTCTTTTCTCTATAATAATAGCAAAATGTGTCCTTCTTCTCAGGATACACTTCCAAGACCCTTATCTATTCTCTCATCACCTCCCTTCTAGACTATTGCAACTTTTTCCTAACTGTTCTGCCATTGAAACATCTATCTCTCCTTCAGTCTGTTCAAAATTCATCTGCGAAGCTAAAATCATCTAATGGTGTCACTATGCTCACATAACTCCTCTTCTCAAGTCACTTCAATAGCTCCCTATCCATTTACACATACAATTCACACTTCTACTACTGACCTATACATGTATTCATTCTGTGGCTCCTCATTACCTCTCCTCTCTTATCTCTCCCTACACCCCTCCTGAGCAATTCCACTTATGAAGCAAATTACTTTTATCTATGCCCTTCTTTTCTACTGACAACTTCATTTTTTCTTTCCACCTTGATGCACCATATGCCTGGAATAGACTACTCAAACTTTGGTTCTTTTCAAATTCAGGCTAAAAACTGATTTTTTGAGGCAGCTTTTGCATACTGACCCCTTATTCTTCTGGCTACACCCATGTATGTTTTAGTCATTTCCCTTAAAGAATTATCCCAGTCCCTGTGGTAGTATAGCATGTGGTGGGAAGGGGTTTTCTGTACAACACAAACCAGCCAGCAGTTTAGGGAAAACAAAAGTAGCTTACTTCTTTCCCAGCTTGTTAAACCTCCACAAGCTATTTCTCCAGGCCCTTCTTCCAGCCCCAGTTAAACCATCTACCTCTGAACTCTTCTGCATGGCTTCCCATGGAAGCACTTCTGGTTCCATTGGCCTCTCTCCCTCCTGAAGCCTGTTGGGTTCTTAACTTCTCCCTGTGAGCCACGTCCCCCCAACCTTGAACTCTGGGCTGCAGACTCTTCTAAAGGGGACTGTGGATAATCCCTTTGGAGAGGGATGGCTAACATTCTATAGACCCCATCACATTCCCTCCCCCTCAGCTCAACCATGACCCATTTAGCACCTGCCTCACCTGGGACTCCCACCTGTGAAAGGAAATCCATGTTTGGGTGAGTCCAACCAGCCCTATGGAAGAATCAAAACTGGTAGGATTAGAGACTCAAGAAACACCACATAATATGGCCATTGGACTCTTTATGTTCAGACAGACACTTGAGGGTTTGGTGGTCCTTTATCAGCATAAACAGATGGATGAGCAGGTAGTATTGAAGGTCTCAAGTGCCCACTTGACACACAGGGAATGTGGTTCCCAAGGAAGCAGCTTTCTGCTGATAAATGCTATGGGATGTTCTTCACACCTCACTTCCTGGGACAGAACAACTCCTAGGCCCACCTCTGAGGCATTAGTTTGCACAATAAATGTTAGAGAGAAATCAGGGCTAATCAGAATGGATTCAGAACACATGACCTTCTTTGGGCACTGGAAGGCCTGGTCCAGGTCCTGTGACCACTGAATCTATTCGGGAGCTCTCTTCTGGAGGAGATTGGTTAATGTCTCCACCATCTCTGCAAAGTTAGGGATGAACTGGCAGTAATAGCCAAACAATCCAAGAAAGGCATGAATCTCTTTTATTGATTTTGGGGTGGGGATCTGGGCAATGGCATCCACCTTCCGTAGTTGAGGTCATATCTGCACATTATTGATTAAATATCCCAGGTATTAATGTTCCAACCTCCCAGGAAACATTTCTTGGGGTTGACCATCAACTACTGCTACTACTACTACTACTACTGAACATTTGTATAGCATTGCAAGATGTACGCAGCACTGCACAGACACATGTAAAAGATGGTCCCTGCTCATCAGAGCTTAAAATCTAGTCAAGACAGACAACACAGTAGCTGTAGACATGGGATATATCAGGGGAATGATAAGGAAACACAAAGGAGATCAGATGAATCAAGATCCAAAAGTGGCAGCAAAGAGGTGAGTTTTCAGCATGAATTTGAAAAGGGTCAGAGAAGGTATCTGACATACAGACTCAGTTTGTTCTAGGCATAAGAAGCACCTGATGTAGAGACTCAGTTTGTTCCATGGATAAGAAGCAGCAAGGTGAAAGGAATGAAGTGTGGAGTTAGCAATAGAAGAGAAGGGCATAGATAGAAGCAATTTGCCAGAAGAACACAGTTCCCGAGGAAGGATGTAGGGAGAGATAAGAAAGGAAAGTGAGGAGCTGCAGAGTGAATGCACGTATAGGTCAGTAGGAGAAGTTTGAACTGGATGAGGAAATGGATAGGGAGCCCATGAAGTGACTTGAGAAAAGGGGTAATATGAGCATGACAAAGCTGGTGTAAGTTTAGCCGTGCAGCAAAGTGTTGAACAGATTGAAGGAGAGAGAAATGATTCACAGGGAGACCAGCAAGGAGTAGGTTGCTGTAGTCTAGACGGGAGGTGACTAAGGAATGAACAAGTGTCTTAGAAGTGTGTTCAGAAAGGAATAGGCAAATTTTGTTTATGTTGTAGAGAAAGAAATGGCAGATTTTAGCTATCAGTTGGATATGTGTGGAGAAAAAGAGAGAGGGGTCGAAGACATCAAAGCAGCAATGTCAGAAAGGCAGGCAGAGATCCTGGCCTGGAGTTCCAGAGAGATTTCAGGTGTAGAGAGGTAGATCTGGAAGTCATCAGCATAAAGATGGTACTGAAAGCCATGAGAAGAAATGAGTGCAATAAGGGACTGGGTATATAGAGAGAAAAGGAGTGGTCCCAAGACAGATCCTTGGGGTATACCAACTGAGACTGGGATAGCAGTAGAGGAGGATCCATCAGAACAAACACTTAAAGAGCAATGGGAGAGATAAGAAGAGAACCAGGATAGCACAGAGCCCTTAAAAACAAACAAGGACAAGGTATCAAGGAGAAGGTTGTAATCAACAGTGTCAAAAGCAGCAGAAAGGTCAAGAAGGATGAGGATTGAGTAAAGGCCCTTGGACTTTTACCGGGAACAGGTCACTGGAGACCATGGCAAGAGCCATTTCAATAGAATTTAAAGGACTAAAGCCAGATTGTAGAGGAACCAGAAGGACTTGAGAGGAGAGAAAGTTGAGGCAATAGCAGTGAACCACATATTCAAGCAGTTTAGAAATGAAGGGGAGGAGGGAGATGGGTCAACACGGCCTATCACAGGCTGGTCAACATGGCTTGTACTTAGGTTAGATGGGTTGTCTAGTCTCTACTATAGATGATGATGTCGTCAAGGTATGCAGACGCATCCTTCTTGTATGGTCTCAGAAGGCTAGGCATTAAAACATGGCAGGAGCCCTGTGTAATTCAAAGTGCAGTACTATAAAATGGAACAGACCTTTCAGTGTCAAAAAAACAGTCTTATCCTTGTTAGCCAGAGTCAAGAGCACCAGACAGTATCCCTTGGTCATATCCAAGCTTGATAGAAGGCATGCTTCACCGAGTCACTTGATTAACTGATCTACTCTGAGCATGGCATACTTTTCCAGTTTAGAAGATTCATTAACACTCTGGAAGTCAATGCAGCATCTGATGCTCCCATCAAGTTTAGGAACCAAGACGATGGGTGACAACCAATCACTCACAGACACTTCTTTAACTCCCAGGTTAAGCATCTCTTCCATCTCCTTGGTGACAACCTGTCACTGGGCCTCCAGAATCTGATAGGGTCATTGCTGGATAACCACCCCAGGGTCAGTAACGATATCATGAGAAATAAGGTGAGTTCACCCCGGGCGAGCAGAGAAGATCTTTAGGTTCCAGTGGATCAAACCTTCTAGATCTCTTACTCTGAGCAGCAGAGAGTTGGTGTCAAACTAGGACTTGAGCTGGATCGAATGAAGCTGAAATTTCCAGCCTAAAATCATCTCCCTGTTCCACCATATCATTCACTGGAGTCCACTTTTTCAATACATTAATATGATAAATTTTGGCTTTCATCTGTTTATCTGGCTGGGCAATCTTGTTGTTAACAGTCCCCACTAACTCTTCCACCTCATAGGGCTCCTGCCATTTACAAAGTGGCTTGCTCTCAGATGAGGGCAGCAAGACTAAAACTCTATATCCCAGTTGGAAGGTATGGTGCACAGCTACACGATTATAGCCCCTGGCCTTCTCGGCTTGAGCTTTTTCAGACTGAGTTTGGCACCTCTATAGCTTTCCTCAACTGGTCTTGTATGTGTATAATGTACCCCACCAAATTATGATCAGCATGGGGTTCTTCTTCCCAGGTTTCCCTTACCACATCTAATATGACTCTTGGCCACCTTCCGAAAAGCAACTCAAAAGACGAAAACACATGGAATTCTGAGGTAACTCGTGGATGGCAAACATCAAATAGAGTAGGAGAATGTCCCAGTTCTTCCCATCCTCCTGCATGAACTTTTTAAAGATCTCTTTTGGAGTTTTATTGAATTGCTCAATGAGGCCATCCGTCTGTTGGTGATATACTGATGTTCCCGGCATCTTGACCTTCACCAAGGCAACACTTGCTTCATCACCTTGGATACAAAGGGTGTTCTTTGATCTGTGAGGATCTCATTGGATATTCCCACTTAACAGAATACTTCTCAGATAGCATTTGCAATTGTAATAGTCTTAATATTCCTTAGGGCAATGGCCTCTGGATATTGGTTAGCATAGTCCAGTATGACTAAAATATACTTGTTGCCTTGGGTGTTTCACTCCAAGGGTCCTACCAGATCCATGGCCAATCTTTCAAACAGGGTTTTTATGATGGGCATAGGCACTAGAGGGGCCACTCAGACACTGGTGGGGTTATGTAGTTGGCAAGTGTAGCATGATTGACAATATAACTGCACCTGTTTATGGATCCCGAAGTAGAAAAAAAATCAGGGTAAAACACACTCTAGTGTTTTCTCCACCCCCATGTATCCCCTTATAAATGGCTATGTGCAAACAATAACACCTGCTGGCAATAGGGCCAGGGTACTATCAGTTGTTCTACCTCTTCCCCCTCTAGGGCACCATCGGCCACTCTATAATAAATCTCTCTTTAGCACAAAATAGGGAAAGGTTCTTGCAAATGACTTTCCGTTACCTACTGGAACACCATCCACCTCCAAAACCCACTCTTTGGCATGTTTAAAGGACCCATCCTCTTGCTGGGCTCTCCCGAAGCTCTCTGGATCTTCCCCTAGCCCCCACTCTGGGAAGGAGACAATTGTATTTATGTCACTACCAGTGAGTCCTGAGCTATCCCGGGGTTTTTCTTCCCTAAGCTCTCCCTCCCAGGATCCCTCCCTCATAGCTGTCCCCAGATTCTGTTGGTAGCCTAGCTTTTCCAATGATACCAGCTTCAGGCTTGGGATTCTCAACATATAGATCTGGGTCTTCCAGAGTGAAATTCTCTGGGAAATCTTAGCGGAGCCATCAGTTGGGCCCATATCGCTCTGAGGTTTGGCTGATCACCACAGGATACCAGAGCCAGGACAACACCATGACCTCTTAAAACAAACCTGAGCCATTGGATATTGCCTTGGGTCTCCATTTATTCATCTCATTGTTACCGTCTTTGCATAGTCAATCTGAAATTGGGCTACGGTTTCCTGGCGAATGAGGGTCCACATACTCCTGTATTCTATCAAGGCCTGGAAGCAGTTTCCCTCAAACTCCACTGGAATCACAAAGTTCTGTCCCTCTGGGTGGAGAGTATCCACAAAAGAGTATCCACAAAAGGGTGTGAGGGGTAGTTAGGCTGATATCCACAGGTTCTTCCATACCTATGGGACATTTATGAGCAAAGTGTCCCTGGGCTCCACACCTAAAACAGGTGAAGGGGTTGTGGCTAAGGCCATGTCCTCACTTAGGAGGTGACTTTAAGGTCGGAACATGGAAGCCAACATTGGTTCTGGCTTCCTCGTCTGTCCTTTGTTGACAGGGGGACTTTTTCCTCTTCTCACTGTCAACTTCAGTCACCAGCTGGGCTTCATGATTACCCTCAGCTATTTCCAGTGCACTCTCCAATATACGCTTTGGGTGCTGATGTACCCACTGTTTCATTTGGGCAGTCAAGCCCTTCAAGAACTTCTCCTATAGCTCAATCTTGGGTACCTTGGGCCTGGTCTTTCCCTCTGGTTTCAGCCACTTTCATGTGAGATCCTTCAACCTTTCTGAATCACTGCTGGTAAGCCTCTGGAGTACAGCCTGCACGTTCCAGTAAGGCAGCCTTGACAGTTGCATATGTAGTTCGCACATCTGGATTGGCATCATTGAATGCAGCAGATCCCCCAAATAGTTAATCCATATCACCTCCAGCCCACCAGCTATGCGGATGGTTCATTCAAAGTTCACCAAAAAGTGATCAGGTTCATCTTCTGCCATCATTTTAAGAAGGACTTGTGCTTAAGAGTGGAGTTGAGTCTCTGCAGGGCTTGGGTCAACTGAGCTAAGGAACTCTTCTGTAGCTCCCTCTGTACTAGAATAAGATTCTATATCTGCTGCTGCTGCTGCTGCTGTTGCTGTTGTTGTTTCCCTTCCAGCTGGGCATGCTGAAACTGCTGCTGACATTGTTGCTGTTGCTGCTGATATTGTTGCTGTTGCTGCTAACCTTCTGCCAGAATCTGGAAGTCAATGCAGCATCTGATGCTCCCATCAAGTTTAGGAACCAAGACGATGGGTGACAACCGATCACTCACAGACACTTTAACTCCCAGGTTAAGCATCTCTTCCATCTCCTTGGTGACAACCTGTCACTGGGCCTCCAGAATCTGATAGGGTCATTGCTGGATAACCACCCCAGGGTCAGTAACGATATCATGAGATATAAGGTGAGTTCACCCCGGGCGAGCAGAGAAGATCTTTAGGTTCCGGTGGATCAAACCTTCTAGATCTCTTACTCTGAGCAGCAGAGAGTTGGTATCAAACTAGGACTTGAGCTGGATCAAATGAGGCTGAAATTTTCAGCCTAAAATCATCTCCCTGTTCCACCATAGCATTCACTGGAGTCCACTTTTTCAATATATTAATATGATAAATTTTGGCTTTCATCTATTTATCTGGCTGGGCAATCTTGTTGTTAACAGTCCCCATTATCTCTTCCACCTCATAGGGCTCCTGCCATTTGCAAACTAGCTTGCTCTCAGATGAGGGCAGCGAGACTAAAACTCTATATCCCAGTTGGAAGGTATGGTGCACAGCTACCCGATTATAGCCCCTGGCCTTCTCGGCTTGAGCTTTTTCAGACTGAGTTTGGCACCTCTCCAACTTTCCTCAACTGGTCTTGTATTTGTATAATGTACCCCACCAAATTATGATCAGCATGGGGTTCTTCTTCCCAGGTTTTCCTTACCACATCTAATATGACTCTTGGCCACCTTCCGAAAAGCAACTCAAAAGACGAAAACCCATGGAATTCTGAGGTACCTCATGGATGGCAAACATCAAATAGAGTAGGAGAATGTCCCAGTTCTTCCCATTCTCCTGCATGAACTTTTTAAAGATCTCTTTCAGAGTTTTACTGAATTGCTCAATGAGACCATCCATCTGTTGGTGATATACTGATGTTCCCGGCAAAGACAGTGCCTTGTACTAAAAGTCACAAATGTTCAAAGAAAAATAGGGTTTACATTGACACTATTGACACATTTGAAAAAATGACTTAGATACCACTGATCTAACATGGGCCTCAAATGATACAAGATGGCACTTTAACAGGATGCGTTGCTAGCTGCTCTTGCTCTTATTCTCTGTTTTTGCCTTATTGGAGTTGTTTCCCTTTCTCACCCTATGCTGAAACAGAAGGCAAAGGATAAGGAAGGATTATCTGCTGGGCAGTGTACTATGAATGATCTACATGGCGGCAAAGGATTCGGGTGTCCCGTTTGCTGGGGTGGAGGTGAGCCCTGGTTTGGGCAGCGATGTGTCGTTGAGTCCTGCTGGCCCCTCCACCCCTCCCATGCCTGGTGTGATGGATGCTGCTGCGGTGGCGGTAAAAAGAGACGCTGTCTCTTCTGGGGGTCCAGCGGCAGCTGTTGGTGTGTCGCTGGCTGAGGAAACCTAGTTGCCGGGACCACAGGCAGGTATTGCTATGTGTGTGGGGGGGGGGGGTTGTTACCCCTAAATCCAGTGGCATTTCTCAACTTGCCTTTCCTCCATTACAATGACCACAAGAAGTAACTCTGGATTTGATGTGGTCTGCCCTACAGTCGGTGCACCAGGTGTGTGCTGGGACTTTCCAGGTCTTGACCCTGCTCTCCAATCATGTGGAGAGGGTGGAGAAAAGTTTGCAAGCACAGCAAAGTGTGATTTCTGGGCTCAAGGAGAAGGTGCAGTGTGTTCAAGATCAGCAAGGTGTGTTGTCTCAAGATAGACTGTTGTTTCAGCGAAAGCTTGAAAACTTGGATAACACTCAGAGGTTTTTGAATCTGAGGATTTTGTATTTTACACTGATGACTGGTTCTCCAGCTAGGAACCTGTTTCAACCTCCTACACATGAATTTAATTGCCAACATTAACACCACAACCTCTCCCCTAGACCCTTGCCCAGCTGCATGGGTTAAAGCAACGAAAGCAGAAACCACCCACCAAATTGCTCACATAATAAACCAATCACTCCAGCAGGGTACCATGCCAACTCAGCTTAAGAAATCCATCATAAGACCAATACTAAAAAATAAAACACTCAATGAGGAAGACCCAGCATCTTACCGCCCAATATCCAGCATAGCCCTGCTAGCAAAAATAATTGAAAAAGCGGTTCTACAACAATTACAAGACCACCTGGACAACAACAAAACACTAGACGAGCACCAATACGGCTTCAGGCCACACCATGGGGTCGAGACCCTGCTTATTGCACTACTGGACAACCTACTCAAAGGGATTGAAAACAAAAAGAAAATGTTCATTCTCATATTCATTGACATCTCAGCAGCTTTTGATACAGTTCACCATCAAACACTACTAAACAGAATAGAAGCTATAGGAATAACGGGAACCCCACTAAAATGGTTCTCGTCGTATATCTCCAACAGAATGCAACAAGTACAGTTTAACAACGAAAAAGCAGAAGCTTTCCCACAAACACAAGGCATACCGCAAGGCTCAGCACTATCTGTGCTTCTATTCAACGTGTACATGAAACCAATCTGCGAAATTTTCAAAAAGCACAGTATCTACTATCACATATACGCTGATGATATTATGCTCTACACTCAACTCGACGCAGACAAACCAAACTACTCCCAGCTAGAAGAATGCATAAAAGAGATGCAAACATGGTTCCAACGAAACAACATGGCCATAAACCATAAAAAAACCGAAGTCATGTACATCTCAAGAAAACCAGAATTCAAACCACCAGCTACAATCTCCCTATGTGAAAATACTTACCACACAAAGAATGAAATAAAATACCTCGGAGTAACACTTGATAGCGAACTAAGGATGGCAAAACACCTCCGCTTAGTAAACAGGGCCATTTTTCACAAGCTCAGGGTTATTCAACCACTAAGGAACATCATTGAAGCTACCGATTTTAGGACAGTAGCACAAGCCCTCATCATACCTCATTTCGATTACTGTAATGCAATTCTACAGGGCCTTCCAAAAAAACCCCTAAGCATACTCCAGTTAGCACAGAACGTCGCAGCCAGAATCATCACTAAAACAGGTGTGGCAGAGCACATCACACCAGTACTAGTTGAACTACACTGGCTCCCCATCATAGCTCGTATAAAATACAAAACCCTAGTGACCACATTTAAAATCATCCATAACCTGGCACCAACTTTTCTCACTAACCTAATCAACTTACAACCTGCTAACAGAAATAGGAGAACCACCACCATAAACAACCTGCAGGTACCAATAAGTATAAGATCAGTTAAAATAGCCACAAGCAACAGGGCATACTCCTACACTGCCCCCTCACTTTGGAACCAACTCCCGCCTGAGTTGCGCTCAATCAACGACCTTATGGTCTTCAGAAAAAAACTGAAGACATACTTATTTCAACAAGCCTACAACGTGTCCTGAACATCAATACATTCTAACATCAGCTGCATCACCAAAATATAGTCAATTGTAAAATGTATTTATGCTCCAAAATGAAACAAGTGTAAAAATGTACATATGTAAATCTCCCTCTCTCCCCCCCCCCCCTAACTGTGTGTTGTGCTTATCCCATGAATCAAACTGTATACATTATTGAAAATGACTGGCTTTGTTCTGATAACCATCATATAACCTTGTAAATCACGCTGTAATTTCTTGAAATTTGTCATTGATCCGACATTCCTTGTTTACCTAATCAAACCGCTCCTGATCGCTGGAAGTAGCGGTATACAAATATATGCTAAATAAATAAATAAATAAAATAAATATAGATGCTTTGCCGTACTGTTTTGTTAATGGTTTGTATGTTTTTCTTTTACTCCAGCTCCTCTTGTTGTGATAGTCTTGGATCCTCTTAGCTGTGGTCTACAACATTTGATCAATGTGGCCCTGTAAAAGGGTCTTGTTTTTCCTCTTTTATGATTTCTTTTGTAAATTGTGAAGGCTGAGTGTTTTTCCTGTTTCCAAGGTTGGCTTGGTATAAGTTTGTAAAATTTGATAAATAGAAAATTAAAAAAAAAAAAGATTTACGTCTATCAAAACTCCAAGTACCCAAAGAACTGGCTCAGCATTAAGATTTAACCATTTCAATGCTTCTATCAGTAGACTAGGAAGCGGATCATTGTTATTGAGGCAAAGAACCGTTGTTTTTGACACCTTCAACTGTAGATGTAGGATTCTCACCCAGCTAATTATTTCTCCTCTAGTAGTTACTTTTGATGCATCCCATAGAGTAACGACTTGACAATCTGGGTGCTCATTCTCTTGAAAAACAAGATTTATTTTCTGAGTGATCATCTTAACAAAATCTGTGTCCCCTAAAAATCTTGTATTAAAATGTCACTGAGAAGTCAATTTAGAAATATCTTGGATCTTAAATTGCAAGACAATTGCAGCATGATCTGAGATAGTTTCAGCAGTAAATCTACAGATTTCACATTTGTTAAAAGAGATTTAGAAGGGAGAAAATAGTCAATGCTTGAATGTTTGGTAGGGCTCAGAAAAGAAAGTGTATTCATGAAGGTCAGGATGAAAAAATGTCCATGTACCACTGAGCCCATGGACTATTTTTAGCACATTGAGTTGTTTCAGAGTCTTTGGCTTAACACTTCTACAAAGAGCATTCCTATCGAAAGTCACATCTGTAGCAACATTGAAATCACCCCCTATTAATAGGGCAGCTTCCCCTAAACCTGTCAAAATATGAGATATGGCCTTAAAAAATTCTGGAAATTCAGTATTAGCGTCATATAGATTTTAGATCTGAAATTCAGTGCAACCACTTCTAACTCCAATTAAAGCCCATCTCAAGAATTATATCAGGCGTGTGATTTGATTGAAGTCTTCACCAGCAAATTTTAATGTTTATTGCTATTCACCTTTGGAGTATTCAATGAAGCTGCCTTAGCGCCCTGCCTCTTTGGCGAGGCCCTTAGGTGCGGGCACGCCCGATGAGAAGTGGAATTTAAATGATGCCTCAGCAGCCCCTGATTGGTTGTTAGCTGAATTGGGGGAGGAGATAGCTGTGCCGCTGCTAACTTGAAGGCAGAAATCACAGGCAGTTGTTAGATCAGTGCAGGCTGCTATCAATCCACGCACCCAATGAACACAGCAAGAACACAGCAAGTTAAATGTGACCAAAGGAAATCAATAAAGTTCCCCATCACTCAAGGTATACCCCAAGGATCAGCACTGCCCTCCATCTTATTTAATATATACATCCAGCCTTTATGTGGTGTTATTAAAAGTCATTGGATTCATTTATCACCTATATGCTGATGATATTGTGGTATATGTGTCAATTGATATACTCAGCCCAGATACAACTCCTATAACCAGGTGCCTTGAAGAAATGACTAAGTGGCTCACCAACAACAACATGAAAGTTAACCTCGATAAAACAGAGGCTATGTTCATTTCTAATAACACCAACAATGACCCACCCTTAACTATCAATTTCCTTGACAGAACAATATCTCTAAAAGATGAAGTGAAATATCTGGGCGTCATTTTGGACAAAAATTTACATCTCCAATCACATATAAACAAAACTGCTGCTAAAGCGTACCAGCGATTGAAGCTCGTCAGGAGATTTCAACCAATCCTTAGCCATAGCCATTTTCGCACTGTATGTCAAGCAGTTATTATTCCAATATTGGACTATGGAAATTCTTTTAACAGGTTCTGCCCATACAATCTATACATCCTCTTCAGTTAGTGCAGAACACCACAGCACATGTTATTACAGGCACAGCCAAATGTGAACATATCACACTCATACTCCAGCAATTGCACTGGCTACCGATAGCCGCACGGGTTAGATTTAAGACAACTATAATAATATTCAAGTTTATAAATCTATTCTCAGCAGATATCCTTCATGGATTATTGACCAAGGACTCGACTAATAGGCCTAGATGATCTAACAATATTAATAAAAAACACTTACCTACAGGGCACCACAAAACTAAGCAATCTACCTCCAACAGAGCAGTATCGCTCTCAGTGCCGGCCCTCTGGAACTCCCTTCCGGATGATTTAAGAGATATGAATGACATCAAGGATTTCTGAAAATCATGTAAGACATCTTTTTCATGGAAGTTTATGGTTACGTTACATAAGAATCCCTGTTCCTTTGACATTTGAGAAAGATTAATGAAATGGTTAACTTATGCTGTATGTAGGTCTTGTCTCCCCTTCCCTTATGTTCCATGTAAACCTTCAATTGTTTTGTAACCTTTAGTTGTATTGTTGACCACTTTGAAGGATAAAATGGTATACAAATCTGGTTAAATAAATAAATCTCCCATCCAGATCAGCTGAGATTTCACCTGAATAATACTCCCTTTTTAAAAATAATATAACCATCACTTTCTTCCTATATGCAAACAATGACGCTCCAGTAACTTGGAGCCCCATTCCAGGAGGGAGATGTCCGGACCATCTGGATGTCCCCTCTGAAGACGGGGCCGTTAGGACCCGATTCTGGTATGTGAGAGTAAAACATTCCTGTGGGAGCCAGAATCGGGCCTGAGGATGGCCCTGCATGCCCCTCCTGCCTGTGGGAACATCTTCCCCATAGGTGCCCCAGACATCCACGGCTCCGGCCCCCCAAATCCCCACCACCTGACCCATAGCTGGCCTCCTGCAGCCTGGATTGTGTGGGGGGAACCCCCTGCACCTGGCCCTGAGGGTGGCTCTCCTGCCCCAATCCAGCAAAAAATGCTGCTTATACCACCTCTGAGCAGCACGCCCCAACAAGCCCGCCAGCACGTACAGTGCTGTGACCTGAATCGGCCCTGTACGTGCTGCCAGGTGGCCCACCCCCACTCCGCTCCCCGCCAGCTATCCCTGATCTGAAGCACAAGACATATGGGAAGAGACAATGGGGGAATAGAATCTAGGCACAATCCGTGTTTTAGAATGAGAGCCATGACCATTATCCTGCATTTTATGCACCAGTTTTTCTGAAAAGTGCATTTCTTGTAATAATGCTTTCTCAGCAGCTTCCCTCATGCAAAATGTTCTTATATTTAACAAGATGGTTAAAGCCTCCCTTGTTATGAGGTAGTATCTGAAGTGTAGCAATATTTAAACTTAAGAATTATTATTTTCATTATATATATTTTCGAAATACATCAGTACATAACTACAAAAGACCTCACTCATATACCTCCACAACTGTGCAGCTCTTCCAAAAGATTCAGGCTTCTCTGTCTATGCTTTGCTTAAGCAAGCTTTCTCTAGTTTCAAAGGATCTTGTTTGGCTGTTGTGTTGTGGTTGCTGCTGAAAGATTTTGCTTTCTTTTAGGAATTTTGGGAATAATTATATTGCAATCCAGCTGAATACAAGACAATGCTGAAAAAAATGTGCTGTTAATTTTCATGTAGGCCATGATAGAGTAAAGCACTCACGCATCCATCTTCCAACCAGCTCAGGGGTACACACAGTTCTTCTGTGGTTAGCATGATTTTCAGATGGCACTTCTTCGCTTTGCAACTTAGGACTGCTTTTCATGTAGACTATACAGATATACCACTGAATATCTGAGTCAGCATCCTTACTCAGATGGTCTCCCATTGGCTGTCTGGCTAAGGGTATCAAATATCAGCCCATAAATAGTCATCATTTCTAGTATGGATGTTGTCTGAAAATCTGGCTGCCTGGGTCCCCTTCTTGCTTGCCATGTAGCTTAGCTCCTAAGTAAGTACCTGTGCAGGGGTGGTGCTCTCTGTAATGCCACCCTGTGAAAATTATTGTGGTGCTCTTTCCAGTGGTAGTGGTGGCAATGGCTAAAGTCACATGCCCCACTTCCTGTGGAGACTTTGGAGCCCAACAGAAACTCCTCCATGTCCCAACCCACAAAACAACGATCAAAAGGCTTCATTATCCTACTGGTTTCTATTACTTCCCCTCCCTACTTTCCAAAGGAAAACTCAAGATGACAAATGTTTAATAGACTCCCTGATGGACACTTTCCCATCCAGGTATTCCCAGTCACACAAATAATAAGCATAATTTTACCCATTCATATTCTGAATGGGAAGGTTTAGCCAAATATACAGCTTTGTAGATGCGGCTAAACATCCATTTTAATATAATTGGGTAGATTTACCCAGTTATTCATACCACTCAGCATTCCCTTTATCTGATAAAATAGGGCAGTTTAAGCTGGCTGTCAAATAAGACTACTGCACCCACAAGAAAATACTTTTGAGGCAGAGGAGAGCAGTGAGTCTCTGCTCTGCTCCAACGCTGGTTGCACCAGGCAGCTTTCACTCTGATTCTCTGCACAACACCCAAATCCTACAGAGTAATGATGCCTATTTATTTTCCACAGTAGGTCACTTTTAAATTGTGATATGTAGTAGAAGACTGGTCACTCATCCCCTCAGTCCAGACCTTGTTCCATTGCCCACCCCTATATGCCAAAAGGGGCAACTCCCCACCTCTCAGAAGACATCCATAGGCAATCTCAGTCCCACACCACACCACACACACAGGTATCCAGTCCTCGCAACATATACACACAAACAGGTACCTCACTCCTACACTACACACAGACGCTATCTGAAGACAGACACAAAGATATAGATAACACCAGATATAAAGATACTTCAGACAGCCCCAGCTACTATAATGAGATACACTGTGTCATCTCTCTTTGAACTCTTCCTGTGCCGCCCCGGACATATATCATTTTGAAATGAAAGAAGGAGAAATGTGCCTTTTGTCCCACTGTAAGTGTGCTCTTTACACATACACACAGATATGCACATACACAGTGCTGCACTCACATACGCAAGCAGCCTTTGGCACTCTCCATGACACACACACACATGCGCATGTAGCCCCAAAGTCTCTATGACACACTCACAGACACAAATGCATGCACCCACTGACAGACACACACATGCACATACATGCACATTACCTCCATTCCAACACTTTCTATGACACATAGTTGGACACCCTAAATGCCCGATTCTGCAAATGGCAGCTATTCCTCATCATGTCACACTGCAAGTGTGCACGTTTCAACTTGTACATGAATTTAGTTGTTTTTTTCTTTGAGTTAAACACACCCAAAATACTTGTGGGTTTTGAGATGTTTCTGGTGGACCATTTTGGGATATGTACCAGAACATATTTAAATTCTACTGCTCATTATATTTCATGACTGGAGCATTCATTCTTTCAAACATGCACGTGGAAATTGCTAGCTTGGCTTTGGCAGAAGCTTAAAATGGATAGTGCAAGATGCTTGTTATATGTGGGCTTTTATCAAAACCATATTACAGACTATACTATGGCTTTGTTGAAAGCTTTGGATGAAATCCAACCTAGAAGAAAAAAAGTACATTTACCTATTGGAACATAAACGAGCTGAATTTCCTTTTGAAACCTCAAAGAAAGGTCTCTTCCTAGTTTCTTGGCAGTCATTTACTATTTTGCAGGATGTCAGGTTACTATTGTATATATATATATTTAAAAAACCTGTGACATTATGATGGTAATTTTGTAAAATCTGGGCTAATTGACCTATGTTTTCACATGCCTATTTTACACTTAGTTTATAAAGTCAACTATGAGCATTCTTGACTTTATAACATACTAGCGTAAGTAGCGGAAAACATGCCTTAGAATAAGGCATGATCACTTACACCATCCCTTGAACTGGTATACCGTAAGTTGCCATGCCTACGTTTTGCAAATATGAGCATCAATTATCATATTCCATAATCAATGTGCTTACTTGCTCGTACCACCCATGATCCATCCAAACTCTGCCATGCGCACACCCATAGTGAAAATGCACAACATGTAAAAGTGAGCATACTTTAATGCTAGCTGATATCTTATAAGAGGCCAGTTAAGCATATACAGTAAATAGGCACTTGCATGCATAAGTAATTGAAATACAATATTTACATGTTTCTATTGTCTAAATGTAGGCAACTCTTATAAGATTAGTCCCTATGAGGCCAATTCCGATCAGGGCACATCCAAGCCATCCAGATATCCAAAATTTGGATGGCCCGGATATGCACCCGATTCTGCTCCTGCAGGAGCTAGATGGCCCCGAGGGAGCAGAATTGGGGCATATGGCTTGGATATCCCAAATGTGTCCCAATTCAGGCCCTCTAGGTGTGCCCAAATCCACCTGGCTAGCCTAGCTGGGTTCCTGCATGGAGCCGCGGTACTGTGGTGTCCCATCGCCATGGCACCGCATCTCCATGCAGTAGCCTCGATCACCCACACTGTCTGCAAAGGTCTTTACCCCCCACTGCCCGACCCCCAATCGAGCCTTCCAGGGCCAGGATCAGGGTACCCCCTCCCCTGGGGTACTGCGGGGTACCCCCTCCCCTGCTCATCTCATCCTGGGGTCCCAGCATGGATGGCCTCCACCATCAGGGGGGACGTATTCCACCTCAGAGGTGAAATAAGTCCCCCGTCTAAGTCACTGAGCCCGGATGTACAGGGCCATCACTGGAATTGGCTCTGCATGTCCAGTTTGAGTGTCTCGCCTCCACCACTCCTCTGGCCCGCTCCCTACCGCCCCCATCCAGAGCTCCCAGCACATCACAGCTGTATGTGCAGGGAGCTCTGCAACTGGCATCAGGCCCAAGCATTTAGAGGGGATATACATCCAAACTGGACATACATCGCTGCTAAACACTACTCAGAATCTACCTCTATAGGGGTTAGTTGAGAAGACCTATTCATGCTTTGGACATCTGAAAATGGGCATAGAGACACCCAAGCACAGAGCTGTCCCCGGAGCCATTTTAAAAAGCAGTTTTAAAGACATCCCTCATGTGAGGACATCAAAGGCAGAATGGAGGCATGGTGTAGGCATCTCTAGGATGTTCCCAAGAACTTGGGCATCCTCACCCAATTTCAGAAATGCAGGGTCTCCCCCTGCCTAACTGCTATGGCCATTTCTCCTCAATTCCTCTAATGATTTTGTATATCACTATTGAATATGTCCAGGCCTAGAAAATATCCAACAAATGAACTCCAAGGGACGGTACAACCAGAGAAGAATTTAATAATTCATTTTTGTACCAGACTGATCTCCTGGACAGTAAGCATAAACTAACATATCCATTTGTTTAATGATTTTCTAGTTTTCTAAAGATACCAGTGGGTTTTTTCACCCCTCCAAACTCTCCCTGGGATAATGCAGCACCAAATGATTCATTTTCTAGACAAAGTAGGGAGTGTATACTGATGTTAAATTGTTACCTCCTAAATACAGGATATCATCCAAGGTGAGTTTGTGATCTATTCTTTCACAGCATCAAAGGCATCGAGTGGTCCCACCATATTCTACATTTCCCCATCCAAATCAATTAAACTACTTGAGGCCAGGGTGAAATTTTTGTCAGAACTTTCTGGCACCTATTTATGTGCCCAGGACTTGATGGAGTGCCCATAAATTCAGATGTAATATATTAGTCGAACTGCACCTGAAATAAGCATATGCTTTGGTTAATATTATCTCAATGCTGTTAACTACTTTTGGGTCTAATTTATAGCATGTCTTGGGTTTACCTAAAGCTGCAGCTATTGTTGCAGCATCTATATGAAAGGAACATGAGCCATATCATCTATTTTCATATCAATGTGCTCTGACTCTTATTTAACACTGGAAAGCTAAAATAAAAAGGATAACAGGCTAGAAGAAATTGCAGATCCTTCAGTTATCTGGACATATAGGAGCTAATTTTATAAGAAGCTACTTAAAAAGTTAGGCATGTATTTTCAATGGGAGGGACCTTTGCAGATGTATTCTAATTGGTCACTCACTATCTTGTAAGCATCAGAATAGCTTGCATTCCTACTTTGGTGGGGGAGCAAAGGGTAAGGAAGTCATACTGGCTTTGGGGGTAGGGGCACATTTTATCATTAGTGCCTGCAACATTCAGGGGGGGCACTACCTCACCATGCCCTCCCAAAACTGTGCCTATGCTTGTAAGTAAGCATGTGAGACCAATGGTGCACACTTTCAGTGTGGACATGCACAGAGGTGGAAATTGGGCAGACTGTGGGTGGAGCACACTGTCGGGATGTCCGTCCCCTCTATTTGTCTGCCTTTCCTGTCCCTGCCAAACCCACCAGTATGAACAAGAAGTTTCTACGGGGAGGCTAGACGCATTGAACCTCTGGAGCTCTGCCTGATTCCCATTCCACGCGCAGGACCCAAAAGGCAGGCAGAGCTCCGGAGTCTCAATGTGTGGATGAGACAATGGTGCAGAGATGAGGGTTTTGGATTTGTTAGGAACTGGGGAACATTCTGGGGAAAGGAGGGGCTCTTCCGAAGGGATGGGTTTCACCTTAACCGGGATGGAAAAAGGCTGCAGGCATTAACCTTTAAAAAGGAGATAGAGCAGCTTTTAAACTAGATAATAAGGGAAAGCCGACAGTCACCCAAGAGCGTATGGTTCAGAAGAATGTATCCTTGAAGGATACTACCAAAAGCAGAGAGGTTCCAAAAAGAGTAAAGTAGCCCAAGAGTAAAGTATGGAGCAGACAGAGCTTAAAGATCCCAAATTACCCATGTCTACCAATAGTCAGATTAATACGAATAAAATACAGTCTCTACAATGCTTGTATGCAAATGCTAGAAGTCTAAAAAATAAGATGGGAGAGTTAGAATATATAGAACTAAATGAGAGGTTAGATATGATTAGAATATAAGAGACATGGTGGAAGGAGGACAACCAGTGGGACACTGTGATACCTGGATACAAACTATATCGTAATGATAGAGCTGATCAAATTGGTGGAAGGGTTGCACTCTATGTTAGAGAGGGCATTGAGTCAGAAAGGATTAAAGGTTTGCAGGAAACAAAATTTGCTGTAGAATCTCTATGGAATGAAATTCCATGTAAAAAGGGGAAGGCGATGGCAGTGGGGATGTACTATCGACTGCCTGGCCAGAATGAACAAATGGATGATGAAATGCTCAAAGAAATCATGGAAGCTAACAAAAGTTACAGCACAGTAATAATAATGGGTGATTTAAATTACCCCGGTATCAACTGGGTCAGTGTCACGGCAGGACATGCTAGGGAGATAAAGTTCCTAGATGAAATAAATGACTGCTTCTTGGAGCAACTGGTTCATGAACTGACCAGAGGGGAAGCCATATCACACCTAGTCCTTAGTGGAACACCAGATCTAGTGCAAGAGATAAAGGTGTTGGGGCCACTTGGCAAAAATGATCATAGCATGATCGCATTTGATTTAATTAGTGGAGGAGGGATAGTAAGGAGATCCACAGTACTACCTTTTAACTTTCAAAAGGGAGACTATGATAAAATGAGGAAAATAGTTAAGAAAAAAATAAAAGGAGCAGTTGCAAAGGTTAAAGACTTACATCAAGCTTGGCTGTTGTTGAAAACTACTATCTTGGAAGCCCAGACCAGCTGTATTCCACGCTTTAAGAAAAGTGGAAGGAAGTAAAAAAAACTGCTAGCATGGTTTAAAGGTGGGGTCAGAGAGGCTGTTGTTGCCAAAAAAAGCATCTTTCAGGAAATGGAAAAAAGAGCCAAACGATGAAACCTGGAAACAGCACAAGCACTGGCAAGTCAAATGCAAGGCATTGATAAGGCAGGCAAAGGGAGAATTTGAGAAGAAGCTTGCTGTGGAAGCAAATATGTGAAATAAAGACTTTTTCAAGTACATTCGTACCAAAAAATCCTGTGAGAGAGTGAGTTGGTCCATTAGATGATAGAGGGGCTAAAGGGGCACTAAGAGGCGACATGGCAATAGCGGAGAGACTGATTAAATTCTTTGCTTCGGTCTTTACTGAGGAAGATGTAGGGATGTTACCCATGACTGAAGTGGTATTTAGAGGTTCGGAAGAATTGAAGGAAATATCGATACAGCAGGAGGATGTATTACAACTATTAGATAAACTGAAGAGTAGCAAATCACCTGGGTTGGATGGTATACATCCAAGGGTGTTGAAAGAACTGAAATATGAGATTACAAAGCTGCTATTAGTAATCTGTGAATTTTCATTAAAATCATCTGTAATACCTGAAGATTGGAGGATCGCCAATATAACGCCAATTTTTAAAAAGGGTTCCAGGGGTGATCCGGGAAACTACAGACCGGTGAGCCTGACGTCAGTACCAGGAAAAATGGTAGAAACCATCATAAAGAACAAAATTACTAAGCATGTAGATAGTCATGGCCTAATGGGAGACAGCCAACATGGCTTTAGACAAGGAAGATCTTGTCTTACTAATCTGTTATGTTTTCTTGAAGGTATGAATAAACAGGTGCACAAAGGTGAGTCGGTTGATATAGTGTATCTGGACTTTCAGAAAGCCTTTGACAAGGTCCCTCATCAGAGACTTTTGGAAAAACTAAAGAGTCATGGGATAGGAGGCAGTGTACTATTGTGGATCAGGAACTGGTTAAAAGATAGAAAGCAGAGGGTAGGGCTAAATGGCCAATTTTCCCAATGGAGAAAGGTGAATAGTGGTGTACCCCAGGGATCTGTGCTGGGTCCACTGCTTTTTGACATATTCATAAATGACCAAGAAAGGGGAATAATGAGTGAGGTTATCAAATTTGCAGATGACACAAAACTATTTAAAGTTGTTAAAACCCAAGAGGATTGTGGAAAGTTGCAAGAGGATCTTGATAAATTGGAAGACTGGTCATCAAAATAGCAGATGAAATTTAATGTGGACAAGTTCAAAGTTATGCACCTAGGGAAGAACAACCCAAGCTTTGGTTACACGATGCAAGGTTCCACATTAGGAACCACTACCCAGGAAAAAGATTTGGGAGTCATTGTGGATAACATGTTAAAACCCTCGTCCCAGTGTGCAGCGGCAGCCAAGAGAGCAAATAGAATGCTAGGTATCATATGGAAAGGAATGGAAAATAAAACAAAAGATATTATAATGCCTCTATATCGTTCCATGGTGAGACCGCACCTTGAATATCGTGTGCAATTCTGGTCGCTGTATTTTAAAAAGGATATAGCTTTATTAGAAAAGGTTCAGAGAAGAGCCACCAAAATGGTAAAGGAGATGGAAGGATACTCCTATGAAGAAAGGCTAAAAAGGTTAGGGCTCTTTAACCTGGAAAAGAGACGGCTGAGGGGAGATATGATAGAAATCTATAAATTAATGAACGGAGTGGAACGGGTAAACGTAGATTGATTGTTTACGTTATCATATTTTAGAAAGACTAGGGGACATGCAATGAAGCTACAGGGTAAACTATTTAAGAATAATAAAATAAAATATTTTTTCACTCAACTTGTAATCAAACTCTGGAATTTGTTACCGGAGGATGTAGTAAAGGCTGTTAGTGTAGCTGGGTTTGAAAAAGGTTTTGACAAGTTCCTGGAGGAAATGTCCATAAATCAATATTAAGAAGGGACCCAGAATATCAGTGCTTGACCCAGTACAAGCACTATGGAACCTGTGTCTTTTGGAGAAACTGCTAGGTACCTATGGCCTAGATTGGCCACTGTTGGAAACAGGATACTGAGCTTGATGGACCTTGGTCTGACCCAGTATGGCATATCTTATGTTATTATGTTCTTATGTGGGCGGGAAAGGGGCAGTGCGAAGAAGAGTCAGGATGGGCAGTGGGCGGTCTCCGGCCCCAGATGTACAGGGCTGATTCTGATGCCAGTCTTGTATGTCTGGGGCCAGCAGACTGAAAGGGAAATTATTCCACCTCTGAGGTTGAATAAGTTCCTCTAGATGGCAGGGTATGCCAGGCCCGGGGAGCGGCAAAGGTAGGAGGGGGTGCAGGAGATTCCCTGTACCCTGACCCTGGACTTGGGGAGGCCAAATCAGGGGTCAGGCTCGGAGAATGAAAATAGTCATCGGTGGCTGGGGATCACGGCTCCTGAATGGAGCCATGGCACCGCGACTCCATTCAGCGGCTGGACTGAGCCAAGCAGAGGCTGTACATGCAGGCCATCCTGAATCAGGTCCGGGCTAGCACATACAGGCTTAGACACTATTCTGATCTCACGGGGGCTAGACATGCCCCGCGGGATCAGAATTACGTCTACCACTGTGCATCCTGTTCCGACCAGACGCACAGTGATCATGGATGTACTCATTGGAATAGGCCTCCACGTATGCAAATTATAAAATGCTCCAACTTCTATGTTTTCTTTAAATTCTAAGCATAGACATTTATACCAGTTTTAGGATGCTAGCACCTAGATTTAACACACATTTTTGGCCACTTATGCCCTTACTTTATAAAATAAAGTAGGTGCCTGCTTTTCTTTATAAACTGGGCTTAAGATCAACGTGTTCTGAACATAAGGACATAATAACATAAGAAATTCCACACTGGGTCAGACCAAGACCCATCAAGCTCAGTGTCCTGTTTCCAACAGTGGCCAATCCAGGTCACAAATACCTAGCAGGTTCCCAAAAGACACACAGGTTCCACATGCTTGTATTGGGGCAATCAGTGGAATTCCCGGTTCCTCTTTAATAATAGTTTATGGACCCTTCCTCCAGGAACGCGTCTAAACCTTTTTTAAACCCAGCTACATTAACAGTTTTACTACATCTTCCGGTAACAAATTCCAGAGTTCAATTACACATTGAGTGAACAAATATTTTCTCTTGTCTTAAAAGAATTACACTGTAGCTTCATTGCATGTCTACTAGTCTTTCTACTTTTTGATTGCATAAACAATCGATCTGCATTTACCCATTCCACTTTATTCATTAATTTATAGACCTCTATCATATCTCCCTTCTGTCATTTTTTTCCCTAACCTTGTAAGCCTCTCCTCATATAGCTATCCTTCCATCCCCTTTACCATGTACATGTCTGTTCTAAATATCATGCCCCTCCAAAGTATATGCTCAAACCCTCTCAATCTCACTATTGAATATAGGTCTGGCCAGAATGTGAGCCAGTTAAATAACTGCAAGAAGAACTCCCAAACTCTAAGATCATACTTTTTTAGATTGTGTTACCCTGATCTGCCATTATCAGCACAAATGTTCTAATGAATATCCTGTCCTTCAATATAATCTGAGTGATTGAATGGTGAATGAGTGAGAATGCTGATGTTATAATAATAATAATGGTAACATTATTACTATTATCATCATTTATTTGGTTATTGTATTATTATATAATAATTATTGTTATAGAATTTAGCACAATCACTTTCATTTTACATTTCAACACAAATGTGGATATTCAAAAGTATTTATGCAGTTTGCTGCAGTGCCTACCACATAAATGCCTTAAAAACAGACAAGCTTCTCTTACACCATAACTTTGGATGTCTAAGTTATTATAAGGATAATTTTACAACAGGTTGTCGAGGTGGTAGGGCCAACTGCATGGCTGTTTTGGGCCTATTTTATAAAAACAAGTAGGTGCCTACACAAGTAACTACTATAATTAAACCATGTACATTTATAACAGCTCTTGAGCTTGTGTAAATGTATGTGCAATTGTGCATATTTTATAACGAATTGCATACATCATGTCTCTGCCTGTGTTCTGCCCAGTCTTTACTCATTTAAAAGAATGAACATTCTTGAGGGTGGAGCTGGCCACTGCCCAAAATGGTAGCCCATGGGATCAGCTCCCAAGGTCCTTGATCGAATCCTAGCTTTTCTCTCCCCTACACACACACCTCTGCTGAACTCCCCATTTCTCGCCGAAGATACCCCAAACTTGTCTACCATTAAACCAGTGCATCTGGACTACCGACCAACTCAAAATTGGGGGGGTAAAATGATCAAAGCAGGAGCCTCCAGCTTCAGACAAGTTGATTGCTACATGAGACTCCACGGATGGCCTAAAAGAACTCCTTACCAAAATTTGTCTGGAAAAAGAGCTTGTCACTGGCAATGGGGAATCTCTTGAATCAATGCGACAATACTAAACCATGCAGAATGCCTGCAGCAAACCCAAAAGAGTGCTAAGCAACTGACCCAACTGGAGCAGCAACCCGAGGATTTAAATAATTGAACCAGAAGCAATAACATTAGAATACTGGGCATGCCTGAGGGAATGGAAGAGGCTGATTCAATCCAGTTCTTTCAAATCCTGCTTCCAAAACCTCCACTTGCTGATCCTCCAGGAGGGCCAGAAGCTGCACTTCTTTCCAGATTTTAACAAGGCTACCATCGACCATTGAAAGCAGCTCCTATCATTCAGGCCGCAACGCCAAGAGCTACAGGCACACTATGGCATTTTCTTTCTGGCATGTTTATGGGTAAGAGTGCATAATCAAACCAAGTCCTTTGAGGATCCTGAACAACTGTGGGCCTCCCTGAATGATTTTGGGAAGAATGAAATGCATTGAACACGCATTCTGGATTTGTGAACCAAGCGTTTGTTATGTTTTTGAGCCCCGCAGAGGAGTAATGGACCTTCCAGAAAGGTGGACTCTATCACAACTGACTATATGCACACATACTGGATTATGTGCCAAAGGAACTATTTCAAGTTTGTCAGACCCCAATATTTTTTCTTTATTGTTTGCATAGATTCCACCCCCCTCTAAGACAGGGGTGTTTCTATTTGACGGGGGTGATGTACTTGGGGCGCTGTATGACTGTTGATGGTGTGTGAATGCATTGAAAGTATTGATCCTCACAACTTGAGGAGATGCATATTGGTATGTATGGTGGTGTGGGATGATCTGAGTTGGGGGTGAGCAGCGAGAGGGAGAGAGAGGATTTTTTTCTAAATATTGCATGTGGGTTGATACATTTGTGGGAATGGGAGTGAGGGGAACACATCTTAAACTGTCACAAGGGCTTCCTGCTTTGTGATTGCACAGTAGGTTGACTTACCTGTTAGCAGAAGTATTAACTTTAATTGGTTTGGTTGGGTTCCCTGGCTACACATGTGCTTAAGCTGCGTGCTATGTTCACCTGTTTTTTTTTAATTCTTGTGAGAGATGCCCTTCTATTTGTTCAGCTATTCTTCACTTTTGATTTCATAATCATAATGCAAGTCCTAAAGCTTTTTGAAGGGGACAGATCTTCCATATCCTGTCCATCAGAAATAGTGTACTGATATGCTGATGGCTACCTCTCTTAAAGTACTATCTCTCAGTGTGAATGGAATAAACAATCCAATCAAACGAAAGCAGATATTCCCATATTGTCAAAGAGAAACCACTGATATAGTATACCTGCAAGAGACACATCTAAACTTGACGGAGTCTTCAAAACTGGGTATGGGATTTTATACCTTGGTCACATGTTCCCCAGCTACACAGAAAAAAAATGGGGTTGTGGTCCTAGCACAAAGGGTGCTTGCCCTATCTGTTCTCCAGACAAGAGCGAACTCAGAGGGCAGATGGGTCAATACTACTCTCCAGACAGGAAACACAAAATTGGTATTTGTCACATATATGCCCCACATGCAGACAACCCAGGCTTCTTACTACTACTACTGAACATTTGTATAGCACTGCAAGACATATGCAGTGCTGCACAGACATGTAAGAGACAGTCCCTGCTCATCAGAACTTACAATCTAGTCAAGACAGACAACACAGTAGTTGTAGACATAGGATACATCTAGGGGGAATGGTAAAGAAACACAAGATCAGGCAAGTTAAGATCTGAAAGCAGCAGCAAAGAGGTGAGTTTTGAGCCTAGATTTGAAAAGGGCCAGAGAAGACGCCTGACATACAGACTCAGGTAGTTTGTTCCAGACATAAGGAGCAGCAAGGTGAAAGGAGTGAAATCTGGAGTTAACAGTAGAAGAGAAAGGCACAGATAGAAGTGATTTGCTTCTTCCATATTATTTCCAAAGAGGTGAATGATACAGATTCACTTCCAGTAATCCTTGGGGGAGATTTCAATCTTTTATTGGATCCACTCCTTGACCATCAATCTCAATGCATTGGTAGACCCCCAAAGGCCACTCAAGCTGTATGTGCTATGATGGAGGATAGTGGTTTAGTAGACCCATGGAGACTATAACACCCCACTGATAGGGACTATACCTTTTTTTTCTTACCTCACCACACCCATTCCAGGATAGATTTTTTTCTTGACATCAAAAAAGTTGCTTCCGTGGTTAGTCACCACAGATATCCATAAGATTAGCATCTCTGACCATGCGGCAATCACACTCTCATTTTAGATTACCCAAGGGAATGCCACTGGACTCCCTGTTGATTCAATAAAACCCTGCTTAACAATGATCTCCATCTTTACTCTGTGAAAAGCAATCCCCTCATACTTTGTTCATAATTTACTCACAGATACATCAAGATAGGCATGTGGGATGCTTTTAAAGCTACTCTGAGGGCCACAATTACCAGATATGTCTTAGGAGCCACCAAACGATGGAAACAAGAGTTGAATGATCTTGATCTAAAAATTAAAGCCGGAGAACATGTGTTGCTCATGGGATCTGACCCTACTATACTGCTTCAATTGCAGAAGCTGGGATATAAATATAATATGATCCTCAGTGAAGAGGCAGCCCAGATAACATTCACCCAGTGTAGTTAGTACTTCTCTGAAAGTAACAAGGTGGAAAGGCTGCTCACAAACTTGCTAAAATCCCATAAGGATGCAGCTTGAATTGCAGCTCATCTAGATAAGGACAGCCAACTTTTGACTAAAAAATCGGTTATCCATGAGTGATTCCGTGGCATTTACTAACAATTCTACACATTTAAAGTAACAGAAATACAGGCAGGGTTTGACAGATTAATAGGGCATTTGGCTAAACTGGTCTTATCCACTGAGCAAACTGCTGAATTAGACAAGATAGATTCAGCTAAATGAATAGATCATTCAGCTCCGAGCTCTCTCCCCATCTACTCACCAATTTTACTATGCTCCTACAGCAATCATCATCTGTTGACTCCTTTGCAGATGCCACTATTGTAGTACATGAGAAACCAGGTTGAGATCCACAAATAGTAGAAAATTATCACCCAATCTCCCTGCTAAATATAGACTTCAAGATCTATGCTAAGATACTGGCTAATTGCCTAGCTAAGGCGATCCCCACCATTAAACATTCGGACCAATGTGGTTGTTGCCGGCCACTCCACAGTGGATAATGCTCGACTACTCTGCAATGTTATAGCAGTCTCTCAAGGCTTAGAGGTGCCCTTGGTTAGACTCCTGTTAGATGCAGAAAAAGCATTTGACAGGCTGGAATGGCTATTCTTTTCTCTTGCTCTACACTAATTTGGAATAGGCAGTAGGTTCATCAATATGATTAGGGTGCTCTATGCCCACCCAATGGTGTATCTGTACCAACTCTTATGTCTCTATATCCTTCTCATTACACAGAGGCACCCACTAAGAATGTCCTCTATCTCTGTTACTTTTCAATCTAGCCCTGGAACCTCTAGCACTTTTAATCAGTCTTTGTTTAAATGTCTTGGGGTGCAATATTGTCCTACTAATAATGACACCTTAGAATGTAACTCATGTGAGCATCTCAACCTGGTCCAATCCCTGGTATCTTGTTGGTCCCCAATGTATCTTTCCTGGTAAGGGCATCTAGAGACAATTAAGATGATGATTGTCCTGAAGGTTAATTACATATTGGGGATGTTGCCCGTATTCTTTCCTGACTCCTTTTACAAAAATCTTGAGCAGATGTCTCTTTTCTTCAGAAGCACAAAACCCCACATATTGCCACATGGAAGTTAAAGCTATGCAAAGATGCAGGTGGAGTCCAATTTCCAGACTTTAAATGGTACTATCAATCCTTTCTACTCAAACAAGGTTCAAAATGGGCTTGTGAATCCTCTGGGCAAAAGTGTGCCACTTGGCTCTCTCTAGAGGAAAGGTTAGCTCAGTCCTCATCTATTCATCTCCTTAGGAACATGTATCACTCAGAAGTGATAGGGATATCATCGGTTATCACCTTGATGCAGGCAGAGCAGCTTTCCACACATTGGGGTATGTTTACTAAACTGCGTTAGTGCAATTCGCGTTAGGAGTCGTGTTAGTGGAAGGAAAGCCAAAAAAGGACATGGGCGGGACATCGTAACCGATAACGCGCAGTTGTGTGCGTTATTACGCGCCGCGCAGCAATGATCGCTACAGCGCGTGCCACTGCGCGCACACCTAAGACAGCACGCAGACACCCAAAGACAGAAACAGAGCTGTAGCACAATGGTTACTACACAGACTGATAATACAAGAGTTATGGGTTCGATTCCCCAGTGTGTCTAATGAAAAAGGCTGGCTGAAGCATCCTGTGTAACCCTTTGAAAGCCAACTATAATATTTTAATCCACAGTCTGCAGGCGGGTTACAGTTTGCATATGTCAGGAAAATTGTACCCGTCTTATGCAATATGTTCCAATAGTGACGTTCTCTCTGACATGGTCATGTATTATATACCATTTGATAGGAATATTTAGGCGCTCCCTATAGGGTGACGTGGAAGGCGCACCGTATAGGGCGACTTGTAAGGTGCGCCCTATAGGGCGCCTTTTGAGCTACCCTAAGGTGACAATACCCTGAGGGTGGTTCTGCTGGCAGCACTAATATACAGTAAAAATAGACAATGCCTAAGACAGCCCTATCAATGAACCCCACTGGGGGTTGTGAACCTATGACCTCTGGCTCCATGGGCAGTGAAGTAACCAGTGGGCTAGAGCTGCTAATAAACACATGGCTGGCTACAGGAGGATTGCACGGCCCCACACCCACATTCTGCTGTGGTTACCAGGGAGATTACATACCACCACCCAACGCATCCTCTAGGGCTCAGGGTGGGGGACAGGGTCTCCCGCCCACAGATCCACTTTCAACCCCCTGCAATGGTGGCAGTAGAGGGGACCATCACCCCAGTCCTACTCGGGATCAAACACCCTACAGGGCAGGCAATGCAGAGCACTACACATCCATAAGGCAATAGCAGACAGACAGCAGGTCTGGAAATGCGCAGCTGCCCCCCACCATTATCTGACATTCTCCAGCCGCTGCACCCTGCACGGTGTTCCAGCAAGACACATACTAGCTGCAGACAGTCCGCCAGCTAGTCCATAGTGCATGGTCCCGGAGAAGATGCATGTACCCAAAACGGAGATATCAGCATACACACCAAGCAGATAAGTCAGTGATTGGGCCCCAAAAGGAAACCCATAAATATCACATAAGAAAATTACTATATAGCACTATGGGGAAACCTAGCCATGCCATGGTCACTGCTCAGTCAGGGTGAGAGTGACCTCCCAGCAGGACATGCTATAGCCACCCTGTCCGTGCAGGTGGTACCGGGCACTACAATGTCCGGCCATTGCCCTATGCCCTGTACAGATGCGGCCAGGCCAGGCCACCCTATCCAGGCTATTCCCACGGTACCTTGCTCCTCATTATGCACATTGGCAGGCCAATACTGGCAACAGTGCTAGCAGTGTGGGCTGTTGAGGGTGTTTGCAGCCACCACACGCTGGATAGACCAGGAGTGGGGAACCCTGGTCCTGGAGAGCCGCAGACCAGTCAGGTTTTCGGGATATCCCTAATGAATATGCATGAGATATATATGCATTAGAGATATCCTACCAACCTGACTGGCTTGTGGCCCTCCAGGGCTGGATTTGGAGACCCCTGCCTTACAGCTCTGTCATTTAAGATTGTGAGTGGGCAAGGTGCAGATGTCCAAGACATCAAAAAGGTTAGATAGAATGTGTCACATTCCTCCTCACTTCTCACCACCACCAAAATATTGTCTATTAGACAACTTTTTGGTGGTGGTGAGAATCGAGGAGGAATGTGACACATTCTATATACCCTTTCGATGTCTAGGACATCTGCACCTTGCCCACTCATAATCTTATATGACAGAGGTATAAGGCAGGGGTCTCCAAATCCAGCCCTGGAGGGCCACAAACCAGTCAGGTTGGCAGGATATCTCTAATGCATATATATCTCATGCATATTCATTAGGGATATCCCGAAAAACTGACTGGTCTGCGGCTCTCCAGGACCAGGGTTCTCCACCCCTGGGATAGACAGACACACACTCCCACACCTAGGCCAGCATTGTGTTACTATAGAGGTGTTTAGCAGCCCTGGCCACCACACCAGTCCTGGGCACAGTGCAGGCATGGATATGGTACGCAATACTGGTGGGGGTCACTCCCAAGGGTGGTAAACACTGTCAGAGACCAGACCTGAAGCACACACCACAGACATCAGAAAGGTTGTTATGATGCAGCTCACTCTGAACATTGTACTTAACCTAGGAATTGCTATCTGCCAGTACTCATAGCAACCTTTTGATAGCTGTGTACCATATTCCCAGGTTTAGGGTGGCATTACTAAGGTATGCAAGTGCTAGTATTGGGAGATGCACGCAGAGACCAAAGTCCTGCCTCTCCAGGAGGCTTGGGATAATGGGGCCTGTGGG
This sequence comes from Ichthyophis bannanicus, assembly GCA_033557465.1. Lineage (NCBI taxonomy): Eukaryota > Metazoa > Chordata > Amphibia > Gymnophiona > Ichthyophiidae > Ichthyophis > Ichthyophis bannanicus. The sequence goes on along the minus strand of CM066038.1, from coordinate 387,703,946 downwards.
TGCGGGTGTGTCTGCCCCTGTTGGCTGCTCTTTACGGCAGAGGTTCCCAACTCCAGTCCTGCGGTGCCAAACACTGTTCGGGTTTTCATGCTGTCCCTCATGAATATGCATGAGATACATCTGCATACCATGGGGGTGGCACATAGAAATGCAGCACAGGCATCTTTATCAGAGGCAGCATGGAACTGGAATGGTGTTTGGCCCTCCAGGACTGCATTTGGGAGGCTCTGCTCTAAGTAATGTGCATGTTTATGGTGTCTGTGCTCTGTAGGGTAAAATGATGCTGTTTTGGGCATGTTTACGTCATCTGCAAGAACGGTTCTGCCTGTATTAGCACGTTATAGTAGTGGGTAAAATATGAGGACTGGGTTGGCAGAAACCACAGCTGGGACTTGAACCTGTGACCTTCTGTTTCTGAATACAGTGGTTCTGTGCACTGCACCACCATGTTCTCACAGAGATGGTGCATTCCCTGGTGATACCATGACTGTTGGCTAGGCCACGGTCTGCTCCGGGCAGCTGCCACTGCCCCCTCCATCACCAGTATCCCTCAGCCACCATGCTGACATGCCCTTCTGCTGGTGGAGCTGGTGGTGCGTGGTCTCAGGCCATCCAGTGTGCAGGTAGGCGACTGCCTATGGTGCATGTTCTGGGGTAGGGGTGCCTGCATAGACGTCCAAGCTCCCCCCCAGCCCCGCCTGCCAGTGTTCCATGCCCTTGGGGGTTGCTGTTGGGTACTCTCCCCTGTGACGCTTTGCGAAACACACTCATGCCCATGTTGGGCCCTCATCAGCTGCTGTCTGGCTCTACTGTTTATGCATTCCTATGGACTAACTGAGCATCACCCTAGTCCCTACTGTGGCCCAGCTGCGCCACTGCATGTGCCGCCTGCAGCCCTCTGTATCCCCTTTTCCAGCATCTGCCCGGTTTCCCGTTCCGACATGCCCGCCCTGATGTTGCGGGACATGTGCACGCCATAGGAACCCTGTCCGATGGTGGGGAAATCCCTGAGCAGCGCTATTTCACTGTGGGCCCATGCACCTTGTATGGGGACGGAGTATGGACCCTTCCACAAATTATCTCTGTTCTATGGAGCTTACTCGGGGGGGGGGGGGGTTGATGTTTCTCATTGCTACCACTATTGGCCAGCTTGGTTGTTGTTTTTATCCAGTTTGTTGGGGTCATTTTCGGTGTTTCTGTGCCCTTTTGTTCTGTGCACATGTATCACACTTATCACCTCTTTGGTTTCCCTGCCTAGGCTTACATTGCTGACACGTAAATGGTTTCTCTCCCCTTTAAAGTGCTTTTACCGGTAGGTTTTCATTCGCGTTGGAATTCAGCTCTGGAAATCAGCGTGTTAGCCTCTCCCCGACCCCTCTCCGCCCATTGACCCCTTCTCTCTGCCCTCTCTCCACCTTCTGCGGTGTTTTACCGCACCGCGGAGCATTACGCTCGTTAGCGCGTGATAACGCGCGCTATAGCGCGTTAACGATCGTTAATGCGCTATAGCACGCTAACGATCGTTAATGCGCTATAGCACGCTAACGATCGTTAACATCGTACAACGCGCGTTATTCACGTTTACTGCAGTTTAGTAAACATAGCCCATTGTCTCATTTACTTAAAGATGATAACCCTCCCTCCTGTCCACTCCTGTTATGGTATAATCCCATATTCAAGATCTAAAAGCAGGTGATCAGTTGGCAGGAAAAGAGGTCTGGATGGTAGGTCAGCTACTATCTTCAGTAGCGCCTAAGCCATTCACAGAACTGCAACAAGAATTCAGGCTACCAGACAAATGGTATTTTGAATGGCTACAACTAAAACATTGTATAGTGAGGGCAGGCCTTGACCTTCTGCACTTTGCCACTGATTGGGGTCTGCTTAGAATCATTTGTGTTTTTACGGATATACCAATGCATTTTCAAATTCTATGCTACCATCAGAAATCAAAACAGCTGCCCATGCACTGGGGCTGAGAAAGTATTGGCGTCAAATATAAGGAACGTCCTTCACATTGACACTGGGGGAAATTTTGGGGACCCCTGATATGTGTTACTCGATCAGCCTCATTGACCCAATCAATGTAATTTCTAGCTAATTGGGCCTTCATTACCCCTGTACTACTCTTGAAGTGGCACAAAGAGCAGAACAACTGCTATTGGTCCTGCAAGACATATATTGGCATGCTCCCCTACCTGCTCTTTAATTGATCTATCATCCAGATGTTCTGGCAATGAATCTGGTGCAAGATGAAGAGTGTTCTTCTATTAAGGGAGAATTTGACTTTTCGTACAGTCATCTGTCGTTCTCTTGCAGGTATACCATCCCTCGGGAAAGAGGACCGGTTTCTTTCTGATCTTATGATCAGTATAGCACTAAAGTTTATTATCAATAACTGGAAGGACACCTCTGATCTCAAATGGCACCATTGGTAGAATATGGTCTGCTTATACCATAAATACGAAACTGCTTACGATATGGCATGAAACCACTATGTCTCGGTGTCTCTCTGATATGAAATCAAAAGTATGCCACTCATGTTACTATACTCAATTGTAACGGGCCAGGAAAGGGGGGTGTTACTGTTTTCTAGGCTGTGTAAGTTTGTTTATGTATTCTTGTAAAACTATAAATAAATGCTTTAAAAAAAGAATGCACATTCTTACCATTGTGTGTACCCTTATATATGGGGTAATTTTATAAGTTTTAACAATCACAAATAAAAATCAGAATCAGTATGATCAAACCATCACTAAACAATGATCACTGAAATAACAAATCACATCGTTGTTGAATGGTACCACCAATCTTTTCTACTCTGAACCCCCGCCACCACCAGCAGCTCTCCCCTTCCCGGGGATCGAGCCACCAGCAGCGGGAGGGGCCTGCTGCACATCGCAGCCCAATCGGGGCTGGTCTCAACCTTTAAAAGCTTCGCGCCATCGGGCGCTGCCTCCTCTGAACCCCCGCCACCACCAGCAGCTCTCCCCTTCCCGGGGATCGAGCCACCAGCAGCGGGAGGGGCCTGCTGCACATCGCAGCCCAATCGGGGCTGGTCTCAACCTTTAAAAGCTTCGCGCCATCGGGCGCACCCGCGCCTGTGGGCCTCGCCAGAGGGCCCTTTGGCGTGGCCCTTAGGCAGTGGCCCCCTCAATCTTACGGCGGGTAAAATCCCGATCTATCTCTCATCCTCCTAGCAGCTTGAGCTCCCCTGTGGTCAAGCTCGCTCACAACGGCATATCCTTAACCCACTCGCACGAACAACAGAGCACCAGCAACCAGTCAATATGCCGAAAAGTCCCGAACCAACAGATTTTCCCAGATGATTGTTCTCCCCTGCTTTCTTCGCAAGTATAACCTCGCAATAGCTCTGCTACACTGTTATTACACTACTGCCTGTAGCCTTACTAATAACCACCATTGTCCTGTTACCAGTACCCATATTGCCATTATACTATTGTCAATAACATGACTGATACTTAATTACTACACTGTTGCTGCTATACTGTTGTCAGCTGCTACAATACTATGGTCAGTAGCCTGCTTGATAGCTAATTACTATTCTGCTGCCAACAACCTTACCATTGTTATTGTACTGTAGCCACTAGCCATGTTATTATCATTGCCTGACTAAAAAACCACAGGAATAACCTCATTTACAATATAATACTCCCCACTAGTACTACCACTTCCTACTTTCTGCTAGCTCTCACATGTTACCTTTCTCTGCCAATGAGATAAAGTAACATATTGATAATACCACTCCACTAAGGAAACAAACTGCCCAACTAGTTGCATATCTTGTTGCATTACTGTGCATCACTTTCTCTATTGATTATTCCAGGTCACTCAAATAACTCCTCATCAGTCTACCACACTGCCAACAGCCATGACCCCCATCATGTATCAATTACATCATCTAGCCCTAATTCTGCTGATTGCATTGATCCCAGTCATAACACTGGCCCTCGATCATCACATTAAGCAGATACCTATCCTTTACAGCATGGGAAAGTGCTCAACGGAATATCCCTGCCACTCCACCATGAGATCCAGAACTCCATATTCACACCTCCTACATATCCCATTGCTGCTCTCTGACAAAGACCCCTCAGTGAAGCACAAGGCCAACTGTCAACTCAAGTGCGCCTTAATAGACGCCAGATCTATACGTTCCAAATGGCCTGCAGCTATTGATCTGATAACAACACATAACTTGGACATACTACTGATAACTGAGTCATGGCTGACAACGACAATGTCCTCATCAACCAGATGATCCCACCAGGATTTTCCATCTATGCCTGCCATAGATCTAACCAGAGAGGAGGTGACACACTCATTCTTGCCAAATCGGACCTCCAATTCAAACTGAGCAATACCATCAGCTCACCACACCTTGATGCTCTTTCCATAACTAATAGGAGCTGTACTATCAATCTACTCTATCGAGCACCGTCACCCTCCCCAGAGGACCTTCCAACAATAATCAACATTGCATGTAACTCTCCCAACCCACAATCTCCTAACTGGATAGTGGGGGATTTTAACCTACCATCGCTACAAACCTCGCACTCCTCTGCATTCCTCGAAGCCATGAGCCAACTAGGATATGAACAACTTATTGACGCTCCCACCCATATCAAAGGAAGCACATTGGATCTAATTTTTGCTCCTCAAGTGATACCCAACTCACTTCAGAAGCTCCAGATCTCCATAACACCTATACCTTGGTCTGATCACAGTTTACTCCTCTTTCACATCCCTACTGAATACCTCACCACCGACAGTAACAAACCAGTTCGTCCCCCAAGTGCCCTTGAATCACGCTTTCGTCCTTTTGATAAGATTGAAGTCTTGGAGAAGATACTACCCGCTCTCCACAAGGACTTACCTTCTCAAGATGACTTAGTAACCAGTTGGGACAACACATTGAAAGCCGCTGCCTGCATCCCTGCCACTGACAGGCCTAAGAGCAAGGGCAAGCATAAACCATGGTTCTCCTTAGATCTTCGAGACTTTCTCCTCCACCTTCGTAGACTTGAGAGACGCTGGCGTTCCTCTCGGTCTCCTGATTCACTCTGCTCATACAATTCATACTTACAAACTCACCGAAAGATGACAATGGAGAGAAGAAAGAAATACCATTCGGACACACTAATGCGGTCATTAAACAAGCCACACGACCTCTTCAATATTGTTAAATCCTTAACAGGTGATCCAACCACTACTCAACCACCTATGCCAAACCCTCAAGATTATGCTGATTACCTACAATCGAAAATGATACAGACTAGTTTGATCCTCCAAGCACCAATACCTTCCACCCCACAGACTGTATCCCAGCTAGCCACGCTTGACAATTTCTCCCAGGTGTCCAACAAGGAGATCGAAGAAACAATATCAGCTATTAACCTAACTACTGCACCTAATGACCCCTGCCCTGCCAGATGGATCAAAGAACTACGACATGAACTTAGCCCAACTATAAGCAAGATTGTCAACAATTCCTTTTCAACTGGATCCTTCCCACAGAGCCTGAAACATTCATCCATCCGCCCCCTCCTGAAGAACAGCAAGCTAGACCCAACAAAAGTCAAATCTTATAGACCTATCTCCAGCATCCCTCTACTAGCAAAAATCATGGAAAAAGTAGTACAGCGACAAATACAACTCCATGTCGACTCAGAAGCTCCTCTGGACCCGTCACAACATGGTTTTAGAGAAGAACATGGAGTTGACACCCTCCTCACAACCCTCTTCAATAACCTAATCATAAACATCGACAATATTCATCAAGGATTCATTCTCATTTTTCTTGACATAGCTGCCGCTTTTGATTCAGTAAATCACAATACTCTCCTACAGCGCCTCAAAGATAAGGGTATTCAAGGGCTAGCTCTGAAATGGTGCAAATCTTACTTATCGGATAGACAGCAGCAAGTCAAAACAGGAGATGCAACATCGGACTCATTCCCCCTTAAACAAGGTGTCCCTCAGGGATCATCCTTGTCCGAATTAATGTTCAATATCTATATGCAACCAATCTGTGCTTTGATACGTACATTCAATATTCAATGTCTAGCATATGCTGATGACATCCTGATGTATGCTCCATTCAATATAAAACAACCGGACTTTACATCAATAGTTCATTGCTTCGAAGCTGTATCTAACTGGCTCATCAAACAGAATCTACGTATAAATCATAACAAAACAGAAGTCCTATTCATTACACGGAATCCAACATTCATACCCCCACCTCATTACAAGTAAACAACATTGAGTTGAAGGCACAACCAACAATCCGATACCTAGGGATTACATTAGATCAGCGGCTTGATATGTCAGCACACATCAAGAAAGCAACAAACACAATTTACCAAAAGATTTGATCCCTTCGGAATCTCCGTCCCCTTCTTGATTACTCCGACTTCCGCACTATCTTCCAAGCCTTGGTACTACCACATTTGGATTTTGCCAATATTATACTACACGGTCTCCCACAATCTACTCTAAATCCCCTCCGTCTGGCCATGAATGCAGCCGCGAGAATTCTCGTAGGTGCTCCACGCTCAGAGCATATAACTCCAATATTGATGAGTTTACACTGGTTACCCCTCCAGGCCAGAACCCTATATAAAACCCTTGTCATGACTTTTAAAGCTGCAAAGAGCCCATCTCTATCACCTATCAGCAACTTGATACATGTCACTCCAACTAACAGATCCAGGAGATTGGCTGCATTAAACTCCATAGACCTTCCGAAACTCCTTACGAAATGCTCTAAATCAACAGCATCTAGAGCCTTCTCACTGTTTGCGCCCAGAGCCTGGAATGCCCTCCCACCGGAAATTAGAGCCATCACAAGTCTCATGGCATTCAGAAAGGCCTTAAAATATCACTTGTTCCTACTTTACTACCCGGAAGCGACTACGATTGATCCTAGCCCTCATGTTAGTCTTTCCCACCTGTCCCCGGTGGAAAAGGGCTAATCATGATAACTCATACCTGTCCTCACCATCCATACTGTAATTATACTGTATTTTAATTGTAGCTATTTAACACTACCAAGTTAATCAACCAAAATGCCATGTACATAGTTTACTCTATTTTATGCCTCTTGTCTGTATATAGTTAACCCTATTTTTCTGCCAAGATTTTGTTCCCTGTTCATTGTAAAAAAAACAATGCTGACTGTGTCATTGTGTTTACATTTTGTTCATTTGTAAACTGCACTGATTAAAAGAGCGCGGTATATAAGAAATAAAAATAAATAAATAAATAAAAATAAATAAATAAACAAGGTTCAAAAAAATGATCACTGAACTAACAAATTACACCATTATTGAATAAAGAGGGAAAAAAAGGACCTCAGACTGTATCTTCTTTAGAGATTTAACCATAGGTTACTCCTGACAGCTATTCAAAGATTATTAGGACTGCTTCCTCATGGAACTACCACACCTTTTTTTAGATCCTATTTTTATCAAATTTTGGAGAATCAGTTTATCACCTTTTCACTATATTAAATATTGCAACATACACCCAGACCCAAACAGCTACTTACTGTATTATATTGTGAACTGTCAGGCAGCACACTCTGCTGTATCTGGAGTGGTCATGCTCCATCTTAACCCCCCCCCCCCCCACCCACTATCAAGCTGAACAACATCATAATATCAATAAAGCCTGAAGTAAAATACCTCGGAGTGACTCTTGACAAAGGTCTGAACCTACAGTCTCACATCATCAGAACCACCAGGAAAGCATACCTCAAAATGAGAACCATCAGACATCTCACGCCAATTCTCTCCCAAGATCACTTCTGTACTAGGCTACAGCAACCCCATATACCATGAGCTCCCAAAACACATGCTCCGGCCCTTGCAGATGGCACAGAACATTGCTACATGTATACTAATTGGTTCCTCAAGTCACGATCACATCACCCCCATTCTGAACCTCCTCCATTGACTACCAATTAGTTCTCACATCCGATATAAAACCCTACTAGACATCTTTAAAATCAAACAGAACCTCTCAGCGAACAGTCTGCAGACCCTCATTAGCTCTGACTCAAGCACCAGACCCAGGAGGAGAGGCACCACAGACACCATCACAACCCCCAGAGCATTCACCAAAGTAAGGCAAACTACTTCAAGGAGAGCACTATCCCTGGCTGCTCCCGCTTTATGGAACTCCCTCCCAGACTGCCTAAAATCAACTGTAGATCTTAAGGACTTCAGGAAGTTGCTCAAAACCGCGCTCTACATAGAACATTATGGTGATATCACGTGACCTGATCAACATCCCCTACAGTCTGCATCCTAAGCGTTCCTGCCCCATGCCCTGCTCCTGCCTCCCCCTCCCTCCCACCCTAGCCAACCCTGCACCGCCCCCTTGTATATAGCACTTTGTATATAGCTCATCATGAAATTAGTTATACGTTATCTACACCTACACAAACGCACTGAAATAGCCACTGTATGCCTACACCCAAGTAGAATGTGACATGATTTGGTTGAACTGTAAACCGCTTTGATGTACAGGATAAAACGGTATATAAATCCTTTAAAATAAGTAAATAAATACATTTATTTATTTATTTATTTAACATTTTTTATATACCGCACTATTCATCATCAGTGCGGTTTACATTGAACATCAACATACCTGTCAATCCATGACTGATCTAGGTTTACAGATAACAGGGAAGATAAACTAGGAGTTAACTGGGGAATAACTATCTACATAATTATACATAATTATATATACATTGTATAGGTTACATCAAGTTTTGATATTTGATAAGAATATAGTGTATTCACATTTTGATCCTTTGTTCTGGATTGTTGTTATGTGTAGTAGTTATCTGAGTGATGCGGGAGACGGATTCTATTGTGTGTATGGTAGCTTGAAGTGTAAAGTGAATAGAGAGTGCTTGATGGACTTTCTAAATTGGGTGATATCCCTGATTGATCTGATGTTTGGAGGTAGTTTATTCCAGCACTTGGGGGCATAGGACACAAAAGCTCTATTAATAGTTTGTTGTGTCCATTTTGTGGAGATACTGGGAGTAACTAGTGTGTTTTCTGCTACTAGTCTCCTGGGTCTGTTGTTTGGTGTGTGGGTGATGAGATTTGAGATCGATGCAGGAGATAATTTATTAATAGCCTTGAATGTGATGAGGAGGGTTTTGTATGTTATTCTGCAGTTTATCGGAAGCCAGTGCAGATCGATCAGTATTGGTGTTATATGATCTCTTATAGAAGCTCCCTAAATAATCAACTATGGGTCACCACTAGGATACACAAGCTGCCCTCAGGAAAGGGTTTTTTGAATCCATGAGGAAGCAATCCTAATAATCTTTGGATAACTATACAGTAGGTTACTCCTGACAGAGTTAAGTCTGTAAAGAGGACTCAGTCTGAGGTCCTTTTTTCCCACCTCTTCATTCAATAATGGTATAATTTGTTAGTTCAGTGATCATTTTTATATGTATAAGTGCCATGTTAGACACATATTCTGGTATATACACATGAAAAATGTGTTAGAAAATCACTTCCATACATTCAATTATATATATACGATATGGCATATCTATCTATCTATCTATCTATCTATCTATCTATCTATCTATCTATCTATATTGTGATAAGGAGAGTTGTGTGGACCAAATGGAATGGGAAGGAAATGAGGGATACACCTTTAAAAGTAAAGGCAAACAGGGTTCCCATGGAAACCACAAGCTTTCAGAGCATGTACTAGCTCAGGGGTCGGCAACCCGCGGCTCCGGAGCCGCATGCGGCTCTTTCTCACCTTTGCCGCGGCTCCGGAGCACACTGCCCGCTTTAAACGTCGCGTTATGGGCTCCCTACCTTCTTCTGCAGCCGCGGTTCCCTGTCTCTTAGGGAACCGCGGCTGTGCTTTTAAAATCATCTCGGAGCCCTTCCTGTCTTGACGGGCTCCGTGCAGCATTGTCCCGCCTCTAAAGGAAGTTTTGGAGGCGGGACAATGCTGCACGGAGCCCGTCAAGACAGGAAGGGCTCCGAGATGATTTTAAACGCACAGCCGCGGTTCCGTAAGAGACAGGGAGCCGCGGCTGCAGAAGAAGGGAGGGAGCTGACAGGGAGGGAGGGAGCAGATATGAATGGATGGATGGGGGGGGGGCTGACAGGGAGGTAGGGAGCAGATATTAATGAATGGAGCGAGGGGGGCAGACATTCAGGGTGCTGAAAGGCATGTAGGGGGGATGACAGGAAGGGAGGGAGCTGATATGAATGGATGGAGGGAGGGGGGCTGACATGGAGGGATGGAGGGGGCTGACATGGAGGGAGGGGGGCTGACATGAATGGCTGACATGGAGGGAGGGAGGGGGGCTGACATGGAGGGATGGAGGGGGCTGACATGGAGGGAGGGGGGCTGACATGGAGGGAGGGAGCAGATATGAATGGATGGAGGGAGGGGGCTGACATGGAGGGATGGAGGGGCTGACATGGAGGGAGGGGGGCTGACATGGAGGGAGGGAGCTGATATGGATGGATGGATGGAGGGAGGGGGGCTGACATGGAGGGAGGGAGCTGATATGGATGGAGGGAGGGGGGCTGACATGGAGGGATGGAGGGGGCTGACATGGAGGGAGGGGGGCTGATATGGAGGGGGCTGACATGGAGGGATTGGGGAGGCGGGCTGACATGGAGGGAGGGAGCTGATATGGATGGAGGGAGGGAGGGAGGGAGGGGGCTGACATGGAGGGATGGAGCACTGGTAATGGGGTTGAGGGGACGAGCACTGGAAATGAGGTGATTAGGGGAGGCTAGGACTGGTAATGAGCTGATTAGGGGAGGCTAGCACTGGTAATGGGGTTGAGGGGGGATTAGCACTGGAAGCGAGCTGATTGGGGGGCTTTGACTGGGCATGGGCTGATTGTGGGGAGGGGAGGATAGAGCTGCTGGCCCTGGAAGATAACTGGGGGCTAAGGCTACAAATGGGCTGATATGAGGGGATGGGAGAATGGAACTGGATCTGAGAGGGGCTGCCATGGTATTTGTACTAGAAGGGACTGGTCAGTGGGGAAGGAGGGGGACTGGAAGGAAATGGACACCAGTGGCAATCATGGGAATGCAAGTTGACATTGGAAGGTACTGGGAGTGAGGACTGGAAAGGGGCTGATATTGGGGAGGGTTACTGGGACTGGAAATAGGCTGATGGAAAGAAGTGAAGAAAACGAAAGAAGAGATAAGAACTGGCAGATGGACCATAGACCACAGAAAGAGAGCTAAGAGAAGACAGGAAAGCAGAAGCCTCAGATCGGGACCAGCATGATCAAAGAATAAATTGGTCAGACAACAAAGGTAGAAAAAATAATTTTATTTCATATTAGTGATTTGACTACAAAATCATCATAATTTTGAAATCAAATATTGTTACTTCTTGTTGTTATATTTTCTGGCGTATTTTTTTTGGTGTGCGAAGGAAGAGGGGTAGTCTTATACGGCGAGTATAGGCCAAACACCTATATTTTAACAGGAAAAGTAGGGGGTCGTATATAGCATTAAGGTAAGAAACAATATATGCAGTGTTAGATTTGTTTTAAATGTCGCAATGGTTTTGCGGCTCCCAGTTTTTTTTTTCCCTTCGGAAACGGGTCCAAGTGGCTCTTTATGTCTTAAAGGTTGCAGACCCCTGTACTAGCTAGAGCTAAACCCTGCCCCAGCAGTGACGTAAGAGCTAGTTTGAGCCCTAACAAACTTCACATGTGCAGCAAGGAGGAAGTGGCTGGTGAGAAAAGCTGTTTTAAGGCTGCCTCAGAGTTTAGTAAGAGGAGGAAGCCAGGAGAAAGGAAGCCAGGAGGAAGGAAGCGAGGAGGTGAACCAGGAAGCGAACTAGCAGGGAAATCACGGAACTCAGAACAAGCTAAGGAAGCTAAGGAGGATTCTGGAGAGGCTGCTGATCCCTATTCTCAAGGAGCACTGAAAGCAAACCTGAAGCTTCTGCCAAAGCAACCCAGAGAGAAGGTAGAAAGGCTTACCTTTACCCGGGGAAAGAGCTCTGACTGTAGAGAAAGCAATGCACGTTGGAAAGGTACGTGTGCTTCAGTCCCTAACAAGAGCTGTGCTTAGGATATTGTTAAGAAGCTAAGGTTCAGTGCTGAGCAAAGTCAGGACAGGAACGCAGCAAAACCAACTTCCACCAGGAGTAAAAGTATTCCAAGGAAGTGCCATGAGACAGCTTCAGATTCTGTGTTCAAATTCTTACAAGAGAATCAAACTCCTTCCCTAAGCAGTGTACGTGAAAACCAGAGAGAACAGTTTATAGGACAACTGCAAGAGATTCTAAATAAGCTTTAGTTTAAACCTGATTATAAAAGTTCCTTAGAAGAGAATGCTAATGGAGCTTGTGAAGATATGATAATAGATGTTGATGAAGCACCTGTTGATAGTGATGTATGTGAAATGGATTGCTCTTTATGTGAAGCAAACAGCTTGGACTTACGCTGAGTTACCTCTGCATGAGAGAAGTGCATAGCTGTTTCTAAACCTGAGAAAGAAAGACATTTTGTTGAAACTTTTAAGTTTGTCTGATCAGTTCTTCAGCCTTGGCTATGGAAAGCTGGTATTGCAGAGAAGCCTGAGCAGAGCTGTGAATGAAACAGTACTACTGTCATTTGATTCTCAACTTTCAGTTTTTTCTGTTATCCTATTATTTTGGAGAAATAATCCATGCCATGTCTTGTGTTAAGAATTCTATGCGAGGGGGAAAACCCTGAATAAAATGTATTTGTTTGCCTTGAACCCCGTGTGGTCACAATACTTTGTTGGAGAGTAATTAAACTACAAGTCCCAGCATCCATTGCTGGCGCACTAGGCTTGAGACATTGCTCGAAAACAAATAAGGCAGCCCTTTTGCCATTCAGCCATTGGCCCTAGGCAAGGGGTATGACAGATTGGCGTAGTTGCTGCGGATTAAGGCGCAAGCACGCATGTGCAAGGATTTAAAGGAGCAACGCTGAGGTCATGCTACAGGAAGAACGCTAAGCAGTGCTGCACCTGGACGGAGAAGGCATGTCTGCTACGGTGGAGACCAACGTTGTTACAAGCCTGACGCACCACTAGTATCAGGTAATTGGTGTCTACTTGTGCTGTGGGTATTGGTATAGCTGGTGATAAAGAGAATAGTACCTTCTATGCTGTGGTACCGCACTTGGGTGGTTGTGTTGTCTGCTTTATCGTTTCAGAATGACCATGGAGGCTAAGGAAGTACTCACCTGGATGGCGTCACAGTTTGAGCGACAGCATGAACTTGCGATAGAAGCTCAAGAACAAGCTGCAGCCAGGATGGAGGCTCAGCAAAAACCGCTCATCAATATGATGGAGGCCTGGATACAGAGCACAAAGAGGGAGCTGGATCCTGTTTCTCCCACACCAGGTTCAGCACGGTTAAGTCAAGCTCAAGCTTTAGGACCTTGGTCCAGAGAAGCATTGAACTTTGGTCAGTTCTCTGACAAGGACAATCTGGACGATTTCCTGGAAACATTTGAGTGGGTGGCTCACTTGATCAATTGGCCTAAAGACCAATGGGCGATCCAGTTAGCGATGTCTCTCACGGGTGAGGCATTGGCCGCTTACCAGACCGTACCATCGGCTTTAGCTAATGACTATGACGAGGTTAAAAGAGCTATCAAAGATAGGATAGGTCTAACTCCCTCAGTGTACCACCGTTTGTTCAGGAATGCCAAATTAGTGCCCGGTGAAACACCTAGAGCGTTATACCATCATCTGAAAGGACTGGTAAACAAGTGGTTAGAACCAGACTGTAAGACGCTTGAAGCAGTGTTGGATAATATAATATTGGAACAATTCATGAACGCTGTTCCTGTAAATATTCGCACCTTCCTGATATTGCAAGGCTGCAAAAACTCCCAGGAAGCTACCTTGCTCACTGAGCGATTCCTTGAGGCAGAAAGAAGCACACAGATGAAAGGCACAGCTTCTATGAAAGCGACCTATGCATTATCAGAAAAGAAAGAGAAAGAAATGAATGCTGTTGGTACATTGTGTTTGCCCAGGTGTAACAAGAAATGTGTAAGGAAAACATGTTTTAAATGTGGCAGTGATGATCATTTATACCGTGATTGTAAGGTAAAAACAGCGTTAGTAACAGCTGACCCAGGACAAGTCAGAGAGGGTTTTCTCTTAGCGGTAACAGTCCAGGGAGTGAATGCGAATGCCTTACTAGATTCTGGATCTGACCAGAGTATGGTATCAAAAAGGCTTTGGCAAAAGATAGAGGCCCAAAGTAAAACCATACCTTGTCTACCCAGTGGCACAGTAAAAATCAGATGTGTACATGGTGCAGCATCATCGTACCCCATTTACCGAGTCCTAATACGAGGATTAGGCATAGAAAGGGAGATTCTGGTAGCCATAGTACCCCGATTGCCACAAGAACTAGTATTAGGAAAAGACTGGCCCCAGTTCCAATAGGGTATTCAACAGCATCTACAGATGAGAGAGGGGATGGTTTCTACGAGAACCCAATCCAAAGCCTTAGAAGATGAGGGGAAATCTTCAGCGTCAGAGCTGACAGATTTACCTTCTCATGAAGACCTAGTCAGTACCCCAGCGAATAAGGCCAAAAAGAGTAAGGGAGAAAAACGTAGGGAACGACAGACTCGCTCCCAGAATAGAGCGGAGATACGAGCAGGCTTAGAGTTACCATGGGTCCCCGCTGAGTTAATGGATAAGTTTCTCTCATTCCCGAAAGAGCAGCAGGCTGACCCAGTTCTCGCTCAAGCTTTTAAATACGCCCAAGAAGAGAGGGATACTTTGCCAAGATTTTTGCTTGATGAGGGCATTCTATACAGAGAAAGTCGAGAGCCAGCTACGGGTAATACACGCAAGCAGCTGGTAGTGCCCACTACCTTTAGAACCCTGGTACTAAGACTCGCCCACGATCATCCCATAGGAGCACATAAAGGGATTCAAGGAACCTTGGATCAGGTTTTAGCACGATTCTATTGGCCAGGGGTGTTTAAAGAGACCACTAGGTTTTGTGAGGCCTGTCCGTCTTGTCAGAGGGTTACCTCGACTAAGCCAACGGAAGTACCAATGATTCCGGTACCAGTAATTATGGTACCCATACACAGAATAGCTGTAGATATAGTGGGCCCCATGATCAAAACGCCGCGCGGGTACCAGTACATATTAGTTATGGTGGACCATGCAACGCAATTCACCTGGGCAGTCCCCTTATGCAGCATTTCTGCCCATACGGTGGTGGCAGAACTGGTAAAATTGTTCTGTGAGGTGGGGTTCCCGAGAGAAGTATTGACCAACCGTGGCAGTAATTTTATGTCGCGTTATTTAGCCAGGGTATGGGATGCCTTCGGCATTCGGCATGTAAAAACGGCAGCCTACCACCCACAGTCCAACAGGTTAGTCAAAAGACTGAACCAGACGTTAAAGAACATGCTGAGACGTGGGTTGGAAGAGCAAATGAAAGAGTGGGACATTATGCTTCCCTTTGTGTTGTATGCGTGTAGGGAAAGGAAGCAGGAGTCCCTAGGAACCTCTCTGTATGAGTTGATGTACGGACGGTCACCAAGGGGTATCCTCAATATCCTCCGGGAACAATGGGTAGAGCCTGGAGCCGAGGAAATAGCCGTGCCCCAATTTTTGAGGGACCTGAGAAGTCGCTTAACGCGAACCTCCCAGATAGCAGAAGACAACTTAAGAGCCAGTCAACAAAAACAAAAGAATTACTATGATCGTAATACCAAGACTCGCCAGTTGGCTATAGGCGATAAAGTAATTGTTAGGGTGTCAGGAGCAGTGCCCAAGTTTGAAAGTCAGTGGAAAGGGCCCTTCCGAGTAGTTGAACAGGTAGGCCCCATGACGTATGCAGTGGAAAATAGGAGAGGCCGTAGGCAGATTTACCATGTTAATCTGTTAAGACCATGGCATGAAAGGGTGGCACTAACCCAGCTCGTTAAACATTCCCATAGGAGGCCGAAGAGCAGGAGTGACATCAATAGTTTAGCTAGAACTACATGCTGTGAAGATGCCATTAACCTAGCCTGTAATATCTTAAGGGGGGAATATGTGATAAGGAGAGTTGTGTGGACCAAATGGAATGGGAAGGAAATGAGGGATACACCTTTAAAAGTAAAGGCAAACAGGGTTCCCATGGAAACCACAAGCTTTCAGAGCATGTACTAGCTAGAGCTAAACCCTGCCCCAGCAGTGACGTAAGAGTTAGTTTGAGCCCTAACAAACTTCACATGTGCAGCAAGGAGGGAGTGGCCGGTGAGAAAAGCCGTTTTAAGGCTGCCTCAGAGTTTAGTAAGAAGAGGAAGCCAGGAGGAAGGAAGCCAGGATGTGAACCAGGAAGCGAACTAGCAGGGAAATCATGGAACTCAGAACAAGCTAAGAAAGCTAAGGAGGATTCTGGAGAGGCTTCTGATCCCTATTCTCAAGGAGCACTGAAAGCAAACCTGAAGCTTCTGCCAAAGCAACCCAGAGAGAAGGTAGAAAGGCTTACCTTTACCCGGGGAAAGAGCTCTGACTGTAGAGAAAGCATTGCACGTTGGAAAGGTACGTGTGCTTCAGTCCCTAACAAGAGCTGTGCTGAGGATATTGTTAAGAAGCTAAGGTTCAGCGCTGAGCAAAGTCAGGACAGGAACGCAGCAAAACCAACTCCCACCAGGAGTAAAAGTATTCCAAGTAAGTGCCCTGAGACAGCTTCAGATTCTGTGTTCAAATTCTTACGAGAGAATCAAACTCCTTCCCTAAGCAGTGTACGTGAAAACCAGAGAGAACAGTTTATAGGACAACTGCAAGAGATTCTAAATAAGCTTCAGTTTAAACCTGATTATAAAACTTCCTTAGAAGAGAATGCTAATGGAGCTTGTGAAGATATTGAAAGCAAGTTCTGCTAC
This sequence comes from Ichthyophis bannanicus, assembly GCA_033557465.1. NCBI lineage: Eukaryota > Metazoa > Chordata > Amphibia > Gymnophiona > Ichthyophiidae > Ichthyophis > Ichthyophis bannanicus. The sequence goes on along the minus strand of CM066038.1, from coordinate 387,687,001 downwards.
GAGGGGACATGGGATGAGGGTAAAGGGAGATAGATTCAGGAGTGATATGCGGAAATATTTCTTTACGGAAAGAGTAGTGGATCCGTGGAATAGTCTCCCAGTGGAGGTGGTAGAGATGAGGACAGTAACTGAATTCAAGAAAGCATGGGACCAACACAGAGGATCTCTAAAGGCAAAAAGTGGACTGTTGTAGTTGTTATGGAAGGACAGACTAGATAGGCCATGTGGTCTTTTTCTGTCGTCATATTTCTATGTTTCTATGTTTCTATGTTTCTATATGATAATAGATGTTGATGAAGCACCTGTTGATAGTGACGTATGTGAAATGGATTGCTCTTTATGTGAAGCAAACAGCTTGGACTTACGCTGAGTTACCTCTGCATGAGAGAAGTGCATAGCTGTTTCTAAACCTGAGAAAGAAAGACATTTTGTTGAAACTTTTAAGTTTGTCTGATCAGTTCTTCAGCCTTGGCTATGGAAAGCTGGTATTGCAGAGAAGCCTGAGCAGAGCTGTGAATGAAACAGTACTACTGTCATTTGATTCTCAACTTTCAGTTGTTCCTGTTATCCTATTATTTTGGAGAAATAATCCATGCCATGACTTGCGTTAATAATTCTATGCGAGGGGGAAAACCCTGAATAAAATGTATTTGTTTGCCTTGAACCCCATGTGGTCACAATACTTTGTTGGAGAGTAATTAAACTACAAGTCCCAGCATCCATTGCTGGCGCTCTAGGCTTGAGACATTGCTCAAAAACAAATAAGGCAGCCCTTTTGCCATTCAGCCATTGGCCCTAGGCAAGGGGTATGACAATATATATATATATATATATATATATATATTGCCACAAGGTGTCGTGACACAAAGATTGCGCGCCACTATGTAGCGCTATAAAGAACAATAAGACCTGAGTGAAGGGTAATAAAAGGCTTTATTCCCCGTTATAATGCATGGGTTCAAATTAGAGATACGTTGCTTAACAAAATAGTCCTTTGTTTCAAAAGGTGCCAAGGCTCTCTGGCTTGAGAACTGTTACTTCACAGTTTATAGCAGGTTTTTCTTAAAGGTAATATCCTTCACAATAAACAACCAAAAGTATATTTACATTCATTCTTCGTTACAGCAGGCACACTTGGGAGCGTAGGCCGTGCACCAATCGCACTCCATGTCCTCCGGCAAAGATGAGGGAATAGCATGGGGGAAATCTACCTCCATCATATCCTCTGCCTCATATTGGGTCAAAGGGGTTTCACTATCCCTGTCTATGTTAGCCTGACAATCTTCAGCATGGGAGTTTTGCTTTAGGTAAGCAGGAACTCTTATGGCTGGTGGTAAATTAGAATACCAATCTTTATTCAGGTTGTTTTTAGAGAGAAGCTTTCTTTGCGGATGGCTTCCAGCAGTGCAGTGCTTAGGGTTAAACCTTACTGTTTCAAACCTTGGCTCATGGAGTAAAAACTTCTGTTGTTTATACAACTGTTTTTCCTTCTGACTGGGTAAAACTGAGCAGTGCTTTTCTGGAGATAAACTCCTTACAGAACCTTCCCCTCTGGTTCTTAGCTTCCTTCTCCTTGTATCATAAACAGGCAGAGTAAAAGAACTAGGCATGGCACCGCCTCTTACCTTGGAGCACCTTCTACCAAACTCTCCTTGCCCAATAGGCTTAGTTTGGATTCTATGGCTTCCCACCTCGTGTGGTCTGTTTCTATTCCAACTGCCAGCTTGGCCTCTTTCACAGCAAACAGGTTTGTACCTCTGATAGCTTCTAGGCTTTACTGTTGGTTCAGCTTCTAGTTCAGCTCCGGTTCCAGTTCCTTCCTTTCTCAGCTTCTGCTGTTGTTCCCACTGCTTATTTGTCCATGGCTTTCTTTGCAACTGCTGCCATCTCCATTGCTGTGTCTTTCGCTTCTCCTCCTGCCTTTGCGTCTCCTTCTCCTCCTGCCCTCCAAGAGCGTTCTGCTCTGGTTTATAAAGAGAACCTTTGTTACTGACTTCCTGGTTCTCTGTCAGCTGCAGGTCATTACTGTGATTAGATTCACTAGGATCAGTATGTCTGCTCCCGCTCCCTCTATGTGTGCCAGGAGGTAACTGCACCTCTAGTTCCTCTAAATCAGGATTTCTTTTCATAAAATCAGCTTTATTAGTGCCCGCATCATGACAATATATATATATACAGGGTTGCCCAAAAAAAGTGAGAACATCTCGTAGCATATAAGTTATTTAAAAATTCAAAAAGACAGATGCAAACGATTGACAAATTTTTAAAAAAAGATGGCGACCTGAACTTGTCGAAATAAAGACGTTATATAGCTAAAAAAGGTAAATAAGTAAACTATTTAAGCTTTTAATTTATGAGATGTTCTCACTTTTTTGGGCCACCCTGTATATATATATAATTGCAAATATATATATACATATATATTTGCAAAAAAGAAAGGTGTTTTGAGGTGAAGTGAGGATAAGAAAAAATGTATATGTTCAATGGCAAATTTCAACTGCTGAATGTATAACTGGATAATTATGGGTAGGCTTTCTATGTATAAAACCTAGTTTTACATGTAGAAGTTCACTCATATAAAAGTATATATAGGGAGTGATCCTATGTAAACTGTTATTTATTCATCTATTTTTTTATTTAGTTATAAATATTTATATATCCTCTTCTTGAAAAAATTCATAATAAAAAACAAAATTCAAGAAATATTAACAGTATACAGCTATAATAAAATTAAACACTTAAAACATCAAAAAGTAATTACAGACTTGACAACACTCCCTAAGGAAACAAATACAGTTTTAGCCCCTTTCTAAAATCACCCTGGCCCTCGTCTGTTATTTTATTCCACATCTCCAGGGCAACTATCCTAAAGAGCCTTTACTGCCATTTTTCTTTTCTAATACTTCTTATTCAGAAGCAACAACAAACAGTTTCTGCAAAGACTGTAATCTTCATCTAGGAATACATGCTTGCAAAATGTTCCAATAAATATTTAGGCCTCTCATTGTTCAACAACTTAAATGTTATAACCATTAATCTAAACTTGCATTGTTCATTTATAGGAAGTCCATGGAGCTTTTATAGTGGTTTGACATTCTGCCGCCTACTCCTCTGAGTAACTAATATTGCAGCCACCTTTTCTGCAGTCTGAATTTTTTTAAAATAATTTACTGAGTAAATCAAAATGTAATACACCACAGTAGTCCTATGAGCTTCCCATCAATGTCTGAAATGGTGTCTTCACATCTTCCTCCTCCAAATATGGATATAATTTATAAAGCATTCTTACTTTTATATATATCCTCTGCAATGTCATAGAAACTTGTTTCTGTCCAACTACATTATCCTTCAACATTGAACCTACAGAACTTACCGTATTAACACACAGAATCTCAACTCCATCTACTTCTAGCTGTGCCTTCAATCTATCCTTTGCAATATCCCCAAAACATAAACAAGTAGTTTGCTTCATGTTCCAAACCAATCCATGTAGTATTAACCACTTCCTAACACCAACTATACAGCTATACATTTGTTCCTGTTGTAAACTCCTATCTCCAGATATTGGTAGCAATACTGTAATTGCACATCAGCTGCATAGGCATAACATGAAAATCCATGTGTTCTTACTAACCATCCCAATGGACACATGTAAATATTTCAGAGAGGGAATAGGAGTGACTCTTGTGGGACCTCCCTGTCTCCATTGATATAACATAGATCCCACAATTCCTAACTATTCACATCTTCCCACCAAACATCCAGAGTCCACCAAATTGAAAAAGGCCATGAGATCCATGGATATCAATAACATTTTCCTCCCTTAATCCTGCTAAGTTTCATCCAACATGGCTGCAGATCATTATCTTCCAAATATGTACCAATTTATGTTGTCACTTCCTTTTCTAACAATTTAGAAAGCATGTGTAAATTTGAAATAGGTCTGAAATTTGTACATAGTTTCATCAAGCCCTTCTTTCTTTCACACCAGGGTTACTATAGCCTCCTTCAATTGCAATGGGATGATCCCATGCTACACAAGAGTTAAGTAAATCTTGCAACCTCATCAGCTTGTACAGTCCATTCTAAAATTAACTCTTTTACATCTAAGAGATAAAGCAGGTACAACTTTAAATAGATAAATATCCATTTAAAGCTGTACGTGTATGAATTTTCAGCTTTTGCAAGTTATTTAACTTAAATGTATGACTTACCCTTTTGGAAGCAATTTTATAAACCTTTATTGAGCATAAGTGCTGATCTAGGTGCATGAAAGGCCTCTTATGAAAGTAGGTGACACCTAAAAACATGTGAGGTACACATAGGAGCATATTTGTAGAGAAGGTGTTCTTAGGAGGAGAGACTGAGTGGAGTATAGACAGGTCATGATTTACCCGTGTGTTTCCCTACTAACATTTACACCTGCTTCCTTACATTTAAATGTGTGCCAAACTAACCTTCACTACTAATAGTCTTCCTCCTTTAACACTTCTCTTCCCTGTCAGCCATACAACTGATAACAGCACAAAAGAGAAACAGTGGATTTACACAGGGGCAGCTCTATAATGAGGCAAAATGAGGTGGCTGCCTCAAGCGGAAAAGTTTTGAGGTGGTAAATGCCCACAAAACAGCTGCCTCACTTTGTGTTCAAGTTAAAAAAAAATTGTGTGGCGGCGGCACTCCGGTTGTTTTAATTTTAGATTTTGCTGCTGTGAGGCCCTGTTACTCACAAAAGACCGATTACTAATTATCACTAATTTTCTGTATAGTCCAGATCCAAAAGTCAGTACAGGTGCAATCAAAATCTCTGTTTATTAGATAACTGATGGACAAATACAGGCAGGGGAGAGAGAGTTCTATTGAGCACTAGGCATCTCCAGAATATCTCCCTCCCCCGAGTATAATAGTCATGTTACATATATACATTTTTTGCTTCCGTGTATTACTTCCGTATATGCATACAGTCTCCAAATCCATCCCTCCATGAGGCCCCCTCTCCTCCCTCCTTCTGTTTCCTGTCATTGACCTTTCTGTCCCCTCTGTATTCCTGTTTCAACATTCCTCAGGCCTCTGTCTTGCTTATACTCACCAACTGTCAAAAACCGTCTACTGTCTTGAGGACTAATGGCTCAGCTTATGCTTTTTGCATGGTTTCCTGTGTACGTGCCTTCTGCAAAAAGTCTCTGCATGGAGTCTCCAGTCCATACATACACTCTGCTAAGGCTTATGATATCCTTATGCTGGCCTGGGTTTTTTCCTTTGTCCACAATATATAGTAGTTTGGTTGACATATTTTTATTAGAGCAGAATAAAGGCCATTGAGTGATTATGAACCAGGAACATATCCCTAAACCTTATAATCCCTACAATTCTCCCTTTTTTTTTTTTATTGTGGAGGAGATAAGACCAAGTCAGAGAATTCAGAAGTGGGGACCGCAGCATAGGAATAGTTCACATGTGTATGGCATGTTTGAACAGGCAGAAGTGAGGTGGACACTTTGGTACACTGTTTCTTACAACAGGAGATGACAATAGAAACAATACAACAAAAGGACAAGGCAAAAATTAAAAAGATGCCAGCAGAAATTAAAAGGCCTTTTAGGCCAGCACCTAGAGAGTGAAACCAGGAGGTAAGGGATGAAAACCAATTACCTACATTCAGTCCTCCCTTAAAGTCATCAATATGTAAATCTGACAGGTGGCGTATTTTATCCATAGCATTAAGCACAAACACTGAATGATTCACTATGACTGTACAACAAATAGTGGCATTAATAAAAGAACAAAGGCCTCCTTCAGAAGCAAGGAGCAAATCTAGCGCTTGTCTATTTTGTAGGGTCATTTGAGTATTCTGCTCTAAGGACTCTGATAGCTTAGTTATAGAATCAATAACAGCTTTCATTTGTACATGAAGCAAACATTGTAACCGGTGTATAGCCATTCCTAATTCAGCAGTGAGGGCAGGGGTAGCAAAAGGAATCCATGCTGTCCAGGATAAAGCATCTAATCGTGTTTTGGTCAAGGGGTAAGTAGAATTAATATATTCAAAAGATGCCTGTATGGCCTCATCTTCAGAAACTTTCACATCCCATGGACCTGATCCTACTAGAGAGTGTTTAACTCGCTGGAGGAGTGAATGAGTTTTGTGTGAAACATTTAAAGGAATAAGGGCAGAATGGAGAGATACACGGACAAGGGTACAGGGCAAGTGAGAAATATTAATTTTCTGTAATAAGGCTTCCCCACAAGAAAACAGTGACCTGTTAAAGCAGAAATTTGTGTAGAGGAACGCTATTTTCTTGGAAATGCATTAATATTACCCCAATAAAGGTTAGATTGTAACTTCCCATGACTGTAGGTAGAGCGCTGAGACTGGGGAGTATAGCAGGAACTAAAAGGGACTTTACCTCCAAGCCAGTAATCATAATGACCAGAAGGTAAATAGGGACCCACAAGTAGGGCATCCTGCCAATAATTGGAATCCACTAGCAAAGGCACTAGGGTGATATTATCCGCCGGGGACAGGGTGGAGGGGCTAGCAGTAAATTGTGACAAATACGTAGAATTACCATGGCGAGGAACAAAAGTTCCAGCAGCTATATGCCAAGAAGCATTTTGGACATTATAAGTAATATTGCAGCGAGAGGAAAATGAAAGAGATGCATTAGTCACAAGACAATAAGTAAATCGCATCTCTAAAGGAACATAAACAAAGAAAGATTCACTGGAGGCATTCACAGACTCCCATGTGTCAGTACAGTCTATGGATTCAAAACATGGAGCAGTAAAGTTTTTGTTGTCCCAACAAGAGACCTTTCCCATTAATTCCGAGAGGGACAAAGGATAAACCGCTACGGGAGCATATTTTACAGCTTTAGGGATGGGGGTGCATATTAAACAATCAGAAACATTAGTTAAGCGTAAAATATTCAGAACAGATGATTACCATAAATTGGAGGCAGATGCTGTAGCTCTAGGATGACGGGAAAGGGCAGAAAGACTTTGGTTATTTAAAAACATGGCTAACTGACCATTAAGGACAGTTGATTTCCAGGTATTGGGAAGAGGGAGGGAACTAAGGGAACAATTCAGGGAGGAGGTGGTAGTGGTGGGGGTTGACTTAGGGGCAGGGACACAAATGAAAAACAAAAGCCATGCTAGGAGAATTGCAAATAACATGAAACAATATAAAAAGGCATACTTAAGAGCAGGAGAGGCAGACATGTTATAGAAGATTAATCAAAGTCCAAAGCACAGTTCAAGGGACCCAAAGGTGGGCAATATGAGTCCAGGTTTGACCAGAGTCCAACAGAACAGCAAAAGGAGTGGACGCAGAAACAATATGGGGTCCTGAATATGTTGGATCTTGCCAGGAACTTCGATGAGGATGTCTGCGATAAACTTTGGTCCCAACCGGAATCAGACTTTCCTTGGGAAGAGACGGATGTTGATCACGGATGGCACAGCGTCGGGAGATTTCTGCTAAGGCTAAATGCAGCCCTGCAATGTAAGGAGATACAGAGTCTGGTAAGGAAACAGACGTTTCAGACAGATTGTATAGCAACAATCGCCTGCCAGTACATATTTCAGGTGGTGTTAGAGCAACATTCTTCAGTGGGCGATTCCTGAGCTGAAACAAAGCTAGAGGCAGGGCCTGTAACCAGGAAAAACTTTTGTCTGATTGAATCAAACGCAGGGCAGTCTTGAGCAGGCCATTGGTCCGTTCGACGAGACCATTGGAGGTGGGGCGATAGACTGAGACATACTTCCAGTGCAGGTTCACTGCTGTAGAGAAAAGATGCATTAATTGATTCCGGAAATGAAAACCATTATCAGAATAAACAGTTTGGGGAATGCCAAAACGGGGAAACAAATGTCGTGAAAAGCATTTGAAAACTTCAGCTGCAGTTTCTTGTTTACAGGGAAAAGCCTCCACCCATTTGGAGAATGAACAGACACAGACAAGAAGGAATCTGTATCCATCTACACGGACCTGCATATCTGTGAAATCTACATACCAGGAAATGAACGGACCCTGAACAACGGGGAGATGACCTTGTAGCATTTGTTTGCCCTTCACAGGAGAATTCTCTAAACATTGGGGACACTGCTGGCACAATTCCTGCACCCTGGCCCTAAGACGGGGGTACCAGAAGAGCCCAGAAATTTGTGCACAAATGCTGGAGGCAGGGGCATGGGCTACAGAGTGTAACAAGAGACACAATTGTTGTAAAGACCAGAGTGAAATGCAAGCCTTTCCGGACGGGTGTACCCACAACTGTTTGTGCTCTGAACATCCTAACAATTTCCACATCTGCACTTCATCTTGCAGAAGATTCTGCTGATAATCCCGGAGTGAAGGTAAGGGATAAGTCTTTGCTCGTGTAGAAACTAAAATGGGGACAGCATCTGTAACTTGTCTAGCTGCTTCATCAGCCAGAGCATTTCCGAAATGTAAGAAACCATAATGTCTGGAGTGGCCGGGGACCCAGTTACAAGAGGTTAGAATACCTTTCTGCTGGCGCTGCAGTAACAGGTCATACAAGTATAGAATCAATGATATGTGTACAAGCTGACTACTAGATGAAGTAGCAAATCCCCGCTGTAACCAAATCTGGAGGTACTCCCCATACAATTTTTTAACATACTGTGAGTCAGTGTAGAAAATCAGGGGCGTTTCCGGACGTTCCTCTAGGACAGCTAATATAGCACACAATTCAGCTGCCTGTGCTGAATATCCCTGATCAGAGTCCAGAGCATACTGTAAGCGATGCTCAGACACTCCATCAGGGGTCACCAGCACAGCAGCAAATCCCACAGCACCTTTCTGTTCTGATCCATCAGTAAACCAAATTTCACTATCTGGTGGCATGTCAGAGGGTGATACCATAATGGATAAAATTTCCTCATAGAGGGAGTCACATACTGGGGTATGAATATCTACCGCTGTCTGTAGCCAACTTAGTGGGCACGTGGAGGCAGTGAGAGGGCGGAAAATCACTCCACTGTTCAAGATAGATGCACAGGCTTGCTGTAATTTGGTCGGGGACAAATGTAACGTGCCTTTGTTTAGAATAGCCTTCAGTTCAATGGACTGATAGAGAATCAGGGTAGCGGAGGTGAAAATAGACAAAACTTTCTCTATCGCTGCTGCGACCGCAATGACTACTTTTTCAAGATCAGGCAGGGGGAGTTCTGTACACCCAAAAGTACCAGACAAGAACGCTAAGGTAGAAACCCTGTCCTGAAATAGTATGGCCGCCCAAGCCTGAGAGCCTGTCACTACCATCAATTGAAAGGGTTTGTGATGATTCGGCAAATGTAAGGCTGGAAGACACTTTAAATCTTCCAAAATGGACTGGAGCACGCTTACAGCACAAGGGTCTAAAGTAATTTTGTCTGAATTTTTTACACCACCCTTTAAATATGGGCGGAAGCAAAGTGTCTGAGAACTAAACGCTGGGATCCAATTTCTGCAGAAATTCAGGGTGCCCAAAATGGAACGAAGTTCTCTCACTGTACTGGGGACAAGTAACTGTAAGCCATGTTGTACTGTCTTATCTCCCACCTGAATAGATCCTTGGCTTAACTGGAACCCCAAAAAGGTAACTGTTGTCTGCACGAGTTGTGCTTTCTCTGCATTTAGTTTGTACCCTTTCTCATGCAGTTCCTGTATTAACTTCTGTGTGTACTTCTGCATTTGTGCATAGTCTGACCCAGACAGTAAAATGTCATCTACATATTGTAGCAAACACATTTCTCCAGGGAGATGTGAATTGAACTCCTGTAAATCTTGTGAGAGAAGCTGGGAAAATATACTAGGACTATCGACATACCCCTGAGGTAGTTGTGTCCACTGGTAATGTACTTGATCAAAAATAAAAGCCAGAAAGGGTCTAGAATCAACATCAATTTCTACACTAAAAAAGGCATTTTTCAAATCTAATACTGTAAAATATTTGTACAGTTGTACTGTATTCAATGTGGTGGCTGGGTTTGCAACTGCAGGAAATTGGGTTTCCACTACTTGGTTAAGTGCACGGAGGTCATGCACAATGAGCCACTTGCCATTAGGTTTACTAACTGGAAAAAGAGGGGTATTATATGCCGAAGTACTGTGTTCTATGATATCATGTAGTTTGAGTTGATTAATTTCCTCTCGTGCACCCTCTATAGCTGCCTGCTGCAAGGGGTATTGGGGCAATTTCGGACCCTCTTTCCCTTGTTTTAATCGTATGTGAACCGGTGTACCTCATACCCGCCCATAAGGGCTAAGGAGGTAAGTGCCAGTTTCACTTATCCCTGCGGATTGAAATGCTCCTGCTACTAAGGTGACCTGGGCTTTTACAATTAAATCTCATCCCATCAAATTTATAGGACAGTAAGAGGCATACAAAAAACTATGGAAGATGGCAAATTGTGGCCCTTCCTCCCAAATTGGATTAGTCACGGGGGTTTTTACTGGCTTACCATTGAACCCAGTGGTCATTACACTGTCTCTGCCAATGGTTCCACCTATGGGCATGGTGTTCAGAACAGAAAGTGTGGCTCCAGTATCAATTAGGAATTTCATTACTTGGTCATTCAAAGTTAATTCAATATGAGGCTCCTCTGTTCCCAGCACCACCTGCATATTATATATACCCAGTCATTGTCTATCTTCCCTATTGCCATAGTCTGTCCTATTTGGGGGCTGCCAGATAGGGTATTGGCGGGGTCTTGCAGGTGGTGGGGGACCTTGGTCATATCGTCGCCGCCCTCCCGGTAGTGGGGCACGGCAGACCCATTGCAGGTGCCCCCTCTCACCACACCGCCAACAAGTGAAATCTCTCTCCCTGTCCTACTCTTGTCTGGGGAAGGATCGTGGTTCCTGACCCGTGAGCTGACCATGCTTTTGAACATTCAAAACTCGCATGAATTGTCTATACATGTCTTCAGAATCACTATCTACACTACTGTCACTCTCACAATCGTCATTGATTTCATCAAGTTGTTTCTGCTGCTCTTTTACTTGTTGGCGTAAAGCCTTTATCAATTTTGTATCAGCCGCAGATCTGCTGACCTTTTCTCCCTTTTTCTTCTCCTGTTCTATTTCTTTCAATTGCAAATTAAACAAACGAGTTTGGGCAGCTTTTCTGTCCCTCTCTGGTTTATTCAATTCTTCCTCAGCTTGTCTGACAAAATGAAAAATATGTGCCTGTTGTTTCTGCCATGGTTCTGATTCTAACGCTACTATGTTTTTTAACTTTAACTGGATAGGCAAAGGTAAGGTATTGCAGAGAGTCTGAAAAACATGAGAGCCATGTTAGGGTCATTGTGGGGTACGCCCATCTGGGCCTCCCACAAATCTTGGAATTTAGCCAAATAAGCGCTAATATCTTCCCCTACTTTAAATTGCATTGAAGTAAGGGGTCCCATACTTCGTTGGGTGGGATAAATGTCCCTCAAGGAGTCCCATACCATATTACGATAAAGATTAAAAAGTGCTCCATCATAGTGGGGCTCATGTACCATAACCCCTCTGATATGGGCATTTTGAAAAACTTGATTAGCCGCATTATTACCCAAAATTCGGGCCAGTAGGGCTTTTACATCTCCAATTGCTAAAGTATAACCTGCTGTTAATCGTTCAAATTTTTGTATCCACGCTCCTGCTCCCTGATTCAGGGGAGGGAGTTGCTCGGTCAGATTAGTCATATCAGTAAAACTCCAAGGAATATATATTTCTTGCCCGTGGGGAGTATGCCGCACGGGAAATATCAAATGATTAGGTGTTTTTGGGTTATTGGGATCTTGTCCCTCATACTTTTCCCATACCCTCAAACCTGCTTCCATATACTTATAGTCCCATTGTGGATCTCCCTCCCCTCCATGAATACATCTACGAGCTAGGTTTAAATCTGTAATATTCAGTGAGCCTTGTTCTAGCCAAATTCTCATTTGCGGGGCACAGGCTGTAGTCCACCCATGTAAGTTTGAACTCCAATGATATACATAGAAACCTTCACCTCCTTCTTCATTAAAAACAAAATCTACAGGGGTTTTCTTAGATTGAACTGGTTCTTTAGAACTCTGTATGGGCAGTAAGTGATATTCATGGGCTCTGGTCGTCCTGTTCCTAACATTCTGTGTACTTTCACATGGTTGTTTAGAAAAATAATCATGCTCCCATTGACCTTCTGGTAAATCAATACTACCAGGGAATTTGTCCGCTGACATCACGGGAAACTTATTGCAATTAATGGAGTCAAGGACAGAGGGAGTGGACTGTACTTGGGTTTGATCACCCTCTGTGGCCCCCAGCAATGACTGGTCACACACCGGGGGCTCAGGGATTGGATCAGGGGTCAAATGTAATTTACCTGCTACCTGGACCCATCCCATATGCTGTTCCCGGTGGGGAGATGCAGACTGGGATCTTCTACGTGGTTGGGAGTTATTATTTCGCATTATGTCTTCCAATTCCCGATAGGGATATATTGGATTACATGGGGGAGTCTCAATAAGAGAAGGTGTTTTTATCTCATCCCAGTATCTAACTCTTTCCTTGTGTGTTTCTGCTGGTTTTTTATCTTTAATTTTATCTTTAGGTCTGTCCTCTAATTCTGTCTCCTTGGGGTCTAAATCTATGGAAGGGTCTGCATAACCTATCGCTGCCATTGTACGACTCTCTGTCGTCCAATAGGGGGGTGGATCATCACTACTGAGGATTTTTGGATCTACCTGTTTCATCCACATGGAAATGTACCTTAAGTGTTTCAGCTGCCTAGCCCCAGTCTTATGAAATAAAACATAATCCCTAATTTTTACTAAACAACGACCATCAAAGGACCCCTCCGGTGGCCAGCCGAGAGGAGTTCCAGGAGCAGCGCTCCATTTTGCCCATTTAAGGCAAACTTTCAATATTTCCTTTCCTAATAAGGGATTATCTCTCATCATCCGTTCGACCGGAGTCACTGGGAAACTTGATTTACCATTATGTCCTGATTGCCATCTTTCTTTCTCCTAAACAGAGACATGATTCCTACGTGCAACCTTTTATTTAAGGATCTCAATATCCACCCTCTTTATTTACAGAGGAAAGAAGTGCACAAAATGTCCAGGACACCTTTCAAACAAGAATTTGCTTCGTTCAAGCCCAGCCAATCTCCTCGCGGAGGTATGGAACCGTGAGCAAGAACACACACACACTTCTTGTCAGACGACACGTACTGTCTCAATCACTTATCTTTCAGTCCCAGTTTATAACAGCAAATTATTCTTACACTTTATTCATATAACAAAAACAAAAATTAAACAACACTTACCAAGCTTGGTTAAAAATACTTATACTCACGACGCCGTCATCACAGCCGCCGTCCTCCTAGGGAATCTGTCACTCACTTCTTCTCCTCCGGTCTCTACTACTCACCGGGAACGTACCTCCCTCTTCTTTCTTGAGGGGAATCCAAATCTTTAAATTTGTATCTTGGTCATAAAGACCCACCCGTACCCAATCCCGGGTGTTCGGCACAAATTGTGAGGCCCTGTTACTCACAAAAGACCGATTACTAATTATCACTAATTTCCTGTATAGTCCAGATCCAAAAGTCAGTACAGGTGCAATCAAAATCTCTGTTTATTAGATAACTGATGGACAAATACAGGCAGGGGAGAGAGAGTTCTATTGAGCACTAGGCATCTCCAGAATATCTCCCTCCCCCGAGTATAATAGTCATGTTACATATATACATTTTTTGCTTCCGTGTATTACTTCCGTATATGCATACAGTCTCCAAATCCATCCCTCCGTGAGGCCCCCTCTCCTCCCTCCTTCTGTTTCCTGTCATTGACCTTTCTGTCCCCTCTGTATTCCTGTTTCAACATTCCTCAGGCCTCTGTCTTGCTTATACTCACCAACTGTCAAAAACCGTCTACTGTCTTCAGGACTAACGGCTCAGCTTATGCTTTTTGCATGGTTTCCTGTGTATGTGCCTTCTGCAAAAAGTCTCTGCATGGAGTCTCCAGTCCATACATACACTCTGCTAAGGCTTATGATATCCTTATGCTGGCCTGGGTTTTTTCCTTTGTCCACAATATATAGTAGTTTGGTTGACATATTTTTATTAGAGCAGAATAAAGGCCATTGAGTGATTATGAGCCAGGAACATATCCCTAAACCTTATAATCCCTACACTGCCTCTTCCCTGCCTCTGCCTTCCCGCCGTTTTTTTTTGTTTGTTTTTTTTGCTGCAAGCATTCTTGAGGAAAAAATGCAGTGGGAAGACAGAGGCAGCAAAATCTAAAATTAAAACAGCCAGAGTGCCCCCGCCACCGCCGGATGAGAGGTGCAGGTGGAGGGAGGGGGGGACAGGAGGAGGACAAGGAGAGACAAAGGTGAGAGATGGGGAACAAAGGGGCAGACAGGGGACAAGTACTAGACAAAGGGAGAGATGGGGCAAATGCTGGACAAAGGGGAGAGACAGGGGGACATACTGGACAGATGGGATAAATGCTGGAAAGAGGGGAGAGACAGTGCAGGTTAGGATTATAATGGGCTAATGGGGGGGCTAGCACTGGTAATGGGCAGATAGGGGGGGTTGGGACTGGTAATGGGTTGATTAGGGAAGGCTAGGACTGGGAATGGACTGATCAAGGGGGGTTGGGACTGGTAATGGGCTGATTAGGGGGGCTAGCACTGGTAATGGACTGAGGGGGGACTAGCTATGGAAATGAGCTGATTAGGGAAGGCTAGGACTGGTAATGGACTGAGGTGGGGGGAGTAGGACTGGTAATGGACTGATGGGGTCTAGCATTGGAAATGAGCTGATCGGGGAGGTTAGGACTGGAAATGGGGTTGAGGGGGGACTAACACTGGAAGTGAGCTGATTGTGGGGGCTTCAACTGGACATGGGCTGATTAGATGAGGCTAGGACTGGTAATGGACTGATGGGGGGTAGGACTAGTTATGGGCTGATTAGGGGAAGCTAGCACTGGTAATGGGCTGAGGGGGGACTAGCACTGGAAATGAGCTGATTAGGGGAAGCTAGGACTGGTAATGGGCTGATGGGGGGTAGGACTGTTAATGGACTGAGGGGATAGGACTGGTAATGGACTGAGGGGGGGATAGCATTGGAAATGAGCTGATCAGGGAGGCTAGGACTGGAAATGGGGTTGAGGGGGGACTAGCACTGGAAGTGAGCTGATTGTGGGGGCTTCAACTGGACATGGGCTGATGATGGGGAGGGGAGGATAGAGCTGCTGGCGTTGGAAGAAAACTGTGGGCTAGGGCTACAAATGGCCTAATGCGAGGGGATGGGAGAATGGGACTGGAAGGGACTGGATGCTGAGAGGGGCTGCCATGGTATTTGGAATGGAAGAACTGGACAGTGGGGAAGGAGGGGGACTGGAAGGGAATGGACACCAGTGGCAGTCATGGGACTGCAAGTTGACATCGGAAGGTATCGGGAGGGAGGACTGGAAAGGGGCTGATACTGGGAAGGGTTACAGGGACTGGAAATAGGTTGATGGAAAGAAGTGAAGAAAACAAAAGAAGAGATAAGAAATGGCAGATGGACCATAGACCAAAGAAAGAGAGGTTAGAGAAGACAGGAAAGCAGAAGCCTCAGATCGGGACCAGCATGATCAGAGAATAAAATGATCAGACAACAAAGGTAGAAAAAAAATTGTATTTCATTTTAGTGATGGGACTTTGTGCTATCTTTATATTTTACACATTATGGGGTAACTGCATCTCTTATTTATCTGATGTTGCGCTGCATGTGGACTCTGGCTTCTTGGGGTTTCAGTTTAAATTTTGTCTACATATTTTTATTTTTACTTTAGATTGTGGTTACTTATTCTGTATTTGGTGAGGGTCGATGTTGTGAGTGTGTGACTGAGATCAGGTGTTCTGTTAACATGGAGTTTGTATATAAAGATCTATACTGTACTGTAGTAATTTGACTTGTTCAGCTTTTTAGATAGGTGTATGGATGTTCCAAGGCTCACTGTAGTATTTACAGTGACGCTTTTTTTGGATGGGCTCCTTATGTGAGTTTTGGAAGTTTGTGCTGATATGGTATGGTATGGTAGGTTTGCTCTTTGTTGTAGGGTTTTGTATTAGTTCACAATATGCCTGGTACTGGAGAATAATGGTTGTTGTTGTCGTTATTGAGATGATCAGAATCAGATTTTATTTTTTTTAAGTATTGAGTTCTGTGGGTGAATGTCCTGGTTCTGCTCTACACCCACTGTGGATGCAAAATATATGTTGAAAAAGAAAAAAGCAAGAACCATAACGCAGTTTAACACAACAAAATAAAAATGAGTTAGAATTTAGTTTTATAAACTGTGCTGTTGATTCTTGCTCTCTTTTAGTTCCTTGGTGTGCAAACAGGACCGTACCTAGCCCTGTGCAAGCGGTGCAGCCGCACAGGGCGCAAAGACTTGGGGGACACATTTTGGCTGTCTGCTGTTACCCCAAGCCTTTTAGCAGCACTTTTAGCAGGTCTGGTCCCTCCCTCCTCCAATGCGATGTCAGAGCAGGGAGGGACAGATCTGCTTAAAGTGCCAGTGCCTTTCAGATCGGGCGCATACCCCCCTCTTTCTCCCCATACCAACGTCCAGCGATGCCTGCTCTTTCCCTGCTGCCGGCACTGCCATGAAAAAAACAGAGGGCAGCAGCAGCAGAGAAAGAGCAGGCAGCACTGGACGGAGGTATGGGGGGGGGGGAGGGGGGCACACGCCCAAGCTGCAAGTCGCACAGGGCGCGATTGAAGCTCAATACGGCCCTGTGTGCAAACATCTTGCATTCCCTCCAAATAATCTAATTGGCTTTTTGGTTTGGTTCCGTCCCTGATTGGAGTTCTGAAAAATCCCCGCCCCCCCTCTAAGGGGGGGGGGGGACGCCATCTCATTCTTCGCCTCAGGCAGCAGATTGCCTTGAGCTGCCCCTGGATTTACATGTGTCCATGGAGAAGGTCTCTTAAAGAGTCAGTTCACAAACATATGTAAGTAAAATTTATAGACATTAACTTTTAGGGGCCCTTATACTAAATTATGCTAATCTGTTAACTTGCATTTTAGTAAGCATTAACTGGCCATGGAGAACCTAATGCGTGGGCAGACCAGCTCTGATTGCTGAAATGCATGCTAAGTGGTGCGCCATGCTACTGTTGACAGTGGGTAGATAGAGGCAGAGCATGGGCATGGCCAACACATTAGTGCATGAGCGCCGTTACCATGGCATGCAGCGTGAGTTCATCTAACGGCATCTCTATACATGGTGTTAGGTGCCCCCACGTTTCTGTGCTTCTCAGTAAGGTACCCCAATCTGCATTAGCTGCTGGAAACATAGAGGTCAGTTTACTAGATGTCCCCTATTTTTGGTAATTATCCTTCATTTTAAAATAGTGTCCACCAACTCCATGAACTATAACTTCCTCCTGTCCCTGATTTCAGTGGGGAGAGAGGCAAAGGACTTTGTTTCTCCTGTATACCTCTCTGATGCTGGAAGGAGAAGATGTAAAATGAACTTCTTTTCTGAAAAAGGCGGGGGAATTTTAGAAATGTATAGAATATTTATTTATATGTATCAAATAAAGTTTAAGCCCATATGTATGTATGAGCACATATAACTTGAGAAGAGCTGCTACTGTCTTTTTTAAATTTTGAAAAGATGCCCAAGGAGGTAAGGCCCCTTCACTGCCCCTATCCAACTCAGCCATGCCAGGTGTCCCGGATTTCCTCTCCAAAAATCAACACTAATACATGTCATGTCTCTGACAGCTAATGCAGAGGTTTTGCACTTAATGTGTGTTAGTAACACATGTTAAGTGAAAACTCTTAGCAGCATTTAGTAATCAGTCCCCTAGTTTTCTGGAAACATAGGGCCTGATTCTGATCCTGACGTCCATCTACTTTGTACGTATGGGCTGACCTGGATGATCGCGAACAGACCTGTACGTGCAAGCCGGGACTGCGATTCAGTTAACTCAGCCCAGGCTTTTAAATGGAGCTGTGGCACCATGGCGTCCTGTTGTAAGGGCACCAAGGCTCCATTTAAAAGCCACGATGCCAGCTGCTGTTAAAAAAGTTAATTTCCCATAGGCCGACCCCCGATCCAACCTCCTAAGGCCAGGATCGGGCTGTGGGGTATTAACTTTGCTCCCCCCGCCAGGCCCTTCCGTGCCCCGAATCTGCAAAAAAGAAACATTCAGGGGAGTTATTCCTCAGGGGTGGAATAACTCCCCTGGCCATTTTGCCAGCCCTGGACATACAGGGCTGACATTAGAATTGGCCCTGTACTTCCAGGACCGGTGACCGCCCACTGTCCACCCACTATCCGCCCCTGGGCCGCCTCTTCCCCGCTCCAGACTAACTTTCCCACACAACAGGCTAGTCAGGGCATGCAGCCAGCATGAATAGCCCCCATAAGCTTTATATGGACATCTTTCCAAATTTAGCAGAATTAATGCATTCTCAAGCCAACCCTGAACAGCAGGTGGTAAGATCTTTTTGCAAAGTTACAAGCAGAAAATAACAGCTTCCTGCATGCGTGCTTTCTCATCCCTGGCCACCACGAAATGTTAAATTATCAGGCAGATCAAATAAATAAGACAAAAGGGCATGTTTAAAAGTGATATTTGTGGCTATAAAGTGTTTTACTCACATCACTCCGCTGTCTGAAAGTTTTGGTCCCTCAATATAATCAAAAGTCCATGCATTTTTCCACAGCACATGCCCTTTTAGTTGCCCTGAAAGAAGGCATTTCTGGAGCTGTGTTTAAGTCAGGGAGGAATAGCATGCCACCTTAAATATCATATGGAGAACCAGGTAAGATATTCCCCCAAACGTTACTGAATTATTATTTTGAACGTTTCATGCATATTTTCCAGCCCAAACTGACCCACCGAAAAAGCCCGTGTAAACGACTACGTATGCTTTGTATACACAGAAACTTTCAATGCAAATGTCATGCTCATTTTCATTCTTCAAACTGGTGCAAAGCCTGTGAGTGCAGATGGTTTTGAAAGTGTCCCTCCAAGGGATAGGCTGCCTTAGATATATGACCACAGAAAACTAAGAGCCACGTTTACTAAAGGTTAACGCGTGTTAAAGAATGTTAAGATATGTTAAGTCCTGCCATGGCAGCACTTAACACATGCTAACTTTCATCAATGTACGTTAACCTTTAGTAAACATGCTCCTAAGTTTAAAATAAAAACAGATAAACTGCAGTGAAAAGGAGGAGACATCTTGATTTAGTAAGATAGCTGTTCTCCTAGTTATGAACTACCTTATTTCGGTGAAAGGAAGAGATAGCTGTTCGCACCTGACATCAAACAATGTATCTTTTTACCAACAAAGCCCTTTCCCTGGATGTTAATATGCACATAAATAATAGCTATCCATTCTCCCCTGTCAGAAGCCTCCTGTGATGATTGAGTAATACCGTGACTGGCAATCTTCCTGTGCTTGTGCCCGAGGAATCAGTTAAGACCTCAATGCACATTTTATGTTAATTTAATTTATTTTTGTTTTATACTCTAATTTATAGAATTCTCCAAGGAGATGATTACACAGTATTGTCTATTCCTGCTTTCCAGCTGCAAAGAGCTGGGACTGAAGCCAATGCCTATGAAACATGTAAGGTTACTGGGTCAGCAGAAAACTGGCTGGTTTTGCTTTTTACTCTTTTCTCTGGGGAAAACCCGCTCACCTCATCACTGACGGAAACACTTCTCATGGTTGATCTTGCCTTGTTCAACCACAGCAATCAAATATGAGTTACCAGAATGCTGGGATGAAATTCCCTTCAAGCAGATGGCTGGAGATGGGCAGAATTCCAGAGGAATGATATTTAGAAAATTAGAAAATTTGATTACAGTAATCCTGTCTAATCTAATTTTTAGCAGACAACTGTAAGGATGAAGAAGCAAATTCCACCTAGTCCACTGGGGTGATAATTTAGGATTTGTGACTCAAAGGCGAGTATGTAGCAAATTAAGAAGCATCTGACATCGATTATAAATCTTTTATGGTTAAAGATGTAAATATTCTTGGGAAACCAGTTTGTAAAAAAATCTACAGATTTTCTATAAAATCTTCAAGGGTTTTTTTTTTAATCTAAACAATACACCTTGAATAAAATCTATGACAGGGTGGACTAAACTTGCTCCCACTGCAAATATCTGCATCAACCTGTGTTGGCCTGCTGCAAATTGTTTTCTCCATATGCTGTTGTGCCAATACTACAGGGTGCTTAGCAAGCATGAAGAGTGTGATGATCTAGTCCTCAATGACCCTGTCCAAGTATCAATGATATAGGTATAGGGTCTTCATGTTGGATGGCTCTGATAGCAAAGACTCTGGCATTGGAATATGGGCCTCGATGGTGGCCTTTTTAAGAAAATAAGACTTAGGGGAAAGTTACTAAGTTGTAGTAAAATATAGCATTTTACTGCAGCATAGTTTACCATGGAGTCAGTAATCTGCAGTAATTCAGTACCACAGATTAGCAACTCCTGCAGTAAATGAATAATGCAAGTAGCACATAGACGTGTCAGCTGACCATGCAAGTATCCAGCGTGAGGCATGCACACACTGGTGCAGGCACAGGCCATAGAGTGAAGCAGAGAAATCCACCTCTGTTTATATTATGGGACATGGGTAAACTCTGCAATCATTTTGGACATCTTCGCACTCACTGTATTCTGCAAAGTTGCTCGTTTCTGATCCTTCCCGTGTCTGCAAAATACCTGTGGATGCCTCAGATGGCCACACCTTTTTAGTTAAAATGTGCATCTCTTCTCACTCACAGTGTTGTGCTGATGCAAACTAGACATAAGTACTCGACACATAAAGGCTCTATGATATTGGGCTATGAGACACCACCATAAAATGCATCCACTCCTACCTAGAAGGCCGAAGCCAGCAAGTAAGAATTGGACCAAAGACTTCACTACTGTTTGACCAGCAGCATATAGTGCCTCAGGGCTCAATCCTCTCAGTGCTCCTATTTAACATCTTCATCCAGCCCCTATATGAAATATTTAAAGAGCACAAAATACACTATCAGTTATATGCTGATAACATCATGTTCTTCACATCATTCAATACCTCAGCACCAGATTTCAGCAACATGAACAAATGTTTAGTGGACATAAAACAATGGTTTATCCTACACAGTCTTATCATCAACCGAGAGAAGATGGCACATATTCATGGATCCTTCTTTCTCGCCACCACAAACTCTGGATTACATTAGCATACATGTGAAGTCTGAAGTCAAATACTTAAGCATAATATTAGACCAAAGGCTAAATTTCCAAGCCCAAATAAAGAGAACAACCGGCTTCATTTAACTCAAGTTAGAATCCTGAAGAACCTCTACTAACTCCATATCTATTCCAGACCGTATGCCAAGCTATAATCACACTTATCCTGGACTACTGCAACATCATATACCATGGCCTTCCTAAGCATACTCTCCACCCCCTTCAAATGGCCCAGACTACTGTGGTAAGAAAAATCTACAGAGCCTCTCAACAACTTCATATCATCCCCATTCACATGCAGCTCCACTGGCTCCCTATCCCAGCAAGAATAAGATACAACTTTTAAAGTCATGCACAAGGTATCAGCTATTGGCCTTCAACTTCTTATATCAACACTCAAGAAGGACAGACTTCAAACACATAATTCACTTGACCTTCTCTCCACTCCAGCTCAAAAAATCAAGAACAGACAGTCCATATTCAACCGTGCATTCATTCTATTTGCACCTTTAATATGGAATTCCTTACCTCTGGACTTAAGAGGATGCTCGGACTTGAACATATTTCAGAAGAGAATCATGACATACCTCTTCCAAGAAAATTACAACACTGCCAAAACACCATTCTTTCAAACAATTAGACCTTAGATTGGCCAGTCATCTAGTTTGCCTACCCAAATCTGTTTAATGTAAAAAGTAGTTGGTTACATTGCTCGCAATTCAATGCCACATTGTATATAGTTCATAATTACTGTTAATTACCCATATGTTGTTCTGTTTTACTGTACAACAGAGAACAGCCACTGCTCTTTTAAGTTGTTGTTGGTTATTTTTAAACTGCTTTGAGTGGTAGAAAGGCAGTATATAAATAAGTTTAAATAAATAACATAAAACAAAATAAATAAATACTGATGATACATAAATGCTGATTCAAGTTAGACTATATATACTAATCTGTTTCATGCCCAGAACACTGCAAAGTAACCTCAGTGCACTCTAAGGGGCTTGTTTACAAAGCCGCAGTAACGGTTTCCGATCGCTGCCCCATTGATTTCAATGGGGCCGCGGCTCCAATAACGATCGGAAACCGCTAACGCTGCTTTGTAAACAAACCCCTAAGATATATTATCAAGTAGATATTAACAGATCTGTCATGACATACCTTGCATCAAATTGTACATGGCAGTATAACAACTTCTCAATTATTCTTGCATTGGTCATCTCTAACAACTGTCATGACAGCGTCCCCTGGTGGCCAATGGCGGTAAGGGGCGGCTGCACATCACACTTATTTTTCAAGGAGCATGGGGTATGTAAGGCCAAGTGCAGATTGGTCTTATGGATTTCAGCTCCTTGTGAGCACACAATAATTAAGCCACGAGTGTAGGGAAACAAGGCTTTTATTTCCCCTCTGTACAAGGGTTCAATAAGACAATGGAAATCAAAGAATGTCCTTTTATCAAGGTCCCAGTAATAAACAGGCAAACCAACTGTTGATATCTTCACAATTAGGTGCAAAGGATAACTGGAGGAATTCAATTCATTCCAGGGTAAAACAACTAAACAAGGCTTCTTCTTATTTACAATGTCGCTATGGATTCCAGGCTAGTAGTCATACACAAACTGCAATCCATAACCTCTTCCTGAGGAATGGGAATAGTATCTGCACCTTCTATCTCCATAGATTCTGCTTCACTAGTTTCCCCCTCAGAGCAAACACTGTCCCTGGATGTTACAAGTTTACATGGACTGTCTCTGGTATCTCGGCTCCAATAAGACTGTGCTCTAAAGTCTTTTGGTATTTCTTTAAAGCGTTCTGGTTTCTTTCCTCTTCTTACAAACTGTGGTTCAATTTTAGCAGTGCTTTTAGGAGTTAAGCTTTCTCTAACAGGAATAAAGCCACCATACCTTGAGTTCCTGTAGCTTGAAGCTCTGGAGCCTTCTCTCTCAAGAACGTCTCTCTGACAACAGGTTTTCTGTTGGTAGCTTCTGGGGAGTGCTGGACTTCCTGAAAGCTTAGGAAAACCTGGCGAGGATTCACCAGCCCTATACTTCAATGAAAAAGTAGCTTTGCTAGAAACTCCTTTCTTTCTGGTACCTGGTGAAGCTTGTTCAGCATACTCCAATGACTACAGGCTTTCCCCCAAGCCTGGCTCTCTGTATAGTGGACTCAGGAACGTTGCTTAAGCAGGGAGTGGCACACCCTCCAGCCTGACTGCTTTCCTTAGCAGACTCCCTCTGAACAGTGGCTCCCGTAGCATGGCCCCTCTGAACTCTACCTCTGTGAATTCTGTCCTTTTGGGCTTGCTCAGGAAGGATTCCTTCCTTCAGGACTCTCCTTCCTTCTTCAGCCATGCTTTCTGTTCCTTCTCTTCCATCTGCTGCTTCTCCCGCTGCTCCAGCTTCTCTCGCTGTTCTTACCCCTTTGCTGGCATTAAGCTTCCATTTATAAAGGGATTTTTCCTTTGAATCTCCCGGGATTACTTCCAGGTGCAACTGGTTAGCTCTCCTACCCTTATTAGCCTCTGTAGGATCACTCCTGCCCCCTCTAGCTGTGCTTTGAGGTAATTGCACATCTAGAGCTCTGTGAGAAACAGGGTTTCTTTTCAACTCTGCATCTTTATTAGCACCATTCTCATGACACAACACTCTTGGAAATGCTAAATATGGACCGTTACCAACCTCACAAAAATCTAAACTAACTTTGCCGTTCCCCAAAGGATGCATTTTATTGTTGAGCAACATAACTATGCTCTTCTAATGCCTATGGCTGTCTGACTATGGGCATCTGTTTCCCACATATCTGGGTACTTGTATTTCTCACAGCAGCTCCCTACATGTGGCTACACCTGTCTCATACAATGCCCACTCTCCATCCTGGCTTATGTTGGTCTGTATACATCTGCTATCTATGGGGAACCCTGCCTGCCTTCCCACAGTGTGTGGGCATCGAAGGGGGAATCCCTGTGCCATCATACCAAGTAGCCAGCCTCCAGATATATCACTACTCTCGCAGCTTGCATAGATCTTCGACTGGGTAAGGATGGAGGTCACATGGCACAATCTGGGGAATATTGGCACAACAGCTGTCAGGTCTCCCAATGCCTAGCACAGCTGCTGTATGGTTGCCCTATCACAGTGGCACCTGGTATCACTGTAGTCATCCGTAAGTTTCAGATACTGACCAGGCATTCATGCCCCCCATGAATTGCAGATCAGCACATCAGATCCACCCGTGCAACCCTCAAATCACACATACACTCTCACTTGCAGGGACAAATTGTAAAAGATAGCAGAAAATTTTCTAAGTACTGGCCTTATTCCACATCTCTAGTAGGAATAACGCGTACATCTGCGGAGAAGTTGGAAAACGTATACCGGCCTTTCCTGAATACATTATATGTGTCTCCGCAGCAAACTACACCCCTGTTCCACCTCTCCCAGACATATTTTGACATCCCCGTGCAACAAGATAAATGTGTGGGGGCACCATGTACAGGAATATGTCCATAGACGTTTTCGGCACATAAACATCCCTGGTGTATGCACAAACCCTTATTTGGGTTCTGGAATGACCCCCATGGTGTATAAGATGCAATTCTTTGCTACATTTAGGATGATTATGAGCCAATTTATGACCCAATGGCACTGTAGCAGGAATCATTGGCAATCATTGCTGGCTGACAGCATAAATCCAATACAAAATCTTGTACCAAAACGTTTGCATGACAGGACAAAACCACCATATATGTATAAAGGAAACCTTACTTACACAGAGTCTCCACTATTGTGAGTTAGTCCTAGAAAAGAATTTGGATAACTTTTTCGGGGCATAATACCACTGATAGAAAATTTTATATCCATTTTCCTGAACTTTTGAATTAATACAATATCTCTTCTTGAGACCTTCAAAAATATCCAGCTAATGTTTGTTTGTAAACTTATAGTCCATGTCTCTTTTCCATTTCATTTTCAACTTATCAAAATTATTTTGGTGTTCAGAAGAAAATTGTAGATTCTAGAGATCTGCCCCTTACTGCTCATTGAGCTTATGAACAAGACTCTTATTTCTATAAAGTGGCATTTTAGAAGAGACTTCTGGGAAAAATCTGGGACATCCAGAACAGAACATCCAAAAACCAAGGGAGTAAATGCCTTCTGAAATCGATCTGTCTCCATCCCAAAAAATGAACATGCCAGTAACTGGAGATGGGCTCTGCGTAGATATCAATGCTGGGTACATGCATGGGTGTAGGCCATTTTATAACTGTGGATGTCCCCGAAGAGCAAGCCTGCAGAACAAGGTAGTTGGACACTGTGGCTTGGGTAGGTCAGAAGAAGGGCATCTTTTTTATGAGTCTAGTACATCCTGCCTTGTCATTTCAGATACTCAGTCATGTGGCAGTGGCCTAGTAATATGTTTGGAGTATGTATTTATGGGTAGGTTTTTCTAACCAGGAAATATTAACTACTGTAATGTGAAATCATTGTAGATAAGAAACAAGCACTTTTTTTGCACCTTATTCATGATCAGGAGAAGGTAAATGTATGGGCTTCTCAACAACCAGGGACTGACATGCTTCTGCCATTCTGAAATCCCACCACAATGTGCAACTCCCTTGCACTGCCCAGGCACACCTCCATCATGTCCCCATGCTAACTGGACATTCTCGCTCTGGGGACGTCTATATACCTGTTTTTCTAAAATGGCTGTCTTCATGATTTACCCATTTATTTGCCTGTTTTCAAATGTCCAGATCTTGAATAGAACTTCTAAAATATCCTCTACCCCATAGGATCTGTGACAGATAACATGCACTAATGCTGTTAGCATGCACCTTTGGTAAATTGCCCTCTAAATGTGAATTTAACTCGCTTGCTAAAAAAAAGTGTGTCTTGATATTAATATATGTTTAGCCCTAATTCTATTAAATCAGTCTCTATACTTGTTACTATTGCAGCCGTTGTGGTATGCCACATTGAACTTGAATCTTGATACAACAATCTATCCATACCATTTAATCATAATAGTTTTCTATTTGAAGTGCTGTTACATGACATTAATTTTGACCTACATATTTGGTCTCACAACAGCTTACATTACCTCATGTACATGTTTGACAAATTCTTTCAATGCCATTTACTTATGCCTCTGACCTTTCTACTTTATTGATGTCTATCCATGTATTTATTTTTCTGAAAGTTAAATACAGTAGTGTTATGCATCAACTGACAGCTTGACACAGTGTTGCATGATGGACTGTAGCACTATAGTGAGTGATGCAAACGTTATTGGGGTCACAGGGAACCACAGGGAATTTCATTTTTCCCATAGACTAGTGTGCATACTGCTGTTTTGAAAATTAATTAATATTGCACAGGGAAAAATATATGCATACACATGGGAACTCAGTTATAAACCCCATAAAGTGTAATTTCATAACAAGGCACCTATGTGAAATCTTCAAAAATGTGTCAATGTTATCCTTCTTTTATTAAGGCATTTCATCTCAGCATGTCCATGTATTTTATAAAGGCTAAATATGTACCTATATATCTTTATCATTATCATTATCATTAACTATTTATTACATTTCAATATATATCCAACAAAGGAACATGTACCATACAAATATTGAAAATACAGTATGATCAAACCATAAAGGAAACTTACACAAACAATCATGTCATAACATATTTCCCCATATTAGCCCACAAAAAAGAGGAAGCATCAGGAAATAATCAAAAGACCACAAGGGACAACCCCCAAGTCTAACAAACAACAGGTAAATCCAAAGAGGGCAAAGACTTACACGTCAGCCGTATGAGATGCCACATTAATCACAGGCCCCTCCCTCGCAAGTAGAAAATCCAAGAGCTGTCCCGGTTAAAAAAATAAAAAGGTTGTATCTAAATGATAAATTATACAACCAGAAGGAAATCTCAAAACAAATGTACTCCCAAGAGAAAGGACCCTAGGCTGAAGGCCTAGGTATTCCTGCCTCCTCTACTGAGTAACCCATGAAAGATCAGGAAAAATGTGAACAAATGAACCTAACAACTGCTCACTGAAACTCCTAAAATATGATCTAAGAATTACAGATTTATCAGATTCCAAGGCAAGAGTTACAAGTAGGGTAGTTCGCTCCGTAATTACCTCAAGAGAGCTTTCCAGGAACCTGGTCAGGTCCGCTAAAGACCGAGTGGAATCCCTGGAGCCCATCCCCCTGGGTCCAGAACCCAAGGACAGATACTGGGCATGCACAAGAGGGGGAAAATTTGTAGAGGGCAACTTAAGTACCTCCTGAAAATATTTGCGCACCATCTCCAGAGCAGACAGAACAGGAGACTTAGGAACATTAAGCAAACTTAGGCTATTTCTAAGGACTTGATTATCCAAATATGATGTCTTTCTCGCAAGCAGAGTCCTGTTTTCAATGGGCTACACACAAAGCCCGGAACTATATGCATTTAAAAAAAATGAGCTTTGGTTTGGAATGAAAGTGGCGATCAGGTGAAACCGGAAATGGTAAAATTGTCGTCATTTTTCAATTTCAATTCAATAGCATATACTATTAAGAGTGCATATTACTCAATAACACACACTATTCAAACATGCATGGAATGTGCATGCTATTGTATATAATGTGTGCTCTTACTCAATAGTGTGCGCTCTTGCAGGTTAGTGTGCATTGTTGTGTAATAGGGTGCAATCATTGAATGGAAATGATATGATATGAAAATTTAAAAAAAATGAGTTTACACACCACATCGATAATCTCTAGCACACAAATCCTCTATCACAAATTTACACCTGCTCTGAAGAAGGTGTAAATGTGTGTTTGTGTGCTCTATGCACCAGCACACCATTTATAAATTACAGGTACACAGGGATCGTGCTGGGTCAACTTGCTGGTGCTGGGTGCTGCTGCGGTTGGAGGAGGTGTTTTGGAGGCCCGCCTGCCCTCCCTGAGCTGCTTCAAAGGTGTTGGCTCCCTGCGGAACGCAACCCGTGGACGAACACCCGTGGGTACGTGCCAGAAGAGGCGTGACCAAAGGGGCTTCTCACGCCCCTTTGGAGCCCCTTCAGAGACTTGAGAAGTAGTTTGTTGTTCTCATGGGCAAGAGGAGAGAGAAAGAAAGTATTTCCTGCCTTGGGTGCTAAATCCCTTAAGACTGTGGGTCCTATAGATTGTCATGTTCAGAGCATCCAGGTGGACAAGTCGGATCAGGATCTATCATCGGTATCTGTGAGTACTG
The DNA here is from genome assembly GCA_033557465.1 of Ichthyophis bannanicus. NCBI lineage: Eukaryota > Metazoa > Chordata > Amphibia > Gymnophiona > Ichthyophiidae > Ichthyophis > Ichthyophis bannanicus. The sequence continues at coordinate 387,658,482 of CM066038.1, read as the reverse complement.
TATCAAACACCTCCTCTATTGCGCTGGGGTCTGCCCTCTCCGGGCAAGGAAGTGTTGTCGCAGAGCGCTGTTCTCTCTGGTGATAGTCAGCCGGTGGTGGAACGTGCTTTTGAATTACAGGAAGTTGCTTCTTTGACTGTTTCAGACAGACAGAATGTTTTCTTGCCTAAAGTTTTGGATTTTTCCACTCCTATACCTACGGTAGTTTCTCCTCCTGTGGAAGTTTCTCTGCGTGATGTCTGGGAGGTTGTTGCACGCATGGAGTCATCTTTGCATGCATCTCTCTCCCAGGTTTCACAATTTTCCCAGGAAGTTGTGCAGAAGCTCGTGGCTCATGATGAATCTATTGCAAAATGTAATTCCTCTTTAAATAAATTGGAAGGTGAGGTCTCAGTGGCTCAGGCTGCCGTTTCCTCGTCTATTCGAGATAGTGTTACGATTCATCATCAGCTAGAATCCCTTGAAAATGCAGCTCGTTTGAAAAATTCACGCTTCTTAAATTTTCCTCGCATTCATTATTTGTCTCCAGATATCCTATTATACAAATATTTCAAAGAGATTTTGCTAATTGATGATGTTAATGCTATCAAATTTTCTTTGGTTTATTATGTTCCTTTTTTGTCTGCTACGGAAGCTTCTCCGCCCATTGCCAAGGAAGGGGGTATTCCTCTTACCACTCAGTTTTTGGAAGCCTATTTTGATGAGATTACTCAGCGGGCCACGTTGATCATTTCTTTTTTGTCCTTAACTGACAAAAATAAAATAATGTGTTTATATTTTGCTAAGAAATATCTGGCCTTCTTTGGTAATCCAATCCAAATATTTCCAGATGTTTGCAGGCTAACTCAAAAGCGTAGGAAAGCTTTTCTTTTATTGAAACCTTGTTCCTTGGAGATAGGAGCTTCTTTCTTTTTGAAATATCCCTCTAAGTGTATCTTGATTTTTGAATGGACTAAATATATATTTATGGAATCTGATCAGTTAGAAGCATTTTTGTTAAGTAAAGAAAATGGCTAAATATCTCCTTCCTTTCCAAGTGTAACAGGGCTAAATATGATCACAGGGTTCCAGCTCATATATATCTTTGATGATTTTTCTTTTCTGTAAACAATAGATGCTAATGTTGTGTTTATTGTTCAGTGGTATAATAATACAGCAGTTTTCCCCTTGACGTGGACTTGATTGTATTTCTTGTTTATTTTTCTAAATAAAAATGTTTTGAAACTTAAAAAAAAATACAGGTGCACATCACAACTCTCCTTCAGCTCCATCCCAACTATGCCCCCAAGAATGTCTATGCACAGATTGTGTAAAGGCACCTACTATTTATCTGTGTATACCTATGCACAATTTTATGACAGCCATTTTCCTCATTTAAAATATGTTTTTCATGTGGAAAATGTTTTATAAAATTGCCCCTAGTATATAGGATATGTTTTTGTGGTTCAAAGGTGGAAATTATGCATAATTGCAAATCGAGTTCCTATCTTTCCTTTAAATGAATCCTCTACTCTTTCTTGTGCTCCACCCTATTTTTAAATGGTTGTACTGCAATGGTTCAAGCAGCATCCTGTTAGTCAGATAAAAGCAGTGTTCAGAAACTATTAACGCACCTTGGTAAAATCCTGGTATTTCCCTCAGAAATAAACATTTTAGGGCATGTTTTGTTATTCAGATATTTGATATACTGCCAGACCTAAGTACTAGGGTGGTTTATAATAGTAATACGTTTACTGCGGAATCAAAAAGAAAGAATGGAATGCATTTAACAGGACAGGAAAGAAGCAATCACACTTAAGGAGAGAGGAAGGGGAAGGGAGAAGTTGAACTAAGTCTGGGAGGGAGGAAGGTCAAAGGCAATGTGAAAGAGATGGGTTTTTAGAATGGCATTAAAATTCCAGAAGGAGGGTTCTAGATGGAGTGCAAGCAGGAGGGAATTCCATAGTGCGGGTCAAAGACAAAGAATGTAGTGTTGTGGGTAGATTCTAGGTGGGCCTGTGAGGCAGAGAGAAGATACAGATGGTTAGAATGAATCAATCATAGAAGGCAGTAGGGAATGTGGAGATGAACAATATCGGAGAGATACTGTAGGGTAGAGGTGTAAATGGCTCTGTGGACTAAAATGAGTATCTTGAATTGAATCCTGTATTTAATGAGGATACTCATTTTAGTCCACAGAGCCATTTACACCTCAACCCCACAGTATTTCTCCAATCTTGTTCATCTCCACACTTCCCACAACCTGTATTTAATGGGGCCCTCACTTGGTTTGCAGCTTGTCGTGCTGTGAGGGCTTGTGTGCATCAGTGATGCTGAGGGCTAAGCTATTGGTAGCTTAACTACTGGCATGGTCTCTCAAGATGGACAGGTCTCAGCTGAGGTGCCAGATCAAGACAAGCCACCCAGCTGGGCAGCAGCAGAATGGGGCAGTGTTGGCGGTGGAGGACCACATTTGTTTGACAAAAACAACAACAAAATTAGAATTACTTGCATGGAAGTAACACCGGCAATCTGCTTCTGTATTTGCCACGAAAACCGAATGGATAGACACAACAAAACAAATTACACTATAGTGCTGAAGTTGAGACCCCCCAGGTCGGAAGGCCCTCAATTAGCTACTAGGGATGAACTGAAGACTTTTCAGAGTAAAGCCAGCATTTATGATGTGGGTGGATCAAAGCCCTTGGGACATCTGACTGCTGATGTAGCTGCACATGAAATTAGAGTCAGAAGCTGCAAAGATATCTTACATGAAACGTACGAAACATGAACCAAGGAAAGTTAGATGTGGTCAAGAATGAAATGGAACATGTACAACTCAACCTGTTGGGTGTCAGGGAACTAAAATGGACTGGCATTGGGCACTTTGCATCGAAAGATCACATGGTCTACTATGCTGGAAATGAAAGACAAAGAAGAATGGTGTTGCATTTATAATCAAGAAGAAATTTGCAAGAACTGTAATGAAATACAATGTAATCAGTGAACGCTTAATTTCTATTCATCTACAAGGAATGCCCATCAACACAACAATAATTCACATATATGCCCCAAAAACAGCTGCATAAGAGGATGAAATTCTATAAGTACAAGCTGAAATTAATAGAACATGCAAACAGGATATCCTGATAGTCATGGGTGCCTGAAGCACAAAAGTTGGCAACAAAGAAGGCAAAGTGGTTAGAAAATATGGACTTGGCAACAGAAATGAAGCTGGAGAAAGATTGATAGAATTCTCCAAAACCAATGATCTTGCAGGTGTTCGTATGGAGAAAGACTTCTCTGCTCTTGAGAATCTTGTTTAAGTCCTTCACAGCCACTCTGCTAAGAACAATGCGTCATCAGATTTCTTGAGTGCTTGTCATTTCTTTATTGATAGTTGATCCAAGTAGGTTAAAATTTTCAACTATTGCAATCGCTTCACCATCAATGATGAACTTACTGATTTTGCCAGCTGTCAGGATCTTTGTCTCCTTTACATTAAGGTGCAGGCCCATTTTTAAGACTATGTTCCTTGATCTTGAGAAGCAAATGTTTCTGATCATCACTTTCATCCAGTAATGTGGTATCATCAGCATAGCGAAGGTTGTTGATGAGTTTTCCACCAATCTTCATACCTTAGTTGTCTTAATACAGGTCTGATTTGTTCTTTATATAAATTAAACAGGTAGGGGGAAAATATGCAGCCTTGTCGTACATCTTTGCTGATTTTAAACCATTCTTTTTGTCCTTGTTTCATTTGAACTGTTGCTTCTTGATCACTGTAAAGGTTGTGCAAGAGAACAATCAGGTGTTCTGGTATACCCATGCTTCTTAATGTGGCCCAGAGTTTCTCATGGTTTACATAGGCAAAAGCCTTGCTGTAGTTGTTAAAACACATATAGATATCCTTTTGGTATTTTTTTGTCTTTTCAAGGATCCATCTCACAGCCGTGATGTCTCTCATTCCTCACCCTTTCCTGAAACCTGTTGAACTTAAGACAGTTCTCATTCCAGATATGGTTGTAGTCTTTGCTGAATAATCTTGAGTAGAATCTTGCTGTCATGTGGAATCAAAGAATTGTGCAATAATTTTCCCAGTCAGTTGGATCACCTTTCTTTAGTATTGGTATAAACACAGATCTTTTCCAGTCAATTGGCCATGATATTGTCTCCCAAATTTCCTGGCAGAGCCTTGTAAGTATGGTAACAGCTGTATCTGATTTCTGTAATATTTCAATGGGAATGCCATAAATGCTCTGTGGTTTGTTCCTTGATAGGGCTTTCAATGCTGCTTTGAATTCTTTCATCACCAATAGTTCCTGATCATAAGGTACAGGTTGAAACAGCTGTTGTTCCACTTGATCTTTATGGTATAATGACTCAGTATATTCTTTCCACCTTTTCTTGATCTTCTCAGTATCATTCAACATGAATCCTTAAGCATCTTTTAGCATTCCAATTTGAGGCTAGAATTTTTTCTTTAACTCTCGTAGCTTTAGAAAAGCTAATCTTGTTCTTCCTCTAATAGTTTCAGATTCTATGTCCTTACATGTGTCATTGTAATACTTCTCCTTGTCTTGCTGCACGTTGGAAATCTCTGTTGAGTTCTGAAATTGCCTCTCTTTCTCCTCTGACTTTAGCTTCTCTGTGTTTCTGGACAATTTTCAGAGTTTCTTCAGTCATCCATTTTCGCCATTTCACCTTATGGAGAGACTTCTCAATTTGTTCCAACACAACTTTCTTGATGTCATCCCATAACTCTTCTGGAACTCTGGAATTTAAAGACTGCCTGAAAAATCAATTTGTTGTTTCGATACAAATGACAGAGGTATATTCTCAAGGTCATATTTTGCTACATTCATGAGTGGCTTGCTCTTTTTCAATTTTAGCTTTCAAAAATGAGCCACTTGGAGTTGACACCGACTCGACGACACTTAACAACAACAACAACCCAATTTCTGCATAATAGATGCACATATTACCCCCTTTATAACTTGCAGGCACAGCATAACCCACAACATAGCCATATAAGTGCCATTTTCAAACCCACATATTCTATGTAATTCATATAAAATTAAATTATCGCTTTTGTGTGGCTGAAATTCCACATAACAATGGGTATCGCCTAAAAGCCTTCATAAAACAAACCTTCATAATGTAAAAAACAGAGATATACATTCATGAGCATGCATTTGATTCATCTGGATGTTTAAAAATTTAAAGTGCATGCAGATTGCTTATGCCCGTGTATACCTATGAACTGACATGCGTGCAATCAATAAAAATGTACTGTATTCATGCAATGCATGCCTAAAAAATGAATAGATGAAAGGTATATGAATAATGCATGAAAATCGGGAAACATTTGTTCTAAACCAGTACAAATTGAACTTTATTTTCATTGTGCACACCCCTAGAAAAAAGCTCTTGTGCAAATTTATACCTGCTCCAAAAAAAGAGGTAAATGTGTGCGTGATCAGTATACATGTGCATTTTATAAAATATGTGCATACGTTGTATCTCTGCGCCCTGGAACTGCTCATGTATGGTGCATTTATAAATATGCCTATGCTTGTCAATGTGTACAATTCTAGGTACATATTTTGCCACACAATTTTATAACAGCAATTTTCCATATGTGAAATATATTTACATATAAAAATGCTTTAAAGATTATCTCTTGAATATTTTAGAGCATGGTAAAACTTTTAGGGTCCCTTTTACTAAAGAGTGTAGGGCTTTGCATCCACTGCGGGTGTTTCAAAGGAAAAACTGATTGGTATATGCAAAGTCTGTGTGCTAAATTCAGGGGGGCATGCCCTGCATTTAGTACATAGGGCTTCCAAAAGACACAGGGCCCACAAACTCTGCCCTGGCATGGAAAGCAGGATGGATCATTTGTGGTCCCTGGCAGGGAGAATGGGATCACTCGCAGTCCATGCCAAGGTTAGGAACATAGATTCTGGGGCCAAGTAGACCCCCGCCCCCCCCCCCCCCCAGTGATCATCCCTCATGATCAACCCTTCCCCAACACATCCCCCCTGCCATTCTCTCCCCCAATAGTGACCACTTTTCAGGACCAACATGGCCAGAAAGCTTTCCATCCATGGAGGCCTTTCAAAAGGGCCTACCAACTGCCAGGAAGCAAGCCCCTTCCTTCCAAACACTCCCACACCCTTCCTTCCCCACCCATCACTTACCCAGTGCCCAACTGAGTCATCCCTCATAATCTAGGGGTGATTGGGATAGAAGCAGTCACTCTCCACTCCTGCCCCAACTCTGGCAGTCTTCAAAATGGTGCCGGGGTCACCCTATACTGGTTTTGCAGCATCACCACTAGGGAGAGAGAAAGGGAGGGAAGAAGTGAAAGTAGGTGGAAGGGAAAGGAGAGAGAGAGAGGCAAAGTGCAGGGGGGTTGGGATAGAGTAAGAGGGTGAAAGTGGCAGGAGTGAATAGAGGAGGCCTGGGGAAAATGTAAGAGAAAGAGAAACCCAGACACCCACAACCACATACAGGCTCCCAGTACACACTGCAAACATATATATATCCCCAACACACACACCTGCATACATATATATACCCATGACGCACGCACATGCCATAACACATATACATACATATGTGCACGTAGATACAGTCAACACACATATAAACATCTATGATAACACTAACAGGCACACATCCCCCCTTCCATCTCCACAGATAAATTCTCCTCATGGAATTAAATAATCTCATTGTACCATTGTACCATCAATACTCACACTATGTTCACCCATCCAGGCATCTACTCACTCATTCCCTACTTCCCTAGAGAGAGTTTCCACATACAACATGCCAGAGTTTGCAAATAGGAGGAAGGGGAAACACACAGAAAGTGTGCACTTCTGAAATAAAGGATGTTAGGAGAAAGGGAATTGGAGTCAGCTCATTTATTTCTCAGGACTCAAGGGTATGATATTCAGGTACTATAAGTACTTTCCTGTCCCAAGGGAGCTTAAGATCTAAGTTTGCACCTGAGATAATGGAGGGTTAAGTGACATCACAATGGGCAGTAGTAGGATTAAAACCTGGCTTTCCTGGTTCTTCACCTACTGCTCCAATCATTAGGTTACTCCTGTACTCTTCTGTTAGTATATAATTGTTTCATTAGAGTTCCTTAAATAACTTATTACATGTAAAATTAATTGGAAGCAAATTAACCCACCTATAATCAATTTGTGCATGAAAACAAATGTGTAAAATGAACTGAAAAAAATGAATGAAAAGAAGGAAAAAGACCATATTTTCCTAAAATGGACCAAACGTTGTTCACCTGTGTGCATTCCTATTTTTAGCACTGTTGTTTTTTGTCACTTTAGGTTAAGGAATATAATTTAGGAGAGGAAAAAATCTAATTAGAAAAACAGGTGTTAACTTTATCTTTCTCCCCAATATTTCAGCAACTTGGCAACTAATGAAGTATGTTTGGCCTGTTTTTGTGGATCTGGAGAAAAGTAATAATTTGAATTATCTTCTTAGAAACCTGCCCCTGCCCCAGGCACTTCCCTTTCCTTTTTTTGTGATCTTTAGTGAGGAAAATTGGTTCTGCTCTAAAAATTGGCCAAGAAGCACCCCACACAGAGATGGATGTAGGCAAGACTGAACTCCTGCCAAAACAAACATACTTAATCTCTCAGAGCTAAATATGGAAGACATTATTGTTCATGGACTGTACTGAAACAATATCCTTGTTCACACGTATGTTCCGTTCAGATCTATGTACTAATTTCTCTCACATGATGATCAATAATTGGGATTTGTCAGAATTATTACATATATTCATTGCTGCCATCAGGCTAGATAGAAACATATCATAAAGAAACAAATAATTCCATATTATATGTGTGTCTATGACAAATAGCAGCAGTTGCATGCAGGCAGACTCAATGTTATGCACGTGCCCCTTTTAAATTTCACTTGTGACATGCATGCTGCAAGCCTTCAGTAAATATTTCTATAAGGAAAACACAGGAACAATTTATTTTCTCTCTTCAAAAAAAAAAATGAATTCATAGCATGACCAAAATGTGCAGGGCAAAGCTATTTGCCCCCTTCAGTCTGTGAAGATGCAAAGTACTGGTTTCTTAGGTTAATTTTGCAATCATAAAGCAGGGTTGTTGTTGTTGGTAAGTGCCGTCAAGTTGGTGTCAACTCATCGCAACCCTCTGAATAACCAAGGCAGGTCGGACCCGGTGGCCCCCGCTTCTACCCCCCCCAACCCTCCACCCCTTTTATTTCCTGTCCCGCCAAACACTGTACCCATAAGAAATACATATACACTGATCTTTTGGCTCAAATGGTCGCAGCTTTATTAATTTTAATACAATCCAAACATTGTTTTCAACATCCAACTTCTTAATATCATACCAACTCCCGAGCGGAATGAGCCCTCAACCGCCATACCACTAGCAAGGTGAGCTCATTCCACTCCCGCCGCGGCCGAGCCAGCGGCAAATCCAACCCCCCTTTTTCCCCGGTCTCGCCATACTACTAGCAAAGACCGGCCAGGGGTCACCCGGGTTGGGGGCACCCGCCCCCACCCCCATTCCAGCTTAAGGCTCCGGACCCCGGAAACCTCCGGGATCCCGCCACCCGGCGTAGGGCAACATACGCCCGTGCGCCGCCCCCCCCTTAAAGCTGCGACCATCGCGGTTCCCACTGTACCACACATTCCAAGGCCTCCTGCCAGTCATTTAACAGCAGGTCCACCCCCACCTGCGATAAATGCACACCGTCCTGGCGATAGAGTCCAGCACAATCTACATCTACCCAGGAGTGCATAATCTGATACCCCCCATGCTGACATGCCCACCGCCCAATCTGGCGATTGACCTTCGCTAACCCCCTGGACCATCGCCTCTGCCCCCCGCCCACCGGCCTTGGAATTATGTCAGACCACAGTTCGGATTCTTCCTCGGCGTCCTCTTCGTCCTCCTCATCATCCTCGATAGCGCCGGCTCGTTCGGGAACAGGTCTCGTTACGGGTGTGGGTGCGCCGGTCAGCGCGAAGGGCGTTAATAACGTGCCGCCGCCGCGCGCTCCTCTTAAATCCCCCCTTTCCTGTTTCCTCATTGGCTCGCGCCCACCTCTATATTCGGGGCGAGCCAATGACTTTAAAATTGCTCTCCTGCCCCCGCCCTCCTTTCCACGCCGTGGGCAGGGTCCCGCACCGGGCCGCGCGCCTGGTTAACTACGGCCGCTAGGGACCCTGCCCCGCGGCCTCGCCATAGTTGTTCTAACTGTGTTTGGTCTTCAGTCAAGCGGCTCACTATTGAAAGAATGGCACCTATATTGAATTGATCCATCTCATTATTGTATCGATCCATCTAATTGCTGGCCTTCCTCTTTTGCATTGACCTTCTACTTTGCCAAGCATGATGTATTTCTCTAACGATCTCTCTCTTTGCATGATGTGTACAAAGTATGAAAGTTGAAGTCTTGTCATCTGAGCTTCTACGGAAAGCTTAGGTTTGATCTCCTCTAGTACTAGTGTGTCAATTTTAAAACCATTTGCTGAGTTATACTTGGAATCCAAGTGAGCATAAACCTTCATAGGGATAGTTAATACAATCCAATAGCAGAGCTAAATCTTGGGGGTTTAATTTATTGGGCATTATCCCTGATGAATCAGTGAATTAAAATACAACTTTTAAGGTTTAGTCTCACCTTTCCATTTTTAATAAATGAAATCATAGAGAATGTAAAGATATTAGAAGCTTACAGCATGTCTGTCAATAAAGTAGATTTATATAGCAGCTAAAACACTGAATCACGCAAGCAGATATGAAACTTTCTATCTACATAAAGAAGAAAATTTTGAATAGTTCTTCTAACTGCAAAGATGCATATGTTCTTTCATGCACCTAAATGACCAGCTAATTTTGAAAAACAATCTAGCTTTGCACTTTGTACTTGAATATTGGTTAGATGTGTTAGCAACTTACTGTCAAATTTTGAGCATCTACAAATGTAAGCCACGCCTCTATAAAGTTCAAGAATTCCCTTATTAAGAAAAGATTTCATATTACCAAGCTAACAGATTGCAGATTTAAACATAAAAGGCCCAATTTTTGAAGGTATTTATACAGTTACCAGCCCTTGTTAAACATACAAATACTATAATTGGGGATTTTCAAAGGCACCTACATGGCTAGTGCCTTTGAAAATCCCCAATTAAGTCCCCTAAGCGCCCCAATGCTATCCGGATAGCATCGGGGCATGTTGGGGGCGTTTTGGGCCGAGTAGAAGTGGAGAATGGTGCTAACCATGTAGCAGGGATTTTGGATGCTGTCTGGTTAGCGCTCTGCACCTTAAAGATTGTTGAGGAAACCCCTTGACTATCTTTAAGGCACTGGGGCTAACCGGGCAGCATCCAAAATCGCTGCTGCCTGGTTAGCCTTGGCGGCTTTCTGGCTGTGCGGCGCACCCCAGATTTTCACTTCTGTCATCGCGGAAGTGAAAATCCAGGGTTAAGGGGTCAGCGGGCAGGGCTATGCGGCTACGGCTTAGCCCTGCCCAATGCAATATCGGACCCAAAAACTGTAGCACACTTCCAAGGACATTTGAACAATAAAGGTTTCAATTCCAATTGACATATACAGGTTTAGGATGCAATACTCACATCATGTTTAGTCCAGGATCAAATCCTTCAGAGCATCAGTCTGAATACATGGGCAAATAACTGACTATCAACAGTTTTCTTATCTTAAATAAGTCTGGGCTGAATATTTAGTCTCACATTGTTTAGCTTTAGACCTTCTATTTGGCTGATCCAGATAACTTTGGTTGGCCTGTTTTGAAAATCAGTGAGCAGTCAAAGTTTAGTCATGACCTAACCATGGCCCCAGTATGGTCTCCTTTTGACTAACTAAATTTTATTCAGGCAATGATTTGTATAGAAGAAAAAAAAATTAGCTAGTCAGCTAGGGGGAAATTTCAATTTGCAGGATTGTCCAATTAACTCTAGGGAATATTTACAAAACAGGGTGCTGTTAGCATGCGGTTAGGCTATGAAACCAGCATGGAGGCCCATGCCAACGTCAGGGATGTGTGTATCTCTCCCGCTGCATTAGTGCATTGCTAATGCGTGGCACCACAGAAATTTGGTACCGCTAATGACAACAATCGTGGTTAGAATGTGCTCACAATGCCCACAGTAACCGCAATGTGCCATCCAGGGCTGGCCCAAGACTTAGTTCAAGATGTTGGCACCCTAGGCAAACCTTAAGCCTTATGAATCTATGGTTTATTTTATTTATTTATTTTATTTATTTAAGAGTATTTATATCCCGCCTTATCCTTCAATCAAGGAGATGTACACAGCAAACAATCAATTTATATTGACATTTGTGTTCTCATGCAGGGTTATACTGTACAGTGAATGTGTGTGTGTGTAAGTCAGATTGATTCGAAGTGGGCTATTTACAGCATGAACTTCTATACAGAGTTATGTAGAAGGAGCATGTGTGGGGGGGTCAGGTATTAGTCCGGTGGCAGGCGGACCCACTATGTGCACCCACCGTAGTGCTCCATAAAGAGCAAAGTCTTGAGTTGCTTTCAAAAGTCCTTAATGTCTTCTGTAGATCGTAGTTCGTCAGGTAGGGCATTCCATATTGCAGGTACTGCCATTGATCGAGCTCTTCTTGTGGTGGTCCTGCACGCCTTGGTGTAGTCTTTTGGTGTGTTGATTGTGTCCGATGTGCCTCTTCTCCTTGGTCTTGTGCTGATGTTGGGTTGTATGAGAGATTGTAGACTGAGTGCTGAGTTCCTGTGTTTGATTCTGAATATGTTTAGGACTGTCTTGTATCTGATGCAGGAGCTGATTGGGAGCCAGTGGAGGTTTTTTAGTAAGGGGGTGATGTGGTCTTGTTTTGATGATCCGGATATTATGCGTGCAGCCGTGTTTTGGGCCATTTGTAGTGGCCTGAGTGACTGTTTAGTTATTGGGTTGCAGAAGTCTAGGATGGGAGTTAGGGCTTGACAGACTGTGCGGAAATGATCTTGTGCGAGGAGGGGTTTGAGGCGTCTGATTAGTCTCATCTTGAAGTATGCATTTTTGGTGGTCCTGCTGATGTGTGACTGTAGGTTTAGCTCCTTGTTGAGTGTCACTCCGAGGTATGTCACTTCCAGTTTTAAGGGTATTGTTGTATTGTTGACCTTGATGGAGGGTGGAGGCAAGAAGCTGGTGTTTCGTGTGATGAGTAGTGCCTCAGTCTTGTTGTAGTTTATGGTCAGGTTATTGTCTTGGAGCCAGCTGGACATGTGCTTGAGGTAGTCTATTATTTTGGTGTAGTCAGGGTTGTCGAGGTTGACTGGGGTGTATATCATGATGTCGTCTGCATAGATTGTATATTGTATTTTGTGTTCTTTCATGATGTTGCAAATCGGTTGAATATAGAGGTTGAATAGAAGTGCGGATAGGGCGGAGCCTTGTGGCACACCTTGCTTGATCTTTGTGGGTCGGGAGGTGTTGGGGCCAATCTTGACCTGAACTGTCTGTCCATTAGGTATGAGTTGAACCATCTCAGGGTGGTGCCGTTTAGTCCAGTGCTCTGTAGTCTAGTTAGGAGGATTCTGTGGTCCATTGTATCAAATGCTGCTGAGATGTCTAGGAAGATCATAAGTGTTCCTCTTTTGTGGTTGTCTATGATTTGGATTATGTCATTGAATAGGTATAACAGGAGTGTTTCAACTCCGTGGTTTGGGCACAAACCATGCTGGTGTAAGTCCAGTGGAGCATGTGTGTCGATGTGGTCCTGGAGTTGATGCTGTACCACTTTTTCTATAATCTTCGCCAGTAGTGGTATGCTGGAGATGGTTCTGTAGGCTGCTGGGTTGCTCTTGTCTAGTAGGGATTTCTTTGGGATCGATCTTATAGTGGCTAGCTTCAGTTGGTTTGGCATGGCTCCTTGGGACAGTGAGTTGCGCACTATGTTGTGTATGGTGTGGATGAAGCTTTCCTTTGTTGCCTTAATCCATGTCACCAGGCATGGGTCTGTTGGTGCGGTGCTTGTGTTGAGAGCAGTGATGATGTCTGAGAGCTGCTTTGTGGATGGGGTGCTGAATTTGTCTCATACTTTGGAGGATTTGGTTGGGTTGGCGGTACTGCTTGTCGTTGGTTGTGGTGTGGAATCCAGTTTTTCTTGTAGGTAGTCTGTGAAGGATTGTGGGTCTATATGCACGTCTCTTTCAGAATTGGGTTCGTTGGTAAGGTTTTTTACTATCTCGAATAGTTCCCTTGGTTTGTTGTAGGCTTTTAATATGATGTTTGTGTGGTGCTCTCTTTTTGTCTGGTTGATGAGTTTGTTGTATTCCCTTTCCTTCGTTAGGTATAGTGCCTGAGTGGTGGGAGATTTGGTGCATCTCCATCAATGTTCTAGCTTTCTTAGATCCCTTTTTGCGTTACGTATGTCCTTTGAGTACCAGGGTGTGTTATGATGTTTTATGCAGGGAGCTTTCCTTGCTTTGTGTTCATTGGCTTTGGCAGCAGCATTGATGGCACTGTTCCATTTGCTGACTTGCTCGTCTAAATCCTCTGTTTCAGGGTTCAGGTGGGGTAGAGTGTCCTGTAGAAATTGGTCCTTGTCGAAGCTTTTGAATCTTCTTTGCACGGATGGGATGTCTTGTGGCTCGTTGTGTCTTCCCCCTTGTGGCACAACTTCTGTTTTAATGCTGTAGTGGTCTGACCACTACAGAATTAAATGTTTAACTTTGAATGCCTTGCTTTTTGCCACCCTCAGAAGCTGCCACCTTAGGCAACCACATTCTGTCCCAAACCATCCTGTCTCCAGCCAGTTGTGCTAACCTGTTAATGTTAGTGTGAGGTCCTTCAATAGCTTTAGCTTGGCACTCTTACTGTGCACTAAACCCCATGCTAATGGTTAGTGTGGTTTAATAAATATGCCCCTCTGGGGCAATTAGACAACAGGAGATGTTTGTTAAACTGTGCTAAACAGTTAGCATGCAAACGCTAGCATGTTGGCTCTTTATGCATGAGCAAAGTAGCCATTACTGCACTGGCTGTATAATGCATGATAATTTGCATGTTAACTATATGCTTAGGAATGGGGTGGGAAATTGGCTGGCTATGGGCAAAAGATGAGCTTGGACTGCACAATGAATTAATGCACACTATTTTACCATATGCTGTCATGACTGCGAATAGTGTGGTTGTATTCAATGCCTCCTGAAGAGGGACGAGTTAAGGGATATACCAGTGAGTCACTAGCTCATCCTTTCACAGTGGCAGGAGGGCGTCTCTTCATTCCCACCATTGTGCTGTGCCGTTGCCATTTGGCATCTTGGTATTTTTAAATGGCCAAATAACTACTTCCTGTTTTATGTGAGATACAGGAAGTGATTGTTTGTGCTTTGTAAAAATCCTTTGGTGCTCACAACTGAAGCATAGGACAATGGTGGGATTGAAGCAACGTGTTCTTGCCACTGTCTAAAACATTAATGTGTTGGCAACAGTGATGGTGGTTGGGGTAGAAGAATAAGGGAAAGGAGATGTCTGGCTGGGAGTGATAGTGGGGCTGAAAATAGGCAGATGCTGGGGATCTGAGACTGGATGTTATGGATGGGAGGGGGGACTGGGTCAAAAAGATGGGCTGATGTCAGCAGAGGAGATAAAAAGGCAGATGCTAGGGTAGTAAGAAAAGATATAGATTTTGTATGGGAGGGAAAGTAGCTAGGGCATATACAGGAGAAGGTTGAGAGGGAGAGGCATAAGAATATATGCTGGTTTATGATGGAAGGACATGGTGATGCTGGAGATCAGGGACTCACACTTCAAGAAGACAGAAGAAAACATTAAGATTGGCTGGATATTGGGGGCTTGGGTGGGATTAAAGACTTAGGGACTGGGTAGGCTGGAAAAGAGGTGACTTGGGGAGTAAATGGGAAGATAGTGGGGATTAAGTGATTGACCAAAGATTAGGAGGATAATGGGGGCTAGGTGATTGGGTGAGGGGTATAAGTAGGACTGTAAGACCAAGTGTAGAAATATTGGGAGGGGAGAGTGACTGAAGAACCTGGGGTGTTTGAGGAGGGTTTGAAGGGCAGTTGAAAAAGACAGGTAAAGTTTTCCTGTTCAGCTTTCTTGTACGCATGGAATTTCCTAGTGTACACTGTTATTGTTTTTACTGTTTTATAATAGAAGTCATAAATCTCTGAGCATTTCTTCTTCAGTAGGTTGTCACAAATGAACATAAAGAAAAGCCGACAACTTTCTTACCATGCAGGCTGTAAGTATTGCTTTGCTTTGCAAAATAACATTCAGTGGATATACCTATAAATTAAGTAGATTTGCTATTAGAAGTGATTGAAAAAGTGTTACTCTATTAAACATATTTGATTACATTTGTTAGAGGATGTCAAACTTTGTTTTCATATACACTGGAGTATACTGCAAAGTGTGTTTTTAAAGCATCTGTTTAATTCTAACTCTAATTAAATTTCATTTTGCTGTACATCTGGGACTTTGTTTCTGCAGTGTTTTTTAACTCCATACTGACGATAATGTAGTGTGTTTCTGAAAAGAGAAACAGAAAGCCAGATATATTTTTCCTTCAGCAGTATGAAAAACAACAGACCATTGTGAGGAAACAGTGCAATGTTCAGGCACTATTATCTAATATAACTTATTTTGATTATAATACAAATGTCCTAAATGAACATTTCATAGTTTGACAATTGGGCATTGTTAGATCTTAGCATCACTGAATGTGCTTTTACTGCAAAAGAAGATATTTGTTTTTCAATGTGACTAGTGAACTCAGTCTCAAGTGAATGCTCCCCATGCTGTGTTAAAATATTGTGCCACGTACAGCTCTGCATGTCTCATGCCATTGTGGCTTGACATTAAGGAAAGCTTTGCCTCTTGTTTTATTGTTTGTAGCTGAGATAAAGGGCTTTAAAAATCATGGATAAATTAAATGAAACAAAGAGTACCTGATGGTTATCTTGAAAAGAAAAGGGATGGTAATACTGTGGGGCTCTTGAATACAAACTCTCTGCCTGAGAGCTCTTAAAGGGGGCTTTTTTGTCATTTTTAATAGCTAAATATTTTTCTGCTGTATTAAAAAAGGGGATTTTTTTTGTGTTGTTGGGCTAAGCCTTTTTTTCTGTAGCTAGAGATTTTTCCTCTCCTCTAGCCTTTTAGTTCAAAGGGATAGGCAAGCTCTTTGAAGTCACTAACCTCCTCAGGTGTTAGATACCTCCCTTCCCACCCCAGCTCCCACCCACCTCATATGAGATTCTTCCTACTGTATATAGGGCAACTCTCCAATTTGCTTGTTGACTTAGACAACAGATTTTTATTTGCTTGGAGAGAAACTGTAGGAAGCAAATAGTTCTATGTTTGGATCTCTATGAAAAGTAAACCAATTGCAATTCTTCAAGGAGCTTTGGTTAGGTAATTTTACAAAAGGAATACATTAATCTATATACTTCAGACACATAATAACAAACATGACTAGTGTAAAATCATAACCATTTAGCAAGGAAGCAGAACTACACATAGGGGCATAGAACAGTGCTGTTAGAACACACATAAAAGAGTTTAGCTGCTTTTTCTCTTAAGAGACAGCTGAGGAAAAGTTAGAGACTTTGGTTGGTCTCTCTCATTTATTTGAACAAGTGCCAACTCTCTCATTTATTTCAACAGGTACCAAAGCTCCACCAACTCAATGATGGCTGAGAAAAATCATATTGTCAAAGCTGTTGCCCCCATTATAGCTTCTGCCTCTGTCCAGACAGACAGCCCAATGCCAGTCGAGGGACCAGTTCCATGTGCAAGATGCTTGCAAGCTGAAGCCCTCATGAAATAAGTGAAGGAGCTCAGAGAAGATGTGGTGAGGCTGAGAAGCATTTGAGACAGCAAGAAATGCATTGATGAGATGCTTATTGAAACATCCAAGCTCTCAAACAGAGATGAAGATAGGATGTTACAGAATGAAGAGAGTTGGACACGAGTCACCAGTGCCTGCAGATTTGACAATCCAACTCCTCCAGCCCTTGAATTGAAATGAAGAACCAGTATGCAGGCCTGGAAATGGAGGAGGTGAAAGCATCCCAGGAAAGGAAAGAACCAGAGTTCAAGAACCCCAAAGTTGCAGAATTAGTGACTACAAGGAAGCAAAGGGTAGTGATGGTCAGTGACTCTTTTCTGAGGAATAATGAGGTGTCCATCTGCCTAAGAGACTTGATGTCCAGAAAGGAGTGCTCTCTGCCAGGTGCCAAAATCCAAGATGTTATAGAGAGTTTGCCAAGACTCATCAAACCTACAGACTATTATCCAATATCCATGTTGGCACAAGTGATACTGCTAGAAATCCCTTTGAGTGTTACTTCATGGCTCTGAGACAGAGGGTGAAACAGATAGGTGCACAGGTGGTGTTCTCTTCAATTCTCCCTGTTGAGGGTAGAGGCTGAGGCAGAGAAGCTTGCATTCTGGAGATGAATGCATGACTAGGTGGATGGTGTCATCGAGAGCGTTTTGGTTCCTGAACCATGAGATGATTTTCCAAGGGCTGCAGAGCAGAATTAATATCCACCTATCCAAGAAGGATCTCTAAAGGAAAAAAGGGGACTATTGTAGTTGATATGGAAGGGCAGATTAGAAAGGCCATATGTTTTTTTTTTCCTGCCATCATGTTTCTATGTTTCTAAAGTGTCTTCCGCAGCAGACTGGCTAACCTACTGAAGAGGGCTTTACAATAGATTCATTGGTGATGGGTATAGAAAGCCCCCAGGTAAGTAAAAGCCCTCAGATAAATGAAAGCTCTCAGGTAAAGGGTAAAAGGGGCAACATCTGGAAAGTAATGTATATAAATGTCCGTAGCATGGGAAATAAGACCCCTGATGTTGAGGCTTTAATGAAAGAGGATGACTTAGATTTAGTGGTGGTTACAGAGACATGGTTCACGGGGAACCATGACTGGGATGTAAATATACCGGGCTATACTTTATTTAGGAAGGACAGAGTAGGAAGAAGGGGAGGAGGAGTGGTACTATATGAAAAAAAATAATATTAAAGCTCTAGAATTATAGGGCCTAAATCTGAATGAGAAGGCACTGTGGGTTAAACTAAAAGAGGGTAAGGGAAAGCCATTTGTATTGATGTGACATACAGATCTCTTTTGCAGGGAGAAGACGTGGATGTAGATTTAATAGAAGACATATGCAGTATTACCATGAAAGGAGAAGAGCTACTGATAGGTGATTTCAATATGCTTGATGTTGATTGGCACATCCCTGCTGCAGTGTCATCTAGAAGTAAGGAGAGCATAGATTCTCTACAGGGAGAACTATTCCAGCAACTGGTAACAGAACCCACATTTGAAGGTGTCATACTGGACTCGGTGTTTACCAATGGGGAAAGTGTTTCTGATCTTATAGTGGGAGATCATCTCATATCTAGCGATCACCAGATGGTGTGATTCAGTATTAGGACTAGGACTGATAAAATCCATTCAAAAGCAGACTTTACAAAAACTAATTTTGCTGAGATGGGACAATACCGCAAGGAATTGTTAGCAGGTAGAAAACAAAAGGCAAAACTGAAAGGGGATATTTTAAGGTTAAAACGCCTTTTTGTTAGAATGGTAAGAAAATGTAAAAGGAAGAGGAGGCCACTGTGGTTCTCAAATGAAGTAGCTGAAAAGGTGAAGAAAAAGAGCGTGGCCTTTATGAAATGCAAGAAATCACTGAGAGGAAGACAAGTATTAATATTTGGAAAAAAACGTAGGGGTATGTTTACTAAACTGCGGTAATGTCATTCACGTTAGGTTCCGCGGTAAAGGTACAGATGCCCATATAAAGGCGCGGGCGGTGCATCGTTACAGCAAGCCATATCAGCTAACGCATGTTACAAACTAATGCGCGCTACAAGGCGCCTCATAAGGCACCTTACAAGGCAACTTGCAAGGCACATTACAAGGCGCCTTGTAAGGTGCCTTATAAGTAAGGTGCCTTATAAGGTGCCCTATAAGGTGCCTTGTAAGGTGCCTCATAAGGTGCTTTGTAAGGTGCCCTATACAGTAGGGCTCCTTAGGCTAAGTGCCGTATTAGGCACCCCTGGACAAGGCACCTTAGAAGGCACCCTGGGTTATGGAACTATAGGTTGCAGTGGCCTAACAAGGTTATGGTGCCCTAGGTTAGTGTGGGCTGCAAGGTGCTGCAGGATGACATGCATGACCTGTGAGGACAGAGACAGATGTAGCCCTAACACTAGATAGAGCACTCAGGAAAGTCAATGAACAGGTGAGTGAAGGAGAGAGAGCTGGGAGCCGCTGGACCTGCCATATCTGCGGGCATCCCATGTGGCTGCCAGTACTGATGACAAACATGGTGGGGGCAACTGTACTACAGCACAGGGTGTTGGCAATGTAAAGTATTGGAAAGACAGTTGGTGGCAGACAATGGGAATACGTGTCCCCCAGTGGAGGCGGAGTTGGCAGGATAGTTACAATGATGGGTGGACAGAGGAGTGGTGGTGCCCTGCAGATCAAGCACAGGCGAGGAAAGCATGAAGAGGTGCAATGCAGGAAAGGGTAGAGGTGCAGGACATGGGGTGACAGCCCGCACAGGCAGACGGGACTCTACACAGCTGACAGACGCAGATAAACGGACTGAGGGAATGTTGGCAATTGTGGCGAGGGTATTATGGACTGGCAGCACAAATCTGCCTGTTACAGGCATGCACACTATTTGAGTAGGACAGGCATGAGAGGAGGGAAGAATGAGGAATTGAACCCATGAACACTGCCAAGAATGGCATTGTATTAACCAGTAGGCTATACCTCTGTGGTGTATGTCACAGCAATGGCTGGGTACAGAAGGACTGCAGGTCACCGCACAAAATGTCTGCTCTGAGTGCCAGGATAGGGTAACCCCACCAGTACCCATGATGCAATGAACATGCTGAATAGCTGTCTACAGCTGAACACCAAATGGGGTGTGCACCTCTCCGGTACC
This sequence comes from Ichthyophis bannanicus, assembly GCA_033557465.1. Lineage (NCBI taxonomy): Eukaryota > Metazoa > Chordata > Amphibia > Gymnophiona > Ichthyophiidae > Ichthyophis > Ichthyophis bannanicus. The sequence continues at coordinate 387,638,484 of CM066038.1, read as the reverse complement.
TCAGCTTGGAAAGACGAACTGACAGTGAGTGATAATGGCATAGAGTAGCTACAGACCATGCCATTGTGCAGGTTCTGTGTTCTCCCTGAGGTGTAGGATGGGTGCCCAGCACTAGGTCTGCAGTACATGTGGTGTTAGAGACAGGCCCTGCTGTACATCCCTATCGCTACCACTGTGTGACAGGTATTCCTTGCAGTGCAGCTGAAGGTAATTTGGTGTCCATCTTTATCCTGCAGTCACATGTGGCCCTCTGGGACCGGACACCACCCAGATTAGTGTGTACCCCATGTTAGGGTCTGGCTGACATAGGCACATGTTATCAGGGCAGAGGGGTTTCTAGACTTACAAGAGGTTTGTATAGCAGTGCCTTTATAGGTCAAAGTGGTATGCACTGCATACCACAAAGGGCTCACATCACCCTTTTTGTAGGTAAGGGACAGGTGCCCCAGCACCCGTGAAGCAACCTCCCTCCTGCTGGTATACAACAGCCCTCTGGGGTTGGTGGGCCAGAGCCATACCTGTGCATGGGGCAGACTAGCAGCAATGATGGGGTTAGCGCTGGAAAGCCCCAACTGCCTCACAACAATGTCTGCCAGTCACCAACAGACAATACAGTCAGACTGCACCATATAGGTACTCCAACCATGCACAGTCTAACTACAAACAGTTCACTAACCAGTCCAGAGCACATGCTCACAGAAAAACTATGTGCACCTAGCAGATATCTCAGTGATTGAGATCCAAGCACAAAAACACAAAATTATCACTGGAGGCATATAATGTAGAGGGCTATGTGGGAACCTAGACATGCCATGGTCACTGCTCGGTCAGAGTGAGTGCCCTCCCAGCATGCCATGCTGTGGCTACCCTGTACATGCAGGCAGTAGTTGGGCACTACATTGTCCCAGCCATTGCCCCACATCCTGTGAAGATGCATCCTGGCCAATCTGCCCTGTCCGGGCCATATCCACAACACCTTGTTCCTCATTATGCATATATTCAGGCTAATACTGGTAACAGTGGGACATTGTAGGCCCGGTGAGGTGTGGGCAGCCACAAAACAATGGATAGACATACACACCCTTCCCGCCATACTGGTCCTGATCACAGTGCTGACATTGCTAAACTCTGCAGGAGGTAGTAGTGGTGTTCTGGTGATAACTGCAGCTCAATGCTGGGGCCAACAGCCTGACTCTCCATGCATCTTTGGATTGTGGAGCCTGTGTGAGTGGGTGTTTGTACCCCTGTTCGCTGCTGCTTTGGACTTTGCACATGTTGCTGTTGTATCTGCATTGTAGGGTAAAACATAGGGACTTGCTCTGCAGGAACCACAGCTGGGGCTTGAACCTGTTACCCTCTGCTTCTGAGCACACTGGCTGGATGCACTGCCCCACACTGTTGCCACAGATGCTTGGTGGTCCCTGGGGCTACCTGTACATTTCCTCAGCCAGACCTTTTATGTTGCACTGCACACCACGTACTGGTACAGGGCATGGCCTAGGTCCACTGCAGGCAGGTGCCACTGCCCCCTCCAGCACAGGAACCCCCCCTGCTATGCTGACATCACCATATGCTGTCAGTGCTGGTAGTGTGCAGTCCCAGGCCATCCATTGTGTGGGTAGGTGGTCACATAGGGAGCGGGGTCTGGGGCATGGGGCATATATGCGCATCCTCGCATCCCCCCAAATCACCGCCTAACAATAGTCTGTCTCTTCTGCTTGGGGGAGTTTTGGCTGGGGGGATGTCAGGTCAGTTCCCTGGCAACTGTTAGCTCGGGTGGACCAGGTAGATGTAGGTGGATTGTGTTTGGCCTTTGTCAGCTGCTGATTTCCAGTTTCTATGTTCCTATGTGCCAGCTAGGCACCCACCTAGTCCACCCTGTGCCCCAGCTGCCCCCGATACATGTCCCGCCTGCAGCCCCCTATGCCCCACTTGCACCATCACCATAGTGGCCTTTCATAATTGGGCATTATACTGTTGCTGGAAATGGAACACTACTATCATGTTTCTTGGGCTCCTTGTCTATGCTGTACATTGCTGACACTTAAATGGTTTCTCTCTCCTGCAAATGTGCATCTAATGCCAGGTTTTCATTCGCGGTAGGATTTAGCCCTTCAGTTCAGTGTGTTAGTGTGCAGGGAGACTCTCCCCGCCCACTCCCCCCTCATTGACCCCTTCCCCCCGCCCTCTCTCCACCCTCTGTGGTGTTTGCCTCGGCCAAGAACGTTACCGATCATTAGGTAACGTTAACGCGCGTTAACGTTACATACCATGCGTTAACGTTACCTAACAATCGTTAACGTTACATAACGCGCGGTCTGTAACATTACCGCAGTTTAGTAAACATGCCCCTTAGAGAAGCTAGGAAAGCAATCAGGAAATCAAAGACACAAAAGAAGAAGAAATAGTCAATGCAATCAAATGGGAGAACAAGATATTTTTCAGATATATTAGTGAGAGAAAGAAGTGCAAAAGTGGTGAACGGACATATGTAGAAGCTGATGAGAATAAAACAGATTTGATAAACAAATATTTTTGTTCTGTGCTCACAGATAAAGGGCCAGGAGCAGGACCTCATAAAATATCCACAAATAGGGACAGAAGTGAAGGGGATCTTAAACAATTTTCAGAAGACTGTGTCCAAAAGGAACTAGCTAAACTAAAAGTAGACAAAGCGATGGGACCAGAATATGGTAGAAACTTTGGGATGTTCTAGAGGCTCCACTGACTGACCTTTTCAATGCTTATTTAGAGTCAAGTGTGGTCCCAGAAGACTGGAGAAAGGCATATGTGGTCCCTAGAAAGGATGAGGTTAAGAACTCTAGCCAGATTTGTATAACCTCTGTGGTGAGTAAATTAATAGAAATGCTATTAAAAGAGAGGATAGTGAGGTTTCTGGAGTCCAATGGATTGCAGAATTGAGGCAGTATGGGTTTACCAGAGGCAGGACTTGTCAGACAAATCTGATTGATTTCTTTGACTGGGTGACCAGAGAGCTGGACAGAGGGAACAACCTAGATGTGGTATATTTTGAGACCATTCCGCACAGGTGACTTATAAATTAATGGAGCACCCTAGAGATGGATCCTAAAGTAACTGACTGGGTTAGAAATTGGTTGAGTGGGAGGTGACAGAGACTGCTGTAAAGAATGTATGTAAGTCTGTGTCCAGGGCAGCAACTCCAAGGCTGCCGCCATGGAACCCAGGAGCTGAAGATATGATTGTGCCTTCTGCATGGTACTGCAAAAGAAAGACCATATCTGAGCTCAAATCTTCTGTGCTCACTCTTCCAGATGGAAAACAAATCCCACCTTGATGTTAAAGTGGGCTCCCAGTTAGCCTGGATCCTGCACCTGAAGAAAGGCTAAAAAGGTTAGGGCTCTTTAATCTGGAAAAGAGACGGCTGAGGGGAGATATGATAGAAGTCTATAAATTAATGAACGGAGTGGAACAGGTAAACGTAGATCGATTGTTTACGTTATCAGAATATAGAAAGACTAGGGGACATGCAATGAAGCTACAGGGTAAACTATTTAAGACTAATAAAAGAAAATATTTTTTCACTCAACATATACTCAAACTCTGGAATTTGTTACCAGAGGATGTAGTAAAGGCTGTTAGTGTAGCTGGGTTTAAAAAAGGTTTGGACAAGTTCCTGGAGGAAAGGTCCATATACCATTATTAAGAAGGGGCCCAGGATATCAATGCTTGACCCAGTATAAGCATTGTGGAACCTGTTTCTTTTGGGGAAACTGCTAGGTATGTATGACCTAGATTGGCTACTGTTGGAAACAGGATACTGGGCTTGATGGACTTTGGTCTGACCCAGTATGGCATATCTTATGTTCTTATGTTCTGATCAATCTAGCTCTTTGCCAAATTGACCACCCAGCCGAGTCTCCGGAGGAATTCCATCACCTGCTCGGTAGTGGAGGCACTTTTGCTATTTGATTTTGCTCTGATCAACCATTTGTTGAGATACAGATGAACCAATATGCTCTCCTGTCTCAGAGCGGTTGCCACGACCACCATGATTTTGGTGAAGATCTGTGGCGCTGTGGCCAGGCTGAATGGCGGTGCCCTGAACTTAAAATGTCCCATAAGCCCGGCAAACCACAGATACTGCTGATGGTCTAGTTAAATTGGGATGTGTAGATATGCTTCCATGATATCCAGAGCTGAGAGGAACTCTCCCGCCTGACCACCATTATCACCGAACACAAGGTTTCCATATGAAAATGCGGCACCCAAATGATCCAGTTTAGCTATTTGAGGTCTAAGATAGGACAGAAGGTATCCTCTTTCTTGAGGACCACAAAGTAAATGAAGTATTGACCAGATCTGTATTGGTCATTTGGAACAGGTAGTACAGCCTGGAGGTCCAGCAACCGCTGTAATGTATCCTGGACTGCCCACTGTTTAAAGCGAATTTTGCAAGGCAAATGTATGAAGGCCTCCGAGAGGGGATTAGCCAGTTCTAAAGTGTACCTCTCTCTGGTAACTTCTATCACCCATTGATCAGTGGCAATATACACCCAGGTAAAGTAAAACTGTTGAAGATAACTCCCTACTGGAACTACCCCTGCCTGGGCTTGTCTCGTTTCATTGTGACTTTTTGGAAGGAACGTCAGGGGTAGAAAAGTACCCCCTTTTGGAACATCTGTAGCCTCGAAAAGGCTGGCCTCTCAAAGTATAGTGACATCACTGAAAAGGGGCAAAATGAATTGATCAAAACTTCCTAAAATCCCTAGGCTGTCCCCCTGGGACAGTTCTCTGCTTTTGCCCTTTAGGATGGTCTTCCAGCAACCTTTAGACTTGTCCAGATCTTTAACCAATTTGTCCAGAGATTCTCTAAAGAGCAGCTTGTACCTAAATGGAGCTCACTCAAAGGAGAAGGATGTTACCAGTGGTGTGCCGCAGGGATCTGTCCTTGGTCCAATTCTTTTTAACATCTTTATTAGTCATAGTGAGGAAGGACTGTCTAGTAAGTTTTGTCTCTTTGCAGATGATACCAAAATCTGCAATAGAGTAGACACCCAGGAAGGCATAAATAACATGTATAGGGATCTAGCTAAGCTTGAGGAGTGGTCTAGAATTTGGCAGCTGAGATTTAATGCTAAAAAAAATGCAGTCATGCATTTGGGCTGCAAAAATTCAAAGGATCAGTACAATATAGGGGGTGAAGTACTTCTGTCCATGAAAGAAGAATGGGGCCTAGGTGTGATTATTTCTGATGATGAAAACCAGAAGGATACTTGTGTGCATAGGGAGAGGAATGGTCAGCAGAAAAAAGGAGGTGATAGTGCCTTTGTATAAGTCTCTGGTGCAACCTCATTTTGAGTATTGTTTGCAATTCTGGAGACCGCACCTTCAAAAGGGCAAACAGGATGAAGTCCGTGCAGAGTGTGGCTACTAAAATGGTTAGAGCTATTCATTATAAAGCATATGGGGGCAGACTTAAAGATATTAATATTTATATGTTAGAGGAAAGGTGGGATAGAAGAGATATGATAGAGAAGTTTAAATACTTCCATGGCATAAATGCACAAGAGGAAAGCCTCTTTCAATTGAAAGCAAGCTCTGCAATAAGGGGATATAGGATGAGGGTGAAAGGTGATAGACTCAGGAGGAATATGCAGAAATATTTCTTTATGGAAAGAGTAGTAGATGTGTGGAATCGTCTCCCAGTAGAGGTAGTAGAGACAAGGACAGTATCTGAATTCAAGAAAGCATGGGACAAACACAGAAGACTTCTAAAAAAAGAGACTATAGTACTTGATATGGAAGGGCAGACTAGATAGGCCATATGGTCTTTTTCTACTGTCATGTTTCTATGTAGTTACTCCAGGCCTAATTTTTAAAACTTCTGATATTCAAACATCATGGTGCTTAAATATTGGCAGGATAGGAGCTGTTGCTGAATATCTGAAACTGAAGGGAATGTTTACTAAACTGCGGTAATGTCATTCGCGTTAGGTTCCACGGTAAAGGTACAGATGCCCATATAAAGGCATGGGCGGGGCATCATTATGGCAAGCCGTGTCAGGTAACACGCGTTATAAGGCACGTTACAAGGCACCTTATTAGGCACAGTACAAGGCCTAAAAATTTTGTCGGAACCAACACCTTGAAGAGAAAAACCTCCTCTCGTGGTGTAATGTTCCTTTTTATTCTTTTAATTGGGGACACAACCCCATCAAAGGGTTCAAAGGGGACACAACCCCTCAATACCAAACATTATCACTTTATTTTCAGGCTTTCTCCCTAAACAATCCATGCAATGGATAAAGAATCAAAGGTCACTTATCTGGATGTAGAACATATCCTCATGCTATAAACCTCCCTTTATTTTTTTATTTTTTTATTTTTATTTATTTAATTATGCAATTTCACACTATAATACAAGAAAACCCTTGTACAAGGAAAACAATCCATCGTCCTCATGTTTAACAGGAGAAAAAAATCAAAGAAAGATACTAACAGATGAATTCCTGAATAGGCCTCAAATAAGTAGACAAGATGGGTCACAAAACAAAGGATAAATTACAAACATAGCCATAAAGGTAATGGAGCAGACACCAAGGCGGTAAACCTCCTTTTAAAAACTTTTTCAACAGGGTCGACCACGCCAACTGTCCAACAGCCCGGTCTCCAAACACAAAACTGGAGGTAACAGGTCTTCAAGAGTTCTTATTCAAGGGTGATCTCTCCCTCAGAGAGTGAAAGCAGAAAAAACATCCACAAGGATCTTAGACACAAACATTCTCAGAAGGCAAACCCACGAGGCTCCCACCTCGTTCTAGTAACCAACGTTGAAGATGTTTCAAGCCACTGGTCTTCAAGGTGATAATGTTTGGTATCGAGGGGTTGTGTCCCCTTTGAACCCTTTGATGGGGTTGCGTCCCCAATTAAAAGAATAAAAAGGAACATTACACCACAAGAGGAGGTTTTTCTCTTCAAGGTGTTGGTTCCGACAAAAATTTTTATTTTGTGTGTTTCTCTGAATTTCTGATTCATAAACAGACAGCACAGTTAGACTGCACCTGTAGCATCATACAAGGTGATCCCACCATGCACAGGCAAACTGCCCACTAACATAGTGCATGCTCATAGGGAAACCCTGTGTACACAGAATGGGATGCACAGCACATACACCAAGAAGGTATCTCCATGATTGTGCCCCAGAACTAGGAACACACAGGTATCACTGGAAACAAGTAATGGGTGGCACTATGTGGGAACATAGACATGCCATGTTCACTGCTCGGTCAGAATGAGAGTGACACCACCCCCCCCCCCCCCAGTGTGACATGCTGTGGCCACCCTATCCATGCAGGTGGTGGTCGAGCACTACAGTGTCCCAGCCATTGCCCTCCACCCTGTGCAGATGCATCCTGGCCAATCTGCCCTGTCTGGGCCATACCCACAATACCTTGCTCCTCATTATGCACATTTGCAGGCTAACACTGGAAGCAGTGTGAGCAATGTGGGCTCAGTGAGGTGTTGGCAGACACAAAACAATGGAGAGACATACGCACACTCCCACACCTATCTCAGCATTGTGCAGATATGGAGGTGGTTGACAACCCTACCCGCCGCACTAGTCCCGATCACAGTGCTGACATTGCTAATCTGTGCAAGGGGTAGTAGTAGTGCTCTGGTGATAACTACAGCTCTGTGATGGGGCCAACATCCTGACACTCCATGAAGCTGTGGATAGTGGAGCCCTTGTGAGTGGGTGTCCGTACCCCTGTGCATCGTTGCATTGGGGTTTGCCCATGTTGTTGTTGTGGCTGCATTGTGGGCTAAAACTATGGGGAGATGCTCTGCAGGATCCACAGATGGGACGTGAACCTCTGCTCTTGGACATGCTGGCTGAGTGTACTGCACCACACTGTTGCCACAGCAGCATAGTGGTCCCTGGGACTACCCTTACATTCCTCGGCCAGACCTCTTCTGATGCACTGCACACCACGTACTGGTACAGGGCATGGCCTAGGTCCACTGAAGGCGGGTGCCACTGTTCCCTCCAGCACAATCACCCACCCCCTCTGCCATGCCGCCATGACCATATGCTGTCGGTGCCGGTGGTGCGCCATCCTAGGCCATCCAGGGGGCAGGTAGACGACTACCTAAGGTGTGGGTTCTGCGGTAGGGGTGCCTACATAGATGTCCATGCTTCCCCCAGCACCGCTTGTCACTGTTATGTGCCCTTTGGGGTACCTGCTAGGTAATGTCCCCTGGATGGGACACTGTGGGACACAGACGCATGGGCATGTTTGACCCTGGTCAGTTGCTGTCTTGCTGGTTTCCATTTTCTGTATTCCTATGTGACACCTTGGCAACTGCCTAGTCCACCCTGTGCCCCAGTAGCCCCCACTGCATGTCCCGCCTGCATCCCCCATGCCCCATTTGCGCCATCACCATAGTGGCCTTTCATACCTGGGCACTATGCTGTTGCTGCAAATGGAGCACTGCTATCACCTTTCTAGGGCTCCCTGCCTATGTACATTGCTGACACTTAAATGGTTTCTCTCTCCTGAAAATGTGCATCTAACGCCAGGTTTTCAGTTGCATTAAGATTCAACCCTTCATTTTCCCGCATTAGTGTGGAAAGGGCCTCTCCCCGCCCACTCCCCGCCCATTGACCCCTTCTCTCCACCCTCTCTCCACCCTCTGCGGGACTTACCGCGGCCGGGAACACTAATGCGCATTATGTAACGTTAAGGCGCGTTAACGTTACATAACGTTACGTTAACGTGTGTTAGAGTTACATAACGTGCCTTAACGTAGCCGCTGCTACGTTATCGCAGTTTAGTAAACATGCCCCTGAGTGTCACTAACTGGGTAAGTGCTGGCACCTACCCGGTTGATCTCATTTTCAGCTGGATTGCCCATTTAGACTGTTTTTTCATGTGGCCTTAGTTGCCTGGACAAGGGCCAGTGAAAATCATGTTAACTGGGTAAGTGTTGTTGCGATGTTGCAGAATTTCTTTTAACACATACCCTACGATCATGCTACTGGACTGCCAGTAGCATTGCTGTACTTAATATCATCTCTTTAGGGCACTATCATTGTCACTGGCTGCCACTCCACTCTCTGCCCTAATTCTATCCCAATCTCACCCAAACCTATGCTAGCCACTTGGCATGATTTGTTTTTACTTTCGGGGTGCATTTTGTCTTTGGGTAACCATTAGTGTGGGCTTCCACTAATGGTTAGCGTCCAGTAAAACCCATACTAGTTGTTTTAGTAGACTTTAGTAAACATACCCTTAATCTGAAGTCATGTTTCTAGTTCTGGAAAGTAATTGCTGTAAAATATCTAAAGAGAATAGGGGTGATTCAGTGAAGAGTTATCAAATGTTGCAAGGTCTGAACTAAAATTTCAATGAGACGAGACAAGGATTTAAGTATGTATAACAGAGGAGAGAAGAAAAAAAGCACATATTATAGAGACATTCAAATACTTTAACGATAAATGTTGCAATTTCAATTCAATTTCCATTTGTAAGCTGTATTTTCCATATTTAGTGTGGTGAATGCATAGCAAGCACAAACACCAAGGGGCACCTAGCTTAACACACTTACTTCTTATCTATTTTATAAAGTAGTGCATGCATATATGTTACATTATAAAATAGAAGTGTAAGTAATCAAAAACATGCATTAAATATAGGCGCAAGGACACTAGCCCAAAGGCTGGTGTTAAGCCTGTAGACAATATTCTCCACCTGTAGCTGTAGGTGTGATGTGGAGAGGGGAATTCAGACACCTAAGTCAGGATGTGGAAATTCCTATAGTATTTTATGGTAGGCTCTGTCAGTAGGTGCAGGACGGCATGCTGATGTCTCACCAAGTCCAGCAGGAGCAGCTATTTTAAAAAGCCAAATGTGGTAGAAATATGTGCCAGTAATCCCACATGTATGTTGGATCAGCTTTTTAAAATAGTTACTCCCTTTCTTGATGAACAGCCCGAGCCAGCAAGTGTCCCCACCATCATCTCCCCAGACAGCAATTCCTTCCCTGATCACTCCTGACTTCTGTTCCTCACCTGACACCCCCCCCCCCCCAAGAAATCTGATTCCCCCATCAAGGACACTCCCCCGATTCCTCCCATAGCAATGAAGAAACCTCCTTACGGCTCCCTTATGAGACCTGACCTACACTCCTCAATCTCATCTCTGACCTTACTGGGGTTCTCAATGTCCAGATGGGGTAGATGTGATCTCCAGCTGCTCCTCCTCTTTCTTCAGCCCTGGTTCCAACATGACAAACATAAACCCTAGTGGTAAATCTTGTGTACTATCCCCTAGCGGTAAACCCATGAGATTATTGCTAGGGAAAATGGGGTGCCATTTTGGAATCAAGAGCTGCTGATGGGATTGGGGGGTTGGAGTGGCAGTGGGGGTCTTGCAGAGGAACATTAGTTGCTTTCTTCATGCCATGGGGAGTTTCTTGATGGGTGGGAGCAGATGCCATAGAAGGGAGTTGGGTGTCATTGATACCTTAAGGGAGGATCAGATTTAAGGAGGATCGGGAGGGGGGGGGGGGTGTAGCCAGATATTATCCTTTACAGCTACTCCTTCAAGCAAGCACATTTTTGTGCCTTGGGATAACTGTACATAAATACTGACATCTACATTTTTCATAGCAATGCATATTCCCCTTGTAAGACTGGGAATCCCACATTAATCACTCCCTCTCCCTATCCTAACTATACCTCTTGTCATCTACACATAGTAAGAATTCCGATGTGAAACTAGCTCCTGTTCGAAATGGCATTTACACATGAATGCTGGTACAAGGATATTGGGTACTCTATGTGAACCTTCAGCCTTAGCATAGCTCCCTCCAAGATTTTTATTATAAAGCTCAATAAACAAGAACATCCCAGCACCATCCCTCCTACAACAAGCATGTAAAAATGCATAATTGAACATCATAGAAACTTTGCTTTATATATCTAGTGTGCCCACTCTACCGTTGGCTGTCAGGGTCTATTAGTTTGCTTTAATTGCTGCTGCCTTTTGCCAAACTTTAAAATCTGCCAAGGCTTAGGTGGCATCCTATCCTTGTTTAGTGGTTGGGACAGCCCTGTGTGCTAATCTACACATGTAAATGTTGCTATTTACACATGGGGATGCTTCTAAAATAACCCCTAAAGTGGTGATATCCAACCACTATATCTATTGCTATGCAATTGAATTTAGGTCAGCATATTTTCTGTCTGAGTAGCTGAATATCTCTTTGCTCTCACTTTGCCCCAACACTATCCAGATAGTGCCAGGACATTTAGAGGTCATTTGCAGTGACACTGTACATGTGGAGGGTAATTTTATAAAGTTGTGCCTATTTAATGCATGTTTTTGTGTGCATTTGGCATGCATATTTTATAATGGGCCCGATTCAGAGTCACAGGTTGCGGGGCTGCATGTCCCGGCAGAACATGCAGCCCCACAAGCCATCCTGCCTCGATTCCCCCTCCAGCTCTCCCCACACATCTAGAGCAGCAGGGCGGGGAGAGCCGGAAGCTGCTGCAGCCCAGACCATATATCAGTTCCCCTCATGCTTTGAAAAGTGCTAGGTAAGCCCAGTGCACCCCAATATGGTATACAAGAATGTAAATATGAACATGTATGTCAGGGCATACCTTGCATCAAATGGTACATGGCATTAGAAACCAGCCCCATTGATTCCTGCCCTGGTCATCTCTACAAACATGCATTAAACTGCTAGGGATGGACCTTCACCAAGTTCACAAAACCCCAAATTAATCTTGCATGACCCCAAAGGATGCATAATATTGCTGAGCAATAAATGTATGCCCCTTTTGTGCCTCTGGCCTATAAGTGTGCTCATTCTGCTGCTCTGCACTACCATTCCTCTCTTAACTTTCTCTACACCCTTCCCCATGAATACTATTCTTCTGTCAAATTGCGTCCATCTGCCTTGCTGCTCCATATGCCTGGAACAAACTACCTGAGTTCGTGGCCCCTCTCAAATCTAGGCTGAACGCTCATCTCATTGGTGACACTGTTGGATCACATCCGCCAAAGTTCCCTTGTGTTTCCTGATTATTCTCCCTCGATGCATCCTGCTCACAGTTGCTGTGTTGTCTGTCCTGACTAGCTTGTAAGCTCCGATGAGTAGGGACCATTTGTTACTTGTGTCTGTGCAGTGCTGCATACATCTTGTAGTGCTATGCAAATGATCAGTAGTAGTTGTTGGAGTCATAGTAGAGCCTTCTGGCTATGGAATCTGAGGCCCACCTATCTGGATACTGGCATTTTTCATAGCAGCTACAACTGTCCCATCGTGGCGTATGTCGGTCTGTATACATCCACTAACTGTGGGGCAACCCTGTCTGCCTTCCCACAGCCAGATTTGTGGCACTGCTCCCCTAGTCAAGGCTGTGTGGTCATGGGAGGTGAGATCCCTGTACCATCACACCAAGTAGTCAGACACAAGATATATCACCAGTCTTGTAGCTCTCATTGATCCTGGCCTGGGTTGGTATGTAGGCCGCATGGAACAATCCGGGGAATGTTGGTACTACATTAGTCGTGTCTTCCAGTGCCAGGCACAGGGATGTATGGCTGCTGTATCACCCCATTTTCCCTAGCAACAATATATGATCTAATTAGAGTACCCTATGCAAAATAATCCCGAAGGAATCAGCATAGGTTCTTTTGGCTAAATGTCAAAATATATCCCTATCAATAATAGGGACCATCAGAATAAGGGCATTCAGAAGTGCAAACAGCACTATTACATGTTCAACAGCAACACCATTGGTCCCAAAAACTGTGCACTATGGGCAGGCATTAGTGCTGTTTGCACTGTTGAGTACCCCTATTCAGAGGGTTCCTTATTATTGGCAGGGATATGTTTTAAATGTAGCTATTCTGAACCCCCTCTGAGTTTGACTGCCCAATCCCACCCAGTGGTGCTGCGGTCATCCATATGGTCCAGGTGCTGGCCAGGCTTTCATGTTCCCCCTGAATTGCCAAAAAGATGCCCTGAATCTATACATAACAGCTATGACATAATATAATCACATGGGGCACCGGGACTGTTTCTTGCCCAAAAAGGAATCCTTTCCCTGCTCGGCCCATACTATCTCTGCATCAGCAGTCCTATTTTTCAGAACATGAATGCTTTGTTTCGGTCTTTACTGAGGAAGATGTAGGAATGTTACCCATGACTGAAGTGGTATTTAAAGGTGTGGAAGAATTGAAGGAAATATTGATACTTCGGGAAGATGTATTACAACTATTAGATAAAATGAAGAGTAGCAAATCACTTGGGCCAGATGATATACATCCAAGGGTGTTGAAAGAACTGAAATGTGAGATTGCAGACCTGCTATTAGTAATTTGTGAACTATCATTAAAATCATCTGTAATACCTGAAGATTGGAAGATGGTGAACGTAACATCAATTTTTAAAAAGGGTTCCAGGGGTGATCCGGGAAACTACAGACCGGTGAGCCTGACGTCAGTACCGGGAAAAATGGTAGAAACCATCATAAAGAACAAAATTGCTGAAAATGTAGACAGTCATGGCTTAATGGGAGACAGCCAACATGGTTTTAGACAAGGAAGATCTTGTCTTACTAATCTGTTATGTTTTTTTGAAGGTGTGAATAAACATGTAGACAAAGGTGAGTCGGTTGATATAGTGTATTTGGACTTTCAGAAAGCCTTTGACAAGGTCCCTCATCAGAGACTTTTGGCAAAACTAAAGTCATGGGATAGGAGGCAGTGTACTATTGTGGATCAGGAACTGGTTAAAAGATAGAAAGCAGAGAGTAGGGCTAAATGGCCAATTTTCCCAATGGAGAAAGGTGAATGGTGGAGTACCCCAGGGATCTGTGCTGGGTCCGCTGCTTTTTGACATATTCATAAATGACCTGGAAAAGGGAATAACGAGTGAGGTTATCAAATTTGCAGATGACACAAAACTATTTAAAGTTGTTAAAACCCAAGAGGATTGTGGAAAATTGCAAGAGGATCTTGATAAATTGGAAGACTGGGCATCAAAATGGCAGATGAAATTTAATGTGGACAAGTGCAAAGTTATGCACCAAGGGAAGAACAGCCCAAACTATGGTTACACGATGCAAGGTTCCACATTAGGAACCACCACCAAGGAAAAAGATTTAGGCGTCATTGTGGATAACATGTTAAAACCCTCAGCCCAGTGTGCAACAGTGGCCAAGAGAGCAAATAGAATGCTAGGTATCATAAGGAAAGGAATGGAAAATAAAACAAAGGATATTATAATGCCTCTATAATCGTTCCATGGTGAGACCGCACCTTGAATATTGTGTGCAATTCTGGTCGCCATATCTTAAAAAGGAGTGTAGGAGTAGCCTTGTGGTTGGGGCAATTTACTTCAGGCTGGAAGGTCAGGGGTTCAAATCCCACTAGAGGACAGCAACCTTGGGCCAGAAGGACTGGGGTTTCTGGTCCTTCAGGTGCTCCTTGTGGTCTTGGGCAAGCCACTTAACCCTCCATAGCCCATGTTCCCTGTAAAATAGTTATCTCCAAGTTATAATGCCCTGTTCAATGTAATTTCAGTTTGTTCAATGTAAACCGCATTGATGCAGAATAGCGCAGTATATAAGAGAACGTAAATAAATAAATGAAATATAGCGTTATTAGAAAAGATTCAGAGAAGAGCCACCAAAATGGTAAAGGGGATGGAAGGATACTCCTATGAAGAAAGGCTAAAAAGGTTAGGGCTCTTTAACCTGGAAAAGAGGCGGCTGAGGGGAGATATGCTAGAAGTCTATAAATTAATAAACAAAGTGGAACGGGTAAATGTAGATCGATTGTTTACGTTATCAGAATATAGAAAGACTAGGGGACATGCAATGAAGCTACAGGGTAAACTATTTAAGACTAATAAAAGAAAATATTTTTTCACTCAATGTGTAATCAAACTCTGGAATTTGCTACTGGAGGATGTAGTAAAGGCTGTTAGTGTAGCTGGGTTTAAAAAAAGTTTGGACAAGTTTCTGGAGGAAAGGTCCATAAACCATTATTAAGAAGGGACCCAGGATATTAATGCTTGACCCAATACAAGCATTGTGGAACCTGTGTCTTTTGGGGAAACTGCTAGGTACGTATGACCTAGATTGGCCACTGTTGGAAACAGGATACTGGGCTTGATGGACCTTAGTCTGACCCAGTATGGCATATTTTATATTCTTATGGGAATTCTTAGGGCCCCATAGATTAGCTCTTTAGCCATACAGCACATAAGTGCATAGCCTGAATACACACTTTTCTCTTCTTAATATTTCTGTAAGGGTGTTTATAAATGTTTCTTTACCTTACAACATTCCTTCATCTCTGCTCCCTGCACCTTAAGACTGCATCTTGTATTTTTCCAGACTGCACGCAAACCAGTTCAAAACATACTTGTCACAGTCATTCTTCTATACATGATGAACTGCAGAGCACAGCAGAAAATGTTCTAAGTCCTAGCCTTACCAAGTTTCATCAGGAATAACATAGACATTTCTGGGAAACAATATGCACATGGGCCTTTCCTGAATGCGCTTTGAACATCTCCATGGCTGACCACACCCCTGTTCTGCCCTCTTCCACTCATGTTCTGGGATCCCTGTGCTATCGCTGTGGATGTGCATGTCAGCAGTGTTTCAGAATACAGTCTGGGTCATTTTCAGCACATAAACATCTGTGCCACATGCAAAACCCCTTTATTCATGTTCTGGAATGACTCCCTTAGCTGCTAACACTAAGGGGTATGTTTACTAAACCCTCTTAATGTGCGCGCCGCGTTAGTCTGCAGGATGCCATAAAAGGAGTGGGCGGTCCGGTCAAAAGTAGCAAAACGGGATTAGCGCGTGCTGCGCGCTTTTGTGCACCACGCACATTAGCGTATGAGAAACGTGCGCGGGAAGCATAAGCAGGCGCGCTGATAAGCAAACAGAGGAACAGGGCTGCAGTACAACGGTGAAGACGCTGACAGATGGTGCAGGGGTCATGGGTTCAAGCTCCCACTGTGCCCAATGGATAAGGCTAGCTGAGGCACTTCCATTTATGTGTAAAATTGCATTATGAGGCTTTTTAATTTTATTTTATTTACTGCTGCTAGCAAATGCACTCTCAAAGCGCTGCAACATAAGGTGCTGCATAAGGCACCCCATAAGGTACTCCAGAGGGCACATTTTAAAGTGCACTGTCCGCCACGGCACCCTACAATGTTGCTTAAAGGGTGGCCTATAGGGCGCCATATAGGGTGCCCTATGAGGCACAGCAAGGTCATAGCACTGTTTTTGATGGCAGCACTGTGCATTTAAACGCATGAAAATCTTAAGTAGGTGCGCTGACATGCAAGAAGGAACAGCAGTGTAGCACAATGGTTAAGGCACTGACTGATGAGACCGGGGTCATGAGTTCAATCACCAGTATGCCTAATACTTAAGGCTGGCTGAGGCATCAGCTTTGACATGTAAGTATTGTTTCCTGCTGCACTTTATTTGTATTTTATTAATTGCTGCCAGCAAACACACCCTCACGTGCAGTAACTTAAGGTGCCGCATAAGGCACCCTATAAGGCACTCCATAGGGCACATTATAAAGTGCACTGTCCGCCACGGCACCCTATAATGTCCCCTATAGGGCACCCTATAAGTTGCTCCATAGGATACCGTATAGTGCACCTTATATGGACGGTAACCATAAGGTGCCCTATAGGGCGCCCTATAAAGCGCCCTCTGAGGCACCTTATGGGTACAGTACACTGAGGGTGTTTTTGCTGGCAGTACTAATGTACATTAAAAATAGATAAAGCTTTGGACAGCCCTATCAAATAACCCCTCTGTGGGTTTAAACCCATGACCTCCGGCTCCACAGGCAGTGAAGTAACCAGTGGGCTACAGCTGCTAGCAAGCCGCTGGCTGGCTGCAGAAGGACTGCATGTCACCACACAAACAGTCTGCTGTGGTCACCAGGATAGGGTTAGCCCACCTGTACCCATGATGCACTGCACATGCAAATCAGCCGTCTACAGATGAACACAAGATGGGGTATGCACCCCCACAGCACCTCGGCCTGGTAGGGGGAACTGACCATGTGTGTTACTGGCACAGAGTAGCTATACACCGTCACATTGTGCGGGTACTATGCTCACCCTGAGGGTGTGGTGGGGTGCCCAGCACCAGGTCCACAGCACCTTCCATGGCAGAAATAGGCCATGCTGTAGGTCCCCAGCAGTGCTAGTGTGTGAGATAGGTAGTTCCTGCAGACACACTTTGGATACATCTGTATTTCTCAGTCAGGTTTGACCCTTATGGACCCATAGGCAGATTATGTACCACCACCCAACCCACCCTCTGGGGCTGTGTGTGGGAAACAGGGTCTCCCACCGACAGATCCACGTTTTAACATCCCTGCAATGGCAGCAGTAGAGGGGACCAACAACCGCAGTCCTGCTGTGGAACAGACACCCTTCAGGGCAATCAATGCAGCTCTGTACACATCTATAAAGCAATAGTAGACAGACATTAGGCCCAGAAATACTCAGCTGCACCCCACCACAATCTGATATTCTCCTGCAGCAAGCCTGCAGCCACTGCACCCTGCAAGGTGTTCCAGCAAGACACATATTAGCTGCAGATAGTCTGATAACTACTCCATAGGGCATGTTCCTGGAAGAGATGCATGCACCCAGAACTGGGATGTCAGCATACACACCAAGCAGATAAGTCAGTGATTGGGCCCCAAAAGGGAACCCATAAATATCACACGATAAAAATACTATACAGCACTATGGGGGAGCCTAGCCATGCCATGGTCACTGCTAAGTCAGGGTGAGAGTGATCTCCCAACAGAACATACTGTGGCCACCCTGTCTGTGCAGGTGGTGGCCGGGCACTACAATATCCCAGCCAGTGTCCTATGCCCTGTGCAGATGCATCCTGGCCAGGCCATCCTGTCCGGGCTATACCCATGGTACCTTGCTCCTCATTATGTACATTGGCAGGCCAATACTGGCAACAGTGCTGGCAGTGTGGGCTGTGGAGGGTGTTTGCAGCCACCACACACTCCCACACCTATGCCAGCATTGTGCTACTATAGAGGTGTTTAGCAGCCCTGGCCACCACACCAGTCCTGGGCACAGTGCAGGCACGGATATGGTACGCAGTACTGGTGGGGGTCACTCCCCAGGGTGGTAAACACTGTCAGAGACCAGACCTGAAGCACACTCCACAAACATCAGAAAAGTTGCTATGATGGAGCTCAATCAGCAAACTGTGCTTAACGTAGGAATTGCTATCTGCCAGTAATCATAGCAAACTTTTGATAGCTGTGTACCGTATTCCCAGGTGTAGGGTGGCATTGCTAAGGTATGCAAGTGCTAGTATTGGGAGATGCACGCAGGGCCCAATGTCCTGCCTCTCCAGGAGGCATTTGCTAATGGAGCCTGTGGGTGTGGGTGTGTCTGCCCCTGTTGGCTGCTGCTTTACGGCAGAGGTTCCCAACTCCAGTCCTGGTGTGCCAAACACTGTTCGGGTTTTCATGCTGTCCCTCATGAATATGCATGAGATACATCTGCATACCATGGGGGTGGTGCATATATACGCAGCACAGGCATCTTTATTAGAGGCAGCATGGAACCTGAATGGTGTTTGGCCCTCCAGGACTGCATTTGGGAGACTCTGCTCTAGGTAATGCGCCTGTTTATGGTGTCTTTGCTCTGTAGGGTAAAATGTAGGTGTTTTGGGCATGTTTACGTCATCTGCAATAAAGGCTCTGTCTGTATTAGCACGTTGTAGTAGTGGGTAAAATATGGGGACTGGGTTGGCAGGCACCATAGCTGGGACTTGAACCTGTGACTTTCTGCTTCCAAACACACTGGTTGAGTGCACTGCACCACCATGTTGTCACAGAGACAGTGCATTCCCTGGTGATACCATGACTGTTTGTCCGGCAGGGCCTGTCTGTTGCAGTGCATGGCACCCACCTACACAGGGCTAGGCCATGGTCTGCTCTGGGCAGTTGCCACTGCCCCCTCCACCACCAGTACCCCTCTGCCACCATGCTGACATTCCCTTCTGCTGGTGGTGCTGGTGGTGTGCAGTCTCAAGCCATTCAGTGCGCAGGTAGGCGGCTACCTATGGTGCGTGTTCTAGGGTAGGGGTGCCTGCATAGACGTCCACGCTTCCCCCCAACACTGCCTGCCAAAGTTCTGTGCCCTTGGAGGTACCTGCTGGGTATTATCCCCTGTGACACTGTGATAAACACTCTCATGCCCATGTTGGGCCCTCATCAGTTGCTGTCTGGCTGCTGTACAGTTTCAGCATTCCTAAGTGCCACCTAGGCATCTGCCTAGTCCGCACTGTGCCCCAGCTTCACCACAGCATGTGCCGCCTGCAGCCCTCTCTATCCCCTTTCCCAGCATCTGTCCAGTTGCCCATTCTGACATGCCCGCCCTGCTGTTGTGGGACATGTGCATGCCATAGGAAACCTGTCCAATGGAGAGGGAAACCCTGATCAGTGCTATTTCACTGTGGGATCAGTCACCTTGTAAGGGGACGGAGCGTAGACCCTTCCAAAATTCATATCTTTTTTTTGGAGCTTTCTTGGGAGTGTTTTTTGATGTTTCCCATTATTATCACTATTGCCCAGCTTGATTATGATTTTTTTTAATTTTGTTGGGGTCATTTTCAATGTTTATTTGCACTTTTGTTCCGTGCACATGTATCACACTTATCACTTTTTTGTAGGTTTCCCTGGTTTTGCTGTACATTGCTGACAGAAATGGTTTCTTTTCTCTTTAAATCAGCTCTAACGAGAGATTTTCACTTGCGTTAGTTTTGGCCTCGGATTTCATATCGTTAGTGTGCGGGGAGCCTCTCCCCTCCCACTCTCCACCCATTGACCCCTTCTCTCCGCCCCTGGGGAACCTTCCTCCGCCCTCCGGGAGACTTTCCCCGCCTTCAGCGCTCGTTTGCGCCGCTGCGCACGTGAGCGTGCACTACGGCACATTTGTGCCCCGTAAAGCGTCATTATCGTGTGCTAAGGTACCTTAGCGTGCGGTAATTGCACAGCGCGCACGTTAAGAAGGTTTAGTAAACATACCCCTAAACATATAAGTCACTTTGAATATAAGGTCCCATTAAAATACAACAAAATATAGTCCATTAACAATAAAAAAATCATACAAAAATATAAAAAGCACTATTACAATAAAAGCAATATAAGCAATCATTAAATTAACTAAATTGTCAGATAGAATGATATTATAAAACCACAAATAATAAATGCAGATAGACAAAAAGTCTGCAGTATCTGCAGAATAATATCATTTATAAATTGGCTAACAGTCCTCTAGCAACACCATGTTTACCATATCCAATAGTCCTGTGAGCTGGATAATTAAAAAAAAAGCATTAAAATATCAACCATCTACAATAATCAAACCTTTTTTAAATAAAGCAATGTTCTAGAATAACAGATCACAACATAAAACTCTATAAAGCTAGATATAACAGGAACAATAGAAAATATTTTAAGGAAAGGATGACACATGCATGAAATGGATTTCTGGTGGAGATGGTGGATTCATTAATTAAATTTGAGGAAGTTTATGGAAAATATCCCTACAAAGGGGAAAATGGGCAGACCAATTGGGCCTTGTGGTCCTTTTCTTTCACCATATTCTGTATTTCATGGTGAATTTTATAAGAATTTCAAGGTTAATCACTTTTCATATGACACATTCCACTACAGTGTGTCATATATCAGTGAATTAATTCAAGTGAAAATAATTACATATTGGATTTTTTTTATTAACCATTTCCTAGTGGGCTACATTTAGGCACTTGAATTATTCCCCTGCCCAAATGTGCTTACATTCTATCTGAGGCAATGGAGAGTCAAGTGACTTGCCCAAATTTTCAATAGCAGTCAATGGAAGAAGCCAGATTTGAACCCTGACTTCCCACCTATATCTCTAACCACTAAGCTATGTCTCCATTAGATTTATTATTTTAGGCATAAAATGGTAAGGTAAAAAGGGGGTAATTGTTTTCATTGCTCATTGGAATTTTGTTGTGCAAATGTATGGTTTTCAGTTTATTTGCCTCAAAGTGAAAGATTTTTTACATAAATTTTAATGTGTAGGATGTTTTCACAGAATATCAAAGTTTTGCATTTAAATTGAACATATCAATTTCCAACAAACTAAAAACAAGCACCAATAATTTCTAAGAAGTCAAATATTAGCAGACACTTGCTGGTGTAGTAGTTAATGGCCCAAGGCAAAGACAAGGGCAGTTAACGCTCTAACAAACTAAAGTAATATCACCAATTTCAAGGGGATTATAGCTATCATAAACTGTATTGAAGTTTTAAAACAGCAGTCTTTTTTTTTTAATTTGTCTGTTGTAGGGTAAATGAGAAGCTTCTTTGTTAAATTGCTTGTTTCCAACCAATCATTAAAGCACTTAAGATGCAGGCTATGCTCTGATAGCTATATAATGAGTATTTGAAATGTACTGGAAAATGTTCTCCATTTTGACTGTTGAAAAAAACCAGTCATTAGCCTCTGTCAATTGACCGCCGTTCACTGCAGCTGCCTTGAATTCCAAGGAGCACCACATGCAGTCTGCTAGCCTTCTGTGCTCTTACACATCCTACCCAGCAAAACCATTACAGCGTCATTGACAGAGTGATGTACTGGAGGGGGATCATAGGGGCTCTTGGGAGTTCGTTGTTCAATTATTTTATGAAAGCAATGTCTCACCAAGTGAACCAGAGCTGGCACTAATCCACTGAGATGGAATTGGCAGCACATCTCTGCACTATGGGCAATGCAACATTGCTAATATGCCTGGGTTACTCATAATATTAATTTTCTTGTTTTAGGACTATATCTGTGTATCATTTGAAGAATACCAAGAGTGTAATCTTATGGTCTACAAGTGTTTACAAAGCAAGTGCTTAACTCTTATGCTCAAATGCTCGATGCATTACTAATTTTAATCTGTTAGAAATTTAGGGGCCCTTTGTATAAAGAGTGCTAGCTGTTAGCACAGGTCTGGCAAGCTCTAAAGGCACGTGTTGGACACATATTGACAGGTAGCGTCAGGTCATGACAGCACGGCTGAATTTTGGCACTGTCCATGTTGCATTAGGGTTGGACAGCCCCAGCACACCTGTACTGCCCACATGGTGAGCAAGAAGCATAGGCACATGTAATGCCACTCCATAAGTGGTGGCGGCCGGTATACCTGCGCTACTGTCATGCCATGGCAGGGCCAAATGTACCATGTTAACTGCCTGGGAACATGCTATCCATGCCACTGGTAGTTAATTCTGCGGTGTTGCCCTAATGTGTCAGGAATTTGCATGTTATCAGCGCATTAGGTACAACACAACAGTGCCCTTTTGTAAAAGGGCCCCATAGTTTGAAAAGTAAACTCCATAGAAATCACTGATGTCTTAGACTTTCAAAGATACAGTATAGTCATTGATTTGGTATTTTAGAATCTCACTAAATTATCATAAAGCCGTTTCTCTTCACACATGATCATTTAATTCTAAAGCTAAACATTATGAAAAAAAGGTCTGTTTTTTTAGAACATACCAAAATGAACATTAATGCAAAGAAGAAAGTTGTGTTTCCAATTAGTCCAATCCCTTGATGTTAGAGGAAAATAATCATATCTTACTTGTATTTATTTATTTGATGGCATTTATATTCCTCCAAGCCTTAAGAAGTCTGCGGTGGATTAAAATAAAAGATATAAAGTGGCATTTTAAAAAGGGCGTTCAAGTGAAATCTGGGGCTTCCATGGCAAAGCATCCGAAAAAATGCCAGGAGCAATTTTAGCAACTTAGATGTTAATGTATAATGGTTTTGATATGTTGAAAACTGAGTAGCAGTTAAGAATGTTCAAAACTGTTTTACAATATAAAAAATAATAAAAGTACAAGTTTAAAAAAAATGATAGCCGTATGGACAGTCACATAAACATTCCTGCCACAAACACTTGGGGCGGGATGTCTATCCTTTGCAGAATGCATGTCCATGCAATCTGTTTTGCATGTGGGGACATGCATCAGCATGCCAAACTGAAAACAAGTGTCCTTGCTTCCCTGAAGGTTTTGTTACCATCATGGAAAGTATAAGGAATACTGGATCAGAGTCCCTTCCTCTCTATGCCCTCCAGATGTCTGGATGGCAGTACATGAACTTTTCTGATGCCTATTCATGCCCTGGAGCAGGAATAGACATGTACAGTTCTAATAGTGGGTAGGGACGTGCTTGCCATTTCTGAAATCGGACATGAATGTCTCCATCATGCCCTTTTGTGCCTTGGACATCCTCTTGCTGGGGACATCTATAGAACCAGCTTCTAAAATGGCTTCAGGAACGTCTCTGTGATTTGGACATCTGCATGCCTGTTTTCAGACATCCAAAGCATGAAAAGGCCTTCTACAATAACCCCCATAACAAATACAAGTGCATCATATAGTCACTGCTTTTATTGCTACAAACTTATGATTCTCTATAGCAGAGGTGATCTGTTAATATGAAATGCCATTATAGCCAACCTTTTTGAGGCATCATGTTTCTGTGTTGCTACACTGTCAAGAACATAACAGGAGCCATATTAGGTCATACCTGTTATCCATTGAGCCTAGTATCCTGTCTCCAACGCTGGCTAACACAATTCACTTGGAAGTATAATGCAGTTTCTAATAGAGAAATCCATTCTTTGTATCTCACTTCCAGTATTAAGAAGTGGCAGACCCCATATCTACCTGGCTAATCATTGTTAATTGATTGTCCTACAGGAACCTTTTCAAACCTTTTTTAAATCAAGCTATTATATTAATTTGGACCTCATGCACCAGAAATTAATTCTAACAGAGGCCATTTTACTAAAGTGCACAGTGATTTTTACACCTAATGTACCAATAGCACACAAAATGGAGGTGCAATAAGTGCAAAGCTACCGCGTTAACTGTCAGGGATGTGTACAGCATTTTTACAGCAGTTAACATGTGGTGCAGTACAGTAATGTAGGATGTTATCACCCTGAACCCACCCATTTCACACTGTAATGCATGAGGGACAATTAGCATGGAAATTGTCATGCACTGTCACACCTATGTGCTAACAGTTACTGTGGGCCGCAGCACACAGCGCATGCAAAACAACCCACTCTAACTGCATAGCACACTTTATTGAACTTGTTAAGTGACAAAAAAACCCTTTTACAATTTTATTTTAAATCTGCTAACAGTTACTTTCATGACATTCCTCTTGCCCCTAGTACTACTTGAAAGGCTATAAAGCTGTTCCTTATTAATTTGTTCCATATCACCCATGAGTATATAAACCTCTCTATCTGGAGAGCCCTCATTTATTTAGCCTTATCCTTTATCATCCTTGTTTTCTTTCTCTGCACCTTCTCTAGTTTGGCCATCTTGAAATGGGATGACTTCAACTGCACACCACTCACAAGATATGCATATAACATTGATTTACATTTACACAGTATGCATTAAACTGTTTTAGGATTTATTCTGTAATCCATTCTGAATAATTCATAACATTCTTTCTGTTGATCCACAATGAGCTGAGGATTTCATTGTATAGATTACAATGAGGCCAATTTAGATCGGGGGACGTCCGGGCCATCCAGTCGTCCAAAAATTGGATGTGCCTGCACCCGCGGGAGCTATACATTCCTGTGGTTGCAGAATCATGGGCACTTGGATGGACCAGACGGGCCCCGATTCTGATGTACAGAACATTCACCAACTCCCCCGGCTATCTCTCCCTATGTTCCTGCATGGAGCCCCAGTGCTGTGGCATCTCATCGCCATGGCACTGAGATGCCATGAAGGAGCACTGAGGGGCCCAGCAAATGACACAGCCCCCTCTCCTGCCATCTGAGTATCGGCGGGAGATGGCATCGTGGGTTGGGGGGAGCCATGGCCCGATCTTCACACTTTGTTGGACTTATTCAACCTCTGAGGTGGAGTAAGTCCGACATCCATCTTTGGCCTGCTGGACATTCAGGGCTGTAACCTGAATCGGACCTGTATGTCTGACATTGTGAGCCCACCTCTGACCCGCCCACTCTCCGCCTCTGCAGCTCTTCCTCATGCCCCCATCCAGTGCTCCCCGAACAGCAGCTCTATGCGTGAGGGGAGACACGCATACAGAATATGCTCCCTGTGAATATCGGGGGTTACACATCCAAGTTGAACGTCTATCCCCGCTTTTCGCAGTTTGGAATGTCCCCCAATAACTCCAGGGTTCTTTCCCTGAGAGGGAAATTCTAATATGGAACCCAGCATTGTGTGCGTGTGATGTTTCAAGTTTTGTGGAAGTCTGCTACCTGCATTCTAAATGTGGGAATGCTGCAGTTGTCCCATCATATAAACTGCACTGCGTGGCAAATCTTTGAGAGGGCTATAACATTGATGGTAGACTTCTGCCCAGTTTAGAAGGAACATTGTGCATGTATGCATATAGATATAGATATAGTTGCCTATGTAATAAACTTGAATGTGGACATTAATGCCCTCGTCTAGGCTTCAAATAATATTGAGGAGTTCAGTTAACCAAAAACAGGGTGCCTGAAAAATGAAGATCATGAAGTAGAGATGGCATTGTAAAGTTGTACCTAAAAGCCCTTGTGGATTTATACATTTAGCCAAACTTCTTTCTCCAAAACAAAATGCAGATGGCATGCAATTTTTTAAGGATTCCTACACATACATGC
Organism: Ichthyophis bannanicus; assembly: GCA_033557465.1. Taxonomy (NCBI): domain Eukaryota; kingdom Metazoa; phylum Chordata; class Amphibia; order Gymnophiona; family Ichthyophiidae; genus Ichthyophis; species Ichthyophis bannanicus. The sequence continues at coordinate 387,612,698 of CM066038.1, read as the reverse complement.
ACATTAACACCACAAATATGATTTCTCAAACTAAACAGTGATACAGCAGACAGCTCTTTCAAGCATCACTCCTCATCTCACCATGTTCCTAGTATGGGAGTTTCAGACTTGTGTGGAAATGAATAGGTCCCAAAGTATTGGCATGATTATTAGTATCATTGCACTCATTGCTGTGGTTAATCTGGTCATGAAAAACTGCAGCACCCAGAGTCTTCAACCTGAAAGCAGTTATAGGGAGCCAGTCTCCTCCTTGGTTACTAACAATTGCAGAGGGTTTCCTTTCAGGAGCAAATGATTGGTCAGTTGGAAACACGCCCCCCCCCCCCCACCTCAAAATATTACTTAAGAAATTGCTTCCCATTATTTACTGTGTTTCCAATTTTGCTAGCATTTCAGAGTCCGTTTTAGTATCCTGGTCCAATGGACAGTAATATATCCAACTGTTATCAATTTTCCCATCATGCGTGTAATTTCTGTCTATAGAACTTCTAGAATGAAGTTTGTTTCCTACTTGACTCTATACCATCCTTAGCATATAGGGGTTAAAAGTTCCAACTGAGTGCTTTGGCATAAATTCCACAGGAATTTTCATCCCTTTTGTTTCCACAAATAATCAAATTAAAATTATCGCCATAGTTTTGTTCTGCTCATTGTCTAAGGAAAAACTGAGAACATAAACTTAAGAAATGCCATGCAGTATCAGAACAAAAGGCCCACGAAGCCCAGAATCCTCTCTTCAAAGGTGGTGAACCTGAGTACCTAGTATGTCAGGGATGAGTGAAAGCTTTCTAAGGTCTACTTGGCTAATAGCTGTTTATAGACTTCTCCTCTAGGCATTTGTCCAAACCTCTTTTAGACCCAGCTATGCCAGAAGCCTTCACCACATCCTCCACTAATTAAGTGCAGAGCTTTATGTCTGCTTTTTTGTGAAAATGCAGCAGAAAATCACAGAAGTACTTTGTATAATGAAAGCTATGGGCATAGATCTATTCATTGCCTCCCTGCCACCCATTGTCCCCAGGATTCCCGCCTCAGTATGTGGAGAAAAGCAGGGTCGGTGTAAGGGATTGTGGCACCCTGAGCCAACTTTTGCACCTTCCCCTCTTGGGACCAACCTTGCAGGATGAGATGTGTAAACAGGGGTACATTTTCAGCCGGTGTCGTCACTGGCTGATGCTGCCATTTCACTTAATCCAAATATTCAACAACACTCTCCATACAGGTAGCAATGTTAAGTATGCAGATAGAATGGTAACCACACTGGCATTATCTCTTTAATTGAAGCTTGCTATTCGGCAGGCCTAAACAAAATGTAACTATGTCCAAGCCACCCTGATTGAGCCTAGTTTTGTCTGATCTCAGAAGCTAAGCAGTGTTGAGCCTGCTTAATACTTACAAGGGAGACTACTTTGGAATACCAGGTGCTGTAGACTTACTGTGTGGAAGAATGGCCTGATAATCTACTTCTGGTTGTACTTTGCCAAAAAACCTAGGGGATATGGATAATTATCCACAGCATTAACAGGCATTGGCATTAACTTGAAAGCACACAACAAACTAAAATGTATAACTTATTTGAATAGGGGTGAATATCATCACTATCTGGATAATGACTTGCCCTTGCTCCACTTCTAACATGGCTGTCTAGCAATTTGAATGGCCTTATAATATCAGTATATTTTTTTGAAAATACACAGATGGATCTAATTTTATGTTCACCAGTGAACATATAGGGGTGAGCTTACTAAACGTTAACGTGTGCTAATGAAAGTTAATGTGTGTTAAAGGCTGCAAAGTCCCATAGAAATGAAGGAGCAATGGCAGCACTTAACGTGTGTTAACTTTAATTAACGCACAGAAACCTTTAGTAAACATGCTCCATAATTGCCTTGAATATCCCCATTGGGGAAGGGAGCCCATCCCTGCTCCCCACTGCCAAGGCCAATCGGGCAATGAAGCCAGGATATTGAATTTAAGGTCCCTCCAGGTGCCAGAACATCTCTCCTGCCTCATCAGCATCAAGGAAGGGAGCGGGAAGGTGAAGCCCTCTCCGCTCCTCACTGCCAAGGCCAATCAGGCCGTGAAGCCAGGACTTTAAATTTAAAGCGCCTCCACGCACGCCTGCGTTTGGTGGGTCTGCACTTGAGAACCTCACCAGAGGGCCCTTTGGCATGGCCCTTAGGCAGGGATCAAGGAGGGGACCACCTCACCCTAACGCAAGACAGCAAACCAACCTCTGGACACCTCAAGTAGCAACAGAGAATCACAAAAGAAACTACAACCTGGGACCGACAGCAAAGAAGACATGAGACCAAGGTAGTAAGCCCAACCCCCTTCTAACACACAGGCAATCACAACCACAGAGTTATACCAATCACTGAACATGCCTGCCCCTGGGGGCCCCCTTCTAAGTGCCCTTAGGTGCAAGCCAGCAGTAACCACTCCAGTGACCCTAGCATCCACACCACCCACTTGCTCTTGATGACTTACACACACCTAGCTCTCTCACTCCTCCCCCCTCCCTAATATTTCCCACACCACTACAGATGTACACATCCCTCTTACAACTTCAAACCCTATGCCAACTACTCCCAAGGTCATGAAACAAGCACACCTCATAACCACACTCTCCCCCCCCCCTTCCACACAAAAGTGCACATGCACTCATACCCCCTACCTCTCCCAGGACTAGTGGTTAGAGCACTGGCTTGGGAACAAAGAGACCAGGGTTTGATTCCCACTAGCACTCCTTGTGGCCTTGGGCAAGTCACTTAACCATCCATTGCTCAGAAAAATTCAAGTTATCAATGTCCCTGTTTAATGTACATTTACCAAGTTTAAGTTACAATGTAAACTGCTTTGATTGAAATGATAAAGCAGTATAAAAAAACTGTTAAATAAATAAATAACACACAATTCAATGTGTCATAAACACACAATCTTTCAAAAACAAAATCCCAGTCATCCATGACCTCATCCACACAATGAACCTTGACCTGCTCTGTATAACTGAGTCATGGCTCATGGACTCAGATACCGTACTGATGAACCAAATCACCCCTGCAAAGTACACTCTTCACCACTGCTCAAGAACTCACAAAAAATGTGAAGGGGTCCTCTTCATAGCAAGATTTGGAGGATTTTAGATCATGCTCCAGAGAATCCCAGAGGTGGAGATAGAGAGCAGCGTCTCCAATGGTTGGAACAAGCATGGATTTTTCATGCAGCGTCATTAGAACCTAAGGGGTTAAATTTGGAATTGGACTGGACGAGTTTGCTATGACGTGGTGGACTCCAATTGGGAGAGGGGTTTAAATCTCTCTAGTTTTCATTACTTGGTCAGCAAGTTGGACTGTATTAACGGAAGCGTCTTTTGGGGAGGAAAGATCTGCACTTGATGCCATTCCGGGTGAAACATTGCAGAGGATGAAGTATCGCTGCGGAACGGTTCATGAAGATGAGTAAATTTCTTTTGCAGAACTGTAAGCGTTGAAGCAGGGCCAGAAAACAGAGCGGGGCTCTAAACGCAGTGCTGTGTTCGTGGTTGTCTGCAGGATTCGGGTAGAGCCGCAGGGATTTCCTGGAAGTTAAGAAGGGATCCCAGGGCTCGTTTACAAGATAGTGGGTTATTGTGATATAGCGCTAATATAGAGTGCAATTATCTCACAATATTTTATTGAATGGTTAGGTCACCATATAATTGATTAAAAGGGAAGTTACGCTTCAAGAGGGAGAAATCTCTCAAGACAAAAACTTCCGACAAAAAATAGTATAGGAGTTAGAATTTTGTTTCAGTCACTGTACATTCACTCAAGTGGTTACAGTATAGCACAGCTGCTGGACTAAAGGAAAGCTCTACCACAGTTGTGAAGGGGTAACCCAGACAGGGTAGGCTTTTGGTGCCCTTAAAGCTTGGCCACCCTGAGCCAGTGCCTCACTGTCTTGCCCCTTAAGCTAGCCTTAGATAAAAGGATGTTTATTGCTGAAGTACGCATGTATGTTTACATACATACAGAGAGGGCAATAATCAAAGCCCATTTTGGGGTATAAAACTCTTGGGCAAGTCACTTAACCGTCTGCTGCCTTGGCAGAAAGGCCTGGCCATCTACTTCTGGTCACACTGCCAAGAAAGCCCAAGAACTGCTGAGTTGCCATGAATCAGCATTGACCCGAAGGCACACATTTCATTTGCATTTGTCTGCTTAAATGCTTTGATGACGTTTCTCATGTGTCCTGACTATAAGTTTGATTAACCCTGTCACTTTAATATATATTATGCCCTGGTATCACAGTGTTCTATTGGGTATTCTCTCCCAAGTCCATGAGAAATCTTTTCAAATCCTTACTAATGCATTATTAATCTCTTAGAATGTTTTAAAATATAAACAAACATGTGGATATGGGTAAGATGATCAATAGGGTGTATCTGGATTTTCAGAAGGCACAAAGTCCTTCATGAAAGAAACCTCAATAAATTTAAAAATTATAGGATAAGTTATTTCCTATTGTAAATCAGCAGCTGGTTTAAAGGACAGGGAATGAAGAGAAGGCAAAAATTGTAATTTATCAATGGAGAATGGTAAATAGAGGCATGTCTTCGGGATCTGCGTTAAGGCAAGTGTAACATATTCAACTGATCTAGAAAATAGTCTTTTAAAATTGTATTTTCAAGTGATCATTCCACCCCAGACTTATCACAACTGGATGCACAAACTGGCTAGGAAAGAAAGGCTTAAAATTGAACCCTAACAAATTCAAGGCCAAGTGGATCACTCACATATTGCCAACAGCAACTTTATCTCTCTTCATTAAAGGCATTCAAATTCATCTTGAGGACTGTGGGGGCCATATTGAAAGCATTTTAGCCTGTTTAATGGACCTTCTAACTGGCTAAAATATGTTGATCCTGATATTCAGTTGTAGTATCTGGACAGTACCAATAAGTATCACTGTACACCACAAAAAAATGTCTGATGAAAACTGTGACATTCTGTGGGCAAATCAGGGGTGATGATATACAGATGCTAATCAGATTGTTAAACCTATTCAAGTTAGGTAATTTCATTAGCTATCTTAACTTTAACTGTTTTTTGCTATCTAGTTAGTGGCTGATTATCACCACTGATCAAATAAGGATGACTCTGTCTGACTAATCTGAATATTCAGTGCTAAATGCCAGATAAGTTCTGGTGCGGAATATCAGCGTTTGTTTAAAATGACAGTGGCTAGGCATTGTAAAAGCGTCTAGCCACCACCACTGAACACTGGCCCATGTATGACTAGGCAAGCTTAGACCCACCTACTTCTTACCATGGAACCTCAAATCACCTAAGTCAGCCAGTCAGGCTTCATTGTTCTGTGCCAATTACAATCACGGTAACCTTTTTTTACCAATTCAGAACTTAAAAAATTTAAATTTTGCTATATTGCTTAATCATTCAGATTTCTGTAATTTGCTATGCTGTTATACTGCATGGGTATGGATTTAGCCATACTCTCTGTTTTTTGGACTGATACTGTGGCCTAAAGCAATTCTTTTTAAGTCCCCTTTGGCTTCTCCAAAACAATGCAGATAGACTTCTTAAAGGCACTAATAGGTGTCATCGCATCATCCCATTCTCAAAGATTTGCATAAGGACCCGATATTGAGCTGTGTGCATTTTGGAAGAGCTATACGCCTTGTGGGCACATAGCCTTTCCCTCCGACCTTACATATTCAATGCCATGGTGCTGAATATGTACGTGACATTGAATATCTGGTGAACGCCGCAGATACAGGCAACCGTCAAGGCTAATCGTGCAGCAGCGATATTGGATGCTGCCTGGTTAGCTCCTGCACATTCAAGACAGGCAAGGGTTTTCCTCGCCTTTCTTTTAGGCACAGATCACTAACCGGGCGCATGCAATATCGCTGCTGACCAGTTAGGAACAGTCTCCGCCTCCACTCTGCCCCAGATTGACCACAACACAGCCCGATGCTAACCGGATAGCATCAGGGCACATAGGGGATTTAGAAGGGGGTATTCATTGGCATTAACCACGTAAGTGCCATTGAATATCTCCATTTAAGGCATTTATACGGTTTACTGGGCTGTAAACCATGTAAATGTCTTTCAAAAACTGGGCCCTTAATGATCATCCAGAAGGTCCTGCACACTGATTTCCAGTTGGATCTCTCAAAACTGTTCCAATCATCCAGGTCAGTATGGCCCAATATACAAAACTTTTAGTTCTTACCCCCTCCCCCCCCCTTTTCATTTCCATTTAGAACTTATTGGACACACCTTTCTGTCATGTTTTTTTGTCCAAATATTTTAGAACTCCTTTCCTGCTAACCCAAGAGGGAAAACTCACTTCTCTATTTGGGTTTTTGGAAACCCGTGAGGTTGATCAGGATGTATGGCAATCAGCAGAGCCAGTTGTAAACCACCTTTTAAGCCTTGGCTTGAAAGTGCAGTATAACAAGTTTTCTAATAAACAGATAGGGGACTTAAAAGGGGGTATTCAATGTTACTCCACATTTTAAAAATGTGCACTGACCTAGATTATCAAATTTAGAGTTGCCACAAAATTGTTCAATTCATAAAACAAAAAGAGGATGTGAAGAATTGCAGGAGGACCTTGTGAGACTGAGAAACTGCATCTAAATGGTAGATGAAATTTAGAGGCTTATTTTATAAGGGATGTGTACATAGTTATGCACTAGATATGCTTAGAAATCCCTATTTTAAAGGACTTACTAATATGAATGGGGACTTGAAAGCACACTTTGGGCCGTTGTTAGTCTGTAGGTGTGCACATAAGTCCTATTGTGCAGACTTTTAACTACATGCTAAATCCCATGCTACCAGGTAGCGTATGTTAGTAAACATGCCCCTGATGTATGTCGCTTGATCTTGAGAAGCAGATGTTTTAGATCGCCTTCACTTTCAGCCATAGCATGGTATTGTCAGCTTTAAAATGATATAAATCACACTAAATCTGCAAACGATTGGTGGAAAAATCCATACACTTGCAAAATTCTGCTGTGAATAGATGACAGCTCTATGTATTTTCTGTAATCCATTTTGGGTAATTTTATAAAGCTTTTTCCACATGTATGTCTTACATACCAGAAAAGGGATTTTATACACTTTAGTGACTATTTATACAGATAAAAAGTAGAGATATGAACACAATGTGCCTACCTTTATGTGATTTGTCTTCAAGCATTTCCAGTTGGAACAAAGACAGAGTTGCAATATTATAAAATATATGGGTTCATGCACATATTTACATATTCTTTGGAGCAGGTGTAAATTTGTGCCTTGGCATTTGGGCACTATGGGTACTGGATCTGGGAGCCTATTTTGTAAAGAAATAAAGAACCCCATTCCAGGAGGGGGATGTCCGGGCCATCTGGACATCCCCAATAAAGACGGGGCTTTTAGGACATAATTCTGGTCCGCGTGAACAAAATGTTCCTGCGGGAGCCAGAATCGGGCACGAGGATAGCTCGGTATGCCCCCTCCAGCTGCAGGGACATCTTCCCTGCAGGTGCCCCCAGCATCCGTGGCTCGAGTCCCCCAAATCCCTGCCTCCTGACCCACAGCTGGCTTCCTGAGGCCTGGATTGGAACCCCCCCCACACACAACCGGCCCCGGACCTGGCCTGGAGCTGACTCCCCTGCCCCGATCTAGCAGGCCCGGCAGCATATACAGGGCCATGGCCTGAATTGGCCCTGTACGTGCTGCTGGGTGCTTTTTTCCCCACTCCGCCCCCTCCCGCTCCCGCCGGCTCTCCCCGTCCTGAGGCACAGGACATATGGGGAGAGCCAGTAGGGGAACAGGGCAGGACGTGCAGCCCCACAACCTGTGTTTGAGAATGAGGGCCATAGTCACCTATGTTGCTTTAGAAACAGGTCTAAAATAGGCTTCTTTTTATGCTTTTTACTTAGGCTTCCTTTTAAAGCATTAACCCCTTTGTTTGTGTACACACACCTTACATATTTTATAAAATATACGCAGATATCACAGCTCCACCTCTATCCTGTACAAGTCGCTGTTGAAGCCTCACTTGGAATTTTGTGTTCAGTTTTGGAGACCATATCTCACAAAGGATACAAAAAGCCTGGAAACAGTTCAGAGAAAGGTGACCTAAATATGTATACTGTAGAGGAGAGGAGGGACAAAGGACATATGATACAGACCCTTAAATACTTAGAGTATAAATGAACAAACAACCTTTTTCAAAGATGGGGAAGCTGTAAAACTAGAAGACATAGCATGAAGCTGCAAGGGAGTAAGCTGAAAGGCAACGTCAGTAAATACTTTTTCACTGAAAGGGTGATGGATGCTTGGAATGCCTTCCCAATGGAAGTGGTGGGGGAAAATACAGTGACAGAATTCAAAATGGCATGGGACAGAAACAGTGGATCCCTTAATAGCAATAGGATAAAATCAAAATAACCTTAACTGTCTCTGCTATCTCAACAAATAGGGGTGACCTGCACAGACCGGTGGGTACACCCCTAAATAAAGACATGGGGAAAGGTGACCTACTCTTGCCACCTTGCTGGGCAGACTAGATGGACCAAGATGTTTTTTATCTACTTTCATATGCTATGTTACTGTCCTACCACAACTACACTCCGGGAACACCTGCAGGCTGACTAAGAGGATCTTTTAATAAAGGATAGTAAAGTGTTGCATACAGAGTGCCAATAGCACCAAAGCTATGATGTTTTAGATGCAACACCACCTTGTTGACTGTCCGAGGTGTAGAATGTAGCACTTTCCTCTAATGTGGGCTGCATTGGCGTGGACACACTTAACTCTACCTATTGAGGTGGCATTAGGTGAATCTGCGCTAATACAGTTAGCGTGTAATGTGAACACAGCGCTAATTGTGCTGACCACACCACACCCACTGCCCACCCTTGACCCACCCACTTATGACCCTAATGCAAGTTGCACAGCATGGGAATTGTCCCACACTAGCATGTATGTAGATGCATAATTTCATCAAATCCCTTTTCCACATGGAGAACTCCATGGAGAGCATGAGTGGAGGCGTGGCCTAGTGGTTGGGGCAAGGTATTTCAGGCCAGAAGGTCAGGGGTTCAAATCCCACTAGAGGACAGCAACCTCAGGCCACAAGGACTGGGGTTTCTAGTCCCACAGGTGCTCCTTGTGGTCTTGGGCAAGCCACTTAACCCTCCATAGCCCATGTTCCCTGTAAAATAGTTATCTCCAAGTTATTATGCCCTGTTCAATGTAATTTCAGTTTGTTCAAGGTAAACCCCACTGGAAACAGGATACTGGGCTTGATGGACCTTGGTCTGACCCAGTATGGCATATCTTATGTTCTTATCCATTATTAAGAAGGGACCCAGGATATCAATGCTTGACCCAGTACAAGCATTGCGGAACCTGTGTCTTTTGGGGAAACTGCTAGGTACGTATGACCTAGATTGGCCACTGTTGGAAACAGGATACTGGGCTTGATGGACCTTGGTCTGACCCAGTATGGCATATCTTATGTTCTTATGATGCAGAATAGCGCGGTATATAAGAGAATGTAAATAAATAAAAAAATAAAATAAAAACACAATAAAATTACTGCCTTTCAGAGCAGGCGTAAATTTGTTTGTGGGTATAGTATTCTTGGTGCTGGTTCTGAAAGACTTCAGTATAAGGGCATACTACACTCATAAAACAGCCTTACAAAGGTGCCTATTTGGACTTTTCACACAGGATTCCTGTTATAAATTTAGTGAATTTGTTGACTAATCTATTATGGTGAACTTCAGCAGAGTCTGAATATTGGTGGAGATAAATCACGATAAAATCCATGCGGTTCACTTCTGTGACACATTAATTCATACATTCTTATTTCTATCCTTCTGCAAGGAAATCACTCAAGTAAACCAATTTAAACATCCTATGCATTCCTTTCAATGACTGCAGCTCATCTGATGATATAATTTCCCAAACAAGCCATAATTCATTAGTTGAGAGATTTATGGATCACGTCTTTTAGATTTGTCCTTTCCTAGCATAAAATAAATATTATTGTAGGCAGTAAAACACATTTTACAAATGACGTCCAAGTGCAATTTGGGACATCCAAGCCAGAATGTTCGAAAAAAAAAAAAGTAGGCATATCCAAGTTTAGGCACAATGTCACGAATGTGGAAGTGCCCGATGTAGATGTTTGTGGATGTCTACATAGATGTGGAGGGTACTAGGGATGGCAGCATGCCATCTTCTCTGCACTCTCCAGATGTTTTAGAGCCAAAAGTAGCACTTTCTCAATGTGTATTTGTGCCTGGAGCAGGTCTAAACTTGGACAGGGTCACAGACATCCCTGGCATTTCTGAGATCAAAGTTCATTGCACCACTCCAGACATATCTTCGCCAAGCCCCCTGCCTAATTAGCCAACATCTTTGAAAGCCATTTGTAAAAATGCTCTAAGGACGTCTCCATGATTTGGACATCCACGTGCACATTTTCTGATGTCCAAATCACGACTAAAGCTTTTAAAATGACCCCCACTATGTCTAACATAGATGAAACAAGATCTCAACCAGCAAATACGCTATCCTATTCACAAAGGGGGTCATTCTGCGCCACGAATAGTGGGAATGTACGTCCTGTCTGGATGTACATCCCCACTATTCACCCCCCTGCTGATCCTGTGCAAAGGCTCACTGCACATAGAGCGGTGTTGTATGGGGAGCCTATAACAGGGGCGGGAGGGGGTGGTCTGGAGGCGAAGCAAGGGCAGGGCGTAAGCGGGCTGTGACCATGGTTGTACAGGGCCAATCCTGAGGTCAGCTCTGTATGTTGGGGCTTGGCCTGTTAGACGGGGGACTTATTCCACCTCAATGGGCAGATGAGGGGTGCAGGAGCATCCCCGTAGCCTGACCCTGGCCATGGGAGGCTGGATCGTGGGTTGGGCTGCGGGGAAAGGAGTTTTTTGGCAGTAGCTAGCAATCGCAGCTTCTGAATGAAGCCATGGTGCCATGGCGACCGGACAACATGATACTGCAGCTCCATTCAGGAGCCTGGTTGAGTTAGTCAGGTAGGTGCCGGACGTGTGTCCAATCAGAATCATGGCCCAGCCTGCAGGTCCAGGCTGGTAGACCCGATTCTGATCCCACAGGCACATCTAGCCTCCGTGGGATCAGAATCGGGTGCTACCACTGCATGCTCTGATTTTGACCGGCCGTACAGGGGCAGGACGTCTACAACAGAATTGGCCCAAAACTATGTAGCAGAAAGAGAAAATGAACTACTGCACTGAGTCTTGGTACTACAAGTTTATCATAGTTCAGCTTTCAAAATGAGTTTAAAAGGAGCAAATATACATTTCTTCTTTTGAAGTCAGGGGTCCTCCAACTGGGGGCATTATTATTTATTTTTTTATTTCCTTGCAAATGTCTAGTTACATTTCATTTGATTAAATATGTTTTCTTTGAACAAGTCAGTTCCTCACTTTCGTAAATACTGTACTAGGAAACTTTTAAGGTCTTCTGAGTAATGCTCTATTGGGAACGTTTCAGATGAATGATAGCCTGGTTATGTAAGTCCCCTGCTGTATTATTTCTTTGTTTTAAATTTCCTTTTAATTTTCCTTGTAATTTTCTTCTTGGATCCCCTTCATGATTTGAGCACTTAGTTTTTGTGATTTGTTTTTTTTCTTTTTTAATGTATTCCTAGGGTTTTGAGGGCCCTTTTACTAAAGCCCGCAAAGCAGTTAATGTGTGTTTTACTTGGAAGTAATGGCCCGCAGTGACAGCCAATGTGTAGACATTGCAGCTACCAGCCATTAAAATGCGTATTAATTGCATGAAGGGGCAGGAAAGGGGTAGGGTATGGGCAGTGTGTGAGTGCAGATTGTCACTGTGGCTATTAGTATGGGCACACATAATGACAACTCTATGGTGACGTTATGTGCACTTGCGTTAATTATGTTACACATTAGTGTCCGCGTCTATGCAGTAACTGCCAGGAATATGCTTCTGTTGCCCTTGAAAGTTACCGTGAAGGCTTTGCACTTAATACGAGGGCCCCTTTATTTCATTTTCTGCATAAGTGCATAGATTGGCATTTATTTAAAAATGCATAATATAAAATAAACAGATGAGAAGAACCAAAGATACAATGAGTATAAGTCTAGCCATAAGATGACACAGATTCTGTATCGTAATGCATGCCCCTGATGCATTGCGAGATTTCCAGAAAGTATATCTGAATCATAGAAGAATAGAGGTCGACGTTCAAAAGCGTTTATGCAGTTTTCAGGACATGCAAACCACATAAACCCTGGCGATCCTGATATTCAGAGGCATGAGTTACGTAAGTTATAAAAATACTAAAACCTGTGCTTGGTCTTTACAAATCTAGGCACGCGCATTTACACCAAGGGGTATGTTTACTAAACCGTCCTAATGTGTGCCCGGCGCTAGTGTGCAGGATGCCATATAAAAAGTGGGCGTTTCGGTCTTAACCTAGCAAACCGGGATTATCGCGCGCTCTTGTGCGCTGTGCGCTAATGTGCGCCGCGCACATTAGCGCATGAGAAACGCGCGCGGAAAGCATAAGCAGGTGCGCTGATGTGCCAACAGAAGAACAGGGAAGCAGTACAATGGGGAAGACACCGACAAATGGTGTGGGGGTTATGGGTTCAATCCCCCACTGTGCCCAATGAATAAGGCTGCCTGAGGCTCCACCTGTTATGTGTAATATTGCATTATGAGGCATTTTAATTTTATTTTAATTACTGCAGCTAGCAAACACACTCTCAAAGTGCTGTAACATAAGGTGCTGCATAAGGCACCCCATAAGGTACCCCAGAGTGCACATTTTAAAGTGCACTGTCCGCCACGGCACCCTACAATGTTGCATAAAGGGTGGCCTATAGGGCACCATATAGGGTGCCCTATGAGGCACGGCAAGGTCATAACACTGTTTTTGATGGCAGCACTGTGCATTTTAACGCATGGAAATGTTAAGTAGGTGCGCTGACACGCAAGGAGAAATAGCAGTGTAGCATAATGGTTAAGACACTGACTGATAGTGCAGGGGTCATGGGTTCAATCCCCCACTGTGCCCAATGAATAAGGCTGCCTGAGGCACTACCTGTTATGTGTAATATTGCATTACGAGGCGTTTTAATTAGTGCTGCTAGCAAACACACTCTCAAAGTGCTGTAACATAAGGTGCAGCATCAGCAGCCCTATAAGGCACTCCAGAGGGCATACTATAAAGTGCACTGTCCGCCCGGGCACCCTATAAGGCGCTCCATAGGACACCTTATACAGACTGTAACCATAAGGTGCCTCAGAAGGCGCTTTATAGGGTGCCCTATAAGGCGCCTTATAGGGCGCTCTCTGAGGCACCTTATGGTTACAGTACCCCGAGGGTGTTATGCTGGCAGCACTAATGTACATTAAAAATAGACAATGCTTCAGACAGCCCTATCAAATAACCCCATGTGGGTTTGAACCCATGACCTCTGGCTCCACAAGCAGCAAAGCAACCAGTGGGCTACAGCTCCATAGCTGCTAGCAAGCCCCTGGCTGGCTGCAGAAGGACTGCACGTCACCATTCAAACAGTCTACTGTGGTCACCAGGATAGGGTTAACCCACCCATACCCATGATGCACTGCACATGCAAATCAGCAGTCTACAGATGATCACAAGATGGGGTATTCACCCCCACAGAACCCCGGCCTGGTAGGGGGAACTGACCGTGTGTGGCACTGGCACAGAGTAGCTACACACCGTCACATTGTGCTGGTATGGTACTCAACCTGAGGGTGAGGTAGGGGGCCCAGCACCAGGTCCACAGCAGAAATAGGACATGCTGCAGGACCCCAGCAGTGCTAATGTGTGAGATAGGTAGTGTCTGCAGACACACCTTGGATACATCTGAATTTCTCAGTCAAGGTTTAGCCCTTATGGACCCATAGGTGTATTATGTACCCCCCCCCCCCTTCTGGGGCTGAGGGTGGGAAACAGGGTCTCCCACCAACAGATCCACATTCTACCTCCCTGCAATGGTGGCAGTAGGGGGGGACTATCAACCCCAGTCCTGCTGGGGAACAGACATCCTACAGGGCAGTCAATGCAGCTCTGTACACGTCCATAAAGCAATAGCAGACAGACATTAGGCCTGGATATGCTAAGCTGCACCCCACCACTATCTGATATTCTCCTGCAGTAAGCCTTCTGCCGCTGCACCCTGCAAGGTGTTCCAGCAAGACACATACCAGCTGCAGACAGTCTGCTAGCTAGTCCATAGTGCATGTTCCTGGTGGAAATGTGTGCATCCAGAACTGGGATGTCAGCATACACACCAAGCAGATAAGTCAGTGACTAGGCCCCAAAAGGGAACCCACAAATATCACATGAAAGAAATATTGCATAGCACTATGGGGGAACCTAGCCATGCCGTGGTCACTGCTCAGTCAGGGTGAGAGTGATCTCCCAGCAGAACATGGTGTGGCTACCCTGTCTGTGCAGGTGGTGGCTGGGCACTGCAATGTCCCAGCCATTGCCCTATGCCCTGTGCAGATGCATCCTGGCCAGGCCACCCTGTCCGGGCTATACCCATGGTACCTTGCTCCTCATTATGCACATTGGGAGGCCAATACTGGCAACAGTGCTGGCAGTGTGGGCTGTGGAGGGTGTTTGCAGCCACCACACACTGGATAGACAGACACACACTCCCGCACCTATGCCAGCATTGTGCTACTATAGTGGTGTTTGGCAGCCCTGGCCACCACACCAGTCCTGGGCACAGTGCAGGCATGGCTATGGTACGCAATACTGTTGGGGTCACTCTGTCAGACACCAGACCTGAGGCTCACTCCACAGACATCAGAAAGGTTGCTATGATGCAGCTCAATCAGCCAATTGTGCTTAACGTAGGAATTGCTATCTGCAGTAATCATAGCTACCTTTTGATAGCTGTGTACCATATTCCCAGGTTTAGGGTGGCATTGCTACGGTATGCAAGTGCTAGTATTGGGAGATGCACGCAGGGCCCAATGTCCTGCCTCTTCAGGAGGCATTGGCTAATGGAGCCTGTGGGTGTGGGTGTGTCTGCCCCTGTTGGCTGCTGCTTTAGGGCAGAGGTTCCCAACTCCAGTCCTGGTGTGCCAAACACTGTTCGGGTTTTCATGCTGTCCCTCATAAATATGCATGAGATGCATCTGCATACCACGGGGGCGGTGCATAGATATGCAGCACAGGCATCTTTATTAGAGGCAGCATGGAACCTGAATGGTGTTTGGCCCTCCAGAACTGCATTTGGGAGACTCTGCTCTAGGTAATGCGCCTGCTTATGGTGTCTGTGCTCTGTAGGGTAAAATGTAGGTGTTTTGGGCATGTTTACATCATCTGCAATAAAGGTCCTGTCTGTATTAGCACGTTTTAGTAGTGGATAAAAAATGGGGGCTGGGTTGGCAGGAACCACAGCTGGGACTTGAACCTGTAACCTTCCGCTCCTGAACATACTGGCTGTGTGCACTGCACCACTGTGTTGCCACAAAGACAGTGCATCCCCTGGGGGATACCATGACTGTTCATCAGACGGGGCCTGTCTGCTGCAGTGCATGGCACCCACCTACACAGGGCTAGGCCATGGTCTGCTCTGGGCAGCTGACACTGCCCCCTCCACCACCAGTGCCCCTCTGCCACCCTGCTGACCTGCCCTTCTGCTGGTGGTGCTGGTGGAGTGCAGTCTCAGGCCATCCAGTGTGCAGGTAGGCGGCTGCCTATGGTGTGTGTTCCGGGGTAGGGGTGCCTGCATAGATGTCCACGCTTCCCCCCAACACCGTCTACCAATGTTCTGTGCCCTTGGAGGTACCTGCTGGGTACTATCCCCTGTGACACTGTGATAAACACTCTCGTGCCCATGTTTGGCCCTCATCAGTTGCTGTCTGGCTGCTGTACAGTTTCAGCATTCCTAAGTGCCACCTAGGCATCTGCCTAGTCCGCACTGTGCCCCAGCTGCACCACAGCATGTGCCGCCTGCAGCCCTCTGTATCCCCTTTCTCAGCATCTGTCCAGTTGCCCATTCCGACATGCCCGCCCTGCTGTTGTGGAACATGTGCATGCCATAGGAAACCTGTCCAATGGAGAGGGAAACCCTGATCAGTGCTATTTCACTGTGGGATCATTCACCTTGTATGGGGACGGAGCGTAGACCCTTCCAAAAT
Organism: Ichthyophis bannanicus; assembly: GCA_033557465.1. NCBI lineage: Eukaryota > Metazoa > Chordata > Amphibia > Gymnophiona > Ichthyophiidae > Ichthyophis > Ichthyophis bannanicus. The sequence continues at coordinate 387,596,487 of CM066038.1, read as the reverse complement.
TCATATCTTTTTTTTGGAGCTTTCTTGGGAGTGTTTTTTGCTGTATCCCATTACTATCACTATTGCTCAGTTTGGTTATGTTTTTTGTATATTTTTTTGGGGTCCTTTTCAACTTTTATTTGTACTTTTGTTCCGTGCACATGTATCACACTTATCACTTTTTTGTAGGTTCCCTGGTTTTGCTGTACATTGCTGACAGAAATGGTTTCTTTTCCCTTTAAATCAGCTCTAGTGCGAGGTTTTCACTGGCGTTAGTTTTGGCCTTGGATTTCACAGCGTTAGTGTGCGGGGAACCTCTCCCCTCCCACTCTCCACCCATTGACCCCTTCTCTCCGTCCCTGGGGAGCCTTCCTCCGCCCTCCGGGAGCCTTTCCCCTCCTTCAGCGCTCGTTTGCGCCGCAGCGCGCATTATCGCGCGATAAGGTACCTGTGCGCCTTGTAAAGCGCCATTATCACGCGATAAGGTACCTTATCGCGCGATAATGTCACAGAGCGCACATTAAGACGGTTTAGTAAACATACCCCCAAGTCTAGGGCTGGTGTAAGTGCTCATGCCTAGGTTTGCTCCATTTCATAAACAAAAGTAGGCGCTTGTATTTCTTCATAAAATAGGCACGATTTGCATGTGATGCAACAGATGTTAACCTAGGCGACTTTTATAGAATTACCTTTACTAAAGCCCAACCTTTTGACAGGTTAAATGTCCAAATTGTATCTGTAGAAGAGCTGAAAATATACAGATAAGTGAGTTATGCATTTATCACTTGGTAAGAAATGCATAACTCACTTTGAATAACAGGCTCATACTTTTTCTTATCGAATTGCATACCCATACGAGGATGCTTTGTTGAATTCCATGGCTATTTTTGTCTCTACCGTGTCCACCAGAAAACAATTCCATACTTCCACCACCCATTTCATGAAGAAATATTTCTGATGATGCTTGCTAGTCTACTCTCACCAGCCTGTTATTTTAGACCATTCTTTCATTGAAAAAAGTTTGCATCCCTCTTATAATAACAACTGCCTATCACACTATTTCATTAACTTGATATCATCTGGCACGGTCACCCCAAGGTACCTCTCCTCTTTAGAACTATGTATTGGTCATTTGGACTAAATGAAGAACTGCACTAGCCTGGGTTAGATATTAACTGTCATGCACTCGGCTACTCTCTGAGGTTCCTTAAATTACTACTGATTCTGTCTACTCCCTAAGGGTGTCCACTGCGTTTCAAATCTTAATATCATTTACAAGAAAGCAAACTTTTCCTTCTAACCTATCCCCAATATTATCCACTAAGATATTGACCAGAACTAACCTCATGATAGATTTTTCAGGCACTCAACTAATCACCATTTTTTTTCCTAGAGTGAATTTCATTTATCACTACCTTTGTTGTCTACCCCTCGATCGGTGTCTAATTTATTTGGTAACCTTGGGGCCTACCCTAGGCTGTTTGGTTTATTTATGAGCTTCCTATGTGGGATAGTATCATAAGCTTTGTTGAAATCCGAGTAAGCTATATCTAGTGCACACCATTGATCTAATTCTCAAAACACCTAATCAAAGAAATTGATCAGTTTTGTTTGACACAATCTCCATCTGTTAAAACCATGCTGCCTCAGATTCTGCAACTTGCTGGATTCTAGATAATTTACTATTTTTTTCCTTCAGTAGAGTCTCCAATAATTTTCTCACCACTGAGCTAAGATTAACTGGGATGCAGTTTCCAACCTTCTCTTTGTTGCTTTTTTAAGGAAAAGTGACATTATTGATGCCTTTGAGTTCTGCAGGACTGTTCTGTTACCTCCAAAGCGGTACTGAACAGATCTTTCAGTGAATCAGTCAGGTTTGTGGCATTTTCATTACCAGCTTGCACATGAGTAAAGGGTTGTGCATATGTCACTAGCACACTTAGGGGCCCATTTACTAAAGAGTGCTGTGATATTGTACCAAACATGCCAATAACACACAACTCCATGGTGCATTATGACAATACCTCAGAGTTAACTGCTGGGAACATAAAAAGCATGTTCCTGGCAGTTACCGTGGCACAATGCCCCTGCTGCAGCACAAAAATAGCACAGGTGCACTCAACGCCACCGATGGAGGTGCTAGTAAGTGCCCCCATGTTACTTGTCTGCCATGCAGATAATGCAGGAGCCCTCATCCCACCCACTCTCCACCCCCTAGCTTTCCCAATTGTGATTCTAATGGGCCATGAATGGTTAGCGACAAAATCCGGCAGTGCTGTCATGGCCCTGCGCTTGCTGTCAACGCGTATCTAATGCACACCTTTAGCATGTGCTAGACCCGCACTGACAGCTAGCGCCCATTAGTAAAAGGACCCCGTAGTTTTATCATGGTATTTTAGGATTTGTTCAGAGTTTGTAGTTCCTTATTGTCCCTACAGTTTAGTCCTCCACCTCTGGGTAGTGTACCTCCTCCTGCAGCTTGGAGACTGGGCATGTCAAAATCATGACATCACTGGATATACCCTGCTGGTCTTTCCCATCAGCCCCCAGTGTGTCCAGTCTCCATGCAGCTGGAGGATGTAGTGAGCCTGTGGTCTGGGCTCACCTGGAGGAACAGATACGGAGCTTTTAGTTGGGCCATATTAGATTTAAGTTTATATTTAAATTTATATTCAAATTTACTTTCCTTTAATTTTTGATTGGCAAGGGGGAATTTAAAAGCCCTTTGGTTATGGGGAACAAATTGGTTTCAGTGCAGTTTAGTGCAGGTGTTTTCAGAGAGCTGTCCCTTTAAGTTGTTTTTAGCAGTGCCCGCCCCCCCTGCTATGTCGGTCATTTACTTTTTTTTTTTTCTGAAGTACTTCACCGGTCAGATCTCTCTCCCTTGGTTGTACGGGAGAGAGCTCCGGGACCCGGGCAGCCACAGACACACACACGCACAGAGTCTGTGTGCGTCGGAGGGACTTTGGGCTGTGGGGTCCAGGCTGTCGTCAGTGAGGGCGGCAGGGCAGCCCTCGTCATGGCAGATCGTGGCTGCGCGGCTTGCAGGACAGATCGCTTACCGGGAATGGGAGCGGACTGTAAGGGTGTGTCTGCACTTCAGGTAAGGCCTTCGGGCTCGGCCACACTGCAGGGAGCGCGTTGGCTGCGGCTGTTGCCTTTTGGTGCCAAATTTTGCTGGGCAATGGGGAGGCCATTTTATCGCACGTTTAGGCCGCATGGTGAGGGCACAGCAGCCTGCATGTGGGGATCAGGCAGCAAGCTGCTCAGTGGTCTTTCTTTAGATTTTTTAGGTAACTTTTATTGCTTTGGGCAGCAGTTTTGTTAGATACTGCGCTTTGCTATTCATTTTACTTTCATTTTTCCTTTCAATGTTACGTTGAAATTTCTTTATGTGATTTGATTTACCACAAAAAAAAAGAGTCTGAGTCAATGTCCTCATGGCCGCAGTGTGTGGTCTGTAGGTCCCGCCGGGGTACTGTAGCTGACACCGGGATCTGAGGCTGTGCATCAGTGTCCACCACTGTAGAGCAGCAGATGGAGCATGCGGTAATTATGGATTCGCTAGTTGCTTTGGCGGCAGCCCGAGAGGACACACAGTTAGTATCGCCGCCAGGGCCTTCTCAGGATGATATGCCTGGGTCCTCTAGTGAGTTAACTGCAGAACGCTCAGGGCCACAGCTAGGTGACTTCTGTCCGGATTTTGTATTAATCATGCATCAAGCATTCTGTTTGAGGCGTCAGGGGAAGGTGCCTGAGCCATTGCCGATGACATTGCCCAGGCAGCACTCACACGTGGGGTAGTCGGATAATGTTCTTCCAAAGGCCCTGAAGAGGGCAAAGATCCGGGAGCTTGCTTTCTCACAGTTAGCGTGGCACAATGCAGATGAAGCAGAAGTTGATCTGGAAACCGGTGCGGATGAATTGGAGGAAGGTGAAATCCCAGAACCTGAGGATCAAGCGAAGATTATTTGCATTTTCTGGAAAGATGAGCTTACGCCAGGCACTGCAACTAGAGCAGGAGAGTGTAAGACAGATCGGCTAGAGTCTGGTTTGGCGTATCTGGCAGACATGCACTATGACTTGATCAGAACACTGGCGAATAGCATGGCGTCATTGGTCGCGCTCGGAGGTCCTTGTGATTACGGAATTGGGCGGTAGATGGTTCGTCTAAGGCGCGCCTCGGTAAGCTTCCCTTTAAAGGCAAGTTGCTGTTTGGAGATGATCTTGACAAATTGGTTAAGGATTTAGGTGAGTCTAAGGGTGGAAGGTTTCCGGAGGATAAACCTAAACAGGGGAAATCTGTGCCGGCCTTTCGGAGGCAGTTTCGAGATTTCTGGAGGTTTCATACTTCCTGTTTCAGCGGTTTTCAAAGAGGAAGGTTTGTTTCCAGAGCCCAGGGGTTTCATGGGTTTTGGGGAGCAAATAGAGGACTTGCAGTGGCTTCCACAGCGTCTACTCGAAAACCACAATGAAAGGTGGCGAGTCCCGGCGGAAAGTCTTCCGATAGGGGGACGTCTTCGGGGATTCCTTTCCGCCTGGACCCAAATCACGTCCGATCAATGGGTGTCGGAGATCATTCACAATGGTTATACACTGGAACTGGCAAAACCTGTGCGGGACTCGTTTATGATGTCTCCCTGCAGAGGCCAGCAAAAGACCCTGGTGATTTTTCGTATGTTAGACCGGCTGTTAAAGTTGGGAGCAGTAGTGCAGGTTCCTTCGGGGGACTATGGATTGGGTCGATACTCCATCTATTTTGTGGTGCCAAAGAAAGACGGCTCACTCCATCCCATTCTGGATTTAAAAGGAGTGAATCGCTGTCTCCGTGTACCGCATTTCTGGATGGAAGCGCTAAGATCGGTCATTGTAGTGGTGCGTCAAGGGGAGTATTTGACTTCTCTCGATCTCACAGAAGCATATTTGCACATTCCCATCAGGGATGTTCATCAAAAGTTTCTGTGGTTCGCTCTTCCCTGGGGACATTATCAGTTCCAAGCATTGCTGTTCAGGCTAGCAACGGCACCACGTACATTCACCAAGATCATGGTAGTGGTGGCAGCAGCATTGCAGAAGGAAAGTATTCTGGTCCACCCTTATCTCGACGATTGGCTGATTCGGGCAAAGTTGGAGGCAGAGAGTGTCCGGGTTATGGGCAAGGTGGTGAAGTTCCTACAGGATCTTGGATGGGTGGTCAATGCGACCAAGAGTCACTTAGCGGTGTTTCTGCCGACTCGTCATGTACAGGTGCTTCAGCGTTTGGTGCACAACTTCAGAGTCATGCCGGCGCCCTCAGCTTGGACTTACCTGAGGGTGCTGGGAACTATAGTGGCTATGTTGGAAGTGCTTCCATGGGCCAAAGTGCATATGCGGCCTCTTCAGAGAGTGTTGCTTCATCGGTGGTCTCACCAGTCCGGCTCACTGAACAAGTGCCTTCCCTGTCCCCCCCGGGTTCAGCAGTCACTAAGGTGGTGGCTGTTGCCGGGATCTCTGGCAGTGGGGATGCCTCTGGAACAGCCGGAGTGGCTTCCCTTACTAACGGACACAAGCCTAGCAGGATGGGGAGCACATTGCGGAGATCTTTTCACGCAAGGCACTTGGAATGCACAGGAGAGCCAGTGATCAATCAATCGGCTAGAACTGAGAACGGTCCGCCTGGTGCTGCAGGCGTTCGAAGCTATGGTGTCAAGTCGGGCAGTGCGAATTCTGTCGGACAACTCCGCGACGGTGGCCTACATCAATCAACAGGGTGGAAGTGGAAGCGTAGCCATGGAAGCCGAAGCAGACGATCTGTTTGCCTGGATAGAGCCTCGAATGCCAGCGATTTTGGCAGCGCATATTGTAGGGAAGGACAATGTGACGGCAGACTTCCTCAGCAGAGTCAGAATAGATGCCGGAGAATGGGAGTTGCATCCGGCCGTGTTCACTCAGATAGTGCGCAAATGGGGGCCGCCGATAATGGATCTCATGGCGATGTTTCAGTCGGCAAAATTGGGTCGCTTCTACAGCAGACGATGCGAGAGGATGTTGGAAGGAATCGACGCCCTGATGCAATGATGACCGTCGTCAGGTCTCCTTTATGTCTTTCCTCCATGGGCGCTCATAGGTCGAGTGGCCATAGCTCCCATGGTATGCCGATCTCATTCAGTTACTCGACAGGGATCCTTGGAGGTCACCGGCGTTGGAGAATCTGTTGGAGAATCTGCTGCGAATGCCTCAAGTGGATCGGTTCTCGCTTACGTTATGGCCATTGAAAGGGCAAGGTTGATGAAGAAAGATTATTTGGCAGCAGTCATCGCTACTTTGCTGAGAGTGAGAAAAAAGTCCACGTCTCTGGCATATGTGCACATATGGCGTATTTTCGAGGATTGGTGTTCGCGAAGGCAGGTATGTGCGGCTACGGTAACCGTTCCTTTGGTGTAAAGTTTCCTGCAGGATGGGTTTGATAAAGGCCTGGCAGCCAGTTCCTTGAGAGTTCAGTTAGCGGCACTGTCATGCTATAGAGGTAAGGTTCAGAGAGTCGCTCTAGGTGCGCATGAAGATGTCTTGCGGTTTCTTAAGGCTGTATGCAGGCTGCGGCCTTCACGTAGGATCACAGTTCCGCCATGGGATCTCAACCTGGTTTTAGGAGCATTGGCTAAGAAACCATTTGAGCCCTTACACCAGGCATCGGTTAAAGATTTAACCTTAAAGACAGTGTTTTTGGTAGCCATCTGCTCAGCGAGGCGAATTTCGGAGTTACAGGCTCTGTCTTGTCGAGAGCCGTCCTTGACTTTTTCCAGGGAGAAGGTGGTGTTGCAAACAGTGCCGTCGTTTTTGCCTAAGGTGGTATCGCCGTTTCATCTAAACCAAATGGTTTCTCTCTTCCGACTTTGAGCTCAGTGGAGGGGGAAGTTTCAGACCATAGTTTGCGCCGTTTAGACATCAAAAGGGTGTTGGGGCAGTATTTAAAAGTTTCGGAGAATTTTCACAAATCGGTCTTTTCGTGTTGTTCGGAGGTCCCCGCAAAGGGGAGGCAGCTGTGAAAGCCTCCATTTCCAGATGGATTAAGGAGGCAATTGTGTCAGCATGTCTGTTGCAAGGTCGTCCAGTACCGGCAGGCTTAAGAGCTCACTCTACTAGAGCACAAGCGGCTTCCTGGGCAGAGCACAGTTTGGTTCCACCGGTAGAAATTTGTAGAGCAGCCACCTGGTCTTCTCTTCATACTTTAAGTAGACACTACCGCCTGGATGTCTTGGTGGCAAATGATGCCTGTTTCTGGGTGGCGGTGTTGCATTCCGGCTGGAATGGGCCCTCCCAATGATTACTTCTCTGTTACATCCCAGAGGTGGAGGACTAAACTGTAGGGACGATAAGGAAATGGAAATTACACTTACCTGGTAATTGTTGTTCCTTGATTAACTACAGTTTAGTCCTCATTCCCGCCCGGGGATGTATTGGTTTGCAGTGCTGGTTCCGTTGGGAGAAGTGCAAGACTACAGGTGAGTGGAGACTTTAATTGAGTCTTATTGGTCTCTATTTGTTATCTCTTTGTTCTGTCTACTCTGCTTTCCCTTGTTTTTGACTAGGCATAGAGAGGAAATGAGAAGGTCAATAAAGTGAACAAAAAAAATTGGTTTCGTAGTTCAATACGTCAGTTTATGCATTCAATGATGTTAAGATTGTTTTGCATATGATAGCTACTTATTTGTTGCTCCTTTGAGTCGGCTTTGTCAATAGTTCATTGGGGGCTGATGGGAGAGACCAGCAGGGTATATACAGTGATGTTATGATTTTGACATGTCCAGTCTCCAAGCTGCAGGAGGAGATACACTACCCAGAGGTAGAGGACTAAACTGTAGTTACTCAAGGAACAACAATTACCAGGTAAGTGTAATTTCCATTGTTTGATAATCAAAACAATAAGCATAGTTGTGCCTTGGAAAAATATTCACATAGGGGTAGTGCAGTAAATCTTTAGTTAGAGCCGTGTGCTAAAACTTAGCATATGGTTTTCTATTGCAAGTTTAAGAAAAAAAAAATTGCACCGAATGCAAATAGTATGCAAATAAATTATACACAAACACTGTGTACAGACATGGAAGAGCATAATACAAGCACACTAAAAGCAACGGTATTTTGTGCATAGAAAATCCTAATCAGCATATACTGTATGCATGTGTTGAAATGCTATTCTGCTCAAAAATATGCAGTCTTTTACTGTCCCTTCTCACAGTACCGTCCTCAGCTCCTCATCGCCTGTTTTTTTCTTTTTGTTGTTTTTTCACCCATGCAAGTCAAGAAAAATTATGTGGGTCCTTCTTGCTCATAGAAAGAAGAAACAGACATGAAATCCCTATTCATGACAGCCACAGAAAAATGAGCTAATTTTTCACTCCTCTTCAAACCTGGCATTAAAGCACCAATAGGAGCAAACTGTGTTCTCGGCCTTCAGGTCTTTTGCATACTTCTTTGCATCTGGGTTTGATAGCTAATACCTGGGACTACATAAAATACTGCTTAGAGCCCCACAGGGGAGGAGTGTGCCCTCCAGCCAAACTTGCACTGTTTGTAACATGCAGTGTAAGAGGAAGCTCAGTGAAGCATGAAGTGGATTCAGAGACATGGCCCTGTTGACATGGACACTGATTTATTTATAAAAGAATTTTACTATTTAAGTGACAATTATCAGCTGGTGAGATGGAGTTTCTTAAAAAAGGTACCTGTCTTTTCTGGTCCCAGCTGCATCATCGTATCTGCCTGGCTTCCAGCCAGATGCTCCCCTTCTCACTTGAAACCTGTGTGCTGGAATACCTGGGATACCTGGACTGGGCATGTGTAAAATCATGCTGGTTCTCTAATTGCCTACTCTTGGTTGCATGCAGTGTTATCACTCGATATCGGAAATGCACAGTTTCCCCCACACTAGCCGAATGACGGGTCGAGGTCGGGGGCATATACTGAATGGAGAAGCTTACAGCAGATCTTCAGGACAAACCAGAAGCAGTCATAGCATTATGGTCCAATTTCTTACAAAATGAGGCCCAGACCCCATGTGGGATAACACGGCCCTTTTTCTGTTGCTGCTGCTTGATGCGGATGTGGAGAAAGAAGAGAGGAGGACCTCCGCAATAGACAGGAACCAGGCAAAGAGTGGAGGGCACAAAGACCACGGCCACACTGTAGTAGGTTGTCACAGAATTATTTTATTGAGGACCCAACTTAAACAGGTTTCAGCATTAAGCCTTTATCAGGGGTCTAAAATACACAAACAAAACAGCTAAACAGGGAAGTGATAATAAAACACACGGGCATAAAAATGTGCAATGACATGAAAGTATACATTACCAAAAAACTGTAACAACAAAAGTGTGTAGCCCGTCCCTAAAGGGACGTTGCAACAGCACTTACCCAATCTAAAAGGAACACAAATTCTGATAAGGCATATGGTAAAAAGGGAATATATTGCATACAACCTCAAAACTATTCAAAATGAAGAGTAAAAACACAAGAGGAATCACTTTAGTGAACATGCCTCAGTGTCTCTAACTTCCTAATTAAATAACAACTTTCAGCCTATAAGTCCCATATTCCCCATAGTTAAATCCCCTGGGACATTTTCTATGATACACTATGGGGTATGTTTACTAAACCGCGGTAACGTAGCAGCGGCTACGTTAACAAGAGTTAAGTAACGTTAACGCGCGTTAACGTTATTTAACGCACATTAACATCACCGGCTGTTGTAAGTCCCTCAGAGGGTGGAGAGAAGGGATCAATGGGCAGGGAGTGGGTGGGGAGAGGCTCCTGCTACACTAACGCGGGGAAATGAAGGGCCGAACATTACCAGGAGTGAAAACCTGTCGTTAGATGCACATTTGCAGGAGAGCAAAACAATTTCAGCGTTAGCAATGTACAGCATAGGCAGGGAGCCCAAAAAAAGTGATAGTAGTGCCCAATTTGCAGCAACAGCATAGTGCCCAAGTATGAAAGGCCACTATGGTGATGGTGCAAATGGGGCATAGGGGGCCGCAGATGGGACATTCAGTGGGAGCAGCTGGGGCATAGGGTGGACTAGGCTGTCGCCTAGGTGGCACATAGGAACATAGAAACTGTAAATCAGCAAGACAGCAGCTGACCAAGGCCAAACATGCCCAGTAGTCTGTGTTCCACAGTGTTCCATCCAGGGGACACTACCCAGCAAGTACCCCAAAGGCCACACAGGTACCACTATGCCTGTAATAGGGCAATTAGTGCACATCTGGGGACCACTCTAACAAGGGTCCACAGACCCTACCCAGGATGCGCCCCAAACAGTTCGTAAGCCCAGCTAACTGAACACCCTTTACTGCAGCCCCTAGTAAGGCATTGTGGGGTGTGACCACACGTTGTCGGAAACATATATTTATTTTATTTATTTATTTAATAAACACTTATATACCGCACTTTCCAATAGATCAGGTGCGGTTTACAAAGAACAATTTGAATAAACAGAGGCAAATACAGAGTCTGTTCTTCTTACATGGAACATCAACAAACTATGTGCAGTAGGCTTGTGCCTTAATACATAAAACAAGATCAAAAAGGTTGAACTACTATATACAAGATACTTTTGGTAGAGTACATTGAAACTATGTACATGACATCAGAAACATTACGTTTGGGTTATATACATTGTAGTGCCGTAGCAGAAAAGCCATCATGTAGACCTATTGATACCGTGTGGGGGAGTGATTAATTAACTTTTCATGTGCTGTTGCTTGGTTTGATATATATAATCCTTCTGTTATCTATTGTCATTAAGGGAGAAGGAAGTAGCCTGTAAGCCATAGTGTGACATGAATAGATGGGTTTTTATTTTCTTATGAAATTCTTTGATATCAGTTAGGGTTCTAATTTCTACAGGTAGTGTATTCCATATGATGGGAGCCGAATGTGAAAAAGCCTTGTTGTTGGTTGACTTTTTGGCTTTTATAAAGTCATTCGGATACTTAATTTTGTTTGTTTTGCTTATCCTATGAGCAGCATTTGGTATTTCCTTATTAATGAGCTTACCCAGTGTTGGGGGGACCATATTGTTTAATGCTTTGAATGTGGTTATTAGTATTTTGTAATTTATCCTACAGTATATGGGGAGCCAGTGCAAGTTGGCTAGAATGGGTGTTATGTGCTCAAATGTATGAGTCTTCATGATGGTTCTGGCAGCTGCATTTTGTGCTAACTGGAGTTTTTTTAGGTTCTGTTTTGTTATTCCTAAAATAACTATATTTACAAAGTCGAAGTGGGATATGATGATTGCTTGTGTTATGCTCATAAAGTCGTGTAGATGTACTAGTGGGAGAAGTTGAGTATTTTGAGCTTGTAGTGGATTTTTTTTGTTATGTTTTTAATATGGGAATCCATACTGAGATTTTTATCTAGAATCACACCTAGATACTTCACCTCGTTTTTAGTTTTGATCTCATGATTCTGTAGGGTAATAGATGTTGGGGGGTATATGATTGTTTTTTTGTTACAAATAAAATGTCTGTTTTTGAGTAGTTGATGTGAAGATTGTGTTCTTTTAGCCATATTGTGAGTTCCTTGAAGCACTCAGATAGTAATGTAATTGGAGGGTTAGGGATCATGAATGGGATGTATAACATTATATCATCCGCATAGATGTGGTAGTGGACTTTGACTTGTTTAAAGATGTTGCATACTGGTTGGAGATAAATATTAAATAGAAGAGCCGATAGTGCCGATCCTTGTGGGAGGCCAATTTCCTGATTGTATGTATTCGATTTTTGAGTATTGATTCTTACCGTTTGTGTTCTGTTGCTTAAATATGATGAGAACCATTTATGTACCGTTGAATTTATTCCAATATGTTTAAGTCTATTAAGGATTGTTGAGTGATTTACACTATCAAATGCAGCTGAGATATCCAAGAATAGTAGGATAAATGCTTGTTTAGTGTTATCAATTCCTTTTACAAGAGTGTCTAGCATTACTGTAAGTAGTGTTTCTACACCATGATATGGATGGAAACTATATTGTTTTGGATTTGCACCACTTTTCCAATTAGTTTAGCCATGAAAGGTATGCTCGATATATATATATATATATACACCCAGTAGGCCAAACTGGGTACACTGTACCTGAGGTGCATGCCTTAGCCTGTCCACAGGTGGCTGTCACAACACAATCTACCTACATCTACCTGGTCCACCCTAGCCAATAGTTACTAGGGCACCAACCTGACATCCCCCCAGCCATCTCTCCCCCATGTGGAAGGGACATAACATTGGTAGGCGGTGATGGGGGGGATGTGTGGATGTCCCTGTATGCCTCCCCACCCCAGATCCTGCACCTTAGGCACCCACCTACCTGCACAGTGGATGGCCTGGGACTGCACACTACCAGCACCGACAGCATATGGGCATGTCAGCATGGCAGGGGTGTGTGTGTTGATGCTGGAGGGGGCAGTGGCACCTGCCTGCAGTGGACCTAGGTCATGCCCTGTACCAGTACGTGGTGTGCAGTGCAACAGAAAAGATCTGGCTGAGGAAAAGTAAAGGTAGCACAAGGGAGGGCTGTACTTCAGTGGAAACAGTGTGGCATACTGCACGCAGACAGTGTGTTCTGGAGCAGAGTGTCACAGGTTCAGGTCGCAGCTGTGGATCCTGCAGAGCATGTACCTATGTTTTACCCTACAATGCAGATACAACATCAAAATGTGCAATCCGCAAAGCAGTGGCCAACAGGGGTACAAACACCCACTCACAGAGGCTCCACTATCGAAAGCTTCATGGAGAATCAGGCTGTTGGACCCAGCACCGAGCTGCAGTTATCACCAAAGCAATACTACTACCTCCTGCACAGTTTAGCAATGTCGGCACTGTGATCAGGACCAGTGTGGTGGGCAGGGTTACCAACCACCCCTATCTTTGCACAATGCTGCAATAGGAGTGTGTGTGTGTGTGTATGTGTGTATGTCTATCCATTGTTATCAGCAATAGCCTGCAAATGTGCATAATGAGAAGCAAGGTATTGTGGGTATGGCCCGGACAGGGTGGATTGGCCAGGATGCAAAACCCTCTGATGATGTAAAACCCTCTCACAGCAAGGAAGTTTCTCCAGGGCCATGTGCCCATGAGGGAAGGGTTAGGACAGCCGTTATAGTTGGTGATTTGATCATTAGGCATGTAGATAGCTGAGTGGCTGGTGGACGTGAGGATCGCCTGGTAACATGCCTGCCTGGTGTGAAGGTAGCGGACCTCACGCACCACCTAGATAAGGTCTTAGATAGTGCTGGGGAGGAGTCTGCTGTCTTGGTACATGTCGGTACCAATGACATAGGAAAATGTGGTAGGGTGGTTCTGGAGACTAAATTTAGGCTTTTAGGTAGGAAGTTGAAATCCAGAACTTCCAGGGTAGCGTTCTCTGAAATGCTTCCCGTTCCACGTGCAGGACCCAAAAGGCAGGCAGAGCTCCGGAGTCTCAATGCATGGATGAGACAATGGTGCAAAGATGAGGGTTTTGGATTTGTTAGGAATTGGGGAACATTCTGGGAAAAGAAGGGGCTCTTCCAAAGGGATGGGCTTCACCTTAACCGGGATGGAACCAGGCTGCTGGCATTAACCTCTAAAATGGAGATAGAGCAGGTTTTAAACTAGATAATAGGGGAAAGCCGACAGTCGCCCAAGAGCGGATTGCTCAGAAGAATGTATCCTTGAAGGATACTACCAAAAGCAGAGAGGTTCCAAAAAAGAGTAAAGTAGCCCAAATGCCCTCGAGTATGGAGCAGACAGAGCTTAAAGATCCCAAATTACCCATGTCTACCAATAGCCAAATTAATATGAATAAAATACAGTCTCTAAAATGCTTGCATGCAAATGCTAGAAGTCTAAAAAATAAGATGGGAGAGTTAGAATATATAGCACTAAATGAGAGGTTAGATATGATTGGAATATCAGAGACATGGTAAAAGGAGGACAACCAGTGGGACACTATGATACCTGGGTACAAACTATATCGTAATGATAGAGCTGATCAAATTGGTGGAGGGGTTGTGCTCTATGTTAGAGATGGCATTGAGCCAGAAAGGATTAAAGTTTTGCAGGAAACACAATTAGCTGTAGAATCTCTATGGATTGAAATTCCATGTAAAAAGGGGAAGGCGATGGCAGTGGGGGTGTACTATCGACCGCCTGGCCAGAATGAACAAATGAATGATGAAATGCTCAAAGAAATCAAGGAAGCTAACAAAAGTTACAGCGCAGTAATAATAATGGGTGATTTCAATTACCCCGGTATCGACTGGGTCAGCGTCACAGCAGGACATGCTAGGGAGATAAAGTTCCTAGATGAAATAAATGACTGCTTCTTGGAGCAGCTGATTCATGAACTGACCAGAGGGGAAGCCATATTAGACCTAGTCCTTAGTGGAACACCAGATCTAGTGCAAGCGATAAGGGTGTTGGGGCCACTTGGCAATAGTGATCATAGCATGATCCCCTTTGATTTAATTAGTGGAGGAAGGATAGTAAGGAAATCCACAGTACTACCTTTTAACTTTCGAAAGGGAGACAATGATAAAATGAGGAAAATAGTTAAGAAAAAAGTAAAGGAGCAGTTGCAAAGGTTAAAGACTTACATCAAGCTTGGGTATTGTTGAAAACTACTATCTTGGAAGCCCAGACCAGCTGTATTCAACGCTTTAAGAAAAGTGGAAGGAAGTCCAAAAGACTGCCAGCATGGTTTAAAGGTGAGGTCAGAGAGTCTGTTGTTGCCAAAAAAAGCAGCTTTCAGGAAATGGAAAAAGAGCCAAACGACGAAACCTGGAAACAGCACAAGCACTGGCAAGTCAAATGCAAGGCATTGATAAGGCAGGCAAAGGGAGAATTTGAGAAGAAGCTTGCTGCAGAAGCAAAAATGTGAAATAAAGACTTTTTCAAGTACATTCGTAGCAAAAAACCTGTGAGAGGGTCAGTTGGTCAATTAGATGATAGAGGGGTTAAAGGGGAACTAAGAGGCGACAAGGCGATAGCGGAGAGACTGAATGAATTCATTGCTTCTGTCTTTACTGAGGAAGATGTAGGGATGTTACCCATGACTGAAGTGGTATTTAAAGGTGCGGAAGAATTGAAGGAAATATCGATACATCGGGAAGATGTATTACAACTATTAGATAAACTGAAGAGTAGGAAATCACCAGGGCCAGATGGTATACATCCAAGGGTGTTGAAAGAACTGAAATATGACATTGCAGACCTGCTATTAGTAATCTGTGAACTATCATTAAAATCATCTCTAATACCTGAAGATTGGAGGATCGCCAATGTAACAACAATTTTTAAAAAGGGTTCCAGGGGTGATCCGGGAAACTACAGACCGGTGAGCCTGACATCATTCCTGGGAAAAATGGTAGAAACCATCATAAAGAATAAAATTACTCAGCATGTAGATAGTCATGGCCTAATGGGAGACAGCCAACATGGATTTAGATAAGGAAGATCTTGTCTTACTAATCTGTTATGTTTTTTTGAAGGTGTGAATAAACAGGTGGACAAAGGTGAGTCAGTTGATATAGTGTATCTGGACTTTTAGAAAGCCTTTGACAAGGTCCCTCATCAGAGACTTTTGGCAAAACTAAAGAGTCATGGGATAGGAGGCAGTGTACTACTGTGGATCAGGAACTGGTTAAATGATAGAAAGCAGAAGGTAGGGCTAAATGGCCAATTTTCCCAATGGAGAAAGGTGAATATTGGTGTACCCCAGGGATCTGTGCTGGGTCTGCTGCTTTTTGACATATTCATAAATGACCTGGAAAGTGGAATAACGAGTGAGGTTATCAAATTTGCAGATGACACAAAACTATTTAAAGTTGTTAAAACCCAAGAGGATTATGGAAAATTGCAAGAGGATCTTGATAAATTGGAAGACTGGGCATCAAAATGGCAGATGAAATTTAATGTGGACAAGTGCAAAGTTATGTACCTAGGGAAGAACAACTCAAACTATGGTTACACGATGCAAGGTTCCACATTAGGAACCACCACCCAGGAAAAAGATTTAGGTGTCATTGTGGATAACATGTTAAAACCCTTGGCCCAGTGTGCAGCGGCAGCCAAGAGAGCAAATAGAATGCTAGGTATCATAAGGAAAGCAATGGAAAATAAAACAAAAGATATTACAATACCTCTATATCGTTCCATGGTGAGACCGCACCTTGAATATTGTGTGCAATTCTTGTTGCCTTATCTTAAAAAGGATATAGCAAGATTAGAAAAGGTTCAGAGAAGAGCCACCAAAATGGTAAAGGGGATGGAAGGATACTCCTATGAAGAAAGGCTAAAAAGGTTAGGGCTCTTTAACCTGGAAAAGAGACAGCTGAGGGGAGATATGATAGAAGTCTGTAAATTAATGAACGGAGTGGAACGGGTAAGCGTAGATCGATTGTTTACGTTATCAGAATATAGAAAGACTAGGGGACATGCAATGAAGCTACAGGGTAAACTATTTAAGACTAATAAAAGAAAATACTTTTTCACTCAACGTGTAATCAAACTCTGGAATTTGTTACCGGAGGATGTAGTAAACGCTGTTAGTGTAGCTGGGTTTAAAAAAGGTTTGGACAAGTTCCTGGAGGAAAGGTCCATAAACCATTATTAAGAAGGGACCCAGGATATCAATGCTTGACCCAGTACAAACATTGTGGAACCTGTGTCTTTTGGGGAAACTGCTAGGTACGTATGATTGGCCACTGTTGGAAACAGGATACTGGGCTTGATAGACCTTGTTCTGACCCAGTATGGCATATCCTATGTTCTTATGTTCTTATGCATCTGCACAGGGTGTAGGGCAATGGCTGGGGCACTGTAGTGCCCAACCACCACCTGCATGGACAGGGTGGCCACAGCATTTCATGCTGGGAGGTCACTCTCACTCTGACCGACAGTGACCATGGCATGTCTATGTTCCCACATAGTGCTCTACACTATCTCTCTCCAGTGATACCTGTGTGTTTCCATTTCTGTGGCCCAATCACTGAGATACCTGCTTGGTGTCTCTGCTATGCATGGTTTCTCTGTGAGCATGCACTATGGACTGGCTAGTGGACTGTCCACAGTTAGTCTGTGCATGGTTGGAACACCTTGTAGTGTGCTGTATTTGCAGTCTGACTGTGCTGTCTGCTGGTGAATGGTAGACCGTGCTGTGGGGCAGTTGAGGGTTCCCAAGCCTAACCCCAGCATTATTGCTGGTCTGGCACTGCCCCCAAACACAGGTATGGCTCTGGACCCACCAGCCTTGGAGGGTTGTCTTTTGCCAGCAGCACTGGGGTTGCTGGTTCTTCAGCCATTCCTCAGGGCTCAAGCACCTGTCCCACCACTCCCTCTTCTATGAAATGGGTGATTGTGGGTCCTTTGGGGTATATAGTGTATACTACTTTGACCCATAGAGGCAGTGCTACATAAACCTCATGTGCGTCTAGACACCCCTCTGCCCTGAAAGCAGGTGGCCATGGCAGCCAGACCTTAACACTGGGTACGCATTAATATGGGTGGTGTCTGGTTCCAGAGGGCTACATATGACTGCAGAACACAGATGGCCACAGAATTACTTTCAGTTGCATTGCTAGGAACACCTGTCACACACTAGTAGTGAAGGGGATGTGTAGCAGGATCTATCTTTAGCACCACATGTACTGCGGACCTGGTGCTGGGCACCCATCCTAATCCTCAGCGTGAACACAGAACCTGCATAATGGCATGGTCTGTAGCTACTCTGTGCCAGTATCACACCCTGTCCGTTCTTCTTACCAAGCTGAGGTACTGGAGAGGTGCATACACCATTTGGTGATCAGCTGTAGACTGCTGTTCTGCATGTGCATTGCATCATGGGTATTGGTGGGGTTACCCTATCCTGGCACACAGAGCAGACAGTTTGTGCAGTGACCTGCAGTCCTTCTATACCCAGCCATTGCTGTGAGATACACCATGGAGGTATAGCCTACTGGTTAGTACAATGCTGTTCTCAGCAGTGTTCATGGGTTCAGTTCCTCATTGTTCCCTCCTTTCATGCCTGTCCAACTCAAAACTTTTACATTCCTGTAACATTCATATCTTTGCAGATCTGTGCTACCAGCCCATAATATGCCCACCATAGTTGCCAACAATCCTTCAGTCCATCTATCTGTGTCTGTCAGCTGTGTAGAGTCCTGTCTTCCTGTGCAGGCTGCCACCCCATGACCTGCACTGGTACCTTTTCCTACATTGCGCCTCTTCGTACTTGCCTTGCCTGTGCCTGATCTGCATGGCACCACCACTCCTCTGTCCACACATCATTGTAACTATCCTGCCACCTCTGCCTCCACTGGGGGACACATATTCCCATCATCTGCCACCCACTGTCATTGCAGTACTTTACATTGCCAACACCCTGTGCTGTGGTACAGGTGCCCCCAATATGTTTGTCAACATTACTGGCAGCCACATGGGATGCCCGCAGATATGGCAGGTCCAGCAGCTCCCGGCTCTCCATCCTTCAGTCACTTGTTCATTGCCTTTCCTCAGTGCTTTATCCAGTGTTAGAGTTACTCTGTTTCTATGCCTCACAGGTCATGCATATCAACCTGAAGCACCTTGCAGCCCTTAGGGCACACTAACCTAGGGCACCATAACATTGTTAGGGCACCTTAACCTATGCTGCCTTAACCAAGGTGCCTTAACCAAGGGTGCCTATTAAGGCGCCTAACCTAAGGAGCCCTATACGGTGCCTTAAGCTAAGCACCCTATAGCCCTTAGGGCGCCTTATAAGGCACATCAGCCGAATGTGCCTTATAAGGTGCCTTAGCTTTGGCACCCTATAAGGTGCCTTATAAGGTGCCTTAGCTTACGGTGCCTTATAAAGCGCCTTAGCCTAAGGCGCCCTATAAGGTGCCTTATACGGTGCCTTAGCCTAGGTGCCTTATAAGGTGACATTAACACGCGGTAGATACAGGGCGCACTGTACCGTGTGTTAAGCACCTTGTAACGTGCGTTACCTGACATGGCTTGCCTTAACGCTGCACCGCCCACTCCTTTATATGTGCATCCATAACATTACCGGGGCACTTAACGATGGTAACATTACCGTGCTTTAGTAAACATACCCCTATGTTGTGTATCTATTTAGATGATTAGTATTGATCTGCCTCATTAGTGTGTTTGTATTAATGCAAAAATTGTTTGAGGTAGTGCGTCAGAATGCTGTTTTTTTTACTCTTCATTTTGAATAGTTTTGAGCGGAGTATTTGTCTCATTTAAAAGAATAAAAGGGAATGTTTGCTTCAAGAGGGTTTTTCCCTAATGGCAAATGGTCCGACAAAAAATTATATATTGTAGATATTTCCGTTCATAGATTTTCTTGTCAGTAAATAGGGAATTGTTTAATAGGGATTTGTTTTGGTAATTTTGGATATTTTTCTTCTTTGTATTTTTTTCATAGTAATTTATTTTATGTATAGCATTAGCGGTGCATTAGAACTAGAGGGTGCAGTGTCAAATAAACCTAGTTCCCTTGCCTGAAGCTGAAACTAGAGGGGCGGTAATAGTTTATAGACCGAACAAGAGACTTTTGGTTAGCATCTGTCTGGAAAGACGGGGGGGGGGGGGGGTTCTATTAAAAATGCTTTTTCAGTGATATAAAAACTGTTTTTTTGAACTGAAGTGCCAGTGAGCCCATGCAAGAGGGGATTATTTTACAGCCTGGGTTGGTTAAGCAGCCTGGCCTTTACTTAAATGATTACACGCATGGCTGCAAGTTTGAGGTCCTGTGCTTAGTAAAGACAAGGACACTTAAATGGACGGTAACCAGATTGGTAGCTGGACAACCCTTCATTAACTGTATGTAATGTAAGCATAATTATAGATTTCTTCTGGGAAGTTTTTCCAGAGATGTAGAAGTTCCAGCCTCTTACAGGGAGTATGGTCATTGCTGTGTCAACAGTGAAGGAACAGGGCATGCCTGGGAGTGCATTGCAGCCTTTTGTAACAACATATATTTTTATGTCAGACTTCATTGAATTGTCTTTTATTACTAGTTCTGATATTGTGGTAGTAAGGTAAGGTTGCTATACATCTTGTTTAAATGCAAGCCTCTGCATATTCACACAGGGTCATTATAACATACCCCTAACTATGGGGCATGTTTATTAAACCACTCTAAGAACTAGGTGCGTCTTAGGTGCATTTACTGCCAGCAATTAGCACGGGAGGAGTGGCCAAGCCATGCTAACTGTTGGGGCATTCCTGGCAAATCCCCATGCAGTTTTTTAGCACATGGCAACAGTACCCATGGTCCTGCACTGTTTACAGGTACTAAACCCCATGCTAATTAATATTGCACTTTAGTGAACATGTCTCAATATCTCTAACTGCCTAATTACAGAACAACTTTCAGTCTACAAGTCCCATATTCTCCATAGTTAAATCCCCTGGGACATTTCCTATGATACAGTATATTGCATATCTATTTAGATGATTGGTATTGATCTGCCTCGTCAGTGTGTTTGTATTAATGCAAAGATTGTTTGAGGTAGTGTATAAGCATGCTGAGATTTGTTTGAGCAAGAAAACATTTTGATCGGAGCAGAGGTTTTGGTTTTCTCTGAACGGTTGAATGGAAAGACATGCAATTAAGTGTAAATGAATAAATAAAAATAAATTTTATTCCATTTATTAGATATTTGACCTGCACTTACAGCAAGCCCAGAGTAGGATGCAATAAAACACATACAAAAACATACAATTCAAATAAATAAATATCAGAGTGAGCATTTTCTGTCTATGGTGTTTAAAAAACACCCCACTTATAATCTCTAGACTATTGTGACTATTCTCCCAGGGAAACCTCTAATCTTCCTCTCAATTAACCCTGTCTGGGAATTTTACTGTGTCATGCCTGCACTGTTTTCCTAACCAAGGTCCGGCCAGATGCCCAGGCTTGCCCTACCCCTTTTCCTTAAAGGAACTCCTACTCAGAGAGGAAGCCCCTTAAAATTACCTAATGTTTTCAATTACTTGGGGATTTATTCCTACTCCTTTCATTATCCCTGCAAATGCCTTCAAGTGTTCTCTGTAGCTTATCCACAGTATTACTGTGCTCCCTGGAAGCTTGAGAGCAGATGCCCCAACTTGAGGTTGGTATTATTTTGAAGTACAGTCCACCGGTGCAAAAATGATTGGAGATTACTCACAGTCCTTATGGGAGAGTCCACAGTCAACTAATGTAAGACTTTCCAACCCCAACTGTGACCATCCCAACTACAACTCAAACTAGTAGGTAGCACTATTATTTACCTTGTTTGACAATTTGACTAAGCTTGAGGCAAAAAAGTGACCTAGCTTCTGGGTCAGCATCTTCCTTCCTTTCTTCCTACCATCGTCACCTCCACAACAGTTGCAAAAGTCGCAAAAATCACACAAAAGGCTTGGGGCCACTGTTCCCTCTAAGCTGTGCGTGTGTGTGCGCGCACACGCCTCGCCAAGTGAGCGCACATACTTTATAACAGAGCGCACAAAAATTACGGTTCTGATTCTGATAGAAAACAACACAGATGTCTTAAAATTTTAAAGTTGTGATTGTAATTACTAGAAATTTTACGCTTCATTTAGTAATCGTCTATTTTCATTTAATTTGATTAAAATCAGTGGCTGTACATACTGTATTTTGACGTGTAGTCAAATTTTAAAGTATATAACTCTGAGGGGTATGTTTACTAAAACCCCGTTAGGTGCGGGCCCCCGTTAGTGTGCAGGAAGCCCATAAAAGGAGTGGGCGTGTCAGCAAACCGGGATTAATCATGCGCTAAGGTGCGCGGTGCCCTAATGTGCAAAATTATCTGTTATGTGTAAAATTGCATTATGAGGCAATTTAATGTTGTTTTAATTAGTGCAGTTAGCAAACACACTCTCAAAGCGCTGTAACATAAGGTGCCACATCAGCCGCCCTATAAGGCACTCCAGAGGGCATACTATAAAGTGCACTGTCCGCCCAGGCCCCCTAGAATGTTCCTTATAGTGTGCTTTATAGGGTGCAGTATGAGGCGCCGCAAGGTCAAAGTACTGTTTCTGATGGCAGCACTGTGCATTGTAACGCATGAAAATCTTAAGTAGGTGTGCTGACAAACAAGGAGGAGCAGCAGTGTAGCACAATAGTGAAGACACTGACTGATGGTGCAGGGGTCATGGGTTCAAATCCCCAGTGTACCTAATGAATAAGGTTGGCTGAGGTATGTCCTTTTTCTGCGTGCAACTGTACAGCAATCTGTGCTGCCATCTAAAAAGAACCCCACCCTAGTGCCATAAATTAATGCACCTTTTAGGGTGCACCAGAAGGCACATCCTAAACAACCACGTCAGCAAAGGCAAGTTATAATGTTCCCCAGAGGCCATGTTGAAAGGTTGTCAACTCCCAAGGCACCATAGTAGGCATCCCATAAGCTGCCTGAATCGAAGGTGTGCCATAAGATGCCCCAAGGATGTATAGGTGAACTCAAAAAAGTTTGCCAAGAGCAGTAAGATCCCCCAATTTGAAGGGCAAGAGAGGTATGTGCCAAACACACACGGAACCCAAACACTGCACAGAGCAGAAAGGAAAGACAATGCATAAGTAAAAGAAGGACGTAGATCAGAGCTGATGGACCACACAAATCAGCTCCAGCCCATGTGGCAGCTAGAAAAATGGACAAACATATCGGGGGCAGGTGTAGCTATGCACAGAGTGATGGTAATGTACCATGCTATAATGACAGTGTGTGACAGAGGATGGGAAGATGTGTGCAGCAGAGGAGCCTGAAATGGCAGGATAGGTGAAATATCAGGATGACAGTGGAGTAGCAGTGCTATGCAGAGCACACACAAGAGAGGCAACCAGGGAGAGCTGCAATGCAGGAATGTGTAGGAGTGCAGGACGTGGGGTAGCAGCATGCACATCAGGGTAGGATGGCACACAGCTGGCAGACAGAAGATGGACAGAAGGATGGTTCACAACTCCAATGAGGGTACAATGTGCTCACAGCACAGATCTGCACAGATATAACTGTCATACGAATGAAAACTACTTCTGCTGGACAAGCATACAAATCAAAGAGAACAGAGAGGAATCACACCTACGACCACTACCACAAATGGCAATGCACAAACCGGTAGGCCACACCACCAATGTGAGCTCATTAGCAAAGGCTGCACAAAAAAATAGTGCAGGGCATCACACAAGACGCCTGCTGGCTGTCAGGACAGGCAAACCCCCAACAGTAATCATGACCAAATGCACATGCAGATCTGCTGTGTACAGATCAGATCCCAGTCTGTAATTGGGATCAGGGACACATGCACACACACAATGAAATGTTATGCAGTGGATACAGCATGCAAAATAGGAAAGAAACTAAACACCAAGGGCAGCAGAGGATGCTCTGTGGAGCTGGGTAACAATCTGGAACAGGACAGGAGAGCACTGAACATGCAAACAGGTGTACCACACAGCAGCTGAACCACAGCAATACAAAAACCCCAAGTGCACTGCCATGTAAACACCATAAAGAAAGAGACCTATGTAACAGATAATATCTGATGGCTAGGCAGCACAGAGGGCACACCTTGGTGTACAGTGAAGAGAGGGAAGTGAGTGTGTAGAGGTGATGAACCTGCTGGTACCTAATGGTCCAGTTAGCACAACAGAAAAGAAAAGGTTAAACCACATGTGGGGATCAAATCTGCAAACTACTGAGTTATAACACATGCCTCTAAGCACTCCCACAAACAGCACACTGAGCACAATGCAAAACAAATACCCCAAAGGGAGGGTGTGTATGGGAACCTGTAATACCCAGTGATGTGGCAAATGGCTGGCAGATACACAGCTGCCACCGTACAAGGATGTGAGCACAGGTGGGCCATGTACATGACCAGCAAATCAGTAGATACAAGTGTCAATGTGCTCAAAGAGTGGAGGAGTAGCTTAGTGGTTAGAAAACTGGCTTGGACACCAAGCAACCATGGCTCAATTCACACTAGCACTCCATGTGGCCTTGGCCAAGTCACGTAACCCTCCATTACCTTGGAAGAAAGACCTGACAATCTACATCCAGTGACATTGACAAGAAAACCCTAGAGTCTCTGGGTCACAAGGAGTCAGGACTGATTCAAAGGCACACATTGCATTGCATGTTTGTCACCATGATCAAGCAGCAAAAGAGACAAATGTCTGTCAAATACATATCTTTATTTGGGTTATTCATCACAGATAGTGTAGACAGTGCCATCATAATATCAAGGTGAGTGCATCCCTGGTGAAAGACGGAAACACATTTAGCAGGGCAGCAACCCACCTCCTACAGAAAGGTCACTTGTTTGACCACAAATGAAGGGCAGGAGATATAATGTGAATCAGGTGCATGCTATGCACTGGGCAGAAGGCCCCCACCCCCACCTGCTGCTGCATGCCTCAAATGTGTTACGCACAAATGAGTGCATGTAGACAGTAGGCGCTGCATGATGAGGACCCAACACACATCACTTGTCCCTCAAAACATATCCATCTGGCAACACAGGAGGCACACAAATGAAAACAACATATGTTGTCACAATGTTTTAATGTTAAAAACACACTCTGAAAGTAATGTTTCAGCTCTCACCTAATGCCTGATCTAGGAATCAAAGCTGCAACAATGTAGACCCAAACAATCATCAAAAGCACAATGAGCATATGCTAACAGGTAGCAGAGGCACATGAACACAGAGAGAATACAAACTAAACTACCTGCAGAAACCTGCAGAGATAACACCATGAAGGAGGTCCCCCTGCACTGTTTATTGGGTAGACAGTGTTTGGGCACATATAGCACGGTACATGGAATGCACAATTGAAGGAGCACAACGGACACCCACACTGCCACACTCCAAATATAATGGGGCAATGTGAGTATCGTCACCGCAGGGGATAAACAGGACCGTGCAGACGTGCAATGCAAGGTGTGTACATACATGCAGACTGTCACGTCTGTACAGTAAACAAACACAAGAACCAGCATGTGAAGATGGAAATGATGGGCAAACATATTACAGTGAACCACACAGAAGCCATAGGTCCACATGCTGTGGTTCACAAACATAGTCAGTCATATGCACAAGCACCATCCACATACCAACATGATACAGTGATGCCACACATGCACGTAAACACCCTTGGCCATTGCAAACATCAATCCAGGATGGTGGTGTGCATGAAAGCATTGTTGTGGCAAAACCTGTATCATGTCCAGGTGGAGAGCAGGTGGACATAGACAATAGGACCGCTCCATCGTTGCCCCATGCCACAAACATGGCTGTATGCTTGTGTTGAAACAAACAGATGAGCGTATCCTGTGTGCCATGTGACACACATGGCCAAAACACAACAACAACACAACTGTGTAGGAATGTACAACATACAGTGACAATGTCAGTCCCTGCTGCACACGTGGGGATCAGTACACAGCGTCCAAAGTGCAAAGTGTATCTGCAATCCAACAGGTCAGGTTAAAACTGTCCTTGCAACTCTGGGCATGCATAGTCAAGTGTCACATTCCAATATGCCACAGTCCTTGAAAGTTTATGTGTGTCCCCAGCCAGACTCCCAGCCAGAGCATGGCAGCAACAGTGTGTTGGACAGGTCTGTCATGGGCAAAGCAGCAGTCCAAGAGTAATACTGTCCATCCCAGGCATGTGTCCCACTCTCAGAGGTCAAACATCCAATGGCACAATTCTCCACAAAAGGTTCCATGGTGTTGTGTCCCCCATCAGGTGGGTGATGGCGATGCCAGATGCACTGTAAGAGATGTGTCCGGTATGTCCTCTGCCCTGTGTCAGGAGAGGATAAGTATTGTATTGTTAGACACCTTGCAAAAACAGCACAAATTGCAGAGAGTCACACCTTAGGAAATACAGAAGAAAGGGATGCAAAGGCAAACATGACATGATATCAACACAAAACAAACCGCATATTGGTGACATCATGAATCATAAACGCAGACACGGGTGTCACATGGATATGGTCATGTCCATTCTCATTTCACACAGGCGTCTCACAGCTACACACTATATGCATCTGTTTCTGTGAACAGAGAGGCAACATGACATGTACATGAGACAAACAATAAATCATCAACAGGTAAAGCCAGATGTAATCCCCCAAATAACAAAGGTGCAACATACCTTGTGTGTGCATCAGGTGTACGTCATCGATCCCTTGAGTGACTCAACAGCCATATCAGGTCACAGTGAAGGGAGACAATGTCAGCAAAACGTGTATAATCACCATGTCAAGCCACTGTTGATGCATGTCCACATTATGCCGATATCTGAGATAAAAAAAATGGGCTCAACAGTGGTCCCTCAAAACACAAGACACAGTTCTGCTCACAGCACACAACAAATGTCAAGAATGTTCACAAGGTAAATAGCACTACGGTAGAGGTAGCACAGTCACCACCGCCCCCCAGGTGCACAGACCCCTCACAGCACATGATAATGTACTATGCCTGAACACTGCATCATCACACAGCCAACCCATAAACATGCATCCACACAGTATGCTAAGGTCAGCGTGCCAGCTGTAACACATGGCCTGTATGTGCACAAGTGGAGATTTGTAGACATAAAGACCCAGTGACATGCAGTGATACCCTGTTGTTGGCTGATGGTACAATGTTGGGGTAGGGAGCAAGTGTAGGCCACCACCAAAAAAAACCACGACCTACACACACATGCAGCTCTGTTGTACATGTCCCAGAGACAGTGTTGCAGAGGACATACTAGACACAAACACATGGGGATATGTGTGACAACAGCAAGATATGGGTTAGGGAGGCGTAAGGAAAAAAAGTGAACCACAACATCTGCCCAATATGACACATCACTGAGGACATGTTTTCCCCCTGACTGCAGGCACAGACAATGTAGCTGTAGATCCACCTACCCCGGACCACAGCATTTTGGCTGATGTACAGTCATGTGCCAATGCACCACAGCAACAGCATCCTCATGAAGTATGTCCTGTGCAGTGGGAAACACAAGAGAAACAAACATATGTCATGTTCTAGCTGTGCAACACACACTGCACCTTCCTATCCCCAGCTGTCAGACCCCACAACATCACATACTGACTGACTGACTGTTCACTATCACACTGTACAGATCTCTCACATGTGAGAGGCAGCACGGAGGTGTCGGAGGCTAACTACAGGTATCCGTAATCTCTCTGTCCCCTCCCTTACCTCTCTGTTGTTGTACACACTGGTCAATAGAGGTGTCTGCTCCCACCATGTTTCTGCCTCACCCCAAAGTCGCAATATTAGCCCGGGTCCCCCATATTGCCACCAATGCCCCCTCTCCGTGTGTACTGTTGTCCCAATGTTGTCTGTTACCCCACTGTCAATTGCTGTAACACATGGAAATATGCAGGCACACCTCCTGTATCCACTGGCCAAATACATATCCTGGTGTGTACATCTCATACCTTGAATAATATTGAGAGCTGTATGCTGATGATGTGCACAAATAGATGGCAATGTCTGCGTCACATCAGCAAAACCACACCCCCATGTCTGTTTGTGACCTGACCATGATGGCTGCATGTCATCCCACTGTGTGACAGTGAGAATGTCAAAGCATGGATAGCCTATATGTGCACCTTAAAAAAATAACTCTCACCTAAGTCTCTGTGTGTATGCGGACATAACCTCCCTCGCTAGGGTCCACAAGGTAGTTGTTGATGTGGACTGTACTCTCCTACCCTACACACTTACACAGCCTGTAGCTGAGGCATGTGGCATATGTTGAGATAGCATCAGCTAGATATGCCATGTCCCCCCTGAAAAACCTCGTAAAACACAATCCACCCACACATTCAGCGCTCAACTTGCCTACTGTAACCCACACCTTGCTTATCTGGGCCGGATCACCTCTGTATGTGTGTACATATGCAACACTGCACTGCAGGGCTATTCTCCAACAACAAAATGTAGCAATGATACTCCCCCTGGCTGGACACTGCACAGGTCCCCAT
Source organism: Ichthyophis bannanicus (assembly GCA_033557465.1). NCBI lineage: Eukaryota > Metazoa > Chordata > Amphibia > Gymnophiona > Ichthyophiidae > Ichthyophis > Ichthyophis bannanicus. Next base: position 387,568,458 of record CM066038.1, on the reverse strand, counting down.
CCTTCACCATATCCATGTCAGGGCTACGTGATGACCTATACATTCAGGCACACTGTGGGGTTGCATTAACACCCCTCACGAATAGTTATTACCATCATGAAAAACTAGTACTGAGCATGTGTATTGTGCTATGTATGACATGTGGCGCCACACATAAGAAACATACACACATAGCCAGCTGACAGGAGCATAACACCCACACAAGCAGCTCGAAATTGTACAATATAACCACACCCCGCTGGACAACTGTCCCCAAACATGGTCTGCCCTCCCACTGTGAATACCGCACCATATGCCTGCCACCGTGCTCCACCCATAGCATCAAAACAACTAACTGTGTTTGCACAGCAGCTGCTATCACAACCAGCCACTAACTGGGAATGTGACCCCCAAAACCTCCCACAGGCATATGAACACCCACCCACATAATCCACCACCACCTGCTGTTGTGCCCTGCCCACATTGTTTGTCGCACACTCATGCCTATATGTGACGTTGGGATTGTCAGTTAAATGTCAATGCAGTGTGGCATCCGAATGATATCTTTACAGAAACATCAACCTTTAGAACCATCACACACATATAAAAACACATGTAGGTGGGAATATATGCAATACGTACATGAGAAGATCTCTGCGATCAACCTCCGCCTGACCACTGTGCCCTCCCGTGTGTCACCACTGGCACATACAGGGGGGCACGTTGGATCATCCTCCAGATCCTCATTAATCTCTGCAGGGATATTGTGCCTGAGAGCAATGTTATGCAGGATGCAACAGGCTATGATTATCTCTGCCACAGTCATTGGTTTATATTGTAAGGCCCCGCCTGTCCTATCCAGACACCTGAAGCGACTCTTCAAAACGCCAAAGGTGCACTCTATGACAGAGCGGTTGAAGGCATGGGCCTCATTGTACCTCCGCTCTGCACGTGTCCGTGGCTGATGCACAGGGGTCAGCAGCCAGGGGCGACACCCATATCCTGCATCACCTGCAGAAAGAAATGTTGCATGTGAATGCAGGAGCTCATGTTCACCAAAATTGACACATGTTTAGACGTGAGAAACAAATGCAGAACACATCCTGAAAGAAACATATGACAGCACAACTATGCAGTTCAGAAAAATAGACATATGATGACAGAAAAGGACCACATGGCCTATCGAGTCTGTACACCCATGGCAAACACTACAACAGTCCCATCTATACCTTTAGAGATCCTCTGTGTGTGGCACATGCGTATTGTAATGCAGTTAGTGTCCTCATCTCTATCACCTCCACTGTGAGACTATACCACCGATCCACTGATCACAGGTTCAAAGTATATGTCAGCATAGTACCCACGAAAAAACGTGCTGTCATTTGAAGGCCCACACCCAGAACATGTATGCCATGGAGGTCTGGCAAAGTGTAAACCATATCACCTCTATACACCCTGTCCACTAAGGTCTACATATTAAGATTGAGCAGTCTGTCTCCATATGCTGCATACTGCTGACCACCAATCGTTTCAGTAGCTGTCCTCTGCACTATCTCTATCCTGTTAACAGCCTTTTGAAGGTGCGGTCTACAGAATTGCACACTGTACCCCACATGAGTTAGCACCAATGACATATACAGAGGCAGAGTACCTTCCTGTGTATCTGCTACCCATACCTCTCGGTATGCACCCAAGTAGCCCCCTAGCTTTTGCCGTCACCTTTCCATAATGGTCAGCTACATGAGGATCGGCAGACACAACGACGCCTAGGTCCCGCTCATCTAAAGTGGCCAAAGGTACTGCACCCCCTATACTGTGTTGCTCCCCTGGTTTGACGCAGCCAAGATGCGTGACCATACATATGCAAACATGTCCTCCCAGCTGGAAAGGTCCAGAACATCCATCAGATTTATCTAGACCCCTCCTCATGTTATCTAGTGCCTCCTGGGTGACTACTCCAGTACTGAGTGAGTGTGTGAACCTAAGACACACATGACAAGGGTTAGTTGTATGGATTGGCAATAACATAAACGTTACATAACATACAAAAGCTAGCAGACAATTAACCGGCATCACAGGTGGATGTGAAGGCCACCAACACCCCCCCCATCACATGTGGGCAGTTGGCACACACACACACTAGGAGGGATCCAGCACCAGGACAGACATATGCACATGTGCGTAGTCACATGAACACCATGTGCAGGTTATGATCATATAATGTTATAATCCTGATGGTCTTATTTCAATAAGTTTCCCTGTTACTATACGTTTATACTCCTTTAACAATGTAAACTCAGAACAGTCCTCTGTCTGTCTAACTTTTCCTATCTGTAAACCGCACTGATAACAAACAGGGTGCTACATAAGAGATGTTACATAAATAAATGTAGAAAGACATAAATAAATTACTAATCTTGAAATACTCACCCAGCAATATACAGTCCGCATACCGGCCTTCCTCAAATTGTCTGAATAGTGCTGAGTGATGCAGGATATAGGAGTTATGGGTGGACCCTGGAAACCTAGGGACCACATTCAGAATATGCAGATTAGCATCACATACAACCTGAACATTCAGGGAATGGTAGTGTTTGTGGTTGCGGAACGCTACCTCCCTGTCTCTAGGCGGGACCAGGGCAACATGTGTGCAATCAATAGCTCCCATCATGTGTGGTATCCCGGCTAACGCCTCAAAGGCCTGGTTCAGGGTCCCGCACTGTTGCCTAGTGTGGGGAAGGGCTATGTAATTCCCCACCCGGCTGACCATGGCATGCAGTACTTGGTGGAGACAGCGTGAGAAGGTGGGGCGGCTCATGCCACCCACTGCGGCCACAGATGACTGGAAACAGCCAGAGGCAAAGAAATGTAAGGCAGCAAGGAGCTTGACTAAACCTGGTATGGCATGGGACCGATCAGTCAGGGGCTCGAGCTCAGGTCTTAGATCCTCATAGAGCTCCCTAATAGCCCTTGTGCTCAGTCGGTACAGGGAGATGACCTGGTCCTCACGCATGCCCTGGAGCTGGTCCATGGGCCTGTAGAGGCGAGGCTGCCGAGCCTGCACCTCAGCACGCCTTCTGCGCCGTGCACGCACAGCACCTGCCTGGACCGCCCTAACAGCTGCAGGTCTGATTTGCTGCGGGACTAAACCCATGCCCTGTGCCTCAGCCCCATGGACACCATCTCCCCTGTCCTGCAACCGCAGCATCTGCCCACGTCTCAGGGCACATGCAGCAACATAAATAGCCGCCATAGACTCCTCCCGTCTGGCTACACAAACACACTCAAACACACACACGAACCTCCCTAAACATTGTACACCATACAAACCACACAAGACACTACACACACAATATAACACAATACAACCAACACCAATACAATCAACACTAACACCTGCTCTGACTCTCTCCCTTCCTCTCTGCAAACACACACCTACTCTCCCTCGCCTACAACCCTCAACGTGGACCAGGTGTGCAGGCATATTTATAGAATTTTTTAACGTTTCGGCCATTGCGCATGCGCAGTTGTGCGAGCGCGGTGCTTGTGCGCTGTGTGCATGCGCGAATCTGCACATGGGCGTCTGTGTGCGGCGCGCATGTGCAACTGTTTGCGCATGGGCATCATGTGTGTGCGCAGTGCGCATGTGTAACTCGTTGCACATGCGCAGTAGTGCAAGCGTGGCACGCCTGTGCAACTGTTTGTGCATGGGCAGTTGTGTGTGCGCAGTGCGCTTGCGCAACTCATTGCGTATGCGCAGTAGTGCAACTGTGGCATGCCTGTGCAACTGTTTGCACATGGGCGGTTGTGTGTGCGCAGTGCGCATGTGCAACTCGCCACGCATGTGCAGTAGTGCGAGCGCAGAACGCCTGTGCAACTGTTTGTGCATGGGCGGTTGTGTGTGCATCCCATGCATGTGCAACTCGCCGCGCATGTACGTGTGGATACACGCACGGAAACGCCCATGCGCAAACAGTTGCACAGGCACGCCACGCACACACAGATGCCCATGCGCAGAGTCGCGCATGCGCGTGGCGCACAAGCCCCACGCTCGCACAACTGCACATGCGCAGCATACGTAACGTAATAAAAAACTATAAATATGCCTGCACACCTGGTCCACGTTGAGGGTTGTTTGAGGAGTTTGAGGTAGATAGAGAGGTAGAGAGAGAGTTAGAGAGAGAAGCTGTGGTGGGAGTAGTGCAGAGGAGAGAGGTAGAGAGAGAGTTAGAGAGAGAGGCTGTGGTGGGAGTAGTGGAGGTAGTGTGTTTTGTATTTTGTATTTTGTATTGTGGTGTGTAGTGTGTCCTGTATTTTGTTTGGTATTGTATTCTGTATTGTGGTTTGTAGTGTGGTCTGTGTTGTGGTGTGTGTAGGTGAGGATAGGTGAGGAGGGGTGCGGTGAGAGGAGAGGGTGATGGAGAGGGAGATGGAGAGGGAGAGGGAGGGTGAGGGTGAGGGGGTGGAGGTGGTGGAGGAGGTGGGCCCACCTGTTGCTGTTGAGACACCCAGGGCAGGGACTGCACGGCCTATGGAGGCAGAGGCAGGCCCATCTGGTGGGCCACAGGCTGCACAGTGCAGCCATACGGCCAAGAGGAAGAGGATACCGGTGCCTGCCCCACAGAGGAGGAGGGCCGTAAGGTTCACCGAGAGGGAGAACCATATCCTCCTGTAAGGGGTCATAGAAAATTATGACTTACTATTTGGGCGGCTCAGTAGCTGCACAACTGTGGCCACCAGGATGGCAATGTGGGAGGAGGTGCGTGGTGCAGTGGCCGAGGCAGGCCCCCCCCCCCCCCGAGACGTTGAAAGCCTCAAAAAGAGGTTTTCAGATATCAAAAGAGGGGTGAGGCAGCACATGGCTGCCGAGAGACAACATGCTCTGGGCACTGGTGGCGGTGGCCCCTTCACACCATCCCTCTTGCCCCTGGAACAGGAGCTGACGGCAAGATTGGGGCCGATCTACCTCCGTGGTCTGCCTGAGGCCCTCAATATGGCACATCTGCAGGCAGGTATGTATGCTAACTTTCAGCTCCCAGGCCATGCCTGAAATTCCCATTGTGTAGACATCAGACATCTGCAAAGACCCTCCCATACCTGTCACCCAAGCCCCACCATGTACCTATCCTGGTGGCACATGTGTGTGATATACCCCTGCACAACTTGTTTTGTTGCCATGTCCCGGGGCCACATTCAAAATGTGTCCCTCATCCCATCCCTCTCCCCATCTGTCCCAAAAAAGGTCCACGCACACCAGCCACTACCCTACCCCCACACCTGCGATTGCCATCCCCTGTATGATTGTGAGGGCCATTGATCAGGGCATGTTTGTGTGACATACTATCTGCACAGTGCTGCATGTGCTTGGCAGTGGGCCAGAGGTGATGGATAGTCGTAGTCCGCTGCATAGTGGGTCACTGCCAACACATGTAGCACTGAGAAGATAGTATGTCTGAATACAATATGCCCTGATCAAAAGCCCGCACAGTCATACAGGGGATGGCAAAAACAGGTGTAAGGGTGGGGTATTAGCAGGCGTGTGTGGACATATTTGGGGCAGATGGGGAAAGGGATGGGATGGGGGCCACATGTGGAATGGGACCAGGAACAGGTACATGGCAACCAAACAAGGTGTGCAGGGGTACAGCACACACATGTGCCCACGGGATAGGTACATGGAGGGGACAGACAGGTATGGGAGGGTGTAGTGGGTCCTGTATGCAGCACGCATGCAGGGCCCCCCCATGATGTCTGTGGTGTCTGTAGCACACATGTATACATAGGTGGAGTGTTTAAACATATGTGTGCTGTCTCTGATTGTTCACAATGCAGGTGACTACAGTACAATGGGGACCCAGGAGGAGGAGGAGGAGGAGGAGGAGGTGGACCTGCCTGTCCCTCAGAGTATTGAGGAGCCTGAGGCTGCTGTGTCTGGGGGCAGCACAAGTGGGGGAGAACAAACAATGGAGCCACCCATCGCCACCGGCCCAACAGTGGTGGCTGCAGCCAGCCCATCAATGGGGGTCAGGCAGGAACCAGCCGCAGATCCAAATGACATGGGTGTCATGATGGACGAGCTGAGGGCACACAGCGCATCAGCACGGCACGATGCCGAAGGTGGGTGACAACAGACTGTCACAACCACAACGCACAAACCACTAGTCTCTAGTTGGTGTGTGTGTGGTGGATGTGGCAACATTCCTTCCACAGCTGTTACATGTATGGTTCACGTAGATGGGATGTAGTGGAGCAAACCAAAGGGTATGGCGTATGACAGATGATGTTAATGTCACACACAGCAGAACAGCCTAGGGCCAGTTACCACCTACAGATGCAGACAGAAGAGGAATGTTGTTTAAGGTCCAGCACGTTGTCAGACAAAAAATAAAAACAAGCATTGCCCTTGCTACAGTCTGCTTCATTGCAGACGCCCAGCCGTCTCGCAGACAACAGGATGCCCCCTGTCCCATAGTCATTGGACAATCAGATCAGACATAAACAAACCTAAGCATCTTCTGTCATGCAATGTCACACAGCCTCCATTCCATCCAGTCTGCATCTCCAGGTGAAAAGCAATCATAGGATATGAAATGAGCAGTCAAAATGTGTTAATACACCCATATACAAGGATTTACAGAGGTGACAGGATCATAGATCATGTAAAGATGGTTTGTTGGAAAAACAGGTCCCTCAAGGCTGCCTGTACGTCAACAACTAAGATTGACTGCTTGGCATACAGACAAGGCCATCAACATGTCCCCTTCCTGTAGCTCTGACAATGAGTCCCCCAATTGCATAGGTTGGGACTCACCCACATGATCACACAGGTCAGCTAACGACCTCTGTTCTGTTTTGAAAGACTCGCCAACTCCCAGCTGCCACCCCTGCTGCCAACCGGAATCAGGGAAACCCCCCCCCCCCAGCTCTGGGTATCACCGCCCTTCCCCAGGGGGTACCACCTGCTGTGGATTCCTCAACATAACCCTGTCTGTGCGTTCCTGGGGTCTGTCCACCTCTGCTGCACCCTTTGTTTCTCCCCCTGCTCTGTCCAAACCATCCATATGTTTACCAAGGTGTACACGCACTGGTACCCAACCCCTCCTCTGTTTTACACAAGGTGTATGTGAACCCCTCTGCCGTCAGACACATGAAGCAGCAGTGCACTTGCGCACGTAAGAGTTGATATCCTTGTGCTACCACTCCATCCCTCTGAGTCAATAGCGCATCTCCTGTAACCTGTCCAAGCTGCGTTTATCCCTCAAACTGTGCCCCCACTTGGGCTGGCTTTCTTTGACCTTCCTCTGATCACCACTGCTGCTCTCCAGCTGTGGTTGTTGTCCCTGGTTCATGCTCCACCTCCCGTACACGATGGACATGTGTTTGCTATCTGTGCCCAAGCCTGTTGCTACGTCTGCACTACGTGGGTGTGTCAGCGCAGCCTGTGGATCTTTGTGTTTGCCTTCCACATCAAAGTACTGTACCATGTCCTGTGCGTGTCTATACTAGTGTGAGAATGATGTCTCTTACCCCTATCCATGTGTCTACTAGATTCTGCCCTATCACAATAACGATCTTGTGGGATATGTGTGACATGTTTGTGTCTGACGGTTGATTACTGGAGAGGTATCTCACAGACCACCCTGTGTCCCACCCACAGACAATCGTCAGGCGCTAGAAAGGATCTACAGTGCGGTGGTGGAGAACACCAGTGAGCTGAGGCAGGTCCGGGGGGAGCTGCGCCAATTCCGGGAGGAGGTCAGAGCCATGCCGTTCACCAGGATGTGTGAGGCCCTGGAGGGCATGCTGGCTGTCATGCGGCAGGCAGTACCGGCACCACCACCACCACCACCACAGGCACCGGAAGAGGGTGTAGCACCGCAGGGGGGGGGGTTGCCACGTGGCAGGCGTGGGCGGCCACACCGTCGCTAATTTCTGTGACAGTAAAGAGCTGTCATACAGTACATGCAACGTGTGTTTCCAATGTGTGTCCCTGTGGTCCCCTATGTAGTGTGCAAATGCATGTCGTGTCCCTGACCATATGACCTGCACCCAGGCCCCTCGCTGGTTGGGTGTTTGCACTGCCAGCTATTACTGCACAGATGCCAGCACATGCCATGTGTGACCTGCACAGTGTGTGTTCACTGCCCCTGGGCTGCAGTGGGGCGGTTTACACAGACACCCATGTTGCGACAGGGGAAATGTTCTGAGGTTGCATGTTCAGTGTTCTGATCCATCACCGTGTCCACCCCCTCATACCCCCAACATTGGGTGCATATGTGTGACCATTGCCCCTGCCTGTAACACTGATTACATGCCTGCCCCCCCCCCCTAGGCATGCATGTGGCACAGGCAGACATGGGTGGCATGCGTATGTCAGCTGCTGATTTATGCTAACAAATTTGGTTACCCTACGCCCATCCCTGTGACATGGATGTCCCTGGGACGCCCGCTACATTGCAACATCTCATGCACCACCCTGGGATCACACCCCTACACACATGGTTAGCCCCAAAAACTGCATGTGGAGCCAGTCGACGTATGATGCCCATGTCTTCCTGTACTGCACATCCCTGTCCACACACATATCCCATGCTGGCATCCATAGTGTTCTGCTAAGGGAGGCACGTGACCATTTCAAATTAAACAACATTGTGTATATTTTACAAAATAAAAGGACATATTTACAATTGTAGGGAGTGGGACAATACCCATCACCCTCCCCCCCAAACCCCCCCTCCTCCCCCCTGCCACCCCACCCGCTCTAAACACCCTCCTCCACCGCTCCCCCTCCCCCACCCCCACATCAGCCACACACCCCCCCTGCATGCCCAGTGATGGAAGACAGGGCAGCACAGGGCACATGTGTGGACATCACAGGTGCCATCAATGATCCCTGTGACGCCTTTCAGGGGGTGGCTGCCGACATGGCAGACACTCCACCTCGGCGGCCACCTGCTGAATGGCTCCCGCCAGCCACTGGTGCGAGTGCACTAAGAGGTGCACTCACTGCTCCAATGAATTCAGGGCCACATACAGGTCTGCCACGCACCTGCCACCACACACACATAATCCCTGGGGTCTGGGTGGTGGCATGTGCGTGCGACCTGTGTGGGGCCCTGGATGGTGGAGCCCCCTGGCATGGCTGACGGGAGCCCACAGTGCCCTGTGCTGCACTGTCTTCCAAATCACTCTCCCACACCTCCTCCACCCCCTCCTCCCCCCATGACTCCTCCCACCCACCCTCCACAAACTCCTCCACCCCTCCCCCCACCCCCACATCACCCACACCCTCTCCCTCCCCTGCCACCCCACCAACCACCCCTTCCAGGACCCCATCAGCCCCCTCCTCCTCTGGTGCAGCTTCTGCCCCCTCCGCCTCCTCCTCCGCCGAATCCACCACCACCACCTCCATCTCTCTGGCATGGTGGGCAGTGGGGCGCCGCAATGCATATGCGGAGGTGGTGGGCTCCTCATCATTGTCAGCACCATCTGTAGAAGATGACAGTCATCAGCACATTATTATGTGTGTAACATAGCACATGTACCTATGCAGGCACCACACAGGCTGCTGGGCCAATGGGACATCTGTTACTGGGCAGCCAGGTCGCCAATACTCACCATCACCCTGTGATGGGCCCTCACCCTGGAGGCGCTTGAGGTAGGCCTGGTGGTGGAGGCGCAACTCGCGCCCCTTCTTCCGGAGATCCTCGATCTGTGGATGTGAAAAGAATGGGTGGGGGCATGAGTGACTGCTCACCTCTGGTGGGTGGCCAACATAAACATACATCAGTGTGGCCAGAATCTTGCTGCTCCTGCTCCACTGCTGTGTGTGTCATGTACAGCATAGTTCGTGACGTGTCATAGGTGATCTCCAGGAACACCAGGAAGATGTCATCACATGTGGGTAGCATCGGTACCAACTGAGCCTGTGTGGGAACACTACCCAGCGTCCTATATGAAAGCCTTTGACAGCATCCCACAGTGCGTACATGCTGCCTTCCCCCCTGCCCAAACTGCCTCTCTCCAGTTGAGTTTACAGCTGACACAAGGAGGGAGAGAGAGAGACATTGGGAAAGTGAGAGAGACAGAGAGAGACACACAACCCGCAAGGGGAGATGGGTGGGTTGTGATTACCTCATCCTGCTGTTCCAGGAGATCACCTGTTACAGGTGATTAACTATGCTATCACCAGGTACAAGCAGGACGTAGTCGTCACATGTGGGGAAACCCTAGATGTAAATGCCATGGAAGGATTCCCAGAGTGGTGAGGGCCTGTGGAGGGCCTCCACTTCCACCCATGGATCTCGGGCATCCTGTAAGAGAGGCGGCTAGGAGTGTATTACGTATGGGAGAGGTTTTGGAGAGCAACCTGACCAACCAGAGCATGCCTGTGGGAGCCTTTATCCAAGCATTCGTGGGCCATGAAATGAGGACCAGGTAGCTGCTTCACAAATGTCGTTCATATGTACAGAATGGAGGTGAACCCATGAGGCTGCCTTGACTCTCACATTGTGAGTGGGAACATGGGCCACCAGTGAATGGTGTTAGCTAGGTTAGATAAAGGGTAATACACTGAGCAATCCAGTTGGGTAGAGATCGTTTTTAAACTACTGTACCCAAATGTGAGGGATCCGAGACTCAGAATAGCTGAGGGGACCTTCGGTGTTGCTGGGTCCTCTGCAGATGGGAAGCCACAGCTCGTTCACACTCCAAGGTATGAAGCGTCTTCTCTGCATTTGAAGCATGCGGCTGTTGAAAGACTACAGGTAACTACAACTCTTGTTTCAAATGAAAGGAGGAATCCACCTTAGGCATGACGTGTGGATGTGTCCGTAGGATTACCTTCTCATGGTGAAACGGTGTGTGGGGTAGATCAGGCATTGGAGCTTGAGATTCACTGATACGACTTGCTGATGTGATTGCAAGACGGTATTTTACTTCCCAGGTCAGAGACTTTAAGGATGTAGTGTCTAAGGGTTCAGAGGGTGGCGGCATACGCTGCCCTGGCAGCAGATTGGGATCCCATGCCTCTGGAGGTGGTCTAAGGGCAAGTTTTGGTAGATGCAGGCCTCTCATGATCCCGGATACGAGAGGATGGGATGACATGGGTTGTCCAGTGATGGGTTCAGAAGGAGCAGCAATGGCACTTAAATGGACTCTGACTCACTCTGTTTGGAGACCATTGTTTGATGAGTAATGGTGTTTGTCAAAAACATGTCTCTATACGGATGACAAGAGGGATTCCAGGCCTTTTGTTATCACCAAATGAAATGTCACGTCCACCTGATGGCACAGGACTGCCTTGTGGAAGGTTTCCTGGAAGCACAACGGACATCATGCACTTCCTGAATGAGGGGAGGGCCAAAGCAGTTTCAGCCGTCAGTAGCCAGGCTCTGGGGTGCAGAGACGGGCGGTTTGTATTCCATACATTCCCCTCCTCCTGCGACAGTAAGTCTGGAGCTGACCCTACGTACAGGGGTGGAACCTGGGTCATATGTAGAAGCAGAGGGTATCACACCTGTTGTTGCCAGCGTGGGGCTATGAGGATCATGTAGCCTCTGTCCCTCAGGGGTTGCAATAGGGTCTTGGCAATCAAGGGAATGGAGGTAAGGCATATAGGCATTCCTGCCCCCAGTTGAGGAGGACAGCATCCCTCGCTTGATAGCTCTGAGCTGGGATTGGTGTATAGAACCAGGTAGGTTTTGCATATGATGGACGTGCAAAGAGGTATGAATCTTGAGTTCCCCAGAGTTGCACTACTCTACAGAGTTGGTCCATGTGTACAGACCATTTGTGTGGAAGCACAACACGACTGAATTTGTATGACTAAGAGTTCTGATTGCCAGGGAGATAGACTGGCAGGAGATGGATCTGCTGCTGTCTGGCAAACGATCACAGTTGAGGAGCTTCATTGCAAAGGGACAGAGAGCCTGTTCCTCCTTGTTTGTTCACATACACCATAGCTACCTGATTGTCTGCACAAAGTAGTATTCCATTGGCCTGTAGAAGGGAATGGAGGACATGAAGAGCCAGGCAAATTGCTCAGAGCTCAGATTGCTGTGGAAATGACTCTCCTGACAATTCCAGGTGGCTTGGGTGGAGGTGTCCAGTCCATGTGCAGCCCAGCCCACTTTAGAGGCATCTGTTGTTAATGGGATCTGAGGAGGGGTTTGCAGGAAAGGTGACCCCTCCAAGAGGTTTTGTGCTGACCGCCACCAGTCCAGGCACAGGGTATGGCGGATTGAGTTTACTGTCACATCTGAGAGACAGCCTGTTGCTTGCGTCCACTAGGAAGAGAGTGTGCCCACTGGGCTGGTCTCATGTGGAGACACACATAGGGGACCACATGCACCGTAGATGCCATGTGACCCAGCAGCTGATGCATCTCTCGAGGCGAGAGGTGCGCTTGTTGTAGTGCTGTCCAAACACGTTGCACAATGCGAGGACAGAGAGGCTGAGTCAGGTAGGTCTTTGGCAGTCTGGTATCTAGCCTTGCACCTATGAGCTCCAGCGTTTACGTGGGAGTCAGAAAATATTCCACGAGATTGCTGACAGGGCCTACATATTGGAGTCCATGCATTGTGTAAGCGATAGAGGCCTGGCCATGTGTTTGGGACTGTGCCTGAATGTGGCAGTCGTCCACGTAGGGCCACCGGAATATTCCCCTGGTACAGACCTAACCGGCAACCACAGACATGCACTTTGTGAATACTCTGGGTGCTTAGGCACGGCTGAAGGGAAAACATTTTTGGGATAGTGGTTTCCTTTATGGGGGGACCAAAGGAACCTTTGGTGTGCTTGTTGGCAGAGAAGATGGGTGTACGCATCCGTGTGATCTAAAAAACAAAGGCATATCTGCCTGTGTAGGTCAGGAAGTACGTTTCCTTGAGAGATCATTTGGAATGTCTTCTGGAACAGGAACTTGTTCAGTTCTCTGAAATGTCAGATGTGTCTGTGACCTCCTTCTTCCGTAGGTCTGAGGAAATTGTGGGGTGAGAACCCAGAACCCTGTTGGATATGAGGTACCTCTTCCATTGCTCCTTGAGGTAGACAATGTGTTACCTCTGGATTCAGTTGGGGGGGATGTTTGCAAACTGAATGTCCCCACTATTGTTGGAGGCGGCAGGCTATGTGCATGACGCCTGTACCCTCTTCTATGATGGACACAGTCCAGGGTTCTGATGTTATCTGCCTCCATCTGTGGATGAGGTGACCTAATCTTCCTGTGATTGTGGATGGTTGCTTTCCCTGGAGGGCCAGGAAGGGCAGGTACTCCATCACAGAGGCAAAGGCCCTGTGGGGGATGAGGCTGCTGGGTCTGCTGAGGCAGAGTAGCTCTTGGCTTTCTCTGCTTAGTAGCTTGTTGACCCTTTCTAGCAGCTTGTACTGCAGGTTGTCCGTGCTGAGCATAGGACTGTAGTATCCTTTCTTTTTGTAGGGGAAGGGCTTTTCTACAGCTCTCATCTTTGCAGGATCTACAATATTTGAAAGTCTTGTCAAGGTCTAATTGTCCTGCTGGCTTTTAAAAACCATTTTTCACCACTACAGGGGATTTTGGTCAGTGTATCCTGTACCCAGTGTTCCATGTGAGAGGCTTGCAGCCAGCCAGGTGTCCTTGCCCCAATAGCAATGGCAGAGACTCTGCCTTTGCATGAAAAACAGTCAGAAGCTGCCCTGTTCACAACATTTGAAATGTTCTGGCCATGCTTGACAGGTGCTTCATAGTAGTGACCTCTGTGATCTGCGAGATGTGGACTTACCAGTTGTAGATCTTGTTTGACCTCCGTCAGGAACATTCCCATGTACATGATATAGGCACCTGTCCTGTCTGACAGCTTGAATGTATGGACGACACAGCGAGCAAAGGCAACTAATGTCTTACACTCCCTACCAGGAGGGTTGGTGGCATGTTGTTTGTAACATTTCATTCTCCTCCTAGCACACTCCACCATGATGGAGTGATCAGGGAGGTGTCCTTACTGCAGACCAGGTGACGGAGGCACACGATACATAGTAGGCACATGTGAGAATGTGGAGAGGTGGTAAGAGGAATCTTCCACATTCTAAAAAGAGGATTCCGTAAGATCTGATGTAGTGGCAGGATGTCTGCCCCCTATGGAGTTTGTTGATATTGGTGAATCTCTGTCTCCCGTGGCCTGTGCTCACATTGTGTTACTAATGAAATGGAGAGGCCCCCAACTACATGTGTGTGGAGATCCAGGAAGGACATATCTTGAGGAGGGGACATTCTCCTCTTGGGAGAGGCAGGCTTATCCTGCAGAGGTACATCGTTACCCTCTGAGCTGTCAGAGTCATCAGACCCCTCAGCAGATTGGATGTATCTTCTCTACGGAGCCTCAGGTAAAGTGAGGTATTGGTACCAATTGGCCTCAGTATCGTAGTGACACTGTGTGGATACCGGTGTGTGGATACCGGTACTCATCAGCACCAATGGTGCATTTTCCAATGCCGGTCCTGCAATTGCTGCACATACCGGTGCTGCACTTTGCAGGGTCTGGGGTGGAACCAGGGTCTTTGATGCCACATGGTGAGCTGCCAGATTGCGTTTAATGGCCACGATCCTCTGGTCAAACAACACTGACGATGTCTGTGTATGAGTACTGGCCAAAGCCAGGACCCCAGAGCATGGCACAAGGTGGATGGACCAGGTTGAGGCCTCCAGAACATCATGGAGTCCCATAGTGGCTTTGGGGGCCAAGGACTCCCACTGGGGCTGTTTGCCCGGAGCGTGCTCCTCAAGGGCAATGCCAGTGGCAGTCCGATATTCGAGGGGGATGTACCCTTTCAGGAATGGGGAAAAGGGGAAAAAACAAGGAGCACTTGTGCTTGCAAAAATCCAGCAGGAACCACAAAAAGCAAGAACCAGAAGTCAGGACTATTCAAAACCAATTTATTGATGACAGACCCCGACGCGTTTCGGCAATGATGCCTTCATCAGGGGGTAACAGCTATAATGTAAATAAAAATAATGATATACATCTACCGTAAAAGAAATAAATAAAATAAAATAAAATAAACGAATACTTGAAATGTTATAATCTGGATAAAAACTGGGACTGGTGGAGCTAACATCAATAAAATAAAACAAAGACAAATGTATGAAAATGTATAAAAACGCAGGACATAGAAATATGATAATCAAAAGTAATAATGGTAAACATAAACACTTATAAACAATTATGAATAAAAGTATGTCTGAGAAAAATAAATGAAAAACAACATAAGTCTCATAACATCAAGAGAAAAGAATATGATTCAAAAAATTCTGGTACTTACATACAATCATGTGCATGGACTAAAAGTATAATCCTAGGTTCAAGGCTGTGTACGTTCTGTCTCACTATATTGAAGAGACTGAATGTTGCCTAAGTTGGACTACAAATATAATAAGTAGCAAGGTAAGACATCAGTTGAACTCAAACATGTTAAGAAAATCATAAATAGTTAAATTAGTGAACAAGATAACAACAATAAAGTAAATATATAATATAATACATTGTTATATTGTTTTATCAATAAATGTTAATAAGCATATTGATTATCGGACCATATGGCTGTTTTTAAAAAAGAGACTAATAAACAGAGAGTCAAAGGTTGAGAATCTATATCATGGCAAAAAAGTAAAACCAGGAAAGACATAACAACTATTCCAATGAGGTAAAATTGTACAAATCGAGGTTGTAAACATATAAAATAACATTAAATAGTCTGAGTAGTAAGTCTTTTATACGTATGAAGATAACATCAAATAATTTAAATAATAAATTGATGATTATGTGTGTTTGTACCTATATCTTTGTATTGAGAGGGAAGACCAATGATAGTAAAAAGATTAGCTCTAGTAAAATTACTATAAAGGATATATATATGTAATAAGATGTGCGTACCCACTAATGATATGTTTAATAAAACACACGCTTATCTAAATCTTAAAAAACTGTATGTATGCATAATTAATTAATTAGATAAATGAATAAATATGGTTTATCTTAAAAATTTAATAAATTAAAAAACAATGATCTTAATTAATCCTGTGTCAGGAAATACAACAAGAATATTATGATCAAGACTCTGATATTGGGACAATGACATTAATTGAGAACAGTATATAATTGATTTAAAGGACATGTATGGATTTCTTGATAACGTTATATCATTCTCTAGATGCAGTAAGTTAACGATATAGAACTTATGTAGTGGAAAAATTCATATGTCTTGATATAATATCGCGTACTGTTGTTGTGAGCTAGAGAAAATCACATGTGATCATTAAATAGCAGACTTAGGAAGGAATGGGCCAAAGTATATTTAAAACTAACCGGCATGGTGGTTTGATTCGAGGAAAAGAGATGTAATGCCTCAGATACAATTGTAGTGACCCATAGTGTAAATTACCTTAAAAAGGTCTTATTCCTTCCAAGATCGTTGCCTAAATGTAAAAATACGTTCAATTACTGTATGAAAACAGGTTGTTACTTGGAAAAGGTTTTATAAAAGGGAAAACTGAGTATTTAACATGTGCATTGTGAATAAAACAAGTATTGAATCAATGTAAAACTACACTTGAAACTACTTTGTTTGCATGTGTCAAACTAAACGCAGTGGGGATAATGCCGTGAGACACGGAGGAGAATGAAAGTGACAATAAAGGTCCCAAAGCGGACTGTTTCCATAATATAGCATTATGTATTGCTTAACTCACACTACTGCTATTGTATAGTGTGCAAGTAATTTACTCACGTCAATCCTCCGAGCGAATCCAAGAAATATATCTGCCTTGGAGAAGTGCAAGAAGCTGATGCTGCTCTCATGAAATCGAAAGTGAAAGTGCACTAGCTGCAGGGGGATTTGATATAGCTTTTTTGAACTTGGCGCCAAAAAGGAACAAGAAAGCTGATTGGAGGATGAATAATGAGATGAAACACGTAGAAGCTCATTATAATATAAATGAATAAGATCGCTAGATACCAATGTGTAATGGATGCGCTTGCAAACAGCTTGTTAGTAAAATAAAGACCAAGATATCAGCGATGTTACTGTTATTAAACAGAGAATGACAAGACCAATATATAAATAGATGTATCTCTAAAATAGCGTGGACAATTATCTAGATCAATGAATGTGTAAAATAAAATGGACAGTGAACATCATGACATGAACCATGAATTACAGTAGAATTATCGGTAAAAACTATTAAAAAGGGGGAAGAACGAACTCAATACTTGACAAGTTGTATGTCTTCTTATGCCTCTACTATCGTACAAGGTGCAAACATTAGAGATAATCTATCTTCAAGGGATACAATCGCTGGTACTGCATGTAAAAAGTGAAGAGTCAAAAAATCTAAATGCATGAGCTGAAGAGAGCATATTATACCCACTACATAGAAATCAAAAAGGGGGGAGCAATTAATAATGCATAAGCTGCAGAGAGCCTCTACATTAATGTTAAAGGCAAGCTAGTAGGTAAGCAATTGGTAATATAAACTTGGGGAAACTCAATGTAATGTTAATAAACATTTGCTGAGAAACAGTGTGATATGTAATTGTACTTGCAAATAAAACAGAGGTGAAATAAGAAAAACATCGATGATGATATTGTTAGTTGAAGAGATATATTGTGATGAGCATCAGGATTGCAATAGAACATTACAAAGGTCCATAAATTCACAGAAAAACAGAGAGGTCTATTTCTTGATTGAGACCATGTGGGGATAGACTTTTAAATTCATAAATGTATCTCTGTTCCAGCTTCAACAGTTTTTTGTCTGTATCTCCTCCTCTCCAAGATGGTTTTATCCATTTCAAAACTAAATATTTCAAATCACTGATTTTGTGGTCAGCGGCAATCCAATGAGAGACCAAAGGCTTCTCTGTGATTTTTCGGGAAATACAACTTTTGTGCTCAGTAATTCGGATACGAATTTCTCTTTTAGTTTTTCCAATGTATACAAGGTGACATGGGCACTGTATTAGATAAATTACATTGGATGTTCTACAATTTGTATAGTCGTTTAGGTATATCTTATGTCCTGATTTTAAATCCGTGAAGCTATTTTTTGATGTAATGGTATGTAAACAAATGGAACATTTTCCACAACTATAGTGTCCCTTAATTTTAGGGGGAGCATGTGACCTTAATAGGGCTGATGGAACAAGTGTGTTGGCTAAATTTGCATTTCTTTTGTGAGCAACCATAATGTGTTTTGTATCAAATGCTGGTAAAGTGGTCAATAAATGCCATTCCTGTTTAAGGATGTTCACTATTGATTTAGAATATTGGGAAAATGTTAGAGCACAAACAACCCTGTCAGGATTAGTTGGAATTTTCTTTTTCTGTAACAAAAGAGAACGATCAGCAGTAGAGGCACGAAGGTATGCTTTTTTAATACTTTCTTTTGGATATCCTCTCGTTTTAAATCTATAGTGCATATCGACAGCGTGGCGTTCAAAGTCCCTCTCTGTGGTGCAAGTTCTTTTAATTCTCAAAAACTGGCTAACTGGTAGATTTTTTTGAATGCTCTATTGTGGCAACTGTCATAGTGAAGGAGAGTGTTGCGATCGGTGGGTTTTCTATATAGTTCTGTAACAAAACCACTATGGTCCTTCTTTATCATGATGTCAAGATAAGGAATTTTATCAGAACTAAAGGTACCCTCAAATTGCAAATGGGGGTCCAGAGAATTAATCCATAGGAAAAATTCTTGTAGTTTATCTTCTGGACCTTGCCATATGATCAGAATATCATCTATATATCTCTTCCATAAAAGGACATTAGATGTGTAAGGATGAATAGTTAAATATTGTGCTTCAAAATTTGCCACATAGAGGTTAGCCACATCTGGAGCCATAGAGGAGCCCATGGCTACTCCTTTTATCTGTTTGTAGAAGAGGCCACGAAAGTAAAAGAAATTCTCTGTCATCGCTATTGAGGCTAACTGTATTAGAAAAGCCGTGGGGGTACGCACTGGTCGCGTTCTTTGTATTAAGGTGTTGGCTAAAACTTCAAGTGCAGCCTGTTGAGGTATATTAGTATATAGAGAATTTATGTCCAGGGTAACTAATATGAGTTGGTCATGATATTGGTTAAATCCTTGTAAAATATTAATGATGTGTGTGGAATCACGAATGTAAGAAGGTATCTGTGTAACAAATGGTCTAAGATAGATATCAAGAAATTTGGAAATGGGTTCCAAAACTGAACCTATAGCGGACACAATCGGACGACCTGGTGGATTCTGTAAGGATTTATGTATTTTAGGTAAAGTGTAAATAGTGGGAATAATAGGATGCATTACACGCAAAAATGCAGTCTCATTAGTAGTCAAATAACCTGCTTCTTTGCCTAAGAAAAGAAGAGTATCAATTTTCTGTTGTATCATTGGTGTAGGGTCATCAAATATCTTCTGATAGAATTGTTGATCATTAAGTTGTCGTGTAATCTCATTAATATAATCTTCTCTATTCTGGATAACTATGGCGCCACCCTTATCGGCTGGCTTAATTATGATGTCATTGTTAGATTGTAATGTCTTGAGCGCCTGTAGTTGTGATTTATTCAAATTAAAATAGCCAGATCGTTTGTTATGTCTGTACAGGTCATCAATTTTTGAAAGGACCACATTTTCAAATGCTGAAATCATGGTATTAGTGATGGGTGGAATCCATTTAGAGGGATTTTTTACCACGGATGGGTCTGTGGTAACTTCAGAGATATTTGTGAAATGATCAATGATTCTCAATTTCCGGAAAAATTTGTAAAGCTCCACCTGTGTAGTGAATTTGTCATGCTGTCTTGTTGGTACGTACGACAGCCCTCTATTCAAAAGAAATTTTTCAGTGTCAGATAAAGTATAGTTAGACAAGTTAATGATGCCACCTAAAGATTCCACTCCAATTGCCTTTTGGCTGAGAAGCTCTGGGTCCGATTTGTTCGATGTGGCTGGGAGACATGTTGTTCTTGTTGTCTCGTCTGCCTGTCGATAGGCGACTTGGGTGATATGCCTCTGCCACCTCCTTTCCATAGGGCAGACATTTGAAAATCCCGTTTGGGACTCCGAGGTTGTCTAGGGGGAATCGGGGCAGAGGAGGAGAAAAGAGAACCGGAGGGTTCAATAGGATGTGGAGATTGCTGTCGTGGTCTTTTATGGTCTCGCATGGGAGATTCAGATTTATCTGTTTTCCGCTCATCACATTTATGAGGGTATTTAGATGATCGCCGTGGAGATCTAGCTGTCTTCTTATAAGATGTACTTCTCCGCCTATTTTTATGTTCCGTTTTATTATAGGTCCAGTAATACACTGTTTGAAGTTTATAATCTTCCTCATCCCTCCGATATTTGGTTATCTTCATACTCTTTATTTCTTGTTTATATTCTAAGTTATTTTTTTCAAATTCCTTCATTTCATTATCAAAGTGTTTGTCTTGTTTCTTAAGATTCTCAACCTTGGATTCTATCTGTGTTTTTAGAACTGTTGTCCTGCGTTTAGAAGTATTTATCAACAAGATCATAAGATCTAAGGAACACTTGTTCAATATCTTCAACCAGTCCGACATGAATTTCTTGTCATCCCGGAACATGCCCGGGGCTTTTTGCACTCTTAATCCTCTAGGGATAATTTTATTACGGCAGTACTCAAGCAATGAAGCTGCATGAAATTCCTCTCGAATATACTTTTGTGTTGTCCAGACAAGTTCCCTCCATTCTTCTTCTATATTTGGAGTAGTTTCATCATTGGTGAAGAAGGGGTCCTCTGGTAACATAGTAGTAAGATCATCCTCCTTGAAACTGAGGATGTCCCTCCACGGAGAGAACATGGCTCCAAAAGAGCAAGGGGAAAAAACAAGGAGCACTTGTGCTTGCAAAAATCCAGCAGGAACCACAAAAAGCAAGAACCAGAAGTCAGGACTATTCAAAACCAATTTATTGATGACAGACCCCGACGCGTTTCGGCAATGATGCCTTCATCAGGGGGTAACAGCTATAATGTAAATAAAAATAATGATATACATCTACCGTAAAAGAAATAAATAAAATAAAATAAAATAAACGAATACTAGAAATGTTATAATCTGGATAAAAACTGGGACTGGTGGAGCTAACATCAATAAAATAAAACAAAGACAAATGTATGAAAATGTATAAAAACGCAGGACATAGAAATATGATAATCAAAAGTAATAATGGTAAACATAAACACTTATAAACAATTATGAATAAAAGTATGTCTGAGAAAAATAAATGAAAAACAACATAAGTCTCATAACATCAAGAGAAAAAGAAATTGATTCAAAAAATTCTGGTACTTACATACAATCATGTGCATGGACTAAAAGTATAATCCTAGGTTCAAGGCTGTGTACGTTCTGTCTCACTATATTGAAGAGACTGAATGTTGCCTAAGTTGGACTACAAATATAATAAGTAGCAAGGTAAGACATCAGTTGAACTCAAACATGTTAAGAAAATCATAAATAGTTAAATTAGTGAACAAGATAACAACAATAAAGTAAATATATAATATAATACATTGTTATATTGTTTTATCAATAAATGTTAATAAGCATATTGATTATCGGACCATATGGCTGTTTTTAAAAAAGAGACTAATAAACAGAGAGTCAAAGGTTGAGAATCTATATCATGGCAAAAAAGTAAAACCAGGAAAGACATAACAACTATTCCAATGAGGTAAAATTGTACAAATCGAGGTTGTAAACATATAAAATAACATTAAATAGTCTGAGTAGTAAGTCTTTTATACGTATGAAGATAACATCAAATAATTTAAATAATAAATTGATGATTATGTGTGTTTGTACCTATATCTTTGTATTGAGAGGGAAGACCAATGATAGTAAAAAGATTAGCTCTAGTAAAATTACTATAAAGGATATATATATGTAATAAGATGTGCGTACCCACTAATGATATGTTTAATAAAACACACGCTTATCTAAATCTTAAAAAACTGTATGTATGCATAATTAATTAATTAGATAAATGAATAAATATGGTTTATCTTAAAAATTTAATAAATTAAAAAACAATGATCTTAATTAATCCTGTGTCAGGAAATACAACAAGAATATTATGATCAAGACTCTGATATTGGGACAATGACATTAATTGAGAACAGTATATAATTGATTTAAAGGACATGTATGGATTTCTTGATAACGTTATATCATTCTCTAGATGCAGTAAGTTAACGATATAGAACTTATGTAGTGGAAAAATTCATATGTCTTGATATAATATCGCGTACTGTTGTTGTGAGCTAGAGAAAATCACATGTGATCATTAAATAGCAGACTTAGGAAGGAATGGGCCAAAGTATATTTAAAACTAACCGGCATGGTGGTTTGATTCGAGGAAAAGAGATGTAATGCCTCAGATACAATTGTAGTGACCCATAGTGTAAATTACCTTAAAAAGGTCTTATTCCTTCCAAGATCGTTGCCTAAATGTAAAAATACGTTCAATTACTGTATGAAAACAGGTTGTTACTTGGAAAAGGTTTTATAAAAGGGAAAACTGAGTATTTAACATGTGCATTGTGAATAAAACAAGTATTGAATCAATGTAAAACTACACTTGAAACTACTTTGTTTGCATGTGTCAAACTAAACGCAGTGGGGATAATGCCGTGAGACACGGAGGAGAATGAAAGTGACAATAAAGGTCCCAAAGCGGACTGTTTCCATAATATAGCATTATGTATTGCTTAACTCACACTACTGCTATTGTATAGTGTGCAAGTAATTTACTCACGTCAATCCTCCGAGCGAATCCAAGAAATATATCTGCCTTGGAGAAGTGCAAGAAGCTGATGCTGCTCTCATGAAATCGAAAGTGAAAGTGCACTAGCTGCAGGGGGATTTGATATAGCTTTTTTGAACTTGGCGCCAAAAAGGAACAAGAAAGCTGATTGGAGGATGAATAATGAGATGAAACACGTAGAAGCTCATTATAATATAAATGAATAAGATCGCTAGATACCAATGTGTAATGGATGCGCTTGCAAACAGCTTGTTAGTAAAATAAAGACCAAGATATCAGCGATGTTACTGTTATTAAACAGAGAATGACAAGACCAATATATAAATAGATGTATCTCTAAAATAGCGTGGACAATTATCTAGATCAATGAATGTGTAAAATAAAATGGACAGTGAACATCATGACATGAACCATGAATTACAGTAGAATTATCGGTAAAAACTATTAAAAAGGGGGAAGAACGAACTCAATACTTGACAAGTTGTATGTCTTCTTATGCCTCTACTATCGTACAAGGTGCAAACATTAGAGATAATCTATCTTCAAGGGATACAATCGCTGGTACTGCATGTAAAAAGTGAAGAGTCAAAAAATCTAAATGCATGAGCTGAAGAGAGCATATTATACCCACTACATAGAAATCAAAAAGGGGGGAGCAATTAATAATGCATAAGCTGCAGAGAGCCTCTACATTAATGTTAAAGGCAAGCTAGTAGGTAAGCAATTGGTAATATAAACTTGGGGAAACTCAATGTAATGTTAATAAACATTTGCTGAGAAACAGTGTGATATGTAATTGTACTTGCAAATAAAACAGAGGTGAAATAAGAAAAACATCGATGATGATATTGTTAGTTGAAGAGATATATTGTGATGAGCATCAGGATTGCAATAGAACATTACAAAGGTCCATAAATTCACAGAAAAACAGAGAGGTCTATTTCTTGATTGAGACCATGTGGGGATAGACTTTTAAATTCATAAATGTATCTCTGTTCCAGCTTCAACAGTTTTTTGTCTGTATCTCCTCCTCTCCAAGATGGTTTTATCCATTTCAAAACTAAATATTTCAAATCACTGATTTTGTGGTCAGCGGCAATCCAATGAGAGACCAAAGGCTTCTCTGTGATTTTTCGGGAAATACAACTTTTGTGCTCAGTAATTCGGATACGAATTTCTCTTTTAGTTTTTCCAATGTATACAAGGTGACATGGGCACTGTATTAGATAAATTACATTGGATGTTCTACAATTTGTATAGTCGTTTAGGTATATCTTATGTCCTGATTTTAAATCCGTGAAGCTATTTTTTGATGTAATGGTATGTAAACAAATGGAACATTTTCCACAACTATAGTGTCCCTTAATTTTAGGGGGAGCATGTGACCTTAATAGGGCTGATGGAACAAGTGTGTTGGCTAAATTTGCATTTCTTTTGTGAGCAACCATAATGTGTTTTGTATCAAATGCTGGTAAAGTGGTCAATAAATGCCATTCCTGTTTAAGGATGTTCACTATTGATTTAGAATATTGGGAAAATGTTAGAGCACAAACAACCCTGTCAGGATTAGTTGGAATTTTCTTTTTCTGTAACAAAAGAGAACGATCAGCAGTAGAGGCACGAAGGTATGCTTTTTTAATACTTTCTTTTGGATATCCTCTCGTTTTAAATCTATAGTGCATATCGACAGCGTGGCGTTCAAAGTCCCTCTCTGTGGTGCAAGTTCTTTTAATTCTCAAAAACTGGCTAACTGGTAGGTTTTTTTTGAATGCTCTATTGTGGCAACTGTCATAGTGAAGGAGAGTGTTGCGATCGGTGGGTTTTCTATATAGTTCTGTAACAAAACCACTATGGTCCTTCTTTATCATGATGTCAAGATAAGGAATTTTATCAGAACTAAAGGTACCCTCAAATTGCAAATGGGGGTCCAGAGAATTAATCCATAGGAAAAATTCTTGTAGTTTATCTTCTGGACCTTGCCATATGATCAGAATATCATCTATATATCTCTTCCATAAAAGGACATTAGATGTGTAAGGATGAATAGTTAAATATTGTGCTTCAAAATTTGCCACATAGAGGTTAGCCACATCTGGAGCCATAGAGGAGCCCATGGCTACTCCTTTTATCTGTTTGTAGAAGAGGCCACGAAAGTAAAGAAATTCTCTGTCATCGCTATTGAGGCTAACTGTATTAGAAAAGCCGTGGGGGTACGCACTGGTCGCGTTCTTTGTATTAAGGTGTTGGCTAAAACTTCAAGTGCAGCCTGTTGAGGTATATTAGTATATAGAGAATTTATGTCCAGGGTAACTAATATGAGTTGGTCATGATATTGGTTAAATCCTTGTAAAATATTAATGATGTGTGTGGAATCACGAATGTAAGAAGGTATCTGTGTAACAAATGGTCTAAGATAGATATCAAGAAATTTGGAAATGGGTTCCAAAACTGAACCTATAGCGGACACAATCGGACGACCTGGTGGATTCTGTAAGGATTTATGTATTTTAGGTAAAGTGTAAATAGTGGGAATAATAGGATGCATTACACGCAAAAATGCAGTCTCATTAGTAGTCAAATAACCTGCTTCTTTGCCTAAGAAAAGAAGAGTATCAATTTTCTGTTGTATCATTGGTGTAGGGTCATCAAATATCTTCTGATAGAATTGTTGATCATTAAGTTGTCGTGTAACCGAGGTATCCGGATGCCCGACCCGGGCCACAGCCCCCCCCCCACCCCTCCACCCGCAGAACCACACCACCCCCGACAGAGCACACAGACTTCAGGTATTGGTGCAAACTATGCTTGGTCGCAGCTTTTATTATTATTAATTAACGGTAAAAACACCGGCCCAACATGGGCCCACAATAATCAGAACAATACAGAATACCTCACACACCCCCCCACACCCGTCCTCCGGATGGTGTCCCCCCCACCAGCCATATTAGCAAAGCGGGGGCACCATCCAACCCCCCCCCCCCCCCCCGCAACCCCTTGGCGCCCGCCTCGCCGTATTAGCAAAGGCTGGCTGAAGGGGTTGCCTATATCCGGGTTGAGACCCCAGCCGGGACGTCTCCCCCCAACCTGAAGAGCCGAGCCGCTCACCTGGGAAGCGGCATAAAGCTGAAATGAGCCACCGGGTCGACGAGCACCAGCTCGCCACCCCGCTCACCTTCCCACCACACGCCCCTCCACCCCCAGCTGCAACAGACACACGCCCCCCCCCCCAACCCTGCTAAAGGAAGGGAGGGAGGGCGGGAACCTTCTCGCCGGCACGAGCAAGGAGGAAGAGGGAGATCGCCAGCCGGCGATCCCTCCTTGCTCGTACAGGCCACGCCCCCTCAACCGCCCATGCGGCCAATCCGCGGACACCACGGGGAGGACGTGAGGGGCCCGCAGGCACGCAAGCCTGCCCGTGCCCCCCCTCTCCCCCCCCCCGGCCCACCGCCGCGAAGAGGGCTGCCATGTGGTCGGGCCCCGGGAACCCGGTTACCCGGCCAGCCGCGGGACCGGGGCCCGTCGGCTCAGCCATCATAACCGAGGTATCCGGATGCCCGACCCGGGCCACAGCCCCCCCCCCCACCCCTCCACCCGCAGAACCACACCACCCCCGACAGAGCACACAGACTTCAGGTATTGGTGCAAACTATGCTTGGTCGCAGCTTTTAATATTATTAATTAACGGTAAAACACCGGCCCAACATGGGCCCACAATAATCAGAACAATACAGAATACCTCACACCCCCCCCCACACCCGTCCTCCGGATGGTGTCCCCCCCACCAGCCATATTAGCAAAGCGGGGGCACCATCCAACCCACCCCCCCCCCCCGCAACCCCTTGGCGCCCGCCTCGCCGTATTAGCAAAGGCTGGCTGAAGGGGTTGCCTATATCCGGGTTGAGACCCCAGCCGGGACGTCTCCCCCCAACCTGAAGAGCCGAGCCGCTCACCTGGGAAGCGGCATAAAGCTGAAATGAGCCACCGGGTCGACGAGCACCAGCTCGCCACCCCGCCACCGGCGCTAGGTAGCTCGCGATCCTAGCGCCGCCCCCCCCCCCGAAAGCTGCGACCAGCACCAATACTCCAAGGCCTCCTGCCAGTCGTTCAGAAGTAAATCCTGCCCCACCGGGGAAAGGTGGACCCCATCAAGACGGTACAGGCCCGCACAAGCGAGGTCCGCCCAAGGGTGACGAACCTGGAACCCGCCCGTCAGCTCTACCCAGCGCCCAATCTGACGATTGATTTTGCACAGACCCCTCGACCAGCGCCGCTGGGTCCGGCAGGCCGGGCGGGGTATAATGTCCGACCAGATGATGGCCACTCCGGGGAGGACCACACGCAACTGGGCAATGTCACTCTGAACCGTCATGATGAGGTGCCAGCAGGGCCAACAGGCGACGTCATTGCCCCCAAGGTGGAGCAGCAGCCCGACCGGCCGCCGCCGCCGACTCATCTCCATGCGAACGCAGTCCAGGAGCTGTCCCCAATGCATGCCACGGCTACCCAGCCAGGACAGACGCACTCCATGAGCGGCGAGGCCAAGGTGGGTACCCAACGGCCGAACCGCCGCTCGACGCTCAGCCCAGTAAACAAAGGAGTGCCCGATGATCCACCAGTCACCCACCGACACACCATCTGAAAGCAGAAAAGAGCGGACTACCACCAGCCCGCCACTCTGGAAAAGGAAGACAAAAGGTTAGTACCCCCCCCCCGACCCCCCCCCTTTACTTCCCACAGCACGACTCAAATGAGCCACCGACCAAGGGCATCGGCATGAGGGCGCTCAGTTAGGGGCAGATGGGCGAACGTACCCCGCGTAGGCCCCCGAACGCCATCGGCCGATGCGCTGAATCACCCGTGAGTCCAAACCTGCAGCCGCCGCACTAGTAGCCGCTCCTATCCGGAACGAACGAGTGCGAAGCATAACTACGCTCGGGGTAACCCAAAGTCCGCAGAACAAGGCGTAACACAGCCGTGAACTGGAACTGGGTCACCGGACGGCCATCCGCATGGACGAAGAACTGGCCACCAGCCTCCGGACGCTGGCTCACGTATGCGCGCAAAGCCCGAACAGGACAAGACAAGAGGGGGGAAATAGCACATAGGTGGACCCAACCCCCTAGTCCGGACTGATCCGTCTTGGACCGCGAAAGGAAGATCCGGACACGCGCTGGATCGACCCGGACGTGCCGCGCGTCAAGCCCCCCAAAAGCCCCCCGCCTCGCCGACCTAGGAACCAGCTCGGACACCCGAAAGGCGCCGAAAAAGGCCGTCGTAAACAGCGCCTGAAACAACACTGCTTCGAAGCTCGAGGACGCCACCCGCGGCAACAGCGAACAGATCCGCTCCAAAAGCTCATGAGAGACCGGCAACCGCCAATCCCGCGACTGTGGCGTCCCACGGGCCCAACCGGCGAGGAGCCGCCCGACTAAAAAGGAAACCCGGGGGTTCCCCCACCCCGCAGCCTTGCAAAAGAAAGAAAAACCCGCCAACGCACCTGTGACCGCCGACCGAGCCCACCCCTCCTTTCTTGCCCATAACACGAAACGGCCAACGAGACCATCCGAAACCGCCCCCCCAGACCAGCCGTGCGTTCCCAGAAAATCACTCACCTGAGAGTAGCCCCGGCGATAAGACACCCAGGTACTGCGCGCCACCGACGCCGCAAGCAGAGCCATTAGGTCAGGGTCCCAATCGTCCAGAGATGCTCCGGAACCCGAGAGGGCCACTCGTCCGCCCCTGGAGCCAACCGCCGAAACTGCACCCACTGAAAACGGGATAAAGCGTCAGCAATGGCATTCTGAGAGCCCGGCACATGCCGGGCCCGGGCGGTGACATTTAGGCGCAAGCAGGCTAGCACAAAGACCCTCATCAAAGACGCCACCTTGGGGCACCGAGGAGAATGTCGATTAATGACCTCGACGACCGCAGCATTATCACACCAGAAGACCACCCGTCGATCCCGCAAACGGTCCGGCCATACCCAGAGGGCCACGACGATGGGGAAGAGCTCCAGGAAAGCAATATTCCGGACCAACCCGGAGCTCACCCAAGCAGCAGGCCAAGGCTCAGCACACCAGGAACCATGACAAAAGGCCCCAAAACCAGAACCACCCGCCGCGTCAGTGAACAACTGCAGGTCAAGATTGGAGAGCTCCGGCAACTGAAGGACGGAGCACCCGTCAAAGCCAGCCAGAAAAGCGTCCCACACCCGCAGATCCTCCCGCATCCCCGCGGAGACTCGGATCCGATGGTGAGGCAGCCGCAGACCGGCCATAGCCAAGGATAAACGCCTCGTGAAGGGGCGCCCCATGGGAAGGACTCTGCAAGCGAAGTTGAGATGACCAACCAGCGACTGCAGGACGCGAAGGGAGGCCTTCGAGGCAGAGCCGACGGCAGCCACCAACTCCCGAAGGCGCTGAACCTTCGGCGGCGGCAAACGAACCACCATGGCAGCCGTGTCAATCTCAATGCCAAGGAAGGTGAGGCAAGTGCCCGGGCCGACCGTTTTATCCCCAGCGATTGGGACGCCAAAGGCGGCAGCTACACGTTGAAAGGTGCTCAAGAGGGCGGAACAGGTGGGGTTCCGCTCAGGCCCGACAAAAAGAAAATCATCGAGGTAGTGGACAATACTTGAGGCTCCCGACTGCCGTTCAACCACCCAATGCAAGAAGGTACTGAAAGCCTCGAAGTACGCACAAGAAATAGCACAGCCCATGGGCATGCACATGTCGAAGTAGTACCGTGCCTCGAAGCAAAACCCGAGCAAAGGGAAGGCCGAGTGATGCACCGGCAACAAACGGAAAGCCGATTCAATGTCCACCTTGGCCAGGAGGGCACCGTGCCCACACTGCCGTACCAGGGCGACGGCAGCATCGAAAGAGGAGTAGCGCACGGTGCAGAGCTCGCGGGGAATAAGGTCATTTACCGAAGTGCCCGGCGGGCAAGAAAGATTGTGGATCAATCGAAACTTGCCCGGCTCCTTTTTGGGAACCACCCCCAACGGCGAGACAGTGAACGGGGAAAAGGGGGGTTCCAGGAACGGACCCGCGATACGGCCAAGCGCACACTCTTCCGAGAGCTTCTGCCGCACAATCTCCCGGTGCTGCCGAACGGAGGCGGCATTGCGGGCTCCACCGAGCCCGGACGCCCCCAGAACGGGAATGCGGAAACCCCGGGAAAACCCCCCAAGAAGCAAACCGGCCGCCCTGCCCCGACGGGATCGCCCGTATAAAAGGAGCCACGGACGCATAGCCTCGACTCGTACCGGGGTCCGGGCCGAGACCGCCGCAGCCTCACTTACCCCCCGCAGGGGCCCCCACGGGACCCTTGCGGGTGCACTTAGCAGCCGGGTGCGCACCCCCACACAAGGAGCAAGCGTGTTTGAACTTGCAGTCGGGAAAGGGGCAGGACGCCTTGTTGAAGCGCCAGCAAACGTCCCCCCCGATGGCGCCCCCCTTCTGCTGCGGCAAAACGGGGGCGGGGGCACGAAAGGAGCGCCCACCAGCCCCCAACGGGGATGGCCCAGCCTTGACGACCGTCGGGCCAGACCCCCCAACCCGACCCCTTACAGACATCTGAGTCAGCCACAGATTGATATCCTTCGTTCCCCACTGCAACTGACAGTTCTCTTCCATTTGATCACGAAACTCCTCGTCATAATTCAACCAGGCCCACCCCTCATGGGCCTGGGACGCCGCCAATATATTGTCAGCATGGGCTAGCAAAGCCCCGTAATGCTCCGGGAAGTAGTGCCCCCACACACTCGCCAAACGCAGGAAAGCGCGGGTCCAGTTGAGGGTGTTGCGAGAAACCTTACGCACCCTGCCCGCTTTTTCGTCTTCCTTGCGCTTCCGCCGGCTCTCCCCGGAGCGCTTCCGACCATCGAGCAAACGGAAGATGTCAATATATTAACGGCGCTTAATCCGCCGGCGCAACTTCCGCGGTACGGCCTCCCACAATTCGGAACAACGTATAACGGGGGCGCCACCTGACGCCCCACCATCCGCCCCCCCCGGAACTGAGCCGCGCGAAGAAGCCGAAGAGGACGACGAGGAGGAAGAGGAAGAGGACGCTCGCCGGCAGCGGCGCACCCGCTTGCGCTTCCCCTTGGCTTTGCCCACCCCAGCGGAGCCCGAAGCGGAGTCCCCTCCCCCACCTCGGCCCCTCCAATATACTCACCAGGCGTCCCAGAAGAGGCAGCGAGAGTACCCCCGGAGGACCCGCCGGGCACCGGAGGACCCAGCTCTGCCGTGGAGACCGCAGGACCCGCACCGGCCTGCCTGTCCTCAGAAGCCATGGAGATGGCCGGTGTCGAAGTCGTCGGGACCTGCGGAGGAAAGGGAGAAAAACAAGCAGCAGAGACCCCAGGGGTACCGGGAGCCACCGGCGAGCCGGCCCCCCACACACGAGCCGAAGGCCCCAACCCACCAGCCTCCCAGGCCGCCGCTCCCGCAGCCGCACCACGCCCCTCGCCAAACCAGCCCCCCCACACCCCCCACCCCACGACCCTACACCCCCCCACGGGACCGCACCATAAGCCCAGGAGGCCGCAGGGGCGAAGAAGCCATGCGGTGGAAGGGGAACCGAGGGATTGGGGGTAGGACCCCCCTCCCCATAGGGAGAGGAGGCGAGCGGAGGGTAGCCCGCGCCCACCTCCCAGGACCGGTTGGGAATCGGGGCCCCCGATGACCCAGGCCCGCCAGCACCCGGACTATCCGTACCTTCGGGCTCTGCTAGCACAACCGGCGAGGAAACCCCACGGGACGCCCCCCCAGGAGGGACCAACTCAACCGGGGAGGCACACTCGACCCCGATGACGGGCGCAGGAGACTCGCCCGCTCCGCCACGGCCCCGAGCCCCGCCCACCCGGCTGCGCCCTCGCCCCTGCCGGACCCCCGAGAGGACCCGGGCCGTCGAGGTCATAGAACGCGGGGCCCGACCACGGCCCATGGGCCGTGCCCCACCGCGCCCCCTAGTAGTGCCACGCGCCCCCTGGGCCGCCCCCCGTGACCCCTTGGCCGCCCCCCGCGATGGAACCCTTCGGGCCATGAGCAAGGGGTACCCCAGGCAACAGAAGCCCACCCCCAAAGGGCACGTGCAGCTCAGGACCCTCGAGCCGCGGCAGCAGCCTGGAGGTATGTGGTCTCTGTCTGTGTTTTTTTTTTTTTTTTTTTAATTTGTATTATTATGTTATTGAAGCAGCAAACGGGGGCCCCCCCAGAAGCGGCAGGGAGAAAAGGTGACCCTGCAAGAGGGGACCCAGCGCCCCGCTAAACGAACCGGGGAAGACCGGGAAGCCCCCCCCCCTCCTCTCCCCTACCCACGTGCCAAGCGGCAGGCACTCGCAAGGTGCGCCGCGAAAATTTGAAAACGGCCGCGATCAAAGCCGGCCAACCCGGCCAAGACCAGCACTCGGGGGCAGAGGGGAGGCCAAAAAATCCCGCCCAGAAAACAAGGCCCCGAAGCCAAGGCCCAACTCACCAGCTCTCCCCGCAGCGCCAACCTTCTCGCCGGCACGAGCAAGGAGGAAGAGGGAGATCGCCAGCCGGCGATCCCTCCTTGCTCGTACAGGCCACGCCCCCTCAACCGCCCATGCGGCCAATCCGCGGACGCCACGGGGAGGACGTGAGGGGCCCGCAGGCACGCAAGCCTGCCCGTGCCCCCCCTCTCCCCCCCCCCGGCCCACCGCCGCGAAGAGGGCTGCCATGTGGTCGGGCCCCGGGAACCCGGTTACCCGGCCAGCCGCGGGACCGGGGCCCGTCGGCTCAGCCATCATAATCTCATTAATATAATCTTCTCTATTCTGGATAACTATGGCGCCACCCTTATCGGCTGGCTTAATTATGATGTCATTGTTAGATTGTAATGTCTTGAGCGCCTGTAGTTGTGATTTATTCAAATTAAAATAGCCAGATCGTTTGTTATGTCTGTACAGGTCATCAATTTTTGAAAGGACCACATTTTCAAATGCTGAAATCATGGTATTAGTGACGGGTGGAATCCATTTAGAGGGATTTTTTACCACGGATGGGTCTGTGGTAACTTCAGAGATATTTGTGAAATGATCAATGATTCTCAATTTCCGGAAAAATTTGTAAAGCTCCACCTGTGTAGTGAATTTGTCATGCTGTCTTGTTGGTACGTACGACAGCCCTCTATTCAAAAGAAATTTTTCAGTGTCAGATAAAGTATAGTTAGACAAGTTAATGATGCCACCTAAAGATTCCACTCCAATTGCCTTTTGGCTGAGAAGCTCTGGGTCCGATTTGTTCGATGTGGCTGGGAGACATGTTGTTCTTGTTGTCTCGTCTGCCTGTCGATAGGCGACTTGGGTGATATGCCTCTGCCACCTCCTTTCCATAGGGCAGACATTTGAAAATCCCGTTTGGGACTCCGAGGTTGTCTAGGGGGAATCGGGGCAGAGGAGGAGAAAAGAGAACCGGAGGGTTCAATAGGATGTGGAGATTGCTGTCGTGGTCTTTTATGGTCTCGCATGGGAGATTCAGATTTATCTGTTTTCCGCTCATCACATTTATGAGGGTATTTAGATGATCGCCGTGGAGATCTAGCTGTCTTCTTATAAGATGTACTTCTCCGCCTATTTTTATGTTCCGTTTTATTATAGGTCCAGTAATACACTGTTTGAAGTTTATAATCTTCCTCATCCCTCCGATATTTGGTTATCTTCATACTCTTTATTTCTTGTTTATATTCTAAGTTATTTTTTTCAAATTCCTTCATTTCATTATCAAAGTGTTTGTCTTGTTTCTTAAGATTCTCAACCTTGGATTCTATCTGTGTTTTTAGAACTGTTGTCCTGCGTTTAGAAGTATTTATCAACAAGATCATAAGATCTAAGGAACACTTGTTCAATATCTTCAACCAGTCCGACATGAATTTCTTGTCATCCCGGAACATGCCCGGGGCTTTTTGCACTCTTAATCCTCTAGGGATAATTTTATTACGGCAGTACTCAAGCAATGAAGCTGCATGAAATTCCTCTCGAATATACTTTTGTGTTGTCCAGACAAGTTCCCTCCATTCTTCTTCTATATTTGGAGTAGTTTCATCATTGGTGAAGAAGGGGTCCTCTGGTAACATAGTAGTAAGATCATCCTCCTTGAAACTGAGGATGTCCCTCCACGGAGAGAACATGGCTCCAAAAGAGCAAGGGGAAAAAACAAGGAGCACTTGTGCTTGCAAAAATCCAGCAGGAACCACAAAAAGCAAGAACCAGAAGTCAGGACTATTCAAAACCAATTTATTGATGACAGACCCCGACGCGTTTCGGCAATGATGCCTTCATCAGGGGGTAACAGCTATAATGTAAATAAAAATAAAAATAAAAATAAAAATAATGATATACATCATAAAAGGAGTAGCCATGGGCTCCTCTATGGCTCCAGATGTGGCTAACCTCTATGTGGCAAATTTTGAAGCACAATATTTAACTATTCATCCTTACACATCTAATGTCCTTTTATGGAAGAGATATATAGATGATATTCTGATCATATGGCAAGGTCCAGAAGATAAACTACAAGAATTTTTCCTATGGATTAATTCTCTGGACCCCCATTTGCAATTTGAGGGTACCTTTAGTTCTGATAAAATTCCTTATCTTGACATCATGATAAAGAAGGACCATAGTGGTTTTGTTACAGAACTATATAGAAAACCCACCGATCGCAACACTCTCCTTCACTATGACAGTTGCCACAATAGAGCATTCACAAAAAACCTACCAGTTAGCCAGTTTTTGAGAATTAAAAGAACTTGCACCACAGAGAGGGACTTTGAACGCCACGCTGTCGATATGCACTATAGATTTAAAACGAGAGGATATCCAAAAGAAAGTATTAAAAAAGCATACCTTCGTGCCTCTACTGCTGATCGTTCTCTTTTGTTACAGAAAAAGAAAATTCCAACTAATCCTGACAGGGTTGTTTGTGCTCTAACATTTTCCCAATATTCTAAATCAATAGTGAACATCCTTAAACAGGAATGGCATTTATTGACCACTTTACCAGCATTTGATACAAAACACATTATGGTTGCTCACAAAAGAAATGCAAATTTAGCCAACACACTTGTTCCATCAGCCCTATTAAGGTCACATGCTCCCCCTAAAATTAAGGGACACTATAGTTGTGGAAAATGTTCCATTTGTTTACATACCATTACATCAAAAAATAGCTTCACGGATTTAAAATCAGGACATAAGATATACCTAAACGACTATACAAATTGTAGAACATCCAATGTAATTTATCTAATACAGTGCCCATGTCACCTTGTATACATTGGAAAAACTAAAAGAGAAATTCGTATCCGAATTACTGAGCACAAAAGTTGTATTTCCCGAAAAATCACAGAGAAGCCTTTGGTCTCTCATTGGATTGCCGCTGACCACAAAATCAGTGATTTGAAATATTTAGTTTTGAAATGGATAAAACCATCTTGGAGAGGAGGAGATACAGACAAAAAACTGTTGAAGCTGGAACAGAGATACATTTATGAATTTAAAAGTCTATCCCCACATGGTCTCAATCAAGAAATAGACCTCTCTGTTTTTCTGTGAATTTATGGACCTTTGTAATGTTCTATTGCAATCCTGATGCTCATCACAATATATCTCTTCAACTAACAATATCATCATCGATGTTTTTCTTATTTCACCTCTGTTTTATTTGCAAGTACAATTACATATCACACTGTTTCTCAGCAAATGTTTATTAACATTACATTGAGTTTCCCCAAGTTTATATTACCAATTGCTTACCTACTAGCTTGCCTTTAACATTAATGTAGAGGCTCTCTGCAGCTTATGCATTATTAATTGCTCCCCCCTTTTTGATTTCTATGTAGTGGGTATAATATGCTCTCTTCAGCTCATGCATTTAGATTTTTTGACTCTTCACTTTTTACATGCAGTACCAGCGATTGTATCCCTTGAAGATAGATTATCTCTAATGTTTGCACCTTGTACGATAGTAGAGGCATAAGAAGACATACAACTTGTCAAGTATTGAGTTCGTTCTTCCCCCTTTTTAATAGTTTTTACCGATAATTCTACTGTAATTCATGGTTCATGTCATGATGTTCACTGTCCATTTTATTTTACACATTCATTGATCTAGATAATTGTCCACGCTATTTTAGAGATACATCTATTTATATATTGGTCTTGTCATTCTCTGTTTAATAACAGTAACATCGCTGATATCTTGGTCTTTATTTTACTAACAAGCTGTTTGCAAGCGCATCCATTACACATTGGTATCTAGCGATCTTATTCATTTATATTATAATGAGCTTCTACGTGTTTCATCTCATTATTCATCCTCCAATCAGCTTTCTTGTTCCTTTTTGGCGCCAAGTTCAAAAAAGCTATATCAAATCCCCCTGCAGCTAGTGCACTTTCACTTTCGATTTCATGAGAGCAGCATCAGCTTCTTGCACTTCTCCAAGGCAGATATATTTCTTGGATTCGCTCGGAGGATTGACGTGAGTAAATTACTTGCACACTATACAATAGCAGTAGTGTGAGTTAAGCAATACATAATGCTATATTATGGAAACAGTCCGCTTTGGGACCTTTATTGTCACTTTCATTCTCCTCCGTGTCTCACGGCATTATCCCCACTGCGTTTAGTTTGACACATGCAAACAAAGTAGTTTCAAGTGTAGTTTTACATTGATTCAATACTTGTTTTATTCACAATGCACATGTTAAATACTCAGTTTTCCCTTTTATAAAACCTTTTCCAAGTAACAACCTGTTTTCATACAGTAATTGAACGTATTTTTACATTTAGGCAACGATCTTGGAAGGAATAAGACCTTTTTAAGGTAATTTACACTATGGGTCACTACAATTGTATCTGAGGCATTACATCTCTTTTCCTCGAATCAAACCACCATGCCGGTTAGTTTTAAATATACTTTGGCCCATTCCTTCCTAAGTCTGCTATTTAATGATCACATGTGATTTTCTCTAGCTCACAACAACAGTACGCGATATTATATCAAGACATATGAATTTTTCCACTACATAAGTTCTATATCGTTAACTTACTGCATCTAGAGAATGATATAACGTTATCAAGAAATCCATACATGTCCTTTAAATCAATTATATACTGTTCTCAATTAATGTCATTGTCCCAATATCAGAGTCTTGATCATAATATTCTTGTTGTATTTCCTGACACAGGATTAATTAAGATCATTGTTTTTTAATTTATTAAATTTTTAAGATAAACCATATTTATTCATTTATCTAATTAATTAATTATGCATACATACAGTTTTTTAAGATTTAGATAAGCGTGTGTTTATTAAACATATCATTAGTGGGTACGCACATCTTATTACATATATATCCTTTATAGTAATTTTACTAGAGCTAATCTTTTTACTATCATTGGTCTTCC
The DNA here is from genome assembly GCA_033557465.1 of Ichthyophis bannanicus. Lineage (NCBI taxonomy): Eukaryota > Metazoa > Chordata > Amphibia > Gymnophiona > Ichthyophiidae > Ichthyophis > Ichthyophis bannanicus. The sequence continues at coordinate 387,531,237 of CM066038.1, read as the reverse complement.
CTCTCAATACAAAGATATAGGTACAAACACACATAATCATCAATTTATTATTTAAATTATTTGATGTTATCTTCATACGTATAAAAGACTTACTACTCAGACTATTTAATGTTATTTTATATGTTTACAACCTCGATTTGTACAATTTTACCTCATTGGAATAGTTGTTATGTCTTTCCTGGTTTTACTTTTTTGCCATGATATAGATTCTCAACCTTTGACTCTCTGTTTATTAGTCTCTTTTTAAAAACAGCCATATGGTCCGATAATCAATATGCTTATTAACATTTATTGATAAAACAATATAACAATGTATTATATTATATATTTACTTTATTGTTGTTATCTTGTTCACTAATTTAACTATTTATGATTTTCTTAACATGTTTGAGTTCAACTGATGTCTTACCTTGCTACTTATTATATTTGTAGTCCAACTTAGGCAACATTCAGTCTCTTCAATATAGTGAGACAGAACGTACACAGCCTTGAACCTAGGATTATACTTTTAGTCCATGCACATGATTGTATGTAAGTACCAGAATTTTTTGAATCATTTTCTTTTTCTCTTGATGTTATGAGACTTATGTTGTTTTTCATTTATTTTTCTCAGACATACTTTTATTCATAATTGTTTATAAGTGTTTATGTTTACCATTATTACTTTTGATTATCATATTTCTATGTCCTGCGTTTTTATACATTTTCATACATTTGTCTTTGTTTTATTTTATTGATGTTAGCTCCACCAGTCCCAGTTTTTATCCAGATTATAACATTTCAAGTATTCGTTTATTTTATTTTATTTTATTTTTACGGTAGATGTATATCATTATTTTTATTTACATTATAGCTGTTACCCCCTGATGAAGGCATCATTGCCGAAACGCGTCGGGGTCTGTCATCAATAAATTGGTTTTGAATAGTCCTGACTTCTGGTTCTTGCTTTTTGTGGTTCCCTTTCAGGAATGGACAGATTTGTGTTTGGTTACCTGAGATCCACGGGAGGAAGAGGATGCCCTTGACGACATGTCTGCCACCGAGGCCACGTTGGTGGGGAAGAGGGTACTGAGCTTGGCTGCTCTGTCCTGCCAGCCACTCTTGGATAACATCCCACAGGCCAAACATTCAGACATTTATTGATCTAGCCATTAGCATTTGCAATACCAATCATGGTTGTCAGTGACTGAGAAGGTACCTGCACATTATCAGCATATGTTTTGCAGCCGAGGAATGCTTTTCCATGATTGAGGTGGGATTAGGACCTAATGGCAAACCGGGGGGAGTCCTACAAAGGGGATTGTTGCTCTTTTGTTACAAAGGTTTCATTGTGTGGGTGAATTTGACCTTTTAGAAAATAAACTTTGAAGAACAGTGGTAACAATACAGAAAAACAGGCAGACAGTGCCACAGGAGTGGCACTACAATAGCTGTTTTTCAGCAATGACAGGAACAATGACCTGCTGGCTCTGTGGAAAACAATGAACTGGAGAGAGCCATTTGGGAAAGGCAAGATGACCGCACACAGGCGCTGTGGGGTGCTTCCAATAGCTTTCCGATTGGACACTGGAAACCGTTCGCACGCAGGCTCTGTCGGTACTAATGAGACCCACATGTAAGGACTACTTCCTGCTTGTTCCAGGCGATTTTCTGTTCCCAGTGCCACCTGCATGCGTAGCTGTGTCTCTGGACATGTGTGCAGTGACACCTATGTGCAGTGTGCCTGGCACCCTGAACACATCATTGCAGTACCCTGTGGCCCCCTTGCATGACATTGCATGATCATGCCACATTTTGATTGCCAATGATGGTGTCCATGGTAACCCACCCTAACCCCGTATGTGGTCTGTTGAACACATTTGTGTTGTCATGATCTACGCACATCCTCGGACCCAACCCCACTGGCAACATGATATCCTAACAATCATGGGTGCTGTGTCCCTACATGGAACATTGTGTGGGTGGCCCTATTCACCTTGCCAGGGGCCACTACCATGACATTTGGGTTTCTACAGGGCCCAGGATAGCAATTCTTGACCCACTACAAGCATTGTGTAACGTGTCTCTCTTGGGGATACTGCTAGCTACGTACAACCTAGTTTGGACACTGTTGCAAAGAGCATACTGTGTGTGAAGGACGAGGGAATGACTCAGTATGGGCTATCTTATATTGTTATGTTCCTATGACCTGGGCCTTGTATGCTTATGGCAGGTGTGGTTGCCAACACCATGGACAGGGGCCAATGCACCAGAATAGGCTATTGCCACCTGTGCTCATGTGGGGGTTTCTGTCTGTGCTGTGCAACCACAACAGGTGCATGTATCCTTCCAACACCAACAGTAATGTTCATCTGCCACAAGGTGTGGGATTCGTAGCAGATGGGCAGATGTGTAACCTGACTCAGCATACATTTATGGGGACATGGCTCTGTTTCAGGCCTTTGTAATCAGATCTCATAGCTCATGGGGATGGGGTGCTGTTACACACATCCACATCTGCACCTAGCATACCATCTGGATATATCAAAGACATGTGTGATGAGGTGCTGACCTCACAGACTACGGGAGATGTGCAACCTACCTGCCATAACCTAACACAATATCTGAATGACATACCCACCATTGCAATCCGGTCTCTGGCCCCCTGGGGGTTGGGTGTCCTAGCACACATCATCAGCTGCATACACCATAGCAAAAGGGTGACTGACAATACACCTTACGCAGGTCACAGGACTCCTGGGGATAGGGAGAATTTATTGAACTGTTTAGGCACACACAACCATATCACCAGGGTGACTGACAGCCCACTCTGATGGGCTCTCAGGACTCCTGGGGATAGGGAGGATGTATTGAACAACATTGGCACACACAACCATATCACCAGGGTGACTGACAGCATACTTTGATGGGCTCTCAGGACTCCTGGGGATAGGGAGAATTTATTGAACTGTTTAGGCACACACAACCATATCACCAGGGTGACTGACAGCCCACTCTGATGGGCTCTCAGGACTCCTGGGGATAGGGAGGATGTATTGAACAACATTGGCACACACAACCATATCACCAGGGTGACTGACAGCCCACTTTTATGGGCTCTCAGGACTCCTGGGAATAGGTAGAATTTATTGAACTGTTTAGGCACACACAACCATATCACCAGGGTGACTGACAGCCCACTCTGATGGGCTCTCAGGACTCCTGGGGATAGGGAGGATGTATTGAACAACATTGGCACAGAACCCCATATCACCAGGGTGACTGATAGCCCACTCTGATGGGCTCTCAGGACTCCTGGGGATAGGGAGGATGTATTGAACAACATTGGCACACACAACCATATCACCAGGGTGACTGACAGCACACTTTGATGGGCTCTCAGGACTCCTGGGGATAGGGAGAATTTATTGAACTGTTTAGGTACACACAACCATATCACCAGGGTGACTGACAGCCCACTTTGATGGGCTCTCAGGACTCCTGGGGATAGGGAGGATGTATTGAACTGTTTAGGCACACACAACCATATCACCAGGGTGGGCTATCAGTCACCCTGGTGATATGGTTGTGTGTGCCTAAACAGTTCGATAAATTCTCCCTATCCCCAGGAGTCCTGAGAGCCCATCAAAGTGTGCTGTCAGTCACCCTGGTGATATGGTTGTGTGTGCCTAAACAGTTCAATACATCCTCCCTATCCCCAGGAGTCCTGAGAGCCCATCAGAGTGGGCTATCAGTCACCCTGGTGATATGGTTGTGTGTGCCTAAACAGTTCAATACATCCTCACTATCCCCAGGAGTCCTGAGAGCCCATCAGAGTGGGCTATCACTCACCCTGGTGATATGGGGTTCTGTGCCAATGTTGTTCAATACATCCTCCCTATCCCCAGAAGTCCTGAGAGCCCATCAGAGTGGGCTATCACTCACCCTGGTGATATGGTTGTGTGTGCCTAAACAGTTCAATACATCCTCCCTATCCCCAGGAGTCCTGAGAGCCCATCAGAGTGGGCTATCAGTCACCCTGGTGATATGGGGATGTGTGTGCCAATGGAGCATGTTCAGTAGTTCATCTCAATGTGAGACCAGCAATGATGTGCAGGATGCCATAAGGGGGGGGGGTGTCTTCTGATCTGGACATAGGACATGCACAATAGGTTGCGTAGCACACATAATGAGCCGATGGAGGTAGGCATGCAACGTTAATGCACGTTGATCGTAAGTAGGTGTGCTGACATACACACATAGTGGCAGAGGTGTGGCACATTGGTTGCCAGACCGCCTTATGGTACAGGAGTTGTGGGTTCATTCACCCAGTGGGGCTATTAAATATGACTGGCTGGGACATTATTCTTTGATATCAGCAGTGGTTTGTGAGGCCTTTTGCTTTTGGATTTGTTCTGAGAGCAAACACACTCTCACAATGCCATAACCTAAGGTGCCACATCATGCACCCTATGAGGCACTCCAGAGGAAACATTATGAGGTGCACTGTCTGCCACATCACCTTATAATGTTCCATTTAGGGCACCTTATAGGTCGCTTTTGAGGCACCTTCAGGCTACAGCACTGAGGGTGTTGTTGGTGGCAGCACCAAATTACATTACAAAGGAAAAAGCCTCAGACAGCCCTATCAAATTTCCCCACTGTGGGATCAAACCCATGACCTCTGGCTCTACAGGCAGTGAGGTCACCAGTGGGCTACATCTCCATAGCTGCTAACAAACTCCTGGCTGGCTACAGTAGGACTGCAGGCCACCACATGACCTGTCTGCTTTGTTTACCAGGATAGGGTTAAACCACACATACCCATGATGCACTGCACATGCAAATCAGCAGTCTACAAATAACAACAGGATGGGGTAGGCACCCCCACACCACCTCAGCCTGGTAGGGAGTACTGAGCGTGTATGTTACTGGCACAGAGTAGGTACTGACCGTCACATTGTGCGGGTCCTGTGCTCACCCTGAGGGTGAGATGGGCCACCCAGCACCATGTCCACAGCACCTGGCTTAGCTGAGATAGGCTATGGTGTGAGTTCCCATCAGTGACAGTGTGTGATGGGTAGGTCTTGTAGATGCACTGCCAAATACACCTGTGTCCATCTCTTATTTCTCAGTGAAGTTTAGCCCTTGAGCACTTTGATGCGCCCAGATTGGGCATATCCTGTGTGGATGCCATGGCCACATGAGTTATGTGACTGGGGGGGCAGGAGCGGGGGGGTGCATCACAGCTGAATGATATGTGGCCCTCCAGGACTGCATTTAGGGAACTGTGGTCTAGGTAATGCGCATGTTTCTGGTGTATGTGCTCTGTAGGATAAAATAGAGGTGTTTGGACCATGCTTATGTTCTCTGCAATAAAGGTTGGTCTTTACTATCATGGTTTGGTGGTGGGTAAGACATGGGGATTGGGTTTGCAGGAGCCCCAGCTGGGACTTGAACTGGTGAGCTTTGGCTCCTGAACACACTGTCTGTGTTCACTGCACCACACTGTGGCCACAGAGACAATGCAGTCCCTGGAGATAGGAAACCTGGCCGAAGGAGTCAGAAACCCTGCTCTGCATAATTTCACTGTGGGCTCATTCACCTTGTATGGAGACGGAGCGTAGACCCTTCCAAAAACATTTCTTTTTTTTTGGAGCTTTCTTGGGAGTGTTTTTTACTGTTGCCCATTGATATCACTATTGGCCAGCTTGGTTATGGTTTTTTTTCCCTTTTTTTTAGGTCATTTGCACTGTTTATTTGCACTTTTGTACCATGCACATGTATCACACATCACTTTTTGTAGGTTTCCCTGGTTTTGCTGTACATTGCTGACAGAAATGGTTTCTCTTCCCTTTAAATTGGCTCTACAGCGAGGTTTTCATTCGCGGTATTTTTTAACTCGGATTTCAGCCTCGCTCATGTGTGGGGAGCCTCTCCCTTTCCACTCTCCACCCATTGACCCCGTCTCTCCGCCCCTGGGGAGCCTTCCTTCGCCCTCCGGGAGCCTTTCCCCGCCTTCATCGCACATTAGCACGCCGCGCACATGAGCGCCGCACACATGTGTGTGCACATTTGTGCCCCAAAATGCATCATTAGCATGCGCTAAGGTACCTTAGCGCACACTAATGCGCGCCACGCACATTAGCGCAGTTTAGTAAACATACCCCTGAGTGTCGTTATGTGGGGCACAAAAATTTAACCTTCCTTCAAAAGCTGCACAGCTGATATTTTATGCGCGCACAGCCTACAGAAAATTAGAGGGAACATTGCTTGGGACTATTGAATATGTCTATGCTTTGGATGGCTTTGGCAGTCGTACCCCATCTGCTGTGATTTCCTGTTTCTGAAGGGTGAGACCAGAAAAGCTAACTGCAGTACAAATGCAGTCAACAATCCTGCACTTTTTTCTAGTTTTTTTAATGCTACGACAACATACATGCTTACTTTGAAGATATTACTGCCAATCTTCTGCATGCACATTGATATTCAAAGTACATGCTATCTTATAAAATTACCCCCTTGGAGACCAATTCCCAATTGTGCACCCAGCTAGACCCGAGTCCGCAACCACAGGGGCTATATGCACCCATGATTGCAGAATTGGGAGGATAGATGGCCCAGTGTGCACAGCATTCCAAGGAGGGAGACGTGTGCAGCAGCAGCCAAGAGAGCAAATAGAATTCTAGGTATCATAAGGAAAGGAATGGAAAATAAAACAAAAGATATTATAATGCCTCTATATCGTTCCATGGTGAGACCGCACCTTGAATATTGTGTGCAATTCTGGTCGCCGTATCTTAAAAAGGATATAGAGTTATTAGAAAAGGTTCAGAGAAGAGCCACCAAAATGGTAAAGGGGATGGAAGGATACTCCTATGAAGAAAGGCTAAAAAGGTTAGGGCTCCTTAACCTGGAAAAGAGACGACTGAGGGGAGATATGATAGAAGTCTATAAATTAATGAACAGAGTGGAACGGGTAAACGTAGATCGATTGTTTACATTATCAGAATATAGAAAGACTAGGGGACATGCAATGAAGCTACAGGGTAAACTATTTAAGACTAATAAAAGAAAATATTTTTTCACTCAACGTGTAATCAAACTCTGGAATTTGTTACCAGAGGATGTAGTAAAGGCTGTTAGTGTAGCTGAGTTTAAAAAAGGTTTGGACAAATTCCTGGAGGAAAGGTCCATAAACCATTATTAAGAAGGGACCCAGGATATCAATGCTTGACCCAGTACAAGCATTGCGGAACCTGTGTCTTTTGGGGAAACTGCTAGGTACTGTCACACAGTGGCATAAAAATTATTATTATTAGATAGGGGAGTCCTTTTTAAGAACCAAGGAAACTTGGTCTAGAGGTTTTAAACTCCAATCCTTTAAAGCAATCAATTAAAGCAGAGTGGTAGGGATGAAAAAGGCTTTTATTCCCTTTACGCATGGGGTCATAAATTGGTCACAACTGAAAACAATGTCCTTAATTTCAGGCACAAAAGAAAACACAAGGTTTAAGGAAAACTGTTAACTTCACAGTAGTAGCAGGGCACAAACATAGCTTCCAGTTTAAAGCACATTTGTACAATTCTTCTGCTCAGCACATAATAGACATTCTGCATATACCACAAGCAGTTCATACGTCCTCCAAAGACTCTGTGCTATGGGAAATGCAGAGAGAGCAATCCATCTCCTCTGGGTCTGGCAACTGTTCCACCAGTTCCACTTGCATCGGCTCAGGAATTGGTATTCTGGAATATTGTATTCTGGAGCTTTGTATATTTCCCTTAATACTTTCCAGTGCCTCGGGCCTAGCCTGGAGCGCTGGCCACCTGTCCCCTTAGTATTAACTGGGCTTTCTCTTCTTAGAGATTCCACACTTCCTTCACAAGAACTTTTACAGGGCAAAGGTTTCTTTGTAGGAATATAATTCTCATACCTCTTATTGCAGCAGCACGCTGAGGAAAGGTTCTCTCCTTGGACTTGCTTCCTCCCTTCAGAAGCTTTGTGCCAAGCTTTTCTCTGAGAGTTTGGTTCCTCTCTCACCCTGGGAACAGCTCTTCTGGAAAATGCCTGCTCTTGCAACAGCCCAAAACCTGGCTTCCTTGCTCAGCCTGGCTTTTTCTTCCCGGCTGATTACTACTTGCTTCTTGCTTGCAATCCGTATAAGTCTTTCTCCTCTGCCAGCAAACAGCTTTCTCTTTATCTTTCTCCTTCTGCCCCAGTCCTCGCTCTTTCTGTGTCTCTGTCTCTGTCTCTTTAGCTTGAGGCAGTGCTTCCTTATAAAGGACTCCTCTCTTTGAGGCTTGTGAAATGTTTGTCTTGTGCTTCTGACCAGCTAGGCGTGGCCCTTCAGTCTCCCTGACTGCACTCCTGCTCCCTCTAGATGGTCCCTGTAAATATTGCACTCTGTGCACATCTTTTCCTTGCTGACAAACAGGTTCATTTCTCTGATCAGGGCTTTCATCAGCCTCCGCTGCATCACAGTACGTATGACCTAGATTGGCCAATGTTGGAAACAGGATACTGGGCTTGATGGACCTTGGTCTGACCCAGTATGGCATATCTTATGTTCTTATGTCTCCCACACTGCCCGCTCCACCACACACCGCAACGGCTGGTGTGCCAGTGCAGCATCCCATCAACATGGCACCGACATATCCAGTTGGGGGTAGAGAATCCTCTGCCTGACAGCGGTCCCCACATGGCACTGTCCAGCCATCAGTGAGGGCCCACATGGGCAGCCCGTGCCAGCAAGCTCCTACCTTAGGCATCATCATGTGTTGTGGGGAGCTGCGGTGAGCAAGCAGAGTGGCCCCCAAGACTTATTCCACCATCAGGGTCTGGGGGGCTGCCAGGGAATCTACAGCAGCCTCACCTAAATAGGCTCTGTACATTCCTCCAGCTGGCGACTACCCCGTTCCACCTCCACTCCACCTCAGTGCCACCCCTCCCTCCCCTGTCCAGCACTCCTTGCACAAATGCTGTGTACATGCGGGGAGAGCAGGCGATGGAATCTCATATGGAAGTAGAGAGAAGGTTGGACGTCTAGCCTATATATCCAACCCTGCTATTCACTCCACAGAATGACCTCCAAAGTGCTTACCAAGGAAGGGGGCAGGTAATGGGTAGAAAATGGGCAGGTTATGGACGTGGACCATGCTAGCAGGTAGTGCATGGTAAGTTACCTTGTGCTGTCACCACTGCAGATAGTGCAGAAGCATGAAGTTTGGGAAAACCATGGGTGGAGTCACAATTTATGTATACTTCCCCAATATTAGAGACATATTGCAGCCAGGTTTCTGATACTGCATCAGCATGTCTTCTACTAGTTCCTTGTAGTTTTCTGCCCTAACATTCCCGAGAAAGTTTGTTGACACTAGGCGAAAAGCATTCCATGCTTGTTTCGCATCACCCTGAAGCAAGTTGTTGAACCGGTCATCTTTGAAGAGCTCTCGAATCTGAGGACCCACAAAAACTCCCTCTTTAATCTTTGCTTTGCTGAGTCGAGGGAATTTTTCATGCAGGTATCAGAAAGCTGGCGAAGTGTGGTCCATGGCTTTCACAAAGTTTTTCATCAAACCTAGTTTGATGTGAAGGGGTGGTAGCAGGATTTTGTGAGCCTCAACCAGAGCTGGGTGCTGGATATTCTTCTCTCCAACTGTTACATTTTGTCTGTGATTCCATTCCTTCCGCAAGTAGTGCCAATCCCTTGCTCGGCTCTCCCACTCACATAAGAAACACATGTATTTTATATATCCCTGCTGCAGTCCCATTAAAAGGATAACTACCTTCAAGTCACCACAGAGGTGCCAGCTGTACTTGTTATAGTTAATGGAAGTCAGTAGATGCTTTAAGTTATCGTATGTCTGTTTCATGTGGACGGCATGCGCTACTGGACTAGATGGAAGACGGTTTCCATTGTTCAAATGCACAGCCTTCAGACTCAGTTTCGAAGAGTCTATAAATAGTCTCCAGTCTTGTAGGTCATAAGTGATTTTTAAGGCATTCATGAGGCTTTCAATATCGGAACAGAATACCAGATTTCTTTCCTTTCCGACTGTGTATAGCACACTGCTGACGTCAGATGGCTTCAGCAGCCGTCTGGCAGTAGTATTGCATTGCAACAGAAAATGATGCAATCAACTCTGGATGATGTGTCCATGCTGGTATTATGCAATGTGATGCAATATTACATCATTCAAGGCTTATTTGGGATGTTGTTGATGTCCTACTGGATAAATTTACACAATGAAACGTCAAAAATGAACTACATGCAATATCTTCAAAACAAGAGCCAATACAATTTTTTTAATGTTATATTCGTGTTCAGCTCACCAAGATACTACAGATTAGGGCCTTTTAAAGTCAGTAATGATTTCATTGTTGACCAGTGTAACATTTGTAAGGTGAAAACTAGAACAGTAGTAACAAAAATAGTGAACAGCAGAGTACAACATTGGTAAAGCTAGTTATAGAAGTCTACAAATCTATGGGCATAATTGTCTATACTTTACATGTATCCATTTATCCCTTCTCTCAGGCAGGTGTAAATATACGCTCCTGTACTTAAGGCACAATCTCTGCTTCTTACAGTAGTATTTTGTAAAGGCACAAATCTATGGGGCCTGTAACTAAAATGCATAAGCAGTAACTACCTGCTTGAGCCCATAGGGGCATGACGGTAACTATACTCTGATTGCCAACTCCCACTTGCATGTTATGGTGTAGAATGAACAGGGTGTGAGCATATTGCATTTAGCGCAGAGAGTTATATTGCGTGTTGTCACTGGCGCAAGTGCACCTAACACCACCACAAATAGGAGGAAGTAAATTCGCCTGTGGAAACAGTGCTGTGCATTAGGTTACTCATATCCACATTAACTGTCAGGAATATGCTGTTCATGACGCCCTGACAGTTACCACGGAGGCTTTGCGCTTCATGCATCTTAGGTTTTGCACTAAGCGCATGTTAGATGTAAACATAAAATGCATTTTAGTATACGTTCCCCGTGTGTCTTTATAAAAACGTGCCTTAGTAGATTCCTACTTACTTAAACTAGGCACCCTCATAAAATTACCCTCATAGAGTGCTTCAGATTTTTAAAATAAAACAGGTATTCCATCAGCATTGCTGCAAATCACATCCGTGATTCTGAATTCTGAATATTGACTTCACTATACGCATTTTTTGCAATTGATTGTTGCCCACACCGCATCTTTATGTGAAGGATGAAGATTGAGCATTGCAATACTACAACTTGAAGAAGCACAGTTTGTTCATAAACACAAGTCTCAGACATTGGAGATTTTCTTCAGATAAGTGCATTGATTTTATTGAGTAACACGGAGGTGTTTTTTCACATGAACTTTGATTTAATGTGCGAGGCACAAGGTTGTGTTTTTGCACATTTTTCATATAGGTTCACTGTCATAATTGGTAAACCTTTATTTGAGTAAAAAGGAGGAGCTGTCACGAGAGGAGTTGTCCTCAAGACAAATTTTCCAACAATAATTATTATAGTGCTCGGCTAACACTGCTCTTAGTTTTCTTTTATGATTTTTGAGCAAGTGGTGTTTGTTTTTTGAATTCACTATTTTTAATGCAACTACTATTAAATATAAATGCTAATATATTTGTGTAAGATGTACCCAGGCTAATCGTGGCAACTCTGTGGCATTTAGGTCAGGCACATCTCTGTCTTAAATCTGCAGCATATATTTTTCAGATGTATTTCTATTATTTTACATAGAAGCAGCTGAGTGCATGATAATGGATTCATTTCTATGAGACTGTGATATAATCAGCCAACAGACTACAGAGATTGATTAATCAATACATGGCCCCGGGCTGAGTACAGTGAGCAAATTGAATATCAGAAGAAATATTTTTGTTAGACAAGATTTCTTCTTTTCAAACAAATCATACCATTTATTAAAGTAACCTTTTGGTAGTACTAAATAAATATCTGTCAATTAATTTTTTGCCTTTTAATCTGTATACATATGGTGAAATGCATGTAGAAGACTTATAGTGATAAGGCGTGTCAGTATGAATCAGACTATTGTTTTTACATACTCCCTATGTTACATATAGATAGAAAAAAATATTATAAAATATATTAGAAAGCCTTGTAATGGCATTTTAAAGCAGTGATTCGAATTGAAATTATCTGAATATCAGTTTGCTTGTTTCTAAGTTATATGGTTGCGCCTGGGTCTCCTTTCCTAAACATTAGAGCCAAGAAGGCAGTTTTCAAATGCATTTCTAGGATTAAAACAGTGTTTTACTGGCAGAAACGAGCTTTTCTAAAATTGTCCGTCAGATGTGTTGGTAAATGTTCATGCCTGCTACCTGTTTGCATACATCTTCCCAGACTGCACAGAGGCATTGCCAGAGATGGGACTTGGGTTTTTATTTCAACATACATTTTTGAAAATTCAAGCAACCACAAATAAAATTAACACAGATCTTTTTTTGCATGATGAAGAGCAGGTATAAATGATGGTGCATAATTTCCCTAGGATAATTTTTTACACAGAAGTGTATGTATATTTTCACTTTTAAAATCCTGAAATTCCTCACAGAGAATAATTATGTTAATGTTTTTTTATGCCATACATGAAGTTATAAAAGTTATAAAATTACCCCCCCCCCAAATAAGCCTCCCAAATTTTGCACTTTTTGAGGACCTTTTACTAAAATGCATTATGAAGTTAGACTGTGAATTAGGATGTGCTACTAGTATGAGGCCGTAGCAACAGTTACCATGCTGACATGATGGCATGTGCTAATTCACGCACTAACTGGCACGATCCCCTAGCAGTAGTCTTACAGTGCTATTGCTAGAGATCATCTCCAGTGGTACTACTACAAGATTACTGCAAAGGGGGGGCGGAGCCTGATGTCCAGCGGGTAGGACGCTTTGCGTTGAAGCTCCCGAGAGGCCTACTTAGAATCCTGACTTAATACCTATACAAATTTACTATTTCGCTCCGAGCTGACCGGGGCACCTCGGGGGGGATGGCAGCCCATAGACCAGCGCGCTTGGACTTCGGGTCTCCTTCTTCTTCTCACGGAAAACGCTCCAAAACAGAGGTGTCCTCCCCACAGAAGATGGTCCCATTTCGTGAAAACCCCGAAATGCACCTGGAGATTTTGGAGGAAATACGCGGCGTGAAGGAATTGGTGCAGTCCAATGGAGAAGCGCTTCGAGCCATGCGAGAAGACTTTGGAGTGCTCCAGGACCGACTTGAAAGTCTTTCATTACGGCAGGACAACATGGCGGGGGTCCTCGACTCGCACGAGGTGCGCTTGGGCAAACTGGACAAGGCCGAGCGCCAGATACAGAATCTTCAAAAGGAGTTAGAAGATAGCAATAATCGAGCCCGTCGCAATAATGTGAGGCTCCTCGGAATGCCGGAGGGGGTGGAAGCAGGAGATATAAGAGAATTCTTGCTCAAAACTCTTCCCTCCTTGCTGAAGATCACTTTTCACAGAGAACTGGAAATCGATCGCGCACACACCGTGTTCCTGCCCACATGGCGCTCAACCGCACGACCCCCCGGCCTATTATCTTTAGCTTGCTACGATATCAACAAGTGGAACAAATTTTACATGCTGCCCGAGCGAATCATCATTTGGAATTTGAAGGTCGTAAGGTCTCCTTCTTTCCTGATTTGGCAAAGCCTACCGTTGATCGTCGGAAGAAACTCCTTGCTTTTCGCCCTCGACTTCAACAGCTACAGGCTCGCTTTGGCCTGTTGTATCCAGCGAAGCTCCGAGTGACTCTCCACAACCAAACCAGGACGTTCGAAGATCCTGATCTACTATCAACATTTTTAGACTCCAAAGAAGCAGAGCAGATGCGCTAATCCCAAATCTTGGACTCTTATCTGCCGGCTCTATCCGCCATTTTGAAGGGCCCGATGCGGCGGTCATAGCCAAGCACAGAAATAGCCTGGACTTTCTTTCTTTCTCTATATGACTTTTGTTTTTTTGGTCTCCTATCCCTTCATGATGTGTGCCTCGGTCGGATTCGGAGCACGCACAGTCCTACAGGTTATGTGTTTTTTCAATTGAGGCCTTCTCTGGGGTTTCTCCCCGCAGACACATGGTCGCCAGTAATTTTGGGGTTTTGCTTCTCCTCTACCGTACTGCGGTTTTCTTTGTTAATGTGGGGCGCTTCATTGTCTTATATTAGCTTATTTTTCCTATGTCATGTGTACAGCCAGATACCGTCAGTTTGAGGGATATAGTGAAATTATGTGTGCTATCATGCTCAGAATTTTTAACTTTTCTGAATGGCCTTATTTAAAATCTTATCATTCACCGTCAAAGGCATTAATGGTCCACTCAAAGGAAAGAAAATCCTTAGCTATCTTAGTCATGTGCATGTTGATTTAGTGTTTCTTCAGGAAACGCATTTAAACTCTGCTGAAACACTGAAACTCAATGCTAAGCCTCACAGGGTAGCTGCCTCTTCTCCCACCGTTTCCAAATGGTACGGGATAACCATTCTGGTTAAGAAGTCTTTGCATGCTACTGTACCTGATATTAGCGCTGACAAGGAGGGTAGATGGGCCCGTGTATACCTTGAGGTTGGAGATAGTGAATTCACGTGTATTTGCATTATGCCCCGAATGTGGACAACCCTGCTTACTATGCAAGTATTGCGCAGTTGGCCTTGGCCTCTGCCAATGCTCCATTAATACTTGGTGGCGATTTTACTCAAGTGTTCCCTTAGTCTTTTCTTCTCAAACAAGGTGCTCGTTGGTTGGAAGATCCAGTACCGAGTGGACCTGTGTGGCTAGATTTAGAAGCGGGCCTTTGCAAACCGATTCCTCTTACCTTTTTCCCTGGTATGACTCTCCCATCAGACTCCTACTATCTACCAATGCTTTTAGACACTTTAGGTGCCTTTAATACTCTTATGCAATCTTTAGACTCCCGACTCTGGTCAGTGCAACTTCAGCATTGCCTTCGGAGCGCTAGAGTACTCCCGCCATCGGCATTCCCTACATAGGGTTGATTGGAGACTTTCCGATCTCTCGGTAGTTTACCGGGTGTAGCATCCAATTTTACTAAACCTTATGTAATGCTATAACTAGAGATACCCCTATAGCGCAGAAAGTATGGGAGAGAGAATTGCATATGACTTTGACCTCGGAGCAATGGAGCCTTATCTGGAGTAGAGGGACACGGGTTCCCGATCCGCCTCACTCACTCAGGCCCTCTTCTTTCTAGCCCACCGGTGTTTTTACACTTTTCACAGATTGGACTAATGGAATACTACTCAGGGCAATGGTTGCTGGACATGTCCTGCGGCCATTGGTTCATTGCCTCATGTTATGCATGAATATCCCGCACTACAGTATTACTGGCATCGGGTCTGGGGTCGTATTTAGTCTATCTCGCACTCTCAGGAGCCCCCTTTCTTGGAGGATAGTGGGACTTCGCCCAATTGCGGGGATCCCCTCTCTCCCAAAAATGGCTTATCTCCTTTCGAACTTTATGCTTGGCATTGCTATTTCCCTAATTAAGTAATACTGGAAAATTAGCTCCCGTCTGAGCCCCAATGAATGGTGGAATCATGCCTGTATTTACAGTAAATATGAACAAATACCTCGTCTGTTCGCTTCCTCCGTTCAGACTCCTTCTCATTGGTCTCAATGGAAGCTGCTCAATGACTATGTACATTTTGCTGAATGCTCTCATCTGACTGTCTAACTTTGTATGTATCTCTGTCCCATGATCATACTGTATTGTAGATACTCTTTTGATCGTTTGATGTATAATCACTGTTAATTGGAAGCGCTCACATGCTGATATAATCGGGTAGAGAAGAAGCATCGGGGTGGGGGGAAATGGGTTTCCTTTTCCTTATTGTATACCTGTTTTGTCTCTTTTGGTGTGTTGTTTCTTTTGTTTGTTGCAAAATGAAAATAAAAGTTTAAAAAAAAAAAAAAAGATTACTGCAAAGGGATCATGGGTACTATTTTGAAGACTACACCAAGCAAAATTGAAGCAAGTGGGATTGGTCCTGTCCGAGTATCATTGGACCACTAGGATTGCTTAAGGTAGACCTGGGGGGCCCTTAAAGGGTGAAGGGTTTGTACTGGAGACTGGGAGTAGGGGATTCTTTGATCATACCTTTAGGATGGGGGAGTCAGAGGTATGTGTGGGAAGGGGGGCTTTTTATGGATGGAGCCTCGACTCTTTGGTGCCAAGGGGGACCCCCCAGACCACCAGTGATATGTTTACAATGTGGGCCCTTTAAAAAAGCAGCAGGGAGCCAGCATGTGCGAGAATGTTGTCTGCACATGGCCCCATGCCGCTGGAGGCCCCGCACTGTGCCTACTGCACTGAAAAAAGCCCCCTCTAGATTCCAGACACTGCTGCTGCTACATGATCGATTCAGCAGCAGCAGTGCTGTGGCAGCCTGGGCCACTTCAACCCCTTATGGGGCTCGGAGCAAACCTTTCTGGTGGGGGATCCCCCTCATCCATGACCTCCTCTCATCTGTGCTTCCCTGTTTGTCCACGCGCCGCTCTTATCCGCCGCTGCTGCCCCTTTCCAGGACATGAAGCGGTGACAATTCATAAAAAAGTTACCGCAACTCTTGACTTATCTTCTTTTCCAGTGTTGCGGTGCCATTCACGCTTCTACTTCTGCTCTCCTTTGGATTCATCAGAAGGGGTGGAAGCAGAAGTACAAATGGAACCGCTGTGCTGGGAAAGAAGATAATTCCGGCGTCGCGGTGCCTTTTTCAAATCATCTTCAACAGTTGGGCATCAGAGGCACCATAATCCAGTGGTTCACATCATACCTATCTAATTACACACAGCAGGTCAAAATTGGCTATTCTCTCTCAAGACCATTCAATCAGACCCAAGGAATACCCCAGGGCTCATCTTTATCCACATTTCTTTTTAACACCTATCTCCAGCCCATCTGTGACATAATCAGATCACACAACATCGACTATAGAATATAAGCAGATGACATAATGATCTTCACGACCTTCAAAACATTGAAACCAAACTACCAACAAATCACCGAATGCTTCAACAATGTGTCACACTGGCTCAAGTCCGTCAACCTCACAATAAACCTAAAGAAGATAGAAGTACTCATGATCTCCAGGAGCCAAGAAATCTCACCACCTCAGATACTACAAGTAAATGGTGCTTCACTTGAATTGAAAAAGGAAATTAAATACCTGGAAATAATTTTGGATTAGAACCCTAACAAAACACATAAACATGACAATGCGAAACATCTATGCTACAAAACCTAAGACCTCTTCTCTCAAACGATGACTTCCACTGAGTTACTCAAGCAATGGTATGTCCCCCGCTTGGATTTTGCCAACAGTATCCTCCAGGGCCTCCCCAAACAAACCTTGAGCATCTTACAGATGGCATAGAACACTGTTGCACACACCATCATGAAGGCAGCCAGGACGGAACACATAACGCCCATCCTACACCAACTACACTGGCTACCGGTCATCTAGAGGATCAGACACAAAACACTAATGACCATCTTCAAGACAGTCAAAAAAATAGCACCAACATATCTCAATTCATTTATCCAAATGTGCCTGGAAACAACATAGAGAAGGGAATGTTCACAAAATTTCTCAAGGAACTCAGGAAAGCAAATCAGTCAACAGTAAACAGAGCATTCACCTTCTATTCCCGAACCATCTGGAATGCTCTCCCAGACAGCCTAAGAGAAATGAATGAGCTAACCACATTCAGAAAGAGAATTAAGACATATCTCTTTACTGACTATTACCAGAACAGAATTGAAGAACTGAATCTGTACCCCACCTAAATCCCAATAGAACTGCATCCATATACCTCCCCAAAGGTAAAACATAATCAAGACATCAATCACCCAAATTGATTTGTACAATGTACATAGTTATATGTAAATTGTTCTGCCTAACCTAACTGAATACCAAAAGCCTGTTGAAATATGACATGTTTAAATACTTCTCTGTAATATTTTCTTTTTTTTCTTCATTTTTTTTATGTTCCATGTAAGTAAACCACCCTGAGTAGCAATAGTTCACTGAGTTCTCTAAATTGCCCTGATTCCATGTGATAAAGCGGTATATAAAGTCTAAACATAAATAAAAATAAATAAATATTGTCTTCACTACTGAGAGGGCCAGCAGAGGCGGATAAGAGTGGTACATGGAAAGGGACGGCAATAGGCACGGTGGCAGGAGCAGGGCCACTATCACCCATGGGCAGTGGGGCATCTGGGATCCCATTGTGCAGGGACCCAAGGCAGCTGTCCCTTTTGCCCATAGGTAAAAGCAGCCCTGGTGCTGGCAGTAAGTGCAGCACAGTGTGGGGCCTCCAGAGCAGAAGTTCACGGCTGGAGAGAAGGAAGCTGTGGTGACGGATCAAGAGGGGCAGCACTCGGGCTTAGCATCCACAGCTAGGCCAGCACCCCCAGGAAAGGAGAAGGAGGAGCCGGTGGCTGAGGTGGAGAGGCCAAGCGTGCCAGGTGGAAGGAGCCCATGCTGTGGCCTTGAGTGGCAGCAGGATATTCGCTTGGCAGCAGACATTAACACATTCAAATGCTGCTGGCCTGAAGAGATGGACTAGGGACTATCTAAGACAGTGGAAGGATTTGCTGTATGGAAGGGGGCTTGGGTTACAGGGGAGCAACACATAGGACCATATGGCAGAGAAAAGGAAAGCATAGTAGAGCTACTGGATAGAAGGGATAGAGGAAACTGAGAAGGAGAGGAGATATTGGACATGGGAAAGGCCATAGGGATAGGAAAAGAGAGGGAGGGGGATGCTTGACATAGGGGAGGGGGTAATAGGGAGATGGGGGATTATAGGCAGATGGACATGAGAGAGAATTTGGACACAGGGGAGGTGAGGATAAGGAGATGGACTGACATGGTGAGGTCATAGGGAAATGGAGGGGAAATGCTGGAGAGAGGAAGGGGAGATGCTGGACCCAGGGGAGGGGGCAAAGAGCTACAGAAGGGAAAAAATAGACTTGACAAGAAATAAGGGAGATGGGGTACATGAGAGGAATGCTGGGCACAGAGAGACAGAACATATATTTTAGATATGATCAGGGATATGGAGTAAGAGAGAGGTGGAAATGCTGGATGGGGAGAAAGAGAACGAGGGGCAGATACTGGATGGGGCAATCTGGACAGTGGGGAAAGAGGGAGGGGGGAGATGCTGAACACAGCAGGGAAGAGAGAGAGAATTAGTGATAGACTAGGGAATAAGAGGCTGGGGAAATAGAGAGAGATTGGGGATGGGAGGTTTGTGGTTAAGGATGAAAAGTAGTACACTGAGAACAAGACAGAAGAAGAAAGAGAGAAATGTGAGTCCATAGAGATTTTAAAAAATGGAAGAAAGTTGTAAAGTAAAAGATAAAGTAAGAGATGGATGTACAGGAGAGAAGTAGCAGATGGACTCGAGACCCTGGAAAGCGTCAAGAGAAGATACAGAAAAGCAGAAACCAGAGACTGGAATCAATGCAATTAGAAAATTAAAATGGTTGGATGTCTAAGGTACAAAATAGTATTTTATTTTCAGTTTAATGATTGAAATCTATGGGGGGAGGGAGTATTCAAAGGCATTTGCATGGTTTGCAGACCTGCAAACTGTATAAATGCCACTAAGTGGGATATTCAGCAGGTGCTGCTGCCACACACCCTGATACTAAGCGGTTAGCATTGGGATATGTTGTGGCAGCACCCACAGATATCCAGCAGCAGTGACCATGCTCCAGGGTGGAGTGCAGGCAGCAACTATCGCTAACTGGGCATCGGGGATATTGAGTCGCTGCCCGGTTAGCAACAAGCAAGTAAAGTAAAGCGCAGCAAATGCTGGGCTGCCTTTACCGTGGAAGCTAACCGGGCAGTGGCTCAATATTGCTGCTACCTGCTTAGCTACTGGATTCTGCAATGACCCAAATATTCAATGCCGGTGACCAGATATAGCCTGGCTTTGAAAATCTGGGGTTCGAATTCAAAGGTAAGGGCTAATTTCATGTGCTTTCTTGACATACTTATTTTTATTTCTTTGATGTTGTGCTATATGCAAAGTATGGCTTCTTGGGATTTCAGTTTAAATGGGGTCAACATATTTTTATTTTTAATTTGTGGTCCTTTATTTTGTACTTGATGGAAGTCTATCTATGTTCTAAGTAAGTGATTGAAGCCAGATGCTCTGTTAGTATGGAGTTTCGATGTAGGAATCTGGCTTGTTCAGTTTTCTCAGTAGGTGTGTGGATGTTCTAGATTCCACTACAATATTTACGATGTCATCCTTTTCTGGGCACACTCCTTGATGCGTGAGTTTTAGCAGTTAGTGCTGTTATGGAATGGTAGATTTGCTCTATGGGTCCTGTTCTTGGTGTGTAGTCAACTGTAGGGTGTTGGTGGTTGGTAGTGCAGTCTGAAATTAAAAATATTTTGCTAGTTCAGATTCAAGGAAATTTCCGATTTTAAGGGAACATGTCAATGTAATTTTGTTGAACAGCCTGATAGTTTCACTGCTGCTAAATACTGGGCTTTTCCACTAATACTATCCAATCTAGCTCAAACACTATGATCTTAAATTCCTGGTTACCAGGATTAGTTTTTCTTATTTTATATCTTCCCTCCTCACGGTCATAGCACTGACTAAATAAATATGGAATGCAGATATTTATAATGGTTTGCTTTTTTATGGGTCTGTGAACATTGTTTTAAGCTAATTTTGATTCATAATTATTATTTTGGGGTATGTTTACTAAACTGCGTTAGTGCAAATCACGTTAGGAGCCGCATTAGTGAAAGGAAAGCCAAAAAAGGACATGGGCGGGACATCGTAACGACTAACGCGCGTTCCAAAAACTAACGAGCGTTACAGGGCGCCGTGGCACGTTAAGCATATGAAGGCGTACAGACACAAATCATTGAAACAGAGCTGTAGCACAATGGTTAGTGTACTCACTGCTGTTACAGGCAGCATGGGTTCGAGTCCCCAGTGTGCCTAAAGCAGAATGCTGTCCCAGGCAGCACCATGTACATTACATAGAAAATGAGGAGGCATGTTTTTCTTTAGGTTCAGTAGTTGTTAAACACACTCTCGCAGTGCGCATAGCCATGTACGTTGGTACGTGCGTGGCTGCATGCGTTGTTACGGGCGTAGCCCCGTGCGTGGGTACGTGTGTTTTTACCAGCGTGGGCACCTTATAGTACAGACACTTTAGGTTGTCTTGCACTTATGCACTATGCTAACAGATGTACGTGTGATGGCCTATGGTTTATCAGAGCCTGAGAGCAGGCGCTGGATCTTCGCAGGGTTGGATCGTGCCAGTCACACCCATGATGCACTGCACATGCAAATCAGCTGTCCACAGATACACACCATGGGGAATGCACCCCCACAGCACCTCGGCCTGGTAGGGGGAAGTGACCATGTGCACCCCCACAGCACCTCGGCCTGGTAGGGGGTACTGACCACGTGTTGTACTGGCACAGAGTAGCTACACACCGTCACATTGTGCTGGTACTGTGCTCACCATGAGGGTGCAGTGAGGCGCCCAGCACCAGGTCCACAGCACCGTCTATGACTGAAAGATGCCATGGCGCAGGTCCAAAGCAGTGTTAATGTGCGAGATAGGTAGTTTCTGCACAAACACCTTGCAGTCAGGTGTAGCCCCCATGGACCTCTAGGTGGCCCATGTACCCCCCCCCCCCCAAGCGCGGCAAACAGGGCCTCCTAACAATAGATCCACCTTCTACCTCCCTGCAAAGGTGGCAGTAGAGAGGAACATCAACCCCAGTTCTGGTGTGGAACAGACACCCCACAGGGCAGGCACCGCAGCTCTGTACACAGACACAGCCTGGCGACCTGTATGTCCGCCTCGGGTCAGTAGCCACTACCCTCCCCCCTCCCCGTCCCTCTCCCTCCCCCCCCCCTTGCCCACATATTATACTCTTACGACTTTCTTCAACCAAACAATACTTTTATTTTAACACATTTTTGGAAATACAGCATACAGAAAACTGTTGGCCACAGCATGGAAACAACTACACATTATCAACCTTAACAACATTAATGCATAACCACTCATCTTACACCTGCTAAGAGGCACAGCCCGCCCTCTTCCTTTCTACGAGGCCCGGCAGTGATGTCTGGAAAATGCCGTCTAAGCCTTTTCCCACTGCCCCCGGTTCCTATGGGCATACCCCAGGAAGGGGCGCCTGCCGCAACAGGCCTTTCCTGCTCCCCTCCCGTTCGCCGCAGTGTCCTGCTTTGCCACCACCCACGGCCCGTCCAAGGCGTGGGCAGGAGTACGTTGCTCGTCCCTTCCCCCTCCCGTGCCGTGCAAGCTTGGGAAGGCCCTCTGGACACTGTTCCTGTTTTCATTTGCGTGCTGTTGGGGGACAATTGATTACCAGTATGCCCGCTCCCCCCTCTTCATGGCTGGGCTGTGCGCTCTCTCCTAAGGGTGGTTCCTATCTTTTCCGCCATGCTGTGACGGTGCCTAATCCTCGGGGTGGGTTGGGAGGGTGCGTCTTCAACCGCTCTGCTGGGGGGAGGAAAGAGGGTGAGCCACGGCCCGACCCTGCTCTATATTCGGGCCGGTGTAGCCACCCGCCCCCCCCAGCCCCTCCCTCCTTCCCCCGAGGTTAACCCCTCGGCTCCCGGGCGCCTGCCTGTGCCCGGCTAAGATGATTCTCAGCCGGGACTCAGCCTGGCGACCCGTATGTCCGCCTCGGGTCAGTAGCCACTACCCTCCCCCCTCCCCGTCCCTCTCCCTCCCCCCCCCCTTGCCCACATATTATACTCTTACGACTTTCTTCAACCAAACAATACTTTTATTTTAACACATTTTTGGAAATACAGCATACAGAAAACTGTTGGCCACAGCATGGAAACAACTACACATTATCAACCTTAACAACATTAATGCATAACCACTCATCTTACACCTGCTAAGAGGCACAGCCCGCCCTCTTCCTTTCTACGAGGCCCGGCAGTGATGTCTGGAAAATGCCGTCTAAGCCTTTTCCCACTGCCCCCGGTTCCTATGGGCATACCCCAGGAAGGGGCGCCTGCCGCAACAGGCCTTTCCTGCTCCCCTCCCGTTCGCCGCAGTGTCCTGCTTTGCCACCACCCACGGCCCGTCCAAGGCGTGGGCAGGAGTACGTTGCTCGTCCCTTCCCCCTCCCGTGCCGTGCAAGCTTGGGAAGGCCCTCTGGACACTGTTCCTGTTTTCATTTGCGTGCTGTTGGGGGACAATTGATTACCAGTATGCCCGCTCCCCCCTCTTCATGGCTGGGCTGTGCGCTCTCTCCTAAGGGTGGTTCCTATCTTTTCCGCCACCCCTCACAGCTGCGACTCCTCGCGTGCTGAGAGGGTCCCCACCCTTTCCCGCTGCTGTGGCCAACCTGACTCTCTGCCATAACCGCTCTAGTGTTTCCTGCAGAGCACAAATGAATATGTCCAATCCAATATCTGATAAATGTGCCCCGTCTGCCCGATACAAACCAGGGCACGTCTCTTCTATGAGGTCGTGAATGATATTGCTGCCGCTCATTGCTACCATAAAACGGGCCATCCACTTATTGACTTTTCGCCGTGTTCTCTCAATTGCCTTATGAGACCATTCCCCTTTCCACACCCGCCTGGGTATCATATGTGACCATGCCAGGGCCGCTGTCGGGAAGGCATCGCGCAGTGTTAACATGTCTCTCTGCATTTTTTTTGTCAACTGCACACTGTGTGTACCCGTAAGGTCATTCCCACCCAGGTGCACAATTATTGCCCAAGGTCGTCCTCCTTCCTCTTTCATCTGTAAAAGAAGGGGCAGTAGCTGGTCCCACACCATCCCTCTCTTACCCAGCCATGTAACGTTTATGACGTCATTCGGGAGACCCAGATTGCTTCCCTGCGGTCTGTGTCTTGCCCTCCTCTCTGCCCAATGGATGAATGAGTGGCCGCATATCCATGCCTCCAGACGGGCGTTGGCACCTATTATTCATGACATATAAGTAATGGGACATAGCAACACTCACATACATCATTGTTATGTCACTGTGCATATCTGTCAACTATTTCCTTTTTTTTTTTTTTTTGGTTTTTTTTTTTTTTTTTTAATGCATATGTATATACCCACATCAGATCTATATATCTATATGTATATATACATACACACGTCTATCTGCTTTTGTACCATACTGCGTTCTTTGCACTGTCGGCGTTAAACCGGGCGTACATACAGCTTGTACCTGCTGGAGCGCCATCTTCCAAGGTTCATAATCTGCACACTTGACATACCTAAGCTGGCCGCCGTTGAAGCGGCCCCGATCCTGAATGAGTGTGTCCCGTACAAGGACGACTCCAGGCCGGCTGCCACCAAGGATAGCTTAAGTACCCTGGCAAATTGGAAGCGCGAGAGCGGGGCCCCGTTCTCATGTACCAACCATTGCTCGGCGTTTTCCGGGCGGAGTTGACTATATTCCACGAAGGTTCTAATTGGGCAAGACGGATCTCCTGGTAACGGGTGAAGCACGATTTGTGCCCCTTTCGCTTCCGGATCCGTTTTGGATTTCCGGACATATAATGACAGTGTTCCGTCCCGCCAGGTAACATCCCGCATCATAATGCCCCCTGCTTCATGCGCCCGGCTTGCCGGGGCCACTAGCTCACCTATTCGGAATGCTCCGTAGAAAGCCCATGAAAATGCGCATCTGAAGAGCTTGGCCTCAAAGTCGTTAAAACAGATTCGACCTGCAACTGATATCAGCTTCTGCAGTATCGAATGAGTTATTGGCCGCCTTCGTTCCAGCGTGCGCGGCCGCTCCGTCACCCAGCCCTTTAACATTCTTGTGATGACAAAATCTGCCGCTGGGCTGTTTTTCTGCCTGCCGCTTGCTTTTGCAAAGAACGAGATCGCTGCGAGTTTTGCCTTGACAGCTGATTTCTTAACTCCGCTATCCTTGGCCCATAAAATCCATTCCAGAATGGCTTCTGTTGTGGGCTCGTTATTTGCTGACCTGCGCCTCTGGCAGAACACCTGGAAGTCCTGCCACGCCTTCAGGTATCTTCGCCTGGTTTTCGCTGATAATGATTTTAGTACAAGGTCCCATACTTCGGCGGACCACAGTCCCATATTCTCTTTGGGACAGCTGTCTTGGTCCTGTCGGCACCCGGTGCTAACGACTGGAACAGCGAGATCTGAAAGCGAGAGAGAGCGTCGGCAAGGTTATTACATCGCCCTGGAATATGCTCTGCCCTGATGGTTATATTGTAAGTGAGGCACAACATAACAATTTGTCTTAACAGGGATACCACGCCTTGCGTATGTGCCCGCATTCCATTTATCGCGTATACCACCGCCACGTTGTCAGTGTGGAATGTGATCGCTCTGTCCTTCAAGTGCGGGGCCCAGATACCCATGGCGACTAAGATCGGGAAAAGTTCAAGGAACGTGATGTCGTTTGTGGTGCCCGTGGAGTGCCACTCAGGAGGCCATTCTTCCGCGCACCATGCCCCTCTGAAATATATGCCAAAACCAGTCCCGCCTGCGGCATCCGTGAACAAGTCAAGCTCCTCATTCGGGACCGGTTGTTTTTGCCAAAATGCGAGACCGTTGAAGGATTGCAGAAATTGCACCCACATGCAGAGGTCTTCCTTTATCCATTTTGTAACCCGGATTTTGTGTTGCCTCCTCTTGGCCCCTTTCGTTGCCATTGCTATGCGGCGACAGAATACCCGCCCCATTGGCATGATTCTACACGCGAAGCACAACAGTCCTAGCAATGATTGGAATTGCTCCAAGGTTGCTTTTTTGCGTTCCTGCATGCTTCGCATTGCAGTCTCTAGTTTAATGATTTTTTCCCCAGGTAGGCGAGACAGTTGTCCCCGCACATTGAGTTCAATACCTAAGAAGGTGATCACCTGAGTGGGTCCACATGTCTTGTCACCCGCCAAGGGGATGCCAAAACACAGGGCCACTTGCTGGAATACGTTCAGTATTCTTTGGCAATCCCTCGTATCCTTCCCTATGAACAAAAAATCGTCCAGGTAATGAACAACTGTGTTGGCACCTGCTATGTCTTCCACCACCCAGTGTATGAATGCGCTAAATTGCTGAAAATAAGCGCATGATATTGAGCAGCCCATGGGCAAACACATATCATAATAGTATTCCCCATTGAAGTAGAAGCCCAATAGTTTGAAAGAGTCTGGATGCACTGGAAGTAGTCGAAAAGCGGACTCAATGTCCGCTTTCGCAAGCTGTGACTGTCCCCCATGTCTCCGAATAATATCAATAGCATGGTCGATTGTCGCATACTTCACAGTGCATAAGGATGGATCGATGCTATCATTGACCGATTTACCTTCCGGGTATGACAGGTTATGGATGAGCCTGAATTTTCCGGGCTCCTTCTTGGGCACAATTCCCAATGGGGATATTACTAGGTCAGGGTTAGGAAGTTCCCTGAAGGGGCCTGCCACCCTGCCGAGCTCTAATTCCTTCTCTATTTTTTGTTGGACTACTGCATGGAACTTTTTGACTGAAGGGGAGTTGTTTATTATCCGGTGCCGTGCTGGTACTGCGGCCGGAATGCGGAAACCCCGTGCAAAACCATTCTCGATGTCCGCGGCTTTGTCCCGCAACGGGTAGGCTCTCAGCCACGGCCGCAATTGATCAAGCCTGATGGGAGTTCTGGCCATGGCTGTCACTCCCACGTGGCTGCATTGCGCGAAATGGTTTGTTATCCCTACCGGACCTGCAGGTGATCGACGTGTGTCCGCCTCCACAGCTGGAACATACGTGACGGAATTTGCACGGGCGCCAAGTACAACTCCCCGCGTTGTACTGTCGGCATGCTCTGCGAACCGGCATCTGCTGGTTTTGTCGCCATTGTGGCGCCTGAAAGGACTGGGATGTCCCTTCCAGGGACAACGGACGGTTGGGAGCCATCTCTTCAAGCCACATGTCCACTATCCGGTGTTGCCATGTCATGGTCGGATCTTCTGCTAGGCTTTCTCTGAATTTAATATCATAATTGAGCCAGGCCCAACCCCCTAGCCGCTTGTGCGCCTGAGTGATGGTGTCCAGATACTTGATGAGGTACTGGTGCAACTCGGGCTCCCGTTCCAGTACCACGCTCATATAAATATGAAAGGCAGAAACCCAATTGTTTATGGACTTCGTGATCTTGGGCCTTCGCTCCCCGTACTTATCCTTATCCTTAGCTGCTTTGGTCTCCTCTTCGTGATCTTTGATCAATAGGGAAAATATGTCAATATATTCCCTGCGCCATATGCGCTTTTTGATTCTCCTCCGAACTGTGCTGGCCAGCGAGCTCACACCGCAGCGCGGATCCCCACTAACCGCTGCCGGGCCCAATGTCCCCAGGGCGGGTGAGGTCATCTGACCGACTGACCCGTCTGTTGCCAGGTTGGCTCCCTGCGTGGGTGCCTCCTCATGCGCCCCCCACACGCGCGTCAGCTGGTTAGTGTTTTTCTTTGTCTTTTTCTTTTTGTTAAATGTTTTTAAAATAGTATGCATTGCGGATGCTAGTGATACCTCCCCCTCTGTGTCCGATGAAGAGTCATCAGATGATGAGGATAGAGACCCCAGTGTTCTTTTTTCGCCCCTGGACTTACCACTGGCCGTGCTGGTGATGTCTGTGGCGGAGCTCGAGGGTTGCGGTGTCATGACGGCGCTCGCCGGTTGTGGTCCATCCAATCTGTTGCTGGCAGCCCTTAGTTGCTGTCGGAAGGCACTTAAGCCATGTTGATTCACTTGCTGCCGGATCTCCGTAATTAATTCCTCAAGTTCCTGATTGGTTGTTGTCGGCGTTGGCGGCTGCGGCAGTTGTTGAGACGCAGCGCGTGTACTTCGTCGCGTCGTCCTGGACATCTCCTTATTGCGAGATGCGTCACCGCCCTTCTGCTTTCTTTTCGTAGACGCTGCGCGTGATGCTTTCACTGCCCCGCGTGATGTTCTGTTTTCCGCGCTGTTCTTTCGCGGCATAGCTGTATCAGGAAATATTACTATACGAGAACAATGGGGGAGAGATACAACCAACGTTATCATGCCCCCGTCCCCACGTGCCCATTGTTGATTGTTTGCCTTCCATAAATATAGTTATATATGTATATAATGTCTATATATATATATCTGTGTATATATATATATGTATATATATATGTCTATATAAATCGCATACTCTTTTTTTTTTTTTTTTTTGGTTATTCTCAGCGTTTCAGCATGCATTAAGTGCCTTGTAGATGTAACCTGCGTGGTACATATTTAGATAAATTGTATAGTGTATGCTTTGCCACCGCTGCCCAGTAGATGGCAGCATTGATTTGGATTCTGCATTCACCCATAGCCAGAACTAATATTTCTGACGGTGGCCATAGAGGAGAGTTAAATCAGGCATCCATATCATCTTTTTTTTTTTTTTTTTTTTTTTTTATATAAGTCACCCCTGCAAAATCATCGTGTTCAGAGTGGCAGAGGTTGTCCTCCCCAATGACATGCTATTCTGCCGTTCTCCCCCCCCCCTTTGATTTCCGAAGTTTACCAGATATTTACCCAGCTCACCAGCCACCACGTGGGGGGCGATGCGGACCTCCCCGGCGACACCAGATGGCAGTGCGTGGGGAATGCTGTGGACCTCACCGGCGGCGCACTACACATGGCTCGACATGTGCTGAGGCCCAGGACGGCGGCGTACAACCTGGCCTGTGGTGGTGCCTTATGAGCGTGTCGTGGGCCGCCCCGGCGTCGCACTGCCTTGCACGGCGTGGGGAGTACAGCATGGCCTGGAGTGGGGAACAGGCGGATCGCATCGGCGGACCCAATCGGCGGTGGCCGACGGGGCCTCCTCTGTTCATCTCTACTCCCCCCCTCCAATGAGCGACGCTAGCACCAATTACCCGCGCTTTAAAACCCCCGTACCTTGTAATTGCCGCTGCGGCAGCCACACTGCTGATGTATCCGCTGTGCTCAGGACCCGAACGGGAAGAACCGCCGGCCCTCACAAAAAGAAAGAAGAAAACGCAGCGTTCTAGCCCTGCCTTTGAAAAAAAAAACAGGTAGGCCCCAACGGCTGTGATTTCTAAGTTTTTTTTTTTTTTTTTTTCTTTTGCTCTGCCGCGTCTTCAACCGCTCTGCTGGGGGGAGGAAAGAGGGTGAGCCACGGCCCGACCCTGCTCTATATTCGGGCCGGTGTAGCCACCCGCCCCCCCCCAGCCCCTCCCTCCTTCCCCCGAGGTTAACCCCTCGGCTCCCGGGCGCCTGCCTGTGCCCGGCTAAGATGATTCTCAGCCGGGACTGACATCAGGCCTGGATATGGTAAGCTGCACCCCACCACTATCTGATATACTCCTGCAGCAAGCCATCAGCCACTGCACCCTGCAAGCCACTCCATCAAGACACATACCTGCTGCAAACAGTCTGCTGGTTAGTCCATAATGCATGTGCCCAGTGGATATGCATGTACCCAGAACTGGGATGTCAGCATACACAGCAAGCAGATAAATCAGTGACTGGGCCCCAAAAGGAAACCCATATCTATCACATGAGAGAAATACTATATAGCACTATGGGGGTGCCTAGCCATGCTGTGGTCACTGCACAGTCAGAGTGAGAGTGATCTCTCAGCAGGACATACTGAGGTCACCCTTTCTGTGTAGGTGGTGGCCGGGCACTAAAATGTGCCTGTCACTGCCCTATGCCCTGTGCAGATGCACCCTGGCCAGGCCACCCTGTCCGGCCTATACCCATGGTACCTTGCTCCTCATTATGCACATTGGCAGCTCAATACTGGCAACATTGCTGGCAGTGTGGGCTGTGGAAGGTGTTTGCAGCCACCACACACTGGATAGACAGGCAGACACCCCCACACCTATGCCAGCATTGTGCAACTATAGAGGTGTTCAGCAGCCATAACCACCACACCAATCCTGGGCACAGTTCAGGCATGGATATTGTACGCAAGACTGTTGGGGGTCACTCCCATGGTGGTACGCACTGTCAGAGACCAGACCTGCAGCACACACCACAGACAGCAGAATGATTGTTATGGTGGAGCTCACTGAGCAAACTGTGCTTAATGTAGGAATTGATATCTGCCAGTTATCACGGGAAACGTTTGATAGCTGTGTACCATATACCCAGGTGTAGGGTGGCATTGCTAAGGTATGCAACTGCTAGTATTGGGAGATACAGGCAGGGCCCAATGTCCTGCTTCTCCAGGAGGCATTGGCCAATGGGGCCTGTGGGTGTGTCTGGCCCTGTTGGCTGCTGCTTTACGGCAGAGTTCCCCAACTCCAGTCCTGGTGTTCCAAGCCTGTTCGGGTTTTCATGCTGTCCCTCATAAATATGCATGAGCTACATCTGCATACCATGGGGGTGGTGCATAGATATGCAGCACAGGCATCTTTATTAGAGGCAGCATGGAACCTGAATGGTGTGGGACCCTCCAGGACTGCAATTGCGAGACTCTGCTCTGGGTAACGCACCTGTTTCTGATGTCTGTGTTTGGTGTGGTATAATATAGGCGTATTAACCATGCGTATGTTCTCTGCAATAAAGGGGTGTCTTTACTATCACTGTTTAGTGGTGGGTAAAACTATGGGGACTGGGTTGGCAGGAGCCCCAGCTGGGATTTGAACCTGTGATCCTCTGGTCTTACAGGCACTGGCTGTGTCTGTTGCACCACACTGTGGCCACAGAGATGGTGCAGTCCCTGGAGTTAGTTAAAGCGGCCTGACGAGTCAGAAACCCTGCTCTCTGCACAGGTTTACTGTGGGCTCATTTACCTTGTATGGAGACAAAGGTGCACATAAACCTCAAAACAGACCTCAAAAAAAGGGGCAAACACACATAACCAAGCTGGGCAACAATGATATCATTGGGTAACATTACACACCACTCCCAGGAAAGCTCCATCACAATGAGATGATCTTTGAAAGGGTCTACAGGGCATAGACCCTTCCAAACATCATTTCTTTCTTTGGTGCTTTCCAGGGAGTGTTGTTCATTGTTACCCATTGGTATCACTGTTGCCCAGCTGAATTGTGCTTTTTACAATGTTTCTTGTGGTCATTCTTAAGGTTTTATGTGAACTTTTGGTCTTTGCACATGTATCACACTGCTCACGTTTTGTAGGTTTCCCCGGTTTTGCTGTACATTGCTGACGGAAATGGTTTCTCTTCCCTTTAATATGCCTTTAACGACAGGTTTTCATTCGCGTTGGAATTGAGCTCAGAAATTCAGCGCGTTAGTATGAGGGGAGCCTCTCCCCGCCACTCTCCGCCCATTTACCCCTTCTCTCCGCCCACTCTCCACCTTCTGCGCTGTTTTAACTCGCGCGGAGGTTTACGATCGTTAACTGCGGTTAACGCGCGTAAAGTATGTTTAATGATCGTTAGCACGTCAGAACGTGCGTTCGGATGTGCGAACGATCGTTAAACGTACTTTACGCGCGTTAATCACGATTACCGCACTTTAGTAAACATCCCCCTTTGTCTTATTGTAATCTCTGTTTTAATATATTGTGTATATGTGTTTGGAAGTCATCTAGGATTTTAGATAGGTGTCATATACATTTTTAAATAAATTGTTTTTATACAAATGAGGTCCTATGGTATGTAAATATTGAAGCAAATGAGGCCCCCAATGAGCCTCTGCACGTAGTCCTGCATCACCCTTGGGCCGCCTCTGCAGGGAGCATCTAATTTTACTGCAGTTTGGTGACTACCCCCCTTGGTTTGTGAAGATACCTTCAAATTTTAGTGGGCACAACATTTAATTAACATGCATTAACCTATGAATTAACACATATAAAAACTGATTTACGGACATTGAAAACTTTTAACGTGAATTAAAACTTTTTATTTACATAAATGTGTGTAATGAATTTAAGGTGATTGTGGGGCTAGGGTCCCGCCTGCCAAGAGTAAATGGGTACCCAGCTTGGGCCCCTTACCCCTCTCCTGATTGGGATTTGGGTATGGATGGGTGCTATGGCAGGCAAGGCCCAGTCTGGGTTAGCAGGGCAGGTAGTAGATATAGTAAAGGGGTGGAGAAGTCAGTATAGATGGCAGTTAGAGGGCTGGGAGCAGGGAGGGTAGTTGGGAAGGGGGATTTGGATTTGAACTCCCTTCTTATCTTTGTGGAGAGGGATTTCATTGGTCCGGTGGGAGTGACATGGGAGCCCGAAGGGTGGGAAGGGGAGGCTAGCAGTGGAGATTATTTACCTGCTCTGTGGGTCCTTCCCTCTCCTTCCTTGCTGATTGGTACAGAGGTTAGAATTGTTCTCCCGCTAAACTCCACTCCTACCTGGGTGGTTAGCATGGGGAATTGGTGTTCAGTGCTATTTGCTGCAGCTGGTTGGGGGTTGAGCAGCTACCCACAGGCCCGGTCTGAGTTTCTGCTGCCCTAAGCAGACCCTTCGTGCTGCCCCTCAAAGATTGCAATGCTGCCCGGCCTACCATGCCACCCCCTCCCAGCATCCATCTTCTCACCTGGGAGAGGGGGGGCAGCATGGTGATGCTCTGCTGTGTTGAGCTTTAAATTGCCCACGCTAGGGCACTCACAGCCTGCCACTCCTGCCTCACTCTGATGCAACGTCTTGATGGAGGTAGGAGGAACAGCAGGAAGTTGTGCTGAAGAGGAGGCAGGAGTGGCAGGCCATGAATGGGCTAGCCTGGGCACTTTAAAGCCTGATGTAGTGGAGGCATCACCCTGCTGCCCTTCTCCCCCAGATGAGAAGTTGGATGCCAGGAGGGGGGTGGCATAGCAGGCCAGGTGGCAATGAACTGCTGCTTTGCTGGGAGAAAGGGGGCTGATGCCGCCTACTGGGGCCTGTCGTCCTAGGCGACTGCCTAGTTCGCCTAGTGGATGGGCAGGCCCTGAATATCCGAGCAAATGGGGTACTCAGGGTCTACTGGGGCTTTATGCCATTGGACTGTGATGTTTATCTCAGCTCAAACATTGGAGGGATAGGTAAATATCCTGTTGCAGGGGTCTTTACCCCAGGATTCTAGCCTCTGCTAGTAATATGGCGAGGCCAGCAGTGGGGCAGTGGACTGCTGCTGGAACTGCAGCAGCGGGGGATGTGGTTCCACCTTGCTAGTAATATGGCGAGTGGTAAACGTTATCTGGTGGGGCAATTGTTCATGCTAATATTGTTATTTATCAACATTTGGCTTGGGTTGTTTAGTGTTAAGAACATAAGAACATAAGATATGCCATACTGGGTCAGACCAAGGTCCATCAAGCCCAGTGTCCTGTTTCCAACATTGGCCAATCTAGGTCATACGTACCTAGCAGTTTCCCCAAAAGACACAGGTTCCACAATGCTTGTATTGGGTTAAGCATTGATATCCTGGGTCCCTTCTTAATAATGGTTTATGGACCTTTCCTCCAGGAACTTATCCAAACCTTTTTTTAAACCCAGCTACACTAACAGCCTTTACTACATCCTCCGGTAACAAATTCCAGAGTTTGATTACACGTTGAGTGATAAAATATTTTCTTTTATTAGTCTTAAATAGTTTACCCTGTAGCTTCATTGCATGTCCCCTAGTCTTTCTATATTCTGATAACGTAAACAATCAATCTACGTTTACCCGTTCCACTCTATTCATTAATTTATAGACTTCTATCATATTTCCCCTCAGCCGTCTCTTTTCCAGGTTAAAGAGCCCTAACCTTTTTAGCCTTTCTTCATAGGGGTATCCTTCCATCCCCTTTACCATTTTGGTGGCTCTTCTCTGAACCTTCTGGTGGCTTCTCTTCCATTTCTGTATCCTCCTCCTAACCTTCAAGTGCATTCATTCTGCTGCTCAGCTTAGTTACTCACCTGTAACAGGTGATCTCCGGGAACAGCAGGAATCCAGTCTTCACATACCCCTGTATGTGTTCTGTTTCTTAAGTTCAAATACAGCTGTGACCAGCTGTTTTCCCAAGTTCCTATGTTTGTGGAGTCTTTGAATTTGAGCAAAAGAGGGGCAGGGAGGTTGGGGACTACCAGGATGGGGGGAGCCTTGGGTACGGGCTGCCCTAATTAATAAAAAAACCCTCTGAAAATCAGGGAGATTTTGGAAAAATCTGAATATAAATTGAAAATATTTAGCCTGTGCACATCCCTGGTGATAAGGTGTAAGTGACAAAAAGATGGAGATGGTACAGATTGAAGCAGCTTTCTTATATCTGCCCTTCTTCCTCTTTCTACATTTAAAAATGCATTGAACTCCTGCAAGGGCTGCATAATAAATATTCATGAGTCAATAACCTAGGCAAAGTAATTCCAGTTATAATGAATCATGAAATCATCTAAAAGTGTTTATTTATATCTTGTACAAAAACTGTATGCTTCCACATTACTAGGAGTACAAATGGTGAAAAGGGTTGGCTACTCTGCCTCTAGAAATTTAAATATCATAATATACTGTTACAGATTTTGTTAATTCATTATGCAATATGACATCAGCACTTGTCAGTTTCTAGAGCCAAACAATATTTCAGCTCAAGTCCCAGAAGTCACATTTAGTACAAAACCACACAAGGGGTTGGGGTTTTTTTTGTATATATATCATGATTTCCAAAAAGACTGGTTTTCTATTATTCTTATGAAGGTTTATACTACTTTTTTTACTTTGGTCAATTATTTCTCTGAGCAACTAATACAGGAAAACCTAGGACATTTAACAAGGGTTGTAGCGCAACTGGGTTCTTAGTCTTCAATGGCCTACTGCCCCCCTCCCCTCCACACTTGACACTCTTCTCCAACCCATATAAAATTACAAGCAAACCAGTCCTATGGTAGTGTATGTAGGAACAAATGGCCACAGCTTTTATTAACCATCTCCACTGTTTTCTTGTAAACATGTAGATGCACAACATGCAAATAACAATAATTAACAAATCAAACAAATTAAACATCTAAATTACCTCACCAGCCTAAAAGGGAATCCGCTTTTGCCTAAAAGCCTATGGGCCCGATTTTGTGCCACAAATAGCGGGGATGGGCTATTTGTGCTTTCTCTTCCCATGTCTAACTTCCCTGCCAGTTGTACAAGGAAGTTAGATGGGGGTGGGGAAGGGGCGGCTCAGGAGCGGTGTCTGGGCAGTCGCTGGCCCTGTATGTACAGGACCGATTCTAATGTCGGCCCTGTACGTCCAGGGCCGGCGACATGTGCGGGGAAGTTATTCCACATCCGAGGTGCAATAACTTCCCTGGACGTGTTTTTTTCGAACAGCAGGGGCACGGATGGGGCAGGGGGGGGGGGCCGGAGGACATTCCCTGCAGCCCAACTCTGGCCTTAGGAGGCCAGATTGGAGGTCAGGCTATGGGGAATAAGCATTTTTTCTCTGGCTCTTGAATGGAGCCGTGGTGCCATGGCAACATGACCCCATGGCACCACGGCTCTGTTAAAGAGCCTTGACTGAGTTAGCCGGGTACAGTCCTGTACGTGCAGGCCAGACTGAATCACAGTCCCAGCCTGCACGTACAGGACTGTTCACGATTCTGATCCCATGGGGCTAGACGTGCCCCGCGGGATCAGAATCACGATCCCCTCTGTAAGTCTGGTTCAGACTGGACATACAGAGGGGATCAACATCCAGGAGAGAATAAGCCTGTATGTAAATTAAATAATGCAAGGTCATGCATTTGGGCTGCAAAAATCCAACGGAGCGGTAGTACTTCTGCCAATGAAAGAAAAGCGGGACCTGGGAGTGATTGTTTCTGATGATCTTAAAATGGCTAAACAGGTAGAAAAGACAACAGCGAAAACCAGAAGGATGCTTGGATGCATATGGAGAAGAATGACCCATAAAAAAAAGGAGGTGATAGTGCCTCTGTACTGTATAAATCTTTGTTGAGACCTGATTGGAGTATTGTGTGCAATTCTGGAGACGACACCTTCAAAAGGATGTGAACAGGATGGAGTTGGTTCAGAGGGTGGCTACTAAAATGGTTAGTGGTCTTTGTTATAAAGCATGTAGGGATAGGCTTAAAGATCTTAATATGCATACTTTAGAGCAGTGGTTCTCAACCAAGTCCTCTGGGACCCCTAGTCCAGTTGGGTTCTCAGGGTATACATAATGAATATGCATGAGACAGATCTATATACAATGAAGCAGTGCATGCAGATCTATCTCATGCATATTCATTGTGAATATCCTGAAAACCTGACTGGCCTGAGTGTCCCAGAGAACTGGGTTGAGAACTACTTCTTCAGAGGAAAGGCGAGATAGAGGAGATATGATAGAGACGTTTAAATATCTCCATGATTAAATGCACACGAGGAGAGCTTCTTCCAATTGAAAGCAAGCTCTGCAATGTGGGGACATAGGATGAGGGTGAAAGGAGATAGACTGAGGAGTAATATGCAGAAAGATTTCTTGACGAAAAGAGTGGTAGATACATGGAATAGTCTCCCAGTGTAGGTAGTAGAGAAAAGGGCAGTATCTGAATTCAAGAAAGCATGGGATAAACATGGAAGATCTCAAAAGGGGAAAAAAGGACTATAGTACTTGATATGGAAGGGTAGACTAGATAGGCAATATGGTCTTTTTCTGCCATCATGTTTCTATGTGTATAAAAATTCTACAATAAAATGAATGTGTGAAATGAACAGAAAAAAAACACAACCCAAAATTGAGAAAGAAAAAATGAAAAAAAAAATCCTTTTTCTGTTTGCCTATTCTAAAACAGAAGTGCATGAAAGTTTTCTTGGAGGCAATCATGGCATGTACATAGAAATCAATACCCCAACTCCTCCAGTCCTTTTAACTGAAGAACCAGTTTGCAGCCCTGGAAGTGGAGGAGATGAAAGTATCCCAGGAAAGGGAAGAACCAGAACTCAAGCACTCAAAAGTTGCAGAATCCGTGACCACAAGGAAGCGAAGGGTAGTGGTGGATGGTGACTCTCTTCTGAGGGGTACTGTGGCGTCCACCTGCTGATTAGACTTGATGTCCAGAGATGAATGCTGTTAGCCAGGTGCCAAAATCCGAGATCTTAAGGAGAGTTTGCTGAGAATCATCAAGTCTACTGACTATTATCCAATGTTTCTCATCTATGTTGGCACAAATACTACTGTGAGGTATCCCTCTGAGCATATCAAAAATGTCTTCATAGCTCTGGGACAGTGCAAGTGGTGTGCAAATGGCGTTGTCTTCAATCATCCCTATTGAGGATAATGGCCAAGACAGAGAAGCTCGCATCCTGGAGATGAATGCATGGCTGCATGGATGGTGTCATCGAGAGCATTTTGGTTTTCTAGACCATGGGATGACATTTCAAGGGCTGCAGAGCAGAGATGGCGTCCATCTGTCCAAAAAGGGTTGACATCTCTTCAGCAGCAGACTGGCTAACCTACTGAAGAGGGCTTTAAACTAGATTCATTAAATACCTCTATAGAAATGGATAAAAGGGGAAAAATATAGAAAGTGGTCTGTATAAATGCCTGTAGCATGGGAAATATGATCTCAGATGTTGTGGCTTTAATGGAAGAGGCTGACTTGGATTTAGTGGCAGTTACAGAGACATGGTTCATGGACAACCATGACTGAGAATAAAAAATAATATTAAAGCTATAGAATTACAGGGCTTAAAAGGGAGAGAGGAGGCACTGTGGGTTAAACAAGACAGGGAAAAGGAAATCCATTTGCAATGGAGTGATACACAGATCCCCCTCACAGGAAGAAGTGGATGGAGATTTAATAGAAGACAAATGCAGCATTTCCATTTAATTTACAGGTTTTTGATACCACTTTAACATTTCGGTCAAAGCTGTTTATATTGCAACTTAATCTTGGTAATGTACATTAAACAGGGACATTGATAACTTGAATTTTTCTGAGGCAATGACTACTACTACTACTACTACTACTATTTAGCACTTATATAGTGCTGAGCACGCAGCGCTGTACAGGTATGACATGCATATAAAAGATATACATACAATAGACAGTCCCTGCTTCTCAGAGTCATGCTCATCCGAGCTTACAATCTAATACTCATTCGAGTTTACAATCTAATACAACAATACAAAGCGATAGTCAATTCGGTGCAAAGCATAATATGGTCTATGTAATTTGGTCATGGGAACTGACGGGAATCGGGTTAGGATAAGGGTGGAAGTCAGAATCTGAAGGCAACAGTGAAGAGGTGGGTTTTCAACTTGGATTTGAAGAGGGCCAGTGAGGGTACTTGGCGTATAGACATAGGTAGGTTGTTCCAGGCGTAGGGTGCAGCGAGTTGAAAGGAGTGAAGGTGTGAGTTAGCTGTGTGAGTGAAAGGCCTAAATAGAAGTAATTTGTTAGCGGAGCGAAGTTCCCGAGAGGGGATGAAGGGAGAGATAAGGGATGAGAGGTATTGAGGGGCTGCAGAGTGGATGCATTTATAGATCAGTATGAGAAATTTGAACTGTATGCGGAATTGGATGGGGAGCCAATGAAGTGACTTGAGAAGAGGAGTAATGTGGGCATGGTGAGACTGGCGGAATATTAGTTAAGCAGCATAATTTTGTATAGATTGAAGGGGAAAGAGATGATTCGTGGGGAGACCGGCAAGGAGCAGGTTGCAGTAATCTAGGCGAGAGGAAATTAAGGAGTGGATAAGCATTTTGGTGGTGTGTTCAGAAAGGAAGGGGCGGATTTTGCTAATGTTGAGGAGGCAGGTCTTAGCTACGAGCTGGATGTGTGTGGAGAAGGAGAGAGAGGTGCCAAAGATAACCCCCAGATTGCAGGCTGAGGGAACAGGAAGGATCGTAGATCCATCCACTGAGACTGAGAAAGGGGAAAGAGGAGGGGAGGAGTTGGAGGGAAAGATGAGGAGTTCAGTCTTGGCCATGTTCAGTTTCAAGCGGCAATGGGACATCCAGGCAGCGATATCAAAAAGGCAGGCTGAGATCTTGGTCTGGATTGCTGGAGAGATATTAGGTGTAGAGAGGTAGATTTGGGAGTCATCGGAGTAGAGATGGTACTGAAAGCCATGGGAGGAGATAAGTGCACCAAGGGATTGGGTATAAAGGGAGAAAAGGAGGGGCCCAAGACAGATCCCTGTGGAACACCAACATGGAATGGGGTGGGGGAGGAGGAGGAGCCCCCAGAGCATACACTAAAGGAGCGATGGGAGAGGTAGGAGGAGAACCATGATAGCACGGAGTCCTTGAAGCCAAGCGAGGGGAGGGTATTAAGGAGAAGATTGTGGTCAACAGTGTCAAAGGCCGCGGAGAGGTCAAAAAGGATGAGGACAGAGTAGAGGCCCTTAGATTTAGCCAGGAGCAAATCATTGGAGACTTTTGTAAGGGCCATTTCGGTGGAGTTTAGGGGCCGTAAGCCTGATTGTAGTGGGTCCAAGAGGTCATGGGAGGTGAGGAACTCAAGGCAGCGGCGGTGGACTGCTCGTTCTAGTAGTTTAGAAATGAAGGGAAGGAGGGAGATGGGCCGATAGAAGGGCAAGTGGGATCGAGTGAGGGCTTCTTGAGGAGAGGTGTGACAATAGCATGTTTGAAGTCGACTGGGACAGTTGCAGTGGAGAGTGAAAGGTTGAGAATATGAGAGATGGATGGAACAATGGTGGGGGAGATGAGATGTAGGAGATGGGTGGGGATAGGGTCAGAGGAACAGGTGGTGGGTTTGGAGGAGGAGAGGAGGAGTGTGGTTTCCTCTTCGGAGATCGTAGGGAAGGAGGAGAGGGTAGCAGAGGAAGTATGGATGGGGGAAGAGAATTGGGAAGGGGGGGAGGTAGATGAGGGAGTGAGGAATTGGAGGGTGATCATGTGGATTTTGTCGTGGAAGTAGTCGGCTATGGTTTGGGCAGAAAGGGAGGGAGGGACAGGGGGTGGGAGCACCTTGAGGAGAGAATTGAGGGTATTAAAGAGGCAGCGAGGTTCAGAGGCAAGGGAGTTAGTCAGATGGATGTAGTATTCTTGTTTGGCAAGTGCTATGGCTGACTGGAAGGAGCCGAGCATGAATTTGAAGTGAATAAGGTCTTCCGGGGAGCGGGATTGGTCCAGGCACGTTCAGCAGAATGGGCACATGTGCGTAAATAGCGGGTTGTGGGTGAAAGCCAGTGCCGGGGGGTAGAACGTCTGACAGGACGAGGGGTGGGTGGGGCAAGAGTATCAAGAGCAGAGGATAGTGCAGCATTTTAAGAGGATACTGCTTCATCGACAGACTTGGAGGACACAATAGAGGAAAGAGATGCTGAAATGGTAGAGGAGAGAGTCAAGGGATCAATATTATGAAGATTTCTAAATAGGTTGGAGGAGACATGGGGAGGTTGAGACAGTGGAAGCTGAAGATTAAAGGTTAAGAGGTGATGATCAGATGAGGGAAGGATTGAGTTGTGGAAGTTTGAGGGAGAGGAGTTAGAGTACCAGGTCCAGGCAGTGGTCGTGTACGTGGGTGGGGGCAGTGGAGCAGAGTTGTAGGTCAAATGAGGAAGTGAGGGCAAGGAACTTTAAAGCGTGGGGATCAGAGGGATTATCTTTATCTTTTATCTTTATCTTTATTTAAAACTTATTATACCGCCTAAACCTAGAGGCATGCAGCGGTGTACATAAAATAAGGAGACTACTGTCAGAAACAGAAAGGAACGCCAATTCATTTACAGGAAAGGACAGCAGAGAGGAGAGAAGCAGGAAGAGAAGATAAAGGGAACATACAGACGGGTTAGGAGGGATCAATCAGCTGCCAGCAATGGAAGGAAGGGGAGGAGGGAGATCAAAAGCTGTGCAGAA
This sequence comes from Ichthyophis bannanicus, assembly GCA_033557465.1. Lineage (NCBI taxonomy): Eukaryota > Metazoa > Chordata > Amphibia > Gymnophiona > Ichthyophiidae > Ichthyophis > Ichthyophis bannanicus. The sequence goes on along the minus strand of CM066038.1, from coordinate 387,490,483 downwards.
GAGGTGGATTTTAAGCAAGGTTTTAAAGGAGCGGAAAGAGGATTCTAAATGCAGAGCTAAAGGGAGGGAATTCCAAAGACGAGGACCAAGGAAAAAGAAAGCGGAAGAGCGTGTGGATTCAAGATGAGCCCTAGAGGGAGGTGGGAGAAAAAGACGATTAGCATGAATTGACCGAAGAACTCTAGAGGGGCAGTGAAAATGAACCAGATCCGACAGATAGAGAGGGACACCAGTGTGTAGAGCCTTGTGAACGAAAATCAGAATTTTATATTGAATACGAAAAGGGATAGGCAGCCAGTGCAAGTGGATAAGAAGGGGAGTGATATGAGCCGACCGAGAAGAATTAGTCAAAAGACGAGCAGCAGTGTGATGAACCAATTGAAGACGGTGAAGCTGAGAAAGAGGGAGACCGGCTAAGGAGGCATTACAATAGTCAAGTCGGGAAACTACAAGGGAAAGAAGAAGCGTAGTCATAGAGGAAAGAGAGAGAAAAGGCCGAACAGCACAAAGTTGCCATAATGTATGGAAGGAACGCTGAACAACAGAGGAAACGTGATCTTTGAAAGTTAAAGCTGAGTCCAGAGTGACACCAAGATAGCGCATAGATGTGACAAGAGGGATGGGACCAGCAGAGAGAGATGGGGTGAGGGTGGGAATGGGGGCACCAGCAGTGAACCAAATAGCAGAAGTCTTAGATAGATTAATATGCAAGAAATGCTCAGAAAACCAAGAAGAGACAGCGGAAAGACAGACATTGAGGGGACCAATATCAGGTGTGAGGGGACAGGTGTGATAGAGAAGGAGGATATCATCTGCGTAATAATATGCAGAGATACCGTGCTGCTGAATAAGTAAGGCGAGGGGGCCCAGAAAAATATTAAACAACAGAGGGGCCAAAACAGAACCCTGGGGAACACCACAGGGAAGGGGTGACGAAGTGGATGAATCAGAGCCCGACAGAACCGAGAATGACCGGTTGAAAAGAAATGAGTGAAACCAATGAAGAACCAGACCAGAGAGACCAATAGAGCGTAGCCTTAGGAGAAGAGTGCGGTGATCAACAATATCGAAAGCAGCAGAAAGATCAAGGGAGACAGCTACAGAGATAGAACCGTGATCATGGGCAACATGTAATTCGTTAAGAAAGGAGATGAGGGGGGCGGAGCCTGATGTCCAGCGGGTTAGACGCTTCGCGCTGAAGCTCCCGAGAGGCCTACTCAGAATCCTGACTTAATACCTACATAAACTTAATATTTTGCTCCGAACTTACCGGGGTACCTCGGGGGGGATGGCGGCCCACAAACCAGCGCGCTTAGACTTCGGGTCTCCCTCTTCTTCACACGGAAAACGCTCCAAAACAGAGTTGTCTTCCCCACAAAAGATAGTTCCACTTCGGGAAAACCCCGAAATGCAACAGGAGATTTTGGAGGAAATACGCGGAGTGAAGGAACTGGTACAGTCCAGCGGAGAAGCGCTCCGAGCCATGCGAGAAGATTTCGGTATGCTTCAGGACCGGCTTGAAGGTCTTTCACTACGGCAGGACAACATGGCGGGGGTCCTCGACTCGCACGCGGTGCGCTTGGGGAAACTGGACAAGGCTGAGCGTCAGATACAGAATCTTCAAAAAGAGTTAGAGGATAGCAATAATCGAGCCCGTCGCAACAATGTAAGGCTCATTGGAGTACCGGAGGGGGCGGAAGCAGGAGATATAAGAGAATTCCTGGTCAAAACTCTTCCCTCCTTGCTGAAGATCACTTTTCACAGAGATCTGGAAATTGACCGAGCACATCGTGTTCCTACCAACATGGCGCTCAATCGGACGACCCCCCGGCCTATCATCTTTCGATTACTGAGATATCAGCAAGTTGAGCAAATTCTAAATGCTGCCCGGGCGAATCATCATCTGGAGTTTGAAAGTCATAAAGTCTCCTTCTTCCCTGACTTGGCAAAGCCCACAGTTGACCGTCGGAAGAGACTCCTTGCTTTTCGCCCTAGACTTCAACAGCTACAGGCTCGCTTTGGCCTATTGTATCCAGCGAAGCTCAGAGTGACTCTCCATAACCAAACTAGAACCTTCGAAGATCCTGATCTACTAGCAACATTTTTAGATTCCAAAGAAGCAGACCAGATGCGCTAATCCAACAACTTGGATCTGTAATCCGCCGGCTCTGCCCGCCATTTTGAATGGCCCGACGCGGTGATCACAGCCTGGAACAGAGACTGCCTGGACTTTTCTTTCTTTATATATATAACATTCTTGGTCTCCTATCACTCCATGATGTGCACCTCGGTACGATTCTGAACACGAACATCTATACCGGTTATATGTTTCAATTTAGGCCTTCTCTGGGTGTTCTCCCCGCAGACATATGGTCGCCAGTAATTTCTGGGGTTCTGCTTCTTCTCTAATGCACTTCGGTGCTTATTTTTTTATATGGGGCGCTTCATTGTTTTTCATTAGCTTATTTTCTATCATGTCATGTGTACAGCCATATACAGTTAATATGAGGGACATTGTGAAATTATGTGCGTTATCATGTTCTTTCTCAGAATTTTTAACCCTTCTGAATGGCCTTATGTAAGATCTTATCACTGAACGTAAAAGGCATCAATAGTCCAATCAAAAGAAAGAAAATCCTTAGCTATCTTAATCATGAGCATGCTGATTTAGTGTTTCTTCAGGAAACGCATTTAAACTCCGTTGAAACACTGAAACTTAATGCTACGCCTTACATGGTGGCTGCCTACTCTCCCGCCGTTTCCAAACGGTGTGGGGTAGCCATCTTGGTTAAGAAGTCTTTGCAAGCTACTGTAATGGATACTAGCTCTGATAAGGAGGGTAGATGGGCCCGTGCACACCTTAAGGTTGGAGATAGTGAATTCACGTGTATTTGTATTTATGCTCCGAATGTGGATAACCCTGCTTACTATGCAAGTATTGCGCAGTTGGCACAGGCCTCTGCCAATACTCCATTAATACTTGGCGGCGATTTCAACCAAGTACTTGATCCTTTGATAGATAGACTGCCGCCTAGAACGAGTGGTCCACCCAAGAGTCTTGATACCTTTACAGCTCTGATGAAAGATCTTGCGTTAGTAGATATATGGAGGCTGCTTCACCCCTCCGACTTAGAGTTCACCTTTTTCTCAGCCCCCCATCACTCACAATCTAGAATAGATTTTTTTCTTATCTCCAAAGCACTGATATCCCAAGTGGACACGGCTAGGATTCATCCTCTCCATATCTCAGATCATGCTGCCATATCTTTCTCATTACATGTCACTACGCAAGGTGAACATCCCCGTGCTTGGTTTTTTGATAGATCCCTACTAGACCACAAAGATTTTCAGGTTGACATAAAGGCCGCTATCCAAGACTACTTTCATTTTAATTCACCCCATGACACTGCGAGCTGGGCTTGGTGGGAGGGTTTCAAGGCGTCTATCCGTGCAACTATAACTAGTTATCAAATTCGACAGGGGAAACAAAGAAAGCAACATTTACTGATTCTAGAACAACAGATACAAGCTGGAGAGCGTCTCCTCACGTCCCGTACTGACCCATGTATTTTACTTCGCTTACAACGCCTTCGTTTTCAATACAATCAGCTTTTATATACCGCTGCTGCTAAAAATATTGAATCACAACAAGGGATGTACTATCGGGAAAATAACCGTGCTGGCAAATTGTTAGCCAATGCTCTGAAAGGTCAAAAAGAAGCCAAGCGCGTTACCGCTCTCCGCAATCCGTCGGGGGGGAGCTTGGTCACTAAAGATACAGAAATATTAGAACTCTTTCGTGATTTTTATACTCGGCTTTATCAATCTGAATGTGACTTCGAGCCAGAAGCATTTGAACGACTACTATCAGGGGTACAACGGCCGACCCTATCTGACGAAGATAGAGAGGCCATGGACAAACCATTCACTTTATCAGAAATTCAATCTGCACTCAAGAGATGTGCCACAGGTCGAGCCGCAGGCCCGGACGGTCTCCCAGCTGAATTCTACAAAACTTTTAACGCTGACTTAGCTCCGTTTTTGAAACTTTATTTTTCTGCTCTGGCCGAGGAGGGATCTCCTTCTGGATCCTTCTCAATGGCAAATGTAGTAGTTTTTGAGAAAGAGGGGAGAGATCCGCAACTAACAGCTAATTATCGTCCAATTTCCCTACTAAACGCAGACTATAAAATATTTGCCACCATTCTCTCCACCCGGCTCTCCGACAAGATGTCTACTTTAATACACCCAGATCAATGCGGTTTCATTCCCGGTAGATCAACTGCTGATAATGCTAGGACTCTATGTCATGTACTGACTGCCGCAGTTAATCTTGATCGACCATTGGTTGGCCTCTCACTTGATGCTGAGAAGGCCTTCGACCGCTTAGAATGGCCCTTCTTGTTTGCAACTCTCCGCTGGTACGGATTCGGAGAAGGCTTTCTCCGTTGTCTCCGAATCATGTATGCACAGCCTACAGCTAGTATCTGTGCTAATGCTTTAAAGTCTCAGCCATTTCCCCTGCAACGCGGTACTCGCCAGGGATGCCCACTGTCTCCACTTCTTTTCGATCTCGCACTCGAACCCTTAGCTTTACTAATCCGGCAATCCAAGGATATTCATGGAGTCCCCTTCTCTCATAGGGAAATCAAAATTTCAGCATATGCTGATGACCTTATGCTCTTTGTCTCCCTAGACTCAGTGCCGGCTGTCCTAGAGCAAATTGGTAAATATTCACAACTCTCGGGCTATAAGATAAATTGGACCAAATCGGTAGCCTTTCCACTAAATCCTCTGATCCATCAGGCAGATATGCAATCCTTTCCCTTTTTATGGCAACCTCGCATGGTCAAATACCTTGGGGTGCACTACTGCTCTCCTTTGGAAGACACCATCACCTTTAATGCCAAAGACTTAACCTCTAAGGACCGGGCGCTTACTCAACGCTGGACTCCTTTAACACTTACTTGGTGGGGCCGCCTAGAAACCATTAAAATGATGATTGTTCCCAAAGTGAACTACATTTTAGAAATGCTGCCATGTCTCCTACCTCGACGTACATATAAAGATTTAGAGGGTCTTCTGACTAGATACTTATGGCAAAACAAGACACCTAGGATAGCGAAACATAAGTTACAAGCAGATAAAGAAAATGGTGGTGTCAGATTCCCTGATTTCCTGAAATACCACCATTCTTTTCTTCTCAAACAAGGCGCTCGTTGGCTGGAAGACCTCACACCGAGTAGACCAGTGTGGCTAGATATAGAGGAGGACCTTTGCAAACCAATTCCTCTTACTTATCTCCCTGGTATGACTCTCCCATCAGACTCCCACTATCCACCAATGCTCTTAGACACTTTAGGTGCCTTTAATACCCTTGAGCAATCTCTAGACCCCCGACTTTGTCCGCTAGATAGACTCCCGCTTTGGCACAATGCTCGATTTCAAATACAAAATAAACCGATGGCGTGGAGCCCCTGGTACACTAGGGGCATTTGGATCCCTAACCAGCTGTTCTATGATGGTCGCTGGAAAACTTTTAGCGAATTACAAATTGAATTTGGTCTCCCAGCGAAACACTACTTTCAGTTGGTGCAACTTCAGCATTGTCTTCGGAGTGCTAAGGTGCTCCCGCCATCGGAAACCCATACCCAAGGATTGTCGGAGATAATCCGATCTATCGGGAGCTTATCGGGTGTGGCATCTAACTTTTACAAAACTTTATGTAATACTGTAAATAGAGGCACTCCTACAGCACAGAAATCCTGGGAGCGGGAAATGCATGTAACTTTGACCCCGGAGCAATGGAGCCTAGTCTGGAGCAAGGTGACACGGGTCTCTCGATCCGCCTCACTCACTCAGACACTTTTCTTTCTAGCCCACCGATGTTTCTATACTCCTGACAGGTTAGCCAAATGGAACGCCACCCAGAGCAATAGATGCTGGACATGCCATGTGGCCATTGGTTCACTAACTCATGTTATGTATGAATGCCCCGCATTACAGTATTACTGGAGTCGGGTCTGGGGTCGTATTCAATTTATTTTGCACTTTCAGGAGCCCCTCTCTTGGAAGATAGTGGGACTCCGCTCAGCTGCGGGGATCCCCTCTCTTCCCAAATCGGCTTACTTCCTTTTAGACTTTATGCTGGGCATAGCTATTTCCCTAATTACGAAATACTGGAAAAATAGCTCCCATCTGAGCCCCAATGAATGGTGGAATCATGTCTGTCTCTACAGTAAATATGAGCAAATACCTCGTATGTTAGCTTCTTCCGCTCAGACTCCCCACCACTTGTCTAAATGGAAGATGCTCAACGACTATGTTCAAACTGCTCAATGCTCTCATCTGACTGTTTAAATCTGTGTAAATCTCTGTCACATGATCATTCTGTATCGCAGATACTATTTCTGTTTGTTTTGATGTACAATTACTGTTGTTTGTAAGCGCTTATATGATGATACTTATCAGCTTAGAGAAGAAGCATAGGGGTGGGGGGTAATTGGGGTTGCTTTTTCCTTATTGTATGCTTGTATTTGTTTCCTTTGGTGTGTTGTTTCTTTTTGCTTGTTGTAAAATGAAAATAAAAGTTTAAAAAAAAAAGAAAGGAGATGAGAATAGATTCGGTACTGTGCCCGGGGCGGAAACCAGATTGACGGGGATGAAGAACCAGGGAATCCTCTAGATGTGAAGACAGTTGAGAGAAAACCAACCTTTCAAGGAGCTTAGAGAGAAAAGGGAGATTAGAGATAGGATGCCAGTTAGAAGGTGAGGAGGGGTCTAAGGAAGGTTTCTTCAGCAGAGGTCGTATAAGGGCATGTTTCCAGTGGGAGGGAAAGGTACCAGAGGAGAGGCTGGTGTTGAAGATAGAAAGAATCAGAGGAAGCAGAGCAAGTGAGGATTCAGTGAGCCAATGTGAAGGAATGGGATTGGATGGGCAGGTTGTTTTCCTGGTAGAAGAAAGGACGCTAGACAACTGAGGGAGCGTGATAGGCTGGTAGGCAGACCAGCAGTGCGAATATTAATAGTCTCCGAGAATAAAAGTGGGGGAAGAGGGATCCAGGAAGGCAGAGAGCCAGGAGTCAAAGTCGGTAAGGAAGGTTGATTTGGATTTGTCGGGTGGGCGTAAATAACAGCTACCTGGAGGGGAAGTGGTGAGAAGAGGCAAATGGAGTGGACTTCGAAAGAGAGGGAAGAGTGTGACTGAGGCAGAGGGAGGGGTTGGAATTGGAAAGAGGGAGAAAGTAGAAGCCCAATACCTCCACCGCGACCAGTGGTTCAAGGTGTATGGGAGAACTGGTAGCCCCCGTGGCAGAGAGCAGCAATGGATGCGGTATCGTCTGAGAGGAGCCAGGTCTCAGTTAGGGCAAGCAGGTGTAGTGCTTTAGAGATGAAGAGATCATGCATAAGAACAGGTTTCTTAGAGACTGAGCATGCGTTCCATAGAGCACATAAGAACAGGAGAGTGGAGGGAGAAAGGAGAGGGATATGGATAAGGTTAGACAAGTTACGGGAGGATTTATTTCCAAAATAAGACAGCGGTCTAGTGGGGCCATTACGGGAGGAGCTAATTCCAGAATGATACTGAGATCTAGAGGGGCCAGGGTACGGGTGGGTGTGTCTATCAGGTAGGATTTGTGAGGATCTCTTTTTAGAGTGAGACAGAGACAGAGCTCTGGAGGGGGTAGGGTTTGGGTTAACATCTATGGATGATTGGTGTGAGTGAGGGAGGGTGGATGGGGAAAGGAGTGGGATATGGATGAGATTAGATAGGGTACATGAGGAACTCTTCTTAGGGTGAGAAAGAAATTGAGGGGGGGCTGGGGTTAGGGTTGATATTACCTGATGAGAGGAGGAGGAAGAGTAGTAGGGAGCGGGGTAAAGCGGAGGCAGTATGGCGGAAATGAGGGTGGGGTTGCCTTAAAGAGAGAGGGGTTGATTGAATGAGGAGGAGAGTGTGATGAAGCTCAAGGGCAGATGCAAGGTTAGAGGACAGGATGGAGGGGGAAGGGAGGAAGGAGGAGGGAGAGTAGGGGGGAGAGGAGTGAGGGTGTTGGTAGGAGGGGAGGCCATTGGGGAGTATGAGGAAGAGAAGGACAATGTAGTGTGGGACCATAGTAGAGGAGTAGTGGGAGGTATGAACATATGTTATCTTCAAAGCAGTGGGTGGTTAAGGATTCTAGACACTCTGACACTAAGCAATATATATTGAGTTACAAGCGGGGATTACATACTACGCAGTGTGAGTTACAAGTCCAGGTAGTGTGGAGACTGTAGCCTGTGCAGCAAAGTTGAATGCAGGTAATGGGCAGCAAAGTTGAATGCAGGCAGTGGGCAGTAGGTTCAAAGCAAACAGTAGGAAGCAAGTTCAAAGCAAACAATGGGAAACAAGTTCTATGCCGGCAATGGGTAGCAAGTTCAATGCAGGGATTGGGTAGCAAGTTCTAAGCAATCAATGGGAAGCAAGTTCTATGCAGGCAATGGGCAGCAAGTTCTATGCAAACAATGGGAAGCAAATTCAATGCAGGCAATGGTAGCAGGTTCAATGGAAACAGTGGGAAGCAGCTTCAATGGAAACAGTGTGAAGCAAGTTCAATGGAAACAGTGGGAAGCAGGTTCAATGGAAACCTGGAAGCAAGTTCAATGCAGGCAAGTGGGTAAGTTCAATGCAGGCAATGGGTAGCAAGTTCTACACAGGTATGGGAAGCAAGAGAAATACCAGGGCGCCTGGGGCTGGGTTTGTCGGTTTGCGCCAGGGCGCTCTTGGTCCTCGCCTAAGGGCCAAGCCAAAGGGCCCTCTGGCGAGGCCCTCAGGCACGGGCACGCCCGATGGCACTCCTAAGATGAAGGGGCCGCTGAGGAGACATGCAGCATGACCCAATGCGCCTGATGGCGCTCCTAAGATGAAGGGGCCGCTGAGAAGGCGTGTGGCGTGACCCGATGCACCCGATGGCGCTCCTAAGATGAAGGGGCCGCTGAGGAGGCATGCAGCGTGACACAATGTGCCTGATGACGCTCCTAAGATGAAGAGGCCGCTGAGAAGGTGTGCGGCATGACCTGATGCGCCCGATGGCGCTCCTAAGATGAAGGGGCCACTGAGGAGGCGTGCGGCGTGACCCGAAGCGCCCGATGGCACTCCTAAGTGAATTGTACAAGGCCACAAGGAGTGCTAGTGAGAAACAAACCATGGTCTCTTAGTTTTAAAAGCAGTACTCTAGCCATTAGACTGCCTCTATTTCATGGAAAAGAGAAGTGATACTGATAGGTGATTTCAATATACCGGATGTTAATTGGTACATCGCTGCTGCAGTGTCATCAAGAAGTAAGGAAAACCTGGATTCTTTACAGGGGGAACTATTCAGGCAACTGGTAACCAAACCCACACATGAAGGAGTCATATTGGACTTGGTGCTTACCAATGGGGAAAGTGGGAGATCATCTCACATCCAGTGATCACCAGATGGTGTGATTCAGGGGCATGTTTATTAAACCGTCTTAATGTTACCGGTGCTAGTTGCAGCGATAATGTGAAGAATGCCATATAAGGAGTGGGCGTTCTGGCGGCAAGGTAGCAAGAATCTGTATTGCGCGATAGTGTGCGCCGTGGCATGTTAATGCGCGTTAACCCTAAGTTCATGCCAGCGCAGTGCTACAAGCAATAAAGATGTAGTCCACTGGTTACTGCAATGACTGTGGAGGCAGAAGTCAAAGGTTCAATTCTGCTGTGGTGTTATGTAAGAAGGCTGTCTGAGGCATTTCCCTTTAATTTAAATCAGTGCTGTCTGAGGCATTTCCTTTTTTTAATTTAAATCAGTGCTGCCAGCAAAAACACCCTCACAGTGCCATAACCTAAGGTGTCACATAAGGCGCCCTATAAGGCACTTCATAGGGCACATTATAAAGTGTTCTGTCTGCCAAGGCACCTTATAATGTGCCCTAAAGGGAGCTTTATAGGGTGTTTTATAGGGCACATTATGAGGCACCTTAGGCTATGGCACTGTGAGGGTGTTTTTGCTGGCAGCACTGATTTAAATTAAAAGGAAATGCCTCACTAAATAATGCCACTGTGGGATCAAACCCATGACCTCTGCTTCTATAGTCACTGAGGTAACCAGTGGGCTACATCTCTATAACATCTAACACACCGCTGGCTGGCTACAGAAAGACTGCAGGTCACCACACAAACTGTCTGCTGTGGTTACCAGGATAGGGTAGACCCACCTGTACCCACGATGCACTGAACATGCAGATCAGCAGCCTACAGCTGCTCAAAAGATGGGTTATGCGCCTATATAGCACCCCGGCCTGGTAGAGGGAAATGACTGTGTGTGTTACAGGCACAGAGTAGCTACAGACCATGACATTGTGCGGTTCCTGTGCTCACCCTGAGGGTGAGGTGGGACACCCAGCACCAGGTCCACAGCACCTGGCCTAGCTGAGATAGGCTGTACTGCAGTTCCCCATCAGTGCTAGTGTGATAGGTAGCCCTTGCCAACATACCTAGGCTACACTTGTGTCCATCTGTATTTCCCCAGTCACGTCTAGACCTTGTGGACTATGATGCACCCAGAATAGTGCATATCCTGTGTGGTTGCCATGGTCACATGTTATAGGACAGGTGTGTCTAATAGACAACATTTTGGTGGTGGTGAGAAGAGAGGAGGAATGTGACCAAGTCTATCTACCCTTTTGATGTCTAGGACATCTGTACCTTGCCCACTCACAATCTTAAATGACAGAGGTGTAAGGCAGGGGTCTCCCAATCCAGTCCTGGAGGGTCACAAACCAGTCAGGTTGGGAGGATATCTCTAATGCATATATTTCATGCATATTCACTAGGGCTATCCCAAAATCCTGCCAGGATTGCAGCCCTCCAGGACAGGGTTGGACACACCTGTTATAGGAGAAGGTCAGTGGTTGGACCCAAAAGCAGGTTATGTAGCACCACCCAACCCACCCTCTGTGGGTCAGGGTGGGGGACAGGATCTCCCACCAACAGATCCACAATCTACATCTCTGCAATGGTGGCAGCAGAGGGGACCATCAACCCCAGTCCTGCTGGGGAACAGGCACCCTACAGGGCAGTCAATGCAAATCTGTATGCATCACATAGGGCACAGGCAGACAGGCAGTAGGCCTAGAAAAGCTCAGCTGCCACCCACCACTATCTGACATTCACCAGCAGAGGGCACAGTCAGTCTCCACCCACTGCACCCTGCAAGGTGTTTCAGGTATACACATGCTAACTGCAGACTGTCTGCTAGCTAGTACATAGGGCATGTTCTTGGAGGAACTGTGTGCACCCAAAAATGGGATGTGAGCACATACACCAAGCAGGTATGTTAGTGATTAGGCCCCAGAAAAGAAAACTCATAGATATCACTTGAGAAAAATACTGTATAGCACTGTGACACCCCGCCCCCCCCCCCCCCCCAGCATGACATGCTGTGGCCACCCTGTCCGTGCAGGTGGTGGTCGGACACTACAATGTCCCAGCCATTTCCCTATGCCTTGTGCAGATGCATCCTGCCCAGACTACCCTGTCTGGGCCATACCCACAGTACCTTGCTCCTCATTATGCACATTGGCAGGCTAACACTGGAAATAGTGCAAGCAGTGTGGGCTCAGTAAGGTGTAGGCAGCCACAAAACACTGGATAGACATACACACACTCCCACATCTATGCCAGCATTGTGAAAATATAGAGGTTTTTGGCAGCCCTGGCCGTCACACCAGTCCTGGGCACAGTGCGGGAATTGCTATGGTACGCAATACTGTTGGGGTCACTTCCCGGGGTGGTAAACACTGTCAGAAGCAAAAGCTGAAACACACTCCACAGATATCAGAAAGGTTGCTATGATGAATCTCTGTCAACAAATTAACTTAGCATTTGTTATCTGACATTAATCATAGCAACCTTTTGATATATGTGGAATATGTTCCCAAGTTTAGGACGGCATTGCTAAGGTATGCAGGTGCTAGTATTGGGAGATGCTGCTCCACGCAGGGCCCAACAGCCTGACTCTCCATGAGGCTTTGGATAGTGGATCCTGTGGGTGTGGGTGTTTGTGCCCCTGTTAGCCGCTGCTGTAGGGCAGAGGTTCCCAACTCCAGTCCTGGTGGGTCAAACACGGTTCAGGTTTTCATGCTGTCCCTAATGAATTTGCATGAGATACATTTGCGTACAATGGGGGGCGGTGGAGACAAATGCAGCACAGGCATATTAATTTGGGACAGCATGAAACCTGAATGGTGTTTGGCCCTCCAGGACTGCAGTTGGGGAACTCTGCTCTAGGGATTGCACATGTTTATGGTGCCTGTGCTCTGTAGGGTAAAATATAGGCATTTATGGCATGTTTATTTTATCTGCAATAAAGGTTCCATCTTTATTACCATAGTTTAGTACTGGGTATAATATAGCGATATGGTTTGCAGGAGCCACAGCTGGGACTTGAACTTGTGACTTTCTGCCCCTGAACACACTGGCTGTGTGTACTGCACCAAACTGTTGCCACAGGGGCAAATCATTCCCTGGGGATACCGTGACTGTTCATCAAACAGACCTTGTCTGTTGCAGTGCACAACACCCACCTAAACAGGGCTTGGCCATGGTCTGCTGTGGGCAGATGCCATTGCCCCCTCCGCCACCAGCACCCCTCCACCACCATGCTGACATGCCCTTCTGCTGGTGGTGCTAGTGGTGCGTAGTCCCAGGCCATCCAGTGTGCTGGTAGGCGACTGCCTATGGTGCGAGATATGGAGTAGGGGTGCCTGCATAGACATCCACGCTTCCCCCCGGCACCGCCTGCCAATGTTATGTGCTCTTTGGGGTACTTGCTGGGTACTGTCCCCTGGGACACTGTGGGACACACACTCATGGCCATGTTTGCCCTTGGCCAGTTGCTGTCTTGCTGGTTTTCTGCTTCTACATTCCTATGTGTCACCTAGGCATCTGCCTAGCCCACCCTGTGCCCCAGCTGCCCCACTGCATGTCCCACCTGCAGCCCCCTGTACCCCATTTGCAGCCTCACCGTAGTACCCTCTCATACTTGGGCACTATGATGTTGCTGCACATGTATCACTAGTATCCCATTTCTTGGTTTCCCTGCCTTTGCTGCACATTGCTGACTGAAATGGTCTCTCTCCCCTGCAAATGTGCCTCTAGCGTGAGGTTTTCACTGGCGCTAATTTTCAGACCTTCATTTCACGGCGTTAGTGTGCATGGGGCCTCTTCCCGCCCACTCTCCGCCCATTGACCCCTTATCTCCGCCCCTGGGGAGCCTTACTCCACCCTCTGGGGAGCCTTACTCCACCCTCTGTGCACCTTAATGCCGCTGGAGATGTTATCGCGCGATACGTGATATTCTCGCAAGGTAATGCGCCATTATCATGCGATAATGTCACGTATCGTGTGATAACATCGCAGCTGCGACATTAGCGCCGTTTAGTAAACATACCCCTCAGTTTTAGGACTAGGACTGGCAAAATACATTCAAAAGTGAGTGTCTTAGACTTTAGGAAAACTAACTTTGCCAAGATAGGACAATACCTCAAGGAGTTGTTAGCGGTATGAGAACAGCCGGGGGATGTGGAAAATCTGAAAGGGGATATTTTAAGGGCAACAAACCTTTTTGTTAGAAAGGTAAATAAATGTAAAAGGAAAAAGAGGCCACTATGGTTCTCAAAAGAGGCAGTTGAAAAGGTTAAGGAAAAAAGGGAGACCTTCAGGAAATGCAAGAGATCTCAGAGAGAGGAAGATAGAAATCCATACTTGCAAAAACTTAGAGAAGCTAGCAAAGTAGTCAGGTAAGCAAAGATACAAAAAGAAGAAATAACCAATGCAATAAAATGGGGGATAAGACATTTTCAAATATATTAATGAGAGGAGAAGGGGCAAAAGTGGTATTGTCAGACTCAAGGGTGAAGGGAAGGAAAATGTAGAAGCTGATGAGGATAAAGCAGAATTGCTTAACAAATATTTTTGTTCTGTGCTCATAGATGAAGGCCCAGGAGAAGGACCTCAGAAATCACCCACAAATAAGAACAGAAGTGACGGGTAATGCAAACGATTTTCAGAAGACTATGTTCGTGAGGAACTAGCTAAACTAAAAACAAATAAATAAAGCAATGGGACCAGATGAGATACATCTAGGAATACTGAAGGAACTTGGGGATATTCTAGCGGCTCCGCTGACTAACCTTTTCAATGTGTCTTTGGAGTTGGGAGTAGAGAAAACACATGTAATCCCTTTACACAAAAACAGAAGTAAGGATGAGATTGAAAACTACAGGCTGGTTAGTCTAACCTCTGTGGTGAGTAAATTGGAAATGTTGTTAAAAGAGAGTATAGTGAGTTTTCTGGAGTCCAGTGGATTTCAGGATCTGAGGCAGCATTGGTTTACCAGAGGCAGGTCTTGTCAGAAAAATATGATTGATTTCTTTGTCTGGGTGACTAGGGAGTTGGACCAAGGGAGAGCCCTAGATTTGGTGTACTTAGATTTCAGTAAAGACTTTGACACTGTTCCGCAGAGATAACTTATAAGCAAACTGAGCACCCTAAGGATGGACCCTAGAGTTATTGATTGGGTTAGAAATTGGTTGAGTTGGGAGGCAACGAAGGGTACAGGTAAATGGAGCTGACTTTGAGAAGAAGGATTATCAGTGATGTGTCACAGAGATCTGTTCTTCGTTCTATTCTTTTTAACATCTTTGTTAGTAAAATTGTGGAATGGCTCTCAAGTAAGATTTGCCTGTTTGCGGATGATACCAAAATCTGCAATGGAGTAGACACCCAGGAAGGAGTAGATATCATGAGGAAGGATCTTGCTAAGCTTGAAGAATGATCTAGAATTTGGCAGCTAAGATTTAATGCCAAAAGATGCATGGTCATGCATTTGGGCTGCAAAAATCCAAGGGAGCGGTACAGTGTAGGGGGTGAAGAACTTTTTCCACAAAAGAAGAGCGGGACCTGGGCGTGTTTGTATCTGATGATCTTAAAGTAGGTAAACAGGTAGAAAAGGTGACGGCGAAAGCCAAAAGGATACTTGGGTGCATAGGGAGAGGAATGGCAGAAAAAAATGAGGTGATAGAGCCACTGTATAAGTCTCTGGTGCAACCTCATTTAGAGTATTTTGTGCAGTTCTGGAGATCACATCTTCAAAAGGATATAAACAGGATGGAGTCGGTGCAGAGGGTGGCTAATAAAATTGTTAGTGGTTTTCGTTATAAAGCATATGAGGACAAACTTAAAGATCTTAATATGTATACTTTAGAGGAAAAGTGGGATAGAGGAGATATGATAGAGATGTTTAAATACCTCCATGCTATAAATGCACAGGAGGAGAGTCTCTTTCGATTGAAAGCAAGCTCTGCTATGAGGGGACATAGGATGAGGGTGACAGAGGAGTAATATGCAATATTTCTTTACAGAAAGAGTGGTAGATGCGTGGAATAGTCTCCCACTGGACATGGTAGAGACGAGAACAGTATCTGACTTCAAAAAAGCATGGGAGAAACATGGAGGATCTCTAAAGTTACAAAGGGGACAGATAAGCCATGTGGTCTTTTTCTGCTGTCATGATTCTATGTTTCTAAATGAACACACCTGAAAGCCAAAAGGTAACTGCTGACACTGACTCCTCTAGCTCGCTCTCATTTCTATCATAGGAACAGCTATGGCAACAATTAGCTGCCTGACTAAAGACAAACTATAGTTTAGGACAGCTATTCACACTATCGCAATAGGTAGTCATTGACTCTACAGCACCTGAAACAGCTACAATGTACATGCAAGTGTATTGCATATGGTGTGCTTATGTACTATCTAACATTTTCCCTCATCTTGTTTGTGTGTGCCATTTAATCTTCCTTTTGACTCTCTCTTTTATACCTGTGTATATGTGTAATGCCCTTGTTTCCTTTTTGAGCGCTATAGACAGTCCTTTGTATCATGCAGTGGATAGACACTGATAAACAAGTTCTTTCTTCAGAATAATAGTCTCAAGGATACTTTGAATTTAATAGCCCCAGAGAAACTTGTTTTGATTAATTTAGCAAGAAAGAAAATTTCATAATATCAAGCTAGATTAAACCTCCTGAAGCAGTGAGGTTATCAGTTAGCCTAGATATTAGAGAGAATATTTTGAAATGTAAAGATCGTGAGAAGGGGCCCTTTTGCTAAAGCATGCTAAGCAATTAACGTGCATTTACATGAATGTTAACTGCCTGCAGGGGCCCAGGTAACTGTTACTGCAGCATCATGGCAGTTACCACACTCTGATTCATGCATTGTACATAATGGGTAGGTTAGGGGCAGAGAGTGGGCGTGGTGAGCACTTTGCAATTAGAGCAGGGGACAACATAGCTAGCTGGCAATGTTGTCATTAGTGTGGGTGCAGCTGACACCAGCTCAATAGGTGGAGGTAAGTGCACCCACAGTAATAGCACTGTGCATCAAGCTACTTATCTACACATTTACTTTGGGAACATGCTAGTCACACCCTCCACAGTCACTGCAGAGGCTTTGCACTTAATGCACATTAGTTTTTCTGCTACACACATGCTAGGTGCAAAAACCTAATGGTCTTAGTAAAGGGGACCCAAATATTATAGACTGGAAATAAGTCAAGCCCAAAGACGATTATGAGGATAATATTAAATGGCACAGCCGGTCATTTAACTTAAACATAGCCCTTTCATTTAGGAGGTAATTTTATAAACTTCTACACAATATAAAAGCCTCATAAAATTAGGTCACGCAAAAAGTGCACATGGTGCAGTTTGGCACATATTTGTATGCGGCTTTAGAGAATAAGAGGTATGTTTAATAAACTGTCTTAATATTACCGGCGCTAATTGCAGCGATAATATGAAGAATGCCATATAAGGAATGGGCATTCCAGCCTTAAGTTAGCAAGACTCTGTATCGCGCGATAGTGGGCGCCGTGGCACGTTGACACGTGTTAACCCTAAGTACATGCCAGTTTAGAGTTAGAAGCTGTAGCCCACTGGTTGCTGCAATGACTGTGGAGGCAGAGATCATGGGTTCAATCCTACAGTGGTGTAATCTAAAAGGGCTGTCTGAGGCATTTTCTTTTAATTTAAATAAGTGCTGCCAGCAAAAACACCCTCACAGTGCCGTAACCTAAGGTGCCTCATAAGGCGCCCTATAAGGTGCCCCATAGGTCACATTATAAAGTGCCCTGTCTGCCAAGGCACCCTATAATGTGCCCTATAGGGCGCCTTATAGGGCGCTTTACAGGGCGCCCTATAGGGCACCTATGAGGCACCTTAGGCTACAGCACTGTGAGGGTGTTTCTGCTGGCAGCACTGATTAAAATGAAAAGGAAAAGCCTCAGACAGCATTCCTAAATAACACCACTATGGGATCAAACCCATGACCTCTGCCTCCACAGTCATTTAAGTAACCAGTAGGCTACATCTCTATAGCTACTACCACACTGCTGGCTGGCTACAGAAAGACTGAAGGTCACCACACAAACTGTCTGCTGTGGTTACCAGGATAGGGTAAACCCACGTGTAACCATGATGCACTGCACATGCAGATCAGCAGTCTACAGCTGATCACATAATGGGGTATGCACCCCCACAGCACCTAGGCCTGGTAGGGGGAACTGACCGTGTGTGTTGCTGGCACAGAGTAGCTACAGACCGTGACATTGTGCGGTTCCTGTTCTCACCCTGAGGGTGAGGTGGGGCACCTAGCACCATGTACGCAGCACCTGGCTTAGCTGAGATAGGCTATACTGCAGGTCTCCATCAGTGCCAGTGTGTGATAGGTAGTTTTTGCAGACACACCTAGGATACACCTGTGTCCATCTGTATTTCCCAGTCATGTCTAGCCCTTGTGGACTATGATGCACCCAGAATAGTGCATATCCTGTGTGGGTGCCATGGTCACATGTTATAGGTGAAGGGGGGTGTTTGGAGCCAAAAGCGGATTATGTAGCACCACCCAACCCACTCTCTATGGCTCAGGGTGGGGGGACAGGATCTCCCACCAACAGATCCACACTGTACATTTCTGCAATGGTGGCAGTAGAGAGGACCATCAACCCCAGTCCTGCTGGGGAACAGGCACGCCACAGGGCAGTTGATGCAGATTTGTATGCATCACATAAGGCAACGGCAGACAGGCAGAACGCTGGAGAAGCTCAGCTGCCACCCACCACTATCTGACATTCACTAGCAGAGAGCACAGTCAGTCTCAAACCACTGCACCCTGCAAGGTGTTCCAGCCATACACAAGCTAACTGCAGTCAGTCTGCTAGCTAGTACATAGTGCATATTCCTGGAGGAACTTTGTGCACCAAAAATAGGATGTGAGCGCACACACCAAACATCATCCACCCCCAATTGATGGCAGATTTTCTTATAACTAAACACAGCCACTCTGCCACCTCTACCTTAACCATTCTGTCCACCATCTTCACAACCCAACCCTGGACTTCTTTCCGAGATGTCCATCCAGAAGAAATCCAGAACATCATCACCCACATCAATGCCACCACTTCCCTCTTAGATCCATGCCCAGTAACATGGATCAAGCAGACAAAGACCCTGATGCTTCCACTTATCTCCACAGCTCTCCATGCCTCCCTCAACCAAGCCTACCTCCCCCCATCGCTCAAAAAAACCTCCATAAGGCCCCTCCTGAAGAAATCCAACCTTGATCCCACCTCACCTGCATCCTACAGACCCATTGCCAGCATACCTTTCCTCTCTAAAATCATTGAAAAAGCAGTACAAATCCAGCTTCAGGAGCACCTGGATAACTTCACCCCACTCAACAGCAACCAGCATGGATTTCTCCCACTCCACAGTGTGGAAACCCTCCTCACTTCCCTTCTTAATACTCTCATAACTGGGACAGAGAAACCCCGCTCAGGCTTCATCCTACTTTTCCTCGACATATCCACAGCTTTTGACACAGTATCTCATCAGACCCTCATCAACCAACTCAACACCATTGGCATCCAAGGCACCCCACTACAATGGTTTCACTCATACCTCTCCCAATGAACCCAACAAGTGAGAACTGGAAACCAATCCTCTTCACCATTCACCCTCCCCCAAGGAGTACCACAAGGATCAGCCCTCTCCTCCCTCCTCTTCAACATATGCATCAGACCTCTCTGTCACGTCCTCAAGAGCCTCAATATTGAATACCAAATCTATGCGGATGATATAATGCTCTTCACCCCATTCAACACCACCTCTCCTGATTACTCCGCACTTGCAGCCTGCTTCACAGAAGTCACTGCATGGCTGCAACAACATAATCTCACAATCAATCTGAACAAAACAGAGCTCCTTCACATATCCAGAGATCCCAGCTTTAATCCCTCACACAGCATCAAACTGGGCAACACTGAAATCCAGGTCAAACCACAGATCAAGTAACTTGGTGTAACCTTGGACCACCTCTTGAACTTCCAGCCTCACGTACTAAACACCACCAGGAGTATCTACTACAAAATCAGAATTCTTCGCAACCTATGCCCTCTTCTACCCTATGATAACTTCCGCACAGTATGTCAAGCATCAATCACCCCTCTCCTCGACTACTGCAACTCCATCTTACAAGGACTACCCAAGACCACCCTTGCCCCCCTCCAGCTGGCTCAAAACACAGCTGCATGACTCATCACCGGAGCAACCAAGCACACCCACATCATGCCCTTACTGGCTACCTCTTTCATCCTGTATCAGGTTTAAGATCATTGTCCTCACGCATAGAGCCCTCCTCAACACTATAGCGGAACAGCTACAACTACTAATTGAGCGCCCCAACAACAGCAGACTCCGGCGCCAAAACACAGCAAACCTCCTCCTTCTACCTACACAGAGCTCCAAAAAATCACAAGGCACCTGCACAAGAGCCTTCCAATTCTATGCCCCCACCAACTGGAACAAACTACCCCCTACCTTACGGGCCCTCAAATCCCACTCTCTCTTCAAAACACATCTTAAGACCTTTCTTTTCGAAGAACACTTCAACACAGACACTGCCACAAACCACACACAAGAGCACCCCCCCCCCCCTCACAACCCTTACCACTTAACCCTCATAAGCAGGCAACCACAATACCTCACCGTATAGCAGCTATGCCATTTGTAAATAATCACTTTATTCTCTTGTTCAATTGTAACAATATAATTTTATACCAGTTATCTGTACATAGTTCCAACTGTTTCATACAAAAGTTACTACTTGTTTCAAGTAAATTTCTACCAGTTAACTGTACATAGTTCTAATTGTTCCATGTAAATGTTACTAGGCCCTTAATTTCCTGTAGCCTCTCTGGACAGTTACCAGTCATAATGAAACTTCCTCTATTTCTTGGCTGCATCATTAGATTGCACTTCCCTTATGCATCCTTTGTTTTGTGCATATCACCTCTTTCCCTGCCTCTTCCCTAAAGGAAATAAAGGGAGGGGGGGGGCTATTTCCAATTATTAAAGCTCCTAATCCTTTTTTCTGCTGCTAAAATAGAATAATACATCAGATAAGTACCATTAGGTCCATCCAGTACACTCCAGCTCAATCCCAGATGAATGCCTCATACCCACACGCAATCTCTGTCCTCCCTTCACTTTCTTGTCAGTTGCTTGCTTTATGCATTCTTGAATTCTGTTACAAAGTTTGTCTCTACTACATCCATCGGGACTCCATTTCATGCATCCACCACTCTTAATAAAAATATTTTTCTGATGTTGCTGGTGAATGTGCCTTGCCCCCAAGTTTCCTTTGATAAAAGGTTTGTTTTTTGGCCTTGCTTATACATTTGATGTATTTGAATGTCTGTTATATTTCCTTTGTTGCATTTTCTTTAGGGAAGAAAATACAGGGGACAGTTACAACATGGACAACTATCCGTAGGGTCGCCAAGAGTCGACATTTACTCGACGGCACTCAACATCTTATTTTTGTTCTTAGCATTGAAAGAATTTTAGACAAGAAATTATTTTCTGAAAGTTTGAAATACATGTTTAGCAAAATTATTACATGTTTCTTTGTCCATAACATTTCTCATAAAACTCTAGGCAGGCTACAATAAAATAATAAAGGCCAATGAAAACTTGAGTGATAACTTGGAAGAACCAACTGTGACCTTATGTCAGAGAGAATCATACTCAGCAAGTTTTACCAGTCAGTTGCTAAATTCCCTTTGCCCCAGATATACAACCCACTGTGCATATCTGTGAGTTTACCATAAATATTTCTCTGATACAAAATGTTAATATTTACTTAGGCATATCAAGAATAAATATGATGCTGGTTGATTTGCAAAAGTTCAGATTAAAACAAGTTTGACTTAGGGGTATGTTTATTAAACAGCGGTAGCGGCTTCCTTGCAATATCGGAGCTGCAGCCCCATTGATTTCAATGGGGCCATGGCTCTGATATTGCATGGAAGCCGCTACCGTTGTTGAGTAAACATACCCCTTAGTTGATCTAAACCTTTATTTCATATGGGCATGGCTGGGTGTATCAGATTAAATCCTATGATATTTCAGTTGTCTTCCCTGCAATCTCTTGCCTAAATGTTTTGAATCCACAGTATTTCAAAACTCACAGTTCCAAGTTAATTTCTTAAAAGATGGAAATCAATGTCTTGCCCCCATATTCCCCCCTAAATAAAGCATTTCTTCCACCTCATCATTTCCTGTCCAGTGCCCCAAGACATCTACTGACTTTAGGTGTTTTTCTTCTTTTATTTAGCTCTTTAGCCCTTATCTCCTAGTACAATAATAAATTCCCAAGATCTACCTTGACTTTTATGTTCTGCAAGCAGTCAGTTTTCTTAGGCTTCATTGATTCCTTCTCTTGGAGTTGCTTAAACTTTTTCCATTTATCATGTATGGAGTTCGGCATTCTGTACAGCAAAGAGAGATGTATATAATGAAAAATGGCCATACATATAACAACGGATATTGATCAAAAACTTGTATATGTATTTTATATTCCCATTTCAGTTTATTCAACAACTTTTATTAGGGTGTGCAGAAATAAACCAAAGCCACCCCATCCATGTAGAAGCCATTACCATTGCAGAATGATGATATCATCATAATCTATTCCCCTGATGATCATGCTAAGTCAGCACTACAATACCAATAAATCAGCAGAAAAATAAAATGGCTGCACAAATCATCACCCCGAATCCTATAAAAAATAACATATATTAGGAATTCAATCCTCACATTTCAGCAGGGCAAGAGAATGGCAATGATAAATGTCGATGAAGGAGCTGTGGCAATCAGGACGCCTCAGAACTACAATACCAAAAGTCACTGACATTAAAAAAATCATTAGCTTATTAAAACGCCTACATATTTCTATTAATGAAAAAACTCAGGAATAGGAAAAATATAAGTGATTGCAAATATGTGTCAGAAAAAAACAAACTTTTGTAAACGTGATCTTTTCATTCCTTGGATGCATAAATCATTACACATCTAAAATGATCCACCAAGAAAGGGGACTGGATTTAAGGTATTAATGGGGGTGATGTTACTTAGATAGATAGGAGGGGATATTCAGTAGTGACGACAAATGCAGTTTCAGTGTCTAGCCATCACTGCTGAAACTTAAACCTGGATATTCAATGCCGGTGTCTCACCCAGGCCCCTGCATTACATATGGAATGGAGGAGTAGTCTAGTGATTAGGACAACAGCTTAGAGCCAGAAAAAATAGGGTTCAAATCCCCCTGATGCTCTCTTGTGGCCTTGGGCAAGTCACTTAACTCTCCATTACCTCAGGTACAAACTTAGCTTGTGAGCCCTTTGAGGACAGGGAAATGAATATTGTACCTGAATGTAACTCACCTCGATCTCTCCCTGGAAAGGTATGAGCTAAATACTATAAATAAACATATCTGGGTTGCTCAGATGGTCAGGAAACTAACTGGGAAGTGGCAATATTCATAAGAACATAAGAACATAAGATATGCCATACTGGGTCAGACCAAGGTCCATCAAGCCCAGCATTCTGTTTCCAACAGTGGCCAATCTAGGTCATACGTACCTAGCAGTTTCACCAAGGGACACAGGTTCCACAATGCTTGTACTGGTTCAAGCATTGATATCCTGGGTCCCTTCTTAATAATGGTTTATGGACCTTTCCTCCAGGAACTTGTCCAAACCTTTTTTAAACCCAGCTACACTAACAGCCTTTACTACATCCTCCGGTAACAAATTCCAGAGTTTGATTACACGTTGAGTGAAAAAATATTTTCTTTTATTAGTCTTAAATAGTTTACCCTGTGGCTTCATTGCATGTCCCCTAGTCTTTCCATATTCTGATAAGGTAAACAATCGATCTACGTTTACCCGTTCCACTCCGTTCATTAATTTATAGACTTCTATCATATCTCCCCACAGCCGTCTCTTCTCCAGGCTAAAGAACCCCAACCTTTTTAGCCTTTCTTCATAGGAGTAGCCTTCCATCCCCTTTACCATTTTGGTGGCTCTTCTCTGAACCTTTTCTAAAATCGCTATATCCTTTTTAAGATACGGCGACCAGAATTGCACACAATATTCAAGGTGCGGTCTCACCATGGAACGATATAGAGGCATTATAATATCTTTTGTTTTATTTTCCATTCCTTTCCTTATCATACCTAGCATTCTATTTGCTCTCTTGGCCGCCGCTGCACACTGGGCCGAGGGTTTTAACAAGGTATCCACAATGACGCCTAAATCTTTTTCCTGGGTGGTGGTTCCTAATGTGGAACCTTGCATCGTGTAACCATAGTTTGGGTTGTTCTTCCCTAGGTGCATAACCTTGCACTTCTCCACATTAAATTTCATCTGCCATTTTGATGCCCAGTCTTCCAATTTATCAAGATCCTCTTGCAATTTTCCACAATCCTCCTGGGTTTTAACAACTTTAAATAGTTTTGTGTCATCTGCAAATTTGATAACCTCACTTGTTATTCCACTTTCCAGGTCATTTATGAATATGTCAAAAAGCAGCGGACCCAGCACAGATCCCTGGGGTACACCACTATTCACCTTTCTCCATTGGGAAAATTGGCCATTTAGCCCTACCCTCTGCTTTCTATCTTTTAACCAGTTCCTGATCCACAGTAGTACACTGCCTCCTATCCCATGACTCTTTAGTTTTGCCAAAAGTCTCTCATGAGGGACTTTGTCAAAGGCTTTCTGAAAGTCCAGATACACAATATCAACCGACTCACCTTTGTCCACCTGTTTATTCACTCCTTCAAAAAAACATAACAGATTAGTAAGACAAGATCTTCCTTGTCTAAAGCCATGTTGGCTGTCTCCCATTAGGTCGTGACTATCTACATGCTGAGTAATTTTATTCTTTATGATGGTTTCTACCATTTTTCCCGGTACTGATGTCAGGCTCACTGGTCTGTAGTTTCCCGGATCACCCCTCGAACCCTTTTTAAAAATTGGTGTTACATTGGCGATCCTCCAATCCTCAGGTATTAGAGATGATTTTAATGATAGTTCACAGATTACTGATAGCAGGTCTGCAATCTCAAATTTCAGTTCTTTCAACACCCTTGGATGTATACCATCCGGCCCAGGTGATTTGCTACTCTTCAGTTTATCTAATAGTTGTAAGACATCTTCCCGATGTATCGATATTTCCTTCAATTCTTCCACACCTTTAAATACCACTTCAGTCATGGGTAACATCCCTACATCTTCCTCAGTAAAGACCGAAGCAAAGAATTCATTCAGTCTCTCCGCTATCACCTTGTCGCCTCTTAGTGCTCCTTTAACCCCTTTATCATCTAATGGTCCAACTGACTCTCTCACAGGTTTTTTGCTACGAATGTACTTGAAAAGGTCTTTATTTCGCGTTTTTGCTTCCGCAGCAAGCTTCTTCTCAAATTCTCTCTTTGCCTGCCTTATCAATGCCTTGCATTTGACTTGCCAGTGTTTGTGCTGTTTCCAGGTTTCATCGTTTGGCTCTTTTTTCCATTTCCTGAAAGATGCTTTTTTGGCAACAACAGCCTCTCTGACCTCACCTTTAAACCATGCTGGCAGTTTTTTGGACTTCCTTCCACTTTTCTTAAAGCGTGGAATACAGCTGGTCTGGGCTTCCAAGATAGTATTTTTCAACAACACCCAAGCTTGATGTACGTCTTTAACCTTTGCAACTGCTCCTTTTAGTTTTTTCTTAACTGTTTTCCTCATTTTATCATAGTCTCCCTTTCGAAAGTTAAAGGGTAGTACTGTGGATTTCCTTACTATCCCTCCTCCACTAATTAAATCAAAGGTGATCATGCTATGATCACTATTGCCAAGTGGCCCCAACACCCTTATCTCTTGCACTACATCTGGTGTTCCACTAAGGACTAGGTCTAATATTGCTTCCCCTCTGGTTGGTTCATGAACCAGCTGCTCCAAGAAGCAGTCATTTATTTCATCTAGGAACTTTATCTCCCTAGCATGTCCTGTTGTGACACTGACCCAGTCGATGCCGGGGTAATTGAAATCACCCATTATTATTACTGCACTGTAACTTTTGCTAGCTTCCTTGATTTCTTTGAGCATTTCATCATCCATTTGTTCATTCTGGCCAGGCGGACGATAGTACACCCCCACTGCCATCGCCTTCCCCTTTTTACATGGAATTTCAATCCATAGAGATTCTACAGCAAATTTTGTTTCTTGCAAAACTTTAATCCTTTCTGACTCAATGCCCTCTCTAACATAGAGCGCAACCCCTCCACCAATTTGGTCAGCTCTATCATTACGATATAGTTTGTACCAAGGTATCACAGTGTCCCACTGGTTGTCCTCTTTCCACCATGTCTCTGATATTCAAATCATATCTAACCTCTCGTTTAGTGCTATATATTCTAACTCTCCCATCTTGTTTTGTAGACTTCTAGCATTTGCATACAAGCATTTTAGAGACTGTATTTTATTCATATTAATTTGGCTATTGGTAGACATGGGTAATTTGGGATCTTTAAGTTCTGTCTGCTCCATACTCGAGGGCATTTGGGCTACTTTACTCTTTTTTGGAACCTCTCTGCTTTTTGTAGTATCCTTCAAGGATACATTCTTCCGAACCATGCGCTCTTG
Organism: Ichthyophis bannanicus; assembly: GCA_033557465.1. Classification (NCBI taxonomy): domain Eukaryota; kingdom Metazoa; phylum Chordata; class Amphibia; order Gymnophiona; family Ichthyophiidae; genus Ichthyophis; species Ichthyophis bannanicus. Next base: position 387,464,384 of record CM066038.1, on the reverse strand, counting down.
GGCGACTGTCGGCTTTCCCCTATTATCTAGTTTAAAAGCTGCTCTATCTCCTTTTTAAAGGTTAATGCCAGCAGCCTGGTTCCATCCCGGTTAAGGTGAAGCCCATCCCTTCGGAAGAGCCCCTCCTTTCCCCAGAATGTTCCCCAGTTCCTAACAAATCCGAACCCCTCATCTCTGCACCATTGTCTCATCCACGCATTGAGACTCCGGAGCTCTGCCTGCCTTTTGGGTCCTGCGCGTGGAACGGGAAGCATTTCGGAGAACGCTACCCTGGAAGTTCTGGATTTCAACTTCCTACCTAAAAGCCTAAATATAGCTTCCAGAACCTCCCTTCCACATTTTCCTATGTCATTGGTACCGACATGTACCAAGACAGCAGACTCCTCCCCAGCACTATCTAAGACCTTATCTAGGTGGCATGTGAGGTCCGCTACCTTCGCACCAGGCAGGCATGTTACCAGGCGATCCTCACGTCCACCAGCCACCCAGCTATCTACATGCCTAATGATCGAATCACCAACTATAACTGCTGTCCTAACCCTTCCCTCATGGGCACTTGGCCTTGGAGAAACCTCCTCGGTGCTAGAGGGGTTTACATCACCTGGAGGACAGGTCCTAGTTACAGGATCACTTCCTGCCACACCAGGGTGATGCTCTCCTGTCACGTGACCTCTCTCCTCCCTGGCAACAGGGATGCTGCCAGACTGGAGGTGGGACTTCAGGACAATATCCCTGTAGGTCTCGTCTATGTACCTCTCTGTCTGTCTTATGTTTTCCAAGTCTGCTACTCTAGCCTCTAGAGAACGGACTCTTTCCCTGAGAGCAGAGAGCTCCTTGCACCTAGTGCACACGTAAGACCTCTCACCCAGCTGGGAGAAAATCATACATGTGACACTCAATGCAAAAGACTGGAAAGCCCACATCCCGCTGCTGGACTGCTGTCTGCATCTTAGTTTTAAGTTTGTGTTTAGATCTTTATTTTCTTTATGTACTAAAGGGTGCTATGGATATTTATACCACTAAAACTGTACCTAAGAAGTTTAATATACCTTGTTCACCTGAAGCTTAATTAATCTCAGGTCCTTAGTGTATGACTGATTTGGGTAATGAGCTTCACCTGAGAGCACCTCCTGTCTTTTAAGTTGTGCAAGTACCTATAAAGCTGTGATTATCCCAGGGGAGGGTGGGTGTGGGGAGGGAGGGAGGGATATAACACTTATTAAAAAAGGGCTGCTACACAGTACCTTGTCCTGTGCCGCTGAGGTAAGCTATATTCTGATTTGATTTAAATTATAGCTCTTTGCTGCTACTAGGCTCTAACCTATTAAGAAATTTAAACTACAAGCTCTCTGCTGGATTCTAAATTTAACCAGAAAGCTTTCTTCTGTGTTTTAATTTGAAACTAAAAGTACTTTGCTGATGCTAGGCCCTGAGTGACTATGAAATTTAAACTACAGCTGTCTACTGGGTATGAAAGGTAACCAGAAAGTTCTCTTCTGTGTTTTAAATTGAATCTTAAACTGTTGCTACTAGGCCCTGACTGATTTAACAAAAAAATAGTGGGTTCACAGATTAATTAGCTTTAAAAGAAAAAAAAAATCCTTTCAGAAAAATTCCCAGAAGTATATACTCACAATTTCAGATTTCTCTCCAGAAGTAACAGCCCCCCTTTCTAGTCCTTCAAGACTGAGGGTCACAGAGCTCTGGTTAAGCTATTTATGCTTGTGCTGCTGATGTAAGCAGTGACCTACCTCCTGGGTAATTAACAGTCCTTGCTTGGATAGAAGGAGTCTTTCAAAATGGCCTTTTGAACTGCCAGCTGGTGTTTTATTTATTATTTATTTTTATTTATTACAGTTTTTTATATACCGCGCTATTCACAATCAGCGCGGTTTACAGATAACCAAAGACCAGAACAACAGGCTGCTCGGTTTTACATAAAACAGGACGATAAACTTGTTAACACCTATTGAAAAAGCTTCACAGGTCGCTTGCCCACTAGGTAGAAGGCTTCTTTGTAAAGGTCTCTAGAAGACTTTATATGCTGCTCAAGGAGAATTGACCTTGTTTTGCCTTTTGTGCTAAGCTATATTCTGATTTGATTTAAATTATAGCTCTTTGCTGCTACTAGGCTCTAACCTATTAAGAAATTTAAACTACAAGCGCTCTGCTGGATTCTAAATTTAACCAGAAAGCTTTCTTCTGTGTTTTAATTTGAAACTAAAAGTACTTTGCTGATGCTAGGCCCTGAGTGACTATGAAATTTAAACTACAGCTGTCTACTGGGTATGAAAGGTAACCAGAAAGTTCTCTTCTGTGTTTTAAATTGAATATTAAACTGTTGCTACTAGGCCCTGACTGATTTAACAAAAAAATAGTGGGTTCACAGATTAATTAGCTTTAAAAGAAAAAAAAATCCTTTCAGAAAAATTCCCAGAAGTATATACTCACAATTTCAGATTTCTCTCCAGAAGTAACAGCCCCCCTTTCTAGTCCTTCAAGACTGAGGGTCACAGAGCTCTGGTTGAGCTATTTATGCTTGTGCTGCTGATGTAAGCAGTGACCTACTTCCTCGGTAATTAACAGTCCTTGCTTGGATAGAAGGAGTCTTTCAAAATGGCCTTTTGAACTGCCAGCTGGTGTTAACACCTATTGAAAAAGCTTTACAGGTCGCTTGCCCACTAGGTAGAAGGCCTCTTTGTAAAGGTCTCTAGAAGACTTTATATGCTGCTCAAGGAGAATTGACCTTGTTTTGCCTTTTGTGCTAAGCTATATTCTGGATTGATTTAAATTATAGCTCTTTGCTGCTACTAGGCTCTAACCTATTAAGAAATTTAAACTACAAGCTCTCTGCTGGATTCTAAATTTAACCAGAAAGCTTTCTTCTGTGTTTTAATTTGAAACTAAAAGTACTTTGCTGATGCTAGGCCCTGAGTGACTATGAAATTTAAACTACAGCTGTCTACTGGGTATGAAAGGTAACCAGAAAGTTCTCTTCTGTGTTTTAAATTGAATCTTAAACTGTTGCTACTAGGCCCTGACTGATTTAACAAAAAAAATAGTGGGTTCACAGATTAATTAGCTTTAAAAGAAAAAAAAATCCTTTCAGAAAAATTCCCAGAAGTATATACTCACAATTTCAGATTTCTCTCCAGAAGTAACAGCCCCCCTTTCTAGTCCTTCAGCTGCTGTCTGGTTAGCTTCCATGGTGAAAGATAGGCCAGCCTTTGATGCCCTTTATTTTCACTGCTTTGCCATTACTTTGCCTCGTTCCAATCCATACCAAGCCTCCCATTCACCATTAAGATCATTGAGAAGACAGTACAACAACAATTACAAGACCATATTGGTATGGTCTCAACTAATCCAAACAAGTTCTGGCACTTCAGCACCCTACCGTCAAACCCAAAGAATACCTCAAGGCTCTGCAATGTCAGCACTCCTTTTCAACATTTATCTACAACCATTCTGCTCAATAATATGGTCACACAATATCTACTTCCACATATATGCAGGTAACATTATGCTGTATGGACCAATAACCACCACAAATCCTACAAACACACATTGACTTCATTGTTTCAATCTCACAATCAACCTCAAGAAGACGGAAGCATTATTCATCACAAAAGATCAAACCTTCACCCTCCAACCTACTTCGCACTAGGAGCAACCCAATATGGGTTCAAACTCAAATAAAATGCCTAGCAGTCAGACTCAACCAAACCTTCTCACTCAAACAACAGATAGCAAAGACCACAAGAATGATATTCTTCAAAACCAAAATGATACACCTCAGACCCCTCCTAGACCCTCAAGACTTCAGATTGGTACTTCAAGCAATAACACTCCCACACCTCGACTACTGTAATGTGATATACCAAGGACTCTCACTCCACACTCTCCACCCTCTACGCACAGCCCTTAACACAGCTGCTAGGATTATACAAAAGGGCAAAGACGTATGACCACATCATCTCAATACTGAAACACCTCCACATTGTCCCCCTGGAATCCCAGATGAAGTATAAAACCCTACTATTGATTCACAGAGCACTATACCAACAACAAACATCCCATCTACATACCCTCCTACCACAACCAAACTCTGGGAGACCCATAAGACAGACCACAAACAACGTTCTGACCATACAACATGCAAGGAGAAAACACAACAATCAAGCATGTGCCTGTGCATTTGACCTCTACAACCCATCACTATGGAACTATCTCTCAACCATAATCCAGAACAACACAGATCTCTCTTCCTTTCGGAAACAATTGAAGACACAATGGTAGGCGATAACCCCATAAATGCAGGACTATGATGCACACAATGTAAATTGCAGCAGAGATAGGAATCAGAAATGTAAATAAGTTAAGAACTCCAGATGTTTAACGACTATGGAATATAAATACGTTTTGACCATGTTGATTGTATAACCTCTCCACCACCCCTGACACCCTCCTTCAACCTGTAAATATGTTATGACTTGTTCAATGTATCACCTGTTGTTTAATAGAAACCATTTTTACCCGTTGAAAAGCTGTATATAAGCATAGCTAAATAAATAAAATTACTTGGCAGAGACTCAATATCACTGCTGCCCAGTTTTGTCAGGGTAACATCCCTAAACACTGCAATGCTAACCGGTTAGCATCGGAGCATGCGGTTATGACATCTCATAAAAGTGCTGTTTTGTCACTGTATGTAACCTATGGGATAGGTTTTATAAAAGCTCTTTTATACACATAAGACAGAGTTTTATGCATAAAATCTCCCATCCCTATGTATACCTAAAGTGCTATTTTAGAAAGGACTTCCAGGTGCAATCTGGGATGTCCAGGGCAAAACATCTGAGAAAACCCCGGAGATGTTTACATTTCAGCCCGATTTTAGAAACTTGGATGTCCTGGAATAGACAGCAGTATAAATGGCTTCTTGGACATCCCAGATGTTGTCCAGAAGGGAGACATCCAGGTCCTGTGACATTGCAGACACTCAGGTGAGCAATGACGAGTTAATAATCTGTTTGGGGTTGGTCTTTATATGCAGGTTTCTTTGCCCAATAAATATTGACAGTGATGATGACAGCCCATTGTGTTCTTCCTCCTGGTAGCATTGCCCCCATGAAATGAGCACTTTTTTGGCCCTACTTTTATGCATGACCTAATTCTATAAGAACCCATTTATCTGTGCAAAACTTTCTATTGGATAACTTTTTAAAGACATTTTCAGATGTATGTGGTCACATACATATAAATGACCTCTTATAAAACACCAACTGGCATAAAATTGTATTTGCTTGAACACATGTACTTTGCTATGGGCATACATACTGTATATAGGTAGTGGGTCTTATAAGATTGTTACGTATATGCATTTGGCCACACACATATGAAAACGTACTATTTACATGTGCAAATGTCATCCAAATTTTCTAAAAATGACTGGCCCGATATTCCAAGAGGCGCATAAAGGCTGATTACTGGCTAAAGAAACCTGCATATAAAAGGGCACAAATCATAAGTTAGCCACCAGACACATGGGCAAGGATGAAAAATGGGTGGAAATGGTAGATCATCTGTCAGCAGCCAAATCCAGGTACATAGACAGGATTTGAGCACTGATATTCGACATACCCACACAAGACAGAGGAACATGCAAAATGCATTGATAAGAAGCGCAGGGTGCAAAGAGAAGCCCATAACCTCACATTGATGGACAGGCCAATATTCCATCACACCCGGGTAATGGTGCAATAGCCGCATACTACAGAAAATGTGCTGCCAGCGGATAGCTGGATGTACCAGCGGCCCCCTACTAACTGGTTATGATATCACATGTGCGATTATGTACTCTATGTGCAGGATCCCTGTCTGGATGAGCAGATGTACAGCAGGAGCATGACAGCAAGGAGAGCAGGCAACTTCAGCCCCACAGAGGCTGAAACCCTGGCCAGAATGATGCTGCGATGGGAGAGGGTACTGTACCCCAAGGACAACTGAAGGGTCAACCTGCGTCTGACCATGGCCATTTGGAGGAGGATCCAGCTCCACCTGTAGAGGTGAGTAGCCAATGGGAGATCAAGCTCCAGGGATGAGAGAGGGGGGTATGGGCAGAACAGTAGGTCAGAAATGAGTACCTGGCACGGGCCTGGCTGTGGGCTGCACATGAAAACAGTGCGGATGCCCCATGGCAGTTGCTGCGGTCAGCGTATGTTAGGTTACTGACTCTGCCAGGTTACACAGTTTAAAATAGACTTCCCTGCCATCCCAGGATGCTGAGTGCCCCATCCTAGAACAGTATGCAGCCACAGATATTGCGCAAGAGGATGCAATAGCTTCCCTAGTTAGAGGGTGTCCGGCAAATGTATGGGTCACAGGTTCAAGACCATGTACAGAGACAAACAAATGGAATACAACAACCTAATAAATGAACGTAAACAACAACACCATACCAACCTAATCATGAATTCTGTCAACAAACCAAGAGAACTATTTAAAATTGTCCAAACACTAACTAAGGACACTACACAGCAAGATACCCACCATCTTAACCCACAGGAATATGCAGACTACATAAAATAAAAAAACAAGACTCTCACATGCTCCACCGCACCGCAAGCAGACTACCATGAAATGATAGAAGAGCATCAAACCTGGGAAGACTTCAGCATACCATCAAAACACCAGATTGAGGACATAATGAGTGGCCTCAACACAACAACCTCACCATCAGACCCATGCCCAGTAGCTTGGATCAAAGCCTCTAAAACCCAGCTCTCCCATTACAGTCACAAAATCATCAGAGATTCACTCCAACAAGGATATATGCCACAAACTCTGAAGCACGCCATGATAAGACCGATACTTAAAGGCAACAACCTCAGCCCCTCGGAACCAAAATTTATTTACATTCTCTTATATACTGCGCTATTCTGCATCAGTGCAGTTTACATTGAACAAACTGAAATTACATTGAACAGGGCATTATAACTTGGAGATAACTATTTTACAGGGAACATGGGTTATGGAGGGTTAAGTGGCTTGCCCAAGACCACAAGGAGCACCTGTGGGACTAGAAACCGCAGTCCTACTGGCCCAAGGTTGCTGTCCTCTAGTGGGATTTGAACCCCCGACCTTCCGGCCTGAAATACCTTGCCCTAACCACTAGGCCACTCCTCCACAAAATCATATCCTATCGCCAGCCTACCTTTCCTTGCAAAAATCATTGAAAAAGCAGTACAACTCCAATTACAAGACCATATTGACATCAATGCCTCACTGGACGTCCATCAGCATGGTTTTAAACCCCAACACGGAGTTGAAACACTGCTTACCTCCCTATTTGACAATCTCTTAAAAGGCATAGACAACATAAAGAATGGATTCCTGTTTGTATTCATGGACATCTCGGCAGCCTTCGACACCATGTCACACCCCAGACTACTGCAACGCCTGCAGCAGATAGGATTACGCAAAAATACCCTAAAATGTTTTACTTCATACTTGGAAAATAGAACGCAACAAGCCAGATGCGCACAAAAGAAATCAACACATTTCCCCATCATGCAGGGAATACCACAAGGCTCAGCACTATCATCAATGCTCTTTAACATTTACATCCAACCCATATGTAACATCATCAAAAGCCACAAGCTCCAATATCACATTTACGCTGACGACATCATGGTATACACACCAGTCAACCTACTAGCACTCAACATCACAACTATAACCAGATGCCTTGAAGATATGAACACCTGGTACGCAGACAATAACATGATGCTCAACTACGACAAAACTGAGGCAATATTCATCACCAGGAACACTACCTTCATTCCACCACAAACCATCAGCATTTTAAATAAAGATATAGTAGTTAAAGATAAAGTTAAATACCTGGGCATCACCATGGACAGAGCACTAAATCTGAAATCCCACATCACAAAAACCACAAACAAAGCCTATCACCGTTTAAGGATCATCAGAAAACTCAAGCCATTACTCCGCCAGGATCACTTCCTCACAGTATGCCAAGCACTCATAACACCCCTGTTTGACTACGGACACTCACTATATCAAGGCCTCCCTCAACAGACCTTACACCCACTCCAAATGGTACAAAACACAGCAGCACGCATCATCACAGACACCCCAAGATCTGAACACATCACCCCAGTCTTACAGCAACTACACTGGCTACCCATGATGGCCAGAGCAAAATTCAAAATAATCCTAATCATCTTTAAAATCATCCGCCACCTCTCAGCAAAGGCACTCCAATACATCATAACAAAAGATACCTGCAACAGACCGAGAAGAATCAATAAAGACAACATGATCGGCACACCTGCAGGATTCCACAAGACCAAACAAACAACTTCAAAAAGAGCACCCTCCTTACTAGCACCCACACACTGGAACTCCCTCCCAACAAACCTGAGAGCACTAAATGACCTAACAGACTTCCGAAAGGATCTCAAAACATACCTCTTTATTGAAACTTATCAGCAGACAGAATACAGTCCCCACCTAAACGGTAATGCATCAAATACCGATAATTCGATACTCACCCGTCCCAATACTCACCCATACACTAACCCCAAACAAACACAAATTAACGTTGTTAATTACCTCCTAATGCCCAAACGCTACTCTTATAATAAATGTAACCCTCCAACTGTACTGTCTAGATGTTAAGTTCCCTTATGTTAAATGTTGTTAAGTTCCCTTATGTTAAATGTAACCCTCCATTTGTGATGTGACCACTTTGATTGAAGGATAAGGTGGTATACAAATCTGTTTAAATAAATAAATAAATAAATAAATAAATAAATTGTTGTGTAAAACCAAAAGTCAGGGGGAATCAAACTTGCACAAAGTGCATTATCATTTCCCTGCCAGTTGTATTGGCTCTTCTTGTTGTTTGAGCAGTGCCAGCTTTTATATGTTTGGGGACGCCACTACTGTTATTGTACCTATTGTCCTGTGCTCTGGTGCAACTGCTCAGGCACAATGAACGAATAATGCTGTTGTCTATGAGCATTCAGAGAATACAGAAGTTAAACAGCAGGGAAATCATATTGCAAATGCTTGTTGCTTGCACAGCTATATGATATGCTCCCTCTGCCTGCACAGACTGGGAGCTATAGCATCTGCAGCTGGCCATTCCCCAGTATGGTTTCACCTAAGTCCATGTTTCCCACATATCACCACATGTTCCCGAGCTAGAACATGATGTATAGATGGAATGGACATCATCAATATACAAAGTAGAACCCTGGCACTCTCCCTCATTTAGAGACCCCCCTCAGCTGATCAAAAAAACCTCTCCCCCATCCTTGAACTTGCATGCACAGCGTCACAAAACAAACCACTAGTAATTCTAGGTGATCTAAACCTCCCCTCTAAATAAATCTCAATCAGATAACTTCATGGACGCCATGAACCAAATGGGATACACACAGGTAGTTCACACCCCCACACACATAAAAGGCAACATTTTAGATCTCATCTTCCTCCCTTCCTCCCTTAATAACCATCAACAACTTACACCCCCAACTTCAACAGAAGTACCATGGTCCAACCATCACCTCATAACACTCCACCTCCCAACACAAGCAACAACAAATGCCACAAGCACATCACCCCATTTATCACGCTTTGCACACTTTGACAAGGATACATTCCTGGACAAAGTATTACCAGTACTCAATTCAAACTTCCCTGACATCAATTCCACTGTAAATCATTGGAACCTAACAATACAAGAAGCAGCTATCCCCCACACGCACTAGGCATAGACAAACGAAGAAGTCAGAAAAATGGTTCACTAAAGAACTAGCAAAACTAAAAAAACAACTGAGGAGGAAACAGGAAAAGAGATGGAGGAAAACTAAATCAGACGAAAATAAATCACAATATATGAACACACTTAACGAATACAAGAACGCAATAAACAATTCAAAAAGGGATTACCACACTAAAGTAATAAACCTAGCCATCAACCGACCTAGAGAACTATTTGCAATTGTAAAAACACTGACCAAAACAAAGAACTCCGAGCCAAAGCTACCACCAATAAACATTCAAACATTAGCAACCCAATTTGCAGAAAAACTGAAATCTAAACCCAATACTCTAACAGCAATACTAACTACAAGCACAGAAACTGATAACAATTGGACAACCTTGCATACGGTTGACCAAAAACAGCTCATTAAAATCATAACAATGATCAATACTACAACCTCCCCACTCGATCCTTGCCCTGTGTCTTGGATTAAATGTACAAAGGAAGAACTCGTTGAAAACATCCATCACATGGTCAACCAGTCCCTTTCTCAAGGCATCATGCCTGATGCCCTAAAGCTCACAACACTTCGGCCAATAATAAAAAACAACAAACCTGACTCAAAAGACCCCAATTCATACAGACCGATAGCCAGCATTCCATTCATCGCTAAAATAATAGAAAAAACAATTCAATTACAACTACAAGAGCATATTGACGAACATAAACCCCTTGACTCACATCAGTTTGGCTTTCGCCCCTTCCATGGAGTGGAAACCCTCTTGATTACACTGATGGACTACCTCATCAAAGGCACAGATGTCAACAATCAAGGTTTCCTACTACTCTTTATAGACATTTCTGCCACCTTTGACAACATCAACCACCCTACACTGATTAATAGACTAGAAAACTTAGGAATAGGTGGAACGGTGCTCAAATGGTTCAAATCCTACATCACACATAGACTAATACGTGTTCAAATAGACCAAGAAACATCAGAAACCTTCCCCCAAGGACAAGGTATACCTCAGGGATCAGCCCTCTCTGCCCTCCTATTCAACTTATACCTGCAACCTATCACAAATATATTTAGAAAACACAGGATTAATCACTTTATATATGCTGACGATATCATGCTCGCTATCCCCATAACCACAAAAAACCACACCTACGACAACCTAGCTGAATGCATGGCTGAAACCACCTCTTGGATGGAAACCAATCACCTCAGCATTAACCTCAAAAAAACGGAAGCAATGTTCGTTACAAGAACACCCGTGACTGAGGATACTTTCCCAACAACAATCTCAATCAACAATACATCTATACCTGTTAAAAAAGAGGTAAGATACCTGGGTGTAATAATAGATCATACTCTCACCATGATACCACACATAAAGCAGACAGTAAGAACCATATTTCATAAACTCAAAACCATACAACACCTAAGGCCCCTCCTGGACACACATGACTTTAGATTGGTTGTCAATACACTCATCACACCCCACTTTGACTACTGCAATAGTCTACTAATTGGCCTACCACAAAAAAACACTTACCTATTACAAAGAGCCCAGAACATCTGTGCAAAAGTAATTACTAAAGCTCGTCTAACAGACCATGTGACCCCTATACTCCTAGAACTACATTGGCTCCCTATAAACAGCCGTATCAGATACAAAATTCTCCTAACAACCTTCAAGCTCCTAAATGACATCGCCCCATCACATCTATCAACACTACTACAGACCCCATCTGAATCAAGAGCTCGCAGACAAAATGCATCCCACTCACTTGATATGCCAAAATCATTCACGAAGACCAAAAAATCCTCAAGTGACAGAGCCTTCACGTTCACTGCCCCCATGCTATGGAATGATCTCCCACTAGACCTCCGCACCATAAAAGACCTCTCCCAATTTCGGAAGGAACTTAAAACATACCTATTCTCCGAATATTTCCAAATTCCCTACCCCCCATGCTCTGTCCCACAACATCCACAGACACACCAACTCAGAACCCCCAAAACCACAATTAAATAACCCCACACAGTCCCCCTTCACACACACAAAACCTATGATAATAATGGAAATAAATTCCACCACCTACACATGACACACCATTATTCTGTAACACATTGTACGATTACTCTGTAACACATTTGTATAGAACAACTTGTAAATAACTTATGTAAATAGTTTGGACAGTATTTATTTCTACATCTGTTATTATATGTAAAAAGTTGGAAAGTTTCTTTCTGTTCAATGTAATGTATACGGAAGTATACTTAATTTGTTAACTTGTTCCATGTAAACCGCCCTTGATCACTGGAAGGGGCGGTATAGAAGAAATAAATAAATAAATAAAATAAATAAATAAATACATGTATAACATAACAAGGTGGGTCTGTGCAACAATACACAAATGCAACCCAACAAACATCACTACACAAACAACTGGGCCTCATGCTCCAAGAGTGGTGGCACAGGATCAGTGACAGATTATGAGAGTGGGGTAACAAGAGGGAGGTACAGAATGGGCGGGATGAGATAGGGAGAAGGGTGTTAAGAAGAGTTGGAGAGAACGGAGGAGAGGCAGGGTAGCAGAGTGAGGGGGATCGTGTAAACAGGCATGAATGAGAATGGATGGGACAGAGTAGAGTGCGGAGTTGGAAAAGTGATGGATTGATATGGTAGTGAAAGTGGAGGCACAGAGCATGGAGTAGGGGCATTGAGGGCATTTAGAAGGGGCAGTAAGAGGGCAGCTGCGGAATGGAGGTGGCCCTATGGGATCCAGAGGTGAAATACAGGATATGGGAGGTAGCAACTGCAGGGTCAAGCAGGCAGCCACATTGTGCTGATGCCCGGAGGACTGGGAAGAGATATGAGTGATATGGAGATGATAGTGAGAGCAACCAGGTAGTGTCCATGAAACCCCTCAAATAGTGGCATACACTACAGAGATCCATAGAGGCAGTTACATATGCCCTGCAAAGTACCAATATCTGCACACCTCTTCCAAGTTTGGGATGAAATGTGAAAAAAACTGTAGATAGCCTGGTCTGGGAGCAGTACCATCACACTGGTTGTACACATGGGTTTTGGGGGTAGAGGGTACACAAAGATCAATGTAGTGACACATATGTTGAAATCTCTGTTAGGGAAATCAGAATCCTATATTTGTGCCCTTTGTAATAATAATGCTTAGTTTAAGTGCATATACAGGAGGCCTGCACAAGAGAAATTAGAATCCTATAGAAATCAGAATTCTATGTGTGTGCCCTTTGTACATTCTGGTGGGTATGGAAAAAGGAATGTGCTGTGTAAGCTAAACTGATTGTTCTACTCAAGGATGACTTGTATTTGCATTAGTTACTGATAAACTATAGTGGGCCCCCAGAAGATGGGTGAATGACGTATGACTATGTTTCTAAGAATGTATAAAATACGGACCATCCCTCCACCCTTTGGAATAAACTTGCATACTTTCCTTCTGTGTGGTCTGTGAGTTTTATTCCCCTGGATTCCAGCCAGCCGGAGCAGCACACCGCAGATGAGGGTTCGGGATTTCCTGGCCTGGAGTGACCAACAAGAAACAGACCCTTTACATTTGGTGTCAGAAGTGTCGGATACTCCCGGTGGCCAGGGATCCCTGTGCTTTGGTAGCACGGGTTAAATTAGAACTGGTATTCTCCCTTTGGTTGGGAGTGTCCCTATTGCTTTGGTAGCATGGTTAAATGGTAATTAAGACTTTCCTGTTCCCTGGGTAGGAATCGGTGGGAAAGCTATATCTCTTTTCTTTCTCATCTGCGGCTGCTGTGAGGGCTGTGTGTGTGTGCTTGTGTGTCTGGCCAGCCGTGCGTTTGTTGTGAATTAATTAGAGGATGGGGGGGTCCCAAGGTGAGGGGGCTGCTCCAGAATCCGTGGGGAGTGCATGTTTTGCTATATGTTGTGATAAGTTTTAAAACTGCAGCTAAAAAAAAACGGCCATTCTACACAAATTGTCAGTGTAAGTTACAGGAGTCTGTTAGCATGTTTATCTCTGTGCCTATACGACACCCCCCCCCCCCCTCTCTAGAACTGATGACTCTGGAATGCAAGTGACAAGTGGTGTTTGTTTATTCTTCCACTGATTTGCTCTTCCCTCCCCCTCCCTCCCCCTCCCTTCCTGTTCTTTGTGTTCAAGGGTTACGGACAGGCAGACAGAACAGAAACTTAAAGTTAAACAGCATACTAAAACGTAACTTATTATTTGTTTGCAGAGTGTCTATTTATTGCCATATTGTAAGAAGACAAGCTAAATAGAAAGAACATTACTTTTGTACTTAACAACGGTATAACTGTCACTGAAATATGTAATAGGGTGTGTCTGTATTTAGACACCCATTGCTATAGCAATGTACTGAATAATGAAATACTAAAACAGCTCTTAATCTGCTTCACAATATCCCTCTCAGAGTCTCATTGGCCAGGTTGGCTAAAGGTGAATTGGCCACAGGTAAAATTGTAAATAACAGCTGGGGCTCGCCGGGTTTTTCCCACAGTGGAGTGACTCCTGCTGAGTGGAGGTACGAAGACGCATCCTGTTGATTTCAACAGTCTCACCTCCTTCTCTGCGGAGAGGTCTCTTTACTAGCTGGTAATGGTCCTGGGTGACTAGAGGTATTGTGAATCGGACAGACAGTGAATTAAAAGCAGGCACTGCAGCAACCAAGTGAATTTTGTGCACAGACCGCGGTAAGGAAAATGGGGAGAATGATAAGAACTGTAAGATGCTAATGATGAAATACTGCTGTTTCCTTTGCACAAAGGAATGTATCTCTCCTCCTGCTGTTTTGGTTGCTTGGATTTGTTAGGTGTTAACCCTTTATGTGATTGGTAAGTCTGAAGGGGAGAAATCAAGGGAGAGGGTCTAGTTCATTATGCAGGGCGAATTTTTTTAAGAACGCACTTATAAGCTTTGATTTGTCTCTTGTTTAAATAAGAACTGAAACAGAAGTTTCCCAAATAAGTAACTCCTTTGTGTCCTTCCCAACAAGCTGAAAAAAAATATGTTTTGTTTACAGTAAATATTGTTTTTATTTTACTTGCTGGTTGGTGCAGGATTTAAGGAATCTGAATAAGATTGTCCAGACCTAGCAACGGATACTTTCCTTTGAAAACCTTATTTCAAAAGAAACCCCTTGATTTGTATATTTATGCCTTTGGTTAAAAATATTGAGCTAAATTTTGCATGAACACAAATGGTTTAGTATTGTAGATTTGAGGTATATGTTTGAGTTTGCTCTCTAGGCACTATGTAGATGATCTTCAAAGTTTGGGGCAGGAGAAATCAGTTGTGATAGAAGCCATTCACAATCTGCTGCATTTCTTGGGTAAGAAGGGTTTCAGGGTGTCCTGAAGAAAAAAAAAATTAGGTTGGGGCTATCCCTTCCCCCTACAGCACTAGAATCGAAACAATAAACTTAAAAAACACGAACAGAGAACAAAGAGAGAGGGAAAGGGGGCAGCCCCTCCCGTGGGCTACAGAAGGCACAAATGGTTTTGGATTGTTTTTCTTTAATCTTCAAAGTAGGGGTTGGGAACCCTGTCAGGACAATGGGGCATCCTGAGCCAGTAATTAAAAGACTGCAACTTGAAAAAAGGTTATGTTATGTGTCTGGTCTTTGTTTGTGTATGCTATTGAGTAAACTTGAAGAGTTTAAAAAAAACAATGATTTTATATTTTGTGGCAAGCACCTCAGAGGTCATAATTATTGTTCATATATTATAGAAACACAGAGTGTAACTATAGGAATTTAATAGCAATCACAATTAGTGACAATTCTCAAGCAACTTTTTCTTTTTAAACTTTTAGTATTTAGGACTCCTGTCTCTCTTGTTCAGCTATCTGCATTTGCCTGAAGGAATCTGGTCACAAGACAGACCTGCTGTTTACTTTGCTATTTGTGTTTGAGATAACATCAAGGTTGAACTGTTACTCTAAGTAGATTGCTTTAACATAATTTCATTGTTTCAGATCAGTTTGATACCAGTCTCAAGTATTATGTATAAGGTTTTAATTTAAATGTGACAAAGCATGATTTTGAATTCACCTTTTTGCAGTTTCATGTTATTTGAATGTCTGTTTCCTGAACTGTAAGATTTTAAGTTAACTACTTGGCATTGTTTAGATCGGTGCTGATGACTGATGAACAGGACAGTAACATCTCAGCTTTATTTGTTACAATATTGGATTTTATGATAAATTCAACTGTTTTTTTGTATTTGAATTTTACGTGTTAAGTGTCCAGAGAAAAAGTGTACCTTGTTCCAAAAGTTTCTATTTTCAGTTTCAGCACAGTTCCTGAGAAAAAAATAGATATATGTTGCAGAGAAAACAGATATATGTTGCAGCACTGTGAGATATTAATTTTCTTTAGTTTACACACTTGCACCTTATGTTACCAAAAATACTTGTAGCAGTACATTATGTAGAGGTTCAGTATACACAGAAATTATAGAATTTTGGAAAGAGGCTGATCTGAAATTGCTCTGTTCCCAAGCATATAGATCTCATTTAGTGGAAAGATGAAGCTTAGTTCCCAGGAAATATGAGAATATTTGTAAATAATAACATTAACGTGAGTTCATTGAAAAAAAAAAAAGCAGAGAGTGAGAGAGAGAGAGAGACAGAAGGTGAGGCTACAGCCTTAGGAAAGGCAATAAACGTGCTGCTCCGAGTGAGATGATCTGGGCCACCGGAATTTTAACTGCTCTAAGACTCCTCGAGGACCCACAAGGCCTGAAGAACATGAACCTTGCATATTTATGCCTCTGAAGAGACATGACTAGGCAGGGGGGAATAGGCCAAGAAGAACCCGAGGAAACATCGCCATGAGGCCCAACCACCAATGCCTTGTATCCTCTTAGATCTCTCACCTCAAAAGGATCTTTTTTTTGACACCATAATTAATGAGTAGCTTACCCAAATCCTTGTGAACACTGCAATTTTAAAATCAGTCCAACAGCATTCTCGCTGAGAACAGTGTATACGATAGATTCTAGTTATACGAGAGATATGAGCCATACTCCTTCCTATTGGGATTGATGTTATAAAATGCCGTGAAGCACTAGTCTATATTGTAAGGACTTTATCTATATTTTGTTTAGGCAGTTGCTAATTAGAATGAGCACTGTTTATACTTATGGAAAAGGATCTACATTTATATGTATATATATCCTTTGTTTACAAAAATACTAAGTTTCTAATAATTGTTTGATGTTCTTAGCAGCCTTGCCAAATAAGGATACACTAGTATGGTATAAAAAAGACAGAAGGACCTATGCATGTAGTTTGATGGAATGATGTAAGTGGAAAAAAAGTGGTGTTGAGAGGAGTGTGATGGAATATTCATGTTGGAAAAGAGAATTCAGATTAACATTATAAAATGGTGAGGGTAAATTGAAATGTGAAATGATGTATCCGATGTATCCACCTAGAAAGAAAACTGACAATGAATACTCTACAATATTTGATTATGCCATCCCCATTAACTCCAATTTTGGAAGTCATCTAGCCCAGAGATATATCCAATAATTGGAAATAGACACTTGGAGATAGGCTGAGTGCACTTTTCATCCTAATGAGCTTGGGGAGACCCACACTGGCCATGTGGTGCTTTTCAGATGCTTTTATCCCTTTTTGCCTCTATGTGTCCTGGCCCGACACATGAAGCTAAAGGAGGAAAGTTACTTACACAAGTTTTTACAAATTGGTATAATTCTAAAATTGTGAAAAAATTTGAGGAAGTGTGGGCATCTTGTCAAAAATGTATTAGCTAAATTGAGTTGCTTAGGATTGGCTGTTGTGTGCAAACAGCAACCCACGAAGGGGGGAACCTCCGAAATCTTTAAAAAAAAACTTTGTAAAGACACTAAACTGTCTTGCCTTTGACTCTGTTCAATAAACAAACAAACAACCAAAAAAAAAATTTGCCCTAAGGGAGTAGACCAAACTTTTTCTCCCTCTGAATTGTTATATGGAAGACTGTTTATTTTTTTATACTCCTGAGCCTCACATTTGATCTCTTGTATTTCCTAGCAGCAGAGGCAACTCTCTTCCCTCCACAGGTATGCTCAGCAGGTCCAGTCCTTTCTGCTGGATGACTCAGCTCTTTTCTTTCAATCCGGAGACTGGATTTTGGTAAAGACATACCACCAGCACACAGTACAAGCCCCTTTTCCAGTATGGGACCGTTCCAAGTTCTTCTGATAATACCGATTGCAGTGAAGGTGGCGGCTAAAAGATCCTGAAGCTATTGCCCTCGCTGGAAACATTCTCCATATACAGATCAGGCTTCAGGACCAGGATGAGAAGTAGCCGACGCCGGGGCAGCCAAGGCCCTAGCAACTGGAGAGGAGAGGAGAAGACTCCTGAAGAAAAGCAGCTTTCGGCCTAGAGGTACCGAACCAATATATCCCTTCAAGGTTGGTGACAGGTCAGAGCACCTCAAAAGCACGGTACCTTAGAGCTGCTCTACGGACCTTCAAACTACAGTGATCACCATTACATGGACAGCCATCCTGTGTAACTCCTCCCCTTCGTGGATCCAGCCTCCTGACCATCACGCACAAGACTGTGTTGACTCCTCCTACCACTCATGTGGTGCCTCCTTCAGTCCATTTCGGGAACTGTTAATACGGCAATACTACTTGCCCAGACTGCCTTACTTTTGTGTGCACAGCTCGCTACAAACTGGAGCTTTTCTCTCAACATGTTTCATTACTGTACCTTCTAATTTGTGTGAAATGCAGAAGTTTAACATTGGTGTTACTCGCCTCTCTTTGGGATATGACTAGGTCCCTTGTTCATTGTAAACTGTCTCTAGTTTTAATGCTACGGATTGTTTTATTGTTTCTGCTTTTAGCCTGTCTAATACTGCTCTATACTGTTCTTCAACTACAGGGAAGTTTCTATGTATCTTTCTTTGGGGTGGTCTCAAAGGACTGCTTATTGCCCTATTGAGCGGTTTTATAATTCTTGTTCTTTTTTGTTGTATATTTTCATTTGTTCTTGACTGTTGTTGAAAGGCCCTACAAAGCTCTACCACTTTTATGTATTAATAATGTCTGTTTAGTTATTTTGTAGTAGATTGTTAGGCTGTTCTTATAGTGGGCCTATGCAGGCCCAAAGGGGGGATTGTTAGGGAAATCAGAATCTTATATATGTGCCCTTTGTAATAATAATGCTTAGTTTAAGTGCATATACAGGAGGCCTGCACAAGAGAAATTAGAATCCTATAGAAATCAGAATTCTATGTGTGTGCCCTTTGTACATTCTGGTGGGTATGGAAAAAGGAATGTGCTGTGTAAGCTAAACTGATTGTTCTACTCAAGGATGACTTGTATTTGCATTAGTTACTGATAAACTATAGTGGGCCCCCAGAAGATGGGTGAATGATGTATGACTATGTTTCTAAGAATGTATAAAATACGGACAATCCCTCCACCCTTTGGAATAAACTTGCATACTTTCCTTCTGTGTGGTCTGTGAGCTTTATTCCCCTGGATTCCAGCCAGCCAGAGCAGCACACCGCAGATGAGGGTTCGGGATTTCCTGGCCTGGAGTGACCAACAAGAAACAGACCCTTTACAATCTCCAATGTGATTGGGCATACACGCCACTACTGCAAGGGCAGAAAGGTGCCTGGGAACAAACTGTGTAAGTGGTAAGAGTGAAGGGTCAATGTGGGCACCAAAAGATGCAGATCTGATCACATTCCTCTCTCACACAGTGACTTTGACATGCACCGAATCCTTGAGGCACTGAAGTGCCATTTTAGGTTCATGTGGCAGCAGAGGCCTGAGCTCATCCAGGGCCTCAGGGAGGAATGATAGCAGCTGCAGGTAGGTCAGCCACATGGTAGTGTAACCAGAGGATTAAACATTTTACCTGTTACCCCATGAGATGCTGGAGTTGCTATCTGGGGGGCTACTAAGTGCAACATGGAGTTTTCTTTGCAGTGTTAGAGTGGAGGAACACTTCTACTGAGGCTCATGGACTGCTGGTTGCTAGGCAGAGAAACTGGCAGAGAACCAATATCTGCACACCTCATATTGTGAGACAAGAGGATCTGTATATGGTTGGTGACCGACTGCTGACAAGAGTATTTATAAGAGAAAATAAGGATAGAAAAGAGTTGAGCTGGTGATTGTGGAAGTGTGTTGGGTTTTTTAAACTGAATTTAGTGACAGTTATACACTTTGCTGTGTGGGACGCAGGGAGGAAAGCCTGCTACCAGGTGAGGGGCCTAATTGAAAAAGAAAATGTCTTAAAAAGAAATTTAACTCTGTGGTTTCTGGTTGAAAAATCAGAAAAAGCCAGCTTTGTAGGCGGGGAACTTGGAAAATAAAAGTGAAGCTTATTTATAGCTCTTGAGAGTTCAAGAGAAGGATTAAAGAAGGATACCTTTGTATTCTAAGGGAGAAAATCTCAGAACTCTTATAATTGAAGCATCTCTGCTTGAGGTGACTGACTAGCCACTGAGGAAAAAAGTTTAAACCTCAGCTGGGACGGTGCTGATTATGAAGAGTTGAAGCTGGGCACAGAGCTTTTAAATACTGCTGGCTCTTAGCTTTATTATTTGTGACCGTCACTCCAAGATCCTGAAAAAGAAGCCTCAATTTTGAATTTAAAACAAATCAGTCACTTGTGTCACAGTGACTGAAAGAGGGCTTGTAATGTTGCATGGGGTATAAATCGGCTGTAGCAAAAGGTTTGTATAAAAATGTGAATGTATTCAAAAAGCAGAAGATAGGGTACATACATTTATCTTTTGATTATATTATATAAGGGAAGTAGTAGAGGGTTGAAAAGAGAAAAACCCTATTCTCTTTCCTTTTAAAAGAAAGACATTTTGGCCCCTAATTTTGTAGGGTAGACAGGGTTTCCCCTTATAGTTAGGGAGTAGGATCCAACTTTGAAGAAAACGCCTAAAGGGCCAAGGAACTAACGAGGATCTCCAATCAAGGAGCTGAAGGATCCAGTCCAGGGCCCCATCCCAAGAAAGAGATCTGGAAGAGGTACTGGTGCACTCTACTCGTAAAGAGTAAAAACATTTGTTTGAGCTCAAGCAACACAAATACAGAGGAAAAACAAAGGGAACACTGGGAATTTTGAGAAAAAAAACCTTACTTGTTAGAGTTTGAGAAGTTTGAAGATTCTGAAAAGAAAAAATAACACCTTTGCAGGAATTGTACAAGAACATTTAGAGAAAATGTTTAAAAGCAGATTTAAGAAACAATAGAACTTACTGAATAACATACTTTACTGGGCACTACATGAAATTGAAGAGTTCTATGAACAAGTACAAGCTGAAATTGACAGAACATGCAAACAGGATATCCTGATAGTCATGGGTGAATGGAACGCAAAAGTTGGCAACAAAGAAGAAGGCAAAGTAGTTGGAAAATATGGACATGGCAACAGAAATGAAGCTGGAGAAAGACTGATAGAATTCTGCAAGACCAACAACCTATTCATCTCAAACACCTTCTTCCATCAACACAAGCGGCGACTGTACACATGGACTTCACCCAATGGATTGTATAAAAATCAAATTGACTACATCTGTGGAAGTCAACGATGGAAAGGTTCTATAACATCAACAAAGACAAAACCTGGAGCTGACTGTGGTACAGATCATCAACTACTAGAATGCAAAGTCAAGCTAAAGTTGAAAAAGAGCAAACCACTCATGAATGCAGCAAAATATGACCTTGAGAATATACCACTGGAATTTAAAGACTGCCTGCAAAATCGATTTGCTGCTTTAGATACAAATGACAGAGATTCAGAAGAGTTATGGAATGACATCAAGAAGGTTGTGTTGGAAGAAAGCGAGAAGTCTCTACAAAAGGTGAAAAAGCAAAAACGGCCAAAATGGATGACGGAAGAAACTCTGAAAATTGCCCAGAAACGCAGAGAAGCTAAAGCCAGAGGAGAAAGAAAGACAATAACAAAATTCAACAGAGATTTCCAACGTGCAGCAAGACAGGACAAGGAAAAGTACTACAACGACACATGCAAGGAAATAGAAGCAGAAACTATTGGAGGAAGAACAAGATCGGCTTTCTTAAAGCTACAAGAGTTAAAGAAAAAGTTACAGCCTCGAATTGGAATGTTACAAGATGCTCAAGGTTCTATGTTGAATGATGCTGAGAAGATCAAGAAAAGGTGGAAGGAATATACAGAGTTTTTATATGATAAAGATCAAGTGGACCAACAGCCGTTTCAACCTATATCTTATGATCAGGAACCATCGGTGATGAAAGAAGAAGTTGAAGCAGCATTAAAAGCTTTATCAAAGAACAAAGCATCAGGCATTGATGGCATTCCCATAGAAGTATTACAGCAATCTGATGCAGCTGTTACCATACTTACAAGGCTCTGCCAAGAAATATGGAAGACAACATCATGGACAACTGACTGGAAAAGATCTGTGTTTATACCAATACTAAAGAAAGGTGATCCAACTGACAGTGGAAATTATCGCACAATCGCTCTGATCCCACATGCCAGCAAGATTCTACTGAAGATTATTCAAAAGAGAATACAACCATACCTGGAACAAGAGCTACCTGAAGTGCAAGCAGGGTTCAGGAAAGGGCGAGAAACGAGAGACATCATTGCAGATGTGACATCCTGTGTCTTTTGGGGAAACTGCTAGATACGTACGACCTAGATTGGCCACTGTTGGAAACAGGATACTGGGCTTGATAGACCTTGGTCTGACCCAGTATGTTATATCTTATGTTCTTATGAGATGGATCCTTGAAAAGACTAAAGAATACCAAAAGGATATCTATTTGTGCTTTATCGACTATAGCAAGGGTTTTGACTGTGTAAACCATGAGAAACTCTGGACCACATTAAGAAGCATGGGTATACCAGAACACCTGATCATACTCTTGCACAATCTGTACATTGATCAAGGTGCAACAGTTTGAATGGAACAAGGAGAAACAGAATGGTTTAAAATAAGCAAAGGTGTAAGACAAGGCTGTATACTTTCCCCCTACCTGTTTAATTTATATGCACAACAAATCATCAGAAAAGCAGGATTGTATGAAGATAACAGATGTGTGAAGTTTGGTGGAAGACTCATCAACAACCTTCGCTATGCTGATGATACCACATTACTGGCTGAAAGTGAAGATGATCTGAAACATTTGCTTCTCACAATCAAAGAACATAGTCTCAAAATGGGCCTGCACCTTAATGTAAAGAAGACAAAGATCATGACAACTGGCATAATCAACAGGTTCATCGTTGAAGGAGAAGAAATTTAAATTGTGAACAACTTTAACCTACATGGATCAACTATCAATAAAGAAGCAACAAGCAGACAAGAAATCAGACGACGCATTGCTCTTGGCAGAATGGCTATGAAAGACCTAGATAAGATTCTCAAGAGCAGAGATGTCTCTCTCCATACAAAGATTTGACTTGTTCAAGCCATGGTATTTTCAATAACATCATATGGATGTGAAAGCTGGACAGTGAAAAAGATAGACAGGAAGAAAATTGATGCCTTTGAATTATGGTGCTGGCGTCGAATACTGTGCATACCATGGACTGCCCGAAGAACAAACCAGTCGGTACTAGAGGAGATCAAACCTAAGCTTTCTTTAGAAGCTCAGATGACAAGACTTCACCTTTCATACTTTGGACACATCATGCGAAGAGAGAGATCATTAGAGAAAGTCAGCATGCTTGGCAAGATAGAAGGTCAACACAAAAGAGGAAGGCCAGCAATGAGATGGATCGAGACAATAACAGCAGTTAAGGGTACCAGTCTGTCAACAATGAGCCGCCTGACTCAAGACCAAACACAATTTAGGATAGATATCCAGAGGGTCGCCATGAGTTGACTCCGACTCGATGGCGCTTAACAACAACAACACAGAAGAGAATAGTTTTTTTAAATCCTGGTAATTTTAATAGCTAACCAAGAGATGACACTGGATGTAACTGAATGCACAAGCCTGAGTTATTATCTTCTGTAGGAAAGAAGAAAGTTACTGTGAGACAAAAATAATATTTTGGATGGTTATTCTTTTTATTTGTGCAATACAGTAAAAATGCAATATTTATTCTGGATGTTTAATTACATCGTGGGATTGTTGAGTGCTCAATTTTAAATACCCTATTTAATAACTTTAGCCAAAAATCAAGATTTATGAAATTCTGTTGTCTTGTTGAATTTCTTGGTTAAATTCCACTACCTTACTAGATTACATCTTCTGCAACATCTCATTTTCTTTGGATTTATCATTTTTAGTTTATTTTCCTCTTGTTCCTTCTTTACTAATGGTGGAGGGGGAATAAGAGGAGGTTAGTGAACTCTATAACCCTCACCTGAGTGAATACCAGACTCTGAGCAACCACTTGGCCATTTTGACTACACTTATATATCATCAGCGTTACTGTAGGAGTCTAACTACAGTACATCTCTCCTCAAGGGGGGAGGGGGCTACAGTAGCAAGTGTTGGGGACATATGTGCAGCACAGAGAGGAGCACATGTGTGGATATGTGGCTGTGCCATGGAATGGGCTTGCACTGTTGGCAGAGCAGACAGACTGGCACACACAATGACATCTCCTGCAAGCCCTGTTATTCCCATGTTATGCTCCACTGTCCCTCTCTTTACAGCCATAGAAGCCAAGAAGGAGGGGCCTAACCAGACATACCCACCATCTTCAGGAGCGTTTTGGGGGGCAGCAAGCTCCAGATCCAACCTCAGTCTCAGCAACAGCACCACCATCATACTCAAAATCTCCCACACAGCCAGCACCTCCAAGAGAGAGGGGGAGGGGAGGTCACAGAACTGGTGGTGGAGGAAGAGAATGAGCCAGCAGATGAGGAGGCAGAGGAAGAGGAGGAGGCGGCAGAGGAGGATAAGAATCAGGAGGTAGATGAGGACACCAAGGAGAAGGAGGAGGACACTGAGGAGTAGGAGGACACTGAGGAGGAGAAGGCAGAGGCAGCTGAAGAGAGGGAGGAGAAAGAGACTGAGGAGGAGGATGCTGAAGCAGAGGAGGAGTTGGGGGAGTACCAGGGGAGGGGCTGCATGATGTGCACATGAACAGGGTGGCAGGGGATGCTAGAGAGGGGGTGGGGCTGAAGATACTGGTACACATATGCTACTAGGAACAATGGGACCAGGTAGGCCAGCTGTGACCATTAAGGAGGAGGTCCATAAGGAGCGTGTGGTATCATCAGAGTCTCCTGCACATGAGCAGATCTCTACACCCACCATCATGGGTGGTGCAGGTGGACTAGGAGTCTCTTCTGACACCCATGACACTAGGTACCTATCAGGAGCTAGTGGAAGTCATGGCCACTGTGGTGGAGGAGTTGCGGCTCCTGAGGGAGGCAGTGGTGGAGTCTTCAGGGGGCATCTGCACAGGGATACAGGCTATAGCCCAGGCCCTGCAGAGCTGCAGCCATGGTGCCCCAGGGTCCTAGACTGATCTAAGGAAGGACAGGGGTGGCATGTGTGGGAATGTTGGGAGGAGTGATGTTGGCAGGGCTAAAGGGGGGAGGGATGAGAATGTGAAGGCGGGTGTTAGTATCTTTTGCACTTTCATACCCCATCCCGTAGTCTCCATGCAATAAATGTCAATCGCTTGCATCTCCCATCTCCCTTCCGAGCACATTTGCAATCCACGCATCTTTCCGCTTTTTTCTTTCTCAGCCCGGCCCTTTGGAACTCTTTACCCACTTCCTTCCATTTAGAACAATCCTATTAAAAGTTCAAATCCCTCCTAAAAACTCACCTTTTTGCCTCTGCTTTTGATCTCCTTCATACTGCCCTCTAATCTTTTCTGTCTGTATCCTCTTTTTCTTCTTTTTTCTTTCACCTTGTACGAATGTTTTCTGTCCTTTCCTGTCCCCATTGTAGTTCTTTTCCTTTTCCGGCTGTGGCCCTTCTTCTTTTTTGTTTGTATTTTGTACACCGCTTTGATGTTTGAAAAGTGGTATATTAAGCAACAAAATATACATAAACATAAACATTGGGGTTGCGGAAATTGGTTTGCACTGTACAGGTCAGGGCCTATAGCAGCTGCTGGGCTGGTGTTGGGGCCTGAATGTGCACACATGGTATGTTGAGGGCACAGGCCAAGGTGGTGGCTGGGCCATCAGTTCCACAGTGGCAAGGCTGAGGGACACCATGTGGTGTGGTCTGGGGGGGATATGGGCATGGAGTATGCTGTAATCCAGGGTGCAGTTGCAGTCTGGTGAGATGTCAGTCTGCTGATGGGACCTGCACATGTGGGTGGGTGTATTGTCACAGACGTACCTGGCTGTGGGTGTAGTGTAATACAGGTTAGAGCATGGACAGTGCCTGTTGAAACCTGGACACAGACCCTGTATAATAGGTGTGCATGCCAATGTATGCAATGTTGTACCATTGTGGAGCATCTAGGGAATGGGTAATGGGATGGTAGCAGACACACAAAATGGGGTGGGCATATGGGTGTTCATGTAGGTCGCATGGGCTCCTGTTGCTGTGGTGCAGACTAGTCAGTGATCATGCTACACCTACCTGGGCCTTGCTATTGGCAATGACAGTGTCCTCACTACACAATCATTGAACAGTTACAGGGACTAGTGTCAGACAGATGCTACTGAAGGTAAGTACTGCTGCCTGCACATGGCTGGAGCATGACAGAGATGCTTGACCATAGCATCTCTTTCTTTCTGAGTGACAGGGTTGCAGGAGGACTTGGGAATTGGCAGCTAGAAGGGAGCCACAGTACAGTGGCAGGACCCTACACACAGTCAGGGAACAAGGAGCAGCAATGTGGTGATGAGACAGGGGCCTAGGGCATGCTGCACATGACTGCAACCCTGACGAGTCCCAGAGGTGCCTCCAGGGTTCTGGGGCCTCAACATAAGTTTTGGTTCTGCAGTCTCCTGCCACTACTTAGTGGTACTGTTGTAGCCATAGGCTGCGCTCCCTTACTCTGCTTGCCTTGGCTCCCATTTCAGTCACATGTGTGGCATGCTGTGTATCTCTCCTCTAGGGCCCTAGCTCCCCTACATCCAGTGCCCAAAGATTGCGTGTCACTCTGTGAGTGCACACAGCAATCAGCCTCCCTGTTATTTTGCCCCACACCACACTGCTAGCTATATGCCACTGTGCCTCAACCAGCAGCCACATAAGTCATGCTACAGGTATGTTCCTCAGACTCTATTGGCCTAGTGGCCAACATACACCCACCCATACCTGTCCCGTGGGACCACGGTCTGGTTTCCTGGTAAATTAGCTTTTTTACAGCAGCTGACACCTCGGCATACCCATGCTGTGATGGCGGCATTAGGTAGTGACTCAGGGTATGTACATTCTGTGCACCATAACCGATATTCCACATACCTGATTTTCTTCGTTAACCGTGAATACACGAGATAATCTACTTACTCAGTTTCATCCATTAACCGCACAATAAATGAGATATCCCACTTACCCAGTTAACCATGCAATAAACGAGATAGTCAACTTACATGGCTTTCTACACTAACGATAGAATAAACAAGATATTCCACTTACCTGGTTTTCTTTGTTAATCAGAAAATGCTGATATTCCACTTACCCAATTTACTTTGGAAACCGGGCAAAACGCTGAATATCCATAGTTAGCCTCTTCCACAGATATGGTGGCTCCCAGTGTCCACCATTAGTGCTGATATTCGGATTTCCTGTGCACGAATCTTACGCAAGTTTCTTTTATCCTTTTGGGCGACATGTGTCCTGGGGTGCTGCCTCATAATCACACATGTTTAAAACCTTTCATGGGTAGCCTTGCGGTTTGCCATTCAGACACCACAACCAGCGCACATGGCTATGAAATGCACCTGTAAGACAAATTCCACACCCTCAAAGATTGCAATGGCCCTGGGGCTCATCATGAGGAAGCATGCCACCCTCTTTGGCTCTGAGGATGCCAGCACACAACAGTGTGGCTGGCAGGAGATCGCCCGCAAGGTAAATGCTGTGCATCACTACAACCAGGATGTGGAGGATCTGAAAAAATAAGTGGCGGGTAGTATGGCAGAGTGCAAAGGAGAAGACAGCTAACAGCAAGCTATACCTGAGCAGCAAAAATCACAGAGATCCCTGGAAGAACAGGTGCTGCAATTCATAGTGTGACGTAGAAGCCCACACAGAACCTAGGCAAATAGATAGAAAGGAGGAATTTACCTTTGAAACTGTTAGTCAGTCAGCATATACAGCTCATGAGAAACAGGGAAAGAGAGGAGCAGAGTGGACACACCCAAGCTCTGATGTAACAGCAAGCTCAGAGCTTGATTAAACTCACCTGGGCAAGAAAGCCGAGCCAGCCTGAAGGGAACAGAGAGATAAAAGCCGGAGGGTAGCTCCAGCAAAGGGGTGCTGTGATTCCCCAGAGAGAAGGAAGTGCTGTGATTCCCCAGAGAGAAAGGGATGCTGTGATTCCCCAGAGAGAAGGAAGTGCTGTAATTCCCCAGTGAGAAAGGAGTGCTGTGATTCCTCAGAGAGAAGCAGTGGGCGTGTCAGAGAAGCAGGAAGCAGCAGAGGAGAAGCCTCAGAGAAACATGGCTGGAAAAGCACACAGACTACAGGCAGCTGGAGGTCCTGTGAGGAACCAGGTTGCAGCTCAGAGAGAGAAGCCAGGGCAGCAGAAGGAAGGAAGGCACACCCTGTGGCTAGGAACCTACCTGGACCAAGAGAGCAGGGAGTCTCCCAGATCTCACTGCCAGAGGAGAGGCTCCAGCATTCATACAGGTGGGAGCCTAGCACTATAATAAGGAAAGCCAGAAGTTCTGTTCGGAACAGAGGGCCAGGGCACTGCTCAACACAAGAAGTATCAACAGAAAGTTATAAAGGAGTTCCTGGTAACTGGAGGCAACAAAAGGAGAGCCGGGGAAGAAACACTACAGCTACAGGTACTTTTAAACCTCACTGTATGAAACTGTGTTCTTACGAGATACCCGAGTTCTCAGCGAGGGGTTTTTCCAGAGACAGCAGTAAAGGTCTGAAGCCAAACCCCACACACACTGAATGTGAGGATATGCAATGGGAGTGTAGCCCTAGTGAACCTGAATATGCTCCTATGGATTGTACCTATGCCTTGCAGACAACATTGAGTCTTTATGCTAAGTTTTGTATATAGCAAAGAAAAAGAAGATATTTTTCTTTCAGAAGAAGCTGTTTGTTTTCCATGTTTGTTTTGCACTTAAAAATCCTTTGGGAAGGGAAATAAATTCCTTGTTATGTTTTGCCTTGAGCACTCGACTTACGACTATTATTTGCTAACAGAAGATATCAGGGTAACCCCAACCTTCGCACCCTAGGTGAAGGCCTGGCACCTGTTTACAATAGATGGCATCACCATCACTGGCATTATGGGTTATGATAGCTCCACTCCTGACACACAAAAGGATGAGTAGCTCCTGCTCTTTTACAGGTGTGTAACATGCTAGATTTCTTTGCCAAATAGCACAGGGTGCTGGGTTGTCATCCATGCTGCTATTGCATGCCTGACAATCTATGTATCACTGCCTACCCTCTCCCTCATCCCTAGCCCCAGAATGCTATCCACCATGCACCAGTGTCTCCTCATGCCATCCTCCATGTCCTCCTATGGCCCATCCTGACTGCCATCTCATTTCTACTCACTCACCTGGCCATTCCCCCCTCCTTCCAACTCTTCATTGACAGAGACTCAGATATGTTGTCACATGCCCCATTGTGGGATCAGGGAATGGTTTATTGTACCATCAGGGGAAGAACAGTATAGTATTAGTACTCCAGTGCTGTCCCTTGGCAAATAATGCCAGTGTGTGGGACTCTGTTCTGTAAATCCAGAACCACTTCAGAGCTATTCTCTCATAAGTGAACTGACTCATACCTGCAAAACATGGTTGAGGTCAGTTATGAGTAAGGGGTGCACCCTCTCAATATACTTTTTGGCATCTTTGGCTATGCATAGATGTAAGGGACATCAGGGCTCTTTACAGTGTCTGATCACTGTGCCCTGGGCACACGTGCTGTACACACAGATGAGCAGACAGTGTCATGTAACCCTTCCCCCATGTGGCCTGATTCTTTCTGTGTGGCTGCTTGTTAGCTGGCTGCCACCTTGGGCATATGCTATGAGAATCTGTGGCAGGCAGCTGCTATGTTTCCAGATATGCACCATAACCTGAGACTACCCCCATTTGTACTAGAGGAGAACAGTACTCCATGACCAGCAAGGATCTGAAACTTGACTCTGCATAGCATGCAGGTGGTGAACTACCCTTCCCCATCCAGGAGGGCCTGGTAGTTATTGAGGTGGACCAACAGATGCTTAAGAAGGGGTTGCATTTGCTGGAGTGCACAGAGGGCATCAGAGTAGTGTGCCATTACTAGGAGCTGCAGGCAAGCAATCAGATGCTGCTGGACCACCACCTGATGGAGCAGAGGCACAGAGAGCCACAGGTTTGGCTCCATAGGCAGATGGCAGCCTACAAGGCCTCCATGTTGCACACCTCTTGCCAGTTGTTGGTCTCCCACCAGGGGCAGGATGCAAATGTCCTTCAAAAGGGGCAATCTGCAGCAGCATCAGAGGACAACGAGGTACCTGATACAAGCTCCATCACAGGGGAGGGTGAGGACATGGATAGCAATGCCTCACTGTCCTGTTGAGACACAATGCCCAGGTAGGGAAGTAGGCAGGGCTTGGTTTATGGATTATGGTTTATTAAAAACTTAATATACCGCCTTTCGTTGCATCAGTTTACAATACTTACATTTAAAAGCAATAGAAAAGGAAAACAATGCCAGTAAAATTTAATTAAAGAGACATAAAAGGTAGGGCAGAGTAAAAGAGGGCATGTCAGGGGTGCAGGGCAAAATCCATAAGCATCTAAGGGGGTAAGTCAAAGGTGAGTCTAAAAAGATGAATCTTCAAAGCAGATTTGAATTTAGGATATGATGTTTGTAACCGGATATTGATATGGTTATGGTTATGGTTTAGGCACTTGATATACTGCCCTTTACTATGTGATAGAGAGAGAGTTCAAAAGATGGGGTCCCAAGAAATGAAAAGCGGCATGTTGTGTACTTTCGAGTAGTGTCTGAAAAGAGGAAGGCAAGTGTAATCGGTGTCCATGAACTGAGCATAGAACCCAGGTAGGAGCTTGCGGAATAAGGAGAGAGGACAGATATATCGGAGTGTCAGAATGAATATAATCTTATGGGTGAGAAGGAGACTCTTGAAGAGAGCCCGATGTGCAACAGGCAGCCAGTGTGATTTGATGAATAATAGCAACATAGAAACATGACGGCAGAAAAAGACCACATGGCCAGTCTAGTCTGCCCTTCTATCAACTACAATAGTGCAGGTATGTTACCCTCAGTCTGTAAATCTGTGGAGTGTGGTATGTGTGCCTCTCGTGCTGGGTCAATGGACGCTGTTGCTGCTGCACTTTGTGCGATTGCCTCTGTCCCCTGGCATGTCGGTGGCATCTCCACCTCCATTGCAGTATGTGCAGGCCCCACATTGCATGGGCGGTTCCTCTCCTTGGGTACAGCTGATAACCATTTTTGCTGATGCCCCATGTGACATGTACAGGCATATCACCAGGCCAGGTCCATCCAAAAACTTGGTTTAAATATACACAGTTTATGGCATTTGGTACAGCGCCATGACATGCCCCTGTTATGCCCTGTTATGCCCCTGCAGATATCCCGTTACCACCATGTGCATTGCACTAATATTAGTCTGACGGTGGTTAACTGAAGATGCTGAATACTTGGATATGCACCACTTACATGGGTAACACTGCTTTATTACTGCCTTATCTCTGCATCAGGGTTGGAATATTGGGCCTGACCTCTTTAGTCACCTAAGTTTCACTAGGCAGCTTATTTTACCTGGTCAAATTATGGACAAGATTATGTCAGGGGGAGGGGAAGAAAATGGGCAGCCAGTGCTGATTTCAGCCTTAGCTTTTAACTTGGTTGGTGAAATCCAGGGGCTGCAATAGTATTCCTAAATCTGGCCTATCAACCTCCGTGCCAACTTGCAAAGGGAAACAAAATAACCCTGCCACAGTGTCCCCTTCCCTCCTTTCTTTCAAACTATTTAAAATATGAAAAAGTGCCACTCTAGCAGTGCCCCCTTGTGACCAGGAAGTCTAGATTGGAGGGGATGAAAGCACCAATGTCACCAACAGCCCCCAGTGCTGGAGGCTTTGGGTAAGTCCTGTGTTTCTGTTTGATGTCATTGCTGTCACAAGTACCTGGCAGGTTCCCAAAAAGATACATACTCTACAACATTTTCCACAATACTTGTCCTGGGGTAAGTAGTGAATTTCCTGGATCCTCTTTAATAATGGTTTATGGAGCTTTCCTCCAGGAACGTGTCCAAACCTTTTAACCCAGCAGCATTGACTCTTAAAAAAAAAAAATGAAAAGAAAATGAATAAAACACTAACAACTTTTACTACATCTTCCAGTAATGAATTCCCGAGTTTGATTATGCATTGAGTAGAAAAATATTTTCTCTTATTAGTCTTAAATGGCTAACATTGTAATTTCATTCCATGCCCTCTAATCTTTGTAGTTTTTGATAGAGTAAACAAGTGATCTACGTTTATCCATTCTACTCCATTCAATAATTTATAGACCTCTATCATATTTCCCCTCAACCACCTCTTTTCCAAGTTGAAGAGCCCTAACCTTTTAAGACTTCCCTCACAAGGGTATCCTTCCATCCCGTTTACCATTTTGGAGGCTCTTCTCTGTACTTTTTCTAATTCCGCTGTATCCTTTTTAAGATATGGTGGGCAGAATTGCACACAATATTCAAGATGTGGTCGCACCATGGAACAATACAGAGGCATTATAATAACCTTAGTTTTATTCTCCATTCCTTTCCTTATGATTCCTAGTATTCTATTTGCTTTCTTGGCTGCCACTGCACAGTGGGTGGAGGGTTTCAATGTATTATCCACAATGACACCTAAATCCTTTTCCTGGGTGGTGGTCCCTAATGTGGAACCTTGCATCGTGTAACCGTACTTTGGATTGTTCTTGCCTAGGTGCATAACTTTGCACTTGTCCACATTAAATTTCATTTGCCATTTCGACATCCAGTCTTTCAGTTTATCAAGATCCTCCTGCAATTTTTCACAATTCTCTTGAGTTTTAACAAATTTGAATAATTTTGTGTCATCTGCAAATTTGATCACTTCACTCATTATTTCCATTTCAATGTCATTTATGAATGTTAAAAATCAGCGGGCCCAGCACAGATCCCTGGGGTGCTCTACTATTCACCTTTCTCAACTGAGAAAATTGGACATTAAGCCCTCCTCTATATTTTCTAACTTTTAACCACTTCCTGATCCACAATAGTACACTGCCTCCTATCCCATGACTTTTTAATTTCACCAAGAGTCTCTCATGAGGGACCTTGTCAAAGGCTTTCTGAAAATCCAGATACACTATATCCACCTGCTTACCTTTATCTACCTGTTTATTCACACCTTCAAAAAGCTATATCAGATTTGTAAGACAAGATCTTCATTGGTTAAATCCATGTTGGCTTTCTCCCATTAAACCATGACTATCTACATGTTCAGTAATTTTATTCTTTATAGTGGTTTCTACTATTTTTCCCAGTACTGACATCAGACTCACTGGTTGTAGTTTCCCGGATCACCCCTGGAACCCTTTTTTAAAAATTGGTGTTACACTGGCCATTCTCCTATCTACAGGTACTACAGAGTTTGCAGATTACTAATATTAGATCTGCAATCTCATATTTTGGTTCTTTCAGCACTCTTGGATGTTGTAATACATCTTCCTGGTTTATCAAAATTAGTCTCAGGTTCTTCTTGTTCTTCCTCTTTAAATACCATTTCAGGAATGGGTAACTTTCCTACAACTTCTTCTGTAAAGACCGAAGCAAAGAATTCATTCAGTCTCTCTGCTGTGGCCTTATCCTCTCTAAGTACCCCTTTTATCCCTCAATCATCTAATGGTCCAACTGACTCTCTCACAGGGTTTTTTCTACTAAAGATTTTATTGTGCATTTTTGCTTCCTCTTCAAGGTTTTTTTCAAATTCTCTCTTTGCCTGCTTTATCGATCCCTTGCATCTAACTTGCCAGTGCTAATGTTGTTTCCCATTTTCGTCATTTGGCTCCTTTTTCCATTTCCTAAAAGATGCTTTTCTGGCTATAACAGTCTCTCTGACCTTTAAACTGTGCTGTTAGTTTTTTGCCATTCCTTCCACCTTTCAGGAAGTGTGGAATACATGTGGGCTCAATGTCAACCTTTAACCTTTGCAGCTGTTATTTTAGTTTTTCCTTAACCATTTTCCTCATTTTATCATGTCTCCCTTTTGAAAGTTAAAAGGTAGTACTGTGGATTTTCTTGCCATCCTCCCTCTATTTCTTAAATCAAATGTGATCATGCTGTGATCACTATTGCCAAATGGCCCTAATACTGTTATCTCTTCAACCAGATCCTTGTTCCACTAGGGACTAAGTTCAAACAGCTTCCCCTCTTGTTGATTCATGAAACAGCTGCTCAAAGAAACAGTCATTTATTTCAAGTAGAAATTTTATCTCCCTAGCATGTCCTGCTTTGACATTGACCCAATCGATACCAAGATAATTGAAATCGCCCATTATTACTGTGTTGTAACTTTAGTTAGCTTCCATGATATCTTTTAGCATTTCATCATCCATCTGTTAATTCTGTCCAGGTGGATAGTAGTACACCCCCACTGCCATTGCCTTCCCCTTTTTACAAGGAATTTCTATCCATAGAGATTCTATAGTGTGTTTTGTTTCCTGCAGACCTTTTATCCTATGTGACTCAATGCTCTCTGTAACATAGAGTGCAATCCCTCCACCAATTTGATCTATCCTATCATTGTGATATAGTTAGTACCCAGGTATCACAGTGTCCGATTGGTTGTCTTCCTTCCAACAGGCCTCTGAGATGCCAATTATATCTAACCTTTCACTTAGTGCTATATATTTTAGCTCTCCCATCTTATTTTTTAGACTTCTAGTATTTGCATACAGGCATTTTAGAGGCTGTATATTATTCATATTAACAATCTGGTTATCAGTTGACAAGGGCAATTTAGAATCCTACAGCTCTGTCTGATCTCTATTTAAAGGCATCTGGGTTACTTTTATCTTTATTGGAACTTCCCTACCAGGATGCCCTAACTTCCCTCATTTGCTAGTATCCTTCAAGGATACATCCTTCCAAGCCATGCATTCTTGGGTGACTGTCGGAGTTCCCCTATTATCTAGTTTAAAAGCAGCTTCTTTTTAAGGGTTAATTCCATCAGTCTGGTTCCACCCCAGTTAAGGTAGAGCCCATCCTTTCAGAAAAGCCCCCCTTCGCAGGCATATTACCCAGTTCCTAACAAATCCAAAACCCTCTTCCTTGCACTATTGTCTTATCACCACAATGAGACTTCAGAGCTCTGCCTTCCTTTTGGATCCTGCATGTGGAATAGGAAGCATTTCTGAGAATGCCACCATGGAAGTTCTGGATTTCAAGTTCCTACTTAAAAGCCTAAATTTGGCCTCCAGAACTTCCCTCTCACATTTTCCTATGTTACTGGTACCAACATGTACCAAGACAGCAGGCTCCTCCCCAGCACTTTCTAAAGCCTTGTCAAGGTGGCACGTGAGGTACATCACTTTTGCATCAGGCAGGCATGTTACCAGGCAATCCTCACATCCACCAGCCACTCAGATATCTATATGCCTAATGATTGAATTGCCAACTATAAAGGCCGTCCTAACCCTTCCGTCATGGGCATTTGTCCCTGGAGAAACCACCTCGATATCAGAGGCTTTTATATCATCTGGAGAACAGGTCCTAGCTACAGAATCACTTCCTGCCACACCAAAGTGATGCTGTCCTTTCACGTGACCTCTCTTCTCCATGGCAACAGAGAGGCTGCCAGGCTGGAGGTAGGACTTCAATACAATGTCCCTATAGGTCTCATCTATATACCTCTCTGTCTTCCTTAGCTCCTCCAAGTCTGCTACTCTAGCCTCCAGAGATCAGACTTGTTCCCTGAAAGCACAGAGCTCCTAACACCTAGTGCACACAAGACCTCTCATCAACTAGGAGAAAATACAAAATACAAAAGACTCAATGCAAAAGACTGAACAGCTGCTGGACTGTTGTCTGCATCTTAGTTTTAGGGGGGGGGGGATTAGCTATTTAAGTTGTTTACTTATTTAAAGTTGCTAGGGATTCTTGTATCAATACAAGTATACCTAATAAGTTTAAGGGACTTTTTTTTTTAGCTCAAAATTAATTAATTCAAGGCCCTAATTAATCTATTCCTGATGAGGATAACTTGCTGAACCTGAAAGTGAATTTGACCACTTCATTGCCTTCAATATGCTTAAGAGCCTATAAATCTAAGATTATGCCTGGGTTGGGTGGGAGGGAAAGAAACACTTAGTAAAAGCTGGCTGCTACACAATGCCCTGACCTGTGATTCTAATATAATCTCTCAACAATTTCCTGAGTGATTAACATAGCCCTTGGTTTGATAGAGAGAGCCTTTCAAATTTCCCCTTTGATCTTTCACTTGGCTTTAACACCTATTTCAAACAATTTCACAGGTTTCATGCCTCCTAATTGGAAGACCTCTTTGTAAAGGTCTCTAGAAACAATTTATTTATTTCTACTCAAAGAATATTTATCCTATTCTACTTTCAGTGCTAAGATATACTCTGATTTTGATTTAAATGAAAAGCTTTCTAGTGGTACTAAGCCTGAACTGACTTTAAATTTAAATGTCCAGTCTAACCATCCAAACCAATAGCCCAGTCTCTACAATCCCTTCTTCTTCCTCAGAGATCGTGGATGCTTTTCCCATGATGGTTTGAATTCACATATTGTTTTTGTCTATACGTGGCTGGTGCAAGGATTGGAGGCACCCTAGGCGAGCCCTCAATTCTGCTACCTCCTGTGGCCCTCAATCCCCATTGCCACCAGAAGCGGTATCAGAAGGGGCGGAAATGGCACATTGAGAACAGGAGGAAACCATGACATAATGCCTGAGTGTTAATGCTGTGTCGCTGCTTGAGGGCTATTGTTGCTGCTGCAGGCCCCAGAGGAGGACAGCAGCAGCAGAAATGGGCACCCTCTGAGGGCCAGCACCATAGGTGGCCACCTAGTTTGCATGGTGGTGGCACGGCTCTGTGTCTATACCATCCCCACTGGGAGTCTGCTCCATGAATCCATCCCCTTTTCTGTCAATAAATATTTCCTTAGATTACTCCCGAGTCTATCCCCTTTCATGTTCATCCTGTGATCCCTTTTAGTGGCATGTGATAGCAACCTTTCTTTTTTAATAGATTTATTATTATTTTAGATTTCATATCATGCCCTAACCTCCCTAGGCAACCTCTTAATTTAAATGTATGCTGCAGGTAGATAACTAAGCAATTTTTTCTAATTTGCTCCTTATATTAAACTGAATGTTATTTCTAAAATTTCTCTAATATACCTAGCAGTTCAGTCAGTCTCTTTGATACCAATAGAAATCTTCAACCTTAAAGAATCTATTGCATGCACCAACATCCATTTTTGAAGATAATTATCCGACTTTTGAGCTTTCTGAATGGATTCCATTTGTCACTAGCTTGGCACAATTACAGTATCTGAAGTTTTGTAAATCTTTCATACTTTATGATTATATCAAATTAAAGAAACAAAACACCTGGACACCTGCAATTAGTTTTAAAATGAACTGAGTTATAAAAGCCATTGAGTCCTACACAATATGACTTGCCAGAATCACACCTCATTTGCCAGGATGCATTTGGCATTACAGCTATAATAGTCAAGGATTCACTGTCTCATTTTCTCAACTGGTTGTCCTACGGGATCAAAATGAAACTCAAATCATTTTCTGAAACCTTTAATTTTCTGTGTTTAGTGGAAGTAAAGTATCTGTGTTCTAAGTTACTTCCAGTTGTGCACAACTCATCCAAAGCGAACGCCAAGAGTAGAATAATGACTTCACCTAAAATCTTTTTGACCTTTAGAGGGTGAATATTAGAAGGCTACAAGTAGCAGTTATCGAAAAAACTGAGATTTGACAGTCATTTGGGAAACAAGAGAAAATATTTGTCACAGTCTGAAAAATGATATTCAAAGCAGGCAGCTGATGAATCAAAATGTATGCATTCTATTTTGTCTGCTGAAATTCCTAAAACATGTATTCACTGAACTATATACAAAATCCTTTAAAGCATCTCTAGCACTCTCAGATCTGAATACATTTGTTTCCATTCAAGGCTGTTCTAAAACTGGGTTTAGATACAGAACCAGCTATGTAATTCCAATTTTTTCCTGGATATTTTTTTCCTTCAAAAATATAGGTGCCGCTGAATAGCCACGATTAACGCAGCTATGCACTCTGATGCCAACCGCTTAGCATTGGGGTGTGTCGTCGGCATTCCAGTGCATTTCGGGGCCAGCACCAGTCGCTAGCCGGCAGTGGTGATATTGCACCATTGCCCGGTTAGCACTCACAGGTAAAATATAGGCACAGCAAAGCTGGCATATCTTTACCCGTGGGAACTAACCAGGCAGCGGATCAATATCGCTGCTATCCGGTTAGCTTCTGCAGTCTTGTGGGCTATGCGGCGACCCCAGATATTCAATGCTGGGGCTGCATATAACCTCAGTATTGAATATCCGGGGTTAAAGTTTGTCAGCGACGGCTATGCGCAGTAGCAGCGCATAGCCGTCCCATAAGAATATCGGGTCCATATTTTTTATCCATCTCCCCTGTTTTAACAGCATGACTAAAGTTCTCACTCCTCCTGTCTGCTCACTCTTCTCTTAACACTGTCCTCCACTTCTCTGATCACTCCTCCTGTCTGCTCACTCTCTTAACACTGTCTCTGTTCTCACTCCTCCTGTCTGCTCACTCTTCTCTTAACACTGTCCTCCACTTCTCTGACCTCCCCGCCTTCTTCCTGTTTCCTTTCCATGTTTTCCCTCTGTTGATCTGATCTTTTCTCCCTCCTAGTAATATTTTTAAGTATAACAGGTACCGCTTGAAAGCAGGACTGGAATGACTATAAGAGCATTTATGAGTATCTTGATAATTCTTTTGCCTTCTGCAGCTCATTGGCCTACCTTGGGATAAACAGTTAAGGTATTTAAAGGAAACTTTGGGGTCAATGCTACCATTGTGGCTGCCCTGTGTGAGTGATTGCAGTGTTGTCCCCCTCTATGGATTCCAGTATAACCTTTCATGAGATTCTCTTTTGTTCAGACAATAACTCAGGGGTGGCAGAACACCATTTTTGTTGGTGGGGGGCTAAGCTCCGACCCTCAGCCAGCCAAACTGAGTGTTGCTGCGATTTCTGGTCTTCTTCTTCTGTCTGCCATGGGGATCCAATCTTCTGCAGGCAGACAGGTGGGGTGTTTGCCACTCTTCTCATGAGGGATGGGATCCCTGCAGGCAGCTGGCTGCCTGATGTTTCATGATTGCGGCATTCCCCTCCTGTCTGCCTGTGGGTGGCCAGAAGGGGGAAGGCTGGCTATTGTGGCTGCAAAGTTCTGATGGGGCCAGGGCCTCTGTGGCCCACCCCTTTCTGATGCCTCCGTAATAACTTAATGAGTATGTGAGTGTCTGAATATTATTTACACATGAAGTGTGATTAGAATAAGGATACTAAATTTCTACATGACTTCCCTCCAGTACCAACTGCAAGATACATAAACTAGTCTGAGCCTATAGCAAACTTGCCATGCCATCACTGCTAGGATTCACATAGCATTGAACCCACCTATACCAAGGCAGCACTTCAAATATTATATTTTGCCCTAGAATACCAATAAATCTCCTACTGGTAAAACAGAACAAGTGGGACTGCTACTGATCTCAATACAGAAACTACACACTAACAGAATATCGCACCACACAAATGCAGAACAAATATAGAACAAGGGACCACAAATTAAAAATTGAAATATGAAGACAAAAACTGAACTGAGAGTCTGAAGAGGTTAGACTCTGCATGCAGGACAAACTGGAGAAATAAAAACAGAAATCTATGTCCTCTTGTACTGAACAAAATACAAAGATATTAGAGATGCACATTTCCCAAAGCTAACATTCTGTATTTCAGTTAATTAATTAAGAATAAATACTTTTTTCCTATCTTTG
Source organism: Ichthyophis bannanicus (assembly GCA_033557465.1). NCBI lineage: Eukaryota > Metazoa > Chordata > Amphibia > Gymnophiona > Ichthyophiidae > Ichthyophis > Ichthyophis bannanicus. The sequence continues at coordinate 387,424,326 of CM066038.1, read as the reverse complement.
GGCATTTTTCTAATCAAATTGGTCCCAGTCTCTCTTTTTTGCTTTCCTCTATCAGTCTTTTCCTAATTCTTTTTTTCAGTGTCTGCTGACCATTTGCCATTTTCCTCTCCCCTGCTGTCTTCTTCCATTCCCTCTCTATGTCGATCTCTAACATATTGAACTTTCCCCTTTTAGCTTTTTCTCCATTTATTTCTTTGCTGCCTCTCATTACATTCAGATTTCACCCCCTTCTTACCCTCCAGTCCTGTCTACTTCTTTTTCTTTTACTTTTCACCTACCTAAAATCTTTCCATCTCCATCTCCCCCTTCCTGCCCAGCCAATGTTCCCTAGCTTGCCCATTTTCCCTGCCTTACTCATTCCATGGCCTCTTATTTCCTTCTATCTTTTATTCACTCCATATTAGCACATGTCCACCTTCTTTATTCACCATCCTCTTCTCACTCATCTCTTTGCCAATTCCTCCATTGTGTCTTCGACATGGTTCTGCCAAAACTAGCATCTCTTTCTCTCACCATCTGCTCCTGCCCCCTGTATGTCCAGAATCTCTCTTCTCTAGCTTCTTCTTTCTCTCCATGTGGTCCAGCATCTCCCCTCACCCTTCCTCTTCACCCTTGTGTTCCAGCATTTCGTTATACTTTTTTTTCCCCTTCACCCTCCCCCTGCCACAGTTTCTGATCACCTAAATTTCTCTCCCCCACTCCTTGTCCAGCATTTCCCCATCCCCTCACCTTTGGTCTCCAACTCTATGATCCAATTTCTCCGTTATATGAAGTATGATCAAAAAGTACTGAGACTTGGTGTGTGGCTATATAACAATATGTCGCACAACAATGCTATTAAGCTTGCAGTGACCTAGTTATGTGCTCTGCATATGCAGAGTGTAGTGTGGCTGCAGCACACCTTTACTTTTTTTAAATCATGTGATGTTTAGTATCATTTAAAAGCAGTTTATCAGATTTACAATGAGTGAAAAAAATTGAACGGCAAATTTGCATTAAATTCTGCCAGAAACTTGGAGATTTGTGTAGAGACTTATGACAAGTTGCAACAAACGTATGGCGATGAATCATGAGTCATGCTCAAGTTTATGACTGGTACAAATGTTCCAAGAGGATCACCAAAGTGTTGACAATGACAAATGTTCTGGAAGGCCAGCCACGAGCAGGAATGAAGACAAAGTTGAAGCAGTATGTGCTGCAATACGCTCAAATCATATCAGGGAACTTGCTGAGGACATGGATATCAGTTTCGGGTCAGTACAGTCCATTCTTACTGTCAATTTGGGGATGAGATGTGTGTCAGCAGAATTCTTGCTGAAACTCCTGCCCCTGAACAAAAAGAATATTGACTATCTGCAGCCAGGGAGTTGTTGGAATGCACTGAAAATGACTCAGATTTCATCAAAATGATTATTTTGGTGATGAATCATGGGTTTATTGTTATGATCCAGAAATGAAGGCTCAATCCTCATAACAGAAGACTCCAAACTCTCCGAGACCCAAGAAAGCCCGTCAGGTGAGGAGCAATGTCAAGGTCAAGCTCACAGTTTTCTTTGATTACCAGGGTATTGTTCATCATGAGTATGCTCCAAAAGGCCAAACCTTCAATAAGGAATACTGCGCCCACGTTCTAACTTGTTTGAGAGATGAAGTTTGCTGCAAGAGACCAGAGTTGCACAGGAATGGTTTCTTCATTGCGATAATGCCCCAGCTCATGCATCATATCATGTCCAGCAGTTCTTGGCCAAACATCAAATCGAGCAAGTCCATCAGCTTCCATACTCACCTGGCCATGCACCCTATGACTTTTTCTTGTTTCCAAAACTGAAATTACCATTGAAAGGAAGGAGATTTGACAACCTGGATACCATTAAGCAAAATTTGACACAGCAGTTTCATAGCATAACAAAAGGGGCATTTCAAAAACCTTTTCAGCAGTTCCAGGAACGCTGGAGGAAGTATGTTTTATAAGAAGGGGACTACTTTGAAGGAGTCTGAGTGCAATAACTATCAATGTTATGCTTCTTGTGCAGGGGCGGCTCAAGGCAATCTGCTGCCTGAGGCGAAGTATAAAAAAGCGCACCCCCCCCCCCACACACCTTAGAGGGGGGCGGGGCTTTTTCAGAAATCCAATCAGGGACTGAACCAAACCAAAAAGACGATTAGATTATATGGAGGAAATGCAAGATGTTTGCACACAGGGCCATATCGAGCTGTAATCACACCCTGTGCGACTTGCAGCTCGGACGCACGCCCCCCTCTCCCCCATACCTCCGTCCAGCGCTGTCTGCTCTTTCCCTGCTGCTGCCGCCCTCTGTTTTTTTCACGGAGGCACCGCTGGACGGAGGTATGGGGAGGAGGAGGGGGGCATGCGCCCAATCTGAAAGGCGCCAGCACTTTAAGAAGATCTGTCCCTCCCTACTCTGACATCGCTTCGGAGAAGGGAGGGACCAGACCTGCTTAAAGTGCTGCAAAAAGGCTTGGGGAGCGCATTTCATCTGCCTGCTATTTTCCTGCCAGCAGCAGCAGGGCAACAGCAGATAGCCTAAATGCGCCCCCCAAACCTTTACGCCCTGTGCAGCTGCATCGCTTGCACAGGGCTAGTTACAGACCCGTTTGCACACCAAGGAACTAAAAGACAGCAAGAAACAACAGCACAGTTTATAAAACTAAATTATAACTCATTTTTATTTTGTTGTTATAAACTGCGTTATGGTTCTTGCTTTTTCTTTTTCAACATATATTTTGCATCCACAGCAGGTGCAGAGCAGAACCAGGACTTTCACCAACAGAACTCAATATTTAAAGAAAAAAAATCTGATTCTGATCATCTCACTAACAACAACAACAACCACTATTCTCCAGTACCAAGCATATTATGAACTAATAAAAAACCCTACAACAAAGAGCAAACCTACCATACCATACCATATCAGCACAAACTTCCAAAACTCACATAAGGAGCCCATCCAAAAAAACCCATCACTGTAAATACTACAGTGGGCCCTGGAACATCCATACACCTATTTGAAAAGCTGAACAAGTCAAATTACTACAGTACAGTATAGACCTTTATGTACAAACTCCATGTTAACAGAACACCTGACCTCAGTCAAACACGCAAAACATCGACCCTCACCAAGTACAGAATAAGTAACCACAATCTAAAGTAAAAATAAAAATATGTAGACTAAATTTAAATTGAAAAACCAAGAAGCCAGAGTCCACATGCAGTGCAATATCAGATAAATAAGAGATGCAGTTCCCCTATACTGTGTAAAATATAAAAATAGCACAAAGTCCAATAACTAAAATTAAATTAAATTATTTTTTTCTACCTTTGTTGTCTGACCATTTTATTTTCTGTTCATGCTGGTTCCGATCTGAGGCTTCAGCTTTCCTGTCTTCTCTTAGCTCTCTTTCTATGGTCTATGGTCCATCTGCCATTTTTTATCTCTTCTTTTGTTTTCTTCACTTCCTTCTATCAGCCCATTTCCAGTTCCAGTAACCCTCCCCAGTATCAGCCCCCTTCCCTCCCAGTACTTTCCAGTGTCAACCGCCTTGCATCCCTATGACTGCAACTGGTGTTCATTCCCTTCCAGTCCCCCTCCTTCCCCACTGTCCAGCACATTCTAGTCAAAATACCATCTCAGATATCAGCTCACTTCCACTCTCAGTGCCACCCCTCCAGTCAGCTCCCTTCCAGTTGCCCTACCCTCTGTCCAACCCCCTTCCAGTGTCATTTGCATGTCAGCTCCCTTCCAGCCTCCTCCCCATTACCCAACCACCTACCACTCCCATCCCCAAATGTCAGCTTCCTTCCAGTCCCCCTTCAGTACATCCCAGGTGTCAGCTCCTTTTCAGCCCCCTCCTTCCCCCGTGTCAGCTCCCTTCTTGCCCCCTCCTTCCCCTGGCAGACCCTCTCATTATCCGCTTCCTTCCAGTCCTATTCTACCATCCTCCCGCATCAGCCCATTTGTAGCCCTAGCCCCTAGTTTTCTTCCACGGCCAGCAGCATTCTCCTCCCCTCCCCCCATTAGCCCATTTCCAGTCCTATCCCCCTTCAGCCCACTCTAGTCCTAGCCCCACAATCAGCCTATTATCAGTCCTAGCTCATTTCCAGTGCTAGCCTCCCATCTGCCCATTACCAGTCCTACCCCCCAATAAGTCAATTTCCAGTCCTAGCCCCCTAATCAGCCCATTTCCAGTCCTAGCCCCCCTCCCAATCAGCCCATTTCCAGTCCTAGCCTTCCATAGCCCACTTCCAGTCCTACCCCCCCATCAGCCAATTTCCAGTCCTAGGCCCCCATAGCCCATTACAAGTCCTAAACACCCCCCATCAGCCCACTTCCAGTCCTAGCGCCTCATAGCCCATTACCAGTCCTAAACACCCCCCATCAGCCCACTTCCAGTCCTACCCCCCCCCACAGCCCAATTCCAGTCCTACCCCCACCCTCCCCGCAGCCCAATTCCAGTCCTAGACACCCCCCATTTCCAGTCCTAGCCCCCAGGGGAAAAAACAACCACTCAAGTTGCTGCCGCTGCCCAGTCCGCTTCTCGGCAGCGGCAGTCTCCGGCAGACTCACTTGCCTCTCCTTCCTATAGCAGCCACGGCTCCTGCTTCTTGGAACCGCGGCTGTGCTAGAGACATCAACTTAAATACAAAGCAAAATCAGTGCAGAAGACTGCAGAGCCGTCCCATGCAGCGGCGTCCCGCCCCCAAAGGAAGTAACTTCCTTTGCATACAACTTCCTTTGGGGCGGGACGCCGCTGCATGGGAAGGCTCCGCAGAGTCTGCCCTGGTTTTGCTTTGTTTTTAAGTTGATGTCGCTAGCAAAGCCGTGGTTCCAAGATGCAGGAGCCGTGGCTGCTATAGGAAGGAGATGCGGATGAATCTGCCGGAGACTGCCGCTGTCGAGAAGCGGACTCGGCAGCGGCAGCAACTTGAGCGGTTGGATTTTTTTTATTTTTAACTTTAGAAGTTGAAGTGAGTTGGCTATTTTGGGGGCATTTTTTGTCACCTTTAAAACTTTGCCACCTAAGGCAGCCACCTCACTTCGCCTCATGGTAGAGCCGCCCCTATTCTTGTGTCATTGTAGAAGTCTTGATAATTTTTGATTGTACCTCGTATGTGTCTTCTCCTTCATCCACTAACAGTCAAGCATATTCCCCCTTTCTCTTCACCCTAGTCCAACATCTCTCCATCCCCTCTCCCTTTCACTTCACCCCTATAGTCCAGCATCTCCATTCCTCTTCCTCCCCCCTCCCTGCAGTCCAGTATTCCCCCTCTATTTTGTTTCCTCATATTCCAGCAGCATCCTGTCCCCCTCTCTTCCCCATTGTCCATCATCTCCTTCTTCTTTTTCCCTTCCCCTAGTTTGCTACTGCCACCTCCACCGAGTTGAAAAACTTAAAACCATCATGCAAACTTTGAGTTCAAGTGCACACTGCAGATTACTGATTTTGGTACTATAGGAGTATATTTTCAGCAATTGTGTTTAATTCTCAGGCAATGGGATTTGGAGAAGGAGAAATTAACCCATTCATAGATACCTTTCTTGCCCAACTATTTTCCTTCATTTACTTTTTCTCATCAAAGTATATTTGAATGTAGCGATAAGGGCATTTGGACTGCCCAGTACTTTAGAAGGTAGAGTTTGGACATCCAGGGGAGTATTTGTATTTTAGATTTATTAGTAACATAGTAAATGATGGAAGATAAAGACCAGTATGGTCCATCTAGTCTGCCCATTATGATGGCAAGAGTAGGTGCACCTGCTGCTCCGTGAAGGCCACCTCTCCCCATGTCTTTGTTTAGGGGTGAACCCACCACTCCATGTAGGACACCCCTATTTGTTGAGAATTAGATGGTTCCGTTTATTTTGATTTTTATCCTGTTGCTATAAAGGGATCCACTGTGTCTGTCCCATGCCATTTTGAATTCCGTCACTGTGTTTTCCCCCACCACTTCCATTAGGAGGGTGTTCCAAGCATCCACCACCCTTTCTGTGAAAAAGTATTTCCTGACATTGCCTTTCAATTTACCACCTTGCAGCTTCCTGTTATGCCCTCTAGTTTTACAGCTTTCCCTTCTTTGGAAGAGGTTTGTTTGTTCATTATTTCCCTTTAAGTATTTAAAGGTCTGAATCATATCTCCCCTGTCCCTCCTCTCCTCCAAAGTGTACATGTTTAGATCTTCAAGTCTCTTCTAATAAGGCTTCTGACGCAGGCTCCAAATCATTTTGGTCGCCTTCCTCTGAACAGTTTCCAGTCTTTTTACATCCTTTGCAAGATATGGTCTCCAAAACTGAACACAGTATTCCAAGTGAGGCCTCACCAGTGACTTGTACAGTGGCATAAGTACCTCTTCCTTTCTGCTGATAATTCCTCTTTGTATGCAGCCCAACATCCTCCTGGCTTTTGCCACCGCCTTGTCGCACTGTTTTGCCACCTTGAGATCTTCGGATATAATCACACCAAGGTCTTTCTCCTGATCCGTGCACACCAACCTCTCGCCCCCTATCGCTTACATTTCCCTTGGATTTCTGCTACCCAGGTGCATGACTCTGCACTTCTTTGCATTAAACCTTAATTGCCAAGCATTAGACCATTCTTCCAGCTTTTATAGATCTTTCCTCATGTTAACCACTCCCTCGGGGGAGTCCACTTTGTTGCAAATGTTTGTGTTATCTGCAAAAAGACAGACTTTTCCATTCAGTCCTTCAGCAATATCACTCACAAATACATTGAACAGTGCCGGGCCCAGGACCGACCCCTGGGGCACCCCGCCAATCACCTTCCTTTCATCCGAGTGAGCTCCATTTACCATCACCTTCTGTCGTCTGTCAGTCAACCAATTTCTGATCCAAGTTACCATCTTGGGATCTGTCCCCAAGCTACTGAGTTTATTGATAAGCCTACTATGAGGAACAGTATCAAAGGCTTTTGTGAAATCCAGGTAGATGACATCCATCGCATGCCCCTGATCTAGTTCCCTGGTCACCCAGTCAAAGAACTCAATCAGATTTGTTTGGCAAGATCATCCTTTGGTAAAACCATGTTGCCTCGGGTCTTGCAATCTGTTGGTTTTGAGAAAGTTCACTATTCGCTCTTTCAGGAGCGCCTCCATTACTTTTCCTGCCACCGAGGTAAGGCTCACAGGCCTGTAGTTTGACACTTCTTCCCTGTCACCACTTTTGTGTAGAGGTACGACATCAGCCATTCTCCAGTCCTGAGGAACCTCTCCTGTTTCCAAGTATCTGTTGAAAACATCCTTTAATGGCCCTGCAATTACCTCTCTGAACTCTTTTAGTATCCTGGGATGTATTTCCCTGTTCAAGTGAACTTCCAATCAAATTGTACCTACTGCAATGCAAGGCAAAGTGGCTTGCCCAAGGTCACAAAAGTCTTTACCCTGCATCCTTAGCCAGTAGGTTGTTCCTCTAATTCAGTTATTCTCCATTAATGACTTGAGTTATCCATAAAACAGAAATTTTCAGCACTGCTATTCAGATAACTATCTGAATAAGTTAAGACAGCAAAATAGCTGTTGTAACGGTTATCTGGGTAGCTTATCCAGAAAGCAGCTATAGTAAATATTGTCACTCTTTGGATAACACCAGCCACTCACTGATACTATCTAGATACTGACACTTACTGTAATATGCAGCTTTTGTTTACCCTCAATGGCTGGCATTTAAAAAAGAAATCAATGGCTAGGGGCTCCATATCAGCTGGTAAGTTTTCAGCTGAAAATTCATCTTAATTTAGGTGCTTAAATTATGCTTATAAGCTTCAACCTGCCATTGATTTGCCTAGATTTGACAACCTAAAGCTGAAAATCAGTGCTAAGCTACTGTTTTACCCACCCTAAATTTTCCCAGCACCCTAAAACTGCCTCTGTTGCCACCTACTTTTTGTGCCCCAAAATTTAGAATGATAGTGACTTTTTTTTAGCTTAAATTTAGGAACTCAGTCCTAGTAGATTTTCAAAGAGATTGATTTAAGAGCAAAACTCTTAAAGTTGCAAGCATAAATCCTTTGAACATTGGGCCCATAAAATATAAATATATATAAATGTATTTTCCTATTGTCTTTCACATAAGTGCCAGTAACATATTAGTTCCATTAGCTCTAGGCTATTATCTCAAGTACCCAATAATCTGAGTCATTTTATATAAAATTAAATGAAATTATAACCCATTTAATCATTGAAAAATGAGTCTGGTGTATACCGAGATAATACATTTATATGTTTCATTGACCAATACTATACTTTGTGTTCACTGAATGGCCATTGACTTTGCAGACCTCTACCATATGACTTCGTATTGGGCACCAAAATACTTACAACATCTGAATCCATTACTGAAAAGAATGGAACATTATGCAATACTGTAGCTCCTTTGTATCTGTTTTATTACTCTGGAGACTTTTAGAATGTGATTTTTCTATTATACTCTTCCCGTAATAAACAGTAATATCCTCTAAGTAGCATAGTAAGAACACTTTAGCCTACCATAAAATTGATTCCTCTTCCTCTTCTTGAATTTTCTAAAATAAACCCTATCTGCATGATACCATGGTTCAACAGCCAACCAATGAGCCTGATTCAAGATATAACCTTTAGTTTAATTATACTGTTTGGAGCCTTTTATTCAGAATTGTAATATGAGTATGACCAAATAGTATGTGAACCTTTATAGTAATTCAGTTCTATTTGCAGCATTTGTATCCAAAAATCAGTGGCAGCATGATAGTTTCTGCTGCCCTAGGGAAACCCTCCGTTAGGGTGTGTCAATTTTGCAGATGTCATAATTTTAAAACGTACTAGTGAAAAATTGGTACAATTGCATGTGGCAAATTAACAACTAGCTTTAAATTGCTTCTAGTTATTTAACTACCTGCAATTTCTAGCAAATTGTGCAAAAATACACCAATTACTGAAATATGTTTGTGTTCTGATAATAGTTTGTATGTGTTTGTATTACATATTAATGCCTTTTGTGCCTCAATAATCAATTTATTTTACTTATTTCTCCTTATTGACACTAACTCATTTTCTCATTCACAGGTTTTCAAGATTTATTTATTTATTTAGACAGTTTTGTATACTGCCTTATCCTTCAATCAAAGTGGTCACAACACAATTGGGGGATACATTTAACATGAGGGGATATGAGATACATACACTAATATTACAGGGAACATGGGCAATGGAGGGTTAAGTGGCTTGCCCAAGACCACAAGGAGCACCTGTGGGACCAAACTTACAGCACTTTATTGCATGTGCATTCTGTCATCATTTTATCAGGATGCAAGCTGCATTCTCCACTTTGGATGATATAGTGAGAGTTAATCAACACTTAGCAGGTCAACCGTGCCTAAGAGAAAGATGCTCCAATAACTCAAGTCAAGATAGCATCGTCATAGCGATAATCTTATATTGAAAATATCCAATAGAAAAAAAAGACTGCAAGTTTGGACTCGTTTACATCATTTGGTGGGATCAGGTAGAGAACTACCTGTAGCTGAATGACCAACTGTCAGGGATCTCATTAGATATGGTTGTATTTGAGAGACCTCAGTGATCAAGACAGATAGAATTACAGCACTGATAAACTGGTCAATGACTTGACTGGATTACTTGCTGAATGGTACAAAGCAAATCCAATATGTAGTGGTCCTGTTATAAACAGACACGCTAGGATTAAAGCAAATTTGAAATCCATGTGGGAATAAGCTAGCAAAGTTTCTGTGGGCAGAGCAAAACTGAAGGAGAAAGACCGCTTAATGGAGAAGCTTGACAGACTGATGGACCTAATTACCTGCAATTGTGAGATAAAGAGTTGTACTGATGTGGAATGTAATTCTGCCTGCATCAGTGGAATACACATACTTTGTGACTGCAACAAAGAGAAGAAGATTCCTGTGATTGAGCTGGCCTTTATAAAATGTCAAAGTTGGGAGTGTTGGACCTCATCAGATTGGACCAGTCGACCTGCCTGAGACTAGAAGACAAGAACTACATAAGGAAAGGCAGACAAAAAGGAAGAAGAATGAAGAAAAGCGGAGAATGAAGAGTGAAAAAGAACAGCAGAAGACCAAGAGATGATGGAGAGATCTGTGCTTGAAGTAGAACAGGGATGATGGATGATGTGGCAGAAGAACCAATGGAGGAAAATCCTGTTGTTCTAGAGAAAGCTAAGAAAAGGTCAAAATGTGATACTGAGCATATAACCAACATAGCCCTTGCCAGTTTAATACACTATACTGGGACTGAGAGAGGCAGCAGAGATTGCTACTGGTGCCTGGATTGATGCAGGACTAATTACATACATGGAAACTGCTTTGGTGTTCAATCACAACAAAGTGAAGAGGGCTCAGGCGAGAATCATGAAAAATTGGAGGTACAGTTTGAGGTGGAACTGCAGCAGAATGGCATCAGTTGTATTTTCTTTGATGGTCATCATGAAGATACCAGGCTCATGTTAAAGGCAGAATGGCAAAATGTATCCAGGTATGGTGAAAGAGGAATATTACACAGTTTGTTTGGAGCCAGCAGGCAGATATCGGTGGCATTTTGTTCCGGCAAGAGCAACTAAAGAGAAGACTCATGCAGAAATAATTGCTGATAATTTGGTTGCATGCCTGAGAGAAAGAGGAGCAGACAAAATTCTTCAAGCTATTGGAGGTGATTCCTGTAATGTAAACACTGGTTGGGAGGGAGGAGTGATGCATTATGTTCAGGAGAAGCTACAAAAGGAACTGGTGTGGATTGTCTGTAACCTGCACACAGGCAAACTACCATTGAGGCACTTGGTAACTGCTTTTGATGGCAAAAAATTAAGCAACAACAAATGGGTAGGTCCCATAGGAAAAATGCTGGATTCTGCTACTGAACTGGAAATAAATCCTGATTTTACTAAGATGTTGGCCCTGATCTTACTCAGCTCAGCGATGAAGTGATCAAAGATGTAGAGCCTGATTCCCATAAGGGCACATCCGAGCAGTCCAGATGACCCTAGATAAGATGGGCCCATTTGGACCTGATTCTGGTCCACAGGAACAAAATGTTCCCGTGGCAGTCAGAATCGGGTCCAAGGATGGCCCGGCTAGCCCAGCTGGCCCCTGCCTTCCTGCAGGGATGTCTTTCCCACAGGTTCCATTGGCTGCCACAGCTTGCACCCCCTCTTCCCTGCCGCCCAACCCATGGCTGGCCAGCTGGGTCCTGGATCGGGTGGTAGGGACTCCCCCCGCACCAGGCCCTGTCCCTGGGGGGATCCCCAGCCCTGATCATGCAAAAAATGCTGCTTATATCACCTTCAAGGTGGTATAAGCAGCATGTCCCCTCTGGCCTGGCAGCATGTACAGGTCCATGACCTGAATTAGCCCTGAACATGCTGCTGGGCTGGTTGGGACAGGACTTACAAGGAGAGCCAGTGGGGAAATCGGGCCCCGATGGTTTGCAGGGCTGCATGTACTGCCAGGATGTGCGGGGAAGCAATCCACATTTCAAAATGGGGCCCTTAAGCACATATCAAAGCTATAGCTATAGAATTATAAGTGCCATTAGAACACGTATCTTGCCAAAGGATCTGGCTCTATTGGAAATAGGACCTATGTCACATAGCAGATGGCTTACAACAGCTCTAAGGTTCATGAGAATATGGATTTTCAAGTATAATCCGAAAGGAAGGAATCTGAAAAATTTAAGAATGATTGTAGAGTTCTGTGTTGGGATTTACATGGTGAACTGGTTCAATATAAAAATAAATAGCAGTTGGACACAAGGTCCCAGGCATTTCCTTTTCCAGCTGCAACTGTTGAAAGAACAGTGTGAAGAGGTAAGAAAGATAGTCATGCCTACAGTGAGAAGGTCAGCTTGGTATGGTTACATCTTATGTTCTTATGAGTCTGTTCTGCAAGCTATATTGTGCAGTGAAGAGGAACAGAAGAGAGGAGATGCAGTGGAAAATATATTGAAGATCAGAGGTGAAAGAGATGAGAAGACTCAGCTTGGAGACAGCAGTGTGAGACCCAGGAAAACATCATCCATCAACATTGAGGCAACTTCACTCACCCACTGAGCTTCCTCTTACCTGTACCATGATAACAGCAGAGATCAAGGCATTTCTGAGCAAGCCCATGGTGTTTCCAGACTGGTCATCACACACCCAGTCCATAGAAAGGTGTGTAAAAGTGACAACTGAGGCTTCTGGTCATGTGTACAATCAGGAGAGGAGGGAACATTATTTTAAGGGTCAGATGGTCAGTAGGGAGCTCATGAGCTGAAACATAAGCAAACAAGATATGGCTGCTTTGCTGGATTTTGTTAAATAACAATAAATTAACTGTATAAATTACATTTTAAAAACAATTATGTGGCTTCAGGTGTTGTTCAGACTATGTATACATTCAAATAAATATTACTTAATTTCCACATATTTCAACTTGTGATTTGATGTAGGTAAGAATCACTTTAAGCAGTTTCTGAAGATAACTTTAGATTCAGCATGCAGCACTACATAATTTGGTCACTAGTAGTTTGTAAAGTTTGGAAAAATAAACATCTACCCCTAAAATCGACATGCCTTACCCTCTGTGTCGCCACTCCTCAAAAAGACTGCACCTCTATCCAGCCCTCCATGTTGGCCCCCCTCTTATGCGGTGGCTGAACTGCTGCTTCAGCATTGTGTCGGGCCTTAAAGTGCCCGTGCGCATAAGCGCTCATAGCCTGCCATTCCTGCCCCCCATCTGATGCAACTTTCTTGGAGGGTGGGCAGGAGAGGCAGGCCAGGACTGTGTGCACGTTCGCGGGTGTTTTAAAGCTAAAGTAGCAGTTCAGCTGCGCTTCTGAAGGGTTGTGGTAGTGATGCTGCCCACCAGGGTCTGATGCCCTAAGCGATTGCCTAGGTTCCCCTAGTGGACGGGTCGGCCCCGCCAAAAATGTATAATGATGAATATGACAATGAATACGCTGGCACTACTGTCATTGTTATACAATGCAAATGAAATAACTGCAGGAAAGCTACAATTGATTTTTCAACTAGAAGTAAAATGTTCTGCATTACAACAAAGATTTGAGTTATTAATTTGCATAGTTTTAAAATAAAAGAATACTGTGACAAGCTACTACTTGTGATGCCTTCTGCAATCTTGCCAGATTGGCTGAAAACAACATCGTAGACAAAAATTTACAGCCAAGTTTTTTTTTAGTTCTTCTGTCTCTGTTCCTTCACATATAACATTAAAATTGCATTAATGAAGCACCAGGGTCTCTTTAGTTATATAAAGTGATATCTGATCCTATATAACAGGCATGTTCAACTTCGAACAGGTCGTGATCTCCTTTTTCCGGCCAAAAGTGCCGGTGATCTACCACCATGAAAATTAAGTTTCAAATTAGTTTCAAAATAAATTTTAACCCAATAAAGTTGGAGGATCCCCCCCCCCCCCATTTTTAATGAATCTTCTGTCATTTACTTGGATGTGATCAGCTGTTAAGCAAATTAAGCAAAAACAAAACAGAGAGACGAAGATCCAGTAAGAACTGCGAGGGGAAATGGAAAGTACATTTTTTCTTAAAGTTGTATTGAGTAATAACTTTCTTTAGCTTTTATTGAGTAATTTGTGTTAAATTTAGGTTGAGTATTGATCCAGGCTGATCTTGCGCAATCTTTAATATTTCGCTCTTGCTCATTAGTGAGACGTCTGAGCCTGCATTTCATTCACCAGCTTTTTGAAGTTGGGTGAATATTGTGTGAGGGCCAGTCTCAGGGAATCCTGGAGATGTTCATCTGTCATTTTAGAACGTTGTGTACTCTTTGTCATTTGCAGATGGGAAAACGCAGATTCACACAAATAAGTTGAACCGAAACAGGAGTGTGCAGCTTCACTGCATCTTCTCAAGATGGGAAATTTGTCTCTAGGCACTAGCTTCCAAAACAATTCTTGCTCAGCACGGGTCTTGAGAAAAATGTCATTTTTAAGGGTTAATATTTCGTTTTCAAGAGATGGCTTGTTTAATGAGTAATTTTTACTAATAGCAGTTGCAGTTTCTTTAATGTCCACATCTACTTTGAATGGGTATGACAAGTACTCCACAACTGTTCCAATTTTTTGGAAGTCACAGAATCTATGTTTGAATTCCTGGATAACAGAACAGATTTCTGTCACATACTTCTCATTCTGAAAAAAAAAATTTGGATATTGTCCCAGATGGTCCTGCGTATTAGGAAAATGATCAAAAGTGTTGTTTGAAAGGTCAGTCATCATTAGCTCAAATTTGCTCTTGTAGGATGAAACTGTACTCATCATCTCGCCAATGCATTTGTTTTTACCTTGTAGTTCAAGGTTCATATCACTTAGTTCGCCTATAAAGTCAGCGAGAAATGCCAGATCACATAACCACTCCTCATCCACCAACTCTGCTTGGTTATCTCCCCTCTCCTTCAAAAAACTTCTTATTTCATTCAGCAAATCACAAAATCTTTGCAGAAATTTGTGCCTACTTAGCCACCTTACATCTGTGTGCAAAATGATTTCCGCTGCCCCTTCATCAAGAGTAAGATTGCTATCTTTGAAGTGATCTTCCACGAAATGAATTTACAATTTTGAAAGTGATGTCCATGACAGTCTTTGTATTGAGTCTCTTGTTTGCCAAAACTTGCTGGTGAATGATGCAGTGGTAAGAAAGGAAATCTGGGAAGTTGTCATGCTGTCTACAGAGGGCTATGAAAACAGTAACCTCACCTGTCATTGCTCTTGCTCCATCAGTATTGATGGAAACAAGTCTATGCAATGGAAGATTACACTTTGTCACAAAAGAATGGAAATAACGGAATATTTCCTGACCGGTAGTTCTCCCTTTTAAAGAAATCATTCCAAGTAGTTCTTCTTTAACATTGAAGTCTTCAAAAAACATCTAGATAAAGACTAGTAATTGGGCTATGTCTCTTATGTCTGTAGATTCATCCAGTTGGAATGAGAAAGCAACACAATTTGAAACATCCTCCAACAATTGTTCAGTTGTGTCTCCACACATCTTTTCTATTCGCCGCATGACGGTGTTTCTTGACAATTGTACATCTTGAATAGCAGTTATGATCTCTTTCTTATTTTTAAATCCTTCAAAAAGATTGTCAGCTGCTTCAAGAAAACAATCTTTTACAAATTCCTCTTCAGTGAAAGGTTTGCATTTCTTTGCGATCAGGTTGCCTACCTTGAAGGATGCTATGGTTGCATTGACCAAATGTGACCTGGGCTTTGCCGTCACCTGTTGCTGAGTAGCCAATTTTGATTTAAGTTCTTCATTTTTGGGTGGAAAATCAGCATCAAACTTATTGCTATGCAGAGCCTTATAATGACATTCCAGATTATCCTTTTTGGGAAAGGATACTGGGGCGTTACAAATTAGACAGCAACACTTGTCTTTCACCATGATGAAGAAGTAGTCCTTTTCCCATTCATCATGAAAGTGGTAGGTTTTGCTCTTCTTTGGAACACTCATCTTCGTTATACTGGGGTGGCTGGATGTAAGAAGGCCAAATCTGCTAAGTTAGTAGACAAGATAACCCCCCCTCCCCCAAAGACACTTTATGGACCCTTACAGCCCAAAGATATCCCCAGACCCTTTTCCTCTTCTGGAAGAAGACCCCCACCTCTCACTACCTAAAAGAATATTCCCATCCTCCAATGCGTAATCAAACGCTGGAATTCATTGCCGGAGGATGTAGATTAGGGTGGAGAATGGGCATGTCTTAAGTGTATAGTGATTGTGGGGCTCAACAGTGTGCAGTAACGGTTGGATTTGGAGACAGCGCCATTGCAACTAGCGCCAATTCATTGGGTGACATTAGCTGTATCCAGGCTGCTGTTGGACCGTGCCCTCTGCATTTTGTTACTAACACCACACTATTTGCATAAAAAAGACACGTTAGCTACAAAATTCAAAATCGGCTTAGTAAGCATACCCAAAACGTTTAGTGATTTTCATGTGGTTTATGTTCATGTTTCTGTGCATATTCATTTTAATTATGCAAATGCTATGCAAACTACAAGTTTCTTGCACACACAAATCTATTGTATGCACATTAATTCATATGTGTATGCATGCAAAAACAATTTGCATGTTCTTTTTAATTTTTAGGCACCCAAATGAGCCAAAATACACCTCTACAATTTTGTAGTATGACATTCAGCGTGCAGCCATAGGAAAATAGTACCCCCAGGAAGAGCACATAATTGAGAATGTGAGAGAAACCCCTAAGTGAATTGGCAGTCCAGCCGACTCTAGCCTTACATCATTATTGAAAAGTCACCGTAGAGCAGATGGGGCAGCTTTCCACATCACTATTTGAGGGCATAAGACAAGTAGCTCTGAAGGAGGTAATAAGGTACATCAGTGAAAAGACCTCCATGGATGACCAGCTCTGTAGATTTTGAAAAATGTTAGTCCCAAATTACAAAGTATCCTCCCTGTCTACTTTTAATAGATATGTGATCCCAACTCTTAGTATTATGCTTCGATCTATGTTTTCCTGAATTTCTGTGTGAGTGGCAAGAGGGCTGAACGCCACCAGTGTGCTTGCTATCCTGCTGTGTTGTTTCCACACTTGCTATTTCTGCTGCTGCCTCTGCCCAACCTGCTTTTTTGATTCCACTGAGATCTTCTGGCCCCAAATACAAAAACACTAAAGAAAAAAAAAAGTCCCCCCAGACCTCCTGCTATCTCCTGGTGCTTTAGGCTGGACTAGTTGCTGAGATGCTGTTTTTCCCTCTTGATGCCTTGGCCTGTTCATAACATTCTTGGCCGTGTTGCTCCTGCTGCCCCATCTGCTCCAACTTCTCTGCCACTCTTCTGGTTCAATTGGGGAGGGGGGAGGAGGGAGTAGCGCTCTGTCTCAATTCCGATCTCTTTGTAGTACCTAAAATGTGCCTTCATATGGATATAGTATCTGGCTATCTGAGGCCTTCATGGGGTTGTGTGTGTGGGGTTTATGTTGTTCTATTGTTTTAGCAATTTGGAGTAATAAAATGTTTTCTGTGTCACATGTATTTATATGAGGGTCGTACTCAGGCATCCCAGGGGTTGAGTATGGGTGGAGCAGAGGCAGGATTGTGATGTGTATACTTTCTAAAATATCTAGTGGAGTAGAGGAGTAGCCTAAGAATTCACACAATTGCTGCTCCTCATGATCTTGGGCAGCTCACTGAATCCTCAAGTACAAACCTTTGTTATAAGCCTTCAGGGACAGGACAATCTCTCCCATACTTGAATGTAGCTCACCTTGAGCTTAAGAACATAAGAAGAGCCATACTGGGTCAGACCAAGGTCCATCAAGCCCAGTATCCTGTTTTCAACAGTGGCCAATCTGGGTCACATGTACCTGGCAGGTGCCCAAGAAGTCACACAGGTTCCACAAAGCTGAGAAAAGATACAAGTTAAATACCAGGCTCCTTTCTGTATACAAACATGCACATCTGTATCTGCCTCAGAGCAGCTGGGAGAGCTTTTATGAACAATTGGGGATAGTTCTGGATGCCTAGATTGGAATTTATGTGGCCTTTTTACAATAAGTGGGTTTTAGGGCATTGTTATAGGCAACGTGCTATAAAATTATTCTCCTCATACATGTTTATTTGGAAAACAAAATGGATAGACTAATTTCAGTTTAAAGATTTGGAGGTACTTGGATTAGGAATTGACATTTAGAAGCTCAACTACAAGGCTTATAGTTTTATACAATACAATTTAAAACATATCTTGAGTCTGCCCTTTTCACATTTGATTATGATTCAGATAAACTATATCTGAAATGATAGAAAAATGAAGTACAAATTGCCTATTTCCTGCAGAAAATTAGGATTCTTCTAGGACATGTGGTAGGCAACTGTAAAAGCTTAAAAAAGGAAAGAACCACCTAATTTTAATTCCTACAGTATAGTCCAATTTTCTCAGTCAGACATATGCGACTACCAAATTCTGCTATGCTTTGGGTTCTCATTTAAAATAGACTAAAACAAAATCAGTGCTAGCCAAATGTGCTGCATGAATATTACGCTATACAATCACCTTGTTTCTGAACTATTGATTAGTATTTCCTATGATCAATTAGAGCATAATGCTAACCATTCAGCAAATTGATTATTATTTCAGTTCCATAATTAGTAAATGAAATGTTGCAGTCTTAGGGGTCCTTTGTGCTAAACTGTGCTAAGCACTTAAGGTGCACTTTCACCCATGGTAGCTGCAAGCTTGGGCCCATGTTAAGTTACAGCAGGAGCATGAGAGTTGCCATGCGCTGATTCATGCATTCACTATCAAATGCACATTGTGGTAATGAATGGGAGGGTTAGGGATGGAGAGTGGGTATGACGAGCACATTGCAGTTAGAGCAGGGGAGTATATCATGTGATTTCAATGCTGCAATTAGCGTGGATACAACTAGCGCCACCTTAATAGGTGGAGTTGGTGCACCCTCAGTAACTGTGCAATGCATTAAGATAAGCTTTAGTGCATTAACTGCTGGGAACATGCAAACCATGCACCTGACAGTTACTGGCACATTAGTTCTATTGCTAAATGTGCATTAAGTGCAAAAACCCAATATGCTTTAGTAAACATTCCACTTAGTATTTCTATATTTTCATAGAATTCAACTTTTTTTTTCTGGTGAAAAGCTGGGAATTAGATCCAAGACCTTCTGTAAATAGCTTTTCGATATGATTACAGTCTTTCAAAGTACCTCCTTTGTACCTTCAAATGGATTTTTCCAAGTGCTCCCAAAGTATTCTCTCACTATTCTGACTATTAACAGTCAGAAGACAGAGAACCTATCAAATAGGAAATCCAATTTTCCCAATACTTTATAACAAACAGTACAAGTTGTTCTATTGAAACCTGTTACATTTATAAAAACATTCAATATAGTAAAGCATTGTTAAATTCAATATTAGCATTCAGTTGCCTTCCATTTCATTTGCTGCTGACTGATTTGTTATAAAAATTGCTCAATAACATTGGCAAGCAATATAAACTATTTTTTGTAATAAACCAGAATTTAATTTCAGAACACATATTTTAGAAGTGTCTGAATGCTTTGAATAGTTTAACAGTATGATTTATTCTAATTACGGCTAGCATCAGTCATTGATTTTTACATGGGATAGTGAAACAGCTGACTTTCTCAACTAGAAAAGAATCTATAAATCAGGGGGCATGGTGGAGATGTGTCGGGGCAGTACAATGGACTTAGACATCCCTGCTTGATTTCAGAAATGTTGGAGACCTCTGTGACCTTGTCCAAGTTTAGACCAACTCATGGCAAGAATAGGCATCAGGAAAGTGCTTGGTTTAGCCATAAAACACTTAAACAAAATTTTCCTCAGTATCAACTTACCAATTAATCTACTCCATAATTATACCTTAATACTTTACTTCTGGAGGAACACTCTAACAGGAAGGAGAAAAGACCTCAGTAATCCTGCTCTCACTCTATATGGCAGTCAATGCTTGCCTGAAAGGGAGCCACTCTGGAATACCATCACAGGTCTAAAAAACTCCTTCTCCCCAAAATATTTAATTACTCATAACATTTTCATATAGTCAAAATTCCACAGTTAAGGAAACTGAAATGCTACAAATATATTGCTTGACAGCTCAATGCATCAAATTAGAAGAAATCCACGGCTTGCCAGTTCAATACTCCAGGGTCCACAGCATTCCCACTGACCCTACGAAACTTAAAGTAGTCTCAATCAATTACTTATCTCATAGAGTATCTTCCAGAAGACTATACTTCTTTCCACAGACGTCCTACGAAGATCTCTGTTTTGCAAACCAATTGCTTCATCAGGGGCTTAATTTTACCACTCCAAACTGTCTCTGACTATACTGTCTGATGTCAACACTCAATTTAAATATCTTTCTGAGCCAATCAAAGGGGCAGAGAGGAGAAATGATGTGACCATTCCCTTTAAACTCACGCAAATACTCCCCAATCAATAGCAGAATTCAGTCCATCAGGTTTAACAGTCTTAAGGTCAAAAATGCATCACTGTTCATGCTGCAACAGGATCAGGCCACGAACCCCACCCCAGATATTCTTGAGGATATAATCAATAATGTAACAACGGAAATCAAAAAAGTCATGCTGTAATGCCTGCCAATGAGCCACCATGGGGCATCTTTCTTCTTCTTAAGCAAACAATACTTATGTTCTGACAGTCAAATTTATAAGAACATAAGAACATAAGATATGCCATACTGGGTCAGACCAAGGTCCATTAAGCCCAGTATCCTGTTTCCAACAGTGGCCAATCTAGGTCATACGTACCTAGCAGTTTCCCCAAAAGACACAGATTCCGCAATGCTTGTACTGGGTCAAGCATTGATATCCTGGGTCCCTTCTTAATAATGGTTTATGGACCTTTCCTCCAGGAACTTGTCCAAACCTTTTTTAAACCCAGCTACACTAACAGCCTTTACTACATCCTCAGATAACAAATTCCAGAGTTTGATTACACGTTGAGTGAAAAAATATTTTCTTTTATTAGTCTTAAATAGTTTACCCTGTAGCTTTATTGCATGTCCCCTAGTCTTTCTATATTCTGATAACATAAACAATCGATCTACATTTACCCGTTCCACTCCATTCATTAATTTATAGACTTCTATCATATCTATTTGACATGTGGTCTTCTCAATATAAAATGTATTGCATGTTTTTTTTAGACCTGTGATGGTATTCCAGAGCAGTTCCCCTTCAGGCAAGTATTGACTGCCACGTAGAGAAAGAAAAGGATTACTGAGGACTTTTCTCTGTCCTGTTAGGGTGATCTTCCAGAAGTATAGTATTAAGGCAGAATTATTGAGTAGATTCATTGTAAGGTGATACTGAGGATTTTGTTTAAGTGGATTATTGGCATCCTCAGTTAATGTTTCGTTGTATTGAGTAGTAGCCATAAAACATCCAGAGGGTGTAAAGAAAAAGGCACTCCACCATCCCCACTCTCCAAAATCGCAATGATAGGTTCCCAGTGTTTCTGAAATAAAACAAGGATGTCTAAGTTATTTATACCATCCCAAACACATCTCCGCCTTGCCCCCTGCCTACTTGGCCATTCCTTCACTAGACATGTCCTTAAAAGCCATTTATAACATAGTGCCAGGGATGTCTCTGCAATTTGGATGTCTGTATGGATGTTTGGATGTTTTGGACATCCAAATCTAGACTAAGGGTATATTTACTAAAGTGTGGTAATGTCACCGGCGAAAAGTGCAGCGTTAATGTTACCAATGCCATATAAGGCAGTGGGTAGGTAGGGGGCATTCCAGCGGAAAGGTTGCAATGGGCTGTTTAACATGCATTAAAGGGCACCTTGGCCATTTAAAGGGACATTGCATGTTAAGCTGACAAACAGGGCATGTTAAGGCTGACAAGGCACCCTAAGGGCTTTAAGGTGCCCTATCTTAAGGCACATTAATTCAAGGTGCCTTAAGGGCTGTAAGGTGCCTTAACCTAAGGTGCCCTAAGTTAGGGTGCCTTAAAGCCCTTAGGGAACCTCAAAGCCCATAAGGTGGCATGAATTAAGGCACCTTAGTTTAAGGCACCTTGGGTTAAGACACCTTAATTCAAGACGCCATAAGGGCTGTAAGGTGCCGTAGGGTAAGGCACCTTAGGTGAAGGCACCTTAGGTTAAGGCACCTTATAAGGCACCTTAGGTTAAGGTGCCCTAAGGGCAGTAAGGTGCCCTAACGTAAGGTGCCCTAAGGGCTGTAATGTCCTTCAAGTTGATAAGCATGAACTGTAAGGCATAAAAACAGATGTAACCCTAACACTGGATAGAGCACCAAGGGAAGGCAATGAACAAGTGATGGAAGGAAGGAGAGCTGATGGACCTGCCAGTGTGTCTTGGAACAGAGGGTCGCAGGTTCAGATCCCAGCTGTGGATCCTGCAGATCAAGTCCTTACATTTTACCCTACATTGCAGATACAACATCAAAATGTGCAATCCTTAAAGCATCGGCCAACAGGGGTACAAACACCCACACACAAAGGCTCCACTATCCAAAGCTTCTTGGAGAGTCAGGCTGTTGGCTCCAGCATGGAGAAGTAGTTTTCACCAGAGCACTACTACTAGCTCCTGCACATTTTAGCAATGCCTGCACTGTGATCAGGACCAGTGTGGCGAGCAGGGTTGCCAACCACCCCTATCTTTGCTCAATGCTGCAATAGGAGTGCATGTGGGTCTGTCTATGCATTGTTTTGTAACTCCCCACCCATCACTGGGCCCACAATACGTACACCCTTGCCAGTGTGAGCCTGCAAATGTGCATACTGAAGAGCAAGGTATTGTGGGTATGGGCCGGACAGGGTGGATTGGGCACGATGTGCCTGCATGGGGGGTGGGGCAAAGGCTGGGGCACCGTAGGGCCACACCACCACCTGCATGGACAGGGTGGCCACACCACTCTCACTCTGACCGAGCAGTGGTCATGGCCTGGCTAAGTTCCCACATAGTGCAATATAGTGTTAGTCTCCAGTGATACTGGTGTGAATTTGTTTCTGGGGTCCAATCACTGAGGTACCTGCTGGGTGTCTGTGCTATACATCCCAAATCTGGGTGCACATAGTTTCTTGGCCACATGCAGTATGGACTTTCTGCAGTTAGTACCCGCATGGCTGGAACACCTGGAGGAGTGCAGCAGGTACAGTCTGACTGCGCCCTCTGCTGGTGAATGTCAGACCATGGTGAATAGCAGCTGAGGGTAACCAGGCACACCCCCAGCATCACGTACCCATTTGGTTCAAACCCCCTGGAGGACAGCCTCTGCCCAGGTGTACTGGGGTTGCTGGTTTAAAATTTAAGTTTTCATTAGTGGCATTTTACATCGCTTCACGTTATCCATACCCACTATTTATTTTAATGTGGTTCACAGGGTCTCATTTTATTTCATATGGGCTTACATAATTTGTTCATCATGCGAGCAATTTTAAGAGTTGTTTATATTTTATTTTTATCAGCCACATCTTTCACATCCCAGTTTGCTCCATATTACTATTTGTAATAATATCTCATATTTCATAATAATGCTTCATATCCATTTTTCAAGAAGTCTTCCTATTATTTTTTACTCTTTTTATCAATTCAGCCTTTCAATACTTGTTTTTAACCCTTTTTTTTAGTAATTAGATCTCACCACAGTGGTTCACAGGGTCTCATTCTATTTCATATGGGCTTACATAATTTGTTCATCATGCGAGCAATTTTAAGAGTTGTTCATATTTTATTTTTATCAGCCACATGTATCACATCCCAGTTTGCTCCATATTACTATTTGTAATAATATCTCATATTTTACAATAATGCTTCATATCCATTTTTCAAGAAGTCTACCTATTATTTTTTATTCTTTTTATCATTCAGTTTTTCAATGCTTGTTTTTAACACCTTTTTTAGTAATTAGATCTCACCACAGTGCGAAGCAGGGAGATTATCAGGGATACCCCGAAACGTGACACGTCGTCGTTTTGAAAACTACTGTTTGCGGTATTGCTGACAGCCTGCACTATACAGCTAAGTTATTGCTTTTTTGAAAAGAGCGTTTTTTTGAATAATTAAAAGGGAAGGGTCACAGCGGTGAGTGGAAAACTTCCTCTTCACTGAGCTGGTCATTCCGACAAAAAAATTTAATCTGCTAAGAGGTTGGTTAAGTTTTGGTGTGTAATTGTTATTTTTGACCTGGCAAGAGGTTTCTTTTTGGGTTCTTTCTCATCTGTCATTGCAAACACCCTGCCACTTCTGCCCCCACTGGGGTATCCAAATTCCCATCCACCACCACCCAGATTCATTGCAGCACCTTACTTTGCCGACATCCTGTGCATTGGTACAGCTGTCGCCAACATGTCTGTCCACATTACCGGCAGCCACATAGGATGCCCGCAGATATGGCAGGTTTATCAGCTCCCAACTCTCCCACCCACCATCACCTGTTCATTGCTGTTAAATAACTAGTTACAGAAATATGTCTGTACACTTGCAGACATTTTGCTGTGTATGCCTTTTCAGGCTTGTGTGTCCTGTATTGACGGGCAGGTATGTTTTTGTGGACATTTCATAACTGATATATGTTGGGTCCTCATCATGCGCCACTTACTGTCTACATGCACGCATATGTGACTACGGCATTTGGAGCAGGCAGTTGCATGGGGGGGGGGGGGCTACTGGGCAGTACACACCATGCAGCTCCTGGACATGATCTGTCCTGCTCATCATCTGTGGATGGCCCAGTGACTGTTTCTGTGACATGTTGGACACATATTTGTCTCTGCTGCTGCATCACCGTACTGACCAACGTATTTGGTGGTATTCTGCTGATGTACATAGCCCACCTGAGCTCACATCCTTGAACGGTGGCAGCTGTCTGTGTGCCAGCGGTCTGCCACCTCACGGGGAGCTACGGGTTTCCATACATACATTCCCTTTGGTGGAACATATTTGCCTTGTGCTTGTTGTGGTTGTTTGGGATAGTGGCTACAGACGTGTGTTAAGCCACCATAGGTTGTAGGCAATGTTCCTTCTAATTTTCTGAAGGCTGTGTGCGCATAAAATATCAGCTGTGTGCAGCTTTTGAAGGAAGGTTAAATTTTTGTGCGCCATATAATGACACTCAGAGTTATATACTTTAAAATTTGACTACACGTCAGAATACAGTATGTACACCACATTGATTTTAATCAAATTAAATGAAAATAGACAATTACTAAATGAAGCGGGAAATTTCTAGTAATTACAATCATAACTTTTAAATTTTAAGACGTCTGTGTTGTTTCTATCAGAATCAGAGCCGTAATTTTTGTGTGCTCTGTTGTAAAGTATGTGCGCTCACTCGGCGAGGTGTGTGCGTGCGCACACGCGCACAGCTTAGAGGGAACAGTGGTTGTAGGTTTGATTCCCACATGCTTCTTTTCTTGTGTTCTGCTAATCTTCCCATACAATGGTTGCAGCTTCGTCACTTCTCTACACACTATTCCTTCTCTTCACTGTGCACTACAGTGTGCCTTCCCTGCATCCTGTCCATCACATATTAGCTGTTGCATGTGGTCCCTTTCTTTGGGCTGTCTGGGTGGGCAGTTGACTGAATGGTTTGGTATTGCTGTTGGTGTGCTGTGTTTGGAATCTTCAGTATACTGGTTCTATTCTCACAGGCTCCTCTTTGGATCTCTTTCCCATTTTGCCCTTGTACACACACCATCCACACGGCTGGCCCTTCAGACCGGCCCCTGTCGCCCTTTCCGTTTAATTTGTTTACTCTTCTACGTGCTGTTTTCAATGCATACCATTTCATGGTGTGTGTGCATGTGTTTATCTGTGGCTCACGTATCAATTAGAGACTGCGATATCAGCTGCCTGTGGTCTACGGCCTTACACCTACGGCTCAGTTTTTCATATGGCACGATGTCTGCACATCTCTCAGAGCGCATCTTCTATTGTCTGTGCGCCTTTGATTGCAATGCCTTTGGACGCGCTGCTGCTTCCCGTCGGCTGTGTTGTTAACGTGCGGTAATTGTCCAGGGCGCCCTATACTGCACGTTTCATGGACAGGGCACCTTGTACCGCACATTACCGGACCATGGTTACCTTAACGCCGCACCATCCACTTCCTTATATGGCATCCGTCACATTAGCGCTGTACTTAATGCCGCTAACATTGCCGCACCTTAGTAAACATACCCCTAAGGCTTTTAAAATGATCCCATAGCCAATTTACATGCGTAAATCACTTCTATTAACACAAATAGCTTTACAATTTTTCCATTGTGAGGATAGGTCAAGCTAATCTACTTCTATTGCTGACTTTCATTTAAGAAATATGTTATAGGGATATGCAGGCAAAATAATTTCATTTTGTTTAGTTTCCTGTGTCATTTGCAGATTTGTCTCATTTGAATAAATGTTCACTTTGTGTCTATAAATTTTCATTTCAGGGTGACTTTAATTAAAGAGGTAGCTGTGGCTGCTGCCCAAATGAAAGAGATAGCTGAAAGGTTGCTAGAGGTTTCAAGCAAAACAAAAAAAGAAAAGCCCTAGATTTTTTCTGATAGAGCCTGGTTTCAAACCAATGAATTTTGGGTTAGAAGGCAAGCATCTTGCAGAAGCGATATTGGGTCTCCATAGAGATGTGTTTTAGCCCGTCTAATCTTAACTCCCTCTTGTAGTGCTGGTGATTGTTCCTGTTTCCTGACTGGCCCAAAATTTGCCTGGTCTAGAGCTCTGTGGAAAACACTAAGGACCTGATCCAGGAAAGCAAATAGCAGGGCTGGACTTCCCAACAGGACATCCTGCCCCACTATCTGCCCTCAAACTATTCTACCTCCTGGCCACAATGTACATAGAGAGCCACTGTGCATACTGCAGGTGATGGGAGTAGCATGGGGTCAGAGAGTGGGTGGAGCATGGGTGGAAGCAACCCCTGGATATACAGGGCTGATTCTGGTGAGGAGGAATAAGTGTGGGGTGCCCCTCTGATCCTGCCTGGCAGCCCCACCAGAGCCCGCCAGTCCTCCCTCCCAGAGCAACAGGCAGCACAAGATGGGTCCCTGCCTCTTGATCCAGGCTGGCTGCCCATCCCGGAGCCAGGAAGCAGGGTTACAGGGGGAAGGTGCTGTGGTGGGCACTCCGGCATATGGGCTGGATGTCACTGCAGGTATGCAGGGGCATGACAGGCAGTCTCAGGGTCTGATTCTGCACCCATGGGAATGTCTGGCTTCCACGGTGCATAATTGGGTCCTAATGGGCCTGTCCTGCACGGGGGGCGCCCAGACAGCCCGGATGTGCCCCTACTGGGAATGGGCTCTAACTGGATTTTTTGGCCATATGAATATATTGACCCCTGTTGTAGGGCTTCAATAAATACTTCAATAAATAGAGGGGGACTGATCTGCACAGAGCTGCTGTTACAACCACTCTAGCCACATTACTGGGCAGACTAGATGGACCATATTGGTCTTTATCAGCCGTCTACTATAAAGATTTCTTTTGTCATGTTCTTGTGCCTGAAATTCTGTAAAACCATGTCTACATATACTAGCAAAGACATTCCCCAAGCCTAATCCAGACCCTGGCTTATCACACCTCTACTGCATCTTGTAGTGCAGGTGATTGTCCCACTTTCAGCAATCAGGAAACAGGAACAATCACCAGTAATACAGGCTGGCTAGAACCAGCTCCCTCAGCTGTTTGATGTAAAGAAAGGAGGATCTGTGAAAGAAGTGTTCTCATGTTACTATGCTGGTATAGAACAAGCTTATAATGCAAGCTTATAGAAGATGATTTTATAATAGAACACTTACTGTAGGTGTGAAGTCTAAAAAGGGGGCATGTTTACCAAAGCATGGTAGCCAAGAGTTCGGGGTTTAATGCGAAAGTAGCATGTCCCCATGATAAAAATGCCGTGTTACCTGAGCACTGTATGATTAGTTGGGGTTAGGGCAGAGATGGGGTGGACAGTGGGCAGGAGCAGTCATACATGTCTGGTAAGGCCGTACCAGTGGTGCATTCAAGCCCCAAAGACACTGCCAGTGCATGCCTCCAATCAGGGGCTAGTTGCACACGCACTGCCAACACACTACCAATGCATGGTATGGGCACAAGTGTCACACAGTTGAAATCCCAGATCTACTACTATTAATCATTTGAATAGCACTACAAAGTGTTTACAGTGCTGTACATATAGATGTAAAACACAGTCTCTGCTCATCAGAGCTTGCAATCTAATCAAGATGAAGAACAGCACAAAACTAAGGACTAGAGTATGGTAAGATACACATACATAGTGAAGAAGAGAGTGATAAGCATCAGGATCCAAAAGCAGCCTCAAATAGGTGTGTTTTTAGCCTGGATTTCTATAGGGCTAGAGAAGGGGCCCAATGCACAGACTCAGACAGTTTGTTCCAGGTATATGGAGCAGCAAGGTGGAATGAACAAAGTCTGGAGTTGACAGTAGCAGAGAAGGGCACAGATGAAAGGGATCTGCCAGAGGAGGGAAGTTGCTGAGGAGGAATGTAGAGTGGGCTAAGAGAGGAAAGGTAGTGAGGAGCTGCAGAATAAATGCACTTGTAAGTCAGTAGGA
Source organism: Ichthyophis bannanicus (assembly GCA_033557465.1). Taxonomy (NCBI): domain Eukaryota; kingdom Metazoa; phylum Chordata; class Amphibia; order Gymnophiona; family Ichthyophiidae; genus Ichthyophis; species Ichthyophis bannanicus. The sequence continues at coordinate 387,396,188 of CM066038.1, read as the reverse complement.
GAAGTTTGACCTGGATGCAGAGATGGATAAGGAGCCAGTGAATGAGAAGAAGGGTTACATGAGCATAGCAACACTGGCAGAAGATAAGCCATGCAGTTGAGTTTTGAACGGATTGAAGGGGAGTGAGATGATTCAGTGGTAGAACAGTGAGGAGCAGGTTACAATAGCCAAGATGGGAGGTGATTAGAGAGTGAATAAAGGTCTTCTTGGTGTGTGTGCAGAAAGGAAGGAGCAAACCATCCCATACATATAAAATCCTAGACAGTGATGGCTGGCAATGCTTATAGCTGACCAGGAAGTTGCCTAGGTCTCCAGTGTCTGAGAAGCCACATTGTGTGGCAGTCATGACAGCTGAACAATACAGCCTGCTAGTCACAAAAACCAGGGTCTGCAGCATATGAGTAAACCTGCTGGAAGAGTAGGCACACATATATATACAACACAACATCAGTCTTGAAAATATGATGCTCAAGTATGCTTATGAAATGGATAGTTGCAGCCTAGGTTCTCCGGCTTTCTGGGTGATTCAGAATGAGAGGGGTTTGTATTCCAGTCCCACATGCCGGTCAATGCTGACACCCTACCTGCACCTGTATTGGTCCCCTGCTCATGAGGATACAGCATTTGTGCCCATCTCCTACAGAAATGGCCACAGCACGGTCTCTATTCATGTGTTTGCTTCCCTGATTTGCATGCCCTCTCCCCTTATATTTTGGCCTATAGCTCTGAGCTATGCAGCAGAATCCACTTATACCCCAGTCAGCCTTCTCTATCCTTCACTGACCATTTGCTTCATGTTCTGTTAGTGGGATTAGAAGCCATGTGTTGTTAACTGATCTCTCTGTAAGGGTATGGTAGACTTCTGCTACCCTTAATATTGCTCTGGCTCATCACTCATAAATTGTATGGCTCAGATTTTCTTTGTGTTGGCATGCTCTTGCACTACATATCACCCTGGGTTCCAAAAGACGGCCTATCAGCTGCCAGGCTCCTCTGGTTCCATGGAATTCTGCAATTAGTCTGCTATGTCCTCTCTCATCATACAGGCATTTGCAGTTTTCCCTCAACCCTCCACACAGCACTGTTCTATGGCTCCCATGGCATGATCTTTCCAGGGGGGCTCACATTGGTGGTGGCACAGAAGTGGGGGGGGGGGCACATGTAACATATGACTTCACAATGTACATGTGCACCTGGCATACAGTTGCTACTATCACAGGACTGACATGGCTAGCGTGACAATACTTCCCTGCTACAGCCATGCCCCTGCATGTACTGTGGCTGCTACACCCCTGCCATGGTAAAAACACATGCCTTGTATTACTTGTGGCATTTTAGTAAACATACCCTGTGGTGTCTATTTTATAAATATAACAGAAGTGCTTATGTGTCTTTATGAAATAGGCATCCAGAACCAGACCCAGTATGGCTATAGATGTGCATGAAAATAGAAGAAAACCCCCAAAATGTCATTGCTTCCCATTTATGCAAATAGAGATTCTATACTGGACATCCAGCCCTTGTACGGCTGATCAGAACTGGGGCCCAATTCTGATCCCATGGGGCTAGATGGACATGCGGCCGGGCCCCGATTCTGATTGCACATCCAACCCACATACCTGGCTAACTCAGCCAGGCTCCTGAATGGAGCTGCATTGCCATGGCGTCCCATTCATTCAGGAGCCGCGATCCCTGGCCACAGAAAATAACCTTCTTCCCCCACAGCCCAACCCCCGATCTGGCCTTCCATGGCTAGGTTTGGGATGCGGGGATCACCCTGCACCCCTCACCTTCTGTCTCTACCCAGAACAGTGATCCCCATCTCTGTGACTGACCCTGGACGTACAGGGTCAACCTCAGAATCAGCCCTGTATATCTGAGGTCACTCTCCACCCACTGCCAGTCCTCACTCTGCCCCTGTCCCTCCCCCTCCATCCCATGAATAGAGCTCCCCATACAAATCACCTGTTCGTACAGGGATCTCTGTCCCCAGCAGGCTGCCCAGCCATTTAGTATGTCTAGGCATCCGGATCGGATGTCCAGATCTAATAAATGGAGTTCAGAATGACCCCCATAGTGAACAATGTTCTTCAACAGTGCATACTATTTATGCATAGTACATACTGTTGCATGATAGCATGCACTACTAAGGGACAGTCCATGCTCTTAATTATATTTCTTCTGAAACAAAATTAAAACAAAAAAAAATCCCAGAAATAAAATGGAAGACTAAACAAACAAGCATTTTTAGTCTGCACACCCCCTACTAAAGTAAACATTTATACCTGTTCTGAAGTCGGTGTAGATGGTATAAAAAGAATCCAAGTTATCAATATCCCTGTTTAATGTACATTATGAAGTTTAAGTTATAATGTAAACTGCTTTCACTAAAATGATAAAGTAGTATAAAAAAATCTGTTACATAAATAAATAAATAAATGTGTACATGCCATATACTCTAAGGGGTCTTTTACTAAAGTGTGTTAGGTTCTGGCACCTAACATGTGTTTAGTGCAAAAAGCATCTACAGTAGCTGTTAGGGAGATGACCACTATACTCCTGACAATTAACATGCAGATGAGTATCTTAATGCACGACGCTATTACCAGAGGTGCACTACCTCCACCTAATGAGTTGGTGCTAGATGTACCCGCATTAATGGAAACATTCAGTGCATAATGTCTGCTAACTGCAATGTCATCACTACTCCCACTCTCTTCCTCTACTCTGCCCATTCAGCACTCTAATGTGCGATTGGCAGCAGGCATGTGAATTAGCATGCAGTAACTGTCATGCTCCATGTAAGTTACCACAGGCACAAGCAGGCAGTTATCACAAGCAAAAATGTGCACTAAGTGCTTAGTACACTTTAGTAAAAGCACAGGCATTGGAAATGGGGGGAGGGGCGCCACAGGGGTACAGGGGTCCTGGCCCTACCAAAACTTTGCTGCTGAGATCAGGGCTTCCCCTACTTTGGCCCATGGGGATCCGATCTTCTATGGGCAGAAGTAGGGAAAAGCCGGCAATCGCGACCTGGCAAGCAGCAGGCTGCCTGCAGGGATCCCATCCTCCATGGGCAGAAGGGCACTGTGATTGTGGCAAAGATCCCTTCCATCTGAGCACGGGAGATCGGATCTCTGTGGGCAGACAGGAGGGGAAGCCCCGATCGCAGCCGCATGGAGTTTGGCTGGTCTAGGGGCGGAGCTTGCCCCCCCCCCCTCCAGAACACAGTGTTCCAAGGTCTCTGAGTGAACGGGCAACTAAGAATGTAGTTGTGTATGCATAGATATCATAACTCTACCCCTGCTCTTCCCAATTTATGTTCCTGGGAATGCCTATATGTGACATGCAAGTAATTACATATCATCTTTCAGCCATATGTATTTATACGTGCATATACCATAATGCAATTTTATACAAAAGATCTTTTCTGCATATAAATAGTCTTTACAGGTTGAAAAACCTTTATAAACTTACCCCTAGACATTCTATTACTTTTATGTATACTAATTAAATTTCCTGCACATTTACAATCTTTTGGAGGTTGGCTATACATTATAAAAATTCTAGTATCTTATGATAATGTTATACTTTCATGCTGAAGGGGTATCATGACCTATAGACTTTAATACGACACAAAAAAGAGAGCACTAACTCGCAGAGCGTCCAAACCAAAAAAAAGAGCGAGCAGGATGGGGGTCACTTGCACTTTATTAAATGAACAAACCCCGACGCGTTTCGGCAGGTGCCTTCATCAGGGGGCTAAAAGGAACGTTGTACTCTAGTCATGCATTAAATGCAGCACATAACAATGTGTGACCAATAATACAATAGATAGTGCTTCAACAACAGCGTAAAGAACTGAAACAGCCTTGAATGAAACGCTGAATTTTGGCGCGTTTAAAAAGTCACACACACACACAAAGTGACTTTTTAAACGCGCCAAAATTCAGTGTTTCATTCAAGGCTGTTTCAGTTCTTTACGCTGTTGCTGAAGCACTATCTATTGTATTATTGGTCTCACATTGTTATGCGCTGCATTTAATGCATGACTAGAGTACAACGTTCCTTTTAGCCCCCTGATGAAGGCACCTGCTGAAACGCGTCGGGGTTTGTTCATTTAATAAAGTGCAAGTGACCCCCATCCTGCTCGCTCTTTTGTTTGCTATAGACTTTAATATTCATTAGTTTAACGCACAGTCTATAATTCATGATATGTATCTCGTCACTGGGCATCAACGTCTTAAAGTAAGGTAAATTAAATCTGTCATTAGATTTCTATACTGCAGCAGTTTGTTTCATTATTGTATTGCATTTTACATTTCACGAAGGCAACTTTTAATGCACAATACAGTTTTTAGAAGCCCAAAGAAAGTTATGCATAGCTTTACAATATCTTGTATCTAGTAATTGCACTAAACAATGACCTTACAGGTCAATACTGAGCCGTATCTGAAAATATTCTGAATATTCAGCAATGGTTTCTGGATATTGGCCAATGCAGAATATCCCGATACTACACTCAGTGCTACAACTTTTAGTATAATGATTATATTCAGCTCTGCTAAATGGATAGCCTATCTGGTATCCTTAAGGCAGCGTTTCTGAATTTCACACTGTGCAGATAATCTCCAGCTGTGCTCATGGACCATTTTGGAACCTAATCAGGAGTGACTGAGGATAGCCCCTTCTCCACTCACTACCAGGGACCCCAGTGAGGGCTGAGAATGGAAATGGGGGCAAGCCCTTCTAGATCCATTGCAATCTGGCTTTCGTCCTCTACATTCTACTAAATCAGCTCTTGCCAAAGTCTCTAGTGACTTATTCCTGGCCAAATCCAAGGGCCTTTAGTTGATCCTTATTCTTCTTGATCTTTCTACTGGTTTTGACTTTGTTGACTACCATCTTCTCCTCCATACCATGTCCTTAGTTGGCTTTAAGGGCTCTGTTCTATCCTGGTTTTCTTTTTTATCTCTCCCACCACACTTTTAGTGTATGTTCTGGTGGATCTTCCTCTACTGAGGTCCCGCTCTCAGTTGGTGTACCCGAAGAGTCTGTCTTGGGACTGCTCTTTTTCTCTATATTTACTCAGTCTCTTAGTGCACTCATCTCCTCCCATGGATTACAGTACTATCTTTATACTCACTTCTACCTCTCTACACCTGAAATCTCTCCGGGAGTCCAGGCTCAAATCTCTGGCTGCCTATCTGACATTGCTGCCTGGATGTCTCACCACCAATTAAAAATGAACATGGCCAAAACCTAGCTTCTTATTTTTCCCCTAAACTCACCTCCCCCCTTTATTTCCATTGGTAACATTCTACTTCTCTCTGTTTCCTCAGTTCACAACCTAAGGATCATCTTTGACTCCTCCCTCTTTCTCCACACACATCCAACTGATACTGCAGCTGAAATCTGACATCTCTTTCTCTACATCAGCAAAATGTGCCCCTTCTTTTCTGCGCACACTATTAAGACCCTTATCCACTCTTTAGTCACCTCCAATCTAGAATATCGCAACCTCCACCTTGCAGGTCTCCCTCTAATTAATCTCCTTCCTCTTGAATCTGTTTAAAATTCTGTTGCACAACTAATTTTTTGCCATTCTTGCTATGCTCATGTAACCCTTCTTCTTAAGTCGCTTCACTGGTTCCCTGTCCGTTTCTATATCCAGTTTAAAATTCTCCTACTGACCTATAAATGAATTCATTCTGCTGCTCTTCACTACGTTTCCTCTCTTATCTCTCCCTACAGCCCTCCTTGGGAACTCTGTTCTTCTGGCAGATCACTTCTATCTGTGCTCTTCTCTTCCACTGCCAACTCTAGACTTTGATCTTTCCACCTTGCTGCTCCTTATGCCTGGAACAAACTACCCTAGATGGTACATCAAGTTTCATCTATGGTCCTTTTCAAATCCAGGCTAAAACTCACCTCTTCTTGGCTGCTTTTGGATCCTGATCCAGGTAGTGTCCTGCTCTCCAATGATGCGTTTCCTTACCATTCCTCTAGATATATCCTAGTCCCCAGCTGTTGCATTATCTGCCTCGACTAGACTGTAAGCTCTGATGAGCAGGGACTGTATCTTACATGCGTTGTAGTGCTATACAAATGATCAGTAGTAGTAGTAGTAATAGCAATAATAGGTGTCAAGAGGAGTCTTCTAGGTAACTGATGTTGGGAGTTGAGGGGTTAGGGAGTTTGATGATGTTTGTGGAGTTATCGGGTAAGGTGATTCGTGTTAGGGAGGCCATTAAGTGGGGGAAGTGATGTCGAGCAGTTATGAGGATGGATGTTGTTGGGAGCAACAATTTTAAAAAGCTGCTTCCATTCAATTTTTAAAAAATTTACAGATCACTGATCAAAAACTATCTAAATGGTTTACATAAAATCACATAATAATAAATATACAATTAAAACAGACAAAAATGGTCACAAGAATTAAACAAATAAAAAAAATCACACTATGCAAAATATTTTTCTTAAAAAAAATAAGCCTTAAGGGTCCAATATTCAACTAGGCAGGCTATGCCCGGCTACGGCACATAGCCCTGCCCGCTCACCCCTAACCCCAGATATTCAATGCCATGCAACGGCATTGAATATCTGGATTTGTCACAGTAGGCAACGCTGCAGAGCCTAACCAGGTAGTGGCAATACTGCAGTGGAAATGATCGCACAATCGCTCTGATCCCACATAACAGCTAGATTCTATTGAAGATTATTCAAAAGAGACTACAACTATACCTGCAACAAGAACTACCTGAAGTGCAAGCAGGGTTCAGGAAAGGGCGAGGAACAAGAGACATCATTGTGGACGTGAGATGGATCCTTGAAAAGACTAAAGAATACCAAAAAGATATCTATTTGTGCTTTATCGACTATAGCAAGGCTTTTGAATGTGTAAAGCATGAGAAACTCTGGGTCACATTAAGAAGCATGGGTGACCCAGACCACATCAAGGGAGGAGCGGTCTAGTGGTTAGGACAAGGTACTTCAGGCCAGAGGGCCGGGGGTTCAAGTCCCACCTGGGGACAGCAATCTCAGGCCGGAGGGACTGGGATTTCTAGTCCTGTAGGCACTCCTTGTGGTCTTGGGCAAGCCACTTAACCCTCCATTGCCCATGTTCCCTGTAAGTATTAGCGTATGTGTCTCATATCCCCTCATGTTAAATGTATCTCCCAATTGACTGCTTTGACCCAGTGAAAAGCAGGATATAAATACAGTCAAACCTCGGTTTTCATTTGCCCCGGTTTTCATACGCTTCGGTTTTCAACGTCTTTTCTGACTGAGATTTTGTCCCGGTTTTCATGCATTGCTTCGGTTTTCAACGTCTTTTGACTGAGATTTTGTCCCGGTAGCAGGGAAGAAAAGCTGTCAACGTAAGCAGGAGATGTTGCATGAATGTGGGAGGCAGTTCTTTCTCTTGCAGGGTACGTCTGAAGCTATATCATTAAGATTTTCTGCCATTCTGAAGCATTGAGCAGATAAAGTAAAGGTATTTTAATGGACTGAATTCAATGTGATTCCGAAGAGAGCTGGGCACAGCAGCTTGTCAGGGGTGGCTAAGGCCAGATGTTAACGTACTGTACTGTACAGTACTGTACTTAGCTTGCTTTCAGTGATGTTAAATGCTCATTTATCCATTTCATTAGTCATTTATATTTATTTCTCATTGTTTTCTGTATGTAAAAATAGTTATTCTCTATAAAATGTATTTTTTGTGAATATTTTTGGGTGTCTGGAACGGATTAATTGGATTTACATTATTTCTTATGGGAAATATTGCTTCAGTTTTCATACGTTTCGGTTTTAGTCAGACTTTTTCGAACGGATTAATCATGAAAACCGAGGTTTGACTGTACAGCTAAATAAAATGGGTATGCCAGAACACCTAATCGTTCTCTTACACAATCTGTACATAGATCAATAATCAACAGTTGGAACAGAACAAGGAGAAACAGAATGGTTTAAAATAAGCAAAGGTGTAAGACAAGGCTGCATATTTTCCCCCTACCTGTTTAATTTATATGCAGAACAAATCATTAGAGAAACAGGATTGTATGAAGACAACAGAGGTGTCAAGATTGGTACTCGCTGTACTCGCTGAAATTGAAGATGATCTGAAACATTTGCTTCTCATGATCAAAGAACATATTCTCAAAATAGGCCTGCACCTTAATGTAAAGAAGACAAAGATCATGACAACTGGCAAAATCACCAAGTTCATCGCTGAAGGAGAAGAAATTGAAATTGTGAACAACTTTAACCTACTTGGATCAACTATCAATTAAGAAGCAACAAGCAGTCAAGAAATCCGACGACACATTGCTCTTGGCAGAATGGCTATGAAAGACCTAGACAAGATTCTCAAGAGCAGAGATGTCTCTCTCCATGCAAAGATTCAACTTGTTCAAGCCATGGTATTTTCAATAACATCATATGGCTGTGAAAGCTGGACAATGAAAAAGATAGACAGGAAGAAAATTGATGCCTTTGAATTATGGTGCTGGCGGCGAATACTGTGTATACCATGGACTGCCCAAAGAACAAATCAATCGGTACTAGAGGAGATCAAACCTAAGCTTTCTTTAGAAGCTCAGATGACAAGACTTCGACTTTCATACTTTGGACACATCATGCAAAGAGAGAGATCATTAGAGAAAGACATCATGCTTGGCAAGATGTCTTCTAAGAGGTTATAAAAGGAGTGCGTAAGGAGTAGTCCGCATGTGCGGCATTTTTTCAACTTGGATGATAGCCAGAGGAATACATGCCAAACGCGGGCAGCATCAAGGTAAAGCCACTGGGGGTTTTATATTATGGGATGGTATAGAACTATCAACCCGTGTAAGCAGTCATGATATATAATGACAATGAATATGTTTCTAGGAGAAAATTTGTTGGTTACAGCCTAATGGGGGGGGGGGGGTTGGTTTCCCCCTTTTTCTTGGTATTCCTCTAGGAAAGAATCCTGGAGGAAATACAAAACAAACCTTTAGAAGAACAGCATCCTGATGGACATCTAAATGAGTTTCTAGAAGACTTATCCCCTGATGAAACTTCAATGAGTGAAACGCGATGTGGCGCTAATTGACGGCGTTGGGAGAAGAATATAATAAAAGAGATAAGAATTTTTTTTAAAGTGACTGCTATAAATTGGGATATATCATATAAGTGTGGATTGGTCATTGATGCTATTTAGGCACTGTTACCTCCCGTTGATTGGGAGTTAGCAAATATAAGTGCCGTTAAGTCTGAGACCATCCCTATTATTCTTGAAGTGGTTATCTGAAATTGAAGTTAGGGGATTTGATATGTGTAGAGTGAATTAGAAATTATTTGAGTACCCTGTTAGTGGCAATCTCCACCCCGGAACGCCCTCAACATGCCTTGATGCTAACCGCATAGCATCGGGGCACATAGGGGAGTTAGCAGGGGATATTCAATGGCACTAATCGTATAAGTGCAGTTGAATATCCCCATATAAGGGATTTACACGGTTTATTGGGTTGCAAATTGTGTAAATGCCTTTCGAATATCAGGCCCTATGTTTTTAATCAAAAGTAAGTTACAAAGCTTTCAACTGCAGCACATGTGGGAGAAAATTCCATAGCTGAGATCCCTTAACAAAAAATACATAAGATATGCAATATTGGGGCATATCAAGTTATTCCCACACTTTTCCTGCTCCTTTCTTGCACATGGCAATTTTTTGCTGCCCACCTCTTCCCATATCCGCCTCCCCCAAAAAAATTAGCTGCTGATGGTAATTGCCTAGTTGACCTGAGGGCAGTTTTATAACAACACAGGTGTATAAACAATATGGTGAAAATATGTGCATACATCAACTTTAAAAAGACCCCGAGGAAGTTGCATACATATATTTTTGAACCTCTTCTTTGATATACAGAAATTCCTTGGGTTAATTTACTCACTTTCTTTTATCATTTGTATTATGTGTACACACACTGACTTCCCCCCCCCCCCCAACTCCTCTCCTGTAAAAGCCTCTGATCTGTTTGAGTAAAATTACAAGGGCAAAGGCTGAACACGTGCAACTTTATATGAAAATTGAACCTGCGTTTTTATAAACCTCTATTTCATGGCATTTAAGGCCCTGGACAGAGGAAGCTTGAGCAATCAACATCACAGGTCATGTCACTGCAGTCTATAGCTCTCCAAACACTAATCAGTTAGTTGCAGTTAAATTGGTGGTATCCAAATAATATCCAATAAGGCAATGGGGACCTAGGTGGTTGGATGTTTAGGCAAAAGCCTAATTAAATTTGGATTATTGCAAAATTGAGAGATGAGATGGATTGGGGGCTGATGATTATTTGATTGGTTGTGGAATCTCCCAATCTGCTTAGATTGTAGTGGACCAAAAACAGAGAGAACAAAACTGATTTGGATAAGCAGCAATATTTGAGCAGAAAATCAACCTTTTTATATCTGGCAAATGGGATGGGATGTATTGTTAGCACTATAGAACAGAATAGCTGGGCAGACTAGATGAGGCAATGGTCTTTTTCTGATGTCATCTATTATGTTAATATCTTTAGAAAAAAGGATAAATGGATTATACCAATGCTTTCCATATATATCCACTATAAATCTGACTGTTTGAAATACAGTAGAAAAACAAGTGATTTCCCAGGCCATCCCTTTCCAAAGTCATGATCATCCTAATCATCATAATATCACCAAAACCAATAATTTCAGAAAAGCTCAGACAGCAAACATGCATTTTATGGCAAGAAAAAACATTCATGTGTAGCAACAAGGAGGGAAATGACACCTACACTTGGAGAGCCTTTTTCTATTGGGCGCAACCTGGCAGCATGTGTTCTGGCATGCACTAAAGGCATGCTGGGATCTGCATTGCCAGGTAGTGCACGGCCATGACAGCTAGTGTAGGATGATTCCTGCACTAACTGTGCAACCAGTGTTAGCAGCACGAGTGGACAGGGTAGGGGCGGAGAGTGGGCATGTTAAGCTTGGTGCAGTTAGTGCTGTGTTCACACTCATGCTAACTCCATCTCAGGTGGTCATAGGAGTATTCGCATTAATGCAGCATGTGCTATGGGGCAAGGCTCTGCGTTAACTACCAGGGAAATGCTTTCCACGCTCTTAACAGTTAACGCTGCCATGGTTTTGGTACTCATCACACGTTAGTTGCAACAACTTAGTGCCTGCTAGTAAAATACCCCCTTGGAGAACTTGAAAAACCCAATAAGCTATTCAAAGTTCTTGTTGTAGAAAAATGATTTTGTATCTATTTTTTCTGATAAAAGTCTATAATAAATGATTCAAAATCTGACAGTAATCCTAATTGTAAACTGAAAACATCAGAGCTTAAGTCAAGAAAGAAGCAGGATTCTCATTTAAATCTTTTATCATTTTTGCTTTTAATATTAACCTCTATATCCACTATATATTGTCACACCCTTGCCCCTGGCCACTGGCTTATAGGGGCGAGGTAACGGAGAACTTCTCTTGGTGAGTTCAAATAAGCTAGCTTTTCCTCAGGTGGATTCTGGGACATGTAGTTTGGCTCTTAAGAAGAAGTGTAGTCATGGTCCGATGTTAAGGCAAATGACAGAATTTATTTTAAAGTAAAGGTTCAAGTAAACTGTACACAGGAATTTTGTCCATTCAGGATTGTTTGCAACAGAGCATTTAGATCAGTATAACTGCTTCACAGTCTTTTAAACACATGCAGCTGGTTAACAACGTTGCTCAGTCTTAGAGAAAACAGCTCTGCTCAGCAAGGTAAAAATACTTCTTTTTAACCTTGTGTTTGTGAAGCACTTAACAGCAAAAGAATAACTCAGTTCCTCTGGAGCAACCTCTTCTTTCCCTCCTCAAAATAAGAAAACAAGTAACCAACATTCACAAGCTTTCTCTTCAGCGTGACTCAGCACTTTGCCTGAGAAATGCAAACACATGGAGTTTTCTTCAAACCCAATTCCTGGCTCAATTCCAGTTACCTGCTTCTAGGAGACTTTCTCATTCAATGCTAGCCTTTAGCATAATGATTCCATGCTTGTAGCTTGACACAGGGTACAGTCCATGGGGATATCTAGATCTTGCAATTCCTCCCCTGCCAACTCAATCTGCATATCCTCTGGTGGTGTTAGGGCAGTGTCCTGTTCTGAGCTCTGGACACAGTGCTCAGAATACAGCCTCCCTGGGGGTTCTAATGTCTCTCCTGAGCTCAACTCTCCCCGATACAGACAGTCAGTACCTGAAGCACTGGGCAGTTCTCCCTGGTTGTGCTCGCTATGGTTCCTTGTCTCCTTCCAGCCTCTCTGGAACAGCTCTCTGTATTCCTCTCTGGGTTCTCTCCTGGAGATCTGCAGGTGCTCCTGGTTCCACTCCTGATTACCCTGAATCCTCTGAGTCTTCCGAACCTCCTGAGACCTCTGCCTCCCCAGAGCTTCTTCCTTCCTCTGAGTTTCTCCTTTCCTCTGAGCTTCTCCTTTCCTCTGAGCCTCCTCTGCCTGAACTTTCTCTCCCTCGGGTTTCTTTCTCTATGAGGGGTCTGAAATCCATGCCCTGCAGGGATTTCTCCTTTCTCTAAGTTAAAGTCATTGGCCTTTTCTATACTCATAGGCTCAAAACAGGTTTCCTTGTCACAATATATATATTTTTTCATATTAACCTCTTTCTCTGTGTGTGTGTATATATACACACACACACACACACACACACAAATATACCTATGAAGATTAATATCAAAAAATGTATTGTTTATGCTAAGGGACTTATACAAGAATCCTGCCTCTTTCTCTCTATATGTGTGTCTTGATAGAATTGTTAAACAAATATTAGTTCACATTTTTTTGTGTCTCTTACCATCTCCCATACCATATATAATATCATATAATATAGATTTCTAGATGAATGGAAAATCTCTTTCTAGTGAATTCACAGCTGATCCATCAGTCTTTCAGCTGCCAACACACAGCCGATGAGTTATTCATGGTTTCATTCACACTTTCTGCTCATTAGGCCATTGGGGACTGAATGGATCATTTCCTTCCCATGGCAGAAAGAAATGCCAGTGTTTGCTATTCCTTATGGAAAATCATTTTCCAGAATCATTTTGCAAGTGCTCAAATGCTCAGCTGATTCAGAAACTAACACCAATTAATAGGAAACAAACATGAAGTCCCAAATGCACAGGATATCAATTTTGAATATGCTACCGTATTCAAGATGAGTAAGGCTTTAAGTATTTCATCTAAGCTGGAATTACAATAAATCTGCCTCTCTTGGGAAAAATAGTAGTTGAAATGAAAATTATGATGTAACATACTTGGCTTTCCTTGAATGATTCTAGAAATAAAATTATTAGGGATGTGCATGAAAAATGTATGATTCATTTTTGGGTTATTTTAAAACTTTTTTCCCTAATTTGTTGTAGAGATCAGAGGATTCAGAAAGGGGTGGGCTACACAGGACCTGGCCCCACAAAAACTTTACAGCCACAATCACCGGCCTTCCCCTTATGTCTGCCCACTGTGATCCAATCTCCTGCAGGCAGACAGGAGGGGAAGGCCACTATCATGACCTGGCAGACTTTTGGGTTAGAAGGCTGCATCTTGTAGAAAAGCCATCACATCTTCTGGGTGGGGGGGGGGGGGGGGGAGGAGCTCCTGCCAGTCTGCTCTTAACTCTTACATTACTGGTGATTGTACTTCCTGTTTTCTGATTGTAACAAAGTTTGTCTTGTCTGGAACTTTGTGAAAAATGCAAACTGGATTTTTTGCCTTGTGAACTTATTGACTCCTGCTGTAAAGATTTACTCCGTTGATTTTTCTTTTGCCATGTTCTTATGCCAGAAATTCTCTAAAACCATGTCTAAGGGGTATGTTTAACGACCGTAAGTGCAGTGTAACGCGCGTAAACACGCGCCAACGACCGGTAACGTCGTACTACGCGCGGTAACCGCGCTTAACGATCGTAAAGCCCCGCGGCTCGTTAAAACAGCGCAGAAGGTGGAGAGTGGGCAGGAGAAGGGGTCAATGGGCAGAGAGGGGGCGTGGAGAGGCTCCCCCTCACTAACGCGCTGTAATTCTGAGCTCAATTCCAACGCGAATGAAAACCTGCCGTTAAAGGCATTTAAAGGGAAGAGAAACCATTTCCGTCAGCAATGTACAGAAAAACCGGGGAAACCCACAAAACGTGAGCAGTGTGATACATGTGCACTGAACAAAATAGCACATAAAACGTTAAAAATGACCACAGGAAACATTTTAAAAAGCATAATACAGCTGGGCAACAGTGATAGCAATGGGCAACAAGGAACAACACTGCCTGGAAAGCACCAAATAAAAAAGAAATGATGTGTGGAAGGGTCTACGCTTCACAGACCCTTTTAAATATAATTTCATTGTAATGGATTGTCCTGGGAGTGTTGTGTAATGTTTCCCAATGATATCATTGTTGCCCAGCTTGGTTATGGGTGTGTGCCCCTTTTGTGAGGTATTCTCTGAGGTTTATGTGCACCGTTGTCTGCATACAAGGTAAATGAGGTCACAATAAACCTGTTGCAGAGCAGGGTTTCTGACTCGTCAGGCCGGTTTAACTAACTCCAGGGACTGCACTGTCTCTGTGGCTACAGTGTGGTGCAACAGACACAGCCAGTGCCTGTAAGACGAGAGGGTAACAGGTTCAAATCCCAGCTGGGGCTCCTGCCAACCCAGTCCCCATAGCTTTACCCACCACTAAACATTGATAGTAAAGACACACCTTTATTGCAGAGAACATACGCATGGCCTATATTTTACCACACCAGAAACAGGCACATTACCGTAAAGCAGAGTTTCGCAAATGTAGTCCTGGAGGGCCCCACAACATTCCGGTTTCATGCTGCCTCCAATAAAGATGCCTGTGCTGCATAGCTATGCACCACCCCCATGTTATGCAGATGTAGCTCATGCATATTTATGAGGGACAGCATGAAAACCCGAACAGTGTTTGGAACACCAGGACTGGAGTTGGGGAACTCTGCCGTAAAGCAGCAGCCAACAGGGCCACACACCCACCCACAGGCCCCATTGGCCAATGCCACCTGGAGAGGCAAGAAAATGGGTCCTGCCTGTATCTCCCAATACTAGCAGTTGCATACCTTAGCAATGCCACCCTACACCTATATGGTACACAGCTATCAAACGTTTGCTATGAGAACTGGCAGATATCAATTCCTCTGTTAAGCACATTTTGCTCATTGAGCTCCACCATAACAATCATTCTGATGTCTGCGGTGTGTGCTGCAGGTCTGGTCTCTGACAGTGTTCACCACCCTGGGGAGTGACCCCCCCAACAGTCTTGTGTACCATATCCATGCCTGTACTATGCCCAGGACTGGTGTGGTGTGTATGGCTGCTGACCACCTCTATAGTAGCACAATGCTGACATCGGTGTGGGGGTGGTTGTCTGTCTATCCAGTGTGTGGTGGCTGCAAACACCTTCCACAGGCCACACTGCCAGCAATGTTGCCAGTATTGGGCTGCCAATGTGCATAATGAGGAGCAAGGTACCATGGGTAGAGGCCGGACAGGGTGGCCTGGCCAGGGCGCATCTGCACAGGGCATAGGGCAGTGACAGGCACATTGTAGTGGCCGGCCACCACCTACACAGACAGGGTGACCTCAGTATGTGCTGCTGAGAGATCACTCTCACCCTGACTGTGCAGTGACCACAGCATGGCTAGGCACCCCCATAGTGCTATCTAGTATTTCTCTCATGTGGTATATATGGGTTGCCTTTTGGGGCCCTGTCACTGATTTAACTGTGTATGCTGACATCCCAGTTCTGGGTGCAGGCATCTCCACTGGGCACTAGCAGACTATTTGCAGCTGGTATGTGTTGTGATGGAGTGGCTTGCAGGGTGCAGTGGCTGATGGCTTGCACCAGTGGAATATCAGATAGTGGTGGGGTGCAGCATGCCATATCTAGGCCTAATGTCTGTCTGCTATTGTGTTCTGGATGTGTACAGAGCTGCATTGACTGCTCTGTGGGGTGTGTGTTCCTCAGCAGGACTGGGGTTGATGTTCCCCTCTACGTCCACCTTGCAGGGAGGTAGATGTTGTATCTTTTGATAGGAGACCCTGTTTGCTGCCCTGGGGGAGGGGGTGGTGGTGCATGGGCCCTCCTGGGGGTCCATGGGGGCTACACCTGACTGATACAGACAGAGATGTCCAAGGTGTTACTGCAGAAACTACCTGTCTCACACTATAACACTGCTGTGGACCTGCACCATGGCCTCTTTCAGCCATGGCTGTTGCTGTGGACCTGGTGCTTGGCGCCTCAGGGTGAGCACAGTACCCGCACGCTGTGACGGTGTGTGGCTACCCTGTGCCGGTACAACACACGGTCAGTACCCCCTAACAGGCTGAGGTGCTGTGGGGGTGCACATGGTCGCTTCCCCCCTACCAGGCCGAGGTGCTGTGGGTGTGCATTCCCCATCTTGTGTTTATCTGTGGACAGCTGATTTGCATGTGCAGTGCATCATGGGTGTGACTGGCGCAACCCAACCCTGGGGGAATCCAGCGCCTGCTCACAGGCTTTGATAACCCATAGGCCATCCCACGTACATCTGTTAGCATTGTGCATAGGTGCAGGACACCCTACCGAGTCTGTCATATATGATACCCACACAGGTAAAAACACACATACCCACGCACGATTGTACGCGCGACGCTACGCACGCCCCAACGTACATTGTTACACACACTGCGAGGGTCTGTTTCTGTATGGAGTACTCGACGTAAAGGAAAACATGCCCTCTCACAGCACACTGGGGACTCGGACCCATGCTGCCCGTATCAGCAGTCACTGCAGTAACCATTATGCTACAGCTCTGTATGGGTCAGGTATGTCTACGAGGCTTCTTATGCTTAACGCGCGGTGACTCCTCTAACGCGCCACGTATCGCTCGTTAGTTCTGTACCACGCGTTAGCTCTTCTGCTGTCCCGCCCATCTCCTTATTTGGGGGTTTGTCTTATTAACGCGAATACTAACGCGAACTGCACTAACGTGATTTAGTAAACATCCCCCTAAGTATACTCTCAGAAAACATTTACCAAGCCTAATCCAGATCCCGGTTGATCATCTCTAATTTGACAACCAGGATCTAGATTAGGCTTGGTAAATGTACTTAGACATGATTTCATAGTTAAGACAAAGGTATAGATGACAAATTTGGTCAGTATAGTAAGATAATGATAAAGTAGGGGGGGGGGCACTGTGGAACATGAAAAGAGATGACACCTGTTTTAGGAGTCCCGGCAGCTTAGGCCTTTGAATTCTTCATTGTGTTGATTTAGTTTGCTCCTTTTTCTTTGGTAACCTCACCCCCCCTCCCCCTTCCTGAGTATGGTGACTAAAAAGTTAGTGAAGACCGAGGGCCCATTTTTTATTTCATCAGGTTTAAAAACCCACAAAGTAGTCCCAATCGCACCAGAAAAGATGGCAGCTGGTGACAAAGTGGCTGAGACAGACCCGGTAATGGCCAAAATTCTGCAACTCAAAGACATGTTGTGCTCCCAGCTGGAAGTCAAAAAGTTGATACAGAGTGAGCTGGAGTCTTTGGGCTCACGGCTAATGGAGACACAACATTGGGTAGATATGCTGGAAGAATGCATAGGGACATTGGAAACTCAGTGCCTGTAGGTTGATTGCAATGCTGCTGCCATAGCATGACTTCTGCTGGATGTTGAGGACCTATCCAACCAAAATCAACACAATGACATCTGGATTCTGGAGGTTTGTGAGGGCTTGGAGGGCTCTGATATGATAATCTATTTGGAGCATGCCGAACTACTCAGCTTCAAATTTCAACCTGGCCTTGAGTTGGAGCACACCCATAGAGTTCCCTTTTGGACAGTAGGGCTTTCACAGGTCCCTCGTCCTATGGTAATAAAACTTCTACGATACCCTCAAGCTCTCTAAATTCTGCGAGCAGCTATGACTAAGCCACCATTGTTTCTTTAAGGGTGCAAAATTATGTTTGTACCCTACTTGGTCAAAACCACTGCCCTGAATTGGAAGCAATTCTTAGCTATGCATGCCACCTGAAAGACATGGGGGCGAAATATGACTTGTTTTACATGGCCCATAGGCAAGTTAGATATAGGAACAAGATTTTTTGGTTTGCTGTTCTGGTCAAGCTTCAGGAGTTTCTGCATAGTCACAAGATGTTCTGAGGTCTGTCGCGATGGAGGCAGCCCTTTGATTTGATGGTCACTTTATCATGTTTTCTTTTCAGCATGTTAGTTCTAATTGATTGGGCAGCGATAGCCTGCCGATTTTGGTACTTTGACTGTGGAGTTGGGTGATGTATGATAGGATTACATTAATAAATGGCATGGATGATAGGCTGCATTGAGGAGGATGGGGTAGATTTTTGTGGGTTTGTGTTGGGTTGGAAACTGAGAGTGATATTTCATGCAGCTGTGGCCTGAGATATTCCTCTACTCCTGGTGGTATAGCTTCACCCCTTTTTGGATTCTTGAAGGTAGTTTTGGGCTCATCTTTTTCTCGTTTCCATTTTTATAGGAGAGCTTCATGTGTTCTGGGGCATGTCTAGTGCAGTGAGAATAGGTGGATGGTTCCTATGCAGTGTATGGGGATTGAGAGATCTGGAGTAGTGTTTCTGTCTCAATTTTCATGTAATGCAGAGGCTTAAATTTATTTCCTTCAATGTCAAGGTGAAACGCAAGAAAATGTTTAATTATTTGAAAAAATAACAGAGTGATATCTTGTTTTTACAAGAAACACTTTTACTTCCCCCTATGTGTGCCAAACTAGCAGTAAACTGGATCGGGCACCACATATGTGCTCCTGCTATTCAGAAAAAGGGAGGTCTATCTTGTTTAGAAAATTCCTACAAGTACAGATCCAGCATAGAATAGCAGACTCGGGGGGAAGATGGCTGTTAATTTGTTTATTTAATTGATGTCAATGTGGAGGGGTGCTCTCTTATTTTGCCCCAAACTTAGATTCTCCTACATTATTTGTTGCTCTCTCTGAACTCCTTGCCGAATATGGAGGTAGAGAGATTGCGATGGCTGGGGACTTTGATCACCTCTTGATTTGTTTCTAGATAGACAATCCCAATTTAGGGCCCACCCCAGCAAGTCCCTATTAGCATTACACAATATGATGGATGTAGATGCACTGGTGGATCCATGGAGACTGTGGCATCCCACTGGTCAGGAGTTTACCTTCTACTCTCATCTCCATGCCTCCTACTCAAGGACTGATTATTTTGTTTTTAGTAAGTATCTAGTAGATTCCCTTGGAGGGGTCAGCATTGCTCCCATTCACTTATCTGACCATGCAGCAGTCTCCATCTTTCTACATTGTGACAAGGGGAGGCTGCTGGTTTCCTCTTGGTGTTTTAATAATTCCTGCTGCAGTATCATCTAGGAGTAAGGAGATCCTGGATTCTCTACAGGGAGAACTATTCAGGCAATTGGTAACAGACCCCACACGTGAAGGGGCCATACTGGACTTGGTGCTTACCAATGGTGAAAGTGTTTCTGATGTTGTAGTGGGAGATCATTTTGCATCCAGTGATCACCAGATGGTGTGGTTCAGTATTAGGACTAGGGCTGTTAGAATCCATTCCAAGGTGAAGATCTTAGACTTTAGGAAGACTAACTTTGCGATGATGGGCCAATGCCTCAGGGAGTCGTTAGTGGGATGGGAACAGCTGGGGGATGTAGAACAACAGTGGGCAAAACTGAAAGGGGGTATTTTAAAGGCAACCAACCTTTTTGTTAAAATGGTAAACAAAGGCAAAAGGAACAGGAGACCGCTATGGTTTTCGAAGGAAGTAGCTGAAAAAGTGAAGAAAAAGAGGGAGGCCTTCATGAAATACAAGAGATCACAGAGAGAGGAAGACAGGCATCTGTATTTGGAAAAACTTAGAGAAGCTAGCAAAGTAGTCAAGAAGGCAAAGATTCAAAAGGAGGAGGAAATAGCCAATGCAATAAAATGGGGGGATAAGACATTTTTCAGATATATTAGTGAGAAGAGGAAGGGCAAAAGTGGTATTGTCAGACTCAAGGGTACAGGGGGGGAATATGTAGAAGCTGATAAGGATAAAGCGGAATTACTTAAGAAATATTTTTGTTCTGTGTTCACAGATGAAAAACCAGGAGCAGGACCTCAGAAAACACCCACAAATAAGAACAGAAGCGAGGGACATCTTGAACAATTTTCAGAAGACTGTGTTCGTGAGAAACTAGCTCAACTCAAAGTAGACAAAGCGATGGGACCGGATGGGATACACCCTAGAATACTGAGGGAACTTGGGGACATTCTAGCAACTCCACTGACTGACCTTTTCAATGCCTCGTTGGAGTCGGGAGTGGTGCCAAAGGACTGGAGAGAGGCTCATGTGGTGCCTTTACACAAAAGCGGAAGTAAGGATGTGGTTGAAAACAACAGGCCGGTTAGTTTAACTTCAGTGGTGAGTAAATTAATGGAAACGCTGTTGAAAGAGAAAATAGTGAGGTTTCTGGAGTCCAGCGGATTACAGGATCCGAGGCAGCATGGATTCACCAGAGGCAGGTCTTGTCAGACAAATCTGATTGATTTCTTTGACTGGGTGACCAGGGAGTTGGACCGAGGGAGAGCTCTAGATGTGGTGTATTTAGATTTCAGTAAAGCCTTTGACACTGTTCCTCACAGGCGACTTATAAACAAACTGAGCACCCTAGGGATGGACCCTAAAGTTACTGCTTGGGTTAGAAATTGGTTGGGTGGGAGGCGACAAAGAGTACAAGTAAATGGAGCTCACTCTGAGGAGAAGGATGTTACCAGTGGTGTGCCCCAGGGATCTGTCCTTGGTCCGATTCTTTTTAACATCTTTGTTAGTGATATAGCGGAAGGGCTGTTGGGTAAGGTTTGCCTCTTTGCAGATGATACCAAAATCTGCAATAAAGTAGACACCCAGGAAGGTGTAAATAACATGAGGAGGGATCTAGCTAAGCTTGAAGAATGGTCTAGAATTTGGCAGCTGGGATTTAATGTTAAAAAATGTAAGGTCATGCATTTGGGCTGCAGCAATCCAAGGGAGCAATACAGCATAGGAGGTGAAGTACTTTTGTCCACTAAAGAAGAGCGGGACCTAGGCGTAGTTGTGTCCGATGATCTTAAAGTAGCTAAACAGGTAGAAAAGGCGACGGCAAAAGCTAGAAGGATGCTTGGGTGCATACGGAGAGGAATGGCTAGCAGAAAAAAGGAGGTGATAATGCCTCTGTATAAGTCTTTGGTGCGACCTCATTTGGAGTATGGTGTGCAATTCTGGAGACCGCACCTTCAAAAGGATGTGAACAGGATGGAGTCGGTACAGAGGGGTGCTACTAAGATGATTAGTGGTCTTCATTATAAAGCATATGAGGACAGACTTAAGGATCTTAATATGTACACCTTAGAGGAAAGGCGGGATAGAGGTGATATGATTGAGATGTTTAAATACCTCCGTGGCATAAATGTTCAGGGAGAGAGCCTCTTTCAATTGAAAGCAAGTTCTGCGACGAGGGGACATGGGATGAGGGTGAAGGGAGATAGATTCAGGAGTGATATGCGGAAATATTTCTTTACGGAAAGAGTAGTGGATCCGTGGAATAGTCTCCCAGTGGAGGTGGTAGAGATGAGGACAGTAACTGAATTCAAAAAAGCATGGGACCAACACAGAGGATCTCTAAAGGTAAAAAGTGGACTGTTGTAGTTGTTGTTATGGAAGGACAGATTAGATGGGCCTTGTGGTCTTTTTCTGTCATCATGTTTCTATGTTTCTATTTTATTTATTTATTTAGACAGTTTTGTATACCGCCTTATCCTTCAATCAAAGCGGTCACAACACAATTGGGGGATACATTTAACACGCGGGGATATGAGACACATACACTAATACTTACAGGGAACATGGGCAATGGAGGGTTAAGTGGCTTGCCCAAGACCACAAGGAGCATCTGTGGGACTAGAAACCCCAGTCCTTCCGGCCCAAGTTTGCTGTCCTCTAGTGGGACAGTTGATAATAGTTGATTAGAAGATCCTATGCTCCTTAAAAGAATGGAAGATTTTGCTCAAGAGTTTTTCCCCCAAGAATGACACTGGCGATATACCATTCATGATGATGTGGGAGGCCTATAAGGCTGGTTTGAGAGGGTAGATTCTCAGTTATTCAGCTCGGAAAAGAAAGGATCTTTCTTCCCAGTTGTTGGCTTGGGAGGAGATTGCTGACCTAGAAAGCAAGCATATCCAGGATGGTGACCTGGTGGTGGCCTCTCAGTTATGCAAACTTAAATATACATGCAACAGTCAGTATAATGAATCTGCCCTTCATGACTTTTTTCCTGCATAATGCTTTCTATTACACAGCTTCTAATAAGGCGGGTTGAATGTTAGCCCAACATTTGAAGGGTGGCAACATCACCAGTGTATTTCTGCCATGCAGTCACCACAAAAAGACATCTGTTTTAAAGATCAGGAGATTATTGATGCTTTTTTATATGTTTATTCTATCCTGTATTGTGCTGAGGGCCATGTACTGGAGATAGGGTATGATGCATTTTTGCAATCTCTCCATGGTCCTAAATTATCTGCCTCAGCTTGCACCAGCCTAAGGAGCCCTGTTACGGAGGCCAAACTTCAGGCTATTTTACCTACCCTGTCGGCTAATAAAGCCCCTGGTCCAGATGGGTTTACTGTCAAATTCTACTGACAGTTTAAGTGTCTCCTGAGTCCACATTTATGTCGCCTGTTCCAGTATATGTTCATGGTCAGTCTCCTTCTTCCTCCTTTATGGAAGCTTGAATTATAATGAATTATAATTATAATAATTATAATGCGCAGCGTTCTGACAGCAGTGACGGTTAAGCTTGTTAGAGAAAGAGAAGAAGACTGAGGTTAAAACGTGGGCAGCGAGTTTAAAAGTGAGTATCTAGAGCAGTTTAGTCATTATAGAGTAATTTTATAAGGTTTTGTACCTAGGGGAGTAGTGGATAAGAGCATGTAGTAAGATTTTTGTATATGTTTTTTAGGTAAAATAGGAAAATGGTTGGAAGTGTGCATTTGGATGACTGACCCCTGAAGAACCGAGCGGAGAAACACGTAGGCAATGCCATTGAACGGCGTTGGGAACGAGTAAAACATCCAAGATCAAAAGGGAAAGTTAAGAATTGTATATTCAACAGTATTGACACACACAAAAGAGATTTAAATTTTTCCAGCAAGTTTCCAACTAGTTTTTGTATTTTGAATAATTTTTAGAAGAAAGTGTTACAAGATAAGATTGAAACTCGAGTGGGAGGATTGAATATGAAAATATAAAAAAGAAATTGCACTGATTTCAAGTTATCTTAAGTGAGGTCGTTGATGCAAATTTGGGACTAAACGAAGGCCAAGTTAAGGCCCCGTTTTTTACCCTAGAGTCTGAGACCTCGTATGATATACTGAGAGTGTATCTTTGGATATATATTACCTGCGAGAGCGACAAGGATATTCTTATCCACATATTTTGAAAGTTGTTCTATTTGGAGTGTAAGGACATTTTTAGTAATAATTTCACACTCTGTAAAAAGTACCTAAAAAGAGAGTCTTTTGATATTACCTTGGCACAGATGTTCTGGGCTCTTTGTAATAAATTTGTATTTTTGAGCGGCAGGCCATTTAGTAGACTATTACAATAGTCGAAATGGGGGGTGATGAGTGTGCTGACTACAGATCTAAAATTGTGTGTGTCGAGGAGGGGTCTTAGGTGCTGTATTGTCTTTAGTTTATAGAATATAGTTTTTACTGTCTGTTTTATGTGAGGGAGCATGGTGAGTGTGTGGTCTAATATAATCCCTAGGTATTTTACTTCTTTTTTGACAGGTATGGGAGTATTGTTGATTGTGATGGTTGTTGGGTAGGTAGCATCAGGTTTTCTTGGTACAAACATTGCTTCTATTTTTTTAAGGTTAATGCTGAGATAGTTGGTTTCTAGCCAGGAGTTGGCCTCGCTGATACATTCAGATAAGTTGTGGTAGAGGGGCTGGTGGTGTTCTGTATCTGCAGAAAGATGCTCTACCAGCTTTTCAGATGTCTGGTTACCTACCTGTTTTTCTCTGTAAGTTATTTGACTTGTCAATTGCTATCACCTTCCAAGTGATTTTGATGCACTGGAAAAATGCATCTCTCATTTCTTTCCACTTTTGGTAGCACTCTGTATGTTTAGTGCATCAATATGAGAAACACTTAGTTATTTGTTGTTGTAATATGTCTTCTATGCTCAACATGTAGATACCTCTTGAGGCCTACCTACAGGCGTCAGTCTCCAACAATTAATGAACCTTTCATCACCTGGACCCACTTCACTGGATTGCATGGATTCCTGGTATTTCTGATCTGTGTATGCCTATCTGAAGCTCTCCTAGTTGTAAACATTACTATCATTTGTTGGTTGTTTGGTTATTGCTTTTCTTTGGTGTCTGCCCCAAAATTCAATAAAAGTGTGTGAACTCAAGATAATGATACAGGGTAAACCAAAGATAGATTTTTCTGTGTATTAGTAAAGGCCATATATCAATGTAATCTTGGAGCTTTTCTGAGAAAGGATAATGACAATAATGTTGCTAGTATATGTTAGGAAGAAAATATATGGAGGTTGATCTTCAAAATTATTTATGCAATTAATTTCAGAGTTTGCTACATAAATTTCTCCATTGTAAAATTTGGTGCAGGGGTTTTTCACTAAAAATTTTGGCTGATGATGTCCAGTCAAAATATGAGGATGATTTCAAAACAGGAACTTGAACAATAATTATGTGTGTAAGTTCCACCAGTTGCCCCATGGAAGTATATTGCGATGAGGAGAGCGGCCAAGAACAGATGGAGATAGAAGAAAACCATGTTTCTGCCTTTAAACCAAGTGACAGACAAGCTGTGCACAGAGCTTGCAGAGCAGGAAAGGAAAAAAATCCTGTCTCTGCTGAGGCTAAGCCACGCCCAGACTCTGAAGTGGGGGCAGGCTTAGATACTGATTGGAAAGGCCTGTGCGAAGGCAAGGGTGTGGCAGGGAAGAAACATTTTTTAAAACCTCACTCTGACCAGAGAGGAAAGAAGGAAGGGAGAGTCACTTCCACAGGAGAAGGAGAGATCCTGGAGCAAGGGGATTCCAGTGGGAAGAGATATCCCAGAGCCCTGGGAGATCCTGGAGAGGAAGAAGGATTCCAGGAAGGCTTTCAGGAGAGATCTCATGAGAGAAGGAGTGGAGAAAGGCACAAGAAGTCTGACTTCCAGAAGCTGAAAGAGGTCAGTAGAAAAGGAAGCAGTGGGTGTCTGAGAAATGCTCCTAGAAGTGAAGCCAACAGATGTATAGCTGAACAGCTTACAGATGAACAGGAACAGTTTGCAACAGCTAGTGTACAAGAGCCAGACCTGAGCCCTACAACTGCCAGAAGGTGGGTGGAGACGCTTGAGAGTGGAAAAAGCCAAACCCCAGCAGTGAGCAGATCAGCTGAGCTAAAAACACTAGAAACATTAGCACAAGTGTTCCCTGAGAGAAAGGCTTATTCTCCCAAAGTAACTGTGCCCAATCAGAAAGATTTGCTGAGGAGCCAGTTTCAAAAGTTCCTACAAGACAGAGAAGCTGAGGAAGCTTTTAAGACTGTAGAAGGCAATGAGCATTCTTTAGCCCAGGAGGAAATGCAGGTCAATTCTTATGTGCCAGAGTCTGACCTAGGAATCTCTCCAATGGATTGCTCATTCTGTTTAAAAGAAGACTGAGCCTTACTAAGCAGAGCTGAGAAAGAGTGAGAAGCTGTATTGTGCATAACTCTGTAACTGCTAATAGTCTTCTAAAGCCAAGGATGTGTTTTACCAAGTGAGAATTTTCTTCTAAAGCAAAGAAGCTGTGTGTTACCAGAAGTTTGTTTGAACAGGGAAAACAACAGTTGTGCTAAGAAGAAAGTTTACCTTTTGTTTGAAAGAGATAGAAGAAGCTGTGCCAAGTACTGTTTTGTTTAATGAAAAACAGCTGCTAAGGTTAGCAGGACTTTTGGTTTCCATTTACCTCACTTGCCAGTTATCTTTTGTTATCCTTTGTGTTGGAGAAGTATCCTAATGCCTTGTGTTTGAATTTTAATGCCTTGGAAATCCCCATAGAAAAATAAATATTCTTGTATGCCTTACCAACGGTCTCACACTACATTTTTGTCCTTGCTCAAGAAAAGCCTAACTACAAGTCCCAGAATTCCACTGGGGACAGTCAGAAAAGCTTTATAAAAGGACATTACAAGGCAGCCCTATGCCTGTGAGCCCTAGGGCCCAGGCTAGGGTCCCACAAGTGGCATAGTTGTGAGGATTTCCATGCATGCGCAAAAGGATTTTGCAACCTCAGGATACGCTGGAAAGTAACTTCGCTACAGAGCTGCATTCCGAGAGGTGAAGCAGCGTTCCGAGAGGTGAAGCAGCGTTCCGAGAGGTGAAGCTGCATTCCGAGAGGTGAAGCTGCAGTCCGAGAGGTGAAGCGACATTCCGAGAGGTGAAGCTGCATCGCAGAGAGGATTACCAGTTCTCTACCGGTGAAAAGCTTGAAGCTACACCTGTGCTAGGTAACCGGTACCTGACTGGGTTGGTTGGGGATACCAGTGCCAGGGTGTAGACTTGTCTGGAAAAAAAAAAAAGCCAAAGGGAATAGTGAAGAGGGGTTTTTTTTGTATCACACTTGGTATTGTGTTCTTGTTGTTTCAGGACAAGATGACCATGGAGTACCAAGAGGTATTAAAATGGATGGCGAGCCAGTTTGAGCGGCAGAGAGACATGGCGTTGCAGGCTCAAGAGCAGATGGCAGCGCAGATGCAAGCTCAGCAAAAACCCCTTCTTGAAATGATGGAGGCATGGCTGACGAGCCAGAAAGAGAAGGCCGGACCAGTGGTGATACCTCCAGGTTCCACAGAACCAACTCATCTGCAGGCATTGGGTTTTCAAGCTGGTGGGACATTTAATTTTGGACAGTTAACAGATAGAGACGATATCAATGACTTTCTAGAAGCCTTTGACCGGGTGGCTCAGATTAGTGGCTGGCCTAGAGAGCAATGGGCCGTGCGCTTGGCCGCATCTCTTACGGGGGAGGCCTTAGTCACGTACAGAGCCATGCCTGCGGCACTTGCCAGTAATTATGACGAGCTACAAAAAGCTATTAGAGAGAGGCTAGGGTTAACGCCCTTAGTCTACCATCGCCTGTTGAGAAACATAAAGTTAAAGCCAGGCGAAACTCCTAAAGCTCTTTGTCAGCGAGTCCATAGTCTGGTAAACAAATGGCTATTACCTGAAGGAAAGTCAGTAGAGGCAATATTGGATAGCATTGTATTAGAGCAATACATGGCTGCAGTCCCCAGGGATATCCATACCTTCCTTATACTGCAGAATTGCCAGAACCCGCAAGAAACAGTAAGGCTCACAGAGCGTTTCATGGAAGCGGAGTTAACTGCGCGAGAGGGTGGCAGTGCTTCCAGGGTGGCAACATCGGAAGTATCAGAAAGGAGGATAAGGTTAAGGGATGATCCCCTAAAAACATGTATGCCTATGTTGAAAAGCCATGTTGTAAAAAGGAAATGTTTTAAATGTGGGAAGGAAGGCCATTTTCAGAAAGAGTGCACTATGAAAACAGCACTCATAACTGAAAACCCTAGGAAAATCAGGGAAGGATTCTTACTATCAGTAGAGGTACAAGGCATTGTTACCAATGCGCTTTTAGACTCGGGGGCTGATCAAAGCCTGTAAGGAAGTATCCAAGCAACCTGTAAACAAGGTAAGCCTAACTACAAGTCCCAGAATTCCACTGGGGACAGTCAGAAAAGCTTTATTAAAGGACATTACAAGGCATCCCTATGCCTGTGAGCCCTAGGGCCCAGGCTAGGGTCCCACAATATGCATACAATTACAACTTCTTTTCGTCACACAAAATCTTCCCATCTTGTTTTGTGTGCATATGTGATTTGGAACTCAGTGCATGTAAACACTGACACCATGCTTTCTTTTTACAGAGCATGTGAAGGAAAGGATGTTGGAAGAAACTCGCCATGTTGTGAGACTGAAAAGAGTTGATCTCCCTGTTGCAGAAAGATAAGTGGATGTTCTGACTTTCAAAACATGGTGCCATCTCAGGGATATAAGAATGTGGATATTGAGATGAGATTTTACGTATGTTTACAAGATTTTTGATATTTGAATTGTCGCACATGAAATGGAGAGGACATTTTTGGAATTGTCCTTTTATTGGAAGAAGTATATTTCATGAACTTATCCTAACTAAAATAGAGGGAGGAGTGGCCTAGTGGTTGGGGCAAGTTACCTCAGGCCAGAGAACCAAGGATTCAAATCCACTAGAGGACAGCGACCTTGGGCTGGAAGGACTGGGGTTTCTAGTCCTACAGGTGTTCCTTGTGGCCTTCGACAAGCCACTTAACCTTCCATTGCCTCAGGTACAACAAAACCTTAGATTGTGAGCTCTTCAGAGACCAGGAATAAATATATAATACCTGAATGTTCACTGCTTTGATTGTAGAATGCCTAACTAAATAAATAATATTAATGGATTGATGATGAATTCATGGCAGGTTGGATGTTGTTAAACCTTGGATGTAACCTCTGATTGCTATTTAGTTTTGATGGTCCTAAAATCTCTGAGGCATCTTTTGGAGGTGGTACAGTTGAAAATTTATTTAAGTTTTATACATCTCAAGATATGGCTGGTAATTAGAAACAAAAGTTTAAAAAAAGTATGCATACAAGTTCAAACTCTTCCCCAGCTCTGCCCCCAAGAATGCTTCTCTCTAGGTCAAATAAAGTTATGCACAAACAAGATGAATGTGCATATATTTAAGCACATATACTCAGGGCGATTTTGGAAGTCTATTTACTCTTGTAACTCCTCACTGAAGTGCATTAGGTTTTTGTGTCTAACACAAAAATCAACGCACATTAAGTGCAAAGCCTCCCTGGTAACTATGGGGGGGCATGACCAGAATGTTTATGGCAGCATTCCCTAACGCATGTAACAAGTAACACTGGTGCACTTATTGTGTTGGCATTAGGTACATTCATGCTAATGGCAACATTGACAGTGTGAGAGATGTTACACACATTAATTGCAATGTGCTAACCAATTGCTGTAAGCTGAGAGGCACATTTCACAATGGTACATCCAAGTGCAATCTGGGTCATCAAAGCCAGAACATCTGAAAAAAGCGGGCGCAATTTCAGGCAGAAGTTCAGGCACAATTTCAGAAATGTGGACGTGCCCGATATGCACCTATATCAAACACCAGCACCAAGATGTCTGATAGTATAATGGTATAAGTAGTGGCTTAAGAGCAGAGTGGTGAGGATTCAAATCCCTGTTTATTCTCCATCTTATCTACCCTTTCTGGATGTTTACAGGTGAAAATAAGCACTTTCCTGATGCATGGAGCAGGTATAAACATGACATGCCTGCAGATGTCTCCGACATTTCTGAGATTAAATGGGAATTTGTAAGTGCACGGACATGCCTCCACCACATCTCCATGCCTACTTGGATGTCCCTGCACTGGAGATGTCTGCGAACATCATTTGTGGAATGACTATGGAGACGTTTCTGTGATTTTGACGTCACGTGCATGTTTACAGATGTCCAAATCACAACTAAACCCTTCAAAATGATCCTTTTACTGGACAGAAAAAAGACCTGGCCAACTACTTCAATCACACCTTGCCAAGAAAACCCAGGAGATAGTCACAACTATCCACAAGGTCGTCGGGAGTTGGCATCAACTCAACTGAATACACCCACTCTCCATCTCTACCCTATCCATTCAGCAGTGAGTGAATCAGAGTGTGGTAACTGTCATGGCCCATGCTAACAGTTACTGTGGGCCCAAGCATACAGTTACTGCGTGTGAAAACACGTTTACTGTTTAATCTACTTTAGTAGAAGGCCTCCTTATATTTACTAAAATGCCTTTGGAAATTATCCTATGCAATTATGTGGAGATAGCAACTCTAGGCTTTCTATGGCATGGAAAGTTAACCCCATAGTGCCAATGTTCAGCACAATTAGATGACTTTATGCAGTCAAGTGTGATCATATAAATAGCAGTCTTAAACTCAGCTGCACAACTTATCTTGTTGACCCCACATATTGAGCAGTTCAACTTTCTTTACTGCATTCAGTCAACTGAAAATCCACTTAAAGATAACCAGATAATCCTACAGTTATCTTTAAGCAAATTCAGTCCTTCTGAATATGTTCCCATGATCTATTTTTACTTTTCTTTTCATCTTACTATGAACAGCTAGACTATGAAGTACTAAAGGATATTTAGAAGTATTGAAGTGTTCATGATTTTTTTTCATACCCAGCATATCTTTACTGATTCTAATAAATCCTTCTCGATTATTTTGTCCTTATTCATTCAGTTGCCTTCAGGAACTAGAGTAGGCAGAAAAGTGAATATGCTTTTCACTGCTCACTTTGCCTATATTATAGCTTTTACAGCTTGCTCCTTTTCTGATTTACATTGCCTAATAGAGGGCTTTTTGGACAGCAGTCAGAATTCTTGTGTTTAATTCAGGCAGATATATATGAAAAGTCTTTTGAGAGAAATGTAAAATATTCTGCTGTTAATAGATGGATTCAGTCTGTCGTTGATTTATGCTAGCAGAAAATATATCAAACACCATTATTTATCAAGATTTGCAGTCAGACTGGCAACAGTTCTGCTGGATTTAGGACAGGTAACAGAGTTGAAATTAAGGGAGTTAATATTTTCTGTATCTCGGTTACAGTGACCTACACTTTGCTCTATGCAGTGAAATAGGATCTCAATTGGAGAATTATATCGCTTTGTTATAGGTCACAGAATTATAAGAAAGTTGATATTTCAGGATAATATTCCAGAAAGATTATATTGAAAGCATTTTCTAACTTGAGCTTGCATAAAATAGATTATACCTGAATATGGGCAGATTTTGGGGCCCTTTTACAAAGTGCACTAATGGTTAAAGTGTGTTTTAACATGTGCTAAGTGGTTAGCACAGATTCATGGTAACAGCTACCATGCACTATAAATGGCCAGCACAGTAAAAATCCCATGCTAATTGCTTAGCATGCGATGGGCAGTTGAGTGTTGACTGTACATTGTGGCTAGTGCAGGTGCAGTTACTTTCTGCTGTCAATGTTGCAGTTAGCATGGGTGCCCTTAACTCTATCTCACTGGCCTGATCAGATGTGCCACAGGAAAAAAAGTCACCATTGCCTGATGCCCAGATCCAGAACAGCACCAAAACTCTGCTCTAACAATCTTTCAACAACAAGAGGTACTGTACCATGTTTCTTGGACATGCAAGACCTCCTTTTTGAGACATGCAAGCATTAGGACCAAATAAACATTCAGTTCATGTTCATTTTAAATGAATGTTTCCAGTTTTGGGGTATTTGTTTTTCTGTTTGTTTTACATATTCATTTTTATGTATGCATTGTATGTGTACAAGGACTTTTTTTACAACATGCAAATTAATTGTGCATGGATTCCTTCATATATGCACACACAAGCGATTTTCATGCACTTAAAATGTTAGGCATCTAACTAAACTGAATGCACGCTCATGAATACACATCCCTAGCAAGTCTCTCCTTTCTAGAGATAGCATGAATCTGCTGCATGGGATTTAATGAGCGGCATGCACAACATTATTAGCTGGACCCTGCTTTGTGCAGCACAGATTATGCACAAAGCGCCACCTCTTCCACCACCTGAATTTCTTCTAGGCTCTGTGTTATCCCCTAAAGGGCTCATTCCATTCTGGATGTAAATCCCCTCTGTACATCTGATCTGAACCAGATGTACAGAGGGGATCGCGATTCAGTCTAGCCTGCACGTACATGACCTGCCAAACTAACTCAGTCAGGGCTTTGAAATGGAGCCGCGGCGCCATGGCAGCCGGTTGCCATGGCACCGCGGCTCCATTTAAAAGCCACGATGCCGGCCGCTGGATAAAAGTGTTTATTCCCCACAGCCCAACCCCCGATCTGGCCTCCTAAGGCCAGGGTCGGGCTGTGGGGAATGTCCTCCAGCTCCGCCTGCTCCATCCGCATCCCAGCAGTACAAAAAAAAAAAACATCCAGGGAGGTTATTCCACCTCTGAGATAGAATAACTTCCCTGCACATGTCGCTAGCCCTGGACATACAGGGTCAACTTTAGAATCGGCCCTGCACATCCAGGGCCAGCAACCACCCAGATTCTGCCCCCGAGCCGCCCCTTCCCTGCCCCCATCTAACTTCCCCACACAACTAGCGGAGAAGTTAGACGCAGCCGGAGAAGGCATGGATAGCGCTATTTGTGGCAAAGAATCGGGCCCTAATTGTGTATACACTGAGCACTGAATGTAGCTCACTTTGAACGTTGGAAGCAGCAGCAGTGGGGAGCACTGATAGCCACACATGGCAGTTGTCCACACCACACCATTGTTTTCTTTTTCCTGTATTTCTTTATAGAGGGAACTGGATCATTGTAATGAGTTCAGGTATGTGTCTGTTTCCTATCACTATTTGAAAATTATGGAGAGAGACTGATGGACCCTTCTTTAATTCCCTGGCTTTTCTTATGACAGTAGGCAGGGACAATGTTAGAAATGAATGGGCCCAGGGCAGAAACTGGTAAGGGGGCCCCAAGTTCTCTCTATAGGCAATGTCTCCTTCAGCTTGAGGTAGACTTAGGGCTCCTATGGCATGGAGGCCCAGGGCAATTATTCTGTTTGCCACCCTTAACACCAACCTTGACAGTAGATGTTCTCTGCATATCCACACTGCTTTTTCTGCAGAGGTTTTTGCTTATGTAGGTGTGACATGAGTTTGAAAAGCTTAGGAATTGCTGGGGTAAAGAGAATGCTACTAATAAAAACCAATGTCCTGACAGTTAAAAACTGCATTCATGCACCTATTTCCAGCATGATCTACATAGTGGCAGTGCGCTGAAAGTCCATGGATAGTGTAGGCTAGGGCACTTATCTGGATAACTGCTGCTGTTCTGGCAGTACCACAAAATTGCCACTAGGGGATCATCGGTGCCATTTTGGAAAGTGACCACGAGCTGAGTAGGAGCAAGTGGGCTTTGCTTCTGCTCTCATTGGCCATCAATGACCTCTGTAAACCCAGGAATGGTGATTTGGGGGGGGGGGGGGGTCCGCCGGCCTGTTTAAGAGGAGTTTTTAAGAATGGGTTGATACAATCTCTTCTGTTAGGGGACCTTTAGGGGAGGTATAATTACCAGTCTGCCTTGAGTGGGGAGAGAAGGGATCACCAATCTGGCATGGGAGATCAGAGGGAGGCTTCAGGATGGTTGTCTACAGAGTCTTGGGGCTGCCAGTGGAGAGGGGGGAACCCTGACATATAGTGCTGCATCAGTATGCCATCTGTGTTGGTGCAGTGATTTTAAGTGGTACAGCGATTTTTAAGAGGGAGGGGGTTTCCATGTCCCATGCAGTGTCTTGAAATCACTGCTCCTGGCAGGCATGGAGAGGAATACCCATGCAGTCCTGCAGATATTATATAAGGGACTCTACATTTAGCAGAGCCCCCATGCAGTCCTGCAGATATTATATAAGGGACTCTACATTTAGCAGAGCCTTTTATAAAATACCGTCATATTTCTCCATGTCCTGAGATGGATATGGGAATTTCTTTTTCCATGTCTTTTCTAAAATATGCCTTCACCTGTGCATTGCAAATTACATCTATGTAGTTAATGTCACTTGTCAAGGTGTGTTAGCTGCTATGTGGCACCTTCTTTGTTAACAGTTAACAGGGAATGTTTACTAATCTGCACTAACCATTAGCATCAGATTTAGCATGCTATAAGCACATAAAAACATAAATGCCATACTGGATCACACCAAAGGTCCATCAAGATCAGTATCCTGTTTTCAACAGTGGCTATCCAGATCATATGTAACCAGTGGCATAACAAGGGTGAGGCAGTGGGTATGGCCCACCCCGGGTGCCAGTCGGGAGAGGGATGCACCCCCGCCGAGCCCAAGGAAGCAGCACACAAATAATCTTACCCTAAAGATAACTTGCTGTCATGCTGTCTCCGTGGGCCTACTGCTCTCCTCTCCAGGCTCCTCGCAAGACTTTGGCTGGCAAAGGAGAGTGGTGGACCCAGGGTGACAGCATGGCAAGCCAACTTTATGGTAAATTTGTTTGTCGCACTGCCTGTGAATAGGGTTGCCAACTGGCTCCAGATGCGCCCGACAGACTTGATCCAGTCCTGGGTTTACCCCACTGCATGCAGGGACATCTAGTTCTGATTTCGCCATTGCACTCTTAAGAAAAACAAGACTACATATCCCTGCATGCAATGGGGTAAACCCAGGACTGGATCAAGCCTGTCGGGCGCATCTGGAGCCAGTTGGCAACCCTACCTGTGAGTTGGGTGGTTGGCTGAATTGCAGTGCTCAGTGCCATGGCTCACAGGAGGCGGTGCCCACTCCGGTTGGCGAGGGGGCCAAGAATGACACTGCAAGCACCTGTCAGTTTCCCAAAAGTTAGACAGATTTCATGCTGCTTATCCTATAGTTAAGCAGTGCATTTCCCCACTTTGATAATGGTATATGGAACTTTCCTCCAGGAAATTGTCCAAACCTCTTTTAAACCCAACTACACTAACAGCTTTACTATATCTTTCAGCAACAAATTCCGGAGTTTGATTATACATTCAATGAAAAAAATATGTTCTCCAATTAGTCTTAAATGTGCTACATTTTAACTTCATTGTGTGTCCCCTTGTCTTTCTACTTTTTGAAGGAATAAACAATCGATCTACATTTACCCATTCAACTCACCTCCTTATTTTACAGACCCCTATCATATCTCCCCTCGGCCATCTCTTTTCCAAGCTGAAGAGCCCTAACCTTTTCAGCCTTTCCTCGTATCCTTCCATCCCTTTTATCTGCTCTGTATCTTTTCTAATTCTTCTATATCCTTGTTAAGATATGGCGACCAGAACTGCAAACAGTATTTGAGGTGCAGTTGCACCATGGAGCAATACAGAGGCATTATAGTATCCTTCCTTTTATTCTCCATTCCTTTCTTTAAGATTACTAGCATTCTACTTGCTTTTTTTTGGCCACCACTGCACATTAGACAAAGGGTTTCAATGTTTTATCCACAATACTGCTGCATTAAAAGTTAGCACAGAGCCCAATGCTAATAATCTCATACTAACTGGTTAGCGCATGACTGAGTTGAGATAGGGTTAACACAAACCAACTAAAGTTAGTCACAAAAAAAGGCTGCTTGGTTAGCTAAAATGCTTTCCGAGCAGACTGGCTATTCAGTGCCGGTGGCCAGATATGACCCTGGCATTGAATATCTTTGTCTACATTTAAATGGCGATGGCCAGCCACTTTAACTGAGCTGGCCACTGCCATTGATTATTGACCGTTTCTTACATGCTAGTGCTAATAACGCTAAATATAATGTGATAATATAATTCCATACTTATTCTGTTATTATGCAATAAACAAATCTTTATAAACTGTTGATATCTTAAATTTTGTTTAACAGAAGCATTATGCATCTTGACAACGTTGATTTCAGTTCTTATTGAAGAAAGGCAAAATGTGGTTTTTATTTAACCATCACCAGTTAAGTTTTTGTCAGGCTGAAATAAAGTTAAAATTGAAAGATTGATCTTACAGCACATAGAAAAACTATTTCAGCTTGAATTTGTGGAGAAGATTAAATGGAAAATATATTGTGCTTTCACCCAGATAAGCTCAGCTGAAATGAACAGGAAGCTCTGGATCTTTGAACAATGGGTTGCAGATAGGTGCAGGGGAGGAATAAGCAATATTCATTGCCAGATTTTACTTAGGGGTTTAAGTGAACCAGATCATCTTTGCGTTCCATCAGAATCTATTCATATGTTAAGTGGAAAATAATCCAGAGGACATAAAAAGGATGCAAAGATTTATATTTTTCTTTTTTGCAGTTTTTTTTAAATCTTCCTTTAAAAACTTAGAATTGGAACACAGAAAATAACTTTCATTTATCTAGTGTACACAATACTTTGGCTATTTACCTCAAATATATTATATCAATAAAAATAAAAAAACTTAAAAACATTACTAATGGCAGCTTTGAAAGTATATGGACTTAATACAGGTTTGGAAGAGAGGGCCATGATCCAAAACGGAGCCTGATGTGGTATTTATAGATTCTATTATTTAATTAAATTGTAATAATGATATTGTTAAATGTTAATTTAATTCTTATTAGAGACACTTAAAATGCTACTGATGTGTGTCGAGAAATATCTATTAACTAGTTATGAAATGCATCCATGAATTTTATGTTCAAGTGCCTCGTAATCATTTTTATAGGATAGAACTGTTAACAAATCTAATATGTGGTTCACTGCTCTCATGAGAACATGATGTATATAAAATTATCAGGTAATAAATTGTGAACAATCCTTTAGTTAAAAATAAAATCACTAATGTTGCATATGTCTAATAGCACAAACACTCATTCTTCATCCAGATTAGAGAATCTCCTCAAGAGTCTCCTTTAAGCAATTGTTTAATTACTTAATCTTCTTGACATGCAAAAAAAAGTCTACAGGAAGGCCTTTCTCACTCCTAGCAGATAGGAGCTTTAGGGGTATGTTTACTAAACCGTCTTAATGTGCGTGGCGCTAGTACCAGCAATAATGTGAAGGATTCCATATAAGGAGTGGGCGTTCTGGTCTTAAGACAGCAATCGCAGGTTAACACCCGATAAAGGGTGCCATGTCCATTATCTTACAATAGAAGAAGCCATGCACGTTACCGTGCTTTAACCTTAATTTCACGTGCCGATCTGCAATCACACCAACAGAGGTGTAGCACACTGGTTAATACAATGACTTCTAAGACAGAGGTCATGAGTTTAATCCCTCAGTGTGCCCAATGAGTAAGGGTGGCTAAGGCAATTTCTTTTCCTGCCTGAAACAGTACAACAATCTGTGCTGCTAGCTAAAAATACCTGCACCCCAGTGCCCTAACCTAATGCACCTTTTAGGGTGCATCAGAAGGCACATCCTAAACCACCACGTCAGCCAAGGCGGCTTATAATATGTCCCAGAGGGCGTGTTCAAAAGTTGTCAACCCCCAAGGCACCATAGTAGGTGCCCCACAGGATGGCTTAATCTAAGGTGTGGCTAAAGATGCCCCAAGGATGTATAGGTGAATCAAGAAATGTTGGCCAAGGGCACTAAGATCACCCAAGTTGAAAAGAAAGAAAGGCATGGGACAAACACAGACGTAATGCTAACACTGCACAGAGCACCAAGGAAAGACAATGAACAAGTGATGGAAGGAAATAGATCTTAGCTGATGGACCACACAAATCTGCGTCCAGCCCATGTGGCAGCTGGAAAAATGGACAAAATATCGGGGGCAGCTGTAGCGATGCACAGGGTGATGGCAATGTATGATGCAACAATGACAGTGTGTGGCAGAGGTTGGGAAGACGTGTCCAGCAGAGGAGGTAGAGGTGGCAGGATAGGTGTAATGACAGGAGGACAGAGGAGTAGCCATGCCATGCAGAGCACACACAGGAGAGGCAACCAGGAACAGCTGCAATGCAGAAACGTGTATCACTGCAGGACATGGGGTAGCAGCCTGCACATCAAGGCAGGATGGCACACAGCTGGCAGACACAAATAGGCAGACAGAAGGATGGTTGGCAACTGTGATAAGGGTACAATGTGCTGACACCACAAATCTGCACAGATATGACTGTCACAGGAAAGAAAAGTAGTGCAGGACAGGCATACAAATGAAAGAGAAAAGAGAGGAATCAAACCTATGACTGTTACAACAAATGTCGCTGCACAAACCGGTAGGCCACACCACCAACGTGAGCTCATTAGCAAAGGCTGCATATAAGAATACTGCAGGGCATCACACAAGACGTCTGCTGGCTGCCAGGATAGGCAAACCACCAACAGTAACCATGATGGAATGCACATGCAGTTCTGGTGTGTACAGATCAGATCACAGTCTGTATTTGGGACCAGAGCCACATATTACTACATGCACACACACAATGAAATGTAATGCAGTGAATACAGCATGCAAAAGAGTAAAAAACCTAAACCCAAAGGATGGCAGGGGATGCTTTGTGGAGTAGGGAAAAATATGGAACAAAACAGGAGCAGGTGAGAATTGAACCTGAAAACAGGTGTACCACAGACCAGCTGAATCACAGCAATGCCAGTCCCCCAAGTGGACTACCATGTGAATGCTATAAAGAAAGACACATATGTAACAGCCAATATGTGATGGATAGGCAGCACAGAGGGCACACCTTGGTGTACAGTGAAGAGATGGACAGGTGTGTGCATAGGTGATGAACCTGCAGGTAACTCATGGTCAGGTCAGCACAACAACAACAAAAAAAGTAAACCCCATGTGGGGATCACACCTGCAACCTATGATGTTACAACACATGCCCATAACCACTATCCCAAACAAGCACAGCAAGCACAAAGCAAAAATATTACCTCAAAGGGAATGTGTGTATGAGAACCTGTAACACCTAGTGATGTGGCAAATGGCTGGCAGATAGACAGCTGGCACCGTACAAGGATGTGGGTACAGGTGGAAAAACAAGTCCAAACGTGGAGTAAGAAAAGACCAATCTTTAATGTATGTGGCTAGGATCACTCAACACAGGCCGTGTTTCGTTGCCTTCATCAGGGGTAATACACCTGGCACACTAAAATCATAAATACATAAATAACAATCTAAAACCAGCATTAAAAAATGATATAATAATACAAATAAATACTTGAATAAAAACAAAATTATGCTTATAAGTAAATATAAAAACAAATGAATAAAAACAAAGAAATTATTGATCACCTACATAGTTAAAATATAACAGCAAACAGGACATAGAGGATTATGAATACCTCCATATATATAAACAAAGGAAACAATTACATTAATGCAAACAATAATTAAATGACTATGTAAATTGGAGCTAAAAAAGTTAAATAATGATAATAAATAAATAAATAGATAACATAAATATAATCTCATAGTTATATAAACATTAGTAAAAACCATTCAAAATATATCAAAAACCATATAAGGTTGTACCTGAGATTGGATATCAACTGTAGCGTAACTTGAAAATGTCAAATTGCAATGAAATACCCAAAAGGAGGTAAGTTATAAAACTAAATAAAACAAATGAAAGAAATTAAAACAATAAAAGGTGGAATATAAATTAAAAGGAAACCATAAACTGAATACACTAAAACTTCAAAATGAATGATTATTTTGTTTTGTTTTTATTATTTATTTATGCAATTTTACAAAATACACCAACAAGTAACAACTTGTACAGAAAAGGACTATGAAGGTCCACAAGTCCACAACAATGAGGCAAGTATGGGTCACAAACACAAGAAAATTAACACCTAGCAGATAACAAAAGAAAAGACAGATGAGAGAAGAGTACAACACTCTAACTGAAAGCAGACCCCCTAATCCGGAGGTCTACCGGGGGATAAAGGGAAGGACGGAGCTAACAAGTTACCCTGTTTAGAATTAATAAAGGAAGCTAGTTGGGAAGTTTCAAAGAAAATATATCTATGACCAGATAACTTCACCAAACATTTACAGGGAAAACGCAGAAAAAACAAACCCCCCAACTGAACAACCCCTGAACGGTACATAAGAAACTGCTTCCTTCTCCTCTGGGTTGCTCTCGAGACATCTGGAAACATTCTAATACATGAGTCAAAAAAATCTTTTCCAGTAGACCTGAAAAAAAGACTCAGCAGCCAGTCTCTATCCACCTCTAGTGCGAAGGTTACCAAAAGTGTAGCAGTCATCCCAGCAGCAGTAGGGGACCGTTCCAAAAAAGTAGAGAGGTCTAAACTGTCCACAGACATCACCAAATGATCTCCTTCACCCTTGGCTCCAACCTTGGAAGTCGGAAGATAGAAAGCTTTAGATATAGGAGGAATTGCATCTGCCGAAACCTTGAGAACTGTAATAAGAAACTGCTTGAATAGTTCCAGGGCTGAAACCGATGGAACTTTAGGGAAGTTCAGAACACGTAGGTTACGGCTTTTTGCAGCGTTCTCGAGAAACTCCAACCTCCTGTTTACAACCGTCAAATCTTTTATCAAATTATGGGAAACATCTTTAATCTGCCACAAGGACCCCTCTAAGGAGGCCACTTTGGTATTCATCTCAGTCTGAGTAGATTGGTAAACATGTAACTGTTGCCCAAAAAGCTGAAACTGTTGCTGAATGGATTGGAGCTGAGCTGTTATATTAAGGTGCATAGCTGAAAAGGCTTCCCATAAAGAGTCAATAGAAACAACTTTGGGCACTCACCATTTGTGGGGTAACAACCTCCAGTCCCGAGGGAAATTTCTCAGAGGAGAGACAAGGCAAAGAAGCCCAGTCCCCCCCTCCCCCTCCACGCCAGACAGCACTTCCGGAGTTACCTGCCCAGCAGGGCTACCTGCCATGCCAGCAGAATGTTGTCGAGGCTGCTCAGTAGGGCAAACCAGCCCTCCACCAATCTCTGCTGAGGCCTCTAGCAGGATCATACCTTCCGGTTGCACTGGCAGGACACGGGACTCCGGGCTCAAAGATGCCTCAAGTCTCACGGCATCCCGGGACACTCCATCCGCCCCAGGAATGCCTAGTGAGGGCTCCGAAGTCACTGTGCTCTTCTCCGCGGCTACCACTAAAGAATCCATGGGCCGCGAGATGTCGGCTTTCCAGCACCAGCGTCCTCCGTTGTTGCCAGCTTTGCCTTACGTTTTCTGCCCTTGTGTGGCACCAAACAAACTCCTCAAGGCCCAAGGAAACAGGTACAAAGACGCTGACAACTCCGAAAGTCACGGAGCTCACCAACACACGTCCGATATCGTCGCCATCTTGCCGCACACAAAATGAATGATTATAAAGGACTCTTAATCTTAAAAAACATTTGTGTATATAAAAAGGAAGAGAGAAAAAAACATGTAAAAACAACGGAGCAGGAGCAAAAGAGACTATGCGCATGATATGGTGGTAATAAAATACTCAAAAAACATTAATAAACAATAAAAATGACTAATACCTACTGAAAAATTGTAGAAGTATACTAAAAAGGTTTGTGCTGACTAAAGTTTTAAAATACTCTCCCTTTACAATTATTTAATAAAGTTGTTCTTGTATACTTCGGTTTTTTTAGCGGCATCACTTTTGGTTTGTTTTAATTATGGCACACTATTCTCATATTGTTTTAAGCATACGTGCTATTTTTCTCTTTTATACATTTGCACACATATTGGTCCTTCTCATATTTTATTATATTAGCAATATACTTTATATTGGTTTGCCCCTTAGCAGAGAAGTGAATTATTATGTTCCCCTGTGTGCGGGAATATCCAAATGCAGCACCCTTCTGTGACATAGTTATATGGGAGAGTATTTTAAAACTTTAGTCAGCACAAGCCTTTTTAGTATACTTCTACCATTTTTCAGTAGGTATTAGTCATTTTTATTGTTTATTAATGTTTTTTGAGTATTTTATTAACACCATATCATGCGCATAGTCTCTTTTGCTCCTGCTCCGTTGTTTTTACATATTTCTTTCTCTCTTCCTTTTTATATACACAAATGTTTTTTAAGATTAAGAGTCCTTTATAATCATTCATTTTGAAGTTTTAGTGTATTCAGTTTATGGTTTCCTTTTAATTTATATTCCACCTTTTTATTGTTTTAATTTCTTTCATTTGTTTTATTTAGTTTTATAACTTACCTCCTTTTGGGTATTTCGTTGCAATTTGACATTTTCAAGTTACGCTACAGTTGATATCCAATCTCAGGTACAACCTTATATGGTTTTTGATATATTTTGAATGGTTTTTACTAATGTTTATATAATTATGAGA
This sequence comes from Ichthyophis bannanicus, assembly GCA_033557465.1. Lineage (NCBI taxonomy): Eukaryota > Metazoa > Chordata > Amphibia > Gymnophiona > Ichthyophiidae > Ichthyophis > Ichthyophis bannanicus. The sequence goes on along the minus strand of CM066038.1, from coordinate 387,354,186 downwards.
TTATATTTATGCTATTTATTTATTTATTTATTATCATTATTTACCTTTTTTAGCTCCAATTTACATAGTCATTTAATTATTGTTTGCATTAATGTAATTGTTTCCTTTGTTTATATATATGGAGGTATTCATAATCCTCTATGTCCTGTTTGCTGTTATAGTTTAACTATGTAGGTGATCAATAATTTCTTTGTTTTTATTCATTTGTTTTTATATTTACTTATAAGCATAATTTTGTTTTTATTCATGTATTTATTTGTATTATTATATCATTTTTTAATGCTGGTTTTAGATTGTTATTTATGTATTTATGATTTTAGTGTGCCAGGTGTATTACCCCTGACGAAGGCAACAAAACACGGCCTGTGTTGGGTGATCCTAACCACATACATTAAAGAATGGTCTTTCCTTACTCCATGTTTGGACTTGTTTCTTCATATTTACATGGTAGTTCTGCTTTCTACAGTGCTACTGTGGGCCATGTACATGACCATGTAATCACTAAATACGTGTGTCAGTGTGATCAAGCAGCAGCAGAGACAAATGTAGATAAAACACATATTTTTATTTTGGTTAATCATCACAGATAGTGTAGATATTGCCTATCATAATATCAAGGTGAGTGGTTCCTAGGGGAAAATCTGAAAACACATTTTGCAGGGCAGCAACCCACAAGTTACAAAAAAGTCACTGACCCGTCTACAGATGATGGGCAGGAGAGATAATGTGCATTAGGTGCATGGTGTGCAGTATGCATTAGACCCCCACCCCCCACATGCTGCTGCACACCCTAAATGCGTTAGTTACATATGTGTGCATGTAGACAGTAGGTGATGCATGATGAGGGCCCCACACACATCAATCATGATCTGTTCCCTAAAACATATCTGTCTGCCAACACAGGAGACAACAAATGAAACAGCATATGTTGTTTAAAGTAAGAAAGTGTAAACACAGATATTGAAATATATGTCACAGCTGTCACATAATGCCCGATATAGGAATCAAAGCTGCAACAATGTAACCCTAAACAATCGTCAAATGCACAATGAGGATATGCTAACAGGTAGCAGAGGCACATGAACACAGATAATTCAAATGAAACCATCCATAGAAACATGCAGAGATAACACTATGCAGAAGGTCCCCCTGCACTGGTTGGTGTGGATACAGTGTCTGTACACATATATCACGGTACATGGAATGCACAATTGAAGGAAGTAAATGGACACTCACACTGCTACACTCCAAATATAACGGGGCAATGTGAGTGTCATTACCTCAGGGGATAGATAGGACTGTGCAGACATGCAATGCTAGGTTTGTAAATCAATGTTGAGCGTCACGTCTGTACAGTAAACAAACACAATAACCAGTCTACAGAGATGGAAAGGTCAAACATTGTACAGTAACCCACACAGAAGCCATATTGCCATATGCTGTGTTGCACCAACATAGTCAGTCACATGCACATGCACTGTGTACATTTCAACATGATACAGTGATGCCACACATGCACGGTAACACCCTTGGTGAGTGCAAACATCAATTCAAGCTGTTGGTGTTCAGTAAAGTGGTGCCATGGCAAAAACTGTTTCATGTCCAAGTGGAGGGTAGGTGGACATGGACAAGAGGATCTCTCCATTGCTCCCCCTGTGCCACACGCATGGCTGTATGCCTGTGTTGAACCAAACAGATGAGCGTATCCTGTGTTCCATATCACACATATGGCCAAAACACAACACAATGTTAGAAGAATGTACAACATACAGCGACAATGTCAGTCCCTGCTGCACATGTGGGGACCAGTACACAGTGTCCAAAGTGCAAAGTGTGTCTGCAATCCAACAAGTCAGGTTAAGATTGTCCTTGAAACCCTGGGCATGCAAGTGTGACATCCCAATATGCCACAGTACTGGAAAGGGTATGTGTGTCTGCTGTGATGAGCATGACACCCAGCCAGAGCACGGCAGCAACGGTGTCTTGGACAGGTCTGTCATGCCCAAAGTAGCAGTCCAACAATAATACTGTCCATCCTAGGCATGTGTCCCACTCGCAGAGGTCAAACATCCTATGGCACCATTTCCCAGGGATAGTTCCATGGTGTTGTTGTGTCCTCCAACAGGTGGATGATGGTGACACCAGATGCACTGTAGTAGATGTGCCTTGTTTGTACTATGCCCTGTGTTGGAAGAGGATAAACAATGTATTGGTATGCTGCTTGCAACATCAGCCCAAATTGCACAGAGTCAAACATTAATATGCACGTAAGAAAACGCCACACAGGCAAACATAACTTGATCACAACACAGAACACACTGCATGTTGGGGACATTTTGAATTGGAAACACAGACGAGGGTGTCACATGGATATGGTCATGCCCATGCCCATGTTACACAGGCATTTCACAGCTCCACCCCATGTGCATCAGCATCCGTGTACAGAGATCCAACATGAAATGTCTATGAAACAAACAGTAAATCATTAACATGTAAAGGCAGATGTCATTCACAAAAGACCAAAGGTGCAACCTACCGTGTGTTTGCATCAAGTGTATGTTTTGGATCCCCTGAGTCTCTCAAAGGCCACAACACGTCACAGTGAAAGGAGAAGATGCCATCAGAATGTGTAGAATCACCATGTTACCATGTACAGCCACTGTTGATGCATGTCCACATTATGGCGATATCTGTGATACAAATATGCTGTTGCACAGTGGTCTGTCAGAACACAAGAGATAGGTCTGCTCACAACACGCAACACACGTCCACAATGTTCACATGTTAAACAGCAGTAAGGTAGAGATAGCACAGTCACCACCGCTCCCCAGGTGTACAGACCACACACACCACATGATGATGCAAAATGCCTGCATGCTGTATCATCACACAGCCAACCCAAAAACACACACCCGCACAGTATGCTAAGGTGAGCATGCCAGCAGTAGCATATGGCCTGTATGTGCACAATTCAAGATTAGTGGACATAAAGGCCTGTTAAATGCAATGATACCCTGCTGTTGGCTGATGGTACAATGTCAGAGAAGGGTATACGTGCAGCCCACCACCCAAACACCTAGGACCTGCACACACATGCAGCTCTGTTGGATGTGTGCCAGAGACAGTGTTGCAGAAGACAAACTGGACAGGAACACATGTGGATATGTGTGGCAACAGCAAGATATGGGGTATGGGGGCGCAGGGAAAAGAGGTGAACAACAACATATGTACAATATGACAGATCACTGCAGACATGTGTTCTCCCTGGTTGTCAGCACACACAAAGTAGCTGTTGGTCCACCTACCCCAGACTACTGCATGTTGGAGGACATACTGAAATAGCCCAAATGCAGCTAATAACAGCTCTCTCTCACACCCACAGAAGAAAGACGAGTCAGACAGACTAAAATGCAAACAGAATCTTTTATTGTGTGCACACAGACTCAGAGACAGAGCCGGCCACCCTGAACAAAAGATCTGAGTTCCCTCTCCACGTCATACATTGTCTTATATACAGTATATTTTCAAGCTCATTCTACTTTCTGATTCGCCTCAGGTATCTTTTGTCCACCAATCAGTGGTCCCTGGGGGGGGGGGGGGTAAGGTGGGCTATCATAAAGCATTCTCAGTGACCTGTTCAAACTGGTATTCTCTGGTCTGCTGTTATCTAGGGGAGAGGGTATTGTGCTTTAGGTTTGTCTCACTGTAGCAGCTCTGGCTTGGGGGAGGTGCCTGCTGAGATCTCTGTGTTCCCGTTTAACAAGCTGATCCTTACGTAAAAGCTGCATTGCTGGGGGGGGGGGGCAGCTAACTTCCCGGATGTCTCACTCCCCCCTCTTTTAGGTGTGACTTCAACCTACCGGTTGAGGGCACCATCACGGGTGGCAAACTGCAGAGGAGTGCATTGGGATAGGGCCATGACAGTGGCAGCTGTTTTGTGCAGAATGGGGATACAAATAAGAGGGCACATACCAGGAGAAGGAGGATAACTCCGAAAACTAGGGTTTTAAGGTCTCCTAACCAACCAAACCATTTGACGAACCAACCCGTTCCCAATCCCAAGGACGGGTCGTAGGTCTTGGATAGAGCGTTCAATGGACACGCTCTCATCAGTGAGGTTAAAACAACACATACCTTCGAAGTCCTCACACCCATGGTTGAGGCGTAAAAGTAGGAAGTCTATGGTCATTCTATTCTGTAGGATTGCTGTATGTAGGCCGGACAGCTCGTGATTCATGGTAGCTAATACCGTCGAGGTCAGATTAAGGGATTTGGCTAGAGAACAAGCAAGTCGGTTTATCTCCAAAGAGTTGTGTAGGGCTAAACCAGGTGTTCCTAGGATTGACAGTGACAGCCCAAGGGCTGTCTCATCACTGTAGGGCTCTACATTTGAGTTGCAGGTCGAGGGCATAGGGATAGAGCGGGGATTTCTGGGGGGGGGTGGACCCTAGTGGTACGGGGTGTATGAAGGAAGGCTGCAGTTGTGAGCCTACCAAATGTACATGGACCTCCGGTGGCATTGGCGGGGACATAAGTATACGCTATCTCACCACAAACTAAAAAACAACCTAAGGGAAGGTACATTTCGGAATATGCATAGGATACCTTAGTTACAGAGTTGCATGATAACACAGTATTCGAGACATTGACCCCCCCTTTTTTAGCATTTACAAAAAAGAAGCAATCAGTAGCATTCAGGCAGGAAACTACCTGTAAGGAAAAAGGCACCTGGTTAAAACGTGCAAAATAGGTCGGGTAACCCCAATAAGATAGAAGAATGTGGAGTAATCTATTCCATGTTGTCTACAGTCCAGATTAGCAAGTATAGTAAGGTTCTGCATTTCACATAAACTAGACGGTACAGCAATGAGACAGGTTGACAGAAAAATCCCAGTTTTTGGAGAATTACGTATGCAAAAGTCTGTCATGTTCAGAGCAGTTTGGGCAAGTATTACTGCTGTGTTAGTAGTCTCTGCAGCTGTTAGAAAGTGGGTCCATATCAGGGGTAGGAATAAGGCTAAAGCACATTTTCTCATTCTCTCTGGTTGTCCAGAGTTTGCTGGCAGTCTGTTAGAACCCCTCACTGGATGGTGGTATCCTTTTTCAATTTCAAATGCAGGGATTGATCTGGGATCGGGACTGAGGTCCAGGCTGGAACAACTTCCGGTGCAGCGGCCTTGACGCGAGAATGATGGATCCACGAAGCAACTTCAGCCACCTTGACAGCCGTGGGGGTGGTCAGCAGAACGGTATACGGACCTCGCCACTGGGGGGGTCAATGGATCCTTCTTCCACTCCTTGACCCACACTCGGGAACCAGGCTGGTATGTATGGAGCGCTTCAGTCAGGTTGATGGGGAGCCGCTCCTGGATCCACTGGTGCAATTTCTGCAAAGCAGAACTGAGAGCCAACAGTTCCTGTCGGGTTATTTCTGAACCTATCTGTATTAAATATCCATGGATGCCCTGTATGAGGGGTGCAGGGCGACCATATACAGCTTCAAAAGGGGAGATACCAATACCCTTTCGTGGGGCAGATCGTATGTGGAGCAAAGCAATAGGGAGTAATTGGGGCCACTTTAACGAGGTTTCCTGACACAGTTTTGCTAGTTGGCTCTTTATGGTACGGTTCATGCGTTCTACTTTCCCCGAGCTCTGCAGACGGTAAGCTGTGTGCTGCTTCCAGTCGATCTGCAAGGCCTTAGCTACTTGTTGTACTACCTGGGCCACGAAGGCAGGTCCATTATCTGATCCCACTACTACTGGGAGTCCAAAGCGGGGAATGATTTCATGCAGCAGCACCTTAGTCACTTCTCTGGCTTTTTCTGTGCGGACTGGGAAGGCCTCCACCCACCCCGTGAAAGTACAGACTAACACTAGCAGATACCGGTACCCATTTGCCCGGGGCATTTCTGAAAAGTCAACCTGGATGTTTCCCATAGGGGTGACCCCATAAGATTGGACCCCGGGGGTTGGCATGGACCTTGACGGGCATTATTTTTAGCACATGTGATGCATTGTCTGACAACAGCGGCCACTAAAGAGGACAGGCAGGAGATGAAGAAATAGTGGCACAGGGTAGTTTCCATTGCTGTCTTACCCATATTTATTTAACAATTCTTCTATACCGCGCTATTAAAATCAGCGCGGTGTACATCGAACAAAGATACTACAATGTATACAAACAACATCGAGTTTTACAGAGAACAGGGAATTGAACATGGAAGAAAAACCGGGGAAACTATATACATATTATACTCAAACTATGTACAGTACTCTAATATAAAATGGTAGTGGGGGCTACCTATTGTCTGAGGTCTTGACGTGCAGGGGTGACTGGTGTCTGGCGGAACTTATGAGTGGCTTGTTGGAAGGAGGATAGGAATGCTGGGGCAAGGCTGTCTGGGATGACTATCACTGGAGCTGTCCCAGTTCTGGGTAACCTTATCCAGCCATCTGTGTGTAACACCCCTCCCTCCTCTTGGCAGAAGAAATCTAGTTCTCGTGTTGTGTATCTCCTAGACCATTGGCTTAGTGGGACTGGAAACAGTGGGGCTTGTAGGTCCTGGGTGCCCTCGGGGAAGGACTGGGACAAGGATATGGTTGCGACCCGCCGGGACTCTGCATCGGCCTGTCTATTCCCCTTAGCTATTTCACTGTCCCCTCTCTGGTGGCCTCGGCAGTGCATAACGGCTACCGCCTTAGGACGCCAGACTGCTTCTAAAAGGGCCAATACTTGGGGGCCGTTCTTTATTTCTGAGCCAGCTGTAGTAACTAACCCTCTTTCCTTGTATAGGGCCCCATGGGCATGGAGAGTGGCAAAGGCATACCGGGAGTCTGTGTATATATTCACATGAAGGCTAGTCCCAAGGATTAAGGCACGGGTCAGGACAATGAGTTCCGCCTTCTGTGCAGAAGTGCCAGAGGACAAAGGCTGAGCCTCAGCGGTCACCTCCATCATCACCACCATGTACCCTGCACACCTGCGGCCCTCCAACACCAGACTGCTTCCATCTACGAAGTAGGTCTCATCCGGATTGCTTAGTGGCACATCTGTTAGATCAGGGCGACTGGAGAAGATTGTATCCATCACTTCTAGGCAGTCATGGTCAGGTGGTCCCGGGCTGACAGGTAGGAAAGTAGCAGGGTTCAAGGCTTGGCTGGTGGTTATCTGCACTCTGGGATTTCCCCATAGCATACTCTGGTATTTCAACATCCGGGAACTGGTGAACCAGTGACTTCCTTTATGCTCCAATAATGTTTGGACCGCATGTGGGACGGTGACTAAAAGGTTTTGGCCCATGGATAGTTTATCAGATTCCTCCACTAACAACGCTGTTGCCGCTATTGCTCTCAGGCAAGGCGGTCATCCCTTGGCCACTGGATCCAGCTGTTTAGACAGGTAGGCGACTGGCCACGGCCAAGACCCCAGTTGTTGGGTCAAGACCCCCAAAGCTGTTCCCACTGCTTCGTGCACATAGAGAGTGAAAGGCTTGGTGACATCCGGAAGGCCTAGGGCTGGAGATGACAGTAATGCCCTCTTCAGATGTTCGAAGGCCCCCTGCTGGTCTCGACCCCACTCAAGGGGGCTCTTCTCTGGACCTTTTGTAACTTCATAGAGGGGCTTTGCAATCTTTGCAAAGTTGGGAATCCAGATACGACAGTACACTGCAGCCCCGAGAAAAGCGCGCACTTGCTTGCGGGTTGTTGGCACAGGGATCCGACACACTGCTTCCTTCCTTTCACTCCCCAACCGTCGACTTCCTTTCGACAGATGGAATCCCAGATACTTGACTTCCGACTGGCATAACTGAGCCTTTTTCCTTGAAGCTCGGTAGCCTGCATTGTACAGGAGTTGGAGAAGCTCTGTGGTTGCCAGTATACATTCGGCTTCAGAGTCAGCAGCAATTAGTAGGTCATCGACGTACTGTAGAAGTACTCGTCTGCCAGGCTCCCCTGGGGGAAAACTGGCAAGATCTTGGGCTAATGCTGTGCTGAAAATGCTCAGGGAGTTCTTGAATCCCTGTGGTAAGTGAGTCCAGGTGACTTGGACCTTCCTGCCAGTAGCAGGATCCTCTTTCTCAAAGGCAAACAAATGCTGGCTTGGGGTAGACAGGCGTATACAGAAGAAGGCATCCTTTAGATCCAGTACTGAGAAGTGAGAAGCATCAGCAGGGTTGAGGCCCAACAGCGTATAAGGGTTTGGTACTACTGGATGCAGGGTCACAGTGGCTTCATTGACACGACGGAGGTCCTGAACAGGTTGGTAGTCGGTGGTTCCAGGTTTACGGACAGGCAGCAAAGGCGTGTTCCATGCCGATTGGCAGGGCCGCAGGATACCATACTGTAGTAGCCGCATGAAATGATGATGAATCCCTTCCACAGCTGCCCGCGGCAGCGGGTATTGTCGTACATGTACAGGGGAGGCTCCTGGCTTCATTTCAATGCTTACAGGAGGAATATTGATGGCCATTCCAGGGGGGTTCCCTTCAGCCCAAACTCCAGCGGGCACTGCATCCCACTTATCCAGGGCGGCCACATCAGATCTAGGCCTGTCCTCATATAACTGCCATTCTTCTTCTCGGGGGATGGACAGTACGAAAACCGCTGGGCCCAGGCTGGGTATTTCGAGCTCAGCCTGGCCCTCAGGTCCGAATGATATTTGGGCTTGAAGTTTTGCCAGAACATCCCGACCCAGCAAGGGTATCGGACATTCAGGCATATAGAGGAACTGGTGGGTGATCGTCCGTCCCCCCAACTGGCATGTGCAGAAAAGGTCTCTGGGCCCTCTCTCCCATGGCTCCCACAATAGTGACTGATTTGGTGGAGATCAGGGCCACTTGTTGGGTAACCACTGAGTGTGTTACTCTGGTATCTACCATGAATTGCATTTCTCGGTCCCCTAAATTCATTTTGACCATAGGCTCCTGGGGACCCAACAGAAACTTGGAGCCCGGTCTGGCCTAGTAGTCGTCTGAGTCATAATGTTCCATAGCCGCAAGGCCTTCAATAGCTGGTGCCGGTGGAGGTGGGAAATCATCATACTGGTCTTGCTCCCATGTAGTACGTACAGGTGCTCTAGCACCCCTCATGGATGGATATCCTCCCCGTCTTGAGTTACGATTTGGACATTCATTTTTCCAAGGTCCCTCCTCTTTGCAGTAGGCGCATTGATTGGGGCCCAGGGGAACCCTCGGCCCCCTGCGTCCACGGCCTCATCCTTGTCCCCTGCTCCCTCCTCTGGCCCAGGCTGGAACTGGTGGTCGCTGGTGGTCGGCTAGGGCGGCTGCTAGGAAGTCTGCCTTCTTCTTCATCCGATGATCCGATTCGCGCTTCTGCTCCTGGTCACGATTTACATATATCTTCTGTGCTACTTCCATCAGTTGTGTTGCATTCATGCCCGCAAACCCTTCTATTTTCTGCAGCTTCCATCGTATATCACCTTGTGCCTGTGCCACAAAGGCAGTATTCACCATACGAAGATTCTCTGGAGCCGCTGGATCGTAGGGGGTGTATAATCAGTATGCTTCAGTCAGACGCTCATAAAATGCCGCCGGACTCTCATTAGGAAGCTGGAGAACTTCTGCAATTTTACTGATATTCATAGCTCATTGTCCCCCCTTCTTAAGGCCCTCAAGGAGCGCAGTCCGGAAACGAGTGAGAGCCAGTGCTCCAACAGAGTTATTCGGGTCCCAGCGGGGGTCTTCATTCGGGAAATCTACCTCTGCCTGCTGCCGTGGATTTATAACTCCCTCATGGGCAGGATGCACCTCCAGCCACTCGAGGGTGGCCCGTACAATGCGCGCCCGTTCTTCTGTACTGAATAAAGTGGAAAGCAATTGTCTAGTGTCCAACCAGGTAGGCTGGTGTGTTTGCATAATACTGGTCATAAGATCTGTCAGTTCTTGGGGCTTTTCAGTATAGGAGGCATAGTGGGTTTTCCAGTTCAGCAGGTCCGTGGTGGAGAAAGGGACATAAATCAGGCTGGATGGTCCCACTGCTACTTGTCCAGCGGCATCAAGGTCCGGAAGCCCCTGTACTTGGCGTAGTGGCATTTGGAGATCACGCGACCACAGGCCGTGGGCCAACGGGGTGGATGTTTCAGGCTCAGCCAATGTGCAACCAGGGGATGCTACGGTAGTACTGGATGTATCAGGAGTAGGAGGGGTCAAGGATGTCGGAGGGATCTGAAGGGGTGTATCCCTATGTGAGGAGGAATCAAGAAAGGAAGGACTGGGGTCCTCAGAATCTTCCTCAGACCTGGCTCCACCCACCCCTGGAGGGGGTTCTTCAACTACGGGCGGATCCTGTCGCGGTGTGGATGGGACAAGGGGGCGCAACAGAGGAAGGGGGCGTGGAGGGATATCCGGGGAGTCCTGCCCCTGGTAGATGGGGTTGGGCGTTCGTCCCTTCTGGAGACCAATGGCCGCTACCATTATCCTACACTGATCCTCGTGGCAGCGCTGGAGCCATTTTGGCTTGTGCTGGCATATAGCCAGCCATGAATCAATATAAGGGAACTGGTCTGGGTGCTCTTTCACTACAACTTGATGAACTAAAAACACGGTGGTCAGATCAGTTGACCCCCCGGGAGGCCACAGCTTAACTAAAGCTGGCCACTCCCGCTCACAAAGAACAGACTGGCGAGAGGCAGAGAGGGGTACCCCATAATCTTCCCCAAACCCAGCCTTGAAATTACGAAGCATACACTGCAGGGGCGTTTGTACTTTGGATTCCCCTGTCCCCATGCTCTAATCCCAGTACAATAAATAAGTGAAATATGCAGTATAAACGCTGTCAGACGGCTGCCTAGGGTGAGAACTTACACAATCTTGACGATGCATATATTCATATGATTCTTGCAAGGTATTGTGGGTATTGTAGTTCATTCACTCCCAAACACAGCTGATGACAATAATTTGAGTTGTGAAACCAAGTGGTAAGATCAATAAAATACTTCTTTTATTGATGGGGTTTAATTCACCCAGCACATGTATGCTTGATAGCACTATAAATGAGGTTACTTGCTTGCAGTGTTTAAAATGGATAACAAAAAGTCACAAAGTAAACCAGAAAACAACCTTCAGCTTGTTAGGCAATTAGCTAATGTTTTCTTAGCAAATAATTACCAAATACAAAGGCACAAAGAAAAGAATAAACTTTGCTGGTTAGGTTAACTTCTGCTTATTTTCCACGCAGATCTCAGCAGTGATTCTCCCTTGCTCACACACACAATCAGGTGCAGCCCTAATTACTATCAATGGACCAGCTGAAAGCCTTTAGCTGGCTGGCTGCTACTGTGTGAGCCCAAATCCTGCTTTAAGAGCTGTTTGCAGTGGAAATAAAGAACAAAGTTAGGTTTCTTTGTGATGGCTGATGTGTTTGCTCAGAGAAAGCTAGCAATAGCATTTAGATAGAGAACAGTCCATATAAACTGTACTTTCATCTGCTGTATCAATCAGCATATGGTCACTATCATACATTGGCACAGATGAGTCTTTCATTAAGGCACTATCATGAGAATGCTTATTCCCTTGCTGCCATTCTCTATTATAGATAGGGTCTGGATCAGTGTTCATACCTGAGCCTCTCCTGCTATCATTATTCCTTTCTGTATAGCCTGGCCAATATGTAACCCAATTCTGATGTCCAGCCTTCCAATCTTGATCCCTGGACACTGGATCTCCTCTCACATACCTTCTGGCCTTGGTCTGAAAGTCCCTTCCACATGCAGTCTTCTCTCTTACAGGTAGCCACTGGTGATTCCTATCTCTGCCACTCCATTCCTCTGGCTGAATCCAGTCCAATGGACTCTTCTGGCTTTTGGAATACCTCCCAGTATGAGTACTGCCTTGGAATCTCCCAGACCTTCCAATGGCCTTTCTTCTCTTCCTTCCAGAGAGTTTCCTTCTCTCTCTATCTGCTTGGCTTGGCTTCTGTTTCTCCAGGTGATACTGGTGCTTGTAGCCATTGCTGAAGCTCTCCCTCAAGCTCTTTCTGTGGCTTTTGCTGAAGCTGTTCTTGAAACTCTCCCTGAAGCTGTTATCTGAAGAATAATCTCTATTCTTATCCTGTTCTAATGTGTGCTGCTCCCTAACACAGCACAGCTGTCTTGAATCAGGCCCTGCCCTTTGAGATGAGTGCTTAGGGATTACCTCATAGCTCTCTTGATTGCACACACATTTTCTCACTTCAGCCCCTCTCATGGCTGCTGGAAACCTGGTGCATTCTGGGACTGGTAGTCTTTTATGTGAAAACTCTGTTTTCTTGCTTCTACCAGAACTGACAGGTTGCTTGTTCAGAGTCACATCATCTTTTCTATAGCTCCTACCTGAGCTATGATAAGCTTCCTTATCACATACCCCCCTGCTTAAGTTATTACGGACTGGTTTTACTGGTGAAACTTCTTCTCTACAGTCCGTAATACCTACGAGAGTGTTATCTTCTTGAAGTTCACTTACTTCCTGACTGGGTTCAAGGTCATTATCTACAGGCCTCTCCTTCCAAGACTTAAGTACATTAATATGGTAGGTCTGCCTACGCCCTCTGGCATTTTCTACCATATAAGACACTGGGCTTACTTGTTTAACAACCTCCCATGGCCCTTTCCACTGTACCTCAAATTTTGGAGCAGTTCCTGCTACTTGAACCAAAACCTTTTCACCAATGCTTAATTGGCGGCTTTTGGCCTTTCTATCATACCACCCTTTCTGGCGAACTTGACTGTCCTGCAGGTTCCTCTCAGCAACCTGCGACGTCCTTTTCAAAGTGCTCTCAAGTCACGTAGAAACAGTGGCACCTCCTGACTTCCCGGTTCAGGATCAATCCATTGTTCCCTCAAAATATCCAACAAACCCCGGAGAGCCCTACCATACATCAACTCATAAGGAGTTACACCTAGGGACACTTGAATTCTTTCCCTGCAGGCATATAAGGCAAAGGGTAATAACATATCCCATTCTTTTACCTCTCCTGCTAACCCCCTTCTCAACATTTGTTTGAGAGTTTGGTTGAATCTCTCCACCAAACCATTTGATTGTGGATGGTAGGCTGAGGTTTTCACGTGACGAATGCCAAAGGCATCCCAGACCTGGGCCAAATATTTGGATACAAAATTGGACCCTCGGTCAGTCAACACCTCTCTTGGGAATCCCACTTCACAAAACAATTTTACTAGCTCTAAAGCTATTGTTTTTGCAGAAACATTCCTCAATGGTATGGCCCAGGGAAACCTTGTTGCCTGATCTACCATAACTAGGATGTATTGGAAACCTCGGGGCGTTTTAACTAATGGGCCTACAATATCCATGGCAATGCGACCAATTGGGTCTGTGATGATTGGCATGGGGATCAATGGCACCACCGGTGGGTGAGCCGCTGTAACTCGCTGACATGCTGGACATGCAGCACAAAACTGGGCAGTTTCTTTGAATATACCTGGCCAGTAAAAACGCACAAGTATGGTGCAGGAGGCGGGGAGCAACAGAAGGAGGAGCAAAGGAGGGGGACTCGAGCAATCCCTCCCTGTAGCAGTAATCGGAAGGCAGCGCCCGCCTGGACCCTGCCACTGCTGGGGATCTGTGCTTTGGGCTCTGGGTGGCAACGCAGCGACAAGGGAGGAGCCGCCGCCGCCGCCGCCGCCGCCATGGTCGTAGCTCTGCGAGAGGGTTTCGAGAAGCTCCTGCGGGAGAAGAACGTGTTCACCGATCTTCTGGCGGCCATTGAGGCCAAGACGGGCGTGAACAGGCGCTACATCGCGCTCGCCATCATCGGAATACTCGCTGTGTATCTGGTCATCGGATATGGAGCGTCTCTACTCTGCAACTTAATCGGATTTGGCTACCCTGCGTACATCTCAATCAAGGCCATCGAGAGCCCCAACAAAGATGACGACACACAGTGGCTGACCTACTGGGTGGTGTATGGCATCTTCAGCATAATAGAGTTCTTCTCTGACATCTTTCTGTCTTGGTTCCCTTTCTACTATATGTTGAAGTGTGGCTTCCTGCTCTGGTGCATGTCACCAAGCCCTGCCAATGGCGCAGAGATCATCTACAGGCGCATCATCCGCCCCTTCTTCTTGAAGCATAAAGCTAAAATGGACCGTGTGGTGAAGGATCTGAAAGACAAGGCTGCGGAGACCGCAGATACCATTACCAAAGAAGCCAAGAGAGCCACAGTGAACCTGTTGGGAGATGAGAAAAAAGGCAGCTAAGAAGTGCCTGGGACTGAAGACATTTTCCTGTTAACAGGGATGAGCACTAGGATCGTTTTAATAATGTTGCCTTGGAAACATTTTTTGATATAAAAGGAATTTGTTGTCTCAGTTTTGTAGTTTTGCTTTTTTTTTTTTTTTTTTTTGCTGTTTCCTGTATCGTAAGTGAACATTTTTATTTAAAAGTAATGCAGTGGGAAGTGTCTTAAGCTTATTGAAAATTTACTTCATCTTTGTGCAGGGGAAAGCCTTTTAACCAATATTGTCTCATTGTTCAGAACTGAAGTATTGTCAGACAGAAGGTCTGTTGATCCCAGTAGCTTGCCTTGCCACAGTGGCAATGTGTATAGAAGTGTCCTTGTTTCTAGAAGTCATGGTCTGGGCATTGTGCATTGAGAACACAGAAATAAAGTGATTTACCGTAAAAAAAAAAAACAAAAAAAAAACGCAAAAGTATTTGATCCAGCGTTCCTTGCATACCTTTATGACCTCCCACTGGATGATCATGTGCTAGTCTAAGTACTAGCCCTTTGAAAGTTGTGGGTACCACCAATTGTTTATGAATGGCACCATTTCTGGGGTCCTGACTCTCTCTATATAATATGTCATTATCTAGTCTGAATCTGGGCAACTCCTCCCTGACCTCCTGAGCATACTTAAAAGCTCGGGTGAGAGCTTGATCAGCTCGCTGCTCTTGTGGAAAGTTAGGAAACTTTGCCACCAACTCAGCTGGCACCCAGGGTAAACTTTGACCAGCTAACATCTCAGCCCTACCCTGTGCTCTGCAAAGTCTCTCACGCCTCTTTTGTGCTTTCAACTTTCTTACTTTACCAGATGATGGGGTTATTAAATCATCATGAGAGGGTAAATCTCCTAATAACTCTGCCTGCTCCCCCTCCTCCTTCTGCTGGCTCTCTAACTTAGCCCGCGAGCGGATGGATACAAGGCCCCTCTTATTACCCATAGTTTGGCCTTCTGGAAGCTTAACCATCTTTTTAGCTAGGGACTGAGGACTTCCAAAGAAAGGCCCGGGAGCTATTTCCATTATTAAACCTTCTCCCTCCTTCTTTCCTAGCCCTTTCACTAGTTCCTGCTTAAATCTTGGCCAGTCCTTTCCTAGGACCAAATTAAAGGGTAGCCTAGGCACCACTGCTAATAGGACTTCCTCTTGTTCCCCCAGGCACTTAACCTTAAGCCTATAGGTGGGATATGATGTTGCAGCACCATGAATGCATCTGATGTGAACTTGGCTTTCAGGGGTTCTAGGCACAAATCTTTCTTGGGCCTCTATCCTCTTCCAAAGCCTTTTCGACATCATACTCTGGTCTGCCCCAGAGTCTAATAATGCATTTGTGGTAATTCCTTGCACATCAACCATCAAAAGAAATCCTTCCTTGGGCTGTTTTAAATCCAGACCCATTAAACTAGTGTGTGTCTGGCATCTCTTCTCTAAGTGTCCCACTTTTCCACACTTGAAACATTTCTTTCTATTCCACTGTGTCATCTGGTTTGACACAGTACATTCATTTTTAGAAACATTCCTAATTATTCCTTTTTCTGATACAGCACATCTAGCCTCAGCATCCATCTTTAGAGGGCCACCCATTCTATGGCAAGCCTGCGTGGCTTCCAAGAATCTCTCTGCTAGCATGGTTGCCTCTCCAAGATTTTGGCAATTTTGCTGTATAAGAAAAACATTCAAATCTTTAGGTACCCCAAGCATAAATTGTTCCAGCATTATAATATCTAATAACATTTCTACTGTCTTTTGCTCAGGCTCCAACCATTTTACAGCTAAACTTCTGATTCTCTGACTCAGAGCCCTGGGTGTCTCACCCACTTTCAATGTAACAGCTCTAAACATTCGCCTATACTCTGAAATAGACAACCCTAGGCGATCTCTAATAGCTGCCTTTACATCCTTATAAATCAAAGCCTGGGCTGCTGGCATTGCTCTGTAAGCTGCTAGTGCCTCACCAGTTAATGAGGCTGCCAGCCTTACTGCCCACTGGGTCTCTGGCCATGCTAAAGCCTGTGCCACTCTTTCAAAAGACTCTAGAAAATCATCAACATTATCTTCTGGAGTTAATTTCCCAAAATTAAATGCCCCAATCCCTTGATTGAGTCCCACAGTGTCCACATGTGGTGCACCAGTACTAACTGCTGGTCTTGCATCTGTTCCACTTTGGCTCTGCAGCTGAACTAGAGCTTGCACCAGATCAAGCACTGGTTTCTGCTGTTCCATTAAGGCCTTCATAGCAGTGTCCTGGGCCTGCTGTGATAGCTCCTGCTGCTTGCAAAATTGGGCTGCCATCCACTGAGCCATCTCCCTCGGATCCATCTTGACCCCTGCAAGAAAAGAGAAAAAAAAAAAAAAAAACCAAAGAGCAGCACCTTCCAACCAGGTGTGTTTTTTTTTTTTTTCAACTTTTTTTTTTTTTTTTCAATTACCCCCTGTGCTTACACACATCCACCACTAGACATGCCCAGGTACATATTACCTTGTCTCAGTGATGAATCCAGCTTTGCACAGGGTCTTTTCCTCTGGGACAGCTTCCTGGAACAACCACTTTTCCTCCAAAGTGCAGACGAGGGAAAAAATCTTCTTACAGCTTTAAACTTGACTTTTATTTGTAATCCACAACAAGTAAATCCTCTTGGTGCAAGAGCAATCCGAAAAACTACGCCATTTGTCAGATGGCTGCCTAGGGTGAGAACTTACACAATCTTGACGATGCATATATTCATATGATTCTTGCAAGGTATTGTGGGTATTGTAGTTCATTCACTCCCAAACACAGCTGATGACAATAATTTGAGTTGTGAAACCAAGTGGTAAGATCAATAAAATACTTCTTTTATTGATGGGGTTTAATTCACCCAGCACATGTATGCTTGATAGCACTATAAATGAGGTTACTTGCTTGCAGTGTTTAAAATGGATAACAAAAAGTCACAAAGTAAACCAGAAAACAACCTTCAGCTTGTTAGGCAATTAGCTAATGTTTTCTTAGCAAATAATTACCAAATACAAAGGCACAAAGAAAAGAATAAACTTTGCTGGTTAGGTTAACTTCTGCTTATTTTCCACGCAGATCTCAGCAGTGATTCTCCCTTGCTCACACACACAATCAGGTGCAGCCCTAATTACTATCAATGGACCAGCTAAAAGCCTTTAGCTGGCTGGCTGCTACTGTGTGAGCCCAAATCCTGCTTTAAGAGCTGTTTGCAGTGGAAATAAAGAACAAAGTTAGGTTTCTTTGTGATGGCTGATGTGTTTGCTCAGAGAAAGCTAGCAATAGCATTTAGATAGAGAACAGTCCATATAAACTGTACTTTCATCTGCTGTATCAATCAGCATATGGTCACTATCATACATTGGCACAGACGAGTCTTTCATTAAGGCACTATCATGAGAATGCTTATTCCCTTGCTGCCATTCTCTATTATAGATAGGGTCTGGATCAGTGTTCATACCTGAGCCTCTCCTGCTATCATTATTCCTTTCTGTATAGCCTGGCCAATATGTAACCCAATTCTGATGTCCAGCCTTCCAATCTTGATCCCTGGACACTGGATCTCCTCTCACATACCTTCTGGCCTTGGTCTGAAAGTCCCTTCCACATGCAGTCTTCTCTCTTACAGGTAGCCACTGGTGATTCCTATCTCTGCCACTCCATTCCTCTGGCTGAATCCAGTCCAATGGACTCTGCTGGCTTTTGGAATACCTCCCAGTATGAGTACTGCCTTGGAATCTCCCAGACCTTCCAATGGCCTTTCTTCTCTTCCTTCCAGAGAGTTTCCGTCTCTCTATCTGCTTGGCTTGGCTTCTGTTTCTCCAGGTGATACTGGTGCTTGTAGCCGTTGCTGAAGCTCTCCCTCAAGCTCTTTCTGTGGCTTTTGCTGAAGCTGTTCTTGAAACTCTCCCTGAAGCTGTTATCTGAAGAATAATCTCTATTCGTATCCTGTTCTAATGTGTGCTGCTCCCTAACACAGCGCAGCTGTCTTGAATCAGGCCCTGCCCTTTGAGATGAGTGCTTAGGGATTACCTCATAGCTCTCTTGATTGCACACACATTTTCTCACTTCAGCCCCTCTCATGGCTGCTGGAAACCTGGTGCATTCTGGGACTGGTAGTCTTTTATGTGAAAACTCTGTTTTCTTGCTTCTACCAGAACTGACAGGTTGCTTGTTCAGAGTCACATCATCTTTTCTATAGCTCCTACCTGAGCTATGATAAGCTTCCTTATCACAATGCTCTAATCTCATTGCAAGGAATGCAATGTACAGCGTAAATTCAGATAACAGACAGAGACCAATTGCACAGGACACACACACAGGATTACAAAAGGGGAGAGAAAAAAAAACAAAACGACAAGGGGAACAGAGACATCTCAGCAACTCATACACTCTCTCTCTCTCTCTCTCTGTCTCTCTGTCTCTCTCTCTCTCTCTCTCTCTAGGAATCTTCAGCAGCTGCCGTTACATACAACGTCACTACACTCTCACTTTCACTCTAGCAGCAGCTGTTACAAATACACACGCTCTCTCTCGCTCTCTCTCTCTCTAGCTGCAGCACAACCCCCCCCCCCTTTCTACCCCTCCCTCTTACCGAGCACAGACTGTACGGGCAGCGGTTTCAGGTTTCAGCAGAGATCCCAAAGCCCTTACTCGGGCTGCCCGTGCGGGTGATCAGACCGCAACAGATTAGAGTTCCAGAGTTACAGGTTACAGTTACCGAATATCCCCAAAGCAATAATGCAGAGTACTCACCAGACCTCCGATCAGAGAAGTTTGGATGCCAGTCTATCCAGCCGGATTTCAATCGTAATAATCAGCCTGCCGGGACCAACCAACCAGACAAGTCAAGAGATCCTTCCGGACAAAGGGCCGGGTGGCGCCAAGACCGTTAACGTCAACCGGGTAGCCGGTCCCTGACTGGCCGAGGCCCGATGCTGCAAGAGCAGACGACCTCCCACCATGGGTGCAAGGGGAGAGGCTGATATATCTAACAATTTAGTCCCATCTGGGTCGCCAAATGAAATAGCCCAAATGCAGCTAATAACAGCTCTCTCTCACACCCACAGAAGGAAGACGAGTCAGACAGACTAGAATGCAAACAGAATCTTTTATTGTGTGCACACAGAGACAGAGCCGGCCACCCTGAACAAAAGATCTGAGTTCCCTCTCCACGTCATACATTGTCTTATATACAGTATATTTTCAAGCTCATTCTACTTTCTGATTCGCCTCAGGTATCTTTTGTCCACCAATCAGTGGTCCCTGGGGGGGGGGAGGGTAAGGTGGGCTATCATAAAGCATTCTCAGTGACCTGTTCAAACTGGTATTCTCTGGTCTGCTGTTATCTAGGGGAGAGGGTATTGTGCTTTAGGTTTGTCTCACTGTAGCAGGTCTGGCTTGGGGGAGGTGCCTGCTGAGATCTCTGTGTTCCCGTTTAACAAGCTGATCCTTACGTAAAAGTTGCATGGCTGGGGGGGGGGCAGCTACCTTCCCGGCTGCCTCAGTACAGTCACCAGCCAATGCACCACAGCACCAGGAGGGTCACCAAGTATGTCCTGTGTATCGAGAAACACAAGAGAAACATACATATGTCATGTTGTAGCTGTGCAACACACACTGCACCTTCATGTCCTCAGCTCCCACACTCTCCAAGATCCTTTACAGACTAACTATTCCCCATCACACTGTACAGATCTCTTTCATGTGAGTGTTATCACTGAAGTGTATTTTGCAAACTACAAGGGTCTGTACTCTGTCTGTCCCCTCCCTCACCTCTCTGTTGCCATAAAAACTGGTGAACAGAAGCGTTTACTCACTAATGTTTCCCTGCTGGGCTCCAAGGCCACAGTACTATCCTATGTCCCCCATATCACTCCCAATGCCCCTTCAGTGTGTGTTCTGGTGTCTCAATGTTGTCTGCTACCCCGCTGTTAATTCCTGTAACACAGTGAAATATGCAGGGGCTTCCCCCTTATCCTCTGTCTATATTAATTTTCTTGGTGTGTACATTTCATACCTGGACTTACATTAAGAGCTGTGTGATGATGAGTTGCAAATATCTCTCTCAAAGGCTGAGTTATGTTTGCTAAACCACACCCCGATGTCTGCCTGCGCCCTAACCTTGATGGCTGCATGTTACCCTACAGTGTGAAATAGATAATGGCAAAGCATGTATAGCCTATATGTGCACCTAAACCCTCCACTCCCATCAGAGTGTATTTGTGTGTGTGGCCATAACTGTCTCTCTCTAGGGTCCGCAATGTAGGTGTTGTCTTGGACTGCACTCCTCTCCTCTACACACCTACCCAGCTTGTAGTTTTGTCATTTGGTTTATGTCTAGATGCCATCAGCTATATTTCCCCTGTCCTCCCTGAAAACACAACTAAACCCCAATCCCCCCCCCCCCCCCATTCAGCTCCCGGCATGCCTACTGTAACCTACACCTTGCAGATCTGGCCTTGAATTATCTCTGTCTGCCTGAAAATATGCAACACTGCACTGCATGGCTATTCTACAGCCACACATATAATGGCGATTATACGCCCCCTGGCAGGACACCTCACAGGTTCCCTATCCTTCTCCGCATCCATGTCAGGGCTACGTGCTGACCTATACATGCAATATCTATATATAAAAAAACAAAAACAAGGGGCCAACGTGTAAACCAAAAACTAAAAAGTGACAACCCCAACCAAACTAAAAAAAAAGAAAAATCAAAAATTGGAAAGAAAAAAGAAGAAGAAAAAGAACATAAGCATGAGATGAACAAAAAACAAGCCCCAATGCCGCAGAGAAAAACCCACCATTAAAGGAGGAAAAAAAGACCTCAGCAATCTCCAATGTAAAAACTCCTTTTGTTCTTTTTCTTCTTCTTTTTTCTTTCCAATTTTTGATTTTTCTTTTTTTTGAGTTTGGTTGGGGTTGTCACTTTTTAGTTTTTGGTTGACCTATACATGCAGGCACACTGTGGTATTGCAGTAACATCCCTTAATGATCTCAAATCCCAGTAATCCAACTACTACTGAGCATGTATATAGTGCTACGTATCACATGTAGCACTATACAAAAACAACTAACACACAGTCCCTGCTCATCAGAACATACCAACCACACAATCAGCTCAAATTAAAAAATGTTAAACACACACATCTAGACAACTGGCCCCATCCATGGTCTGCTATCCTACTGTTTACTCCATACTACACGCCTTTCACCATGATGCACCCAAAGCATCAAACTAACTACCTGTGCCTGTACAGCAGCCCATATCCCAATCAGCCACACATCAGGTATGTCAGCGTAACACCTCCCACAAGCCTAAAAATACAGACACACATAACACAGGTACACTACCAAAAAACTGCCTCCAGTTTTGCAACTGATTCCTATAGATTTTGGGGTGCTGAATCCAGGAAAAATAGCCAAAATGTTCCATCACGTCACGTTTTCTTGCAAAATTAGATTTCTTACCCATATAAGGAATGTTCACATAATTTCTTTTTAGCCGACTGCAGTTTATTTTCTTGGCCCAAAATAGAGGTTGTAATGGTTAACTAACTAGAAACACTCCCTCATGATATTTTATAGTGTTTTGTATTCATTTTATACATTAACAGGACAATTGGGAGGCGGGGGGCTAAATCCAGTACTCGCGCTGGCGCATGTTCTTTCCTGTTCGCCTCGCCTCGTTCGCTCGCTCAAACACGGTGGTTGCGACATGAACGTTCCTGTCAAATTTCAGTTTCTTGCAAGTTCATTATTACCTTTTGTTTGCTCAGTCATAATCCAGCTTTATTCCGAAGTGGTTCACTACAGTTGTAGTTTGCAGTGCTGTGTATTTATGATGGCTCACAGAGCCAGAGGTTGCGTCAACTCTCCGGACAGTTTTTGTTTTATTTGCGGGGAATATACCGTGAAAAAGCGGCAGAGGAACATTTCTGCATTTATTAAAAAAGTATATTTCGCCTATTTCGGTTTGAAGTTAGGCGATCAAGACAAACCGTGGGCTCCTCACAAAGTGTGCAAGACATGTGAGGAAGATCTACGCTTATGGATGAAAGGTAAAAAACAAGCATTTCGTTTCGGAATACCTATGATGTGGCATGAACAAAGAGACCACAGCAGTGACTGCTATTTTTGCTCTTGCATTGTGAAGGGATACAACTTAAAAAATAAGAACGTAATAAGTTACCCCAACCTTCCCTCAGCAATTAGCAAGTACCTGTGCCTGAACCACCAAAATCTTTGGATCATATTTGTGTGGATGGTTCTGATCATGATGAGACTCATCAGATGGCTTTTCCCGATGAGTCCAGTACTTCCGAGTTTGAAACTGAACCAGATCCGAAACCTGAACTTTTCTCTCAAGCTGAATTGAATGATTTAGTCCGGGATTTAGGACTCCCAAAAGATGTTGCCCAACTGCTAGGTTCTCGGCTTAAACAGAAAAATCTATTGTCACCAGGAACAACTTTTTATTGGTACCGCAACCGCGAGACACAATTTTTGAAGTATTTCAGCAAAGAGGAAGATTTGGTATTTTGCAACGATATATACGGAGTGATGGAAAAGTTTAAACTCAAGTATGATCCTGCTGAATGGCGGCTGTTCATTGATTCGTCAAAAGACAGCATAAAAGGTGTTCTTCTTCATAATGGCAACACATTCGCTTCAGTTCCTATTGCTCACTCTGTTATTCTCCAAGAAAAATACGAGAATTTGGCCCTGATTCTTCAGAAGATTCGTTATGATGAGCATAAGTGGATGATTTGTGGAGACTTTAAAATTCTATCCATGCCATTAAGGGCAGCAATCCAGTTTCACCAAATATCCCTGCTTCCTTTGCTTGTGGGATAGCCGGGCCCGCGACCTACACTGGGGGAAAAAAGACTGGCCAATTCGGGAGTATTTGAGACCCGGTGAGAAAAATGTTCTTCATGAGAGCTTGGTACCTCGTGATAAAATTCTATTACCACCTCTCCACATTAAGTTGGGTCTCATTAAGCAATTCATCAAGTCCCTTCCAAAAGATGGTGAGTGCTTTCGGTACCTTTGAGTACTCTGCATTATTGCTTTGGGGATATTCGGTAACTGTAACCTGTAACTCTGGAACTCTAATCTGTTGCGGTCTGCTTAGTTCCCCTGACTTTCTGAAGCAAAGCTAAAGGAAGGAGTGTTTGTTGGCCCTGATATAAGGAAACTCATTTCAGATGGAGCATTCGCTGAAACGATGTCTGAGAAGGAAAAAGAAGCCTGGGATTCCTTCAAGGATGTTGTTCTCAAATTCTTGGGGAGCAGGCGGGATGAGAACTATAAGGATATTGTTGCCAGGATGCTCAATGCCTTCAAAGAACAAGGCTGTAACATGAGCCTGAAAGTCCATTTCTTGCACTCCCATGTGAACTACTTTCCCGAAAACTTGGGGGCGTACAGTGAAGAACAAGGTGAAAGGTTTCACCAGGACATCAAGGACGCAGAGAGAAGGTACCAAGGAAGATGGAACACCACTATGATGGCTGATTTCTGCTGGTTGATGCTGCGGGAAACCCCAGATGAAAAATACGCCAAGCAGCGCACCAAGAGAAGCATTCGGGGGAAGAAGAAACGGGCCCACCAGGAGATTGATTGACCCAAGACTGACTTTAAAATCTAAACTGTGTTGACAAATATCGTGTTTTTACTAAACTTTGAAATAAAAATTTGCTAGTTATTACCACAGTGTCGGATCTCATTTATTAGAATTTTATTTTCACACCATCGGGTGTTTGTCTTCATGTATTGCAATGGTGCGGTTTGCGTTTTCTATTCTTACATACATACCTGTACAACATTTTTTGCACATTTCTTTGCTTTGCTTTGTGTCTAACCTCGCTCTTATATGCTCAATGTTTGTGCACATGTATGTGGCTGTTTTAAGTGCAGACAATTTTGCTACCATCACAGTGTGTTTTGTTGACATTACTCTATTCTTATGTGCTGCCTTGTTACAATTTTCTTTATTCTTATTTGAATAACTACTAAACAATTAGTGTAAAGAATTCATCCAAGAAACCTTTATCTCGATCGCACTCAATCTGAAACGTTCACCTCAAACTGCTAACCCAATGTAGCAAAAAATCTGTACGTGATGGAACAAATTGGTTACCAGATTTGGATTCAGCACACCAAAAAATGTAAAAATCAATCGAAACATTAGAGGCAGTTTAAAAAAAAAAATTTTTATAATCCACCTCCACCAGCTGTTGTGGCCTGCTCACATCTTCTATGTTTCAGTCATGACTGGATTGTAAGCTGGAATGGCCAGGCAGTGTCTGTTACACGTCAGTGCAGTGTTGCATCTTACTGATATTGGTATACAGATGTTAACTAGTGGTAGCAGTACACACATATTGAAATAAATGTAGGTGACAACATATGCAATACTTACATGAGAAGACCTTCTCAATCAGTTGCTGCCTGACTGCTGTGCCCTCATGTGTGTCACCACGGGCACATACAGGCGGGCACGTAGGATCATCCTCAAGATCCTCATTAATTTGTACAGGGATATGGTGCCTGAGAGCAATGTTGTGCAGGATGCAACAGGCTATAATGATCTCTGCCAACAGTCTGTGGTCTATATTGTAAGGCCCCGCCTGTCCTATCCAGACACCTGAAGCGACTCTTTAAAATGCCAAAGGTGCACTCTATGACAGAGCGGCTGGAGGCATGGGCCTCATTGTAACGCCTCTCTGCACATGTCCGTGGCTGACGCACGGGGGTCAGCAACCAGGGGAGACACCCATATCCTGCATCACCTGCAGAAAGAAATGTAGAACGTTAAAACAGGAGCCCATGCCCATATAAATGGACACGGGTATGTACGTGCAAATCAAATGCATGACACATCCTGACATATACATATAACAGCACATGATGGGACACCACAACTATTCATCATTGTGTGAAGTTATGACACATAAAACAAGGGGTGGGTGTACAGATTGCCATCAACATAATCTGTAACCACAACACAAATGCTACCGTCCATTCTACCATCATCACACACCACCATAGCAAGATAGAGCAGGAGGGCACCACCACCCCTCCCTAACGTTAGATCACACAAAGACAGATGAGACACACACACATGTCAGAGATGAGAAATACACACCTAGCAATATACAGTCCTCATACTGGTCAGCCTCAAATTGTCTGAATAGTGCCGAGTGATGCAGGATATAAGAGTCATGGGTGGATCCTGTAAACCTAGGGACCACTTTCAGAATATGCATATTTGCATCACATACAACCTGAACATTCAGGGAATGATAGTGTTTGCGGTTGCAGAACACTACCTCCCTGTCTCTAGGCGGGAGGCGGGACCATGGCAACATGTGTGCAAACAATAGCTCCCATCACGTGTGGTATCCCAGCTAACGCCTCAAAGGCCTGATTCAGGGTCCCCCACTGTTACCTAGTGTTGGGAATGGCAATGTAATTCCCCACCCGGCTGGTCATGGCACGCTGTACTTGGCGGAGACAGCGTGAGAAGGTGGGGCGGCTCATGCCACCTACTGCGGCTACAGATGACTGGAAACAGCCAGAGGCAAAGAAATGTAGGGCACCAAGGAGCTTTACCAAACCCGGTATGGCATGTGACTGACCAGTCAAGGGCTCGAGGTCAGGTCTTAGATCCTCCTAGTGCTCCCTAATAGCCCCCATGCTCAGGCGGTAGAGGGAGATGACCTGGTCATCACGCATGCCCTGGAGCTGGGCCCTGGGCCTGTAGAGGCGAGACTGGTGAGCCTACACCTCTGCACGTCTTCTGCGCCGTGCCCACACAGCCCCTGCCTGGCCTGCCCCCACAGCTGCAGGTCTGTGTTGCGTCAGGACTACACCCATGCCCTGTGCCTCAGCCCCATGGACACCATCTCCCCCATCAGGCAACCGCAGTCCCTGCTCACCTCCCACCGCAAATGCAGCAAACACAAAGGCCGCCATGAACTCCACCCGACCAACTCCTCTAACTCACTCAAACACAGACACTCACCTCACTAACCAAGCCACACACCTTTCCCACCACACACAAACCCAGCCACACAATACAACCACCACTCACAAACCCAGCCACACTCCACGATACAACTGCTTCTGACTCTCTCCTTGCTTCACCGACAATGCTTCTCTCCTTTGCCTACACAAACCCCTCAACATGATCCAGGTGTGCAGGTGTATTTATAGTTTTTTTTTAATGGTGCGCACGTTGTGCATGCACAGCAACGCTAGCACGGTGGCTGCGCGCGTTGCGCATGCGCCACAGACATGCGATTTTATTTATTTATTTATTTATTTAACAGTATTTCTAAACCGCCTTATCTTGATAATCAAGGCGGTATCACAGCAAACAATCAGGTAAAGTGTGTGTGTTATACATGCAGTGAGGGTGAAATTTAGTTGAGTGTGTGTTGTATTGTGTGCTAGATTGGTTTGAGCTATATACAAGGTGGTCTATATACAGTGGTGCTAAAAACTTTTCTTACATCCATTGTTTGGGTGGTATCATGTACTGTTGTACATTCTCTGAGGTTATGTGATGTGTCCATAGTGTTCTATGAATAGCATGGTTATAAGCTGTTTTCTAAAGTCTTTGAGGTCAGTAGTGCGATGTGGACGGAGTGCGCTGTGCATGAGCGTGAGACATGCACATGTGCTGCATCCTGTTACGTGCATGCACCACGCCTCATGCGCACATCATGTAAGACACATCCATGATGCCACTGCTCTTACCCACAGCCATAATCCCATCCCCATCCTTAAGGGAACGGGACGAAAGAGCTACAGCAGCTATTATCATCATCCACCATGCACTGAACGTGTTAGACAACCACATCTACTCTACATAACACTCCAGCAGACGGATAACACAACTCAAGTGTTACCCCAGGTACACCCTTACTTAAAATGTGCTCTCATAAACTCCAGCTCGGCCCGTAAGAAATGGCCAGTCATTACTGATCTCATAGATCACCTCAACCTGGACATACTAATGGTCACTGAATCCTGGCTCTCAGAATCAGATACAGTGATCCTAAACCAACTCATTCCACCTAACTTCTCAATATACAACTGCCATAGAATTGGTAGAAGGGGTGGGGGGGGGGTCTTCATACTAGCAAAATCCGAACTCCAGTTCCAATTGACCTCCTCCAATACCATGGCACTACTTGACTCAGTTACCATAGCCAACAAACACATCACTATCAACCTCATCTACAGAGCTCCTTCTGTATCTACTGATGAACTATCAAACACAATTGACCTTGCATGTAATCCAGACAACCCACACAAAGTAAACTGGATGATGGGTGACTTCAATCTTGCATCTCTACAACATACCAATGCTAATACTTTCCTGGAAGCAATGTCAGAACTTGGCTATGAACAAATCATAAAGGCCCCCAACCACCACAAAGGAAATTCCCTTGATCTTATCTTTTCTCCACTAGCGAATGCGAACCCCGATCATGACTTCAACCTAGCCATCACGCCCGTCCCGTGGTCAGACCATAGTCTAATCACGTTCCTAATACCAGCGCAACAGGAACGTTGTTCTACCAACCACACGAGCACAATATCTTTGGTGAACTCTAGACGCCATAAACCACTTGATAAGGATCAGATTACAAATCACGCACTTCCAATTCTCGAACAGCCTTCTGACAGCCTCTACGAGCTCACCAGGAGATGGAATGACACACTAAGCTCGCTCGCTCATCTACCCTCAACGAAGAAAAAAAACCCATCCAACAAAACAGCCTCTAAAAGGAAATCTGAGCCATGGTTTTCTGCAGATATAAGGATGTCTCTTCACCACTTAAGGAAACTGGAATGAAGATGGCGTCGTTCACATTCAACAGAGGACCAAGCATCCTATCTAGCACACTTATCAGCGCACCGGGAATTAACATACTACAAAAGGAAAGAATTCCATACTGAGATTCTTCGCCGCTCCCTAAGTAAGCCCAGGGATCTCTTCAACCTAGTGAAATCAATAACCAAGGAACCCTCCTCCCCCCACCATGAACCAATACAACCCCAGCTGTACGCTAACCACCTTCAATCAAAAGCCATCAAAACAGACATAGCCCCGAGAACCACACTAAAAAATACTCCAGTTCAACCACCACTGCTTACAGAGCTATCTCCTCCTTCTGCAGGAGACATCAAAAACATTATTGCTTCTATCAATATCACTACCGCACCGAACGACCCTTGCCCAGCGCACTGGATTAGGACAATGAAAACAGAACTCAGCCTGATCATAGCAAGGATCACAAGCCTATACTTCTCAACAGGAACATTCCTGTCTTCTCTCAAGCACACCTCCATTCGCCCACTCCTCAAAAACAATAGTTTAGATCCTCAGAAAGCTGACTCATACCGACCGATCTCAAGTATCCCCCTACTTGCCAAAATAATTGAGAAGAATGTGCAAAGACAGATTCAACAGCACATAGACAGTTCAGCCCCATTAGATGACTGCCAGCATGGGTTTCGAGAAGCTCATGGCATAGAAACACTACTAACAATACTAACCAATACCTTATCCAGAGGATTAGATAATATCAAGAAAGGATTTGCACTGATCTTCCTTGACATTGCTGCAGCATTCGACTCTGTCAGTCACACTCAACTCCTCAGATGCCTCCAGGATAACGGAATTCAGGGCTCGGCATGGAATTGGTGTAAATCATATCTAGAGGACCGATGGCAACATGTAAGGATGGGAGACAACACCTCGGATCCATTTCAACAAACCCAAGGAGTACCCCAAGGCTCATCCCTATCCGTACTATTATTCAACATCTACATGCAGTCTATCTGTGAAATTATTCGATCCTTTGGAATCTCCTGCTTGATCTACGCAGATGATGTCCTCCTGTTTACGCCATTCGATGTCGTGCATCCTGACTTCACTGCCTTAGTTAACTGCTTCAACACGATCACAGACTGGCTCCTCGAACAGAACCTTCGTATAAATTTCAAGAAGACGGAGGTATTGTTCATAACAAAGAACAAAACCTTTTCCCCTCCGAATACATTAAAGGTCAGAGATGCTGAGCTCCCAAGTAAGCCTACAATACGCTATCGGGTATTACGCTTGATCAACATTTTGACTTTAAAGCGCACATAAGCAATACCATCAAGGCTATATATTTCAAGCTTAAGATGTTACGTCACCTAAGACCAATGCTGGCACATGAAGACTACAGGACAGTCTTCCAAGCCCTGCTACTTCCTCACTTCGATTATGCGAACATCATCCTACACGGGATCCCCAAGAGTTCCCTAAACCAGTTGCAGCTTGCAATGAATGCTGCAGCACGTGTCCTCTACGGAGTCTCAAGAAGAGACCATATCACCCCTACATTAAAGGACCTTAGTAGTATAATGGGTACACTACTTGTCAAACTGATTGACAGGTGAGATAAGGATGGCGGGAGCCAATCAGCATTCACTTCCGGTCTATGTCCCGCCTTAGGCCACGCCCCTCCCATAGAAGTGACTGGTGAGTTAGCCCCGCCCACTCCCGCCCCAAAATGTTGACAGGTACCAATCAGCGCCCACTTCCGGTGTATGTCCCGCCTTAGGCCACGCCCCCTCCCATAGAAGTGAATGGTGAGTTAGCCCCGCCCAGCCCCGCCCACTCCCGCCCCCAACATGTTGACAGGTACCAATCAGCGCCCACTTCCGGTGTATGTCCCGCCTTAGGCCACGCCCCCTCTCATAGAAGTGAATGGTGAGTTAGCCCCGCCCAGTCCCGCCCCCAGGTGTGGCCACCACCCCCACTTGACACACCCCTGCCCCCGCCCCAAGGATGACATCATCCAATCAGCGTACACTTCCGGGGGGGTGTCACACCCACGCCACGCCCCACAATATGGCATTAGCCAATCAGCACCCACTTCCGGGTTTGTGCTACGCCCACAGCCTCCCACCCTCCTCCACGCCCCCATGCTACATCATCGGAAATGACATCACCGGAAACAGGGCATCATCAGAAGAGGGACTGTCTCTTTTTTGCTGACATCAGCGGAAACAGTATGGCTGACTCCGGAAATGACAGTATGGCTGACTCCGGAAATGTGTTTTTGCTTCTTCTTAATACTGAAAAACAAAAATGCTTTTCTCTCTGTCTCTCTCCCACACAGACTCAGTTGTTTCTTTCTCACACAAAAACTGATTCCTAGCACAGAGAGACAGGCAAGCTAGAATCTTTTTTCTTTCCAAAATGCAATTAGCACATCTTTGTTAGAGGGATCACCCTCTCACCCTCAACCACGCCCCTGCCTACATCATCGGAAATGGACTGTCCCTTTGTGCTGACATCAGCGGGGAGCAGTGTGACTGACTCCGGAAATGTGTTTTTGCTTCTGGTTAATGTTTACACCTGCAAAAAAAAAGCAGGAACCCTGGAAAAATAAAATGCTTTTCTCTCTCCTACTGCACCAGTTCTTATTTCTCACAAAAAGATTCACGGCACAGAGAGACACAATTTTCTTTACAAATGCAATTACAAATGCAATTGTTAGAGAAAACTAGTGCGGTCCATGTGATAGAATTTTACTTTTAAGACCTCACTGTTAGAAGTATTCTGACAGACCTGTAGAGTTCAGACTGAAATACAGAGAGACCTGAGTTCAAATCCCCCTAATACAGCTATTTTTTTTGAGAGAGCCGAGTTCAAATCCAAATACAGCTATTTTTTAGTGGCTTTGAAAAAAACAATACAGAGAGACAAGCCCGGATATGTCTCTCTAGGGTGTGGTAACACGTGATTGGTTGAAACAAGAGGTCTGTTCTGAGCATGCTCCTGCTGTAAGGGGAACATTTTTAACACAGAGTTTCAGAAAGGAAAAAAATGGCTCTTTTTGGAACACCAAGCAGAATTTCCAGCAGGGCACACAACATTAATTACTAAAACCATTCTGAAGATGTTGGCAAAATAAAAAGAACAGTCAAAGCATGGCAATCATGAAGGAAACCTTATTGAAGAGCATTTACTATAACCCCAAAGCAGCAGGGAGCTTTGGGGGCATAAATCCTCTACTTCAAGCTGCTAAAAAGCAGGATAAAACAGTCAACAGAAATGATGTAGTTAGATGGGCTACCGGACAAGATGCTTATACTTTACACAGACCTGCTAGGGTCCGTTTTAAAAGAAACAAGACGATCGTGTCAGATGTGGATGCGCAATGGCAGGCTGATTTAGTTGATATGGCAGCCTTGTCCCATTATAACAATGGCTATAAATACATATTAACAGTGGTAGACATCCTGTCAAAATATGCATGGGTTGCAAGTTTAAAATCAAAAAACCGGTCATGAAGTTGCTAAAGCCTTTGAAAAAAATATTTAATCTAGGTCGTATACCTGAAAAAATACAGACAGACAAGGGTAAAGAATTTTTAAATAGGTCCCTGAAGAATTTATTAAAACAAAGAGGGGTTCATCATTTTGTAACCAATAACGATGTTAAAGCAGCGGTGGTAGAAAGGTTTAACAGGACTTTGAAATCCAAAATGTGGCGTTATTTTACTACACACAACACCTTTAGGTACCAAGACGTATTGCAGGCTTTTGTGCACAGTTATAATCATAGTTTTCACAGAACAATAAAGACGAGACCTGTAGATGTGACACACACAAATTCTCTGCAGATCTGGAAAAGAGTCTACGGTGATAGCATCAAGCGTAAGCATACCGAGAATCCCTTAAAGAAAGGAGATCATGTAAGACTTTCAAAAAACTAAAGGACAATTTGAAAAAGGTTACGAGCAAACGTGGACTGACGAGGTATTTATAATAACGGACATTTTAAACAGGGGCCAGAAAGCAACATACAAGATACAGGATTATGACGGTGAAGCCATACAAGGTTCTTTTTATCCTGAAGAATTGCTAAAAGTCACGCAGCAACAGGACAGAATATACCGAATCGAAAAGGTTCTAAAGGTAAAAGGATGTGGCAGGAACAGATTCTACCTCGTGAAATGGAGGGGATGGCCTGTTAAATTTAACAGTTGGGTTAAAGCATCAGAGATTCAAGACATCTGATTTCTTTCTTTCTTTTGAAGCAGCATTAAAATAAAATTGAAAATGAATGATGGTGGCTTTTATATCACCCTGCCTAGCAATGCCTCAGCAGATGTGTTTTCCCAAAATACCAGCTCTAATTTTACCATACAACTAGCAAGGCCTTTGGACTTACAAGGACAGTGGGAAGTGGGGCTCGTGGAAATACAATACCCCAACACCTGGGAGAATATTAAGGAAGACCATAAGTATGTTGTCGCTTCCGCAGCAGGAAATATACAGCACCTTATAGTCAGGAAAGGACATTACGCGACCATGCAGCGTTTAGTGGAATCCATGAATCAGGACATTAGCAACATCTATAAATCGGCGGCACCACTAATCATTTATGAGCCCCATGCGCGAAGAATCCGGATAAAATCGGAAGATAGGTCTACTATCTATGCATATGGTGATTTGGCAACCATTTTGGGAATAGAAGCATACGTTAATACACAACGTTCCCATTTTCCAACGGATATCACGGCCGGTTTTAATACCCTCTACCTGTACACAGATATTGTAGAGCACCAGTTAGTAGGTGACCATTTTGTGCCACTGCTGCGCTGTGTTCCAACTAAAGGGGTTAGGGATGAGTTTATCATGTTAACTTATGATAAGCCGCACTATGTCCCTGTGAACAAACAGCATATTGATACCATCACATTTGAAATAAAGACGGATCAGGACAAGTACGTCTCATTTCGTTACGGGAAGGTGATCCTTAAGCTTCATCTGCGACCCCGGAGGGTGACTGTTTTTTAAAATGGTTGTGGCTAAAGACTATGGAGACCCCAAAGCATACAGGCATTATTATACAACACAAGCCGGCTATGGGCTTTCAGGATATCATGGAGTACCGGTCATGTATGAGGCCGGTGTAGGTGGTGTTTTTCGCAGCCTCTTTAGAAAAGCTATGCCGTTTTTGAGAAGGGGTTTTGAAATTATTAAACCACACGTGAAAGGCGCCGCAAAAACATAGCCAAGGATGTCATGAGCCATGTCACAATGGCCGTTCTAAATAAAATGAACCAGGCTACAGAACAGGCAGGATCAGGACTGGCTGTGATTAGAAGAGCTGTTAAAAGAAAGAGAACCGAGTCTCGGGAGTTACCACAAGGACCGCCCAAACCTTTTAAAAGAAAGAAACCCGTGGGTGGCAGGTCTCAGAAGCTTAACCGCCGGTCTAAGAAGAGAAGCGCTAGCTCTAGGCAGCGAGATATATTCTAAAAAGCACCATGGCTTTTGTACACCACGGCTCTGAAGAGTGTGTTAAATCGGAACTGGACATGTTTCAACTAGCACCGACCCAAACAAGTATCGAAAAAAGTATTTATGTGGAAATTCCGCCATTATCGGCTTTGTCGGAAACAGCCCCTTTGGACTTCTATATCGCAGGTCATGGTGAAGACTACATTGATTTAAATAGTACACTTTTGCACCTGACCTGTAAAATTGTGGCAGAAGATGGCTCGAACATCGACCCGGCAGCCAAAGTAGCGCTGGTGAACTACCCAATCGCAGCTCTGTTTAGCCAGCTGGATGTTACCCTGGGTGACCAACTCATTAGCCAGAGCAACAACTGCTACCCCTACAGAGCCCTCATAGAGCTGCTTCTCAATTATGGCGAAGGATCCCTCAAATCACAGTTTACAAGCGGACTGTTTCATAAAGACACAGCCGGGCAGCATGAGGTGAGAGAGATAGGATCTCGCAATGTCGGCTTTACTGAAAGGGCTCAATTTACGGTCTCTAGCCACAAGGTAGAGCTATTGGGGCAATTACATAGCGATCTATTTTTTCAAGAAAAGCTATTGATTAATGGTGTGGATCTCAAAATCAAATTGACCCGCAACAAAAACTCTTTCTGTTTAATGAGCGGTGATGCCGAAGAAAGTTATAAAATCCTTATCCTAAACGCTGCGCTCTTTGTAAAGAGAGTTAAAGTTTCCCCCGGAGTGCGCCTGGACATGCGGAAGCTCTGCTGAAAGCTAATGTCAAGTATGCTATTGACCGTGTGGGGCTGAAGGTGTTTAGCATACCAGCCGGTGCCCGTGTGACTAACCAGGAAAATCTCTTTTTGGGGCAGCTACCAAAACTCATTGTGCTGGGATTTGTGGATAATGATGCTTTCAGCGGTAATTATGCTAAAAACCCCTTCAATTTTAAACATTATGATATTAATTTTGCCGCTCTATATGTGGATGGTGAACAAGTACCCGGGAAACCTCTTCAACCTGACTTTCAAAACGGATGTTGT
The DNA here is from genome assembly GCA_033557465.1 of Ichthyophis bannanicus. Lineage (NCBI taxonomy): Eukaryota > Metazoa > Chordata > Amphibia > Gymnophiona > Ichthyophiidae > Ichthyophis > Ichthyophis bannanicus. The sequence goes on along the minus strand of CM066038.1, from coordinate 387,319,575 downwards.
GTAAGAGAATATATGCAACTGATACAAGCAAGTGGTAAACATCTGAAAGATACAGCATTGCTGATTGACCGTCAGGAGTTTTACAAAGGTTATACCCTGTTGGCGTTTGACCTTTCACCGGATCAGGAGTGTGCAGACCATTACTCGCTGATTAAAACTGGTAACCTGCGGGCTGAAATACGTTTTGCCAGCACCTTACCCCATACAGTTAACATGATTGTTTATGGGGTTTTTGACAATGTGATAGAAATTAATCATAGAAGGAATGTTCTTTTTGATCATTCGTGAAAATGAACACCCTGCAGATCTTCCGTATTTTAAAGAAGGACCCCTGTGTTGCAGATTTCTTTTTAGATGTGCTACCCAGCGACTGGTTAGCGGATGTACAAATATCAAGGAAGCCAGTGTGTTTGGTGGTAAATACACACCCTCATAACCTACCTGGAGAACACTGGTTAGCCATCTATATATGTGGAGATGGAACAGGGGAATTTTTGATTCTTATGGACAACCACCTGATAGCTTATTCTTTCCTACCAGCATTATGAGCTTTTTCAACAAGCATTGTAAAACTGTTTTATACCACAATAGACAATTACAGCACCCAATGTCTACGGCTTGTGGATATCACTGTGTATTTTTCTTGCACACCGCTGTAAAGGGGTGCCTTTTGAAAATATTTTAGAAATGTATTCTGAAGATTTAATGCAAAATGATGATATGGTGTTACATTTTGTAAAACGCAGCAAACAAACTTTGTGTAGATCTTTTAGAAATCCGTTCCATAATCAGCAAGTGTGTGTTTCCTATCGTGAATGTTTTGATGCTTCTAAATAAAAAGTAACCCCTCTAAGGAGTTTTTTTGAAAAGAAACCACTGTCTAGTCTTTTATTTTTGTTTTTAAACATTTTATTGAAAATACATTTTTTACACACTCAACCACCGGTATCTGTGGGATAATTTACGTTTTTTGTGAGGGAGTAGCTCTTTGCTCTTTATCGGACCCGTGTACATTTTAGTAGCCTTCACAGATGGGTTCTCTTTGAGGCATGCCAGTACATCTCTGTTGGCTGCATTACCCATTACCGTAGAGGGCATATTTAATTCGGCTAGGGTTTGCATGAACTCCTCCCAGCCCCTGGGTATTCTTCGTTGTGAAAGAGCTTGGGGCTGCGTAGCCCCACGAACGAGGTCGAGTAGGTTAGAGCCATTGACGGGGTTTCCCCGGTATACAAATGTTCCATTTCCCTCCCAGGATGCCACATTCTTGTTTTTTAACAGTTTATTAAGCAGCAACTCAGCATTTTTCCTATAGCGCATATTGATGCTGTTTAACACTTCTTGTATTACAGGATCTGGAGGTATAATATTTTCTAGAGATGCAGCCGTTGATGTCTCATCTTGTGGCTGTAGATACAAGTTTATTTTTTCTTTTTCCATATCCCTCTGTCTGTTAAGCACGAGATAGCGCTGTATCACTTCTGAGTAACATTTAGCCTTTTCGTGTTCAGACATACCGACGCTTTGCAGGATGATTTTCATTTCTTCATCTAACTTATGGATGGTCGTGGTTCTAATATTTTCATCCCGATCTGGCGGGTTTCTCAAGCGCTCAAGTTGTTGACTAGGGACTATGTACATTTTTTCAGCGTGATGCATTAGAGGTTTGTCAGAAGCCCCGTTATCAACGGTAATGCAAAACTTAACAGGGTCCCGATAAAGCCACCCGACTGTCTCACCAATTGCTTCTTTTTTTTAATGGGTAGTCTTTTATCGCACAGACTCTTTATGGCATGACGCTTCCCTTTTAAAACCTTTATCTGTTGTTGTGAAAGAGGAATGTTACCTTTTAGGGTGTTGAGAGCGATTTCAACTATAGCTGCTACCAAATCATTAGAAGCTGTATTCAGGATGGCTCTTCTGTGCTGCGGAGAGGCTTGAACCAAAAGTTTTAAAAGGGGCAGGTTTCTCTTTACACGGCGAGACATGTTGTCTGAGACACACAGGCATGTATGAAGGGCCGGTTACATATTCATTTCTTTTTATGTGAGATTTGTGGTTTTTCACAGTATACCGTGGTCCAATCTGGCGGGAAGGTATCCGTCCTCAGTCTGTAAGCCTCAGGCGTTGTGTTATTTAAATCCACGACGAGATACCCAAACGGCTTTCTGGTTGCATCTTCAAAGACTTCTAAAAAGAATTTTGATTTTCCAGGGTACATCTGCCCAGGGCCGGCCCGTCCATTGAGCAAGAATGTTTTTTGCACAGGGCCCCGCGTTTCAGGGGGCCCCGCGCAAAAAACATTCTTCATCCCAAATTTAAAAAAACAAACAAAAAAAACCCAGCTGCTTCTGCCGCGGCAGCATCAAGAGTGCCGCCGCGGGGCCCCCCCTCCTGCCCGGCAGAGCCTCCCCTCCTGCCCGGCAGAGCCGCCCAGTCCCTGCATTGTAGGCTGGCGTCATCCCCAAACGCAGGCTTCTTTTCAGCCCCGGCGGGATTAACAGAGCCGCGAGAAACTCTCGCGGCTCTGAAAAGAAGCCCGCGTTCGGGGATGACGCCAGCCTACGATGCAGGGACTGAGCGGCTCTGCCGGGCAGGAGGGGGGGGGCCCCGCGGCGGCACTCTTGATGCTGCCGCGGCAGAAGCAGCTGGGTCTTTTTTTTGTTTTTTTAAACTTGGGATGATAGGGGGGAAGGGGGTTTAGGACTGGTATCAGTGGCTGGGGGGGGAGGCTAAGACTGGAAGTGGGCTGATAGGGGAGGGTTAGGACTAGTAATGGGCCAGGGGGGGTGCTAAGACTGGAAGTGGGCTGATGGGGGGGTAGGACTGGTAATGGGCTATGGGGGGGCTGACTGGAAATGGGCTGATGGGGGTGTTAGGACTGTTAATGGGCTATGGGAGGGGTTAGGACTGGTAATGGGCTGATGGGGGATTAGGACTGGTAATGGGCTATGGGGGGAAAAGACTTGAAATAGGATGATGGGGGGGTTAGGCCTGGAAATAGGGTGATGGGGGGGGTTAGGACGTAATGGGCTGATGGGGGGGGGGTTAGGACTAGTAATGGGCTATGGGGGGGGGCTAGGACTGGAAATGGGCTGATGGGGGGTTAGGACTGGTAATGGGTTGGGGGGGCTAAGACTGTTAATGGGCTGGGGGGGTTGCTACGACTGGAAATGTGCTGAGTGGAATGAGGGCTTCTACTCCAACTAGCTGATGGGGACGGGGGCTTGGAATGGAATGGAAATGGGTTGTGAGGGGGAGGAAGATAGGACTGGAAATGGGTGAATTGGCAGGGGGCTAGGACTTGAAATGGGCTGATGGAGGGGCTAGAATAGGACTGGAAATTGGCTGTTGGGGGGGTGCTAAGATTGGAAATGGGCTGTGGTGGGGGTTTGGATTGAAATGAACTCATGAAGGGGCTAGAACTGGAAGTAGGCTCATGGGGGGCTTGGATTGGAAATGGGCTGAGTGGAGGGGAGCTAGGATTTGACATGGGCTGATGGGCTCATGGGGGGCTGGGATTGGAAATGAGCTGATGGAGGGACTCGGATGGGACTGGAAATAGATGGGGGAGCTAGGACAGGAAATAGGCTGATGGTGGGTCTAGGATAGGACTGGAAATGGGCTTATGGGGGGCTAGGACTGGAAATGGGCTGATGCGGGGACTAGAAGGGAGCGGATGCTGGGTGGGACTGGAACTAGAATGGAGCTGATGTTGAGGGAGGATTAGAATGGGATGGAGCTGGGAGAGTCAAATAGAGAGGGAAAAAATATTTTGTGTGGGAGGGAAGACAAATCTACAATTGGCCGGATATTGGGAGAGTAAGTGGGGATTGAGAATGGAGGGGTAAAATTTGAGTAGATGAAATAGGAATGAGGAAAGAGCAAAAGGAGAAAGATTAGTATGTTAAAGCAGATGTAGAGAGAGAATGGAAAAAAACTAGAAGAGAGAAGAAAAGACAAATGGACAGCAGATGATGGAGAGTTAGCGGAAGACACAAAGAAACCAGAAGAAAGTGACTGGAGCAATTGCAGCTGAAAAAAAATGCACAAAAGGTAAGAAAATATCTCTTTATTTTGAATTTATTAATTGGAATATGTCAGCTCTGGGAAATGTGCATCATTAATGTCTGTGCTTTGTTTAGTACAAGAGCAAATTAATGTATAGTTTTATTTCTACAGTGTTGTACATTCCAAGTTTGGCTTTTGGGATTCCCAGTTTAATTATTGTCTTCCTGTTTCTAAATTGTGATTCCTTGTTTGGTGATGGTCTATGTTCTGCATGTGTAACTGAGCTGAGGTATTCTGTTTATGTAATTCCTATTTGACATTGCCACTTGTTCTCTTTCCCCAGTAGGTCATGTATTGTTATTCTCTGAAATGTATTGGTTTAATATTTGCAGTGTTGCCTTTTGATAGGTAGAGTATGGTTCTTTGTGAGTCCTGGTAGTGCTGTCAGGATACGGCGGGTTTGCTACGGGTTCTAAATGGGCAGTGTTTGTAGTAGTTCCTAATGTGTCTGGCGGTTGGCACTGGATTATAGTAATGTAGAAGTCTTTTAGTCTTTCTTTATTCATACACTCATTAAGAGGCATGTTTACTAAAAGTTAGTGTATGGTAACATCATGCAAATATTTATGCAAATGAGGCCCCTTATGCAAATTAGGCCCCACACCGAGTCTCCGCACATGGCCCCGCACCCCCCTTGGGCCACCCCTGCATCTGCCTGGCTAGAATGGCAATCTGTAACTTATCTCTAGGATTCTTAAAGAGCACCATGTATTTGGTATTTAAAGTTATAGTTCGGCTTGCTTTACCTTGGCAGAAAACATTTTGAACAATATATATGATGCTCAGGTTTCTGTGATGCACATACTTGGTAAAGGCTTTCTCTATTTCATCACTTTTACAGGCAGAATCCATTAGGTCATCAACAATAACCAAGTTTACTTTATTGGTTGGAAACAGCCGTTCATCATTAAAAGTATCAGGCAAAGTGTCCATAAATGTAATAAAAGGATATTTATTTAACATTTCTTTATACAGAGGTTGCCAGCAACTGTAACACCACACAATATTGTTAGGCATGACAGTCAATACACGATCAGCATGTTCTAACATCTTTTTAACAAAGAAGCTCTTGCCTGAATTGGACGGCCCCCGCTAAAATACAAGAAAAAGGATGTGACCAGCGCACATCCACCACGCTAGTATCCATAGGGTAATGTGCTAAAGCCATCCTCCAACTTCACCCTTTTGTCATACACAACCTTTTGTGTTTTTTTAATCACACCAGTCTCTATTGTCCAACCCTTTTTGTTTCTTATAATACCAGGTTGTTGTACTCCTATCTTTTTCTGGAATAAATCTGCTGTCCCAGGCTTGTAGTCCAAAACTAGATCTTTCAAACTAGTGAAATTGATTTTCTGGCAGTTTTCTACGTTTAACGTAATCCCTTTTACTTTCATACAGGTCTTCCCGCTTGACAGCTTGTAGCCGTATGTTTTAGGCCCCGCTGATACAAACTCTGTGGTATGTTCATCTGAGGGTATCTCGCTTGTGAGCTCACCTAAATAATCACCCAAAGATGGGTTCCAATCACCCTCTCGACTTAGAAATATCACAGAATCTGTATCATGGTACAGACAGCGCTCTTGCAAACTATCTAGAAGGTTGTAAAACTCCAGGCGTGCATAAGCCGTTGTAAAACAGGCAATGAAAACGTTGGTGCTACCCGACAATATACACTGGTCTTTTGAGTGCCTCCAAGACACACAGGCTGTTTCATCATCAATAAAATCGCATGATGAAACCTCAAATTCAGGAGAAAACAGATATTTAAAGAGATCATCAGGTTCTTTCACAATGCTTGTGGTAGGCAGGTTTGTTCTTTGACCAAATTTACCCCACAGGGAATTTAAGAAAAGTTTTGCTATTTGACGCTTAGCATGGTTTACATTAATCTGGTCTGTACGCAAACACACCCCCTCTTTTCTAAAGAAATCAGCTATGTACACATTTTGTTTTTCAGTATCATTGCACCATCGAGGGTAGCCAGAAGCCTCTTGTTTTTGACGGAGGTGCATTTTGATGTATTCGGAAAAGAGATGATCAGATTTTTGCTCGAAATGCCAGATTTCATAGATTTCAACAACCACATACCCTTTTGCAATGGCTAAATTCAACTCCACCGTACACCAAGTCCCCACAAAAGCTCTCTCCTCATCCGTGTGGGCACACATTTCCTGTTGCCGTGTGTCAGCACACATGTGACACAGCGGAAACATAAGCTTACCGCCCAACCGTATGGGTAACACTGGAAAAAAGAGCTTTCGTGGGGGATATACTTTTGCTTTTATAAAACCAAAGTACTTTGTAGGGGGGCCAAATTTGTCATAAATGATTTTTGGTTGGCCTATTGGATATTCCTTTGTTTTATTGACAAAAGGGTATAGGCTGGTAAAATCATAGTAGTGTATTTTTTCCCCAGGCCTTGTTTTGTGGTACAGACAAATGGCATTTGTTCTACCCCCGAAAAGGGCATCTCGTGGAATCAGAGGTTGCGGTAATGCGGAGTCAGCCAGGAAATCTGCACAGCCCCCGTCATTTTCTTTTACCATCCGCTTCCACTCGTGCTCCCATAGACTTATGACCTTGAACCCACGGCTTTCCAGGAATGCAGCTTTTAGCTGTGTTTTGTAATAAAGAAAACCATAGGTCGTGGCTGCTATAGGATTCTGGTCTTTATCGTTATAACAGCTCGGACAGCCGTGGTGAAAACAACCATTAAATTCAAAAGCTGTTTCTACCCCACCGATCACGGCATAGCCATCAAGAAAATAAGCCCCCACCTTTTTTTCACCACCATCTTTTAGAGCATGTGTGATCTGTATATTTTCTTTGGCCTCCACATACATCAGCCATTGAATAGAGGGGGTTGAATATCTCTTTGTCTGCCGGTGATAGTTATCTGGTGGGATGAGTGCCACAGTCTTGGGTTCTAAAAACATGAATCTGAACATAGCCATACATACAGATGCAAGGGTTATATATTGGAAAGGGTCTAAACACCTTGTTTGAATTTCTGAGATGTCACCCTGCTCTACAAACACTTCTTTCTCTGTCATTTTCATGATTTCAGCTCGGTAGAGAACACAGGCCTGCCGCAAAATAGATACATCCTGCTGGCAGTAATAAGCCAGCTCTTTTTGCAAATTAAAAGTTTTATGCCGATTGTCCTTGTACCATTGTAAAAATTCATCTTTTTCTTCAGGCAACATGTTACTCACACCGTAATGTTCAACACCCGGCATGGGGCCCACATAATTTTGATTTTCCAGCGTATTAAAAAAGTGTGGAAAGTACCCCTTGCTGCCTGTAAAACCCATGGCTTGTGGAAGTTTGCTAAGTTTCATAGGCAGGAAATTTAGAGAGTCTATAAAACGGATAGTCAGAGGTTCAACGGTAATTTGTAAAAGTTTATCACCTTGAACCAACAGCCCCGTGTCCATCTTTTCCTTAAGCAGTTGTTTAAGAACAAAATATCCGTCATAACCTTTGGAATTATGGGCTATGAAGGTGTAACCTTTAAATTTTTTGTCACAAAAAATCTGTATAAAGGCAGAAATACATTCGAGACCCTTGAATTCCCAGTTTCTTTCATCATTTAAGTCTGTCGCATATATGTAATTAGGGACATGCCAGCCTGTTTCTTGCATACATTCACAATCATAAAAAATATACTTTTCAGATGTTTCAGTTTTACCAATAGGGGTCATAAAACATAAGTGGACACCATCCCCGGTTAGGGGCTCGCGACATAGTTTACAATGACGGCCCTTGCACTTATGTTTCTTGTCCACATAAGACTCACATTTCTGGCACAGTATCTTAGATGAACACGCCACTTCTTTTTTCAGAGCCAGATCCGCGTGTCTATCTAAACACTCTTTAGAACGACAAAAGAGTTTGCAATTAGGGCATCTCTGTTGTACACCAACATTATTCGCACACGTTAGTGTCAAACAAAGACGGCACCATAATGTGCAATTATGATCGTGACTATACGGTTTCTGACAGTAACTACAGACGTTGCGCTCCCCATAGAATTTTTTGACATCGGTTATACCATAGAAATGGACATCATGTAGCAACAAGAACACAGTCTTAGGGAACACAGGTCTGTCTGATGTCTTAAAACAAACCCATGATTTTGTGTAAAGCACAACGCGTATGTTTATCTTTAAATGCTGTTAAAATATTGCTACATCATCGAGCATGACTTTTCTATGTACCGGCCACCCCAATTCATTATGTGTTTTTTTAGCACCTTCTAACAATTCGACATCTGTCATTTTTACCTGTGACATGAGGGCTGTGAGGCTACCTGCAAAACACAGGCTATTATCAGTGTTGTTCAAGTCTATCAAATACATCCTTTTCTTATGAATAATATGGCTAAACGGTATAGTCTTTAAGACCCTACGAGCACCCCCACCCCGATTTCTTATGACAAGTACAATAACCTGGAATATATCACAAACCTGGATTTCTCTGTGACTCTGAAGGAGTTTAGCGATCTGATTTAAGAAATCGTCAGCGTCTAATGCTTCGGGGTTTAACTTACCAGAATACAAGGAATTGTGGAAAAGAGATGAGTGTAGATGCACCTGTACATAATCACCGGGTGAAACCCTGCTACTAACCTCATCCAGAATATGTTGAATACCTTGCCGAATGGCAAATTGAGCCTCAGATAATGATGTTATCCTGTCTAAATTAATAAACCGAAATTCCTCTGAATAAATTACACCATTAAACTTGTCCAATTTACGATCCCACATTTTCACAAACTGAACATAGCTAACTGGTTCTGATTCTTCAGCGAGGCCTAATGCATGATTATTTGCGCTGTCCTCTGAAACACTGTGATCAAAGACACGGCTTTCACCACGCCCTCCGTATTCTGTACCGGCGTGTGTAGATTCACCGTCAGAAAAACTATCGCTGCGTGATCTTTTCCTGTTAGACTTCTCTCCCACAGCCGCTGATTTTCTAACATTTACTCGGTCTGAAAAAGAAAACATAGGGGCTAATACTTTTTTTCTTTTACAGCGACCTTAAAATCTATGTGCTGGATAAAACCGGAATACTCACTATTCTGCTTATCTTTTGGTTTTCGGTATGGAGCTGTTTGCTCTTCTGTACCGGTGTGTGTAGATTCACCGTCAGAAAAACTATCGCTGTGTGATCTTTTTCTGTTAGACTTCTCTCCCATAGCCGCTGATTTTCTAACATTTTCTCGGTCTGAAAAAGAAAACGTAGGGGCTAATACTTTTACAGAGACCTTAAAATCTAGGTGCTGGATAAAACTGGAATACTCACGATTCTGCTTGTCTTTTGGCTTTCTGTAAGGTACCGTCTGTTGGTTAGACTGGCCATCTTGTTTTGTAGCATCTTCTTGGTCTAAAATAAAAAAAGATTACAGGTTGAGGCTGTCCTCTGAAACACATTATAAAGAGCATAGCTGTTGGAAAATTAACACACCACAGGACATACCTTTTAAATTTCTTTGCCGCCTTCTTTTTGTAAGAGAAAGTTTATTTGTAACCCCCTTTTTCTGCTCCTATTTTTTAAAGACAATCATAAGAGACAGAAACATTATATAGCCAACAATATTTAAAAAAAAGTAAGACTCATATCTACTCACCATGTCTGAAGAAAAAGTTGCAGATGATACAAGCTATAGAGACTGTGTGATCTTTTCTGGCTGCTGAAATGTACTGGATCTCATAAGCTTATCATACGACCTGGCTAATTCACAATGCCTTTTTTTTTTCGCAGATAGTACATTGTAATAGATGCTATATATGTGTGTGTGTGTGTGTGTGTGTGTGTGTGGCTAATACACATTCCCACCCATTTCCCAGACGTCAAGTGGATTTTAATTATACGACAGTTCTGCACATTCTTATCTTATGGCCTATTGTTTAGGACACACCTGGAGGCCCCATTTTTTTTTCAGACAAACCATTGTAGGTTTAATTAACTAATCATTCCTAAAACACACCACACATAGGTTCAAAATATTTTATTTCAAATAAAATGTTTTCATCTTGTGAAATTCATTTGAGTATTACAAGTTTTAAAAAAAATAAAAGGTATACATATAATTTTTGTTCATCTGTATGTTCAACTAATAGATTCTGGAAATACATACATTTTCATAAAAAGTCAATTTTTACAGAACTTGGTGTTTTTTAAAGAACGATCTATAATCTCTGTCACAGATTAAGCCTTCCACTATTTCTATTTTGCCGTCTGCCACAGAATTAAGCAAAATATTGAGCAGTTGTCCTGGATTTCTACTGTTGTTAAAATCTCTGACGAGTTCAAACAAAAAATTCAAATTATCATAAACTAGGACAGTTGCTTTCATTTTATGACCCGCAATCATGGCAACATTTAAAATAGGTCCTAGACACAACCTGTTACAAGCTTTATGGATTTTCTGATGTATTTTCTTGTGTCACACAATCATGATGTCTTTGCCCTGGAGCATGTATTACACAAGCTGTACAGTCTCTATGCATAACGCCCTGCCAGCATTTCTTGATAATACAGTCCACCGTTGTTTGTATAGCAGATTTCAATGTGTTTATTTCATCAGATTTTGTGTTGTCCCTTTGACTGGCTATGACATCAAATGCCCCCCCTTTGATATGTACAGAGAAGGCACAAACAGCGTAGATTGGCAGCCTGTATGTGCACCTGTAGGAGCAGAGATTCGTCACTTCCCTACAAAAAAAAGCAAAATAATGTCAGTGTGAACTGCTGTTTCTTCTATAACACTTTTCTAAATAAAAAAACTTCTCTTACCTCTGCTGATCCTAGGTCTTCCAATAAACAGTTTGTTTCTGCATCTACAGTGGCGTGATATAATTCTATATCCTCCAGGTCCATTGTGTTGTCAGATGTTAAGCCAAGTTCTGTGCGAGAATCGTAGGGTTCTTGAGAGTTGAAAAATATTTGGGCATCTGGATAATCCACAAAAGCTGCTATTTCTTGCTCAGGATCTGCCAGACTCTCCTGTAGTTCAAATGGATTTTCAATCGGTGGATACCCCTCTGCAACGGCATCATGATCCTTAAGGAAGTAATTAATGTTGTGTGCCCTGCTGGAAATTCTGCTTGGTGTTCCAAAAAGAGCCATTTTTTCCTTTCTGAAACTCTGCGTTAAAAATGTTCCCCTTACAGCAGGAGCATGCTCAGAACAGACCTCTTGTTTTAACCAATCACGTGTTACCACACCCTAGAGAGACATGTCCGGGCTTGTCTCTCTGTATTGGTTTTTTCAAAGCCACTAAAAAATAGCTGTATTTGGATTTGAACTCGGCTCTCTCAAAAAAATAGCTGTATTAGGGCGATTTGAACTCAGGTCTCTCTGTATTTCAGTCTGAACTCTACAGGTCTGTCAGAATACTTCTAACAGTGAGGTCTTAAAAGTAAAATTCTATCACATGGACCGCACTAGTTTCTCTAACAATTGCATTTGTAAAGAAAATTGTGTCTCTCTGCCGTGAATCTTTTTGTGAGAAATAAGAACTGGTGCAGTAGGAGAGAGAAAAGCATTTTATTTTTCCAGGGTTCCTGCTTTTTTTTGCAGGTGTAAACATTAACCAGAAGCAAAAAACACATTTCCGGAGTCAGTCACACTGCTCCCCGCTGATGTCAGCACAAAGGGACAGTCCATTTCCGATGATGTAGGCAGGGGCGTGGTTGAGGGTGAGAGGGTGATCCCTCTAACAAAGATGTGCTAATTGCATTTTGGAAAGAAAAAAGATTCTAGCTTGCCTGTCTCTCTGTGCTAGGAATCAGTTTTTGTGTGAGAAAGAAACAACTGAGTCTGTGTGGGAGAGAGACAGAGAGAAAAGCATTTTTGTTTTTCAGTATTAAGCAGAAGCAAAAACACATTTCTGGAGTCAGCCATACTGTCATTTCCGGAGTCAGCCATACTGTTTCCGCTGATGTCAGCAAAAAAGAGACAGTCCCTCTTCTGATGACGCCCTGATTCTGGTGATGTCATTTCCGATGATGTAGCATGGGGGTGTGGAGGAGGGTGGGAGGCTGTGGGCGTAGCACAAACTCGGAAGTGGGTGCTGATTGGCTAATGCCATATTGTGGGGCATGGCGTGGGTGTGACACACCCCCGGAAGTGTACGCTGATTGGATGATGTCATCCTTGGGGCGGGGGCAGGGGTGTGTCAAGTGGGGGCGGTGGCCACACCTGGGGGTGGGACTGGGCGGGGCTAACTCGCCATTCACTTCTATGGGAGGGGGCGTGGCCTAAGGCAGGACATACACCGGAAGTGGGCGCTGATTGGTACCTGTCAACATTTTGGGGGTGGGAGTGGGCGGGGCTAACTCACCATTCACTTCTATGGGAGGGGGGCATGGCCTAAGGCGGGACATAGACCGGAAGTGAACGCTGATTGGCTCCCGCCATCCTTATCTCACCTGTCAATCAGTTTGACAAGTAGTGTACCCATTATACTACTGACCTTCACTGGCTACCAATAGAAGGCAGAATCACCTACAAGGCACTGCTCTTTACGTTTAAAGCCATCAATAGGATATCCTCCTCGTCCATCACGGCACTCATTACGCATACCCCTGATAATAGGTCAAGAAGGTCAATAGGCGCTAACACACTGGTAACCCCGATCGAAGTGACGAAATGCAAGCAAACAGCTAGAAACAGGGCATTCTCTTTCTACGCTCCAAGGTGTTGGAATAATCTCCCGTCCAACATAAGATCAATCAATGATCTCTCACAATTCAGCAAAGCCATAAAACATCATTTATTCCTCTCATACTACTCACAATCCAACGGTTCCCCTACACCTTGCACAAACACAACCACCCAACAGCTATAAGAATGTAACAGCGACACTAGTAAGCTGCCATTGTTCAGATGTAAATAGTTCAATGCTATGAATCCCAGTTAATATGTCCTGTTTGATGTAAGCACAAGGCACTTCCCCGCCTTGTGTAAAATTGTTGACTGTAAACTGCACTGATGTCAAATAGCGCAGTATAGAAAAGCTAGAAATAAATACATAAATAATAATAAATGACCATTGTGATGTAGTAACACAACTGTATTTAAAAACATATTTACAACAGTTATTATATACCAAAGCCCACCTGTTGGGTCCTGGGAGACAGGACAGCACAGGGCATGTGTGTGGGTGCCACAGGGGCCATCACACATTCCTGGGATGCCCATCAGGGGATGACTGTCGAGATGCAGCACACCTACACACCACACACTGTATCTCGGCAGCCATCCACTGAATGGAGCCTGCCAGCCACCGGATGGTGCGGTTCTGGGTCTGCAGGCATTGCACCTCGCCTTTCATTGCCACATACAGGTCCTGGATGCACCTGCCACCACATACACACAAGGTGCCAGGCGTCTGTGTGGTGGCATGTGCATGGGCCCTGTCTGTGGCAATGGGTGGCGTAGCTACACCCAGATGGGTACCATCGCCACACACGTAGCAGCTGGCAGATACCCACAGTTCCATGTGCTGTCCTGTGTTCCCTCCCCCCTCCCCTCCACACCCCCCTCCTCCCCCCTCCTCCCCCGGCACCTCCCACCCACCCTCGCCACCCTCCATGCTTTCCTCCTTCTCCTCTCCCCCCAAAACATCACACACACTCTCACCCTCCCCTCCCACCAACCCCTCCACCCCCTCCATGTCCCCAACATCCTCTTCTGCCTCCTCCTCCTCTGCCACCTCCTCCACCTCCTCCTCCTCTTTCGCCTCCTCCTCCTCCTCTGCCTCCTCCTCCTCCTCCTCCACCGGCCAGACTGCAGCTGTGGGGCATGTTGTGGGTGTCCCTGAGGCTGATGTCCCCTCACCAGCAGCAGCACCAGCAGCTTCTGTGGGCGTAGACAGTCATTAGCACACCATCATGCAATTAGAATGCCATATAAACATAGTGTGGCCTCCCATAGGCCGTTGGCCTACTATGACATGCTGTACTGCGCTGCAGGGGCCACAACACTCACCGTCACGTTGCTGCAGCACCCTCCTTTGTAGCCACTTGAGGACATCTGGGCAGTGCAGTTGCAACTCACGTCCCTTTTTCCGTAGGTCCTCCACCTGGGTGGAAATGCAATGGGTGGGAACATTAAAGCCAGATATCTCTGGTGGGTGCCCAACGCATATCACACATCGCAGCTTACAGCAGGGTACTGCTGCTGCTCATGCCAGTGGGTCCTATACTACATGTTGCCAGCGCCACCTGCATGTGTGGCTGTGGCTCTGGGTATGTGTGGGGTGCCACCTACTTGTCGTTTGGGCAACCCCACAGACCAGCCTTACCCAGATCCTACACTCTCCTTGCATTACATGGCAGCACCATGCCATGTGTGTGGTAGGTATGCTGGTCTACAGGGGAGGTGTTTCTTGACCCCTGTGGGGTCAGGCACACACCTGTGTGTTTGCATCACCTACACACATCCACAGACACATGCCATTCCACCATGATATCTGTATTGGAACATCTGTGATGTGTTCTGGCGTCGCATGGGGATTGGGTGGCCCTGAACACATCACCAGGAACCACTACTAGAACACCAGGATGTGTACTCTACCTGTGTGGAAACAACAACCAGGATCCGAGGCAGCATGGATTCACCAGAGGCAGGTCTTGTCAGACAAATCTGATTGATTTCTTTGACTGGGTGACCAGGGAGTTGGACTGAGGGAGAGCCCTAGATGTGGTGTATTTAGATTTCAGTAAAGCCTTTGACACTGTTCCTCACAGGCGACTTATAAACAAACTGAGCACCCTAGGCATGGACCATAAAGTTACTGCTTGGGTTAGAAATTGGTTGGGTGGGAGGCGACAGAGAGTACAAGTAAATGGCGCTCACTCTGAGGAGAAGGATGTTATCAGTGGTGTGCCCCAGGGATCTGTCCTTGGTGCGATTCTTTTTAACATCTTTGTTAGTGATATAGCGGAAGGGCTTTCAGGTAAGGTTTGCCTCTTTGCGGATGATACCAAAATCTGCAATAGAGTAGACAACCAGGAAGGTGTAGATAACATGAGGAGGGATCTAGCTAAGCTTGAAGAATGGTCTAGAATTTGGCAGCTGGGATTTAATGTTAAAAAATGTAAGGTCATGCATTTGGGCTGCAGCAATCCAAGGGAGCAATATAGTATAGGGGGTGAAATACTTTTGTCCACTAAAGAAGAGCGGGACCTAGGCGTGGTTGTGTCTGATGATCTTAAAGTAGCTAAACAGGCAGAAAAGGCAACGGCAAAAGCTAGAAGGATGCTTGGGTGCATACGGAGAGGAATGGCTAGCAGAAAAAAGGAGGTGATAATGCCTCTATATAAGTCTTTGGTGCGACCTCATTTGGAGTATAGTGTGCAATTCTGGAGATCGCACCTTCAAAAGGATGTGAACAGGATGGCGTCGGTGCAGAGGGTGGCTACTAAAATGATTAGTGGTCTTCATTATAAAGCATATGAGGACAGACTGAAGGATCTTAATATGTACACCTTAGAGGAAAGGCAGGATAGAGGTGATATGATTGAGATATTTAAATACCTCCGTGGCATAAATGTTCAGGGAGAGAGCCTCTTTCAATTGAAAGCAAGTTCTGCTATGAGGGGACATGGGATTAGGGTGAAGGGAGATAGATTCAGGAGTGATATGCAGAAATATTTCTTTACGGAAAGAGTAGTGGATTCGTGGAATAGTCTCCCAGTGGAGGTGGTAGAGATGAGGACAGTAACTGAATTCAAAAAAGCATGGGACAAACACAGAGGATCTCTAAAGGTAAAAAGGGGACTGTTGTAGTTGTTATGGAAGAACAGACTAGATAGGCCATGTGGTCTTTTTCTGTCTTTATATTTCTATGTTTCTATGTAACTAGGGCCTCCTGTTAATAGGGCATTTGTGGCCAACTGCAACAGGAGCATGCACCAACACACCTAGCTTGGCTATAAACCTCTGTACTGTGGTCCAGGGCCTCCTGGAGTTAGGGAAGAGCTGTGAAACCACAACTGATGCAGGTACCCTGACACCAGGATTTCTAATAGACCTCTATAATCTGGTCCAGGGCCTCCTGGAGTTAGAGCAGAGATGTGAGAATGAAACAGATGCAGGTACCCTGACACCAGGATCTCTAATGGCCCACTGTAATGAGGACCAAGGACTCCTGGGGTTAGGGCAGAGCTGTGAAACCCAAACTGATGCAGGTACCCTGACACCAGGATTTCTAATAGACCTCTATAATCAGGTACAGCGCCTCCTGGAGTTAGGGCAGAGCTGTGAGAATGAAACAGATGCAGGTCCCCTGACACCAGGATCTCTAATGGCCCACTGTAATGAGGACCAAGGACTCCTGGGGTTAGGGCAGAGCTGTGAAACCCCAACTGATGCAGGTACCCTGACACCAGTATTTCTAATAGACTTTTATAATCAGGTACAAGGCCTCCTGGAGTTAGGGCAGAGCTGTGAGAATGAAACAGATGCAGGTACCCTGACACCAGGATCTCTAATGGCCCACTGTAATCAGGACCAGGGACTCCCGGGGTTAGGGCAGAGCTCTGAGAATGACACAGATGCAGTTAACCTAACACCAGGACCCATGCTAGACCTCTGTAACCATGTGTGACACATCCTGGGGATGGGGCGGACATTTGGGACCACATCACACACAGGTAACATAACACCAGGATGTGTAATAGACCTGTGTGATCAGGTCTGTGGCCCTTCTGGGTATGGGACAAGATTGCAATCCACAACATATGCATCTACAGTGGCAACTGCTTGGCCCATAGACTGGTATGTCCACCATGTTCTGCATGTATGATAAGTGATGCTTGCTGTATTTGTGTTGCACAACAGTCATTGTGTGACCTGTCCCCATACACTTACTTCACGGGGGTAGTCGGCAGATCTGTTGTACCGCCTGGTGAGGCGCACCCATGCTCTCCTCACCCGTCCAAGGTCCTGCCTCTTTGCTGCGCCCGGGAACAAACGTCTCTGTCTTGTGCAGATCAGTTCACACAGGATCCTGAGCTCCCTTCGGGTGAATGCAGGCTTCCATGAATGGCTCTCCATATTTGTTTAACTCCAGAAAGCAAGTGTAGTACAGTGTAGTACCGCGAGTGTAGTACCGCAAGATAGCACGTGTACGTGCGCGACACGGCGCATGTGCCGTGTGCGTTGTCACGCACATATACGCGCTATCTCGCGGTACTACATGCTACCTGGCACAATTACGGCACACAGCACACGTGGGGTTTTGACGGCCAGATCACATAATAGTATTCTTATCTGAACAATGAAACGCACCTTGAATGGTATGGGCCGCTTCTCCAATCCCCATACATCTGATCTCGACGCCACGCCACCATTTGTTAATATAATTGGTGTTTACGTTACGGCGGTGAAGCTCCCCGGCGTTGTCCAGCGGGCACATTATTTATTTTATTTATTTTATTTTTATTTATTTATTTTATTACAGTTTCTTATATACCGCACTATTCGGTATCAGCGCGGTTTACATTATAACAAAATGACCCATGCATCAGGCTATTTGGATTTTACATAGAACAGAAGTATAAACTTGGATAACTGGAGTATAACTTGGATAACAGGGGTACATAAGAACATAAGAACATAAGATATGCCATACTGGGTCAGACCAAGGTCCATCAAGCCCAGTATTCTGTTTCCAACAGTGGCCAATCTAGGTCATATGTACCTAGCAGATTCCCCAAGAGACACAAGTGAACTATATACATGAAATAGTTACATGAAATAATTACACTGAACAACATTGAAGGCAACTATAACCTGAGGGACGTATGCGCAGACTCTGGGTGTTGGTGCTAACTCAGAAATAGCTATGGTTACTTCTTTGGTGAGGTTACCTAGGTTTCATTGCTGACTGGGTAGTATTGGAGGAAAAGGTGATATTTGAGTGCCTTCCTGAACTGTGATAGATCAGCGATGGCCCGAATGTCGGGTGGTAGAGCATTCTAGGATTTGGGGACGTAGAGACTGAATGCCCTATTCGCCGTTGTACTGTTGCATTTTGTCAATGCCTTCGGGGTTATTAGGGAATTAACTGCTGTTGCTCTTCTGGACCTGTTGGGGGGCACTGTGTGAATGAGTTCCATGAGTGAAAAAGATGATAGGCCATTGATGGCCTTGAATGAGAGGAGTAAGGTTCTAAAGGTAATCCTTCCGTGGATAGGGAGCCAGTGAAGCTGCTTCAGAATAGGGGTCACGTGGTCACTTCTGGAAGCATTGTGGAGGACCCTTGCTGCAGCATTCATAGCCATCTGTAATGGGCTGAGTGTGGATTGAGGGAGACCTTGTAAGATGGCATTGGCAAAGTCGAAATGGGGTAGGATTAGTGCCTGATATATAGACCGGAAGTCGCCTGGGTCCAGTAGGGAGCGCAGGTGCCTGAGCGTACGGATCTTGAAATATACAGCTTTGACTATATTGCCTATGTGAGATTTCATGTCCAGGCGTTGATCCAAGATGACTCCAAGGTATTTTATAGTTTCTTTAGTTTGCAAGTCTGCTTCATTGACTCTTACATGGGACGGAGGGGTAAAATTGGGGTCTCTCGAGATGAAGAGCACCTCTGTTTTCTTATGCTGAATGCGGAGGTTTTGAGACTGGAGCCATTCTGAAACTGCATTGAAGCAGTTTACCAGTGGTGTAAGATCCATTTGAGCCATGGAGAATGGCATGTATAGAAGTATGTCGTCTGCATATATCAGACAGTTCACATTATAGGGCGCCTTATCTTGCGGTGCCCTGTAATGTGCCTTCTACGACCCATGCTCAGCACCACCATAATCTACAGGTCTAGGGTTTGTAGGTATGTTGTTACCCGCACACTACAGAGATGTGTCTAACTGTTACAGCCATGCAAAAAGATGCTGTTTCAGACACTCTTCCTGATGTTGTTGCACTGTGGATTTTAACCTAGGAGAGCTGGTTGTTTAGTCACTGTACTAACCAGTGTGCTATGCCTCTATGGCTGTTGTCATAGCTAGGACTGACTACACAAACTCTGGAATTTGCAGAACACACTGGACATGCCTACAGCCACACCACCCTGAGTACAACAACTGCAGGTCAACGCACATATATTCTGCTGTGCATACTGGGATAGGGGAAACCCACAGCTAAGGAAGTTTACAGGTCATGTTACCATAGGGAAATGAGTGTGGAGGCAGAGGCCATGGGTTTGATTCCACAGTGATGTTATGTAAGAAGGCTGTCTGAGGCTTTACCCTTTTATTTAAATCAGTGCCATCTGAGGCATTTCCTTTTTAAATTTAAATTAGTGCTGCCAGCAAAAACACCCTCACAGTGCCGTAACCTAAGGTGCCACATAAGGCGCCCTATAAGGCACTCCATAGGGCACATTATAAAGTGCACTGTCCCCCAAGGTACCTTATAATGTGCCCTATAGGGTGCTTTCTGGGGCGCCTTATAGGGCGCTGCATAGGGCGCCTTATGAGGCACCTTAAGGTTACAGCACTGTGAGGGTGCATTTTGATGGAAGCACTGATTTAAATGAAAAGAAAAAGCCTCAGACAGCCGTATTAAATAACTCCACTGTGGGATCAAACCCATGACCTCTGCCTCCACAGTTATTGAGGTAACCAGTGGGCTACATCTCTATAGCTACTAACAGGCCCCTGGCTGGCTACAGAAAGACTGCAGATCACCACACAAACCGTCTGCTGTGGTTACCAGGATAGGGTAAACCCAACCGTACCCATGATGCACTGCACATGCAAATCAGCAGTCTAGAGCTGATCACAAGATGGGGTATGCACCCCCACAACACCTCAGCCTGATAGGGGGAACTGACCGTGCGTGTTACTGGCACAGAGTAGCTATAGACCGTAACATTGTGCAGGTCCTGTGCTCACGCTGAGGGTGAGGCGGGGCACCCAGCACTAGGTCTGCAGCACCTGGCTTGGCTGAGATAGACTATGCTGCAGGTCACCATCAGTGCCAGTGTGTGATAAGTAGTCCGTGCAGACACACCTAGGATACACCTGTGTCCATCTGTATTTCCCAATCACATCTAACCCTTGTGGACTATGATGCACCCAGAATAGTGCATATCCTGTGTGGATGTCATGGTCACATGTTATAAGTGAAGGGGGGTGTTTGGACCCAAAAGCAGATTATGTAGTGCCACCCAACCCACCCTCTGTGGCTCAGGGTGGGGGACAGGATCTCCCACTACCAGATCCACATTTTATATCTCTGCAATGGTGGCAGTAGAGGGGACCATCAACCCGAGTCCTGCTGGGGAACAGGCACACTACAGGGTAGTCGATGCAGATCTGTATGCCTCAATAAGGCAATGGCAGTCAGGCAGAATGCTGGAAAAGCTCAGCTGCCCCCAGCACTATCTGACATTCACCAGCAGAGAGCACAGTCAGTCTCTACCATCTGCACAGTGTTCCAGCCATACACATACTAACTGCAGACAGTCTGCTAACTAGTACATAGTGCATGCTCCAAAAGGAACACTGTGCACCCAGGCATGGGATCCAGTGCACACACCAAGCAGGTATGTCAGTGATTGAAACCCAAAAATAGGAACCCATAAATATCACTTGAGAAAAATGCTGCATAGCACTATGGAGGAGCCTAGCTATGCTGTGGTCACTACTCAGTCAGGGTGAGAGTGACCTCCCAGCATGACCTGCTGTGGCCACCTTGTCCGTGCAGGTGGTGGTCGGGCACTACAATGTCCCAGCCATTGCCCTATGCCGTGTGCAGATGCAGCCTGCCCAGGCCACCCTGTCCGGGCCATACCCACAATACCTTGCTCCTTATTATGCACATTGTCAGGCTAACAATGGAAACAGTGCAAGCATTGGGGGCTCAGTAAGGTGTAGGCAGCCACAAAACACTGGATAGACATACACACACTCCCACACCTATTTCAGCATTGTGCAAATATAGAGGTGGTTGGCAGCCCTGGCCACCACACCAGTCCTGGGCACAGTGCAGGCATTGCTATGGTACTCAGTACTGTTAGGGTCGCTCCCCAGTGTGGTAAACACTGTCAGAAACAAGAACTGAAACACACTCCACAGATATCAGAAAGGTTGCTATGATGAATATCTGTCAACAAATTGTGTTTAACTTAGGATTCGTTATCTGACGTTAATCATAGCAACCTTTTGATATATGTGGAACGTGTTTCCAAGTTTAAGACATCATTCTAAGGTATGCAGGTGCTAGTATTGGTAGATGCTGCTCTGCGCAGGGCCCAACAGCCTGACTCTCCATGAGCCATTGGATAGTGGAGCCTGTGGGTATGGGTGTTTGTGCCCCTGTTGGCCGCTGCTCTAGGGCAGAGGTTCTCAACTCCGGTCCTGGTGGGACAAACACGGTTCAGGTTTTCATGCTATCCATAATGAATATGCATGAGATACATTTGCATACAATGGGGGTGATAAATACAACTGCATCACAGGCATATTTATTAGGGACAGCATGAAACCTGAATGGTGTTTGGCCCTCCAGGACTGCAGTTGGGAAACTCTGCTCTAGGGACTGCACATGTCTATGGTGTATGTGCTCTGTAGGGTAAAATATAGGCATTTATGGCGTGTTTATTTTATCTGCAATAAAGGTTCCTTCTTTATTACCATGATTTAGTACTGGGTAAAATATAGGGACATGGTCTGCAGGAGCCACAGCTGGTACTCAAACCTGTGACCTTCTGCCCCTCAACACACTGGCTGTGTGTACTGCACCAAACTGTTGCCACAGAGGCAGGTCATTCTCTGGGGATACCTTGACAGTTCGTCAGACAGACCTTGTCTGTTGAAGTGCACGGCACCCACCTAAACAGGGCTTGGCCTTGGTCCGCTGTGGGCAGATGCCACTGCCCCCTCCACCACCAGCACCCCTCTGCCACCATGCTGACATGCCCTTGTGCCGGTTGTGCTGGTGGTCCGCAGTCCCAGGCCATCCAGTGTGTCAATAGGCACCTGTGGTGCGTGATATGGGATAGGGGTGCCGGCCTAGACATCCACACTTCCCCTCAGCACCGCCTGCCAATGTTATGTGCCGTTTGGGGTACTTGCTGGGTAATGTCCCCGGGACACTGTGCGACACACACTCGTGGATATGTTTGCCCTTGGTCAGTTGCAGTCTTGCTGGTTTTCCATTTCTACATTCCTATGTGCCAGGTAGGCATCTGCCTAGTCCACACTATGCCCCAGCTGGCCCACTGCATATGCCGCCTGCAGCCCTCTGTATCCCATTTACACCATCACCATAGTGCCCTTTCCTAGGTGGCCACTCTGCTGTTGCTGCACATGTGAAAGCCACATAAGCAAGCTGCCCAATATATACCACAGCAAACCCTCATCAACACTATCAATGTTGGAACATTCACTTTGTAGGGGGAATCAGAATTGACCCTTCCAAATGTGACATCTTCCTTTTTATTCTTTATGGGTAGTGTTGATTACCATTTATCATTGTTTTTTTTCTATTGGCCAGCTTGGTGTTTTGTATTTCTATTATGGTTCTGGTCATTATCTCTCTGGTTTTTGCATGTTTTGTTACTGCACATGTATCGCTATTATCACTTATCTGGGTCTCCCTGCCTTTGCTGTACATTGCTGACTGAATTGGTTTCTCTCTCCTGCAAATGTGCCTCTAACGCAAGGTTTTCAGTGCCGTTAATTTTCAGACCCTGATTTCACAGCGTTAGTGTGCCTGGGGCCTCTCCCCGCCCACTCTCCGCCCATTGACCCCTTATCTCCGCCCTCTGGGGAGCCTTACTCCACCCTCTGCTCATCTTAAAGCCGACAGAGACGTTATCGTGCAATACATGACTTATCACCCAGTAATGTGCCATTATCACGTGATAATGTCACTTATCGCGCGATAACGTTGCCACTGTGATGTTAGTGCTGTTTAGTAAACATACCCCTTTGTCAGACAAATCTGATTGATTTCTTTGACTGGGTGACCATGCAGTTGGACCAAGGGAGAGCCCTTGATGTGGTGTATTTAGATTTCAGTAAAACCTTTGACACCATTCCACACAGACGACTTATAAACAAACTGAGCACCCTAGGGATGGACCCTAAAGTTACTGCTTGGGTTAGAAATTGGTTGAGTGAGAGACGACAAAGGGTAAAGGTAAATGGAGCTCACTCTGAGGAGAAGGAGGTTATTAGTGGTGTGCCCCAGGGGTCTGTCCTTGGTCTGATTCTTTTTTTTTATGTAATAGCTTTTATTGAGCAGTTTCAACTAGCATACATTCAAACATAATAAACCATAACATTGAGGTATATAATCTACCAGTTTCAACAGCCTTATCAACCAGCTGATAAGAGACAGGCCAGATTAACAACAACTATTATGCAGCCAATACAAATAACAATACCTATAAATAGGACCCTGCATTATAAAGATAGACTAAAAATAATAACAAAACCCATGCCCCCCTCACAAAACAGCTCAGATCAGGACAAGATGAACAGATACACTACAGCTACAATACTGATACAAATATCGAGCCCTCCCACTTAAATATACCAGTGGCAAAAATGGCTATGAGGCAAAGGCAATACAGCAACATCCCCCACTCATTACCAACTTCTGAAAGCGTTTTCCCCTCTTCTCTTCAGAGCAGTGAAGAGCTGAAAACAGAAAATCTGTAAGTCCCTTAAGGGGACTAAGGCTTACCAAATCCTGCTTGTCCTCCCAACACCATCCACCCACTCCATCCCCCCAACCCCCCCTACCCAACACCCCCACACATCTCGGACCATCCCATCGTATCCAAAGAGAAAAGGGAAGAGAAGAAAATAAAAGAGTAACAGCCCGCAGAAAAAGTAGCCAAGAGTGAGAAGAACATCAATCAAGGTTACAACCGGGAATCTCTAGCACTCTAGTGTCCTCCTGAAAAACTAAGCTCCAAAGTTCCTCTCCTTGAAATGGACGTCTGCATACTGAAGCAGTAATATTTTCCAACTGATAAATTTCCCAGCTCTTAGAGCGCCATTCTAAAAGAGACGGTGCCCTACTGCGCTTCCAAAAACGACCTATCACTGATCTGGCCGCTAGTAGCAGTGACTGCACCAATCTCCGAAGAGGAACACTACTGGAGGACTCAGGAAGAACCCCCAGTAAACAAGTCTCCATATTAAAGGGGAGGGTGACCTGTAACCTCCCAGTAATATGATTCACCACCTTCCTCCAATAACTTTGAATGTGAGGACAAAACCACCACATATGATCAAAGGTTCCTTGACAACCACACAGCCGCCAGCAAATCGAGTCATCAGCTCTCTTCCATTGAAAGAGATCTAACGGCGTTATTGAAAGATGAAAAAGGATTCTAAGTTGTGTATGAATTAACCCAAGTGAAAGAGAACACAAATGCGAGTAAGAATAGACTTAGAGCCAGAAATCCAGCACCTTTCCTGGTAAAGTCACCTCCCATCTCTGCTGAGGAAAATTCAAGGTGGGGCAAACAGGTAAATCATCTGCAATATTCCGATACAGCTGTGCAATGAAAGCGGGGAGTTTCCTTGTCTCAAAAAGGTCTTGCTCCCATTGTCTAGGGCTCCTAGCCAAATCAGACTCCGAAAACTGGGCAATCAGACAATGAGATAATTGGATATATTGGAAATGGGAAAAGTGACAACCTAAGTGCACCTCTAGCCTCTTCTTAGGCAGGGGATGTGAGTTCTCATATAAAGAAGAAAGTCTGGTCAGGGCAAAAATCGGAATCCAATCCCTTTTTCATGCTCTGAATGAACACCAGGGCTCCTAAAATAGTGAAGGGTGAATGGGAAGCGGATAGTCCCATCTGCCTACAAATCTTCCTCCACGCCACCCAGCAAGGGCCAATAAACACATGAGCCTTCACCTTAGCTACCTCCAGTGATTCACTGAGAAAGGGTACCGCTACCAACGGAATCAGTCTCATCCAGTCCTTTTCCAACAAAGCCCATTCAGCCCCAGAGTTAATTCTCCACAGCAATAATGATCACAAGCAGATACAGGAGTAATACATCTCCAGGTCAGAGAGACCCATCCCCCCGGACCACTTTGGAAGTGTAAGAATCTGCCGACTGATTAATGGACGTTTCCCCATCCACAGAAAGCACAATACAGCCTGCCGAAGAATCTTGAAGAAAGTGCCCAGAAGAGAAATAGGTAACTGCATAAATAGAAAAAGCAACTTTGGTACAGCCAACATCTTATAAGCATTAATTTGGCCTAACCAAGATACCGAACAAGAACCCCAGCATTCCATATCCAGTTTGAGTGATTGTAGAAGAGAAAGATAGTTCAGACTGTACAACCTCAAGATATCCTGATATATTACAATACCAATGTACCTAAAGTGGTCCACCACTGGAAAATTTCCCCCATTAAAGTAAGATCCAGTTGAAGATTGGGACAGACAACTAAGTAATGTTGACTTCTGCTTATTTATACATACGAAAAGCGTTCTAAAATACTAAGCACTGTGGATAAGGATCTGGAGGGATCGCTCAAATAAATCAATGTGTCATCCGCATATAAGGAGATAGAATGCCATTCAGAACCCAGATAAATAGCAATTTCCCCTGCTTTTAACCTGATATGGACAGCTAAAGGTTCCATCGCAAGGGCAAACAATAACAGAGAGAGTGGACATCCTTGTCTTGTGCCTCTACCTAATAAAAAGGGTGACGAAATGAAACCATTTATGGAAACCGAGGCCTGGGGGCTGGTGTATAACAATGCAATCCACGTGCAAAACGAGACTCCGAAGTCAAACTCCTGAAGTACCTGTAGAAGGTATGGCTATTCGAGTTTGCCGAAAGCTTTCTCGGTGTCCAACGATAGGATACCAAAAGATCCAACTTTAGATTTCAGACCCTGTAAAACATTAATTAACCTTCGCACATTTTCAAAACCATATCTATTTTTTATGAAACCCATTTGATTTGGATGAACCATGTCTGGAATGAAAGTAACTAAATGGTTAGCTAGTAGCGTGGTGAAAAGTTTATAATCCAGGTTCAGCAAAGAGATCGGTTAGTAGCTGGAGCACTGCATTAAATCTTTGTCAGCTTTAGGAATCACCACTATAGTTGCCTGATAAAAAGAATCTGTAAGAGTTTTTTTGGAAAGAATTTCATTAAAGACTGTCAACAGCGTCGGGGCAAATAAATCTGGGAACACCTTGTAAATTTCCACCGGTAAAAAATCCGGTCCTGCTGCCTTAGCTGATTTGAGGTTCTTCATCACGTGTTAAACCTCCTGTAAAGTAAAAGGGCGATCTAAGTGATCCCTTCCCTTGGCTGAAAGCTGAGGGAGAGAAGCCTCCTGCAACCAATCATGAATATCCGTGGCTACTGCCGACGTCTCGCTAGCATATAATTGTTCATAGAATTTAGCAAAAATGGTTGCGATATCCCTAGACCCATGCAGAACCTGACCTTGTGTTGATTTGATTGCTTTTGTTCTGTGACACTGCCACTGGCATTTTAATTGCCACATTAGCAGCTTTCCTGCCTTATTTCACTGCTCGTAAAAACGTCTTGTTCGCAGGAACAGCAAAGCCACGCGTTCAGACTCGAGGGCCGCTAATTCCCCCCTATGGCTAGTCAACAAACTCCACACCTTATCGCCCCCCCCCCCCCCACTCCTATGTTTTGCTTCCAGCTCCGCAATCTCTCTCCGCAAATCCTCATGTTTAGCCAATAGACGCTTTTTTAAAGCACTCGACAAAGAGATGAGAGGTCCAATTCTTTTTAACATCGTTGTTAGTGATATTGCGGAAAAGCTGTCAAGTAAGGTTTGTCTCTTTGCAGATGATACCAAAATCTGCAATAGAGTAGACACCCCGGAAGGTATAGATAACATAAGGGATCTAGTTAAGCTTGAAGAATGGTCTAGAATTTGGCAGCTGAGATTTAATGTTAAAAAAATGGAAGGTCATGCATTTGGATTGCAGCAATCTAAGGGAGCGACATAGTATTGGGGGTGAAGTACTTCTGTCCACAAAAGAAGTGTGGGACATAGGCATGATTGTGTCTGATGATCTTAAAGTAGCTAAACAGGTAGAAAAGGCAATGGCAAAAGCTAGAAGGATGCTTGGGTGCATAGGGAGAGGAATGGCCACCAGAAGAAAGGAGGTGATAGTGTCTCTGTATAAGTCTTTGGTACAGCCTTATTTGGAGTATCGTGTGCAATTCTGGAGACCGCACCTTCAAAAAGATATAAATAGAATGGAGTCGGTACAGAGGGTGGCTACTAAAATGGTTAGTGATCTTCATTATAAAGCATATGAGGACAGACTTAAGCATCTTAATATGTATACTTTAGAGGAAAGGCTGGATAGAGGTGATATGATTGAGACATTTACATACCTCCGTGTCATAAATGCACAGGAGGAAAGCCTCTTTTGATTGAAAGCAAGCTCTGCTACAAGGAGACGTAGGATGAGGGTGAAAGGGGATAGACTCAGGAGTAATATGCAGAAATATTTTTTTTATAGAGAGAGTAATAGATGCATGGAATAGTCTCGCAGTGGAGGTGGTAGAGACGAGGACAGTGTCTGAATTCAAAAAGCCAAGGGACAAACACAGAGGATCTCTAAAGGAAAAAAGGGGACTGTTGTTGTGGTTGTTAAGGAAGGGCAGACTAGATAGGCGATTTGGTCTTTTTCTGCTGTCATGTTTCTATGTTTCTATCAGTACCTTGAGCTCCCCTGTCTGTACATCACATTGCAGATGTTAACATAGGCTGTCTCTCATCAAAATACATCCTTTCCATGAGGTTTTACTTTGCAAGAGGGTTCCCACCATTAAAGGGCTTTAACACGTTAGCGCAACAGGCATTAAAGGAACACCCATTGTTAACGCCCTCTCTATACCCCATTGATGCCTACTCACCACCTACTGAGCCATTTACGCTGCTAGAGCCTTTAACACCCTTTAAAACAGCTTTTTCACTGCATTAAGGCTGCAAGGGTGCCATTAATGGGCATTAATAGTACACTGGCTCCCTTAACGCCCTTTAGTAAACATATCCCTTAGTGGAACTCAACTGTCAGCTTTATGTGGTTAGTAGCAAAAGCTGTTAGTAATTTTGGGCCAATATTTGAAGGCCCTTACACGGGTTACTTCCTTAGTTACCCATGTAAGGGCCTTATCTGGGATATTAGAAGAGTACCTAAATGGGTAGTGCCCTTCGAATATCTCGGCTAAGTCCCTAACATGTCCAGATGCTATCCACATAGCATTGGAGCATGTTAGGGACATTCTGGGGCAGAGCAGGGGTGGAGGAAGGGACTATATGGGTAGCAGCAATTTTCGTTGCTACCTGTGTAGCCCTCTGCTCCTTAAAGATAGGCGAGAAAAAACCTCGCCTATCTTTAAGACACAGAGGCTATGTGGGTAGCAACGAAAATAGCTGCTAACCATGTAGCCTCTGCGGCTTCCGGGGTGTCCGGACTAACCCGGATATTCACTTCCGCCAATGTGGAAATGAATATCCAGGTTAGGGGGTTCAGCGGGCAGGCTATGCGCCGCCACGGTGCATAGCTTGCCCATCTCAGTATTGGGCCATTTATGATTACTGGGTAATGTTTTTAGTGATGTGTATGCATGTTCTGTTGTTTATATATATTTTATCATGTGTGTTTTTTTTACACTTCCTAGTATGATAGTGCGGAATGTAAATGTTTTAAAATAAATTAATACAATTTGAGGGGATGTCATATGGCTAGTGGCTGAAGAACTCTGGTGGCTTGCTGGGGAATACCCTGTTTTGTCTAGCACATTTCTGCATGAAAAAAATGATGATTATTTATGGTGGCTACCTTGAAATTTATATCTTTAAATGTCAGAAGAATAAATAACCCTGTCAACAGGAAGAAAATGATGCTTTATTTTAAGAATGAAATGCCAGATGTGATATTTTTACAAGAAACCCATTTGTGTTATAAAGTATTTGTTAAGCTTAATGATGGAAGATATACAGTTCAGGCATTTTCTGCAGCTAAGGGCAAGAAAAATGGAGTTGCTATATTAATTCGTCGTTCTTTGCCCTTTATAGTACACTCTCAAATTTCTGATACTGGTAATAGGAATCTACAATACATGTTTTTCATTATGCAACATTTATGCACCTCTGATAGATACCACTCAATTTTTACATTCACTAGTCACTTGCCTTTTAGAAGGGTGAGTGGCCACTACTATTTTGGGTGGTGATTTTAATATGCATCTAGATTATATTTTTAGATGGTTAGTCTATAAGTAGATTTTGGATGACTAGATCTTGGCAGACACTGAAATCAATGACAGCAGAGATGGGTCTTGCTGGTCCATGAAGGCTCTAGAATCCTACAAAGAAAGACTACATTTTATCTATCCCATATGGGTCATATTTTAAGATAGATTGCTTCTTGATCTCCGACCAACTCCTCCCTTCCATTCAACAAACTAATATTAACTCCATAGCAATATCCAATCATGCTGCAATTCGGTTGGCATTAGAGTACTTAGGACAGGATCCAAGATGTTCTTGCTGAAGACTGAAAATCAGCCTTCTTGAAGATCAGACATTTAATGATATGTTGCACAGAAAGTATGAGGAATGCATCAAGACAAGTAAGACTGAGGACACCAATAAGGTGAGATGCCTTCAAACCATTTTGAGAGGGTAGGCTATCAATTATTCCATAAAGAAAGCCAAAATATTGAAGTAGATATTAGCAGACATGAAAAGGCAAATTGGGGAGCTACAACATAGGTGTATTGAGACCAGAGAGGCTGAATTTATATTCTAACTCCACAGGCTTAAATAAAAATACAATTCACTGCTAAGTCAACAAGACTGGATTGCTATATTCTCAATTAAAGTGCATTATTATGAGGCCAGTAACAAGAGCGGACATGTGCTGGCTCACTATTTAAAAGGGGAGAAAAACAGGAGCAGGTGCATTAAGACCAAGAAAGGAGTAGTAGCTCTGTGGGATGATGAGATTCTTGATCGGTTTGGTGAGTTCTATGAGGAACTATATTGTTCAGCGTTCTCTCCCCCCCCCCCCCCCGAGGATCATTTTGATAGATTTTTTTCAGAATATAGACCATCCTACCATATCACAGGGGTAAAAGGAGTCCTTGTAGTTGCCAGTTACAGAGGCAGAAATTCTTAAGGCTCTAAAGGTGCTCCCTTTGGGCAAGGCTCCCTGTCCCAATGGTCTCTTAACGGAATTATACTGAACGTGTTTGGACTTAATGGTCCCCATATTATATTAGTTGTATTGTGAGTTTATTGAGTAGTATTCTGTGCAGGGGAAGCACCTTTATAGAGGTGAGCATCGTTGTTTTAGAAAAGCTGGGATAGGACTCCACAGAAGTGGCCAGTTATAGAATATCTTTGATAAATGTTGATTGCAAAATATATGCCAGTATATTGACCTTGAGTTACAGCAGACATTGGGGGTTTTCATCCACCCTGATCAAAACATCTATATGCATGGGATCATGGCAGCCAATAATGCATGTTCTTTTTGCAATGTATTAGCAATAGCAGGTAAGGAACCTAGGCCATTAATATCTTTATCCTTAGATGGTGCATAGGTCTTCAATCTCTGGTGAGTAGAGGTGGATCTTATTTTTTTTTTTAATATTGATTATGTAATGTTTCTGTCTCCGAATTTATGATTGTCTGTTAAAAACAGGCACAGGAGTCAGGTTTAATAAATAAGCTCTCTCTTACCAGAAGAACGCAAAAGTGAAAGTTAAAAAGTAAGTAATGTTTTTAAAATGTGCTTCATCTTTATCCTTTTTTTTATTTTAGACAATGAAGCTGTTACAAAGCAAGTCACCTAGTCTACAGATTCTAACCAAAATCCAGTTCCTTACCAGAAGCCAAAAGATTAACAAAATAGTGAGTATTCTGGTTTTACCCCCTCCTAGTTTTTAAGACTATTGTAAAAGAAAAAAAAATGTGTATTGCCCCCTATGTTTTCTTTTTAGACCAAGAAAATGTTAGAAAATCAGAGTCAGCCACCAGAGTTTAACAGGAAAAGAATACACAGCAAAGGCTTCTCAGACAGTGAATATATGCAGTCCGGAACAGAACACGGAGAGTGTGGTGAAAGCCATGTATTTGATAACAACCGTGTTTCAGAGGAAAGAACAAATAATGTTGCAGTAAACTCCTCTGAAGAATCAGAACCAGTTAGCTATGTTCAGTTTGTGAAAAGGTGGGATCGTAAATTGGAGAAGTTTAATGGAGTAATTTATTCAGCAGAATTTTGGTTTAAATATGTACCAAAACCCTATTCAGAGCTCCCAGGTAGAGAGCTAGTAATTTAAAAGCCACAAACTCTTACCTTTCCTTGAAATGTTATAGCCTCTGTTAGGAATGCCAAGGGCTAAGTTTCATAGGGAGGAAATTTAGAGAGTCTATAAAACAAATAGCCAAAGGTTCAACGGTAATTTGTAAAAGTTTACCACCTTGAACCAGCAGCCTTGTACCCACTATCTAGTCTGCCCTTCTATATCAACCACTACAACAGTCCCCTTTTTCCCTTTAGAGATCTTCTGTGTTTTAGAATTCAGATACTGTTGTCATCTCTACTACCTCCACTGGGAGACTATTCCACGCATCTACCACCCTTTCCATAAAAAAATATTTCCGCATATCATTCCTAAATCTGTCCTCTTTCACCCTCATCCAATGTCCCCTCGTAGCAGAGCTTGCTTTCAATTGAAAGAGGCTCTCCTCCTGTGCATTTATGCCACAGAGGTATTTAAACATCTCAATCATAGCACCTCTATCCTGCTTTTCCTCTAAAGTATACTGCCTCCACACAATGGCCATAGCTGTTTCAGGAGTCCTGACAGGTCTCTTGTAAATGCTTGTAAGGATGGGATACAATGCTACATGAGGTAGCAAAGATTGGTTGTTGGCCTAATACTTGTGCCCCGTGCCCAGCAACAAATAATTGAAACAAGCATCATCGCAAGGTGGCTGCCCTTACATATAATGGCTGTATATGGGCCATGAGGTTGCAGGTACAGGTTATTGTGATTGGAAGATTGTACAGTATGGCTTGCAGGGAGTCATCATGTCTCAGCACTGCTACTGTCTCACGTGTTCATGTATTGCACCATCATAAGCCTGGGGACCATGTGACATATACAGCATATGGCCAGCCATTATGAACATTTGAGAGGGATCCTGTGTTGCCGTGTTGGTTGAGAAATATCCAGTGGGGCTGGGGGCTAACCCAGGTATCAGTAACATTCACAGAAATCACAGTAAATTGTTGTGATTATGTGTGTGACATATGTGATCTGCTGGAGTATGTATTGTCTGTGACAGTCTGCCATTGATGCCAGTGGGTTCTACTGGCCACATTAGTGCACATTCAATCCAAATCTTGTTATCTGTACTTCCTTATGGCTGTGTAGGAGTAAGATCTATGCCCAATCTGATGTGTCCTACTTAAGACATGTAAGGGCTGCCAAAACAGCAATCCCTGGATGGTGTGCCATCTGTCCTGGTAGCTAAAGACTGTATGGCTGCCTGTACATGGGGTCTGACAGCACAGCTAGCTGTGGCTGAGGCTGCATAGCAGTGTGTGCTTGCAGAAAACTCTGTGTTCCAACAATGGCGGGGGGGGGGGGGGAGGGAAACAATGCATCGGAACAGAGAAAGAAGAAAGACCTGTATTGCCAAGGTGGTAAAAGCCACCCTACAGAGGTCAGGATATATTGCTTATCATGTTCCTTTTGCTAAACAGACTACACTGAGAGCTATATGAGAGGAGCATCATGGCATGCATCTATTTTTGCTACTGCTATGATGACAGTGCAATACATTGTATGGCCACAGACTAGACAGTTAAAAGATGTGTATCCTAAAAGTTATCTTGGGGGTTGTCATTGGTTGCACATATGCCAAGAAGAAGCAGCTGAGCCCACAGACCACAGGTGATGCCTATATATCTCACAGGGTGATAGTGGAAGGGGATGCACTTTGGCAATGGTCTGGAATATTTCAGCCTACTACTTGTTGGGTGTGTGTGAAGAGTGTCCTATTAGAGATGATGTGGAGGGGAGGAACATCATACAGGCTGGTGGCCATAGCTACAGACAAAAATTTAGAGTGTGAACATATAGACTATATGCACTGCATCACAAATGCATACTGCACCTCTTTGGCACACTGCCAAGCAAGACAGGTAGCATCTGCTAACATGTGTTATGTGCAGCACAGCATGGTTGCATGCATGATCTTCACTACATCCCCCTGGACAAGTAACCATACATAGCAGTTGGATGAAGACATGCCCAATGTTTTTTTTTTAGATGGAATTTGCTAGGGATTGATTTACTACTGAGTCTGTGTACAGTTGAAAGGTATATATACTCACCTTCCTCCTGTGGCCTCAGTTCCACCAGCACCTGCACCAGGAAATCAGGGTGCTTCTGACATAGCTCCTGCCCCTTCTTCTGCAGATCCTCAAGCTGTCAAGGAAAGAGTATAGACGTGAGTAATATGTTCCTCACAGAGGTGACACATTTTAAAGACTACACTCCCATGACAGACCAGAGTAAACAGCTTCCCCAGTGTGCCAGGGTACCAGACTACTACAGATGTGTCATGTATATTGGACTCTAGGCATATCAGTTCATGTAAGCTTGCCATCACATTAGAATTCTGCCTTGTGTCTCCTGGTGCCCTCCCTGCATCTCAGATGTGACCCACATGCTCTCACATGTATTCTATAGCAGTGTGTTGTACTATAGCAGTGTGTTGTACTGTAGCAAGGGCCATTTGTTCTGGGTCTCACAGTATCCCACTTGTTAAGCAAAAGCATCATCAGGGTGTCACATCTGTGAGAAAGGTACACATCAGCAGTGATACAGCTAACAATAGACCAAACTGGTTGAAGATCATGCATTTTCAAACTTTACAGGCATCACATCTTGTGCATGTACATCATGCAGCACAGCAGGACAGCCTGTCCATTAGACCCCCAGTAGAAGGACAGATGCCATACACTCCAATTTCTCTCTACTTGTACCCATATTTTGTGTCCAATGTGAGTAACTGCTAGCCATGGCTAGACATGTGCATGGCCAGAGTTCTGTGAACCTGTGGAAATGCAGGGTGGTATCCCAACCACTTTGGCTTCATGGACACTATGTAGGCTACACAGATATATCCTATGGTACAGATACATAGAGTAGGCTCAGCATGCATCTTGTGGGGCCACATGGTCTCAATGAGAGGCCGAGGGCATGGTTATCACCTTGCTATTATATGCCTCTCACATTTTGGGTAGACATATAATGAGCAGCATATACATGAGAATTGATAGAAGCACCATCCCATGCATACCAAGTGACTACCATCATGTGGCACCTCAGCACATAGTGGGGAATGCAACCCACATAGAAGCAGCAGGGAAGCATTCTCATTCTGCCTATGTAATAGTGGATCCTAGCTGGACCCTACAAGCAGCCAACCTGTGGTATCCACTGCATACATTGTTGTCATCAAATAGGAGATGTCACATGGCCGCACTGTCTGTCATCTGTACACATGGTGGTGCTGACAACAAATTAACCTATGTTGTCTATGTTGGGTTGTTAATTTGGAGCATAACACCCCTGTACTGCTGAAGTACAGAGGAGTGTGTACAGTGTGATGAAGAAGCCCCATTTTATACCTTAAAAACACAAGATTCACGGCATTTCAGTCCTGAAGCTGACAGGAAAACAGACCATGTGAGCAGCTGTTGCCAGGGACAACAGAAACAAATGCAGCCACGAGGTCTGAAAAAACACTCAGCTGGGAAATATGCCCTAGTTCCTGATAGCGTACACCTGAGAAGGGGAAGAGCTTACAGCCCTTATAAGGACAGTGCAGGGAACACAGGGTTAGAACAGCATGAACAGGAGCAGACAGAATTGGCTAAACGGAGAGAGCTGTTAGAACAAGCTGATTTATCTGAAGCAGCTGGCCGAGAGGAAGCAGGAGGGCTTTCCTACTTTGACCCAGGAAGTGAGTCAGAGCCAGGGCCAGGAAGGATTCACACGAGCAGCTACCCAGAGTCCTACAGGAGGAAGCAGCTAGCAGAAGCAGAGAGCAGGTGTGAGTGTTCTCTTGATTACAAACCCTGTGGAACACGAAGGCTACATTACAGCCAGAGTGAATGGAAGCAAAAGGCAAAACCGTATGTATCAGGGAGCTGTGACCTGAGGAGTGATTATAGTGGGAAGCTAAGAGTGGTGAATGATAAAAGTTTTGATAGAGTGAATGCTGAGCAGCCTCGTGCAGGAAGTCCAAGGTGGGGGCAGGGTTGTTACTCCCCACAGAAGGATTCAAACAGAGAGCTGAGCCAAGGGCAAGTGAAACCTCCAGTGAAAGACAGACATTACCCAGAAGACGTATGTATGTCAGAAGAGGACATTATAGAAAGCCCTAAGAGTCAGAGAAAGCCACGCAGGCTAAAACCTGATACTAGGAAGAGAGTTTATAAGAACCCTGAGGGGTGGCTTCTCTCTCTCCCAGACGCTAAAGAGTACCAGGGCAGTTATTCCAGCCCCAGAGAAAGTGCTGCCAGGAAGTACTGTGACAGCACGGCACAGGGGAATTTGCAAGCCTACTTTAATAAGGAAGGTTCTGAGAGCTTGCAGGAACCGATGATAATTGATACATTCAGTGACTGTTCTAGCTATGGTGACCCGATGGATTGCACACTGATTTTATCAGATAAAATAGGATCTTTGTGCTAGTCAGAGCTGTATAGTGTGAGAGAAGAAAACACTATTTCTCCTGTATGTGAATGCCTAACTTTACTTTGAAGCAAGAAGAAATTGTTCTGTTTATTCCTTTATGTTTTTGCCAGCAACCATGGCTTATTTATTTTGAGTACTTGTGTTTTGTTATTTTGAATGATCCGACCCCGGGAGGGGAATAAATCCTCATTTGTCTTTACCACTCGAGGCGTGCAACTATATTTCTTGCCACCAGACGCAGGCCTGGTGGTGACATAACCTGGCGTAGTCTATCGGATTTTTTCAAGAAGAAAAAAACAACGCAGTACCAAAGTACATAAAAGGATTAACTTGCTGA
Organism: Ichthyophis bannanicus; assembly: GCA_033557465.1. Lineage (NCBI taxonomy): Eukaryota > Metazoa > Chordata > Amphibia > Gymnophiona > Ichthyophiidae > Ichthyophis > Ichthyophis bannanicus. Next base: position 387,283,353 of record CM066038.1, on the reverse strand, counting down.
AAAGAAGAAAAAAAAAGTTTGCTGACGGAGGAAAAGAAAAACCGGAGTGGATTTTCTCAGTTCCTGACCTGGAGTGCAGCAGAACACACAGCTTTCTCAACGCACGATCCTTCACCATGCTAAGGTAAAGGTAGCAAGGCACGGGGGTGATTAGGATCAGAGAAAGGGGGAGCTGTGGTGCTAAGGGAAGCAAGTAAAAGAAAAAAAAAAAAAAAGAGAAACACATAGTCTGTGCCGCACTTGGTGGGCCTGTCTTTCTTTTTTTCTGCAGGTGCGTGTCGCAGTGAAAGAAATGGATCCCCAGCAGATGACAGACTGGATGGAGGCCCAATGGAAAGCCCAAGGGGAGCTGGCCAGACTTAACCAGGAACGAATGATTGCAGCGATGACCGAGCAGCAGCAGCCGCTACTAGAGTTGCTTGGAACTTTCATCGAGAGGACTGGTACCGCAGCAACAGTTAACCCCGCAGTATCTAAGGCGGTAGGACTTAACGATTGCAGTGCTTTGTCATTGAGACAGTTGAAGTCATGCGATAACTTCGATGACTTCACAGACGCATTTGAACGGATCGCAGAAGCGGCTAAATGGCCGATTGAGCAATGGGCGGTGAGGTTCGCTATGACCTTGTCTGGTGAAGCGCTAGCGGCCTACAAAACCATGCCTGTTGGTCTTTCGTCCAGTTACCCTGAAGTGAAATCAGCCATCAGGGATAGGCTGGGATTAACACCCATGCACTATAGAAGGCTCTTTAGAGAGGCCAGGCTGATGAGTAAGGAAACACCTAAAGCATTATTACAAAGGTTGAGAGGGCTAGCAACCAAATGGATTGCTCCAGAGAGGGCGACGGTAGAGTCATTGCTAGACACCGTCATCCTAGAGCAATATTTGGAGGCTATACCGCCCAAAATAAAAGCTTTTATCTTGTTGCAAAAGTGCAATTCTACCCAAGAAGCAGCCAACCTCACGGAGAATTATTTTGAGGCTGAATTAGCCAGCACCTCCGGAGGCAGTGTTTTAAAAGTGGCTGGTCTTGAGAGAATGAGTGGTGTGAGAAAAACCTTTAAGGGAAATGCATATGGTGATAAAGGATATAAGGAAAGGATGTCTGGTAAAAATGTGGAAAAGAATGTTTATATGAAATGTTTTAACTGTGGTCAGCCTGGACATGCATACAGGCAATGTAAGGTGCGCACTGCTCTAGTGTCGGGAGAAGAGAACCACCTAGAGAAGGGCATTCTGTTGAAAGTCCAGGTAGACGGGGTAGAAGCTTTGGCGCTCCTAGATTCCGGAGCTGACCAAAGCATGGTCTCCCAGGAGGTATGGCAGACCATCACAGCCCATAACCCCTCTGCAGTAGGACAAATTGACGGAAGAGTGAGTGTAAGATGCATGCATGGCACCTCGTCCCCTTACCCCTTGTATAGCGTGTGTGTGGAAGGAGCAGGTACTAAGGAGAAGGTACAAATAGCAGTAGTTCCCCAACTCCCGTATGAGGTAGTGCTAGGACGCGATTGGCCCCCATTTTCCAGACAAATGAAGAAAGGCCTTAGTGAAGAACCGGAGATCCCAAAGACAGAGGCCATAGCCCAAAAGGTCCCCAAACCTTTATTTGAGAGGATACAAAAGCATAAGGGCCCCATGAAACCACAGGTAGTGGAGGGAACCTCTTTAAAGAAAAAATTTGTTTTGCGTTTCACCAAGCTATCTCCGCTGGCTCAGAGTCCAAAGAGGGCTTCTGAGGCCGCGGCAGGGTATGACCTGTGTAGCATAAGTGATGTGGTGGTCCCGAGGGAGGGAAAAGCCCTTATTAGTACAGGATTGCAGATCCAGATACCCGAAGGCTGCTACGGCCGAATAGCCCCGCGGTCTGGATTGGCTGTAAAGAACTTTCTAGATGTAGGAGCGGGAGTAGTGGACCCTGACTATCGGGGTGAAGTAAAGGTCCTGCTTTTTAACTTCAGTAAGGAGAATTATACAGTAAGGAAAGGGGATAGAATCGCCCAATTAATATGCGAGCGGGTAGGTTTTCCCCTAGTAGAAGAAGTCCCTGCATTAACAGTTACAACCCGAGGTACGGGTGGGTTTGGTTCCACGGGTGTGGGGGAGGTGAAAAGTCTAACGGCCATGGCAGATGGTAAAAGAGAGGAGGACTTAGGCCCCCAACCCGCCGATTGGAGGGAGCACCCAGAGCCGCGCATAGGCACGGACTTATCAGTACCAGAGCAAAAGGAACTGATTCACATGCTGGGTAGATTCCATGATGTTCTCACGACGATGCCGGGAGAAACCCGCATCGTCACGCATGAAATCATAACAACCCCAGGGAAAATAGTGCGACAGCGTCCCTACAGGCTACCTGAGGCGAAAAAGATGGAAGTGATAGCCCAGGTAAAAGAGATGGCAAAAATGGGCATCATTGAGGAGTCCAGAAGCCCGTGGTCGAGCCCAATTGTGCTGGTCCCAAAACCAGATGGGACACTGCGATTTTGTATTGATTTTAGACAAGTGAACAACATATCGCAGTTCGACGCCTATCCGATGCCACGGATAGACGACTTATTAGATAAGTTAGGCCAAGCCCGGTTACTGACCACACTTGATTTAACAAAGGAATACTGGCAAATCCCGCTAACCAGAGACTCCAAGCCAAAAACCGCCTTTAGCACGCCGGTGGGGCTCTATCAATTTAGGCGTATGCCATTTGGCCTTCATGGTGCAGCGGCCACGTGCCAAAGACTCATCGATCAAGTCTTACGGCCTCACCATCATTACACGCTACCGTATATGGATGATGTAGTCATCCACAGCAAAACCTGGGCGGAGCATTTAGTCAGGGTGGAGGCAGTGTTGCAGGCCATTAGAAAGGCCGGCCTAACTTTAAATCCTGCGAAATGCCTGTTTGCCACTAGGGAGGCAAAGTATCTGGGACACATAGTGGGGAATGGGTTGGTGAAGCCACTCACGGGAAAAATTGACAGTGTCCGAAATTTTCCCAGGCCCCTAGATAAAAAACACATCCGCAGCTTTTTAGGCCTTGTGGGATATTACAGGAGGTTTATCCCTAGGTTCGCGGAGATAAGTACGGTATTTACGGAGATGCTCAAAAAGAACGCGCCGAACATTGTACAGTGGACTCCGGAGGCAGAGGAGGCTTTTGTTTCTCTGAAAGAAAAACTTTGTAAAGCCCCAGTCTTAAGGGGGGTTGATTTTCGGTTGCCTTTCATCGTGCAGACCGACGCCTCCGAGACAGGTCTAGGTGCTGTTATGTCGCAGACATTCAAAGGGATTGAGCATCCCGTTATGTATCTCAGGCGAAAACTATCTGATGCTGAGAGAAAATATTCAACTGTGGAACGCGAATGCCTCGCGATTAAGTGGGCTGTGGAGGCATTGCGCTTCTACCTGTCCGGGCGCAAGTTTGTCCTAGTTACGGACCATGCGCCACTGAAATGGCTCAGCCATATGAAAAATTATAACGCTCGTTTGACAAGGTGGCACTTAGCCTTACAGGCCTTTGATTTTGAGATACAGCACAGGGCGGGCAAGTTGCACGGCAACGCAGATGCGTTATCAAGGCTTACGTGCTGTCAGACGAGGGCGTCAGCAGCCCGTAAGGTTTTAAGGGGGGGGGATATGTGATGAAGAAGCCCCATTTTATACCTTAAAAACACAAGATTCACGGCATTTCAGTCCTGAAGCTGACAGGAAAACAGACCATGTGAGCAGCTGTTGCCAGGGACAACAGAAACAAATGCAGCCACGAGGTCTGAAAAAACACTCAGCTGGGAAATATGCCCTAGTTCCTGATAGCGTACACCTGAGAAGGGGAAGAGCTTACAGCCCTTATAAGGACAGTGCAGGGAACACAGGGTTAGAACAGCATGAACAGGAGCAGACAGAATTGGCTAAACGGAGAGAGCTGTTAGAACAAGCTGATTTATCTGAAGCAGCTGGCCGAGAGGAAGCAGGAGGGCTTTCCTACTTTGACCCAGGAAGTGAGTCAGAGCCAGGGCCAGGAAGGATTCACACGAGCAGCTACCCAGAGTCCTACAGGAGGAAGCAGCTAGCAGAAGCAGAGAGCAGGTGTGAGTGTTCTCTTGATTACAAACCCTGTGGAACACGAAGGCTACATTACAGCCAGAGTGAATGGAAGCAAAAGGCAAAACCGTATGTATCAGGGAGCTGTGACCTGAGGAGTGATTATAGTGGGAAGCTAAGAGTGGTGAATGATAAAATTTTTGATAGAGTGAATACTGAGCAGCCTCGTGCAGGAAGTCCAAGGTGGGGGCAGGGTTGTTACTCCCCACAGAAGGATTCAAACAGAGAGCTGAGCCAAGGGCAAGTGAAACCTCCAGTGAAAGACAGACATTACCCAGAAGACGTATGTATGTCAGAAGAGGACATTATAGAAAGCCCTAAGAGTCAGAGAAAGCCACGCAGGCTAAAACCTGATACTAGGAAGAGAGTTTATAAGAACCCTGAGGGGTGGCTTCTCTCTCTCCCAGACGCTAAAGAGTACCAGGGCAGTTATTCCAGCCCCAGAGAAAGTGCTGCCAGGAAGTACTGTGACAGCACGGCACAGGGGAATTTGCAAGCCTACTTTAATAAGGAAGGTTCTGAGAGCTTGCAGGAACCGATGATAATTGATACATTCAGTGACTGTTCTAGCTATGGTGACCCGATGGATTGCACACTGATTTTATCAGATAAAATAGGATCTTTGTGCTAGTCAGAGCTGTATAGTGTGAGAGAAGAAAACACTATATCTCCTGTATGTGAATGCCTAACTTTACTTTGAAGCAAGAAGAAATTGTTCTGTTTATTCCTTTATGTTTTTGCCAGCAACCATGGCTTATTTATTTTGAGTACTTGTGTTTGTTATTTTGAATGATCCGACCCCGGGAGGGGAATAAATCCTCATTTGCCTTTACCACTCGAGGCGTGCAACTATATTTCTTGCCACCAGACGCAGGCCTGCTAGCCAGGACGCAGTCTGCCCACCTGGTGGTGACAACAGGTATCAAATATGCCAAATGGGCCCTGCAAGTGGTATGCCACATGTCTGTAAAGATTATTAGTGTCTGAGGCAGAATGGCAGTTGTTGTTAAGTGCCATTGAGTTGGTGTCGACTCATGGCGACCCACTGGATAGCTGTCCTAAATTGTGTTAGTCTTCAGTCAGGTGGCTCATTGTTGACAGACTGGTATCCATAGATGCTGTTATTGTATTGATCCATTTCATTGATGGTCTTCCTCTTTTGCGTTGACCTTCTATCTTGCCAAGCATGATGTGTCCAAAGTATGAAAGTCGAAGTCTTGTCATCTGAGCTTCTAAAGAAAACTTAGGTTTGATCTCCTCTAGTACTGACTGGTTTGTTTTTCTGGCAGTCCATGGTATACGCAGTATTCGCCGCCAGCACCATAATTCAAATTTTCTTCCTGTCTATCTTTTTCACTGTCCCTGATCATGAGAAGCAAATGTTTCTGATCATCTTCACTTTCAGTCAGTAATGTGATATCATCAGCATAACGAAGGTTGTTGATGAGTCTTCCACCAATCTTCATACCCGCTTCACAGCCTTCATACAATCCTGCTTCTCTGATGATTTGTTCTGCATATAAATTAAATAGGTTGGGGGGAAGTATGCAGCCTCTTCATACACCTTTGCTTATTTTAAACCATTCTGTTTCTCCTTGTTCCGTTTGAACTGTTGTTCTTGATTAATGTACAGATTGTGCAAGAGAACGATCAGGTGTTCTGGTATATCCATGCTTCTTAATGTGTCCAAGAGTTTCTCATGGTTTACACAGTCAAAAGCCTTGCTGTAGTCGATAAAGCACAAATAGATATCCTTTTGGTATTCTTTAATCTTTTCAAGGATCCATCTCACATCTGCGATGATATCTCTCCTTCCTCACCCTTTCCTGAACCCTGCTTGTACTTCAGGTAGTTCTTGTTCCAGGTATGGTTGTAGTCTCTGTTGAATAATCTTCAGTAGAATCTTGCTGTATGTGGGATCAGCGAGAGTGTGCGATAGTTTCCACAGTCAGTTGGATCACCTTTCTTTAGTATTGGTATAAACACAGATCTTTTCCAGTCAGTTGACCATGATGTTGTTTTCCAAATTTCCTGGCAGAATCTTGTAAGTATGGTAACAGCTGCATCAAATTGCTGTAATACTTCTGTGGGAATGCCATCAATGCCTGGTGCTTTGCTCTTTGATAAAGCTTTCAATGCTGCTTTGACTTCTTCTTTCATCACCAATTGTTCCGGATCATCATGTACAGGTTAAAACAGCTGTTGGTCCACTTGATCTTTATCATATAAAAACCTTTTCTTGATCTTCTCAGCATCATTCAACATAGAACCTTGAGCATCTTGTAACTTCAATTTGAGGCTAGAATTTTTTCTTTAACTCTTGTAGCTTGTCACCGCCCCTGAGCCCAAGCGGTAGGAACTGGTATTGCTTGGCTCATCGAGGGTGGTAGTTGTGCCGTTTGTCTCACAAATCACAGAACAAACTTCAGTTCAAGTTTAGGGCTTTATTCCCCGTCCCTTGAGGTTTCTTTCTCTTTTGAATAACACAAAACAATAGCCCACTTTGTCTTATAACACAAATTAAATGAATAACAAAAATAGCTTCCAAACTTTAAACCAAAGAAAATAACAAACAGTCTTGCTGTCTCACACAAGCCTTTCCTTTGCTGGCTAATAATACAGCTCACGTCTGTTTGTTGGAGAGTGATTGAAAGTTAGCATACAGCTTACAACACTGGAGCACTGGTCACAATTAAATATTTATCTCAGAGAAAACTCTGATTCAGCCACAGTTAAAGAGCAGTCCATTAATTCAGGAATTACAGATACCTCTGAATTTTCATACTCCATTAATTCTGGCTCGTCAGCATTTACATTCTTAGTATCAGGTGGTGAATGAGAGTATGGTTGAGTTGCTTCGTCACTCAGGAAGTTCCTCTCTGTCTCTGAGCTAATGCCTCTCTGGGAAATACCATACAGCTTTGAGTTGAGCTTTTCAGAGCCCTGCCCCTGCTGGTATCCTAGTAGATAGCTCAAATCTCTGTTTGCTTTGTTAGTAGAGTGATTACGGCAGGCACTCTGCCTGTTCAGGTCTAGCCCTCGTGACTCAGCTGACCTGAATTTCAAAGCTTCTGACGGAACCTTGCTAGAAGCTGGGAGCTCACAATGACTGGGGAATTCTTGAGCTTCTTCTGGTAAGGAAAACTCTTTTCTCCTAGTGTTTCTGTGACCAGGGGAAAAGTTATTCTCAGCCTCTATATAGCCTGTCTTTATATGGCTATTTCTATACCTCCAGGGTTTTTCCCTCTCAGATAGCAAATAGCCTTTACTTTCCTTGTTTGCACTGGTACCTGCTATTGCAGTCTTCCCACGTTGCTCTTGCCTTCTATGCACACACACGCTGTCAGGCTGCTGACTTCCCACTGTTTCATACCGGTCTCTGGACTTTCTCAGACCTTCACACTGGCTCCCTTGTTGCTCCAATAATTCACTCTCACTCTCTCTTTCAGACCAAGTCCATGCTCTCCACGGCTTTAGCTGTGTTCGCCGCTGTCTCTCTGCTTGTGACCCTCGTAGCTCCAACTCCTCTCCCCTTCTAACTGTTTGAGATCCTATTTTATCCTCGTGTCTCCTGACTCCACCTCCACCCAGCTGATCCCTATCAGGCAAAGTGAATTCCCTTCCTTTGCTACCTGGGTGTGTCTGCCTGGGTCTTGTGCACGTGTGCCTGGGTTGTCTATAGCAACCATCTGACATTACTTTGTTTACCCTGTCAGTATTCTTCCGATCATTCATGCTGATCTCCATTTTCTCGGGCTGCCCTAGGTCTACCTTGTGACAAGCTTTAGGAAAGCCATTGTTCTTCCTCTAATAGTTTCTGCTTCTATTTCCTTGCATGTGTCATTGTAGTACTTTTCCTTAACCTGGCATGCTGTATGTTGGAAATCTCTGTTGAGTTCTGCAATTGTCTTTCTTTCTCCTATGGCTTTAGCTTCTCTGCGTTTCTGGACAATTTTCAGAGTTTCTTCCGTCATCCATTTTGGCAGTGTTTACTTTTTCAGCTTTTGTAGAGACTTCTCACTTTCTTCCAACACAACCTTCTTGATGTTATTTCATAACTCTTCTGAAGCTCTGTCATTTGTATTTACTGTAAAGCAGAAAATTGAGTTTGCAGGCAGTCTTTAAATTCCAGTGGTATATTCTCAAGGTCATATTTTGTTCTTTTTCAACTTAAGCTTGAGTTTGCATACTAGTAGTTAGTGATCTTTGTTGATATTATAGAGCTTTTCCATCGTTGACTTCCACAAATAAAATCAATTTGATTTCTGTGCAATCCATTGGGTGAAGTCCATGTGTATAGTCACCGCTTGTGTTGTTGGAAGAAGGTATTTGAGATGAATAGATCATTGGTCTTGCAGAATTCTATTAGTCTTTCTCCAGCTTTATTTCTGTTTCCAAGTCCATATTTTCCAACCACTTTTCCTTCTTCTTTGTTTCCAAATTTTGCATTCCAGTCACCCATGACTATCAGAATATCCTGTTTGCATGCTCTGTCAATTTCAGCTTGTACTTGTTCATAGAACTCATCAATTTCATCCTCTTCTGCAACTGTTTTTGAACTTGAATTATAGTTGTGTTGATAGGCATTCCTCATAGACAAATAGAGATTAAGCATTCACTGACTACATTGTATTTCATCAGAGTGTCATGATTTGGTGATGCCCCGGTGACATTCAGGGGAGTGTTTCATCTATGCCTCATGCTCCCCACATCACATTGCACACATGCATGTATGATACAGGCAGCAGCACAGCACACTGACCAGCAAATCAGACCTGTACAAGACACATGCTGAGGCACAAAGGCATCTAGCATGTACTGTGCCTGATGAGCCAGGGTAAGGGGATAGTAAGCAGGGCAATGATATCTTGTGTGGAATGGGATGAACTGTGCTGGCTGTTGTTGATGTTATAGCATGTTAGTATGCAGCTTCAGGGAAGAAGCAGATATATCTTTATGCATGTGTGAGCTGTACATCCTGAGGCAAACAGCATTGCAGGACTGTAGTCATCAGTTACATGAGGGTACAACATAGGTTGGCACCTCCTTTGGTCAGTTCAGTTCCCACAGATTCCTCAGAGGCTACAGGTGCCCTCAGGTCTAGCAGAGCAACCTGTGCACTCACTCACCATGTGCTCCATTCAAAGGTCTCACATGTGCATGTCGGTGGCCAGCTTTGCTGCTGGCAACCCCATACATGGTTCAGCATTTTCATGTCACCTGCCTGTGACATATGTTCCAAACACTATGGGGTCTATTCCGAGCCACAAATAGTGGGGATATATGCCCTGCCTGGATATACATGCCCACTATTCACCCCCCTTGCCATCCCCATACAAGGCTCCTTTTATGAACAGCAGAGTTGTATGGGGATCCTTAGACAGGGTTGGGAGGGGGCAGACATAAGACAGAGTGAGGGTGGTACATGGGCAGGCTGTGATCCTGTACATACAGGGCAATTTCTGAGGTCGATCCTGTATGCCCAGGGTATCAAGTTATCAATATCCCTGTTTAATGTACATTGCCAAGTTTAAGTTACAAATGTAAACCGCTTTGATTGAAATGATAAAGTGGTATATAAAACCTGTTAAATAAAATAAATAAATAAATAAATATGCCAGTTAGATGGGGGACTTATTACACCTCAGAGGGGCTGGTCATCCAGTTCTAAATAGGCCTCCACACTTATCAAAACCCATTGCCTTCCTAAAGTCTCTTCATCACACACGAGTGGTATGGTGAGAGTATGAAGGACCAGGATCAGCTAGTCTTTCTCTGAAGCCTCCCTGCATGGCCAATCATACCATCAGAGCAGGAGACCAGTGTGCCAGAATCCACTAGATATTCCCAATAAGATGAATGGCATTATATGGCATTCTGTAGTTTCTCTCACCACTACTGGAGATTGAGGACCTATTTGTTGGTATGGTCCCAAATGGAATGAGTCAGTACACAACAGAGTGCAAATGCCATGACCTAAAACATTGACCTACACAGATATGGCATGTTGGGAAGTCACATTGTGTCATCTTGTTGGCTTGGTCTTGGAGCTATCATTGCCTTGGATATCAGACAAACAGCACATACCAGAGGGTTGAATGTAGAGCTGAAACGTATTGAGTCCTGCAATAATGATCTATGCTTGCAGTCATAGACCATTACTTGAGGGCAAGAGTGAAATAGTTCCCTATCTATGGGATAGAGTCAGCTGCACCACCATCACACTCTCCCACTCGCAAGTACATGATATGACTCTAGAAAGTCCCCCTCTCATTGTTTGGAGAGGCCCATATGTGAGTTTGACATCTCTCATGCTGGGGTACCCCTACACATAGCCAGATAGTCATGCAGGGAAATGTACATTGAATGTCTTGAGCACACTGCAAGACCAAGCACACAAGATGCTTCCATGCATGCAGTGTGTTACAGCTAGGATCACAGTCAAAGTCAGCATGTGCTGTACTGCCTCCCCAGCGAACAACAAGTGCTGCCAGCCTTGGATTAGGTTGGCATGCATACACAGAGTATGACTGCATGGAGCTCAGCAGTTAACTACCCTCACATGTCCACAGCAGTATATGCAAGGGTACCAAGAACAAGGAGTGAAAGACACATTGGCATCATAATCATGGCATGGACATGTACTAGGCACTGTATCCACCCATCAAGCACAGTAGGCAAATATCTGGTCTTTGGCAATGTTCTGTGCCACATACACACAGGTTCTGCTAGGTGTCAGCAATGCTTCTGCTTCAGCAGTGTGTCAGCAGCTCAAGGGACGGGGCCTGTATTCCCTCCCAGGGTACAAGCACATTTGACATACTTTGACAGCTGTTGACCTGGATGGGTGCATACTGCAAATGAAAGAGCTATGCTGCACATCCACTAAGTGCACTGCATGCACTCCAGGGAAACCCCTGGTCTCAAGCCATACACCATCCATGAATCATGTCACTGCACCACTCTGGGATTTTAGCAGATGTGACATACCTTGGCCTATAAATAAGCATCTTTGTAGAGATACCAGACATGCCTGCAACAGCAAGCAAACATGGATGAGGTGCTCAGCTGCCCTGATTCCCCCTGCCAGTAGCAACAAACATCTCATTTGGGAATGTATCAAACTTTGCATTGCCAACTTACACTATAGGAGGAGTGTACACCAGTGGCACTCATGGTGTTATAGTGCAGTACGAGGGAATAACTATTTTGGATGCCTCTGGTAGTACACCTTCAAACCATTGCTCTATGGCTACATAATGACTAGGAATGAGAATCTCTGAAATCCTGGACTGAAAGCAAATATCAGTCCTGGAACAGGTTCACTCCGATGCTCTGTGCAAAGCCAGGAGTCAGAACTTTCATCTTGAGTTCAAGTGTCACATTGTCCTCGCTATGGAGGATGGCATTTGTTGTCCTGCCTCTCACACATTGAACTCACTGCAGCAGGTACCATCATGCATCTGTAGAACAATCTCACAAACCCACTCTTGGAACTGGGTCACTTGCCAACCCTGCTACATACAGCATCCACAAAACATGGTCTGCCATATAGCTCTTCTGACAAGGCACAGCAGTGCCTCTCTAATATGTGCCACAGATGTGGCTAACTTATTTGATACTTAGCAAATATTGTGATTGGCAGAGCCCTCCAGGTCAGCAGCTACAAGTCCAGCTGGACCTACCCTGTCTGGCACCCTAAATGCATATGTGACTGTGCAGGATGGTAAAGCAGGCGTCTCTCAGGTTCACTCTGATAATGTGGTGGCAAAGTGCAACTACCAGCAAATGTGTCCTGCCTGATTGTTGTGGCACCATGTGACAATAACATCCCCTCGCCCAAGTCAATATAAAAGCAACTATGTGTGTCTTGATTTGTGAGGTTATGCAATTGCAGAGGTGACACCTCTGGCCAGATGGATGTGTTAATGGGCCTGCATTTGCATAATGTTATGTATTGTAGCTGATGTTAGGCATGTGAATCAGCCCTGCTTGTCCCATAATGCACAAGGTGCAGATCATCAGATATCCCGGACTGGTGTCAGAAGCATTCATGGAACAGGGAAACTCAGCAGCTCTGGGCAAATCCACAAGATGGCATATGTACTCCATCTGGGGTCCCACATTCCCACTGTGAGAAAGTATAGAATCTTTTAGTCCTGTCTCTCTCCCCTATAAATCACTGTGGTAGGGACCATAATGCATCTTCATGACATTATCATGTATCCAGGAGAGGCTCCCATACCCACTCGTGAAACTATAACACTTGGCAACTCTGCTGCATCTAGCCTGTACCACACATGATCAGGCATAGTGGAGTGTGATGAAGGCCCAGCAGGGCATCTGCGTTGGCTCACCCTGATGTGGCACACTCCTTTGCTCCCACCCTATATTCAGGGCTGCTGGGGGTGGCCACTGTCATGAGATGTGCAGACTTACCAAGTGACCCAATTTCTGGAATGCAATTTTAACTCAGTCCAGAATTTGTGACTTTCTTATCTTGAAACATTATGGAACACACAGCACTGATTCCCATGATAATAATTGAAGAATACAAAAAGCAGACTGCATTGTAGTTCAGACTGAAACCCAGACCTGGCAAGCAATCTCACTCTTGGAACTGGGTAACTTGGCTACTCTGGATGGTATGACCCAGTCCTGGGTGAACTGCAGTGCAGATCTATTTATACCAATCACCTCTGAAACATGTACATATCAAAAGCCAAAAACCTAAATGACCTCAAACAATTATATATCCAATGCCATCTCATGATGATCAACCCCTATTAGATTCAATAGACAAGTGTATATTTCAAATCACATGGTTGCAAAAAACCTGTGAGAGAGTCAGTTGGACCATCGGACGATAGAGGAATAAAAGTGGGCTAAGGGAAGACAAGGCCAATGTGGAGAGACTGAATAAATTATTTGCTTCGGTCTTTACTGAAGAAAATGTAGGGAAGTTTTCCATGCCTGAAATAGTATACAAAGGTGATGTAGAGGAAGAATTGAATGAAATATAGATAAATTGGGAGGATGAATTGCAACTGTTTGATAAACTGAAGAGTAGCAAATCACCTGGACCAGATGGTATACATACAAGGGTGTTGAAAGAACTGAAATAAGAGATTTCAGATCTAATATTACTTATCTGTGAACTATCATTAAAATCATCTGCAGACGCTAAGGATTGGAAAGTAGCCAATGTAAATCCAATTTTTAAAAAAGGGTTTCAGGGGTGATCTAGGAAACTACAGACCAGTGAGCCTGACATCAGTATCAGGCAAAATGGTAGAAATCATTATAAAGAATAAAATTACTGAATATGTAGATAGCCATGGTTTAATGGGAGAAAGCCAACATGGATTTAGTCGAGGAAAGTCTAGTTTTACTAATCTGTTAATTTTTGTTTTTCTTTATGCAATTTTATATGAAATCCAAGAAAGTTCACACAACGATCTTGTACAGAAAAAAGAGCAGAACAACAGAGAAATTAAAATCCATTACCAAAAAATAAGTAAGCACTAAACATAGGAAATATATGTCTGTTCACCCTAGCCCACAATACAAGTGGGAGGAGTATGCAACCTAATTATAACCCAATACACAAGAAACACGGCAAGGCTAATATCTAAAACATATTTAATCATGAGGATTTGGGTGGAATATCAATAGAGGATTCCAAATGCCTAGCATTCACAAAAGCAAGCAGCTGGGAGGGCTCATAAAAAATATACAAAACGGATGCTTACAAGGATGCTTCAAGAAAAAGAGCCCTCCCAGCTGCCAAACCCCAGGGCATAATAGGAGAAACTCCCTGTGACACTTCTGGGTGTCCCTAGCTAAATCAGGATATATACGAACCAATAAACCACAAAATGAGAGATTCCTTTTGCAAAAGAACAGCTTAAGATGCCATTCTTTGTCAGACAAGAGAGCAAAAGTTATTACACTGTGTAACACAATTTTTGTTTCAGGGTAATGACTGTTATTTCCTAATTGCTTATAACTTAAAAGTATGGAAAATGGTTATTATTCTCATTAAACTTTGCTTTTGTGAACAGGAGATTGATATTTGTGAAATGTATTTATGCCTTTTTGTTCACATAAAATAAGAAAACCCACAGCATATAATATTTACTTATATTTAAGCTATTCAAGAAAGACATAAAACATTTAGAAGTGAGTAGATTTTCGACATTTATGATTATATTGTAAATCACTTTCATGAATAAGCCCCCAGATATATTTTCCCATCATGTTCTCGTTATACTGTCCTTGGTATCAGCGTTCAAATTCTAATATATCCTGGTAGAAACATTTGCCTTGCTCCTCTGAGTACACTCTCATGTTCTCCTTGCATTTATCAAGATGACCATCAAAAATATGTACTTTGAAAGACATTCTGCAGCCCCTTTTGCTGTAATTCTCAAACAGAGTTTCAACCAGCTCTACATAATTTCCGGCCTTGTGATTTCCCAAAAAGCCACGAACCACTGCAATAAAACTGTTCCAAGCTGCTTTCTTTTTCCTAATAAGCAGCTTGGGAAATTCCATGCACTCAAAAATCTTTTTTATTTGTGGTACAACAAAGACACCAGCTTTGACCTTTGCCTCAGACAGTTTAGGGAAGAGGTCTTGAAGGTACTTGAAGGCTGTTGACTCTTTCTCCAGAGCTGTGACAAACTGTTTCATACGGCCCAATTTGATTACAGTGGTGGCATCAGCACCTTCTGTGGCTCCGCCAGAGGCTCCCACTTCACGTTCTTTGTCCCAACAGACAATTTAGTTTGCTGTGGCCAATCCCGCCTTTGGTAGTGCACCACAATGTCCCTGCTGTCCCAAAGACAAAGATAGCAAGGAAACTTGGCAAAAGCACTTTGGAGATCCATCAGAAATGCCATCATTTTAAAGTCTCAGATAACCTCTCAGCCATAACATACTTCAGGGCTTCTAGCAAGGTCTTGGCTCTGCTGTATCTTCTTTGAGGCTCACTGAGTGTGCTAGGGAAAGAGATGGGTACTTGTTCCCATTATGTAGCAGCATGGCTTTGAAGCTCCTGAAAGAGCTGTCAATGAACAGGCCCCATTCCTTTGGGTTACATGCAATTCCGATAGTGTCAAACAGACCGGTCACATTGTGGCAAAAGCAGAGCCCAACTTGACTAGCGAAGAAGCTAGGAAAAGTGTGGTGATGCTTCCTCTGACCTGTGACTTGCACACTTTCATCCAACAAGTTCCAATGCTTGAACCTGGACATCAAAAGCTCGGAATTTGGACTAGTTGAGATAAAGAAATCTGACCAAGTCATTGATGTCATTTTGGTTCAGGTAGTAAGGGTTTCTCTTCAGCTCCACCTCTGATACTGTAATCTAGATCTGCACCATCTTCTTTGTTTTGTGAATTGCTGCTTTCTTCTGAAGACAGCTGCTTTCTCTGTGGAAGAGTGGTACAGGGAGCTCTGGGCAGTGTGGCACTGGCACAATGGATGAAGGAGTGCTCGGAAACATGTCAGAAGGAGCATTCTTGCCAGTCCGACGTTTGGAAGGATCAACCATGCAGAAGTAGCAATTGCTGAAGTGGTCAGTGGGTTCCTGTCAAATTCTTGGGATAGCGAACTTCATGATTCTTTTTTCCCATCTATACCATCCTGCCAAAAAAAAAATAAAAATGTGAAAATAAAAAATAATTATATATGTATATAATTATGATGATTAAATTAATTTGAATGAACAATGTTCTTGTTAAATATTTCATACACTATGTAAAAATTCAGTAATAATAAAGATTTTATAACATAAAATGCCACAGTCTAAGCCAGCATCAATTGTCCATCTTACCTTCCAGAGTTTTCTTGCAGTGCTCATAAGGGAAATGAGGCGCCCAGGGTTTGTCCTGATCACCAACAGGCATGCCAAAATATGCCTTGTAAGGTTCACACATCTTGGCAGATGCTTCCACGGAGTACTTTTTCACTCTTGTCTTGATAAAATTGCCACAGACATAGCAAAATGTGTCTGCTGGATGCTTACAGCCTCTTGATGCCATGTCAGTCCACTTAAGAAACTAGATTGAAAATAAACTGGTGAGTTTAAGACATGCTTGTTGCTTGCTCCTATGTTTCCAGTTGGTAAGGAGGCTGCTGAATGACTATGCTTCCTCAGCGCAAATCCGTTGTATATAGACATGAGGCAGAAGAGACATTATAACGGTCACCAAAAAGCTTTTATTAAAAGTTCTGAAAAGTTATACAAAGTTCCAAATGTTTTGAAAAGTTCTGGAAAGCTCTAGAAAATTGTAGAATTTTCCAAAAGATACTCCACTGCAATGCAAAGTTGTATTCCGAACAGGGAAAACTTCTCACTCCCGGAGCTAGGTATATTGCTAACTCTGGGACTCACAACTGGCACAACTCTGACCATACAGCCTGCTAATGATTCCAGCAACAGATCTGCCAACTTATCCAGTTCCTGGACTGAGATTGTGAGCCATTTCAGCTTTTCTATCTGCATAGCAATTCAAAACAGTGTGTGTGTATTTTCAAGTTAGTGCTGACTTCTGGTGACCTAGAAACTCCTGAGTGTTCCTGGCAGTGTGAATGCAAGTAGATTGCCAGACCTTTGCTGCAAGGAAAAAGGATGGTTAAATGACTTTAGCAAGGACACAAGGAACACCAATGGGATTCAAACCTTGGTCTATTCCTTACAAAGCCAATGCACTAACCATTCAGCTAGACCACCACACCTTTTGTTACAGCACTCTATAAGAAAAACAAGGATGCAAGTCCCTACATGCAATGGGCTAAATCCAGGACTGAAACCAACCTGGCAGGCACATTCTGAGACAGTTGCAAACCCTATGTAGGACCTGCCTGTGGTGGTACAAATGCAGTATGGACTGCACTGGCTACTCAGTACTGCATCTGAGTAACACAGCACCAGCAGGGCCGGATTTACCTATACGCCATGTACGCCATGGCGTAGGGCCCACAGCCGGCAGGGGCCCACAAAAAAAGAAAAAGTTAATTTTTTTTTAATACAATTTTAAAAAAAACCTGCTGGCTGCCGCCGCGGGGCCCCCTCTGCTGCCACGGCAGCACCGACTGACCCGCGGGGGCCCCCTCTACAAGCTGAAGCCGTCGGTTCGTTCCTCCCTCCCTCCGTGCAGGGTGCAGGCTGCAGGCTGTGAGAGACGCGACTGGAGAGTGTCTCCACGCGTCTCTGTTAAGCCCCTGCGGGCTTAACAGAGACGCGAGGAGACACTCTCCCTTCGCGCCTCTCACAGCGTGCACGGAGGGAGGGAGGGATCGACGGACCGATGGAGTCAGCTTGCAGAGGGGGCCCCCGCGGGTCAGTCCGTGCTGCCGCGGCAGCAGAGGGGGCCCCGCGGCGGCAGCCAGCAGGTTTTTTTTTTAAATTAAATTTTAATTTAGGCCGTCCGGGGGGGGGGGTAGGTCTGGTAATGGGCTATTGTGGGGGCTGGGGCTGGAAATGGGCTGGGGGGGGTAGGACTGGTAATGGGCTATGGGGGGGGGTAGGACTGGAAATGGGCTATTGGGGGGGCAGGGGCGGGACAAGGGCTGGGGGGGTTAAGGCTAGAGGTGGGCTCAGGGGGATAGTACAGGTAATGCACTGGGGGCTGTTGGTGGGCTTAGAACTGGCAATGGGCTTTGGGGGGGTTAAGACTGGTAATGGGCTGTGGGCTGATGGGGGCTGTCTGGTAATGGGCTATGGGGGGGCTAGGACTGGAAATGGGCTGGGGGGTTAAGACTGGAGGTGGGCTGATGGGGTTAGGTCGGGTTATGGGCAGTTGGGGGTGTGTAGGACTGGCAATGGGCTTTGGGGGGGTTAAGACTGGTAATGGGCTGTGGGCTGATGGGGGCTGTCAGGTAATGGGCTATGGGGGGGCTAGTACTGGAAATGGGCTGGGGGGTTAAGACTGGAGGTGGGCTGATGGGGTTAGGACTGGTACTGGGCTGTTGGGGGGGGTTTAGAACTGGTAATGGGCTTTGGGGGGGGTTAAGACTGGTAATGGGCTGTGGGCTGATGGGGGTTGTCTGGTAATGGGCTATGGGGGGCTAGGACTGGAAATGGGCTGGGGGGTTAAAACTGGAGGTGGGCTGATGGGGTTAGGACTGGTAATGGGCTGTGGGCTGATGGGGGGGGGTAGGACTGGCAATGGGCTATGGGGGGCTGACTGGAAATGGGTTGATGGGGTTAGGACTGGAAGTGGGCTGATGGGGGTTAGGACTGGTAATGGGTTATAAGGGGGGCTTAAACTGAAAATGGGGTGATGGGGGGTTAAGGACTGTAAGTGGGTTGATGGGGGGCTAGGACTGGTATTGGGTTGGGGGGTTGCTAGGACTGGAAATGGGCTGATGGGTGGCTAGGACTGGAAATGGGCTGATGCAGGGACTAGAAGGGAATGGATGCTGGGTGAGGCTGGAACTAGAAGGGAGCTGATGTTGGGGGAGGATTAGAATGGGATGGGGCTGGAAGAGTAAAATGGAGAAGGGAAAAATATTTTGTGTGGGAGGGATAAAAATTCTACAATTGGCCGGGTATTGGGAGAGTAAGTGGGGATTGAGGATGGAGGGGTAAAATTTGAGTGGATGAAATAGGAATGAGGAAAGAGCAAAAGGAGAAAGATTAGTATGTTAAAGCAGATGTAGAGAGAGAATGGAAAAAAATCTAGAAGAGAGAAGAAAGGACAAATGGACAGCAGACGATGGAGAGTTAGCAGAAGACACGAAGAAACCAGAAGAAAGTGGCTGGAGCAAATGCAGCTGAAAAAAATGCACAAAGGTAGAAAAATATCTCTTTATTTTGAATTTATTAATTGGAATATGTCAGCTCTGGTAAATGTGCATCATTAACGTCTGCGCTTTGTTTAGTACAAGAGCAAATTAATGTATAGTTTTATTTCTACAGTGTTGTACATTCCAAGTTTGGCTTTTGGGATTCCCAGTTTAATTATTGTCTTCCTGTTTCTAAATTGTGATTACTTGTTTGGTGATGGTCTATGTTCTGCATGTGTAACTGAGCTGAGGTGTTCTGTTTATATAATTCCTATTTGACATTGCCACTTGTTCTCTTTCCCCAGTAGGTCATGTATTATTGTTCTCTGAAATGTATTGGTTTAATATTTGCAGTGTTGCCTTTTGATTGGTAGAGTATGGTGCTTTGTGAGTCCTGGTAGTGCTGTTAGGATACGGCGGGTTTACTATGGGTTCTAAATGGGCAGTGTTTGTAGTAGTTCCTAATGTGTCTGGCAATTGGCACTGGATTATAGTAATGTAGAAATCTTTTAGTCTTTCTTTATCCATACACTCATTAAGAGGCACGTTTACTAAAAGTTAGTATATGGTAATATTATGCAACTATTTATGCAAATGAGGCCCCGCACCCCCCTTGGGCCGCCCCTGCTGGGGGCCCACAATTTTTGTTGGCGTAGGGCCTCACTCAAGGTAAATCCGGCCCTGAGCACCAGTATTTATCTCCTGTACAACGTTCAAGTCACATTTGAGGGCAAGATGCCCTTCCCTCCACTATATCTCCTAAGCCAAACAAAAGTCGCACACAGGTCTGCTGGGCTGCTGTGTGGCACTCATCCCAAAGGCAGCACATGTGCAAGGCGTGCATTCCATTGTGACCAGCTATATACTACACGAAACATACTTTTGAACATATACCAAAATCAAACCTCATTCATGACCCATGAGACTCATGAGGGCCCTTGGCAGATGTATGTCCATCACAGACCATCCTGCCCTCTGGATGTGGACCATGCACACTTGCTCCTTGTTCAGACAAGACATGCAGGTACTGTACTACGAAATGCTGCAGTGCTGTGTAGCCACTATAGCTAAAATTGTGGCTATGTGTGTCGGTATTGGTTAGCCTCTTTATATCCCAGGATGCACCTCACAATATGAATACCTATACACTGCTTTTGGGACACTTTCCTCAAATGGGTGAGTTTTGCGCATACTATGACAGTCATGAACCTCACTTCTAAGCCAGAGTATGTGGAGTATGATCTCAGTCTCTCAAATTTACTGCTAATGCTCAGCATAGTACTTGTATCACGCCACAGAGCTTCCCTCTGGAGTTCATAAGATGTTACATGTATGGGTAATTTATTAAGGTGTGCTTGGAAGTTCCTCTTAAATAAGCCCATGGCACCCAATACAATGGGAAATATCTTTCTGCCACATTTTCTTGGCCTCCAACTGCATTTCTTGGGACTTGAATATTTTCTTCCTCTCACAAAGTAGTAATTTGGAACTGACACCTCTGTAATCAATGCCATTATGGTGTTTTTCTCCTTTGCTACTATATCTGGCTTCCTCACATCCAGTTTTTTATCAGCAGAATGGGAATGTCCCAGGTGATCATAACCTCTTCATTCTCTGTAATTCTTTTAGGGTCATGATTCCAGTGCTTTTCAGGTACAATAATATTGTAGTGCTTACAGAGTTTCCAATAGATAAGGCCCTATGGCCTTATGGAGAATGCAACAATCCATCACATCAACTCTCGAATGCTCTAACAGTGCTGTTTACTGCAGGATGCATGGGTCGTGGATGGACACAGCAAACCTGGCCACCACTTTGGTAATGATAATATAGGCATGACACATGACCTGCACATTCAGGGCATGAAAGTGATTGCAGGTGCAATATATCGCTTCCCAATCTCTGGGTGGGATAGGTGCCAGAAATGTGTAGTCTATAGCCGCCCTAAATCTTGGTTGCCCGTGCATTCTCTCACACTGCAGATTTAGGGTCAGGCACTGTTTACTCTCAGGAAATACACGGTCATTCCTAGTGCAGCTGCCCATGGCTCATGGTTCCTGATGGAGACAGCTGGAAAAGCTGGAACACCCCATTCCTCCTACTGCAGTCACTGATGTTTGGAGAAAGCCAGACGCAAAGAAATGTAGAGTTCAGACACTTGACCATCCTTGGTATGTCATATGATGGGGCAGTTAGAGGGTAAATGTCAGGCCTCAGATGCTCATACAACTTGTGTGTAGCCCCGAAGCTGGGCCTATGGGGAGTGAGCACTTAGTCCTGGGGATGGCCAGGAAGGGTGGCTCCATCTCGTAAGATACACTGCCTTCTTGCCTGGACTTGTCTACTCCAAGGACACAAGCAGGACCACTCTACAGAAAACTGACCTTGCATTTGTCACCTATCACCTATTGGGAGGGTTCGGCTGCACCTGCTACCTTGCTGCTTCTGCAAAGACAATTCATTGGCTCACTCCTATGGAATGGATTTGTGCCAGTTGGCATTACCATATGGACCATTTCACTACAGGGCCTTCATGGAGAACATGTGTTCTGGTGGTCATTCACTGTGCATTGGGACACACATTGTCAACTAGCATGGGGCCATGACAGTTAATGCAAGACATTTCCACCCAGACTGTTTATCTCATGTTGTTGCAAGTGGCAGAGCTGGGCACAATGTAGGCATAAGGCATTGAGTTCCCACCATGTATTAACTGCCTTAGCACGGGATCACCTACCAGCACTTAATAGATGGCATTACATGCAACCGCGCTAATGCCACCACACTATGGGCTCTGCTTTACCTGACAGTAACATGCTGGCAATGCCTCTGATAACTATCACAGTAGTGCTGCACATGACATGCAGGGCTGGCCCAAAGGTTTATTCTGCACCAGGCTTAGTCTGCCACTGCCAGCCTGTACCCCTGCTGTTGACCCAAAACCATTTTCTCTTTTTGTGGGGGGAGAGGGGGGGGGGGTTTGCAGCAGTGGCATGACTCCATTTTGGAAGTGGTAGCACATATACATGCTATTGCTTTCCATATGGAATTGTGTCATCGCTGCTGCTGTCCCCCACCGCACAATGAGGAGATGGAATTGCAGGATAATGCAATTATCCAAGTTGATTTTCCTGTTAAATGTAATGACCAGATAAATGTAACTTGTCTGAGGTTTCTTGTTCCATGTAAACCGCGCTGATAGCAAATAGTGCGGTATATAAAAAATGTTAATAAAATAAATAAATAAAATAATAATGCAAGTTGGCATGACTCCTTCTGAAAGCGGCATCATGTATCTGTACCATCCATCAAAGTTGACTGCCCTAGACAGCTGCCTAGTCAACCTATTGGACGGGGCACTCTGCTGACATGCCATGGTTTCCCCACCTTTGCCACGTTGACACCAACATTGTAGTGCCCTTTCATATTGTGACTGGGAGTGGGCCCCACCCTGAACTCATTTATGGGCTGAGGTCTAGGTGGATCACATTGCATACACCTCAGTGTAATCTAAGTGCAGTCTGTAACCCATGAAAAAAGCATTCTCCCTGCCAGGGGGCCCTTAATGCCTGCTCTGGAGCTAGCTTTAAGGTTCCTAATGGCATCCCATCAAATGCACGCTAATCTCCTCGAGCATTAAGGGAGCACCTGTTGCCTCTGCCCTCGTATCACCAATGTAACACTCTATCTCCAGGAACAAGCAGGAATGAGTCTTCACATATGGGTACGTCGGTACCGACAGAGCCTGTGCGGGAACGCTCCCCAGCTTCTCAAAAAGGAAAGCTTTTGGGAGCATCCTACAGCGCCTGCGTGCTGCCTTCCCGCCTTTCCTAACCGTCTCTCCTCAGTTCTTCTTTGCCGCGGAGCCAGCAGGTCGTGTTCCTGTCACCGCTGAAGAAGTTCTTTGTTTTATTTTATTTCTTTGGTCGCGCGTCTGCTTCCCCGACTTCGGACCGGTACCGCCGGTCTTTTCTTTCTTTTCTTATAAAAAAAAAAATATATATAGTTTTTCCCTCACTTAGTGTGTTTTTCTTCTTTGGGCCTTAGGCCTCACAAATAATTTTTTCCTCATGGAAAAACAAGCCTCCAGGTTTAAAAAATGCACTAAGTGCAGCGGTACTATTTCTGTTACTGACACCCATGAATGGTGTCTTAAATGTTTGGGTCCTGAACACTCCATTCCGGATTGTCCGTCCTGTTCTTTGATGTCTAAACGAGGTTTACAGAACCGAGCAGCCAAGCTCCATATGCTGTTTCCCTCTGATGCAGCTTCAGTGGCATGGACATCTTCCAGGGCTTCTTCTTCCTCCCATGGATCTCAGGTAACCAAACATAAATACAGCCGGTCCTCGAAGGGTAGATCTCTTTCCAAGCATCGAGATGCCTCCGGGCTTGCCCTCGAGGATCCTGCACCGGCAAAACAACCCCGGCGGGAAGCTCCGGCTTCCAAAGCTCCACCTATGGGGTTACAGGTTGACATCGATGGCACGGCCTCGACCGATCACCTGTTAGAATGCTCTGGGGTACCGGCTCAACCTTCCGGTACCGAATTCCAGGCATTCATGGCATCGATGGATCACAATGTTCTATCCATGCAGCAGGCTATCACGGCCTTCATTCAAGCTGCGACGCCGCTGATACCACAACAAACTCCATTGTCGGTATCGGCTCCGGTACCGGCACCAGCGCCGGTACCGGTACCGACTGCATCGACATCGACCAGGATGCCGACTGCAGCGGTTCCCTGTCCAGGGATGCTCGTCGGTACCGAACCGGTACCGACGATGCCCGATGTCGATACCGCTCGATACGCGTACCGAGCTTTAGAAGACCACCCTGACAGGAGATATTTTGATTCCTCTGATGATTCTGATACATCAGAGGAGTCTGCTGAAGTATCCATAGCCCTTCCTGAAGAGCCTTCTTCTCCAAAAAGAAGAATGTCTCCTCCAGAGGACTTATCCTTTCAAGACTTCATAAGAGAAGTGGCTAAAGGACTTTCTATTTCAGTAACCTCTGAATCAGAGCCTAGAGCTAAAAAATTCGATATTTTAGATTATTCTAAGGCTCCTAAGGAGGCAGTCACCTTGCCAATTCATGAGATTCTTTATGAGCACATGATTGACTTATGGGAGACTCCTCTCACTATCTCTCCTCATTCTCGAAGATTGGACACTATGTACCGTGTCCCTCCTTGTCCTGGTTTTCATAAAACACAGCTTCCCCACCATTCTATTGTGGTGCAGTCAGCTATGAAAAGGATAAAGAGTGCAAAAAGACACTCTTCTGCCCCTCCTGGAAGAGAATGCAGGACTTTGGATGCTTTTGGTAGGAAAATCTTCCAGGCCAGTATGCTCATTGCCAGAATCAATTCCTATAGTCTTTACATGGGTATGTTTCTAAAAGAAGTTGCAGATAAGCTGCACACTTTCCTCCCTTTTCTTCCAGAGGATAAAAGGGAAGAATTCCTTCTTTGGCTCAAACATACTCAAGACATTTCAAAGTTTTCCATGGTGAGACACTTCAATTATCCAACATCTCTTCTCGACCTTCTAGGTCAGGAGGTGGCTACCCTTCTTGCCCAAGGGGCAATAGAAGAAGTACCTCTTCTTCAACAAGGGTCAGGGTTTTACTCCCCCTATTTTCTTATCCCAAAGAAAACAGGGGGCTACAGACCCATATTAGAGCTCAGAGAATTGAACAAATTTCTATGCAAGGAGAAATTCAAGATGCTTTCTCTGGGCACTCTCCTTCCATACCTTCAGAGTCAGGATTGGCTTTGTTCTCTAGATCTCAAGGATGCGTACACACATGTCCTCATCCATCCTTCTCACAGAAGGTTCCTCCGTTTCCTTTTCCAAGGAAAGCATTACCAATACAGTGTACTTCCTTTCGGTCTGGCCTCTGCTCCAAGAGTGTTCACCAAATGCATGGCAGTGGTAGCTGCATTTCTACGCACTCTGGAAATTTTTGTATTCCCATACCTGGACGACTGGCTCATCCGAGCTCCATCCCAGTCAGAGGCCCAGACTGCCCTAGACTGCACAAGGCGCATTCTGCAGTATCTGAGACTTGTGGTAAATCTCCCAAAGTCCCAGCTCACCCCTACTCAATCCCTAGATTTCATAGGGGCCTGGCTAGATACTACCACTGCAAGGGCCTATCTTCCTCAGGCCCGTTGCCTACACCTGGTGCAGTTAGCCTCCCAGATTCAGTCAAAGAGCCATTTAACTGCCCGGGAGATGCTACAACTGCTAGGCCACATGGCATCCACAGTGCATGTGGTCCCCTATGCTCACCTTCACATGAGAGCAGCTCAATGGAATTTGTCCACCCAGTGGACTCAAGCATCAGGTGCTCTGTCAGACAAAATAGCCACCTCCAGGCGCCTCTTTTGGTCTCTCCAGTGGTGGAAGTCCGCCCAAAATCTGTTGCTGGGGTCCCCCTTCCAACAGTTGTTACCCCAGGCAACCCTCACAACAGATGCCTCCCAAACAGGTTGGGGAGCTCATCTGCAAGACCTCTCCACTCAAGGCACTTGGTCTCCACAGGAGACCTATCTCCATATCAACCACTTGGAGCTCCGAGCAGTTTTTCTAGTTCTCAAGGTCTTCCATACCCTGCTCAGCTACAAGACAGTCCTCATTCATACGGACAATCAAGTAGCAATGTTTTACATAAACAAGCAAGGAGGAACTGGCTCTCTGTTGCTTTGCAACGAAGCTTTAAGATTGTGGGCCTTCGCCAGAGAGCATCAAATCCATCTCCTGGCCGTATACCTTCCAGGAATCCAAAACTCTTGGGCAGACAGACTCAGTCGAGTTCTGCTTCCACACGAATGGTCCCTGCACATGGACCAAATACTCAGAATCTTTCAAGAGTGGGGAACCCCGGACATAGACCTCTTTGCAAGTCCGTGGAATGCCAAACTTCCCCGTTTCTGTTCCAGAATTCCATGTCAGGGAGCTCAGGCCAAGGATGCCTTCCTCCTTCACTGGGGTCAAGACTTCCTGTATGCCTTTCCACCCATTCCTTTAATTCCCAAGACTTTGTTCAAGCTCCAGAGGGATCAAGGATCTATGATCCTCATAGCTCCACGCTGGCCACGCCAAGTGTGGTACCCTCTACTTCTACATCTCTCTCAGGCTCCCTCCCTAGACTTGGGAGCTGCTCCAGACCTACTGTCTCAGGAGGAGGGGACTTTGTGGCACCCAAACCCCAAGTCCCTTCACCTCAGAGCTTGGTTGCTGAAGGCCTAGACCTTCAGGATTGGAATCTTTCTCAGCAGGTGAAGGATATCCTTCATGCTTCCAGGAAACCTTCTACTAGACGTTCCTATGCTTTTAAATGGAAAAGGTTTTCCATTTGGTGTACTAAGAAGGGTCTTGACCCTCTAGCACTACCTTTGAATTCTCTATTGGAATATCTCCTGCATCTTTCCAATGCAGGCCTTAAGACAAATTCAGTAAGGGTCCATTTGAGTGCTATTGCAGCATCCCTTAAGCCTATCAATGGACAGCCTATCTCCTCTCATCCTCTTATTGCAAGATTCATGAGAGGCCTAACTTTAACTAAGCCTCCCATTAGGCCTCCTCCGGTGGCATGGGACTTAAATCTGGTTCTTGGTCAGCTTATGAAGCCACCTTTTGAACCCTTAGCCACCACCTCCTTGAAATTTCTTTCCTGGAAGGTTATTTTCCTCATTGCAGTCACCTCAGCTCGTCGCATCAGTGAACTGCAAGCCTTAGTGGCTAATCCACCTTATACAAGGTTCCATCATGATAAGGTAGTCCTTAGGACCAATCCACACTTTATGCCTAAAGTGGTCTCACCTTTTCATCTTAATCAAGAGGTGTATTTACCTGTCTTTTTTCCAGGTCCTCATGCATCAAGTGCAGAGAGGAATCTTCATACCCTGGATTGTTAAGAGAGCTCTTGCCTTTTACTTACAAAGGACACAGCAACATAGAAAGTCTTCTCAACTCTTTGTTGCTTTTGATCCCTCTCATTTGGGACTTCCAGTCTCTAAGAGGACACTGTCCAATTGGATTGCTCAGTGTATTTCTTTCGCCTACCAGAGTAAGAACCTTTCTCTGGAGGGCCATGTCACAGCTCATAATGTGAGGGCCATGGCCACCTCTATGGCTCATCTAAATTCTGTGTCCATCGACCAGATCTGTCGAGCGGCCACCTGGGCCTCGGTTCATACCTTCACAGCCCATTACTGCTTGGACAAGGACTCCCGCCGGGATGCCTTGTTTGGTCAGGCTGCTCTCAAACACCTGTTCAATTCTTAATCAACTCCTGCCCTCCTTCCCAGAATGGATGCCTGAGGTCCATAGGAGGAGGTAGAGCTCTTTCCAGGGTCTCATAACCTAAGGGATCTCCCAGGCATCTCTAGCTAGGGAGTCCCCATATGTGAAGACTCATTCCTGCTTGTTCCTGGAGATAGCACAGTTACTTACCTGTAACAGGTGATCTCTGGGAACAGCAGGAATAAGTCTTCACAACCCACCCACCTCCCCTAGGAGTTGTATCTCTCTATCTGTCTTTCCTTTCCTCTCTCTCTCTTTGTCTCAGCTTTAAAACCGAACTGAGGAGAGACGGTTAGGAAAGGCGGGAAGGCAGCGCGCAGGTGCTGTGGGATGCTCCCAAAAGCTTTCCTTTTTGGGAAGCTGGGGAGCGTTCCCGCGCAGGCTCTGTCGGTACCGACGTACCCATATGTGAAGACTTATTCCTGCTGTTCCCAGAGATCACCTGTTACAGGTAAGTAACTGTGCTTTCTCCATCCATCACCCCCTTTCCCACGGTAATGGCCTAATGGCCATTAAGCCTGCATTATTGGCATCTTTTTCACTGTTAACCGCTAGCGGGGGCCAATAACACATGCTAACAGAGCTGTTGTGCCATTAATGTACTTTAGTATACATACCCCTCTATTTTTTAAGCCTTTTCCTAACTTAAATCCCTTTTATTATGGTGGTAAGCATGGTATCTTTTCTGAAAGCTATTAGATATCCTACATTATTTCCTCTGACTTCATTTAAGTTTGGAAAATGAATGTTGCCACAACTTCCATCAATAAAGGGATTAGTACTTCCATTCATTTGCAGTAAGATGATTTGTGGTTAATGTCAGTTTTAATATAGAGTTATGAATCTTAAAATGCTTTATCAAAATGTTTTTCAATGAAAAATACAGAAATTCCTCCTTTACGTCTGAGCTTGAAGTAAGTGAGCTTTAGTCTTTAAGATATAAAAAGGACTCAACATGATGTAAACAAATACTTATCATTTATTTAAAATGTCCCAGTGATACATAATATATACATTTTTCCGTTTGTTCTACTTGATTCATCAACAGTCTTGTAACATAATATTCAATATGAACATCCATCAGGTATATCAGAACATGCATTCAATCCACATGCACAATATCAATAAGTATATTAGAAATTAGAGTTAGGCTCATAAAGGATGGGACCTCGCAAAAAATAAAAGAGACATTTTGGGCTTGTGAAGAATGATTCTCAAATCTACATAGAGAGGACAATATTCAATACTATTTCTGAATGTAAGAACACATTTTTCCCATAGAAGGAGCTTTGCCCAATCTGTCTGCACATTGTTCAGCAATGCGTATACCCTCAGACGCTGCAGGCATTCACAGGTGGTAAAGTCAGTGCAGACAGAGGAGCAGTGCACATAGCTTAAATTATTCAAACCTACACATTTTTCTTCCAACTGAAAAACTACCAGCAGAGTCGATAATTGCTAAGAAATGTTCATTAGGCAATAATTATTAGTGCTAATTTCATGGGCAAAAATACTTTTGATTATTGCCCTTTTTACCTATATATTTGTCAATAGAGAATAAATGTAGAATTGAAACGTTCAGCTATGTCGAAG
Organism: Ichthyophis bannanicus; assembly: GCA_033557465.1. Classification (NCBI taxonomy): domain Eukaryota; kingdom Metazoa; phylum Chordata; class Amphibia; order Gymnophiona; family Ichthyophiidae; genus Ichthyophis; species Ichthyophis bannanicus. Next base: position 387,254,550 of record CM066038.1, on the reverse strand, counting down.
CATATTAATTACAATTACTACCTGCCTTTGCTTGCAAATGTCTAGATTTACTAAAGTATGTCACCTCATTATTGTGCCCTAACATGCATTAAATACATGCTATTTACAGCAGGTTCCATTTTCTGCATTGAGACCTAGTTACTAATAATGTATTTTAATGGTAGAGCAGAGTGTGCAAGTTCAGTCCTTGAGGACTACAAACAGGCTAGGTTTTCAGGATATCCCTAAGAAATATGCATAACATAGACCTGTATGCATACTACCTCATCATATGCAAAGTTAGCTCATGCATATTCATTAGGGATATCCTGTGAACTTTACTTTTTTTGTTTAACTATCAATTTGATTTATAGATTCATGCAGTTGTGCAGTATCTAACATCTCTTTTAGGCTGAGGGTAATATTATGACAGGTTGTCTAGGCTGAGAGGGCAAGAAGACAGCTTTATCGTTAGGCAGGGTGAGGCAGCCATCTCAGGCAGCAAATTCTGGGGATGGCAGAAAGTGGCTTCAAAATATCTGATTTATCCTGCTTAATCCCTCAAGGCAGATGGCAACACAGGATCTTTGAGATATCCATGCATACTTCGAAGGCCCTACCGTCCCACCCTCTCTGATGTGAAAAATATGCATCAGAGGGTGTGGGACAGAAGGGCCTTTGAAATGTGCATGAATGTCTCAAAGACCCCATGTTTATTGCTTGTATTACACAGGTACACTACCAAAAAACTGCCTCCAGTTTTGCAACTGATTCCTATAGATTTTGGGGTGCTGAATCCAGGAAAAATAGCCAAAATGTTCCATCACGTCACGTTTTCTTGCAAAATTAGATTTCTTACCCATACAAGGAATGTTCACATCATTTCTTTTTAGCCGACTGCAGTTTATTTTCTTGGCCCAAAATAGAGGTTGTAATGGTTAACTAACTAGAAACACTCCCTCATGATATTTTAGAGTGTTTTGTATTCATTTTATACATTAACAGGACAATTGGGAGGCGGGGGGCTAAATCCAGTACTCGCGCTGGCGCATGTTCTTTCCTGTTCGCCTCGCCTCGTTCGCTCGCTCAAACATGGTGGTTGCGACATGAACATTCCTGTCAAATTTCAGTTTCTTGCAAGTTCATTATTACCTTTTGTTTGCTCAGTCGTAATCCAGCTTTATTCCGAAGTGGTTCACTACAGTTGTAGTTTGCAGTGCTGTGTATTTGTGATGGCTCACAGAGCCAGAGGTTGCGTCAACTCTCCGGACAGTTTTTGTTTTATTTGTGGGGAATATACCGTGAAAAAGCGGCAGAGGAACATTTCTGCATTTATTAAAAAAGTATATTTCGCCTATTTCGGTTTGAAGTTAGGCGATCAAGACAAACCGTGGGCTCCTCACAAAGTGTGCAGGACATGTGAGGAAGATCTACGCTTATGGATGAAAGGTAAAAAACAAGCATTTCATTTCGGAATACCTATGATGTGGCGTGAACAAAGAGACCACAGCAGTGACTGCTATTTTTGCTCTTGCATTGTTGAAGGGATACAACTTAAAAAATAAGAACGTAATAAATTACCCCAACCTTCCCTCAGCAATTAGGCCTATGCCTCATAGCAACGAAGTACCTGTGCCTGAACCACCAAAATCTTTGGATCATATTTGTGTGGACGGTTCTGATCATGATGAGACCCATCAGATGGCTTTTCCCGATGAGTCCAGTACTTCCAAGTTTGAAACTGAACCAGATCCGAAACCTGAACTTTTCTCTCAAGCTGAATTGAATGATTTAGTCCGGGATTTAGGACTCCCAAAAGATGCTGCCCAACTGCTAGGTTCTCGGCTTAAACAGAAAAATCTATTGTCACCAGGAACAACTTTTTATTGGTACCGCAACCGCGAGACACAATTTTTGAAGTATTTCAGCAAAGAGGAAGATTTGGTATTTTGCAACGATATATACAGAGTGATGGAAAAGTATAAACTCAAGTATGATCCTGCTGAATGGCGGCTGTTCATTGATTCGTCAAAAGACAGCATAAAAGGTGTTCTTCTTCATAATGGCAACACATTCGCTTCAGTTCCTATTGCTCACTCTGTTATTCTCCAAGAAAAATACGAGAATTTGGCCCTGATTCTTCAGAAGATTCGCTATGATGAGCATAAGTGGATGATTTGTGGAGACTTTAAAATTCTATCCATGCTATTAGGGCAGCAATCCGGTTTCACCAAATATCCCTGCTTCCTTTGCTTGTGGGATAGCCGGGCCCGCGACTTACACTGGGGGAAAAAAAGACTGACCAATTCGGGAGTATTTGAGACCCGGTGAGAAAAATGTTCTTCATGAGAGCTTGGTACCTCGTGATAAAATTCTATTACCACCTCTCCACATTAAGTTGGGTCTCATTAAGCAATTCATCAAGTCCCTTCCAAAAGATGGTGAGTGCTTTCGGTACCTTTGCTCAAAGTTCCCCCGACTTTCTGAAGCAAAGCTAAAGGAAGGAGTGTTTGTTGGCCTTGATATAAGGAAACTCATTTCAGATGGAGCATTCGCTGAAACGATGTCTGAGAAGGAAAAAGAAGCCTGGGATTCCTTCAAGGATGTTGTTCTCAAATTCTTGGGGAACAGGTGGGATGAGAACTATAAGGATATTGTTGCCAGGATGCTCAATGCCTTCAAAGAACAAGGCTGTAACATGAGCCTGAAAGTCCATTTCTTGCACTCCCATGTGAACTACTTTCCCGAAAACTTGGGGGTGTACAGTGAAGAACAAGGTGAAAGGTTTCACCAGGACATCAAGGACGCAGAGAGAAGGTACCAAGGAAGATGGAACACCACTATGATGGCTGATTTCTGCTGGTTGCTGCTGCGGGAAACCCCAGATGAAAAATACGCCAAGCAGCGCACCAAGAGAAGCATTCAGGGGAAGAAGAAACGGGCCCACCAAGAGACTGATTGACCCAAGAATGACTTTAAAATCTAAACTGTGTTGACAAATATCGTGTTTTTACTAAACTTTGAAATAAAAATTTGCTAGTTATTACCATAGTGTCGGATCTCATTTATTAGAATTTTATTTTCACACCATCGGGTGTTTGTCTTCATGTATTGCAATGGTGCGGTTTGCGTTTTCTATTCTTACATACATACCTGTACAACATTTTTTGCACATTTCTTTGCTTTGCTTTGTGTCTAAACTTGCTCTTATATGCTCAATGTTTGTGCACATGTATGTGGCTGTTTTAAGTGCAGACAATTTTGCTACCATCACAGTGTGTTTTGTTGACATTACTCTATTCTTATGTGCTGCCTTGTTACAATTTTCTTTATTCTTATTTGAATAACTACTAAACAATTAGTATAAAGAATTCATCCAAGAAACGTTTATCTCGATCGCACTCAATCTGAAACGTTCACCTCAAACTGCTAACCCAATGTAGCAAAAAATCTGTACGTGATGGAGCAAATTGGTTACCAGATTTGGATTCAGCGCACCAAAAAACGTAAAAATCAATTGAAACATTAGAGGCAGTTTAAAAAAAAATTTTTTTAGTGTACCTGTGTTATTATAGTCACAGCCTCTGACCTTGTGAAAGTGATGGTAACATGCAGGGGTGAAGATGAGATGAGGGAAGTTAGGCATGGGAGGGAGGGGAGAGACAGATGACTGGACATGGGGGCCAGTGAGACGGAGAGGGAATGCAGGACATGGGAGGGGACAAAGAGATATGGAGAGGAGATGCTGGACATAGGGACATAGGGAGAAAGTGTGAAGATGCTGTGAATTGGCGGCTTAGGGAGATGGAGGGGGAGTTCCTGGAAATGAGGGAGGGGGCATAGGGAGATTCTGGACATGGAGGCATATAGAAATGGATACACCCCTTTCCTTGAAATTAATTTCATTTACCATTGCCCTGTGTTGCCACCATTCAACCAGTGTGTAGTCCAGTCAGTCACTTTAGAACCCAATCCAAGGGAGCTCCCTATATTCATAAGTCACCTGTGCAGAACTGTGTCAAAATGTGCTGAAACGCTGTAATCTAGAGCTCTCTCTGATTTAAGTCCAGTCAAAGAAATAGATCAAATTCCTCTGGCAAGACCTACCTCTAGGACCAATATTATATTGCTATTGTAACATGTTTTGAAAATATTGCATTTAGGTTTGGAGAGTTTCATTATGGTACTTGACATGAAAGGGCCATGGGCCGGTAGGTAAAATGAATTTTTGTAGAACTACAGTGGAAGGTTAGGTTTTCACAGTGAGAAAAGAAAGGAAATCACTGTTTTAAACAGAAACATATGTTTTAAGATACCTAAGTGATTTGCGCTGTAGCATGGAAAGACAATGTCATTTGAGATACGAAGGTGAGCAGTGATACAGTTTTCAAACTAGTTAATTTCTACAAAAGATTGGTCCTTGTGGTTATATGGATGACCTAGAATACATAGCACTGCAATATAGTATTGGTAAGAAATGGTAGTTAATGAATATCCTTGCCATTGCTATTGTTGATTAATGATTAACGTAACACAACTACTTTTTAAAGAAAAATAATATGTCTTCATTTCTGCAATATGAAATTAGTTAATCTTACAAGACATTCTCCACTATTTTTCTTTTTTATAATATATGTTCTAATCAAAATCAGCCTCGGCCTCACATGCTTATGTAAGTCCCTGCAGGACTTCCTAGACTGAAAGAACCTGGCTAATGTATCTATCATCCATCATCCTTGTGCTTGCAGAATATGGTAGTGAATGTACATAGTAAACCTGCAATATGGACGATGTGGCAGGGTGAACATAGCCTGGGGAAATGGCAGTAAAAACATCAGATGATAGAGCATATTTTGAAAGTCTCTCTCTGGTAGACCTGGTAAATGAGCAGACGGAGAAAGACATTTCAAGATTATTTTTAGATCTTTGTTGGGAGCATAGGGAGTAGATCACATCCACAGAAACAGTGTCCCAGATTTTGCCAGTCCTGTTTATTCTAAGGTAGTACTAAAGATTGTAGCATCACAATGGTAACATTTTATGTTCCCTGTCCATTCTGAGGAAGTGCGTTCATTAGCGTGCATTCATTTCATCAGCACCTTAAAACATTTTCAGTGGTGACGGTCAGTGCTGTCAAAGCAACTGGCTGCTGCCTCTTTAAATTAGGACCAGATCTTCAGTGTTGGTGCATATCTAGTGACCGGAGCTAAATATCTGGTCTGGCTGGATTGCTATTTTACAATATGGGTAGTGGTGATATTCAGCCGCTAATCAGATTGCAAAACAGCCTTTCACCTCTCCTAACTTTATGCAGTTAGCAGCTGAACAGCATCGCTAACCGCAAGGCTAATTGATTTGAATGTTTTTGAAAGTTGTAATACGTTAAAACAAATGTCTGAAATAAATTGGAACAAAACAACCAAATACTGAGAAAAAGTCTGAAACATCTGAAAACAAACCAAAGGTTTTTTTGTCTGTGCACTTAACTAGCATAGTCTGTGTGTGCACTGGCCAGGACATTGAGTAAGAAGAGCATTTTACAAACCTATACATGGTTAAAACCAATGCCTTTACTTGGGGCTGTGTGGGTCATTTTGAACCATGAATATTGGGACATCCAACCCTGTTATTCATGCCGTCTGCATCTCCCGACTAACTTCCTACTGGTTGTGTGGGGAAGTTAGCTGGGGGTGGGGAAGAGGTGGCTTGGGGGCAGAAAGTGGGCGGGCAGTGGGCGGTCATCAGCCCTGGATGTACAGGGCCGATTCTAATGTCAGCCCTTTACGTCCAGGGCCAGCAAAATGGTTGGGGGTGTTATTCCACCTCCGAGATGGAATAACTTCTCTGGATGTGTTTTTTTTTTCGTAGCCCAGGGCATGGAAGGGGCTGGGGGGGGGGGGGGCAGGGTTTATTCCCTGCAGCCTGACAATGGTCTTAGGAAGCCAAATCGGGGGTTGGGCTGCGGGGAATAAACTTTAGTTTCAGGCGACCAGCATCACAGCTTTTATTTTTATAAATTTTTTATTATCCACCTTTTCATATACATTATCAACCTTTCCATGTACATTACTATCAACCTTTTCGTGTACATTAAACAAATCCTTTCACCTCTTATACCAAAGGACTGGCTAGCATCCTGTACATAGAACCATAACATAATTCCCACAAACTTAAGGAAAACACATGTCCAGCCCTAATTAACCACAGTGCCCTCAGCTCCCTTACCCCAATTCCTATGTCCATGTCTGACCTTATGGTCAGAGATTACATGCAGGGCACCTGACAACCTTATAATCAACAGCCATCTGGTACAGAATATCATTAACATGTCCTTTTCAACATTCTCTTTTACCCCTTAAGCCGTTAAGGTTAATTCCCCTCCAACCCCCTTATTTTCCCGCATTTCCACACCCCCCCCCATACCCCTCCTCCCTCCACCCTCCTTCTCGCAGCCATTTCCAAACCCTCGCCCACCGCTTCTCAACTTGCTCCCCTCGTCCCCTCCTCTCCCCCGTCAATTTATACATTGTATACAGAAAAGACACTCTTCCTGCAAAGCTAGCTATGGAAGGCAAATTCGGCCGCTTCCAGTACCATGCTATTTCGCATCTTGCCGCTGTTACACAATACCAAATGATTCTCCAGTACCCTTCCCACCTCCCATCAGGTTTATGCAGAAGACACATCTCAGGACCAAGCACAATATTTGCCCCCACCATTTTATTAATGATCTCCCCTATTTTGCGCCAATACTCTCTCACTACTGGGCACGTCCACCACATATGCAACCAAGAACCGCGCTCCCCACACATACGCCAACATTCATCCGTCTGTCATACTCCTGCCCTACACAATCTCTCCGGTGTGAGATACCATCGAGACAACACCTTATAGCCATTCTCTCGTAAGGATGTGGCTATAGAGAACCTAGCTATACCCATTACTATCGCCTCCCACTCTTCCACCCCCCACGCTACCCCTAAATCCTTTTCCCACTCTTCCATATACTTTAGCTTTCGTTCCCCTCTGGCTATCAATCCTCTGTAAACCCTAGAGAGCATCCCTTGTTGCCCCATGGAGCCTAAACATGTTCCTTCAAACCACTCCCCTCCCCCCCGTCCTCCCCGTCCTCCCTGCTCTCTCCCCTTTTTTCGAATCACCGAGCACATCTGCATATACGCGTACCTATCCGACTCCCCCAAGCGATATAAATCTTGCATTCCCTCAAAACCTCTGCACTGCGTCTCGACCACTATCTGGGACGCCTGGGACAGGCCAAGTACTGCCCAGCGCTGGAGTACTGCCGCATTCGGGCCTATGCCCTCCGCGCAGCAGGCCTGCAGGGACATGGTGGGCGACCATTTCTTTTCTCCCACTAACCGCTTCTTATACTGTTTCCACACCTTCAGTGTGTGTCCCACTATCGGATTCTGACCCCTGTCTCCCCCCCCCCCTCCCACACTATTCGTTCTAATTCCCCTGGTCGATACTCGTCCACCTCCATCCTTACCCACTGCTTATATGGCTCCCACATCCACGCATAGACGGCTCGCAATTGCGCTGCCGCATAGTACAAACTAAAGTTGGGGATCCCCATCCCCCCTCCCCTACCGGCACTTGCGTCGTTCTGGCCGCCACCCGTGGCCTTTTCCCCCCCCAGATAAATCTCTCCACCTGCCGTTGTACCCTCCGTAATACTCTTCGGGGTATCGGTATAGGCAGCAATTGGAAGAGGAATAGAAACTGGGGAAGAAGCATCATCTTCATCGATGCCATCCTCCCAAACCACGAATAATACCCTCTACTCCAGCCCTGTAGTCGCTCCTCCACCCGCCCCACCAGTTTGTTATAGTTCAGCGCGTATAAGGCCTCCAAGTACCTCCCCAGCTGTACTCCAAGGTATCGAATCAATGTCTGTGCCCATTTAAATGGGAAACCCTGTTGCCACTCCCGCTGCCCCTCCTCCTCGCCCACTATTCTTAATATCTCCGATTTCCCCCAATTAATCTGAAAACCCGCCCACTCACCGTATTCCTGTATCTCACTCATCACTGCCTGTAGCGTTTCTCTGGGGTTCGTGATAGTCAATAGAATGTCATCCGCGAAAAGGGACACTTTGTATTCCTGGCCTCCCACCTTAACCCCCGCTACCTCGGGGTTAGCCCTCAACCTCGCCACTAAGGGCTCGAGGGAGAGCTCAAATAATAATGGGGATAACGGGCATCCCTGCCTAGTCCCACGTTCCAGCGGAAAGAACTCAGAATAGCCCCCATTTACTCGTACACATGCTGTTGGTCTATGATATAGAGCCCTTATCCACTGCACAAACCCTGGCCCAAACCCCAGTTGTTTCCAGTACGGAATATAAAAATGACCAAGACACTTGGTCAAAGGCCTTTTCGGCATCCAATGAGACCAACAGAGTCTCCTTCCCCTTCTTTTGTGCCGACCAGATCACATTCAGCACTTTCCGTATGTTGTCTGCCACCTGCCGGGCCGGCACAAACCCCGCTTGGTCGGCATGCACCAATTTCCCCAAATGCTTATTAAGTCTAGTCGCCAGCACTTTTGCCAGTAACTTCGCATCAACATTCAACAAAGAAATGGGCCGGTACGACGCACACTCCTGAGGGTCCTTCCCTTCCTTATGGATAAGTGTAATACCTGCCCATCCCTTTGTATCCGCCAATTTCTCCCCCCTCATAGGACCATGAAAAACCCTAGTCAACGGCCGCACCACCAGACTGCCAAACTGTTTATAGAAGCGTGCCGTTAGGCCGTCGAGCCCTGGGGCTTTACCGGTCTTTAAGGCCTTAATGGCCTGCAAGACTTCCTCAGTTTGGATTTCCCTATCCAGCCCTTTCTGCTCATCCGCCGTCAATCCCGGGAGCCCTGCTCCCCTCACATACTCTAGAAGATCCTCCCGCGACCCCGCCTCTCGTGCCTTATACAAGTTGCTATAGAAAGCTACGAATTCCTCTCGGATGCGCCGGACGTCCCGCATCACTTCCCCCCTGCTCTTAATCTGGGAAATCCTATTCCACTCCCTTCGCTTCTGCAGCTGCCTTGCGAGGTACTTCCCCGCTTTGTTACCCCCTTCAAAGAATCGCTGCTTCATCAGCTGTAGGCGGAACTGTATCCTTTCTGCCTCTATTGCATTAACTTTGGCTCTAAGTTCTAAGACTACCCCTCGGTGCTGTCCTCCCCCCTCCTGCATATCCCTCTCCTCCGCCTCGCGTAGTTGCTGCCTCAACTGCTCCTCCCGCTCTGCCCACTCTCGCTTAATGCGTGCCCCCCACTTAATGAACACCCCCCTTATAACTGCCTTAAAAGCATCCCAGAGCACTCCCTCTTTTACTTCTCCACCCCCGTTCTGCCCAAAATACTCCAGGATTAGGCTCCGTATTTCTGTTACCACCCTCGCATCCTCCAACAGACCCTCATTCAATTTCCAAAATTGTCGTCCCTTATCCTCCCCTGCCACCCGCACTTGTACCACTACTGGAGCATGATCGGACCAGGTAATTGGGTCTATTTCCCCCCCCCCTTGATCCTCCCCGCTAGCTCCTTCCCCACCCATATAGCATCCAATCTAGAGTATGTTCCATGGGCCGCTGAGAAGAAGGTAAATTGCCTTCGGCCCGGATTGAGCATCCTCCACACATCAATCAGGTCATTCTCCTGCACAAATCTCTGGTAACACTTCCTATCCTTCCCCCTCCCTTCCCGTTGGCCCGTCGTGTCTCTCCCCACCTCCCAGGCCAGGTTGAAATCCCCCCCACAAATCAGCACCCCTTCCCCCATTGCCGCTACCTGCTCACCCAATTCTTTCCAAAACTCGGTTTGGGGTCCCGTAGGGGCATACACATTCACCACACACAACCATTCCTCCCCCTGCTTCACCCGCAGCAAGAGATAGCGTCCCCCTTTATCCCGAGATAGCAGCTGGACCTCAGTTTGGGTTTCCCCCTTAATGAGCACTGCCACCCCGCCTTTCTTTTTCTCTCCAAGATTAGAAGCGAATAGACAATGCTTATACCCCCTGGGTTGCACCAATGCCTCATGCTTTTTCTGCAAATGTGTCTCCTGCAACATTACTATGTCAGCTTTGTGCCTTGTTAATTCTTTATACAGTTTCTGTCTTTTCCATGGTGAATTTAATCCTTTAACATTCAACGTTAGTATTTTCAATTCCCCTCCTGCTCCCCTTCCCCCCCCTTCCACACCGCTGGTCCTGCCTCCCCCCCCCCCCCCTTCCCCCCCACCCCCCCTCCTTCCCCCTTTCCCCCTTCTTTCCTCCTCTTCTCCCCCCTCCCCCCTCCCCCCCTCGCAGAGCTCTCCTCTGTGGAGACTCGACTTCCATATCAGTGACCTCCTCCACCTCACCACCAATTCTTCCCCAGTAACCCCTCGTCCCCCCATCCCCCCAGTCTCGTCCCGCACCCCCCACTAATCCTTACCTCTCCTATCCCCCACTGCTCCCCTCCCCTCTTAACACCTCCCTTTTCCCCCTGCATATTGCCTGCCCCTCCCTCCCTACCCCCCGTAGCCTACTACCCTTACCTCCCCCTCCCTCCAAGCCTGCCAACCAACATATTTAAAGATACCAGTCCTTTGGTGGAACACCACCGCTCAGCCAGTCTCTTGCTCTGATGCCGGACTCCGGTGACCTCCTTTAGCCGTCCTGGCCAATCTCCTGCCACTCGCCCTCTGCCATTTCGCACTCTCCATCCTCCCTGGTCTGGATTCCGGGCGTTGTGGAGTAGCGGTGCTGTCAATCATCTCCGGTAGATGCTCTGCTCCAAGCTCTCGCAAGGCTTTCCAAGCCTCCGCACTGGATCTCACCATCCGCGATCTCCCTTTCACCGTGATCAATAAGCCAAATGGAAACAGCCACTTGTATCGTAGTTCTGCTCTCCTCAGATAGGCCGTTACTTCTCTGATCTCTCTCCTGCACTGCAGCGTTCCCTGGGACAGATCTTGATACAACTCCACTTTGTGGCCCTCCCAGTGGAAGCTTTTCAGCTTGCGGTTGGCTCCTAGCAGCAGTTCCTTGCTCTTGTAGGAACTCAGGCACACTACTATGTCTCTTGGCCTATTTTCTCGAATGGGCCCCAGGCCTCTATGCGATCTTTCTATGTTCGGGTGGTAATCATCCACTGCATCCCCATGTCCAGCTGCCACTAGGAGGTTTTGGAATATCTTTTGGACCACTTCCTCACTATTCTTGTACTTAGGCTCTTCCGGCACTCCGCGCACTCGGAGATTACATCGCCGTGATCGATCTTTGAGATCCTCTGCTTTGGCTTTGAGGGCCTCTTGCGCTGACTGCAGTTCTTCCCAGCTATGCTGGAGCTGCGTCAGGGTCTCCCCTTGACTATCCAGCTTGGTTTCGGCCTCGTCAACTCGTTCTCCCAGCTCCAGGATGTCTTGACGCATTGTCCGCACGGCCTCCTTGATCTCATTTTTCACCCCACACATCTCCACCTTCAGTTCCTCCTTTAATTCGAGGAGCCACTGCTTAATCTGTTCCGCTGCAGTCAGGCACTCCTCTCCACCTTCACTCTCACCCGGGCTTCGTGGGGTTTCCATCACCGTTTTGCCGGATTTCTCCCCTTCCTTCCCGCCTTTGGACGTAGCATATGGGGATCGAAACTCAGCCAGTTTCTTTTTCATCAGGCCCTCTTTTTTTGCGTTTGTTTTCTCCATTATGAGCCTGTGCCAGATTCCCCCAGCCGGCAGTATTGCCTGCACTCCGGGCTCACCTCCCTCCTTTTGCTCTTATATAGGGGCAGTGGCTAGGCTTTACACCCGGACCTCCACAGCGTCTGCTGCCCGTCCTAGTTGATTTCTGGCTTCGGAGGGCTCTCCGGGGGGCACACTTCTTCTCCTTACCCGGCTGGCACCTACTCTCCCACTGCTCCCCTCTTCAAGTGAGGTGCGGCCTGTCTACAGGTCTTCCACTGCTCTGCCCCCACCATGTGGCCGTCTTCTCACCGCCGGCAACGCTATACACCACAGTGCTATGAAGGGAGATTTTATTTTAGTACTTTGCTTGTTAGCTGCCCCAAATTAAGTCGGGCTTCTCCCAACGATAGGCGCTCCCCTTCAGCCGTCTCTCAGTCGGCCTACTTCCCGGCAAACTCCACTCTCCTGTGGTCGTCTCACCGCCTCTTTGGGCCGCACTTCCCACACGGTGTTGGGCTGCCGCTCCGGCTGCGTGCTCGGCTCCCCGCTCTCCGTTCCGCTCTCTCGGGCCTCCGGTGGGGCGAAGCAACGCCTCCCCGTTCACTCACGCTCGCCTTTCCGCCCAATTTAATGCCCGTAGGGGCTATTACAGCGTTATTTGATGCATTGGTGGCGGAGCTCCCACGCTACACCGCCATTCAGGTGGGTGACGTCACCGGAAGTCAGCATCACAGCTTTTAAATGGAGCTGCGGTGCCATGGCAACATGATGTCATGGCGCCGCGGCTCCATTTAAATGTCTTACTGAGCTATCCAGGCAGTGCCTGTATGTGCAGGCCGGGACTGAATCGCAGTCTCGGCCTGATCATGATTCTGATCCCGCAGGGCTAGATATGCCCCATGGGATCAGAATTGCTCTCCCCTTTGTAGGTCCGCCTCAGACCGGACATACAAAGAGGATGTACGTGCAGGTCAGAATCAGGCCATTTATGTATGTAGGTGTCAGCATGCACACAAATATGTGCTGATTTTACATGCACTTGCCAGCATAGGTAGAAGTTTTTAGATAACTGCATGCCCCAGCAGAGCCAATTAAGGAAAGGCTCAAAATAGTTATTTTTCCCCAAGGCGGTTCTATTATTTTATGTATTATTAGTAACTAGCTCACGCCTTTCCAGTAGTAATTCAATGTGAGCTACAATCAGGTATGTAGGTATTTCCCTATCCCTGGAGGGCTTACAATCAAATGCTGTACCTGTGGCAATGGAGGATTAAGTGACTTGTCCAAGACTGCAACAAGTGCCAATGGGATTTGAACCCTGGTTTTGCTGCTGCCCTAAACATTAGGCTACTCCTCCATCATAAAGATTTGTGCTACAGCCTTCTGGTGTACTTGTACAAGTCTAAAGGATTAGGTAGACATCACTTGTGCATTCCTCAGCGCAGATGCTAACACTGATGCAAACATTTCTAAAAATATACACGTATTCCCATTGTGAATATGAAGCACACACATAATTATTTGCCCCACCCACAACATACCCGGAATCTTGAAATCTCCACACCTGGTCAACTGCATGCAGAAATAGTAGGTTTATTGCTGCATATACAAGAGAAAGGAACCTTAGGGACGTATTGGTGCCTTCTGCTTTGTCTTCTCTTTGTCCTGATCCCGTTGCAACCTCTGGGCATTTTAAATGTGGTAAATACAGTGTTTGCTCAGTGGCATTATAACTCAATTCCTTTATACACCTAAAGGCATGCAGAAGAAATACTTTACAACAGAAGTCAGATTGCAACACATGTAATGCTGTTTAAGTTATTATTTGCCCATTTCTATTGTTGTATGTGGGGAAAAAATCTGACCCTTAAAGAAAAGATTAAAAGAACACAGGATCTGTGTATAAGATGAAAAATAGAGGCTGCTCCCTTGGTGGGGCTTCCTGCAAGTTATGCTATTTTTGCAAAGCAATCATTGCTGCTGGTGCTTTATACTGTCTTTTAGTTCTATCCTCTGTGCTGAGAGCTCTCTCTTGCCGGCTTTGTGCAGTGTCCCTAAGGTCAACATGTATATATCAATTTTGGTGACATTTTTTGCCTTATAAATTGTTTTTCATCATATTTATTTTTTTGGTAATACTTATAAGGCATTTTATGTCCCCAAAATGTTTGTTTTTGATCTTCTTTTTATATGTTTTTAATATATTTTGGGCCTGATTCTGTCCCGCACATAAAGCCTTTGTATGTCCAGTATAAGCCAGATGTACAAAGGGGAATGCAATTCTGATCCCACAGGCCAGGTCTAGCCCCATGGGACCAGAATCGTGATTAGGCCTGTTTGTGCAGACCGGGAATGCAATTCAGTCTGGGCCTGCATGTACAGGCACTGCCCGGATAGATCAGTCAGGCATTTAAATGAAGCTGCGGCACCATGGCGTCATGCTGCCATGGCACCGCTGCTCCATTTAAATGCGGCCGCCTGAAACTAAAGTTTATTATGGCCTCCTAACCCCTTCCACGCCCCGGGCCACTAAAATAAACATGACCAGGGAAGTTATTCCACCTTGGAGGTAGAATAACTTCACCGGCCATTTCACCAGCCCTGGACTACAGGGCCAAAATTAGAATCGGCCCTGTACGTCCATGGCTGGCGACCATCCACTGCCCGCCCACTCTCCACCCCGGGCCTCCTCTTCCCCTCGCCCAACTAACTTCCCTGCACAACTGGCAGGGAAGTGAGTCGGAGGCTGCCATCGGTACGCATACTGGGGATGGACGTACTGTTGGGACGTCCATCCCCGCTACTCGTGTCTCAGAAAAGCCCCTTTATTATTTTTTTAATTTTGTTTTTTGTATATGTCTTTTAATACTTCTTTTACGCACTATTGTGTCTAATTTGTTTTTTGAAATAAGTCAATCTTTCATTCACATGGTAATGGTTTCATGGTGTTGTCAGATGAGTTTTTATTACCAGTTTGATTCTTTTATATTTCTGTGTTTTTATATATACTTTTATATGATTTGGCGGTTATATATTTAAAGATGATCCCTACTACTTTTTACCTCTTTTTAAGGGTATGTTGTTCTTATGACACATCCTTTGTAGGAGTGTTTGTATCTTCATTTTGAGAGTCTGGTACGTCTTTTTTCATTTATGAATTTTTTGGAAATTTGTATATTTCTTTTATTATTTTTATTATAATAATTAGTTTTTGTTATTTTTTTCTGTATAATATTTCTGTTTGTAGACCCCTGATGAAGGCTTAACTGGCAAAAATTTGGCCAAGTCAGCCTTTTCAGAATAAAGAGTTTTGTGTTTACAAGGCCTGATCTGTTTTATGCTTTCTCTGTGTGTTGATCCAGTTTCATATCATAACATATCTGAATAACCAGATAGGGGGTTATTCTATCACATGACTAGCGGGGTTGGATGTTCATCCCCGCTATTAATGCCTTCCCCACCAGCGTCTAAATTCCTCGCCGGTTGTATTGGGAAGTAAGATGGGGCAGGGAAGGGGCGACTCAGTGATGGAGTTTGGGAGGCCGGTGGACAGTCACAGTTCCTGGACATACACGGCCGACGATGTGCGAGGACGTTATTCCACCTCCGAGATGGAATAACTTCCCTGGACATTTATTTTTCAGACCCAAGGTGCGGATGGGACAGGGGGGGGCCCGAGGACATTTCCTGCAGCCCGACCCTGGCCTTAGGAGGCCAGATCAGGGGTTGGGCTGCGGGGAAATCATCTTTGAAGTCTGGCGGCTGGGATCGCAGATTTACAATGGAACTGCGGGGCCATGGCAACTGGATGCCATGGCACTGTGGCTCCATTTTAGAGCCCTGACTGAGTTAGCCAGGATCAGGCCTGTACATGCAGGCTGGGCTGAATCGCAGTCCTGGCCTGCACGTACAGACCTGTTCGCGGTTCTGATCCCACGGGACTAGACGTGCCCCATGGGATCAGAATCGCAAGCCCTCTGTACGTCTGGCTCAGACCGGTCATACAGAGGGGCTGGACATCCAGGATGGAATGAGCCCTATAGTGTTAAGAGTGTGTTATACAGTTTATAAATTTTCATCTCATGTAGCAATCTCAGAAATCTTAATGGGAAGCAGTGTGAAGGTTAGAGGAATCATTAGCACTAATTGTAAAGGCTAGCAAAAGGGAGCATATTTATTTATTTATTTATTTAGAATACATTTGTATACCGCTGCTTCCAGCGATCAGCAGCGGTTTGATTACAGCTTGGAAATTGCCAAATCAAGGCAGAAATTTCGAAGTAACAACACATTGATTTGCAAAAGGAGAGCACGGCACACAGAAATAAGGTCACAGGAGAGCACGGCACACAGAAATAAGGTCAAAGGGGAGGAGTAGGGAATTTACATATGTACATGTTTCATAACAGAATTTAGGTTGCTAATTGTGACATCTTGTAATCCCCTGAGATTACATCAAATTGTAATAACACTGGAAAAGATGCGTTTTTAGGTTTTTATGTGTGTTTATCTGAAACAGACCATAGGACCCTTAGTATTGCTAAGAGCTTGTGTTATTATAATGAAACTTGATTACATGAAGTTCACCATACTTCACCTGAAGTATGTCAGTTTGTAATTCCTAAAATCAAGTTTTAGTGAGGAATATTTTGGGAAGACTCCCTGTCACCACTCTTATTTTGTATAGCACATAATCCTTTAAGTACTCTTAATGAGCAACTTTAACTCTAAAGATATTAGAGATCCAGAGGTAGCATCACACTGCAGATGACTTGAAGCTCTGCAGTCCTAGTAACCAATATCTAGCAGAATAATTGTACTTAATGAAAACCATTTTTGATTACTTTTGGCATAGACACGTGCAAAATCAACCTTCTTTAAAGGAAAATTGAGCAAAATGGAAAACATCACTCTGGCTAATGACTGTGACATAAAGGAACTTGAGCAGCAAGATGCATATACATTTCTAGGAATAGTGGAAGAAGCAATAATCAGCATCAATTACTGAAAGAAAGGATCAGTAAAGAATATTACAGGAGATTAAAAGTGATACTAATGACTACTTTAACATCTTGGAATAAGATAAAAACTATTAATCAACTTCTAATCCTCACACTCTTATACAATTTAAGAATTATAGACTGAATTCTTAAATATCTTGAAAAACTGGAAGTATAAACAAAAGATTTCTTATGCACATGAGGTCATTTATAAGAATTAATGCATATACAATGCTTCATATGCCTTGTAGTGCAATATAAATGATAAGTAGTAGTAGTAAAGTACTGATAGTATCCTTCAAAGATACCTTAATCCAAACCATATGCTCCTAAGTGACTATCAGCTTCCTCTCAAGTTCTAGTTTAAAAACTTCTCTAAATGCAGGCCGCGGGGCCCGTCCACGCCGGCCGCCTGTAACTGGGCGGCGCAGCGAGGGCGACGCCAGGTGGCTGGGAGGATTAGTGGGGGGGGGGGCAGAAGGTCCGTGGGTGCGATCTTTAAATTCATTGGCTCCCGGTTCTGTTGGTGCCGAAGGGTGGGAGCCAATGAATTTGAAGTTGGGCGGCGGCGGGGTTGGCAAAGTGCTGAGGCGGTAATGGCCCGGTCAGATCGGGCGTGGAGCATTGGCTGGTGTCCCACCCTCCCACCCTTGTGTTGGGGTGATGGGGGGGGGAGCTCAGTAGGGGTGTCTCAGTTGGACGGGGGGGGGGGCAGCAGGATCCCGGAGGTGTCCGGGGTCCGGATGCTGAGGATAAGCTTGGGCCGGGGGTGGGGTACCCCCGACCCGGACAACTCCC
The DNA here is from genome assembly GCA_033557465.1 of Ichthyophis bannanicus. NCBI lineage: Eukaryota > Metazoa > Chordata > Amphibia > Gymnophiona > Ichthyophiidae > Ichthyophis > Ichthyophis bannanicus. Next base: position 387,237,085 of record CM066038.1, on the reverse strand, counting down.
TGGCTGGGCTTTTGCTAATGGCATGGCGAAGTCAGGGGCTATGGGGGGGCGATGAGAATACAAAAGCGGAGGCGCCATTACCTTGCTAGTAATATGGCTGGTGATGCATTATTCTGCTGTTGTAGTTGGGTTTTGTTAATCAAGTTGATGTTTCTAAGCGTTAATGCTTAATAAAGCTGCGACCAGTTTTGAACCAATTATGGAGTGGTGTCTGTCTTTGGTCCCCTTGGGGGGAGGGGGTTTAAGGGGGGCAGGGGGAGGGGGGAGGAGTGATGTAGGAGAAAGAAGGAAAGTTTATATGTAGGAGGAGCTGCGAGTCCGCGCTCCCTCGGTTACTCATCTAGTAGCTGGCTGCAAAGTTCTGATGGCAGAAAATATCTCTACAGAAAGGCACAATAAGGTAATGCGTATCATACCTAGAAACTTTAAGCACTTCAGCATCATTGTTTCAGAAAAGCACTAGGAGAATTGTGGAGAATGAAGAGGACATTCCCACTCCAAAAGATAAAAAGCTGGATGCAAGGAAATTGGACATAGTGATAAACATCAGAATGGCATCAATATCTAAGGTGCCAGTTCCAAATGATTATTTTCTGAATCATGTGGATGGACAGTGAGAAAATTCTTAAGTAGCAAGAAATATAGTCAGAGACAAGAAAATGTGGCCACAGGCTTGATTAAAAACAATTTATAAATACACCTTCATAGGTTGCCTGTACATGTTACATCTTATGAACTCCAGAAGGAGGCTTCTTTGGCACAATATGAATACTACAGTGAGCATTAGCAGTAAATTTATGAGACCAAGATCATACTCCACGTACCTTGCTTTAGGAGTAAAGTTCACTGCTATCATGCTATGAACAAAGCTAACCCATTGGTTAGAGCTCCATTTATCTTCTTTCAATTAAAAATAAAGTTCATACCTTTGCTTTCACCTAAATATAGAATGAACTATAAAAATGAATTCTATATTTACCTGAAAGCAAAAGTATGAACTTTACTTTTAATTGAAAGAATAATGAAGCTCTAACATGAAATAAATGAAAAAAAAAGATTTTGCCTTAAATGAATGAATCAATGAAGTACTGATACAACAAGGAAGGATGATAAAATTTAAAGTGCCTCTGCAGTTATTTAGCTGAAAAAAACACTTCTGGTTTTGATGGCCCACAAAAATATTTATGAAATCTTGTTTGATTGACTTTGTAACATACACATGTATTTGCTAAAATTTATCACATTGGTATGAAGCTTGTCATGCTGTGAGGGCTTGTGTACATCAGTGATGCTGAGGGCTAAGTTATCAGTAGTTTAACTAATGTCAGGGTCTCCCAAGATGGACAGGTCCCAGCTGAGGTGCCAGAATAAGACATATCATCCATCTGGGCAGCAGCAGAATGGGACAGTGTTGACGGCGGAAGATCACATTTCTTTGACAATGACAACATAAGAACATAACATAAGATATGCCATACTGGGTCAGACCAAGGTCCATCAAGCCCAGTATTCTGTTTCCAACAGTGGCCAATCTAGGTCATATGTACCTAGCAGTTTCCCCAAGAGACACAAGTTCCACAATGTTTGTACTGGGTCAAGCATTGATATCTTCGGTCACTTCTTAATAATGGTTTATGGACCTTTCCTCCAGGAACTTGTCCAAACCTTTTTTAAACCCAGCTACACTAACAGCCTTTACTATACCCTCCGGTAACAAATTCCAGAGTTTGATTACACGTTGAGTGAAAAAATATTTTCTTTTATTAGTCTTAAATAGTTTACCCTGTAGCTTCATTGCATGTCCCCTAGTCTTTCTATATTCTGATAACGTAAACAATCGATCTACGTTTACCCGTTCCACTCCGTTCATTAATTTATAGACTTCTATCATATCTCCCCTCAGCCGTCTCTTTTCCAGGTTAAAGAGCCCTAACCTTTTTAGCCTTTCCTCATAGGAGTATCCTTCCATCCCCTTTACCATTTTGGTGGCTCTTCTCTGAACCTTTTCTAAAATCGCTATATCCTTTTTAAGATACGGCGACCAGAATTGCACACAATATTCAAGGTGCGGTCTCACCATGGAACGATATAGAGGCATTATAATATCTTTTGTTTTATTTTCCATTCCTTTCCTTATCATACCTAGCATTCTATTTGCTCTCTTGGCTGCTGCTGCACACTGGGCCGAGGGTTTTAACATGGTATCCACAATGACGCCTAAATCTTTTTCCTGGGTGGTGGTTCCTAATGTGGAACCTTGCATCGTGTAACCATAGTTTGGGTTGTTCTTCCCTAGGTGCATAACCTTGCACTTGTCCACATTAAATTTCATCTGCCATTTTGATGCCCAAACTTCCAATTTATCAAGATCCTCTTGCAATTTTTCACAATCCTCTTGGGTTTTAACAACTTTAAATAGTTTTGTGTCATCTGCAAATTTGATAACCTCACTCTTTATTCCACTTTCCAGGTCATTTATGAATATGTCAAAAAGCAGCGGACCCAGCACAGATCCCTGGGGTATACCACTATTCACCTTTCTCCATTGGGAAAATTGGCCATTTAGCCCTACCCTACCCCTGCCTCCTATCCCATGACTCTTTAATTTTGCCAAAAGTCTCTGATGAGGGACCTTGTCAAAGTCTTTCTGAAAGTCCAGATACACAATATCAACCGACTCACCTTTGTCCACCTGTTTATTCACTCCTTCAAAAAAACATAACAGATTAGTAAGACAAGATCTTCCTTGTCTAAAGCCATGTTGGCTGTCTCCCATTAGGTCGTGACTATCTACATGCTGAGTAATTTTATTCTTTATGATGGTTTCTACCATTTTTCCCGGTACTGACGTCAGGCTCACCGGTCTGTAGTTTCCCGAATCACCCCTGGAACCCTTTTTAAAAATTGGTGTTACATTGGCGATCCTCCAATCTTCAGGTATTAGAGATGATTTTAATGATAGTTCACAGATTACTAATAGCAGGTCTGCAATCTCATATTTCAGTTCTTTCAACACCCTTGGATGTATACCATCCGGCCCAGGTGATTTGCTACTCTTCAGTTTATCTAATAGTTGTAAGACATCTTCCCGATGTATCGATATTTCCTTCAATTCTTCCTCACCTTTAAATACCACTTCAGTCATGGGTAACATCCCTACATCTTCCTCAGTAAACACTGAAGCAAAGAATTCATTCAGTCTCTCCGCTATCGCCTTGTCGCCTCTTAGTGCTCCTTTAACCCCTTTATCATCTAATGGACCAACTGACTCACAGGTTTTTTGCTACGAATGTACTTGAAAAGGTCTTTATTTCGTGTTTTTGCTTCCGCAGCAAGCTTCTTCTCAAATTCTCTCTTTGCCTGCCTTATCAATGCCTTGCATTTGACTTGCCAGTGCTTTTGCTGTTTCCAGGTTTCGTCATTTGGCTCTTTTTTCCATTTCCTGAAAGATGCTTTTTTGGCAACAACAGCCTCTCTGACCTCACCTTTAAACCATGCTGGCAGTTTTTTGGACTTCCTTCCACTTTTCTTAAAGCGTGGAATACAGCTGGTCTGGGCTTCCAAGATAGTATTTTTCAACAACATCCAAGCTTGATGTACGTCTTTAACCTTTGCAACTGCTCCTTTTAGTTTTTTCTTAACTGTTTTCCTCATTTTATCATAGTCTCCCTTTCGAAAGTTAAAGGGTAGTACAACACATTGCGCGGAAGAAAGGCCTGGCAATCTACTTCCGAATCTTGCCATGAAAACACAATGGATAGTCACAACAAAACAAATTGCACTATTGTGCTGGAAGATGAGACCCCCAAGTTGGAAGGCACTCAACTGGCTACTAGGGAGAAGCTGAAGACTTTTCAGAGTAAAGCCAGCATTTATGAAGTGGTTGGATCAAAGCACTCCGGACGTCTGACTGCTGATGTAGCTGTGCATGAAATGAGAGTCAGAAGCTGCAAAGATGTCTAACATATTGGGGCTTGGAATATACAAAGTATAAACCAAAGGAAGTTGGAGGTGATCAAGAATGAAATGGAACGTATACAACTCGATCTGTTGGGCGTCAGCGAACTGAAATGGACTGGCACCGGGCACTTTGCATCAGATGATCACATGGTCTACTATGTTGAAAATGAAAGACAAATAAGAAATGATGTTGCATTTATAATTAAGAAGACACTTTTAAGAACTGTAATGAAATACAATGCATTCAGGGAATGCTTAATTTCTATTCGTCTACAAGGAATGCCTATCAACACAACTATAATTCAAGTATATACCCTAACAACAGCTGCAGAAGAGAATGAAATTGATGTGTTCTATGAACAAGTAGAAGCTGAAATTGACAGAACATGCAAACAGTATATGAAGATAGTCATGGGTGACTGGAAAGCAAAAGTTGGCAACAAAGAAGAAGGCAAAATGATTGAAAAATATGGACTTAACAATAGAAATGAAGCTGGAGAAAGACTGATAAAATTCTGCAAGACCAATGATCTATGCATCTCAAACACCTTCTTTCAGCAACACAAGTGGTGACTGTACACATGGACTTTACCCAATGGATTGTACAAAAATCAAATTGACTACATCTATGAACATCAATGATGGAAAAGCTCTATAACATCAACAAAGACAAAACTTGGAGCTGACGTAGTATAGTATGCAAACTCAAACTAAAGCTGAAAAAGAGCAAGCCACTCATGAATGTAGCAAATATGACCTTGAGAATATACCACTGGAATTTAAAGGTTGCCTGCAAAATCGATTTGCTGCTTTAGATACAAATGACAGAGTTTCAGAAGAGTTGTGGAATGACATCAAGAAGGTTGTGTTGGAAGAAAGTGAGAAGTCTCTAAAAGGTCAAAAAGCAAAAATGGCCAAAATGGATGATGGAAGAAACTCTGAAAAGTGCCCAGAAATGCAGAGAAACTAAAGCCAGAGGAGAAAGAGTGGTGATCACAGAACTCAACAGAGATTTCCAATGTGCAGCAAGACAAAACAAGGAAAAGTACTACAATGACACATGCAAGGAAATAGAAGCAGAAACTATTAGAGAAAGAACAAGATCAGCTTTCCTAAAGCTACAAGAGTTAAAGAAAAAATTCCAGCCTCGAATTGGAATGTTACAAGATGCTTAAGGATCTATGTTGAATGATGTTGAGAAGATCAAGAAAAGGTGAAAAGAATATACAGAGTTATTATATGATAAAGATCAAGTGGACCAACAGCCATTTCAACTTGTAAATTATGATCCGGAACCATTGGTGATGAAAGAAGAAGTCGAAGCAGCACTGAAAGCCTTCTCAAAGAACAAAGCACCATTCATTGATGGCATTCCCATAGAAGTATTACAGAGATCTGATGCAGCTGTTACCATACTTATAAGACTCTTCCAGGAAATTTGGAAGACAACATCATGGCCAACTGACTGGAAAAGATCTGTGTTTATACCGATACTAAAGAAAGGTGATCCAACAGACTGTGGAAATTATTGCACAATCGCTCTGATCCCACATGCCAGCAAGATTTTACTGAAGATTATTCAACAGAGACTACAACCATACCTGGAACAAGAACTACCTGAAGTGCAAGCAGGGTTCAGGAAAGAGCGAGGAATGAAAGACATCATCGTGGATGTGAGATGGATCCTTGAAAAGACTAAAGAATATCAAAAGGATATCTATTTATGCATTATTGACTGCAGCAAGGCTTTAGACTACATTGATCAATAAGCAACAGTTTGAATGGAACAAGGAGAAGCAGAATGGTTTAAAATCAGCAAAGGTGTACATCAAGGCAGCATTCCTTCCCCCTACCTGTTTAATTTCTATGTAGAAGAAGTCATCAGACAAATAGGACTGTATGAAGACAACAGAGGTGTGAAGATTGTTGGAAGACTCACCAACAACCTTCAGTAGGCTGATGATACCACATTACTGACTGAAAGTGAAGATAATCTCAAACATTTGCTTCTCAAGATGAAATAACATAGTCTTAAAATGGACCTTCATCTTAATGTAAAGACAAAGATCAGGACAACTGGCAAAATCAAGAAGATGGAGAAAAAATTGAAATAGTGGACAACTTTAACCTACTTGGATCAATAAAAGACCTCTCTCAATTTAGAAAGACCCTTAAACACTACCTTTTCTGTCTTCACCTTTTAGGCCCTAACACTACACCCCTTCCCCCCATCTCTCAAATCACCCACACAACCTCAGACATTCCAACAACATAGCCCTGACAGAACACGAACCAAACTTTCTGCATTCCCAAAGTCATGATCCCAATATGTAACCTGAACTGTAAATTCAGACACTGATAATACTCTGTTTGTATATAATTTGTATATAGTTTCCCCTGTTATCTCCAAGTTACCAACCCTGTTATAATGTAAGCAAAGGATTGTCCCAATGCAAAATTTGTTAACTGTAAACCGCGCTGGTACCAAAGAGCGCGGTATATAAGAACTGTAAATAAATAAATAATAAATAAACTATAAAAAAAGAAGCAACAAGCAGTCAAGAAATCTGGTGACACATTGCTCTTGGCAGAATGGCTATGAAGGACCTAGACAAGATTCTGAAGAGCAGAGATGTCTCTCTCCATACAAAGATTTGACTTGTTTAAGCCATGGAATTTTCAATAACAAAATTGAAGCATTTGAATTATGGTGCTGGCGGCGAATACTGTGTATACCATGGACTGCTAGAAGAAGAAACCAGTCAGTACTAGAGGAGATCAAAGCTAAACTTTCTTTTGAAGCTCAGATGACAAGACTTTGACATTCATACTTTGGACACATCATGCGAAGAGAGAGATCATTAGAAAAATACATCATGCTTGGAAAGGTAGAAGGTCAATGCAAAAGAGGAAGGTCATCAATGAGATGGATCGATACAATAATAGCTGCTAGGGGTGCCAGTTTGTCAACAATGAGCCACCTGACTGAAGACCGAATACAATTTAGGACAACTATCCAGAGGGTTGCCATGAGTTGACACCGACTCAATGGCACTTAACAACAACATCACATTTAAGTGCTAGATTTCAACTGGGGACCTATTTAAGGAGCAGAATTAAATATCTCTTTTTAATTTTTGAGGTGGTGTTAGACACTACGAGTCTAATATTCGAAAGGCATTTACATGGTTTAGAACCCAGTAAACTATGTAAATGCCTTTAATCATGATGATGATTTTTTCATAAGGGATTTTATTCATAAACACAGAAAAATTATTACTGATACTTTGTGCTTCTGAACATGTTTTTCTTTTCATTTTTAAAGAACCCATAATTGTATACATTAAAAAAAATGCTAAATAATGCTGACACACCTTTTGCTTTTAACATTTTTTTGTCTTTTTAATGTTACATTTTGAAGTACAGAATTGCTGTAATTATCTGCTAAAGCTCTAGACTGCCGGAAAGAGAACATTTTTGAATAAGAGGCTCTACTCAATGCAAAGAACAATTATGTTTAAATTTATATCAAAGGAAGTAATATTGAAATGATAGAGATTAAAGTACTAGTGTGTTCTCTGTACTTTAATTGATCAAAACAGCATAGTATGTAAATCCACCTAACTGCTAGTTATAAGAAGAGGACATTTCTAAATGCAAAGCCTCCCTGAAAGAAATAAAAAATCATTAAATGCATTCTGCATTATTTAAAAAATCTTGTATTCCTTTCAAATTAGTTTCTTTTGAATCAAGGGAGACAAGATTTGTATGATCTTGGTGTGACCTGAATCATACAAACCTGTGTGCATTTTGTTTGAAATTTAGGGGGAACACTTGCCCCTGCTTATGTAGAGAGAGCCTGTTTCTTGTATATACATGTTCCTCTACTAACTCAATAATGCTTCAAACCCCATTCCATCTGAGGATTGTAACACTTATTAGGGACTTCCCATGTGGCTGTGTATAGAACTTTATTAGGAAATTGGGCTAGTCCAAAGAAGGTCATTTGAAAAGAATATCTTTCCTATCTCTGCAGCTTAAAAAAAACATTTGATTGGTATTTACATTATTTATTTAGAGACCTACTTACAAGAGTGCTAAGTTTTTGCAACAAACATACAAAACCAGACAAAGTCAAAGTTTATTAGAGGCAAAAGCTCTACATTCAATTCTGAGGTGTTTCCAGCACTTCATGCTGCTAATATCAAGCAAAAGTCACTACCACATGTTAATGGCATGGTAGCTAATGTGGAATACTCTTAGCTATGGGGGTCATTTTAGAAGCCTTATTTGTACTTTGGATGTTCAAAATGGGATGCCCAAAGCACAGAGATGTCTCCAGAGCCATATTAAAATCTACTCTGGGGCTGTTCAAATCTGAAAGGAAACATGGAGGAGACATGGGCAAGGAGTTCCCAGGAATCTGGCAGCATGATTAGGGTATTCCCAGGAACTGGGATGTCCCTACCTGATCATGCAAATGTCATGGACATTCAGCATCAGGTCTAACCTTAGAGGCATGGACAGTGATGACCAAGCATCTGAAAATCATCCAGAGGGTATAGTAAAGGATGCACTCATTCATCACCAGTCCTCAGCACAATGTCAATAACAGTAGCAGCAGGATTTGAATTCTGGCTGCTCTGTTCCTAGCCAACCACTTTAACCATTAGGCTGTCCTAGATGTCCAGGCTCTGTAATACCATTCTGGGGATCTCTAGGTTAATGCCCCTGCAGACGTCCATATTGGACACATCCAAGTTTGTGAAATCATGTCTGCATCTGGACGTGCCTACATTTTTTTCAGACGTTCTGGCTTAGATGCCCCAGTTGATCTTGTGAAGATCTTCTAAAATTCCCCTCTTATCTCTAATGGTGTAGTTAACTGCACCATAGTATCTGTCACATTAGCAATTAATGCACAGTAATGACCTCACTGTGAGGTGCAGTCCCCACCCATACTATGCACCCATACCATACACCATGTTATGTTTAAGGTAGAAATTTGCACACTAACAGTTAAAGCATTACATTAACTGTTAATGCACATTAAAACATGCATTAACAAGTAACTAGGTCATGTGAAGGGTAAATTTGTAAACCCCACACAGGCATTGTGTGTCACTGCACATATCTACTCTACAGTACTTTATAAAGTGATGCACATGTTTGTCTCACTTTATAAAATAGTAGCATACCGACATGCAGTACTCTAGGTGTGGCAGTTATGACTTCCTTATAGCAGGCATAACTGGTTGCACTTAGATTGGCACAGGGACGTGCATAACTCATAGCATTCTATAACGAACACATGTCCTTCAAGCCTGTGCCTATGTTCTACCCATGACCCCACCCTCGTGCATACCCACTACCAAAAACAGGCATGATGAGTACTTCTGCAGGCCCTTACAGAATCACAACCTTTCAATGCATGTACGTAAATGTGCATAGGTCCTGAAAAATATGGACTTTTGTGCATGGGAGTTATGGATCCTTCCACAGTGCCCTTATAAAATATTCCCCTTACTGTATTTATTACCATCCATCCTAACTATTGCTCTGGGCGTGGTAGAATGTAAGATTATGTAAAACAAAAAAAATAAAATATAAATACAAGCAATGAATGTTGATGTTTTGTGGAAATGTTGTAGTTCCTGTTAATCAGAATTTATAGCTATGCTGCTATTTGATATTTGGCCAAATTAGCCAGTACCATAACCAAGCTTGATAATTAAACTGTCACATCACATTTCCCTTCCAGTTTAATCAGATATACAGCTTATGTCCGATCAGCTAGAACATAAATGCATACTTCCATCTGTTCAGCAACTTTGCATGAAATGCGCCAGATAGTAATTCGTAAATATTATAAAACATAGACTTTGTGCAATTTACAGTGAATTCTACTTGGGGATTTTTTGAATTTGCGCACCTGGTCTGTGAATCTGTCAAAATGAAATCTTTGTGTGTCCCTCAGCTGACCTGCATTGGCAACTTCTCCAGTATTGTCCCCTTCCCTGTATTCAAAATATAGAAGAGATATGCATTTATTAGCATTTGGTTCATTAATGTGCCTTAAAATATACAGTATAGTGGCCTGTTTACTAAAATGTGGCAAGCTTTTGCATTTACCATGCATTTAGTGTAGAAATAAATGTGTGTGAAATACAACGCTTGTGCATTAAATGTAGAGGGTTTAACCATCATAGGGCTGATACTTGCTATGTGATAAATGCATTGACAGATAGTACAGTTAGTCTAATCTGTGTTATCTGCCAATGCAGTTACCACTGCATTAAAAACTTGATTCTGGAATATGATCCTTCACCTCTCTCAATCTGCATTAGCATCACTTCTCTATAACCCCAATCCTTTTCCTGATCAACATCACCCCACCCCCACCCCAATCCTTTGTTGGATCAGCTTCACTTCTTCCACCATCCCTGAAGATCATCACTTGACCCTGCCTCCACCTTTGATGGGCGAGATTGTGGTGGGGAAGGAGTGATCTCTGGGTGTTCCTGATCCTTTGCTGGACCAGGTTCAAAATGATGGCTCTGAGCCTTATCCGTATTCTTGCAGAATAACCACTAGGGGTCCAGCTGCCAAATACAGAAAAGGAGGCCACCAAGGATGCCAAACGTAGCAGCTGAAAAGGTAATGAAAATGAGTTTAGCCTTCATAAATTACAAGAGATTATAAAAAGAGGAAAACAAGCGTTAATATTTCAAAAACCTAGGAGAAACTGGGAAAGTAGTTAGGAAAGCAAAATTGCCTTTAGATATATTAATTTACAGGAAGAAATGCAAAAGTGGTATGTTCAAACTGAAGAGGGAAGGGACGGAGTATGTACAAACTGATGACGATAAAGCAGAATAGCTTAAGAAATATTTCTGTTCTTTGTTCACAGAAAAAGGCTGAGAGTAACACCACAGAAATCAAGCACAAATAGGAATAGAAGTGAGATATATCTCAGAAGACTGTCTTCATAAGAAGCTAGCTAAACTATAAGTAGACAAAGTAGTGGGGACAGCTGGAATACCATACAAGGGTACTGAAGGAACTTTAGGAAGTTATGGTGGCTCTACTGTCTGATCTCTTCAATGTTTTTTTAGAGTTGAGAGAGGTCCCAGAGAACTGAACAAAAGTGGATGTGGCCCCTATCCACAAATGGCAAAGTAAGGAGGAGGTTAGGAATACAGACCAGTTAGTCTGTGGTAACTAAATTAATGGAAACACTTCTGAAAAAAAGGATAGTGTAGTTTCTGAAAACCAATGGATTGCAGGATCGAGACAGCATGATTTTATTAGAGGTAGTTCTTGTAAGGTGAATTTGATTACTTTCCATGGCTGGGTGACCGGACAGTTGGATTGAGGGAGAACTCTAGATGTGGTATACTAAGATTTCAGCAAGACAAGTAATAAAAAACCTGAGTACCTTGGTATAGACCTTAAGGTGACTAACGGGGTTAGAAACTAGTTGAATTGCAGGCAACAAAGAGTAGAAGTAAATGGAGTTCACTCTGAGAATTACCAGTGGTATGTCACAAGGATTGGTAGCCTGTATGACAGATTTGCCTAATACACATCCATTCCGCAACCAGAGCACGCCACTTTTGTAAGTGCACTCTTATCCATATCATTTCTAACATCACCCCTTTATAAAATCGCACTGGATGCACACCCCTCTTTATATATAAGTGTTATTTCTATTCATAAAATAGATGCAACATATGCAACTTCAAGAGGCTCTACAAAGCTAAGCTTTCAAACTTTACTATTTGGCTAGTTTTTTTATATACATTTTTCTTGCCTTATAAGCCTACTTAGGCACTATGATATGTTAGGGTAATTGCACTATGGGGGGAGGACAAACACCAAAAGAGAAAAAACAAACAAAAAAAACACACCCTTGCTCTTCCTATCTTCTCTCTCTATGCCATTTCTATCTGTTCACAGTCACCTTGATCTACATTCTAATGGCAAACAACCACGGTTTTGTTTATAAATTTAAGAATATTTAGCTTGCCTACATTCCTTGCATAACCTTTTTAAATCAGAAATCTGAGTGTGCCCTCAGTTTATATAGAGCATGATTCAGCAAGGGACACATCCTGGCTGACTGGATGGTACCAAGTAGGATGGGCTGATTAGGACCCGATTCTGCACCGTGTCTTGATCCCACAGATGCAGGATCAGGCCCAGAGATGGCTCGGTGTGCCCCTTCAGTTGGCCCGTGGACATCATCACCACCTCCCAGCCAGTCCACTGCATTGCTGTCCACCTTTACCCTGCCACCGGAACCCCAACAGGACCAGCCAGGGCCTGGATTGGGCAGCAGGGACTCACTGTGTCTGCTGCCAATGCTGCCGAGGGGTTGGCTGGCCGATCTGGGGGGGGGGGGCAGTCAGTGCTTATTCCACCTCCAAGGTGGAATAGTCTGGCTGTAGTCCCCCCCCCCACCCCCCCACCCCCCCCCCCCCCGGTGTCCCCAGGACTTACAGGGCTGTGACCAGAATTGGCCCTGTAAATCTGGGTACAGGTCCCACCCACACTTCTCCCACTCTTCCCCCCCCCCCCATGCTACACCATCCCCTACAGCATGCACAGCGGCTCTGTGCATGCAGGGGGGATGGGAGGCAGAGTACAGTGAAGGCAGATAGCGGGGCTGCACATCCCTGTGGGATGTGCAACCCCGCTATCCGCCTTTTAGAATCAGGACCATAAGGTCTACTGGCCAGGGATACTAAATTCTTGATATCTATCTACTTAGAAACATTTGCTTTTTAAATTTCAGAGAACTTGTTCCCTACTTAATTTTGCAGTATAGGTATACATTTTAAAGTTCCAGGGCCTTTTGCATAGTGGACTGAACATAGAAAACTGCTTTATAACAGTCTTAATCAGCTTGTCGTGCATTCAATGCAATAGCTGCAGTGCCTTCATTCTAAGAAAAATTATTTGGAGCCTATGAGTTTGCCTTATATGTCTCAAGTTATCTGCTATGCATAAAGAATTGATTCTTTTAAGGGAAGAATTAGCTGCAATTAAACACAACTCCTCTAGGGTAAATATTGAAAAAAATCCACCACGATCCCACCAAGTATCAAACAGCCCAGGAACAAATGGATCACAGTGGGCTCTAGTAAGGTTTGACCTGTAATATGGAGACACCCTCTCCATCAAGAGATATCCCTGTCTAATGCTTTCTCTGTCTTAGAAAATAAGAGTGCCCAATCAGTGGAAACTGAAGTGCCCTTAAATGATAAGGTTAATGCCCAATCTACTGATAATGCACCAAATTTGAAAAAAAAAACCCACAAAAGAGTAAACTACTACTATTGGAGATTTCAGCATCAGAGGCACCAACTTGTGAACACAGTTCAAAGGAGAGAAGATTGTCTAATGCCTCCCAGGCTCTTCAGTCAGCAGGAATACGAACCAAATTGTTGGCACAGTTAGCGCAGAAACTGAACACTTCAAAATTGATGTTGATTTATTACCATCTGGTAGGCTGTGGTCATACTTCCGCTGTTCTCCTTTGGTTGTCCACTTGCGGAAGAATCTCTTCTTTTTCTTCTCCTCCAAACCTGGTACAAACAAGAAGGATTTAAATATATAGGCAACCAGGGAAATAGATGGAACAACAAGAGGCTATACTGTGTTGACAGACTACATCTATCTGTCACAGGGGAAAGGATCCTAAGTGAAAAATTCAGGCATTATGTAGTGTCATGTAGAAGACCCTTCTGAGCCTATGGAGATAGGGAGAGAAGAGGATTTCGTTTCAGAAACTGACAGGCAGTCAGAGCACATGGCTCAATGTTTTCAAGGAAAAGGTAAACAAAAAGAGTCACGAGCTGAACAGAAGCCCATGCTGTAACGTATCCCCAAGCTCAGGAGTTAATGAGAAACACCTGGTTGGGGGAGGGGCAGAGATAAGCCCTGAGGAGCAGGATTATAAAAAGTGGTCATTAGATTTGACCAGGGGAATGGGAAGGAGGAGGAAGGAGGAAGAGAAGGAGCAGGAGTTCCAAGGAAGCTCCGAGGGAGAGACGCCAGGACAAGAGCAAAGACAAAGGCAAGGGATCCGGCAGGGGATCAAGCAAGGGAGCACGCTGACCAAAAGGAGTCAAGGAGGAGTAAGGACCCAGAAAGTCAAAGCCCAAAAGCCAGGTGTGAGCAGCACAGGGCCGGTGCCATCCAGTAAAGGCAAGAGGAAGGAGAAACCTCCTGAGAGGCTGGCTTGGGAAAACTCAGAGGCTCCAGGGAGAGAGACATACTGGCATGAGAATATTTAATAGAAAAAGATAGACAGGAAGAAAACTGATGTCTCCCCCTTCACTGCTTATGCTCAGTCTCCCTTCTCATATTTTGCCTTGACTACGACAACATGGTCCTGGCGGGCATCCTCCAATACCAGCTTCATCGACTGCAACTCATCCAAAACACTGCCACCCGTCTTCTCTCTCATGCCACTCATGGGTATCATGTCACTCCCCTTCTTGCTTGGCTCCATTGGCTCCCATTGAAATATCACTACCAATATAAAATTCTCACCACTGTCCACAAGACTATCCATACCGGTCAGCCCCAGTAACTTGCTGACCTCATCCATATTCACCTCCCCCCTCATGCCCTTCGCTCCATTCACAACAACAGTCTGGCCCTTCCTTCCCCTGCCCAGGCCCACCTTGAACATACCAGTCACTCTGCTTTTTTCTTTCTTGGTCCAGCCCTGTGGAATTCCCTCCCTGTTGTGCTTCGTGCTGAATGCTCCTATCCCAGGTTCAAATCCCTACTGAAAACCCATCTTTTCTGTCAAGCCTTCAACCTACCACCCACCCCCTCTACCTAAGCATTGCTGTTCTCTGGTTTCTGCTTTAGATGTTTGCTCCCTTGCCTTTTCTGTCATATTTTAGGTGTTCCTTTCTTTTTCTGCCTGCAGCCTGTTTTAGTAATTGTAAATCACCCTGACGCTCCAGCATGGGTGGTCAAGCAAGCAAAATAATAAAGATAAAGAAAAAGATTATGGTGCTGGCGACAAATACTGTGTATTCCATGGACTGCCCAAAGAGCAAACCAGTCAATACTAAAGGAGATCAAACCTAAGCTTTCTTTAAAAGCTCGGATAACTGACTTCCATACTTTGAATACATCATACGAAGAGAAAGATCATTAGAGAAAGACATCATGCTTAGCAAGATAGAAGGTCAATGCAAAAGAGGAAGGCCATCAATGAGATGGATCGATACAATAACAGCAGCTATGGGTGCCTCTCTGTCAACAGTGAGCCACCTGACTGAAGACTGAACATGGTTTAGAACAACTATCCAGAGAGTCGCCATGAGTCGACACTGACTCAATGGCACATAACAGCAACAACAAATTGCAAGTGCATTGTGAGAACTATTAGGAGGACCTTGTAAGACTGGGGGACTGGACAGTCAAAGAGCAGAAGAAATGTAATCTGTGCAAGTACATAATAATGTATAAAGGGAAAAACAATCCAAATTATAGCTAAACAATGCTAGGTTCTATATTAGACAACACCACCCAGGAAAAGAATCTAGGCAACATCATGGGCAAAATGTTGAAATCCTCAGCTCGGTGTGTGGTGCAGTAAAAAGAAAAAGTGAACAGAATGTTAGGAATTTATAGAATAGGAATGGAGAGTGAAAAACAGAATATCATAATGTTTTCCTGTCCCTTCATGTTGCATGCACAAGTTGAGGATTGTATGCAATTCTGGTTGCTACATCTCAAAAGAATATAACAGAACTAAGAAAGAGAAGGGTTACTAAAATGGTAAAAGGGATGAAATAGCTCCCTTATGAAGAACAATTAATTTACTCATTCAAATCAAAGATTAGGGGACATGCTATGAAGTACTAAGTAGTACATTTGAAACAAATCAGAAAGAATACTTTTTTCACTCAACACATTTAAACTTAGGAATTCATTGCCAGAGGATATAGCAAAAGCAGTTACAGAGTTGTCAACTTATAGAGTTCCAGGAATGTGATTTTTTTGCCAGTTCTGGTTTTAAATTTGCTTGGCAGTGCAGTGTGGTATTTTTAGTCCCTGAATTTACCCATTGGAATCAGTGCATGCATCAGAATGAGCTTGTTAGAAATCCAAAAACTGGCTTAAAATCACACTCCTGGAACTGGGTAACTTGGCAACGCTGCAGCAATGGTAGCAGGGTTTTAAAAAGATTTTGACAACGTCCAAGACAGAAGGTATTCAAGCTAGTTCACTTTTGATGACTGAAAATAGTGTCCAGTCCATTCTTTATGCTCAATACTGACTTTCTAAAGAAAAAATAATAAAAAGGGTGGGCTTGAAATGTCTACTACAATTACTTTATACTGAGATGCAAAATCTTTCAGATGTTATACTATAAATTATAACTTCACAACAGATGCAAAACTTTATAGCATACAGTGAAAAACATAGGAAGGTGATAAATGCACAGGCTTTTCCTTCAAGCAATTTCAAGGAAATTTTGGCATAATTGAAATCTAAGCATTTGTTTCTGAAGAGGAAATTGCCTGTTCTTGATGATGATGTTATAATGAGAACCCATATACCTCTGTGTCATTCAGGTGTCAGTTCAAAATAATATTTCATCGTTATAAATATACAGTAGGCTAGCATTTTCAGGACTGTCTTCCATTCTCAGCTTCTTGGCACTGTTGTTGGTATGCCTAACCCTGACCAAAATGGCTGCATATTGTCTTTGGCTATAACAATGTAACACAGTTGTTCCCAATTATTTTTCAAGATGGGCCATTTTCAAATCATGACATAAAGCAGAGGGCTGGACGTGATGTTGACAAGCTTCTTTCTCTCCCGTCTAATCCTCTCTCCTTCAGCATACTCTCTCTCACTAATGATCATTTTCAGGGCAGGCTCTTCTATCGCCCCACACGTAAATCGGCAGTGGTTGGTCTTATCACCAGCATGCCCTTGAGTTTCTCAGTGCAGCTGCCTTGCTTTCAGTTCTGCTGGCAGCTTGTCAGGCTACCCAGTGGTCACTGACTCTTGTTCCTGTCAGTGGCCCCTTGAATATCTCACCACAGACAAAAGTCTTTCTGTTGTTCTACTCTTCCTCCCTAATTAACTCAATGTCTCTAACCACTGTGCTCGTCCCCCATCTGGTGACAAATCTATCTCTGTAGGGCTAGGCATGGTCTGCCAGTCACTGACTGAAGACCACTGGCTTAGATGTTTCCCTTTTCTGCCCTACTGATTCCTCTTCCCTGTTCAAATATAATTTAAACCATAATTCATTTTGCCTTCGGTCCTTAAAGCCAGACATCATGAAATCAAAGGGGACATACAGTAGTTTGCTAGCTATCTAAAACCTGAACTAGTTTTGATTAATAACTCCTACTGTACAACATCAGTAGTCATAATGAAGCGCTCTAATAATGACTCACTTACAAATGGGAAAACATTTTTAATAGACATAAATGAGAATATCTATTTCTTTCACAAATGTTTTGAGTCATGCATTTCACAAACTTAACAATAATTTACTCCCATGCAGTACAATGTTTCTATAAATATTTCTGGTGATAATAGTTGGGTGCCATGAAATGCACCTTAGGTATGATGATATCAATGACAAACCATTACTATTTGGGCTTTATTATTTAATTAAATCACTTTGTCCTCTTGACTGAGTTTTTCTTAAAATGTTTAAAAAATAAATAGAAAAAATAATTTGTTCTACTTCTAAGAAGCCCTTTTACTGAAAGTTACTGGGCATTAACAAAGTTAACACATATTAAATGCTGTTGTGCCCATACAGATAAAAGGGCTGTGAGCATTTAACATGTTAACTTAATTAACACACATTAAAACCTTTAGTAAAAGGTCCCCTGTGTTTGACAAAAAGAGATAACAACTGTAGAGCTAGTGAGATGGGATAGACTAAAGGGTATGTTTATTAAAGAGCATTGACTGTTACCCAAGGGCTAACGCAAGGTTAGCACCCCACAGTAGCAACTAACCCATGAAAAAAATCAGATATAGCAGGCAATATTCTGTAATATCTGATTTTAGCATGGTGCAGGTCCCCATGGGCAGGACCAGGATGAATTGGGGCGGGGAGAGGGGGTGGCCATGGTTGGCAGCCACCTTGCAAAACAAGGTTTTAGTGCGGTGACTGCCAAAATTGGGCCCGATTGCGGTGGCAGATAACGTCACCTCAAGAGGTGACATTATCTGTATGGGGACTAAATAATGTAGGGTCTGCTCTGGAGGTGATCGGGCCTATAACTGCTGTGAATGTCCTTCGTCCCTCTAGAGTATTGTTGGTGCCGTGGTGCTATGATCCACAGCACAGATAACCTGCATTAAAATAGTACTGGCCCCCCTGCAGCACCATTACCCCCCAGACAGCTCATGATCCCCATCAGGAGCTGTCCAGGAAGGATTAGTGCACCCCCCTGAATTAAATAGTATCCTGACTAGTCAGGCAGGCTAGGCTGCTCTCCTTCCTCCTCCTTCTCCTCTAATCAACTAATGGAAGGGTGGGAGCCCTGAGGACTCCTCTCCCTCCCTTTCCCACCTTCTAGATACTAAAACAATTACTCAGCTAGCCATCAGGCAAAGGAGGGGATTCATACCCCCCCCCCCCTTTCCAAGCTTATGACTGCTTTTGTCCTGGTGGTCTAGTGGTCAAATGGGGCAGGAATGCTCCAGTAGGCTCATATAACATCATGCTGCTAAAACAAAATTGCCACCATCATGAGGTGCTGACCTATAGCCTCACAGCGAGGGGGCAGCTCCATGAACATAAGAGCATAAGAAAATAAGAAATGCCGTTCTGGGTCAGATCAAGGTCCATCAAGCCCAGTATCCTGTTTCCAACAGTGGCCAATCCAGGTCACAAGTACATGGCAGGTTCTCAAAATGGCACACAGGTTCCACAATGCTTGTCCCGGGGCAAGCAGTGGATTTTAGGAGTTCTTTTTAATAATGGCTTATAGATCTTTCCTCCAGGAACTTGTCCAAACATTTTTTTTGAACCAATCTACACTAACAGATTTTACTACATCCTCTGGTAACGAATTCCTGAGTTTGATTACACATTGAGTGAAATAATATTTTCTCTTATTAGTCTTACATGGGTTACATTGTAGCTTCATTGCATGTCCCCTATTCTTTCTACTGTTTGATGAAGTAAACAACTGATCTACGTTTACCTGTTCTACTCCATTCATTAATTTATAGACCTCTATAATATCTCCCTCAGTCGTCTCTTGTCCAAATTTAAGAGTCCTAACCTTTGAACCCTTTCCTTATTGGGGTATCCTTCCATCCCTTTACCATTTTGGTGGCTCTTCTCTATATCTTTTCTAATTCCGCTATATCCTTTTTAAGATATGACTACCAGAATTGCACACAATATTCAAGGTGCCGTTGTACCATAGATTGATACAGAGGCATTATAATATCTTTGTTTTTATTCTCCATTACTTTCCTTATGATTCCTAGCATTCTATTTGATTTCTTGGCTGCCGCTGCACACTGGGTGAAAGGTTTCTACATATTATGCACAATGACACCTAAATCCTTTTCCTGGATGGTGGTTTCTAATGTGGAACCTTGCATCGTGTAACCACAGTTTAGGTTGTCCTTTTCTAGGTGCATAACCTTGCACTTCTCCACATTAAATTTCATCTGCCATTTTTGTTAAGGACTTTGTCTATGATTGCAAATCTATGGGTGAAAAAATAAAAGAAGCCTCAGAAATGAATAAAAGAATGAAAGCATGATGCACAAGCTCTGGAGGTCTATTTCAAGCAAGCAGCATATCAAAGTGGAAAGTGCAGATTTGGAAGCTGGCAATGAAGAAGAGCACGGTGACTTGCCTGATGAATGAGCTCACAAGGTGATGTGTAGAGAGTGATAATTAACCGAGGAAGACAGAAGCTGCAGAATGAATGCATTCTTTTCTGAGTAAGACAAGTCTGAACTATATGTCCAAGTGGATAGGGGATCAATATAGTGATCTGAGAAAAGGAGCTATATGGACATAGGGGTATGTTTACTAAAGTGCGGTAAACGTGAATAACGCGCATTGTACGACATTAACGATCGTAAGTGCAGTATAACGCGCGTAATCACGCGCCAACAACCGTTAACGTCATACTACGCGCGTTAACCGTAGTTAACGATCGTAAAGCCCCGCGGCGCGTTAAAACAGCGCAGAAGGTGGAGAGTGGGCGGAGAGAAGGGGTCAATGGGCGGAGAGTGGGCGGGGAGAGGCTCCCCTCACGCTATCGCGCTGAAGTGCAGAGCTCAATTCCAATGCGAATGAAAACCTGTCGTTAAAGGCATATTAAAGGGAAGAGAAACCATTTACGTCAGCAATGTACAGCAAAACCGGGGAAACCAACAAAACGTGAGCAGTGTGATACATGTGCACAGAACAAAATTGCAAATAAAACTTTAGAATGACCAAAAGAAACAGTGTAAAAATTATAATACAGCTGGGCAACAGTGATAGCAATGGGCAACAATAAAAAACACTCCCAGGAAAGCTCCAAAAAAAAAGAAATGATGTGTGGAAGGGTCTACACTCCGTAGACCCTTTCAAAAATCACTTCATTTTATTGGAGCTTTCCTGGAAGCGTTTTTTAATGTTGCCCAATGATATCATTGTTGCCCAGCTTGGTTATGGGTGCGTGCCCCTGTTTTCGAGGTCGTTTTTGAGGTTTATGTGCACGTTTGTCTTCATACAAGGTAAATGAGCCCACAGTAAAATTGTGCAGAGCAGGGTTTCTGACTCGTCAGGCCAGTTTTCCTACCTCCAGGGACACAGGGTGTGTCTCTGTGGCCACAGTGTGGTACAACGGACACAGCCAGTGCCTGTAAGACCAGAGGGTCACAGGTTCAAATCCCAGCTGGGGCTCCTGCCAACCCAGTCCCCATAGTTTTACCCACCACTAAACAGTGATAGTAAAGACACTCCTTTATTGCAGAGAACATACGCATGATTAATACGCCTATATTTTACCACACCAAACACAGACACCATAAACAGGCGCATTACCTAGAGCAGAGTCTCGTAAATGCAGTCCTGGAGGGCCCCACACCATTCAGGTTCCATGCTGCCTCTAATAAAGATGCCTGTGCTGCATATCTATGCACCACCTCCATGGTATGCAGATGTAGCTCATGCATATTTATGAGGGACAGCATGAAAACCCGAACAGTGTTTGGAACACCAGGACTGGAGTTGGGAAACTCTGCCATAAAGCAGCAGCCAACAGGGCCAGACACACCCACACACACACACACACAGGCCCCATTGGCCAATGCCTCCTGGAGAGGCAGGACATTGGGCCCTGCCTGTACCTCCCAATACTAGCAGTTGCATACCTTAGCAATGCCACCCTACACCTGGGTATATGGTACACAGCCATCAAACATTTCCTATGATAACTGGCAGATATCAATGCCTACGTTAAGCACATTTTGCTCATTGAGCTCCACCATAACAATCATTCTGATGTCTGCGGTGTGTGCTGCAGGTCTGGTCTCTGATAGTGTTTACCACCCTGGGGAGTGACCCCCAACAGTATTGCGTACCATATCCATGCCTGTACTGTGCCCAGGACTGGTGTGGTGGGTATGGCTGCTGAACACCCCTATAGTAGCACAATGCTGGCATAGGTGTGGGGGTGGCTGTCTGTCTATCCAGTGTGTGGTGGCTGCAAACACCTTCCACAGCCCACACTGCCAGCAATGTTGCCAGTATTGGGCTGCCAATGTGCATAATGAGGAGCAAGGTACCATGGGTATAGGCCGGACAGGGTGGCCTGGCCAGGGTGCATCTGCACAGGGCATAGGACACTGACTGGGACATTTTAGTGCCCGGCCACCACCTACACAGACAGGGTGACCTCAGTATGTCCTGCTGAGAGATCACTCTCACCCTGACTGTGCAGTGACCACAGCATGGCTAGGCACCCCCATAGTGCTATATAGTATTTCTCTCATGTGATAGATATGGGTTTCCTTTTGGGGCCCAGTCACTGATTTATCTGCTTGCTGTGTATGCTGACATCCCAGTTCTGGGCGCATGGATCTCCACTGGGCACATGCACTATTGACTAACTAGCAGGCTGTTTGTAGTTGGTATGTGTCTTGATGAAGTGGTTTGCAGGGTGCAGTGTCTGATGGCTTGCAGCAGGAGCATATCAGATAGTGGTGGGGTGCAGCTTACCATATCTAGGCCTAATGTCTGTCTGCTATTGTGTTATGGATGTGTACTGAGCTGCATTGACTGCCCTGTGGGGCGTCTGTTCCTCAGCAGGACTGGGGTTGATGTTCCCCTCTACTGCCACCTTTGCAGGGAGGTAGGATGTGGATCTATTGTTAGGAGACCCTGTTTGTCACCTTCGGCCCTGGGGGAGGGGGGGGTGGTGGTACATGGGCCACCTAGGGGGCTACACCTGACTGAAACAGACAGAGATATCCAAGGTGTTTCTGCAGAAACTACCTATCTCACACATTAACACTGCTTTGGACCTGCGCCATGGACGGTGCTGTGGACCTGGTGCTGGGCGCCTCACTGCACCCTCAGGGTGAGCACAGTACCCGCACAATGTGACGGTGTGTAGCTACTCTGTGCCAGTACAACACACGGTCAGTACCCCCGTACCAGGCCGAGGTGCTGTGGGGGTGCAAATGGTCAGTTCCCCCTACCAGGCCGAGGTGCTGTGGGGGTGCATTCCCCATGGTGTGTATCTGTGGACAGCTGATTTGCATGTGCAGTGCATCATGGGTGTGACTGGCACAATCCAACCCTGTGAAAATCCAGCACCTGCTCACAGGCTCTGATAAACCATAGGCCATCACACGTACATCTGTTAGCATAATGCATAGGTGCAAGACACCCTAAAGAGTCTGTAATATAAGGTGCCCATGCTGGTAAAAGCACACATACCCACGCACGATTGTACGCACGCACCAACGCAGGGGCTACGCACATACCAACGCACGCAGCCACGCACGCAGCATCGCACGCACCAACGTACGTGGCTAGGCACACTCCGAGGGTGTGTTTCTGACACCACTACTCAATGTAAAGAAAAACATGCCTCCTCATTCTCTATGTAATGTACAGGGTGATGCCTGGGCCAGCCTTCTGCATTAGGCACACTGGGGACTCGAACCCATGCTGCCTGTAACAGCGGTCAGTATCGTAACCATTGTGCTACAGCTCTGTTTCAGTGCTTTGTGTCTGTACGCCTTCTTACGATTAACGCGCAGTAACGCACCACGGCGCCCTGTAACGCTCGTTAGTTTTTGGAACGCGCGTTAGTGGTAACTATGTACCGCCCATGTCCTTATTTGGGGTTTCTGTCACTACTGCGGCTCCTAACGCGAATTGCACTAACGCAGTTTAGTAAACATACCCCATAGCAACATTGGCAGATGAGCCATACCAATGAATTTTGAATAAGAATATAATGAATTGCTGAATGGTAGCGCCCACAAGCTATATCAAGAACTTTCATTTCTGACACTATTTTAAAATCATTTAGGAACCTATTTACTGAACAGCTAACGTCACATGAAAGAGTCTATTAACTGCTGCATTAAACACTGAATGCAGAAATTCACATTAGGCAGGGAAGGGGTGAGTAGAGTTCTTTCCAGCCAACACGAGTGTCAATAATACATTTTGACTGTTAATGTGCTAGATAACACTGAACAGTTAATTATGCCTTCAGATGAGTAGTTGACTGCATTCTGCTTAGCAGCCATGCCATTAATGTGTGATATAGACCATTGCTCCATTTCAGTGACAAAGGTACACCCCCAACATTTATCAAGGAGATTTAACAATTGCTGTTGGTTAAGTTTTGTAGTTAACAGACTTTATGTGTAGAGAGTGATAATTAACCGAGAAAGACAGAAGCTGCAGAATGAATGCATTATTTTCTGAGTAAGAGAAGTCTGAACTATATGTTCAAGTGGATAGGGGATCCACTTGGACATATAGTTCAGACATATAGTTCAAATCCTTGTAATTGATTATTGTATGTTCCACCGCTTTGACCCGGTGAAAAGCAGGGTATAAATACAGCTAAATAAATAAATAAAATAAATAAAGGTTTGTTAACTATGTGACAAGTAAATCTGTCACGTTTAATTTCCAATTTGTTTTGATTGCACTGGGAACCGTGGCTCTATGGTATCTTTTCTACACTCAATATCAATTAAAAAGTGATTGACTTATCAGGATGGTTGTGTCAATGGATGGACTTTGATTGATTCCTTGAAGTAAACATTGATAGGTAGCCTTGATAGACTTACTCTCATTGACAATTAAGCTGATGAATTCTCGATGTATCTATCATGTTCAGGAGAACTGGTTGATTATTTATTTATTTTCCTAGAACAAGGCATATAATTAAATGTCTTTAAAATCAATAGCTACATTGCTGATTAATTTGTACTGCCTTCATTTTAAGATATTGGGATAATATATAGATCTTGTTAAAGACCTGACTTGCATTTATCTCCAGCAGGGTAATCTCTTTGATTATCCAAATGGTCAAGACAGGTCTATAAAACAAAGAAAAATCTGATTAAGACCTGTCAGATGTTCCAGGCTTGTACAAGATTAATGAACCAGCACAGAACTTGCACAGCAATGTCTATTAGAAACTCTGCCCAAATAATAAAAATGTGAAACTGTATTACTGTGAGTGGATGATCTCTTTTACATTTGTGTTCAGGTTTTCACATGGTTTCTCTTGTTTCAAATCTTACAGCAAACGTCATAGATTTTAAGCCTAGACTACAGAGAAGCAATGCATGTTAAGCAACACCGGGAGGTGGCAGATGAAATTTAATATAGACAAACGTAAAATGATATACAGAGGGAAGAATAAAAACAAACCATACCTAAATGATGCTAGATTCCACATTAGGAGTTAGGAAAAGGATCTAAGCATCTTTAGTGGAAGAGCAGTCTGGTGGTTAGAGTAGCTAGCTAGACCCAGAGAAGACAGGGCTCAAGTCCCACTGACCTTGCTTGTAACTTTAGGCAAGTAACTTAGCCAGTCATTGTTTTAGGCACAAACGTATAGGCTAATATTCGGTCTGAAGCAGTCAGCTTTGTTTTAAACGCTGGCCACTGCGGACAAAAGCAAAGCTGGATATTCAGAGGACATGCCTAGATAACGGTAGTTTTAGCAGTGGCCACCACTGGTTACCTGGGGAGTGAAGATAGCCAAAATGTTAGGACTGAAAATCACCACCAACTGAATAAGTGCTTGAAATGCCTACAGACCACCCTGCCACTATCCAGAGAGTGCCGCAGTGGTCAGGGGTTCTCAACCCTGTCCTCGGGACCCACCTAGCCAGTCGGGTTTTCAGGATAACCACAATGAATATGTATGAGAGAGATTTGCATACACTGCCTCCATTATATGCAAATGTATTCCATGCATATTCATTGTGGTTATCCTGAAAACCCGACTGGCTAGGTGGGTCCTGAGGACTGGGTTGAGAACCCCTGGGTTAGAGGGAATGATCAGCACCATAATCTGGATAATGGCACTGAATATCAGGCTCAGTGGGGTTTATCCACTTATTAGGTCTTGCTAACCATTTTAACTCCTTCTGAATATTGGGTCCTTAGATTGTAAGTCCTCCAGGGACAGGGAAACATCTGCTGTACTTGAATGTAACTCACCTTGACTGACTTTGGTAAGGGCGTGAGCTAAATACAAGTAGACAATGTGTTGAAATCCTTTGTTCAGTGTAGAGAATTAGAAAAAGCATTGGGAACGGAGACCAAAATCATAAAGATGATGGAACAAATCCCCTATGATGAAAGGCTAAATAGGTTAGGACTTTTCCACTTAGAAATGAGATGGCAGAGGTCTATAAAATCATGAATGAAGTGGAATAGATAAATGCAAATTGATGGTTTACTCTAAGTACAAACATGCTACCATTAGGCAAACTAGATGGTAACCTAGAGCATCAATGGTCCAAGGATGGCCCGTTGCCCCCACTGTCATCCTTTTCTGGGACCTGCCGCGGCATCAATGTCTTTAAGTAGCACCACAGAAGTTACCAAAACCTCAGGCGCTACGTAATGTACCTGAACATAAGAACATAAGAACATAAGAAATGCCATACTGGGTCAGACCGAGGTCCATCAAGCCCAGTATCCTGTTTCCAACAGTGGCCAATCTAGGTCATACGTACCTAGCAGTTTCCCCAAAAGACACAGGTTCTGCAGTGCTTGTACTAGGTCAAGCATTGATATCCTGGGTCCCTTTTTAATAGTGGTTTATGGACCTTTCCTCCAGGAACTTGTCCAAACCTTTTTTAAACCCAGCTATACTAACAGCCCTTACTACATCCTCCGGTAACAGATTCCAGAGTTTGATTACACGTTGAGTGAAGAAATATTTCCTCTTATTTGTCTTAAATAGTTTACCCTGTAGCTTCATTACATGTCCCCTAGTCCTTCTATATTCTGATAGCGTAAACAATTGATCCACGTTTATCCGTTCCACTCCATTCATTAATTTATAGACCTCTATCATATCTCCCCTCAGCCGTCTCTTTTCCAGGTTAAAGAGCCCTAACCTTTTTAGCCTCTCTTCATAGGAGTAGCCTTCCATCCCCTTCACCAATTTGGTGGCTCTTCTCTGTACTTTTTCTAATAACTCTATGTCCTTTTTAAGATACGGTGACCAGAATTGCACACAATATTCAAGGTGCGGTCGTACCATGGAGCGATACAGAGGCATTATAATATCCTTTGTTTTATTCTCCATCCCTTTCCTTATGATACCCAGCATTCTATTTGCTTTCTTGGCCGCCGCTGCACACTGGGCGGAGGGTTTTAACATGTTATCCACGATGACTCCTAAATCTTTTTCCTGGGTGGTGGTTTCTAATGTGGAGCCTTGCATCGTGTAACTATATTGTGGGTTGTTCTTTCCTAGGTGCATAACTTTGCACTTGTCCACATTAAATTTCATCTGCCATTTGGATGCCCAGTCTTCAAATTTATCCAGATCCTCCTGCAGTTTTCCACAATCCTCTTGGGTTTTAACAACTTTAAACAGTTTTGTGTCATCTGCAAATTTGATAACCTCACTAGTTATTCCTTTTTCCAGGTCATTTATGAATATGTCAAAAAGTAGGGGACCCAGTACAGATCCCTGGGGTACTCCACTATTCACCTTTTTCCATTGGGAATATTGGCCATTTAGCCCTACCCTCTGCTTTCTATCTTTTAACCAGTTCCCGATCCACAATAGTACACTGCCTCCTATCCCATGACTTTTTAGCTTTGCCAAAAGTCTCTGATGGGGGACCTTGTCAAAAGCTTTCTGAAAGTCCAGATACACTATATCAACCGACTCACCTTTGTCTACCTGTTTATGCACACCTTCAAAAAAACAGATCAGATTAGTAAGACAAGATCTTCCTTGTCTAAAGCCATGTTGGCTGTCTCCCATTAGGCCATGGCTATCTACATACTGTGTAATTTTGTTCTTTATGATGGTTTCTACCATTTTCCCTGGTACTGACGTCAGGCTCACCGGTCTGTAATTTCCCGGGTCACCCCTGGAACCCTTTTTAAAAATTGGTGTTACGTTGGCGACCCTCCAATCTTCAGGTATTACAGATGATTTTAATGAAAGTTCACAGATTACCAATAGCAGGTCTGCAATCTCATATTTCAGTTCTTTCAACACTCTGGGATGTATACCATCCGGTCCAGGTGATTTGTTACTATTCAGTTTATCAAATAGTTGTAATATATCTTCCCGGTGTAGCGATATTTCTCTCAATTCCTCTGCAGTATCACCTTTAAATACCACTTCAGTCTTGGGTAACATCCCTACATCTTCCTCAGTAAAGACCGAAGCAAAGAATTCATTCAGTCTCTCTGCTATAGCCTTGTCCCCTCTTATGCAGAGCTCTTGTTTGCATGGAAGTGTAAGTGGCTGGGCCAGGGAGTCTGCATCAGAGGGAGCAGTGCTGGAGATTTTGGAAAGAGCTGCAGTGCTGTTGAAAGACATTACCACTGCTGAAGATCCCAAAGAGGGGTGGCAGCAGCAATGGCAACGGGGGTGGGGGCGGGAGCATAGAAGCACCAGGAATGAGTTTTAACTAGGGTACCTCTTATCCTTGCACTGGCCCTGGACATGCCATGAAGTTACTAAGTATCAGATTTAAAACAATTTTTTCACATCAATGTATAATTATATTCAGGAACTTATTGCTAGAAGATATGGTAGAAACAGCACAGATGGGTTTAAAAATGCAACATTGGATACACATATAATGCCAGCAGTCTCCGCTTAGGGAAGGACTACTAAATATTGCAGATAAGCAGATAATTTGAATCCCATGCTTAATCCACCCTTTCTCTGGCCATTTCTAGTACAGACAGTTTTGGGCCTTTCAGACCTGTTTTTGGCTCAATACTATCCACATAGGGGATAGTAAAACATTCATTGGCCACAGGTAAATGCATAGTTGATTTTGAATATTGGCTCAAAATATTTCCTGAGTTAATTTTCCATAAGCAGGAGCATATCCAGGGTTTGGGGTCAGCAGGCATGGCTATGTGCCATAGGGGCACAGAGTCTGCCAAACTTTGTACAAAGAAAAAGCACGTGCATAGTTTTTACCAATGCACACAGTTATAAAATGACTCCCCTGGCCTTTTTGATTAAGGCTAGCTTTCTTTCAAGGAGTATCTACGGGGCCCTTTGCTAAGCTGCACTAATGGCTACCATGGGCTTTAGATGTTAAGCACACACCCATGATAGCTGTTACCACACCAGCCTAACAGCATGTGTATGCTATGCTACACATTAACTGCCTGTAGTGAAACGGGGCATGTTCAGAGAGAATGCAGAATGTTGTCATGCATTAGCTGTCATGACTGCTGATAGTGTGGCTGCAGTTAACGCCCCCTCAAGTCATCTCATGGTATTGCCAATTTGACCCTTAGCGGCAGTACCACAAGCTTATTTCTAAGGGTCAAATCCACCATTTTGAACTCAGGCAACAACAGAGCAAGAGTGAAGGGGGATCACTCCTGTTCCAACCACTAGACCCCAGAGATAGCTACTAGTCAGTACCCATGGAGGTTGGAAGCTTTAGTGAGGTATTGGATGTTGTAGGGGTTCTGCTCATTTCCAAAATAATGCTTTTGTTGAGGAAAATTTACCCCTAAATATTTTCTTAAATAATTTGGCTTTAGATTATCAGACTTTGAGAAACGATTATTTTCTATGAGCCCTTTGACACAGTCTTTGGATTATTCCTTTTTAATGTTCATGTAAATATATTGCTAAATATCAAGAAAACACATTTATATTTATTGATCCAAGCTATTTAAATGTATTTCTTCAAGATAAATCCTGCAAGGATGATGGATTCGTAGCAGGGCTTCTTGAAGTATTTGCCATGTCTATCTCTGGGTAATGTTTTAGGGGTAAATTGATTAATGTTTGTGTCCAGCATGAACTTCTTTGTGTAATTTCTGACTTTCTATTTCATTTTCTAGTATATCCACTCTCGGTTATATTATGGGCATTAGTTCACAAATGCAATTTATATTTTTTCCTAATGATGTCATCTTTTTGAGTTTGGTTCTTGCATTATGTGAATTGGTTTATTTTGTTTTCTGTAATGGAAAATTGAAAATCAATTTAAAAAAAAAAGAAAGAAAATTGTCCTGCTTCTATCCTGAATGAAAATCGGAAGAGTATATATCTTTGTCTTCTTTTCATTTCCACATACCCTGTACAACTTGTTTTTGTTTTGTTTTTTTTACTGTATCAGTTTGACTACACAGTTTAGGACAACTAACCAGAAGGTCGCCATGAGTCGACACCGGCTCAATGGCACTTAACAACAACGTCAGTTTGAGTCCAATGTAAATTTGCGATTAACCTAATTTCATATTTTGGAAAAACAAATTAACACTCTGGGGTAATTTTATAAGTTCTTTTGGTAGAGATGTGTATTATTTAGTCCATATTTGATTCCTTAGCATATCTTAAAATATTAATGAGAGCAAAATTATTTTTATACATCAACCTATGATCAATTCTACAATATATTAAATGTGTTAAAAAGTTCCAATGTAGGTTAAAATATTTTAATTGCATTGAGAAGCATGTTTACTAATGTGTGCTAACAGTTACCATGACCTTAAGCATGAAGTCAAAGGGTAGAGTGGGACCGTAGTAAACGACATTGCATGCTAAAAATGTTTGCACGTTAAAAATCACATCCTATCTGCTTAGGATCCAATGGAGGAGGGATTGGTCAGGTTTAGGGTGCATAGTGAGCATTGATTGCACATTGTGGTTAGTGTGAACATCTTTTGCATGTGTTAATTGTGAATTTTGCAGTTAAGTGCACCACATTAATTGCAATAGTGGTTTTAGGAGCCCTTTTACCAAATCTTTTTAAAGTTTACACTTAACCCATGTTTTTAATGCAGGGTAAGTGCAAAATCTCCACGGTAACTCTTGGGAGCATGAACAGCATGCTCTCAGCAGTTAACGTGCAGATGTATAGGCTAATGTGACAAAATTAACACAGATGTACTTAACAAAACTCATAGGGGTATCATCAGATGCATCCATGCTTACTGCCAAATTGCCACATTGATGGTGAGTGTGTGTTAATGATGCCTGCACTACCTGCAATATGTAGTCAATACCCACACTCCATCCCTAAACTGTCCAGCCCCTGCCCCATTGCATGATGGTCGATTAATTCATATCTTAGCAATAACTTACTGTCATGCCCACATGTCAGATGTCACGGTTTACAGGGAAAATATGTGTAAATAGTTAATTATGGCTATCCAAGTTGAGCTACCTGTTATCTGTAATTTACAGTGTAACCCCCACCGTAAAACATAAATGTTCCATGTAAACCATGCTGATGTTGAAGAGCGTGGTATATAAGAGAAATAAATAAATAAAATAAATAAATAAAA
This sequence comes from Ichthyophis bannanicus, assembly GCA_033557465.1. Classification (NCBI taxonomy): domain Eukaryota; kingdom Metazoa; phylum Chordata; class Amphibia; order Gymnophiona; family Ichthyophiidae; genus Ichthyophis; species Ichthyophis bannanicus. The sequence goes on along the minus strand of CM066038.1, from coordinate 387,206,088 downwards.
TGCACTAAAATGTGTGCTTTCCACCGAGCAGGCTTTAGTAACAGGGGCCATTAGCAAAACATACATAGACAAATAAAATAAATATAAAACAGACAGCAATACTATGGCAGACTATAATCAGCAACCCACAGCTCCAAAAGTCTTCTCAAATGAGTCTTCAATGGCTGTTTAAATTTCTTAAAGAATGATTCTTGCCTCAGGCCAGGAAGCAAATTATTCCAAAGTGGTGTTGTTGTTAAGTGCCATTAAGTCGGTGTAGACTCATGGCGACCCTCTGGATAGTTGTCCTAAATTGTGTTCGGTCTTCAGTCAGGCAACTCATTGTTGACAGACTGGCACCCATAGCTTCTGTTATTGTATCGATCCATCTCATTGCTGGTCTTCCTCTTTTGCGTTGACCTTCTATCTTGCCAAGCATGATGTCTTTCTCTAATGATCTCTGTCTTCATATGATGTGTCCAAAGTATGAAAGACAAAGTCTTGTCCTCTGAGCTTCTAAAAAAAGTTTAGGTTTGATCTCCTCTTGGTGGATTCATATTTAGCTTGGGAAGCTGAGGGTAAGATGAGATGATTTGTGAATGAAATGGAGAACACGGGACGAGAGTGTGAAGAGTAAGACATTCTGAAAGATATAAAGACTAGCTAGTATAAAAGGTTTTATGTGCCAATATGAGAATCTTAAGCTGAATTCAAAAAACGACTGGCAACAAATGAATTGACATAAGAAGAGAGGTGACATGATCAAAACCTAGAGCAGCTATATTTTGAATTGCTTGCAACTTCCTTAACTGTTGTTGAGGCATGCCCAAATAAATTGCATTACAGTAACCAATTTTGAAAGAATGTGAAAAAAACCTATAAAAGTTGCTTGAGCAGCATTTTCCAGAGTTCTAATCTATTTCTGAAATGTTAACTGGGAGAAGAGTTAGTGATGTCAGATCTCTGGAGATGGTAGAAGCATAACAAACAAATAAAATATCTTCTGCATAGTAATATGTGCTTATGCCTAAATCCTGGATAAGTGTCATTAGAGGACTCTGGAAGATTTTAAAGAGCAAAAGGGAGAGCACGGAGCCCTGAAGAATGTCACAGATAAAGAGGTAAGAAGCAGCTAAATACCAGTTAGACAGAAAAGAGGAGAACCAGGTCAATAAAGTATCCTTCAGGAGGTAAAAAAAGCAGGAGATAATCAACAAGATCAAATGCAGCATATAGGTCCAAGGAGATAACCAAAACATAGTTACACTGATCAAGGGACCAATGGATCTCACTAAGCATAGCAGTAAGAATGGTCTCTGCACTGTGACCCATGAAGAAACCCAATTGATGTGAATGTAATGGTTTTTTTATACAAAATCATTAAGTTGAGTAAAGACAAGTTTCTCTGTGAGTTTAGCTAGAAAAGGGAGATTTTTAAACAGGTCAATAATTACCTGGGATCACATGGACTCGATATTTGAAGTGCCGTTACAAGGTTTATGGCCCTGTAAAACTTGTAACTGCTGCTGAGAGGGATATTCAGCAACACTAACATGGTTAGGGCCACTGAATATCCGCACTTATGTCCCTTACCCTGCCAGATGCTACCTATTTAGCATCAAGGCATGTTGGGAGCATTCCGGGGAGGAGTAGAGGCGGTGACTGTCCCTAAACGGGCAACAGCAATATTGCATGCTGCCTGGTTAGCGACCTGCACCTAAAAGATAGGCGAGGAAAACCCTCACCTATCTTTAAAATGCAAGAGCTAACCAGGCAGCATGTGATATCTCTGCTGTCCGGTTAGCTAATGTGGCTTCCGGCATGTTCGGCAAACCCTGGATATTCAATGATGGGACTGCTTTTGATCCTGACCCTGAATATCCAGGGTTTGGGGTCAGCAGGCATGGCTATGTGCCATAGGGGCACAGAGTCTGTCTAATTGAATATTGGGTCCATGGGGTCCATGGATGGTTTATTTAAGAGTGGGTGAACCAAGGTAATTTTCCAAATATCTGGGGCAATGCTTAAAGTTAGACTACAGTTTATTATTTGAAGAGCAATTGGAAGAAAGTCTAGAGAATCTTCTCTGAACTGAAGGAATCGGGTCCAGGGAGCATGCAGTCTTACATACAGCATCGTGTGCTTTAGATAAGGAAAAGTACAAGATTTCAATAAAAGATGACAAAGTGTACATTAAAGTACATGAGGAAAGATTAAGCAGAGGTAATTGCATGGGGACATACTTGGAATGCCCCCCAACAGTTAGCATAGGTGAATCTTAGTGCACTTTAGTAAACATGTCTCTGAATGTCTGTAACAAATCAAATAAATGCCCCAAAATGGAAAAAATTATGACAACTCCAAAAGAGGAATCATTCTTTGATCACCCTCTCTTGATCACCCCCCCCCCCAGCGTTCCCTCCCATCCAGCACCTCTCACCCTAGAAAGCAAAATCATCACAAAGGCAAACCCCATCCCTAAGTGTCACCGCCCCCCCCCCCCCAGATACACAATCCACTTTTCCCACACCCCTGGGACCTATATGGGGGCTCTCTGGTTGTCTCAGTGGTGATGGGGGCAGAAGCGATCTCCCTCCACTTCTGTTTCATCTGTCAGGAATCCAAAATGGTGCCAATAGCTCCAAACAATAGTCTCACCTTGTGATCCTACTGGTAGGAGTCAGGCTGTCAGAACAGTGATATTCACACTTATTTTGCAGCTTTTTCCCTGGTGGTAGTACTACAAGACTATTGCTAGGGATTCAACTGGTGCCATTTACCTTTTGAAGTCTGATTGGACAGGAATACTGGTAATCTTTTCTGCCCCTGCTGCTAGACACCAGGGAAACCCCTAGGAGAGAACTTTGGGAAAAGTGGTTCTTGATCAGGGTTTCAGGGGGGTCTTCAGGGGGTGGGGGGCTTGAGTTGGATTCTGAAGTGGTCTTTGGAGGTGTGAAGGGGCTTTACTGAGGAGTGGGAAGAAGATCCACTTGGGACCTTTTTAATACTGGCCTCTTTGTGACTGCACCCAGGAGCATTGGGCCATGGGATTGCAGCCTAATGCTTGCAAGAGGTGAAATAATACTAGCTCAAAGCTGGCATTATTTTTCCATGAATAACACAGCTTGAGAAGTTTATGGTAATCTCTGTTATTTAATTTACATTATAATGAACACACATTGCAGTAAACTAACATGAGTTATGGTAAAATAATGCATGATTTTGCAATTTAATGTGCATTAATTTATATTCTCTTATATACTGTGCTATTCTGCATCAGTGCAGTTTACATTAAGCAAATGGAAATTACATTGAACAGGGCATTATAACTTGGAGATAACTACTTTATAGGGAACATGGGCTATGGAGGGTTAAGTGGTTTGCCCAAGACCACAAGGAGCATCTGTGGGACTAGAAACCCCAGTCCTTCTGGCTCAAGGTTGCTGTTCTCTAGTGGGATTTGAATCCCTGACCTTCCGGTCTGAAGTACATTGCCCCAACCACTAGGCCACTCCTCCACTCAGGTGCTATTCCTTTAATACATGTGAGTAACCTATGTCCCTTGGCATGAACTCAGTTTTTAAAACACGCTAATGAACCTAATGTGCACTATCAAATGACAATCCCTAACAAAACTAAAAAGAAACGAGTTAAAAAAAAAGAAAAATGAATGGATGCATGTTTTCCCAGTCGAAAAATTAAGTGCCATTGACATTTAAAATTTGATCACTCCCAAGGCCTTTCCCTATCCTCTTCCCTCCCACCCCCTCCCATTTCCTGGAGCCTTTTGCTGCTTTCATGAGATCTCTGAAGTGAAAATGGAGAAGGATCAATGTCCATTCACTCCTCACCACTAGGTTTCATTTTCAAAATAGTTCTGTCTGGTCCTGAGTCATTTTGGTATAAAGTCATATGCTGTACAGCTCTACAACAGATGAGACTGGCTTCAGGTTTGACCAACTCCATTTTGTAAAGCAGAATTTAAGATTCATGCCAGATTTCTCCTCCAGCATTATTTGCTATTGTTGTGTCTTGGAATTGCTCCTGCTACAAGAAGCTACTAGCGGTGCACATTTGTTAGTGTATATTTGGCTCATTAGTGCACCCTAACATATTTAGGGACAGTCAACGTGATTAACATGGTTAGTGCTGCTGAATATCCCTAGGTATTGCCGCTGCACACCCTGATGCTAACACCCAGCGATAACGTTATCACTAAGCGGCGATAGTTAGGCTGCCCAGTTAGCTTCCTGCTTCTCTAGCTAACCCGGCTATTCAAAGTCGGTGGCCAGATATTGTCTTGGCATTGAATATCTGGGTGTAAGTTTCAGCTGTAATCGTGCTAGCCACCTCTTCTGAATATCACCCCCTCCCCCGCTTAGTGTACACTAATGTGAAGGAAGATTTTAGGAAGAATATGGAGATCAGAATTGAGATGTTGAGGTCAGGCTGTTGCTGATAAGTGGAGCAGGAGGAGCCGTTTTACAAATCGGCATATGACAAAAATTGTAGGAAATGTCCGCATCTTACGCATGCAAGTGCTGACATACATGCCTATGCAAGTTACAACACTTCCACATAGATGAAGGCCATTTTGTAAACAAATTAACTGCAGTGGCTGCTAGCTTTAATTTGAATTTGGGGGTGAGGGGAGGAAATAAACAGTGGCATTAAGTGAAGGACCTAGACAAGATTCTCAAGAACAGAGATGTCTCTCTCTATACAAAGATTCGACTTGTTCAAGTCATGGTATTTTCAATAACATCATATGGATGTGAAAGCTGGACAGTGAAATAGTTCCAAAAAAAACAATCACAAACTGTGGACTCCAAACATATAGCTGCCTCAGGATAGAAACCTCAAACATCAATCAAATAAAATAAAAATGCTGGAGGAAAAAGACCGCAGGGTTCTCTCACAAATGCAATGGCAGCATTTGTGAAAACACACAGGGGGTTATTCTGTGCTACGAATAGTGGGGATGGACGGCGCGGGGATGGACAGCCTGATGGGACATCCATCCCCACTATTTGTGCCCTTGTCTGCCCCAACTAACTTCGCCGCCGGTTTTGCGGGTAAGTTAGACGGGGGTAGGGTTGCCAACTTTTTCACCGAGAAAAACCCGACACCTGTGGCTCGCCATGCTCCACCCATTCTCCGCCCCTAGTCCCACCCCTGCCCCGCCCCCAGCCCCACCCACAAAAATTACCGAGGATACGTGTAGGCTAACTTCCTTGGTCAGATAATAATTAAACTGGGAACCCCAAAATCCAAACATGAAATGTACAACACTGAAGAAATAAAACTATAAAGTAATTTCCTCTTGCACTAAACAAAAACGCAAAGATGTTAGCAATACACACTTCCCAGACCAGACATATTCCAGTTAATAAATTCAAAATAAAAAGTATTTTTCTACCTTCTGTTTGGGCATTTTATTTTTCAGTTGCAATTGCTCCAGTCACTTTCTTCTGGTTTCTTCGTGTCTTCTGCGAGCTATCCATTTGTCCTTTCTTCTCTTTAGATGTTTTCCAATCTCTCTCTATTTCTGCTTTAACATACTGATTGTTTCCCTTTTGCTCTTTCCCCCAATTCTTTCCTTATTCCTTTATCATCCGTTTAAATTTCACCCTTCCATTCTCAAGCCCCTCTTACTCTCCCAATACCGGCCCATCATAGACTTTTCTTCCACACAAAATATTTTTTCCCCTCTCCATTCTCATTCCCCATCCATTCTAGTCCTCCCCCAAATCAATTCCCTTATAGTTCTAGGCCCACCCAGCATCCACTCCCTTCTAGTCCCATTCTCCCATGCCCCACATCAGCCCATTTCCAGTCCTATTCCAGCTCTTCATCAGCCCATTTCCAGTGCTAGCCCTCACATCACAGGCCATTTCCAGTCCTAGCTCCCCCCCCCAATCACAGCCCATTTCCAGTCCAAGTCCCACATCACAGCCTATTTCCAGTCCTAGGCCCCCCCACCATCACAGCCCATTTGCAGTCCGAGTCCCCCCGCACCATCACAGCCCATTTGCAGTCCGAGTCCCCCCGCACCATCACAGCCCATTTGCAGTCCTAGCCCCCCTAATCACAGCCTATTTCCAGTCCAAGATCCCCCTTCCTCCACCATAGCCCATTTCCAGTCCAAGTTCCCCCCCCCCATAGCCCTTTTCCAGTCCAGGTCCCCTCCACCCCCATCACAACCCATTTCCAGTCCATGTCCCCCCCCCCATAACCCTTTTACAGTCCAGGTCCCCCCCCCATCACAGCCTATTTCCAGTCCAAGTTCCCCCCCCCCCCATAGCCCTTTTCTGGTCCTGTTCCCCTCCACCCCCATCACAACACATTTCCTTTCAATGTCCCCCCCCCATAACCCTTTTACAGTCCAGGTCCCCCCCCATCACAGCCTATTTCCAGTCCAAGTCCCCCCCCCTTTATCCCTTTTCCATTACAAGTCCCCCCCCTTAGCCCTTTTCCAGTCCAATTCCCCCCCCCTTACCCCTTTTCCTGTCCAAGACCCCCCCCCCCCCCTTAGCCCTTTTCCAGTCCAAGTCCCCCCCTTAGCCCTTTTCCAGTCCCGGTCCCCCCCCCCATCCCCGCCAATGCCGTCCTTGCCCCCTTCCCCCCCCCCCGACCAGCATCGCGGCTGTCTGAGGCTTCAGAGGGAGCCGGGGAAGCCCGCGCGAGGCCCCGGCTCCCTCTGAACAGCCACCAGCGTGAAGAGCCTTTTCCTTCACGCTGGTGGCTGTTCCTGTGAAGCCGCGAATGCTGGGAAAGGTTAAAGGGCAAACTTTAACCTTTCCCAGCATTCGCGGCTTCACAGGAACAGCCGCCAGCGTGAAGGTAAAGGCTCTTCACGCTGGTGGCTGTTCAGAGGGAGCCGGGGCCTCGCGCGGGCTTCCCCGGCTCCCTCTGAAGCGGAGAAAAGCCGGTATTTTTTGCTCTGGCCGCTCCCGATCTTGCAGCCAGAGCAAAAAAAACGGCTTTTAAAGGGCCGGTTTTGCCTCTGCGCCGGCAGCCGGCCTGGCCGTGGAAAAACCGGCCAGGCCGGCTGAAAACCGGCCAGTTGGCAACCCTAGACGGGGGTGGGGAAGCGGCATTATGGGGGCGGAGTCTGGGCAGGCAGTGGGAGGTCATCGGGGCCGATTCTAATGTAAGCTCTGTACATCCAGGGCCAGCAAAATGTCTGGGGAAGTTATTCTGAGGTGGAATAACTTCCCTGGAAGTTGTTATTTTTGATGGCCCGAAGCACGGATGGGGCAGGAGGGGCCAGGGTTTATTCCCCGCAGCCTGACCCTGTCCTTAGGAGGATCAGGGGTCAGGCTGTGAGGAATAAACCCTTTTTACTTGCAGCTGGCATCATGGCTTTTAAATGGAGCCACGGTGTCATGGCAACATGACGCTATGGCGCCGCTTCTCCATTTAAAAGCCCTGATTGAGTTAGCCAGGGATAGTCCAGCACGTGCAGGCCAGACTGAATCGGAGTCCCGGTCTGCACATGCAGGACTGTTCACAATTCTGATCCCGTGATGCTAGAAATGCCCCGTGGGATCAGAATCAAGATCCCCTCCGTGCGTCCGGTTCAGACCAAATGCATAGAGGGGATCTACGTCCAGGAGAGAATCGGGCCCACAATGTTTCTGCAACAGCCAACTCTGGCATACCGCAGTAATAAATCAACTCCTTAACATCACCGGTCATAAAAAACCTCCAGCATGCCAATAGCCCAAATCTTCCCCACATCAAAAGACAGAGTACTAACAAATTCTTAGCCCATAGATAATAATATCTCTTGTGCTACATTAGCTGCGGGTACACTTCAAACAGCACAGCCTTGGTCCAACTTCAAACAGTATTGGTATACTTAGCTGTAAGACCACTCCAAATGACCCTTGGTCCAACTCCAATGGCAGGCGTTTCACCAATGCTGATTCAGGGAAATAAACCCATATCGTGTGATATCACGCTAGGATGCAAGTCGTCATCTGAGCAAGCCTAAAAACACACATCAGTTATCTATCCAGGCACCTAAAAAAATCCACAGCAACTAAACCAGCAAACTGCATTCAAACAAAACTCCAACGGTACTTATAAAATGCATACCAGAGAGTCTAGATCAAAAACATATTCTGGTGTACTTCCTTCCTTCACCGTTAGCTGCCAAAGATGCCACACTTGTGCATAAATACCTACAGAACCCCACCCCTATGGACTCACATCAGTCAATCAAATAGTTTCCATACAGCAGAACAAACACATCTGATCTCAGACCTGTCTACTTACCCAAAAAAATCCAACACTCAGAGTTTTAAACATACCTATATTCCTAAATATTACCCCGACAGATAGGAATGCCCTTCTTCATTATCCTAGTGCACACCAAGTTAGTTTGAAGAATGGACTTCCATTTTCTCAGTTTTTAAGATACTATTGGAACTGTAGTACAGTGGGGGCTTATAGACATCAGTCTTAGGATTTAGTGAAGGCATTTCAAGATAGGGGTTGTGGTAAGGAGAGCTGTGCAAAGGAAATGGAATGGGAGGAAAATGATCCCTGTCCCTTTAAATCTGGAGAGAAAAGCAGGCATTAGCCGTCTACCAAGCGGTGCCAGCGGCTATCGCCAATGATTATATTGAGGTATATTGGCACATAAAAGAGAGGCTAGGTCTAACACCCTCAGTATATCACCAGAGGTTCCAGCATGCCAAACCAGCTGCTGGTGAAACACCGAGAGCGTTGTTCCACCGACTAAAGAGTCTGGCTACCAAATGGCTGGAGCCAGAGGGCAAAACCTTAGAAACGATAATTGATGTGATTATTTTGGAGCAGTTTATGACATCCATTCCGGAAAAGATTTGTTCCTTCCTGATCTTGCAAGGGTGCAAAAATACTCAAGAGGCCATTACGCTCGCTGAGAGATTTCTCGAGGCAGATAGAGGCGCTCAAGAGAGGAGAGTCGCTTTTGCAAAAGACCCTTATGCAATGTCAGAAAGCGATCTGAATCCAAAACATGTTGGTAAGGATGTTTTTCTGCCAGATGGGAGAAAGAAAAATGTTAGGAAAGCATGTTTTAAATGTGGGAGTGAGAAGCACCTACAGCGTGACTGTAGAGTGAGAACCGCTTTGGTATTGGATGATTCAGGGAAAGCCAGAGAGGGTTTTCTATTGGCAGTCACTGTGCAAGGGGTAGCAGCGAAGGCATTGTTGGATTCAGGTTCTAATCAGTCCATGGTGTCTAAGAACCTCTGGAACAGGATAAAGCCCAAGGTAGGGAGACACCCCGTTTACCCAAGGGCACAGTTAAAATCAAGTGCGTACACGGAACCGCGTCCACCTATCCCCTTTATCAAGTCCTAGTAAAAGGACTAGGTGTCGAGAAAGGGATACCTGTGGCCATAGTACCTCGTTTACCCCAGGAAGTAATGCTAGGGAGAGACTGGCCTCAGTTCCAGAGAGGGGTACAGCAAGGGTTAGCTGCCAGAGAAGGGTTGGTTTCCACCAGAGCCCAGTCTAAGGCCCCAGAGGGAGAAGAGGAAGTTACAGTAGAGGAGCCAGAGCAGCTTCCGGCCCATGAGAACTTGGTTACTCCTTCAGTGGCTAAGGCAAGAAAGACCAGGAGTAGAAAACGGCAAGAACAACGGGTTCGCTCACAGAGCAGAGCTGAGGTCAGAGGTGGGATGGAATTACCCTGGGTTCCAGAAGAATTGATGGAAAAATTTCCCTCCTTTGCAAAAGAGCAGCATGCTGATCCCGTGCTCTGTCAGGCTTTTAAATATGCCCAGGAGGAGAGGGATATATTACCCAGATTTTTGCTGGACCAAGGAATCCTATATAGGGAAAACCCCGATCCAGCTACAGGAGATTTACGAAAACAGTTGGTGGTGCCTACCACATTTAAGAATATAGTACTTAGACTGGCCCATGACCATCCTGTAGGGGCACACAAGGGCATCCAAGGGACCCTGGAACAGGTCTTAGCGAGATTTTACTGGCCGGGGGTATATAAGGAGACCGCTAGGTTTTGCGAGGCCTGCCCCGCATGCCAAAGAGTCACATCTGCTAAGCCAACAGAAGTACCCTTGATCCCGGTCCCAGTCATCTCAGTACCTATACATAGGGTAGCTATCGATATAGTAGGCCCTTTGATCAAGACACCGAGGGGGTTTCGCTACATATTGGTCATGGTGGACCATGCGACAAGGTTCCCATGGGCGGTACCTCTCCGTAGTATTTCTGCTCGCACGGTGGCAGCAGAATTGATTAAATTATTTTGTGAAGTTGGGTTCCCAAGGGAAGTTTTATCTGACCGTGGCAGTAACTTCATGTCACATTACTTAGCACATGTTTGGGATGCCTTTGGCATAAGGCATGTAAAGACTGCCGCATATCACCCACAAACCAATGGGTTAGTTGAGAAGACAAACCAGATCCTGAAGAGCATGTTGAGACGGGGATTAGAAGGGAAGATGGCAGAGTGGGACACGATGCTCCCCTTCGCCTTATATGCGTGTAGGGAAAGAAAACAAGCATCCCTTGGCACGTCCCCGTATGAGTTAATGTTTGGGCGAGCTCCAAGAGGAGTCTTGGACATCCTCAGAGAACAGTGGGTAGAACCGGCGATAGAGGAAGTAGAGGCTCCACAGTTCCTCCAAGATCTGAGAGGTTGTCTGTCCCGAACCTCTCAGATAGCAGAGGATAATTTGAGGGCAAGCCAGCAAAAACAAAAAGCATATCATGACTGCAATACCAAGCCTCGCCAGCTTGCTATTGGCGATAAAGTGATTGTGATGGTAGCGGGAGCAGTCCCGAAATTCGAGTGTCAGTGGAAAGGCCCCTTTTGCGTAGTCAAACAGGTAGGCCCCGTGACCTACTTGCTACAGAATAGGCAGGGACGTAAACAAGTTTACCACATCAATCTGTTACGGCCTTGGCAGGAGAGGGTGGCCCTGTCCCATTTCACTATCTCTTCGACTAGGAGGCAAGAGCAAGGGAAGGATAATGACTCTTCAGCGAGAATTACATGCTGTGATGTGAATCCCACCCCAGCCCGTAATATCTTAAGGGGGGGAATGTGTGGTAAGGAGAGCTGTGCAGAGGAAATGGAATGGGAGGAAAATGAGCCCTGTCCCTTTAAATCTGGAGAGAAAAGCAGTTCCTATAGAAACCACAAGCCTCCAAGGCAGAGTATACCGAGCACTAAGCCCCGCTCACCTAGTGACGTCAGGGCTAGGTTGAGCACTGATGAGGTGCACGTGAGTAGGAAGAAGGATGTGGTGCCTGAAAGGCAGCAATTTAAAAGTGCTTCAGTTTTAGAAGAAGCAGAGCAGGCAGTTCTTAGAGTTCGTGGAGTTCCAGAGGCAGTTGATGCAGTTCAAGCAAGGGAAGCTGGTTCTGAAGAGGACAAGCTTGAAGTCAGAAACTTGCTGGGTCCTGAAGCAGGTACTTTAGTTCCAGTGGAAAAGGGAACTTCAGGAAGAAACCTGGCTGACCCACATGCAAGGGTGAATGAGAAGCAGAGGGTGTCTGGAACCCAGAGCAGGCAACAGTATCTAGGACAAAGACGTGTTTCCAGGTGGGGAAACAGACTAAAGCAGCCCTTAAGCCTTGAAGGTAAACTCCATTACAAGAGCCCATGGCTGGAGACCACAGGGAACAGCTGCTGTTAAAACTAAATGAGCTGATATGAAAAGAGAATAGCCAGTCTCCTGATATACAGGATAAAGAAGATAGTCACAGCAAATCTATGAATGAGATGGAAATAGATTTGTTTGAAAACCCTATTGATTCTGATGTAGAGGAAATGCAGTGTTCTTTTTGCATGGCTAAGAACCTGAATATGTGCTAATTCATTATCTATGTGAAGGACTGTTTCATGAAAGCAATTAAGGACTTGTGCTGCACATTGCTTAAAGAAAGGAAACGTGCTGGTAGTTGAAATACTGCCAAGTGTTGGCCTGCATAACTTGTGTAAAGTGAAAAGCTCTTTTGAAAGTGAAAAGCAAGAAGCTAATCTGAACAACAGATTGAGCTTGAGAAGCTTGTTCCTCACGGGAAGCTAAGACCTGATATTCAAAAGGACATTCCTGTATTTTTGGTGTTAAGCCTGTTTTCACATTCTTTGTTTGAATTATTGGAGAATTATCCAATTTCAGTTGGGGTCATAAATTCAATGCGGAGGGGAAATCCCAAAATAAATTCTCTGTTTTGCCTAATTACCGTGTGGTCACACTCCTTGCTCTAAAACTACATTACCCAGCAGCCCTCCTCGGCAGCCATCTTGGACAGAAGTAATAGTAGAGAGTAAGACAGGCGAGCCAACCTGCTCCCAGGCTACCGCCTGGACGGGTGGACGCAACAGGGTTATCCGTCTACTGTTATTAGACGGGCATAGATTAGGGCCCTGAATAATGATCGGGAGTGGCAATTATGGCCAAAACCTCAACAAGATCAGCAGGATGAGACAAAATTTATACATTGGGTAACCCAATTTTTGCCTTTTAGCAGGCAGTTAGAAAAGGTTATTTTTACTCATTTCCCCATTCTCTCTATTTTGAAGGTTTGTGCTCTAGAATGGTATACTAGGTTTTGAAGGTTTGTGCTCTAGAATGGTATACACAAGGGGGCATAATTTTACGAGATATTTTAAGTTTGTCTATGCCAGGGAGACAAGATAGATTGATTGAACAACCTGGCCACGGTGGATGCGGGTCTTGTTCCTTATGTTCGTTGATATTGGTGACCACACATTTTGAGTATCATGAGATAAGCTGGCATTTGCATTGGCAAATGACGTGGTAATCTGAATATGTAGTATATGCATTGATATGTCCTTGTGGGCTTGCATATATTAGGAAGATCACACTGCAGTTGCACATTCGCCTCATTGAACATCAAAGTAAGCTTAACTGTAAGGTTGAAGGAGTTCCATTGGTATCACATAGCCTTACAGCTTGCCATATGCTTCAGGATTATAAATGTGTTGCCATCAACCATATACCTAAGCTTAGTACCAGGGAAAGTGATTGGGTTTGCAATTATTGCATAAAGAACAATTTTGTACTTTTCATTTTGAGACAGTGAAGCCCAGGGGATTGAATGAGTCAATCGATTGGAAAGTTTTTTATTGACACAAACAATACAAAAAAAAGAGTGGAATGAGGATGGCAGGTGGGTGTCTGTTTTGGAATTGTAAGAGTCATTGTGATGGTTTGTTTGTGTTGAGGTGCTGGCTATTTTCTGTTTTTTTAGACTTTGTCTTTTTTTAGGTTTTGTTTATTTTAGGGTTAAGGACTGAATCATTAATATATTTAGAAGATTAAGACAATAGGATTAGCTTATGGGACAGGCCAGTTTGCGTAGGCATCTTTGAAATATATGTAATGAGTTTGTAGGGGAATTGGTTAAGTATGGTGGCATGCTATGATAGAAGGATTGCCGTGATGGTTTTCATTGGGGTAATGTTTAGGAATATAGGTATGTTTAAGACTCTGTGTTGGATATTTTGGGGTAAGGAGGCAGGTCTGAGATCAGATATGTATTTGTTCGGCTATATGGAAACTATTTGACTGATGTGAATTATTTATTATTTATTTATTTATTTATTTATTTTATTTCCAGTATCTTTTATACCGCGCTATTCAACATCAGTGCGGTTTACAATGAACATAGAACTACACATTTCCATGGGTACTCTGTGTTTACAATGAACAGGTGTCTAGAACTTGGATAACATGGGGTAACTATTTACAATCTTGCAACAAGGTAAGGTTCGCCTCATTGGTCTAGCCGTGGGAGTTTTGTGTGGTACCTGTGGATGGGGCTGTTATGGCATTGTCTAGCAGGTAGTAAAGGAGGAAGAGGTGGTTCATAGGGGTGGGGTTTTGTAGGTATTTGATGCGCAAGTGCAGCGTCTTTTTGGCAGACAACTGTGAAGGAAAGGAGTATGCCAGAATATGTTTTTGATCTGGACGCTCTGGTATGCATTTTGTACGTACCATTGGAGTCTTGTTTGAGTACAGTTTGCTGGTTTAGTTGTTGTGGAATTTTTTAGATGCCTGGATAGATAACTGATGTGTGTTTTCAGGCATGCTCAGATGACAACTTGCATCCCTTAATAATGTGATATCACACAATATGGGTTTAGCTCCCTAAAGCAGCATTGGTGAGAAGCCTGGCATCGGAGTTCGACCAAGGATCATTTGGAGTGGTCTTACAGCTAAGTATACCAATACTGTTTGAAGCTGGACCAAGGGCTGTGCTGTTTGAAGTGTACCTGTAGCTAATGTAGCACAAGGGATATTATTATCTATGGGCTAAGCCTTAGATAGTAGTCTGTCTTTAGATGTGTGGAATATTTTGACTACTGGAATGCTGGGGGGGGGGGGGGGTTATGACCAGTGATGTTAAAGGGTTGATTTATTACTGTAATATGCAAGAGTTGGCTGTTGCAGAGGCATTGTGTGTTTTTACAACTGTATTGCCATTGCATTGGTGAGAGAACCCTCAGGTCTTTTTCCTCCAACATTTTTATTTGTTTATCTCTAAAAATGTTTATCTCTAAAAACCCAGAATTTAAACATCCTCCCACAATCCTACTAAACAATATTTCTTACAACATCAAACAAGAATTAAAGTACCTAGGTGTGACCCTTGATAAGACTCTTAGCATGGAAACTCACATAAGACTATTAAACAGAACAATTTTCCACAAACGAAGAATCTTACAACCCCTATGCAATGAGAAAAACCAGGAGCGGAACCCAAAGACCAGGCCTACACGTCGGTGTAATAATGCAAACAAAGTTTATTGGAAGACCCAACTAAAATGTTTCGGCCGGAGGCCTTCTTCAGGGGTCACAAGGTATAGCGGCAATGAGTGAACAAGCAAATTGCTCTTCTCAATCAAAAGCGCATAGCAACGCTTTTGATTGAGAAGAGCGATTTGCTTGTTCACTCGTTGCCGCTATACCTTGTGACCCCTGAAGAAGGCCTCCGGCCGAAACTTTTTAGTTGGGTCTTCCAATAAACTTTGTTTGCATTATTACACCGACGTGTAGGCCTGGTCTTTGGGTTCCGCTCCTGGTTTTTCTCACCTGTTTCTGCGGATACCTCATTCTTCTCCTGGTTTTAACCCCTACGCAATATCATCGAACAATCAGATTTTAGAACAATAGTACAAACACTCATAACCCCACATCTGGACTATTGTAATGGCATCCTACATGGACTACCTAATAAAACAATCAACATACTCCAAATGGCCCAGAACGTCAGAGCTTGAATATTAATGAATGTACGGATTTCAGATCATATCACACCCATTCTAATGGAACTTCACTGGCTACCTATCCAAGCATGCATAAGATACAAAATAATAATTACAACATTCAAGTTAATACACAATATCGCCCCATCTTTCCTCGCCACACTCATTAAAATACAACCCCCTAACAGAAAAAGACATACACACAATCTAAACATTCTACAAATTCCACTCTCTATACGCAAGGTAAAAATGAATACCAGCAATAGAACATTCACTTACCTAGTCCCCACACAATGGAACAAACTCCCTGACACACTAAAAGCCAACAAGGACCTCCAATCATTCAGAAAAAAACTCAAAACTCACCTATTCCAAGAATATTATAATCTGTCAGAAATAACATAAATCAAATTGTATTCAAGAATAAATCATATCATTATGGATTCCAACAACTCCATCGTCATATGACACACCAAGCCCAACAGAGTATATTAAAATGTAAACCCATTAGCCATGTGACATTCCAATTGTACATCAACGTAAATATTATGTATATAGTTAACTGAACATACACAGTTCTCTATGTAAATAGTTTTGAGTTTTTTGAATTCCTACGCTACCTTTGCTATGTACATAGTTTCTATATTGTTATATGTAACTGCTGTCATTGCAGAATTAAATGTTAAAATGTAAACCGGTGCTGATTAGTGGAAGGAGTGGTATAAAAATGAATTCAAATAAATAAATACATAAATTTGATTGGTGTTTAATATTTCTATCCTGAGGCAGATATATGTTTGGAGTTCACAGTTTGTGACACACTTGGATCTTAAGAAGCAAGGTTTGGACACTACAGTGAAAAAGATAGGAAGAAAATTGATACCTTTGAATTATGGTGTTACGATGAATATTGTGTATACTATGGACTACCAAAGAACAAACCAGTCAATATTAGAGGAGATCAAACCTAAGCTTTCTTTAGAAGCTCAGATGAGAAGACTTTGGCTTTTATACTTTGGACACATCATGCGAAGAGAGAGATCATTAGAGAAAGGCATCATGCTTGGCAAGGAAGAAGGTCCACACAAAAAAAGAAGGCCAGCAATGAGATAGATCGATGCAATAACAGCAGCTATGGGTGCCAGTCTGTCAACAATTAGCCGCCTGACTGAAGACCATACACAGCGCTGTATACGACTTGTCAGCGCTGTGTACGACTTGTAGTGCTATACAAATGCTCAGTAGTAGTAGTAATACAAATGCTCAATAGCAGTTTAGGATAGAAACATAGAAACATGATGACAGAAAAAGACCACATGGCCTATCTAGTCTGTCCTTCCATAACAGCAAGTAGGCTGTCCTTCCATAACAACAACTACAACAGTCCACTTTTTACCTTTAGAGATCCTCTGTGTTGGTCCCATGCTTTTTTGAATTCAGTTACTGTCCTCATCTCTACCACCTCCACTGGGAGACTATTCCATGGATCCACTACTCTTTCTATAAAGAAATATTTCCGCATATCACTCCTGAATCTTAACCGGGTAAGGCGGACCGGTCCGCCACCTCTGATTATCAGCCCCCCCTCCCCCCTACCAACGACACTCCATGACAAATAATACACAAAACTTATTGGGAATTCAACTGGTCACAGCTTTATTGACCCAGTAACAACATTAACAATAACCATTAACAATTCCAACATTAACTTTACCCCCCCCCCAGCAGAGCGTACTTTCACCAGCCATATGGGTAGCAAAGTGACGCCGCTTCCGCTGTGTCCAGGCCCCAGCAAATTGCCTAGCCTCCCTCTTCCGACTTCACCATATTATTAGCAAAAGCCTGAGGGACTGTCCGGGTCGGGGGTACCCCACCCCTGCCCTACTGCTTGGCTCCGGCTCCGGACCCCGGAAACCTCCGGGATCCTGCCACCCCCCCCCCCCCCAGCTGCAACAACCCACAATTTACCCCGACCGACACTTGTGCCCTAAAAAGGGGAGGGTGGATGGGACGTCCGACTCCTCCGGCTGCCGCAAGGGAAAGGCCGGAGGAGCCCCGAAGCTCCCACCACATCCCCCCCTCGCGCGACTGCTCAAGTTCCTCTCATTGGCTCCCACAGCCTTCATTGCCCTGCAGGAGCCAATGAGAGCTCCACCGCCACATGCCCGCCCCCGCGAACCCACACAAGCCCGAAGCGGCGCGCGACCGGCCGCCCCCCCCCCGGTTAACGCCGGCCGCGTGCACGCCGGGGGGGGGGCCCGCAGCCTTGCCATAACCGGGTAAGGCGGACCGGTCCACCACCTCCGCTTATCAGCCCCCCCTCCCCCCCTACCAACGACACTCCATGAAAAATAATACACAAAACTTATTGGGAATTCAACTGGTCGCAGCTTTATTGACCCAGTAACAACATTAACAATAACCATCAACAATTCCAACATTAACTTTACCCCCCCCCAGCAGAGCGTACTTTCACCAGCCATGTGGGTAGCAAAGTGACGCCGCTTCCGCTGTGTCCAGGCCCCGGCAAATTGCCTAGCCTCCCTCTTCCGACTTCGCCATATTATTAGCAAAAGCCTGAGGGACTGTCCGGGTTGGGGGTACCCCACTTCCGCCCTACTGCTTGGCTCCGGCTCTGGACCCCGGAAACCTCCGGGATCCCGCCACCGGCTCAGGCCCTGACCGACCTGAGCCGTCCCTCCCGGCCAAGCTGCGACCAGTGCCCCTGTTCTTTAGCATATCTTCCAAGGCCTCTTGCCAATCATTGAGGAGCAAATCCATCCCTACCGGGGACAGATGCACCCCATCCGCCCTATACAAGCCAGCGCACTCCACCTCAGCCCAGGAGTGCAATATTTGACCCCCCCCCCCGCTCCCCAATCCATCTGCCAATTTGGCGATTAATCTTCGTCAACCCGCGCGACCACCGCCGCTGAGTCTTGCAAGCTGGCCTTGGAATGATATCTGACCACAGCAGAAATACCCCAAAGAACATCGTCAGGATCGCTCCCAAGTCCTTAATAACAGTCCGAATCAACTGTCGGCAGGTCCAGGACACCAGGTCGTTGCCGTCCAAATGTATTAACAAGGCATCTGGTGTTCCTCTGAGCCTTTCGTGGTGCCGCAGCAAAGGCAAGAGTTGAATCCATTGCAGTCCGCGCTCGCCCAGCCATGAGACAGTCACCCCGAAGGCATCCAATCCCAAATTCCGTCCGACCGGGCTTGTTGCAGCTCGTTGGCTGGCCCAGAAAACAAAGAGTGGCCAAGAACCCAACAGTGACAGGACTCTGGAAAAACTTCTGCAAGATAAAGAGAGCCACAGTTAGCCAGCCCCCCCACCGCCCCTACAAGCACACGTATCTGTGAAAGGCCCCCGACTTCCATCTGCCAAGGCGCCGAATTGCCTCCTCGGGTAACCCGAAGGCCGCCACGCTCATCGCCGCCCCAATACGAAAAGTGTGCGGCGCAAAGGACCCCGCATCCTCCCCGAGCCAGCATAAAGCCAGTCTTAATACCGCCGTAAATTGAAAGCGCGTAAGCACACTGCTATCCTCATGGATGAACAAATTCCCCCCCCCCCCTAGGCCTCAGCTGCAAGTAAGCATTTAGCAGATCCACTGGGCAACCGGCTGTCCCTCGTAATGCTCGCAACCGAACCCACTCGCCACGCCCCAACTGGTCTGTCTTGGAACGCGCTAAATAAATACTGACCCCGCCCTCCTCGCACTTCACCTGGTACACCTGCAGGCCGCCCGCTCTGACCGCCCTCCGCGAATCCGCAGTCAATTCCCCCATGCGGAAAGCCCCAAAAAAGGCCACGGAAAAGACAGCCCGAAAAAGGACGCCCTCAAAAACGGAAGAAACCACCTGAGGCAGGGCCGCACACAAACGCTGAATAAGTAATGGGCCATCGGCCATCCTTCGGCAAAGGACAGGCTCGCCCCCAGCCCAGTAAAAGCCTACGCGTTAAGAACCCCCCCCCCCGACTGTCCCCCATCCCGCCGCCTTGGCAAAGAATGCGAAACCCGCCAGATTTCTACTCACCGAAGATCGAGTAAATCCCGCAGCCTTCGCTGCTGACACATACAGACCCGTAAGCTTATCAGGTAGCGGCCCACCGCGCCAGCCCTGTTCCTCGAGGAAGCCCACAACGCTGTCACAGCCCCTTTGGTAAGCCGTCCAAGTAGCCGCCGACACTGACTTCTTCAAAAGCTCCGTCATCTCTTGAGGCCAATCTGCCATAAGTGATCTGGGACAGACTGTCCCTCCTCTTCTGCCTCCAGCGCCAGCGATCGGAACAGCTCCCACTTGAAACGGGAAAGAGCATCGGCGACTTTGTTAGAACTCCCCGGAATGTGCCACGCTCGGATCACAGTATTCAATCTCAAGCAAGCTAACACAACCTACCGCATCAAGTCTGCCACCTGCCTGCAGCGCAGCGTGTAATGATTTATCACCGATACCACCGCCTCGTTGTCGCACCACCACACAATCCGACGATTGCGAACCTTATCCGGCCACAACATCAAGACGATAAGGATAGGGAATAACTCTAAAAAAGTTATGTTAGCCGTGAGACCCGCTACCTTCCAGGAACTGGGCCATTCCGCCGCACACCAGGATCCCCCAAAGTATACTCCGAGGCCCCACCCGCCAGCCGCATCAGTAAACAATTGCAGATCCTGATTGGAAATCTCCTTGTCCCTCAGCACTGCAATGCCATTGAAATCCCTCAAGAATTCATCCCAAATTGCTAGGTCAGCTCGAATGCTCTGTGACACACGCAGCCGGTGATGTGGTTGAGTGACTCCAGCAGTAGCTACGGCCAACCGTCTCAGGAACACATGACCCATTGGAATCACCCGGCATGCAAAGTTCAGAGACCCGATCAATGACTGCATCTCCTGTAAAGTCATCCGCTTGGAGCACAAGACAATTGCCACCAAGACCCGGAGCTTCGTTAACTTGACCATCGGCAAGCACGCCACCATCTCCACGGAATCCAGCTCAATTCCCAAAAAGGTGAGCCATGTCGTTGGGCCCTCTGTTTTTTCAGCCGCCAACAGGACTCCCCACACCTGCGCCAGCTGTATAAGACCCTCTAATAATGCCTGGCACTGCTCCGACCGGGCTGCGCCGACAACCAGGAAGTCATCGAGATAATGTACCACCTGATCGAAACCAACCCGGTCCACCAGAGCCCAATGCATAAACGTGCTGAATCGTTCGAAGTGAGCACAGGAAATTGAGCACCCCATAGGCATACACCTATCAAAGTAATAGTTGCCCTCGAAACAAAACCCTAACAACGGAAAAGCCGAAGGGTGAACTGGTAACAAACGGAAAGCAGATTCTATATCAGCCTTAGCCATCAAGCATGCCCTTCCACAGTTTCGTACGAGATCCACAGTGGAGTCGAAAGAAGCATACCGCACCTCGCATAGACCCTTAGGGATCAGGTCGTTAACCGAAGCCCCACAGGGGTAGGACAGGTTATGAATGAGCCGGAATTTCCAGGGCTCCTTCTTTGGTATGACCCCCAAAGGGGACACAACAAAATCTGCGAAGGGCGGATGCCCAAAAGGTCCCGCTACCCTCCCCAATGCGATCTCCTCTGCTAACTTATCCCGTACGACATCAGCAAAACGCCTTACCAAAGGAGCATTCCGTAATGCGCTCACCGCCATCTGCCCACCCGTCGGAATCTGAAACCCCTCCCGAAAACCCCCCTCCAAAATAACCCGATCCTTTTTTCGGGCATATCTCCGCAACCACCCACGTAAAACCTCAATCTTAACAGGAGTTGGGGCTAATCCCCACCAGCTCTCAGTACTTCGGGGGGGGGGAGGGCAAACCGGCACCGCCCGTGCCTCTCTTAACACATTTGAGGGCGGAATGCCCCCCATAGCAGACTGAACAGGCATGCCGGAATTTGCAGTCTGTAAAAGGGCAGGAGGACTTGTTGAAACGCCAACAGACGTCTCCTGTGCCCCTCCTCCAAACGCTTTCTGCCCTGCCGCCGCATCACCCGCCCGAAAGGGCCGCGGCGCCTCAGAAGCGGTGACTAGCCTGCCTTTTGCACCAGTCACTGGCCCACTAGCTGCTCTGACCGACATCTGCGTGAGCCATAAATTAATGTCCTGAGTGCCCCACGACAGCGACCGATTCTCCTCCATCTTATCATGGAACTTTTCATCGTAGTTGAGCCACACCCAACCATCGTGCAACTGCGATGCCTCCAGGATGGAATCCGCGTAAGCCAATAGCATCCCATATTGTTCCGGATGAACCCACCCCCAAACACTGGCTAGTCGCAAGAAGGCATGCGTCCAATTTGTCACATTACGCGCAACTCGGCGCACTCGTCCAGCCTTCTCGTCAGCTTTCCTTTTCCTCCTACTATCCACGAAATGCTTACGACCCTCAAGCAACCGAAAAATGTCAACGTAACGGCGCTCCTGGATTCTCCGCCTCAATTTCTTCGGCACGCTTTCCCAAAGCTCCGAAAACGCTGCCATGGTAGGCACAGGCCCTGACGCGCCGCCACGCTCGCCCTTGGTGCCCTCGGACCTGGATGAAAGTGTCAAAGATCCCAAAGATGTGGAGGACTCGGAGCCCAATGCCCGACACCGGCGGCGCGAATGCAGCCGCTTTTTCTTGGATGCCCCCCTCCCCGGACCATCCAACGATGCCGTCACCGCATTGAACTGGCCGATAGACTCACCTGCAGCACCAGCTGCCTCCACCGAAGCTGCACTGTCCCCCTGCTGCTCAGACGCTGCGCTCGCCAGGCCCTGTGCCGATTCAGCCGCTTCATTTTGAAGTGAAGCCTCATTCGCTCTCTGCGACATTACAGGCCGCTGTGTTCCTGGATACGGCCATCCGGGAGGTACCTGCGAAGAGAAAAAAGGAAAAGGCGCAGCGGCACCTGCAACACCCCAAGGCTGCTGCCACACCCCCAGCCAGTCCGCCCTCGAAGAGCCTTGCCCCCCACTCTGCCAATGCTCCCAGCTAGGTGAGAAGCCCCCGCCGAGAAACCCCGGCCCACCCATGCCACCCCGCCAACCCGCCCAATTGCTACTGCTCACCCCCCCCACCGCCTGGACGTCACCCATTGGAGGACCCTCCCCTACCCCCAAACTCCCAAAGGGCACCCGCGTCTGCCCTCACCCCATTGCCTCCCTATCTGGTCCAGCGTTAGCCAAAGCCGGAACTGGCCATGCTGACCGCCCAGCCTCAATTGAGGCGCCCCTTCGGGAAAGCTCCCCCGAACTGCCCAGAGGCGGTGAAGAAACCCCCCTTGGCCCCGCGCCCCCCCCCCTACTACTTCTACCCCAGGAGGCTGATCTGTTTGTGGAACCCCTGTGCCCTGGTGAACTGGGAACAGGCATACTGCGCTGCCCAGCACTGCGTCCCTGAGCCACACCGTCCAACTGCACCCCCCTACCGCCCGAGGACACGCGGCCCCCCCCACCGCCCCCCACGCTGCCCCACACCCCTGAGGTGCCCCCCACCCCATTACCCCCCGAGCCCCCTTTTTGCCTAGCCTACCCATGCTACAAAAGAAACCCCTGCTTATAGAAGGTAAAGTGTCACTTTTTTTTTTTTTTTAATCCTAAGGCACAAAGAGGTCCCGAGCACCGAAATCCCCAAATAACGGCCGTGCCGCTTACCGAGTCTCCCTCGCCACGTGGCCCGAGCCCTGCCTAGGAGTGCACACGTCCGACTCCTCTGGCTGCCGCAAGGGAAAAGCTGGAGGAGCCCCGAAGCCCCTACCACATCCCCCCCTCGCGCTACTGCTCAAGTTCCTCTCATTGGCTCCCACAGCCTTCATTGCCCCGCAGGAGCCAAAGAGAGCTCCGCCGCCGCATGCCCGCCCCCACGAACCGCACAAGCCCGAAGCGGCGTGTGACCGGCCGCCCCCCGGTTAACGCCGGCCGCGCACACACCGGGTGGGGGGGCCCGCGGCCTTGCTAATCTCCCTTCACCCTCATCCCATGTCCCCTCGTAGCAGAACTTGCTTTCAATTGAAAGAGGCTCTCTCCCTGAATATTTATGCCACGGAGGTATTTAAACATCTCAATCATATCACCATAATGAAGCCCATTAATCATTTTAGTAGCAACCCTCTGCACCGACTCCATCCTGTTCACATCCTTTTGAAGGTGCAGTCTCCAGAATTGCACACCATATTCCAAATGAGGTCGCACCAAAGACTTATACAGAGGCATTATCACCTCCTTTTTTCTGCTAGCCATTCCTCTCCGTATGCACCCAAGTATCCTTCTAGCTTTTGCCGTCGCCTTTTCTACCTGTTTAGCTACTTTAAGATCATCAGACACAACCACGCCTAGGTCCCGCTCTTCTTTAGTGGACAAAAGTACTTCACCTCCTATACTGTATTGCTCCCTTGGATTGCTGCAGCCCAAATGCATGACCTTACATTTTTTAACATTAAATCCCAGCTGCCAAATTCTAGACCATTCTTCAAGCTTAGCTAGATCCCTCCTCATGTTATCTACACCTTCCTGGGTACACATGCCTCAACATAAAATGTCATGCAGTAACCCATTCTCTTACCTGTTTCTAATGCACAATGCAGTTAGTGTGTGAAGTAGCACATTCTGTCATGCCAGCACCGTAACAGGTACTATGCCTTGTGCTAACAGTGCATGTTAATTTGCACATTAACTGTGAAGCATCTATTAGGTTGTATAAAAGAAAATCTTACCAATCACACAAATGACAGGTAACTTTCATTACAACTTCCTTTATACAATTAATTAACTAGAAGACAGATTGTACTCCAGATGTACATAGTTTATCTGTGGCTCACTTTTCTGCTATGCAGAGAGGCCAGTAAAGGAAAGTGAATGAAAATATTCTGTCTCAAAGAGTTACATTTACCATACCGAGAGTGTGAAAAAAAAAAGATTAACACTGAAGATCTGATTCACTAATGTTTTTCTACTGTTCTGCTTTTATAAAAATAGACCTTGATAAAACAAGTACTATTTTTTTCAAATATGATGCCATCATTTCAAGTAAAAAACACTCATACCATACCAAGAGAACTTATGTGAAAGGTAATGAAAACTTCTGATTGGTAATCTATCATAGCAATAATTAAAATATAAATTAAGCAAAAAAAAAAAAACCCAAGCCCTGTATTGAGACTAAGATAATCAATAGTATTGCAAATCAGCGGTGACTATCAACCTGTTAACTGCATTTTTTAAAACTGATGATGGATAAGAGAACCATTACTACATATTAGATTTTCATTAAAAGTGCTTGATCAGCTGTATCAATTACAGTAGCAGTGTGGTTTCCAATCTCTAAAGCATTAACCACATGCAAAATATTTTTATCTATAGATTAGCATTACCTTTAAAATGTAATCAAAACAATTCTCTTTATTGATTTAGTGGGTATTTTAAAAGGTCTATTTATGAGTTGCAAATCTGAAAACAGGCACATAGACATGCCAGTGGTGGAGACATCTCTGGATCTATTTTAGAAAGCTAGGCATACGTATAGACATTCCAGGCACGAGAACGTCCATGTAGTATGGGGCATGGTGGAAGTGTGCACTGGGCAGAGCAAGGGAGTTGCCCATCAGCATGAAATTTCAGAAAGGTACAAGTATGTCTGGTTCTTGTTGCTTAGGCATCCATGCCTATATCTGCTCCTGACCACAAATAAGGTGGCTGCAACACTTCCAGGGGGAAAAGCAAAATGCACTTCAATCACCAAAGCTATACTAGACACTACTGCATAGCAGTGTGCACTATTGATGACACAGAAGCATTACAGAATACATAACTTTAGGCTATAATCATGATAGTCTTCAGTGTACTGTAATTAAATAACAGAAATAGCAGTTCCTGTTCAAGTCACCATATACCATATGTTGCCATGGTATCCACCAGAGAGGTAACAGATTTTTGAGAAACTATTATTGAAATGTCTCGGTGACTGATATAAAGTTACCACCAAATGGTCTGTTGAAAACAGCCAGCAGCCAGTCAGCAATGAGAATACCTTGCATTTTTTCATGAAAATACTTTGGATCATTTTATCAGAATGTGGTTGCAAATCATATCCATCGCATAAACCATTTTTTTATTTTAAGTTATTCGATTATCAGGGCTGTAGTTTCACTGCATTGATAGCAAGAAAATTAAAACTCTGTCTTTGCAATGTGGTAATAACAATTTGTCTTCATCTGCCAGATTAGTACTGTAGTAAATCCCAAATTGATTCAGAGTTGATTCAGAGGGCGGTAGTTACTAAGCTTCAGTAAAATCAGGCATTTCACTATTGCTTAGCTTACCTTACCATGGGAGTCGCTAACCTATGGGAACTCTTTACTATAGGTCAGTGACGCCCATGGTAAAGAAATTGCACAACTTGCAATTTCACCAGCCACAAACCACATTATTCCCATGAAAAATTAAAGCAAACTCAAAGATAGCATTACTTTCTGCTAACATGTCGCTTGATGCTCCCAGCCACTATCTTAAAGAGTCTGTGAGGGTTATCTAGAATTATTGGGCTGGGGATCCCTAACCCCTGATACCACCAGGTTGTATGGGCCCTCCAAATACCCCTCCCCTCCCCTCTCCTTAAAGTGTCATAGTCCAAGTCGTCCCCCCCCTTAACCCCTCAGCCCCCAGCATGCCTATCAGAAATCCTCCAATTTGCTTTGGCCCCCCTCAGCCTACCTCTAGTGGGGACCTTCACTTACTCCCATCCAGGCCAGCGCCTTGTTCAAAATGGCAACCATAGTCCCCTATCAACAGTCTCTATGACCTGATGCAGAGGCAACAGGCAGCAGAACACATTTTTGATTGAAGGGGCCAAATAAATGTGTCTCTGGCCCTGCCTCCAAGCACTCCAGTTTCTGATACTGTGTTGGGAAAAATATTGGTGGGGCCATGGCCCCTGTGATCCCCCCATTCCATTGCCTATGTGATATTCAAAATGGTTTGCAGGAACCCCACTGAGCCAGATATTCAGCGGTACTAACTGGCTACTGATTGCCTTGGCACTAACCAGATTGCGCTGGGGAAGTCCATGGGTGGGACTGAGGTCATCCTGGCACCTATCTAATTAGTGGCAATTTTCTTCCTGCTAACTGAATAGGTAGCCACATAACGTTAAGACAGATCAATGACTGTTGTACCTTTTTGCGGTTTTGCTATTTTGTTTGTGGCTGCATATCACCGCTAACTGAATAGCAAAGCCTGTCATAGGCAAAAATGGATATTCATCAATGGACACCAGATAGGTTCCGATGCTGAATATTCAGTTTCACTGATGCCTGCAGCAGTGAGGTACTTTAGAGATGCTGAGCACTGCAGGCTCAATATCCAGCCCATATACAGGGTGGCCCAAAAAAAGTGAGAACATCTCGTAGCATATAAGTTATTTAAACATTCAAAAAGACAGATGTAAACAATTGACAAATTAAAAAGAAAAGATGGCGGCCAGAAATTGTCGAAATAAAGATGTTATATAGATAAAAAAGGTAAATAAGTAAGCTATTTAAGCTTTTAATTTATGAGATGTTCTCATTTTTTTGGGGCCATCCTGTATATATATAGCCAGGATCCTTACCCGTTAACACTAACAAGGTGTCTGGTCCCCTTCTCCTTAAAAGTGTCTAATCCCCACTCCCCCACCAAAGCCATAGTCCAACCCCCCTTAAATCCTTCCACTCCCCAGCCCCCCCTCTCAAAAGCCCCCCCCCTCCCATCAGCCTACTTTAAAGGAATCCAAAATACATATATGTGTGTGTGTGTGTGTTTGTCTTTGGAGTTAAGATCATGGAAGTGATTTAATACTGCAACTATCTGGCTAGTGCCGACAGCACTGAAGGCCATGCAGTTGGCACACAGGGCAGAGAATTACTGCATGACTAATGAATTGGTCCTCCTGGAGTCAGTATTTTGACTCACAGCACAAACACACACACACACAATAAATTGGTAGAAAACTTGATGAGTGCATCTGTGCTATCTAGATGCAGTTACCACAGCCCATTGCATTAAAAATAACCCTGATCCTCCTAATCAACATCTCCAACATCTCCTGCTCCTAATCAATATCAGACGCCCCTTTCCTCTGTCAGCCACTAAAACAGACTGTACCCCCTTGATCAGGCTCCCAAATACACCCAAGCCTTCTATCGGGCTTCCGGACATTTCCATCCTGCTCAGTCAGGATCCTGAACACTCTCAAGGCCCCCCCATCAGGCTCCCAAACACTTGCATCTACCCCTGATCTGCATCCAGACCCCCATCCTCCCAATTTCTCCCGGGGGGGGGGGGAGGTTTGTATGTGCTCTAAAAAGAAGCACACAAAAAATAATTTTGACTAACTTGTAACATTCTAGGACAGTGCCAAACAATTAAACATAGAGAAAGAAAAATAACGACAGATAAAGACCATACAGCTTATCCAGTCTGATGATTCATTCTTTGAAGACCTTCCTGTTTTCCAGTTAGTTGGGTACAGGAGGCTTCAGTGAAAGCTGAGTATGGAGGGGAGAGTTGGAGCCACAGTCTTTCTTTTTTTTTTTGTGTTCTGTTAACTTTTCAGAGTGGAGGAGTAACCTAATTGTTAGAGCACTGGCTTGGTAACTTAAAGACCACTGTTTGATTCCAACTAGCACGCATTGTGGCCTTGGGAAAGTCACTTAACCCTCCATTACTTCAGAAGCAAGGCCTGGCAATATACTTTCAGTCACACTGCCAAGAAAACCCAGGAGTCAGTATTGATTTGAAGGTACATGTTGCATTTTACAACTTTCTGAATGTTTTGATTATTTTTAATTTGTTTTGAGCCTCATAGAATGTGTCACATATTTGTGTTATAAAAAGCTTTTTAAAATAAATAAATAAAACTAGCAAGCTCTACAGAAGTAGAGGAGTAGCCTAGTAGTTAGAGCAACAGTCTAGTACCCAAGCAATCAGGGTTTGATTTCCACTAGTACTCCTTGGGCAAGTCAATTTGCCCTCTATTGTCTCAGAAGGAAAGGCCTAGCAATCTACTTCTGGTTATGCCTTGCCAAGCAAGCCTATGGGTTACTGTCTCACCAGGAATCAGCATTGACTTGATGGCACTTAAAAAATAAGCTCTGATTGTGCCATGGGGGTAAGGACATATTTATCCATATGTGGTGGGAATGTGAACTGATACAAGTTATAAAAGAGATCATAGGATATCAGTTGGAAAAGTGCCCAGCCATATTCTTGCTACACCAGCATGATGACAGCATGTCCAGAGCATCGAGGAGATAGTACAGAACTGCATTGCAGAAGCTCGATGCGAAATAGAAACTTATTGGAATAGACCTAAGCTCCCAAACTTGGCGAGCTATGCTAAAAGAGTGGTGAACCTATATTTGATGCATAGGTTGACAGGGTTAAAAAAGGGAAAAGGAGAAATGGTTATTCGACAATGGAAAAGGGTATGGGATTGGTTGAGCCATCATCAAAGAGGAAGCAGTCCTTAGGTTGACGGGGCTGCAGGTTAAAAAAGGGGGGCAGGCTAATGGGTTTAAAGATTAAAGGGTCATTGATAATGCTATAATTTATTTATTTATTTTATTTATTTAGTCAGATTTAATATACCGCTTTATCATTAAATCAAAGCAGTTATCACAGCAAACAATCGGTGGGGAGGGGGAGAGTGTGCGACATGCAGTGTGAAACATCTTAGAGAGTGTAGTCGAGGGGTTGAGTGATTTGATTGCTTTAGGTGCAGATGATCTATGTACAATATAATAGTTACGTTGATATCGCTATGGGGAAAGGAAGCAAGGGAGGGATGGAGTGGGCATGAAAAAGTGTTAGAAGGTGATTGTTAGTTTTGTTCATTATGCCATGTTCTATTGTAAAGTTGGAAAATCTAATAAAGTCTAAATAGAAAAAAAAGCTCTATAATCACCGTATTTATTTATTTAACAGGATTTATATACCGTTTTATCCTAACATCAAAGCGGTTTACAATGAAGTTCAAAACTTACAAAAAACAAGGGAAGGAACAAACAGGGATTATATTAAATGAACTTATTTACATATTTACAAAGCCAAAATATAAGAACATAAAAAGGAAAACTAAAAAGGGAAAATAACAAAAAGGTAGAAATAAAAATAAAAAATCATGTGATGTCACCAAAGTGTTCAGAGTAGAGTGTTGTTTTCAGATTTTTCTTAAAATCATTAGGGGTATGTTTACTAAACTACGCTCATGTGCGCGGCGCACATTAGCGTGCGCTAAGGTACCTTAGTGCACGCTAATGATGCGTATTTGTGCCCCGCACAAGTGCGCGCCGCACTAAAGTGCTTGCTCATGTGCGCGGCGCGCTGATGTGCGATAGAGGTGTGGAAAGGCTCCCGGAGGGCGGAGGAAGGCTCCCCAGGGGCGGAGAGAAAGGGTCAATGGGTGGAGAGTGGGAGGGGAGAGGCTCCCCGCACACGAGCGGGGCTGAAATTCAAGCCAAAAAATACAGCGAGTGAAAACGTCGCGGTAGAACCGATTTAAAGGGAAGAGAAACCATTTCTGTCAGCAATGTACAGCAAAACCAGGGAAACCTACAAAAAGTGATAAGTGTGATACAAGTGCACGGTACAAAAGTGCAAATAAACATTGAAAATGACCCCAACAAAATCTAAAAAAATTATAATCAAGCTGGGCAATAGTGATAGTAATGGGAAACATCAAAAAACACTCCCAAGAAAGCCGCAAAAAATAAATATGAATTTTAGAAGGGTCTACACTCCGTCCCCATACAAGGTGAATGATCCCACAGTGAAATAGCACTGATCAGGGTTTCCCTCTCCATTGGACAGGTTACCTATGGCATGCACATTTCCACAACAGCAGGGCGGGCAGGTTGGAATGGGCAATTGGACAGATTCTGGGAAAGGGGATACAGAGGGCTGCAGGCGGCACATGCTGTGGTGCAGCTGGGGCACATTGCGGACTAGGCAGATGCCTAGATGGTACCTAGGAATGCTGAAACTGAACATCAGCCAGACAGCAACTGATGAGGGCCCAACATGGGCACGAGAGTGTGTATCACAGTGTCACAGGGGATAGTACCCAGCAGGTACCCCCAAGGGCACAGAACATTGGCAGGCGGTGATTGGGGAACGTGCGGACAAATTTGCAGGCACCCCTACCCTAGAACCCGCACCATAGGCAGCCGCCTACCCGCACACAGGATGGCCTGAGACTGCGTACCACCAGCACCACCAGCAGAAGGGCATGTCAGCAGGGTGGCACAGGGGTACTGGAGGTGGAGGGGGGCAGTGGCAGCTGCCCAGAGCAGACCATGGCCTAGCCCTGTGTAGGTTGGTGCAATGCACTGCAACAGACAGGCCCTGCCAGACAAACAGTCATGGTATCATCAGGGAATGCACTGTCTCTGTGGCAACACGGTGGTACAGTGCACACAACCAGCGTGTTTGGAGACAGAAGGTCACAGTTTCAAGCCCCAGCTGGGGCTCCTGCCAATCCAGTCCACATATTTTACCCACAACTAACTAGTGATAGTAAAGACGAACCTTTATTGCAGAGAACATAAGCATGGCTCAAACACCTCTATTTTACCCTACAGAGCACAGACACCAGAAACATGCACATTACCTAGAGCAGATTCCCCCAAATGCAGTCATGGAGGGCCACAAAACCTTCAGGGTTTATGCTGTCTCTAATCTAAGGATGCAGCGGTACTGGTGGTGGAGGTGGCAGCAACTGGTGGCCACAGCAGACCATGGCCTAGCCCTGTCCAGGTGGGTGCCATGCACTACAACAAACAGGCCCTGTCGGATGTACAGTCATGGACTCCCCAGGGAATGCAGCATATCTGTGGCAACACAGTGGTGCAGTGCACACAGACAGTGTATGCAGGAACAAAAGGTCACAGGTTCAAAGCTCAGCTGGGGCTACTGCCAATCCAGTCCACATATTTTTCCCACAACTAAACCGTGATAGTAAGGACAAACCTTTATTGCAGAGAACATACTCCCAAATGCAGTCCTGGAGGGCCAAACACCATTCAGGTTCCATGCTGCCTCTAATAAAGATGCCTGTGCTGCATATCTATGCACCACCCCCATGGTATGCAGATGTATCTCATGCATATTCATGAGGGACAGCATGAAAACCCGAACAGTGTTTGGCACACCAGGACTGGAGTTTGGAACCTCTGCCGTAAAGCAGCAGCCAACAGGGGCAGACACACCCACACCCACACCCACAGGCCCCATTAGCCAATGCCTCCTGGAGAGGCAGGACATTGGGCCCTGCGTGCATCTCCCAATACTAGCACTTGCATACCTTAGCAATGCCACCCTACACCTGGGTATACGGTACACAGCTATCAAACGTTTCCTATGATTACTGGCAGATAGCAATTCCTACGTTAAGCACAGTTTGCTCATTGAGCTCCATCATAACAATCTTTCTGATGTCTGTGGTGTGTGCTTCAGGTCTGGTCTCTGACAGTGTTTACCACCCTGGGAAGTGACCCCAACAGTACTGCGTACCATATCCATGCCTGTACTGTGCCCAAGACTGGTGTGGTGGCCAGGGCTGCTAAACTCCTCTATAGTAGCACAATGCTGGCATAGGTGTGGGGGTGTCTGTCTGTCTATCCAGTGTGTGGTGGCTGCAAACACCCTCTACAGCCCACACTGCCAGCACTGTTGCCAGTATTGGCCTGCCAATGTGCATAATGAGGAGCAAGGTACCATGGGTATAGCCCGGACAGGGTGGCCTGGCCAGGATGCATCTGCACAGGGCATAGGGCACTGGCTGGGACATTTTAGTGCCCTGCCACCACCTACACAGACAGGGTGGCCTCAGCATGTCCTGCTGGGAGATCACTCTCACCCTGACTGTTTAGTGACCACAGCATGGCTTGGCACCCCCATAGTGCTATATAGTATTTTTTTCATGTGATATTTATGGTTTTCCTTTTGGAGCCCAGTCACTGACTTATCTGCTTGTTGTGTATGCTGACATCCCAGTTCTGGGTGCATGCATTTCCACCAGGAACATGCACTATGGACTAGCTAGCAGACTGTTTGCAGCTGGTATGTGTCTTGATGGAGCACCTTGCAGGGTGCAGTGGCTGAAGGCTTGCTGCAGAAGAATGTCAGATTGTGGTGCGGTGCAGCTTAGCATATCCAGGCCTAATGTCTGTCTGCTATTGTGTTATGGATGTGTACAGAGCTGCATTGACTGCCCTGTAGGGTGTCTGTTCCCCAGCAGGACTGGGGTTGATGGTCCTCTCTACTGTCACCATTGCAGGGAGGTAGAATGTGCATCTAGTTGATGGGAGACCATGTTTGCCACCCTCAGCCCTGGAGAAGGAGGAGGGTGGTGGTGGTGTATGATCCTCCTGGGGGTCTACAGGGGCTACGCCTGACTGAGAAAGACAGACAGATATATCCAAGGTGTTTCTGAAGAAACTACCTAGTTCACACAATAGCACTGCTGAGGACCTGCAGCATGGTCTATTTCTGCCATGGAAGGTGCTGTGGACCTGGTGCTGGGCGCCCCACCGCACACTCAGGGTGAGCACAGTACCCACACAATGTGACGGTGTGTAGCTACTCTGTGCCAGTAACACACACAGTCAGTACCCCCTACCAGGCTGAGGTGCTGTGGGGGTGGACATGGTCAGTTCCCCCTACCAGGCCGAGGTGCTGTGGGGGTGCATACCCCATCTTGTGTTCATCTGTGGACAGCTGATTTGCATGTGCAGTGCATCATGGGTACGGGTGGCCTAACCCTATCCTGGTGACCACAGCAGACTGTCTGTGTGGTGACCTGCAGTCCCTCTACAGCCAGCCAGGGGCTTGCTAGCAACTGTAGAGCTGTAGCCCACTGGTTACTTCACTGCCTGTGGAACCAGAGATCATGGGTTCAACCCCACAGTGGGGTTATTTGACAGGGCTGCCCAAAGCATTATCTCTTTTTAATGTACATTATTGCTGCCAGCAAAAACACTCTCTGCGTACTGTACCCATAAGGTGCCTCAGAGGGCGCTTTATAGGGCGCCCTAGAGGGCACCTTATGGTTACCGTCCATATAAGGTGCACTATACGTTATCCTGTGGAGCGACTTATAGGGTGCCCTAAAGGGGACATTTTAGGGTGCCATGGCGGACAGTGCACTTTATAATATGCCCTATGGAGTGCCTTATAGGGTGCCTTATGCGGCACCTTCAGTTACGGCACGTGAGGGCGTGTTTGCTGGCAGCAATTAATAAAATACAAATGAAGTGCTGCAGGAAACAATACATACATTGCAAAGCTGATGCCACAGCCAGCCTTACGTATTAGACATACTGGGGAGCAAACTCATGACCCCTGTATCAGCAGTCAGTGCCTTAACCATTGTGCTACACTGCTGTTTCTCCTTGCATGTCAGCGCACCTACTTCAGATTTCCATGCATTTAAATGCACAGTGCTGCCATCAAATACAGTGCTATGACCTTGCTGTGCCTCATAGGGCACCCTATATGGCGCCCTATTGGCCACCCTTTCAGAAACAATGTAGGGTGCTGTGGCGGACAGTGCACTTTAGAATGTGCCCTCTGGGGTACCCTATGAGGCGCCTGATGCAGCACCTTATGTTACAATACTTTGAGGGTGTGTTTGCTTTCAGCACTAATTAAAATAAAAATAAAATGCCCCCTACAGCACTTTTACCTATAACAGGTAATGCCTCAGCCAGCCTTCTTCATTAGATGTATACAAAAGGAACCCAAATCGGACTAAATGCGAAACACCATTTAAATAAATCCAATTTGCTCCAAAATCACATTTTGTGCCTAAAGAATTTTTTTGTCGGAGTTCGTCAGCCCAGTGTCTCAAATCTGTTTTTAAGAGACACCGCCATGACTACTCCCTTTTATTAATTTAAATTTAAAATGAACAAAAAGTCCAACACTTAGCTGTATGTCACCAAAGCGCCAAAACTCCCAGTGGATGACGTGGCGCACGTTTCGGGTTTTACACCTGCATTTCTGAAAAACCCTGCTTCAGGTCAGGACGGATCAGCAAAGGTAGATCATCAGCTTACAGGCCACAGGAAATTTCACCTGCTATATTGTCGCCGGCGTCTGACGTCAGATAAATGAGGAAAGAAACACAGCCATTCAAACAGCTGACCAAACCCTATTCAGGGAATCCCCACCACTCAGGGAATCCCTTAAGGGACATTCATAGCTAAAAACAGAGAAAAAAAAATTAGGCACAGGGGGGGAATTGAACCTATGACTCCTGCATTATTTGTCAGTGTATTAACCATTGCGCTACACTGCTGCTCCTCCTTGCATGTCAGCGCACCTACTTATGATTTTCATTCCTTAAACTGCACAGTGCTGCCATCAAAAAGAGTGCTGTGACCTTGCGGTACCTCATACAGCACCCTATAAAGCACCCTATAAGCAACATTCTAGGGTGCCTTGGCGGACAGTGCACTTTAAAATGTGCCCTCTGGGGTACCTTATGGGGCGTCTTATGTTACAATGCTTTCGGAGTGCGTTTGCTAGTAGCAGTACTTAAAATAAAATTAATATGCCTCAGACTGCAATGTTTCCTTTAACAGGTAATGCCTCAGCCAGCCTTCTCTATTGGGCACAGTGGTGGATTGAACCCACGATCCCTGTTCCCGTACGTGCACATCAGCGTGCCGCTTATGCTTCCCGCGCAAGTTTCTCATGCGCTAATGTGCGCAGCGCACATGAGCGCTGTCAGACGGATGCTTGGGTGAGAATGTACACAGTCTTGGCAAAGGCATATACCAATATGATTTGCAAGGGATTGTGGGAAATGCAGTCCATTCACACCAGACACAGCCGCTCACAATAATTAGTTGTGCTTGAGTGTAAAGCCAATAAGATATTTATTTATGGGGTTAGTTCTCCCAACACAGATATGCTTGGTAGCACATAAAACAGGATACTTGCTTTCAGTGTTAAACTTAGAAAAACAAAATCAGGAAAACAACAGCTGAACTTGTCAGGCAATCAAAGCAAAGAATAAAGACCAGGATGGTAACAGAATGGTCTTTTCTGTAGACTTTAGCTAATATTTTCTTAGCAGTGCTTTAATCAACAAACAAAACCCACAAAGTAGGGAAAAACTGTTCTTTTCAGGTTAACTTCTTATATCTTCACACATAGACTCAGAAGTGATTCCCTCAGAGCTCACAAGCAATTAGGTAAGGCTCAATTGCTAGCAGTTATCCAGCTGAAACCCCTTTAGCTGGCTTACTTTCTACTGCGTGGCTCAAAATCCTACTCAGGAGCTTTTCTGAATAGATTAAAGAACAAGTTTGTATTTCTTTGTGATGGTTGTTGTACTTTGTAACAGTAAATTACCAAAGGAGTTGAGACAGAGAGCAGTCCATGTATTCACAGCCTGTATCTACCACCTCTCCCCCTTCTTCAACAATCATGGGTTCAATATCATGGATTGGCACAGAGGAATTTCTCAATGGAGCACTCTCAGGAGAATACTTGTTTCCCTGCTGTCTTTCAAGGGTATAGCTAGGGCATAGATCAGTGTTCATACCTGAGCTTCCATTGCTGTTAGAGTTCCTCTTTAAATAGCCTGGCCAGTATGTAGTCCAGTTCTTATGTCCAGCCTTCCAATCCAGATCCCTGGACACTGGATCTCTCTTCACATACCTTCTGGCACGGGTCCTAGGGTCCCTTCCAAGTGCAGCCGTCTCCCTCACAGGTACCGTCTGGAGATTCCTAGCCCTGCAGCACCACTCCTCTGGTTTTCCCCAGTCCAATGGTGTATGCTGGCCTTTTGAATGTCTCCCAGTATACGTACTGCTCTGGACTCCTTTAGACCTCCCAAATGCTTTTCTTTTCTTTCTTCCAAAGTGTTTCTTGCCCTCTCTGTCCGTCCGCTCTGGCTTCTGCTTCTGATGATCCTCCAGATGATGGTGCTGTCCAAGATCATGAAGATGTCCAAGCTGGATCTGAGGATAATTCTCTGTAGAATAAACTCTACCTTTATTCTCCTTAGATGAGTGCTCCACCCTAGCACAGCGCAGCTGTGCTGAATCAGGCCCTGCCCTTTGAGATGAGTGCTTGGGGATTACCTCATAGCCCTCCTTATTGAACACACGTTTCCCCACTTCAGCTCCTCTAATGGCTGTTGGAAACCTGGTGCATTCTGGGACTGGTAGTCTTTTATGGAAAAATTCTGTTTTCTTATTTCTACCAGAACTGACAGGTTGCTTGTTCAGAGTCACTTCACCTTTATTATAGCTCCTTCCTGAGCTATGATAAGCTTCCTTATCACATACCCCCCTGCTTAAGTTATTACAGACTGGTTTAACTGGTGAAACTTCTTTCCTACAGTCCGTAATACCTACGAGAGTGTTATCTTTTTGAAGCTCACTTACTTCCTGACTGGCTTCAGGGTCATTATTATTTACAGGCCTCTCCTTCCAAGACTTAAGTACATTAATATGGTAGGTCTGCCTACGCCCTCTTGCATTTTCTACCCTATAAGATACTGGGCTCACTTGTTTAACAACCTTCCATGGCCCTTTCCACTGTACTTCAAATTTTGGGGCTGTACCTGCTACTTGAACCAAAACCTTTTCACCAATGCTTAATTGGCGGCTTTTGGCCTTCCTATCATACCACCCTTTCTGGCGCACTTGACTGTCCTGCAGGTTCCTCTCAGCAACCTGCAAGGTCCTTTTCAAACGTGCTCTCAAGTCACGCAGAAACTGTGGCACTTCCTGACTTCCTGGTTCAGGATCAATCCATTGTTCCCTCAAAATATCTAACCAACCCCGTGGAGCCCTACCATACATCAATTCATATGGAGTTACACCTAGGGACACCTGAATTCTTTCCCTGCAGGCATATAAGGCAAAGGGCAATAACATATCCCATTCTTTTACCTCTCCTGCTAACCCCCTTCTCAACACTTGTTTGAGAGTTTGGTTGAATCTCTCCACCAAACCGTTTGATTGTGGATGGTAGGCTGAGGTTTTCACGTGATGAATGCCAAAGGCATCCCAGACCTGGGCCAAATATTTGGATACACAATTGGACCCTCGGTCAGTCAACACCTCTCTTGGGAATCCCACTTCACAAAACAATTTTACTAGCTCTAAAGCTATTGTTTTTGCAGAAACATTCCTCAATGGTATGGCCCAGGGAAACCTTGTTGCCTGATCTACCATAACAAGGATGTATTGGAAACCTCGGGGCGTTTTGACTAATGGGCCTACAATATCCATGGCAATGCGACCAATTGGGTCTGTGATAATTGGCATGGGAATCAATGGCACCACCGGTGGGTGAGCCGCTGTAACTCGCTGACACGCTGGACATGCAGCACAAAACTGGGCAGTTTCTTTGAAAATACCTGGCCAGTAAAAACGCATAAGTATTTGATCCAGCATTCTTTGCATCCCTTTATGACCTCCAACTGGATGATCATGTGCTAATCTAAGTACTAGCCCTTTGAAAGTTGTGGGTACCACCAATTGTTTACGTATGGTCCCATTTCTGGGGTCCTGACTCTCTCTATATAATATTTCATTATCTAGTCTGAATCTGGGCAACTCCTTCCTGACCTCCTGAGCATACTTAAAAGCTCAGGTGAGAGCTTGATCAGCTCGCTGCTCTTGTGGAAAGTTAGGAAACTTTGCCACTAACTCAGCTGGCACCCAGGGTAAACTTTGACCAGCTAACATTTCAGCCCTACCCTGTGCTCTGCAAAGTCTCTCACGCCGCTTTTGTGCTTTCAACTTTCTTATTTTACCAGATGATGGAGTTATTAAATCATCATGAGAGGGTAAGTCTCCTAATAACTCTGCCTGCTCCCCCTCCTCCTTCTGCTGGCTCTCTACCTTAGCCTGCGAGCGGGTGGATACAAGGCCCCTCTTATTACCTATAGTTTGGCCTTCTGGAAGCTTAACCATCTTTTTAGCTAGGGACTGAGGACTTCCAAATAAAGTCCCGGGAGCTATTACCATTAAACCTTCTCCCTCCTTCTTTCCTAGTCCTTCCACTATACCCTGTTTAAATCTTGGCCAGTCTCTTCCTAGAACCAAATCAAAGGGTAGCCTAGGCACCACTGCTAACAGGACTTCCTCTTGTTCCCCCAGGCACTTAACCTTTAGCCTATAGGTGGGATATGATGTTGCAGCACCATGAATGCATCTGATGTGAACTTGGCTTTCAGGGGTTCTAGGCACAAATCCTTCTTGGGCCTCTATCCTCTTCCAAAGCCTTTTTGACATCATACTCTGGTCTGCCCCAGAGTCTAACAAAGCATTTGTGGTAATTCCTTGCACATCAACCATAAAAAGAAATCCTTCTTTGGGCTGTTTTAAATCCACACCCATTAAGCTAGTGTGTGTCTGGCATCCCTTTTCTAAATGTCCCCATTTTCCACACTTGAAACATTTCTTTCTACTCCACTGTGTCATCTGGTTTGGCACAGTACATTTATTTTCAGAAACATTTTTAACTATTTTCTTTTCTGATACAGCACAGCTTGCCTCAGCACCCATCTTCAGAGGGCCACCCATTCTATGGCAAGCCTGCGTGGCTTCCAAGAATCTCTCTGCTAGCATGGTCGCCTCTCCAAGATTTTGGCAATTTTGCTGTATAAGGAAAGTGTGCAAATCTTTAGGCACAGCAGACATAAATTGTTCAAGCATAATAATGTCTAATAATATTTCTACCGTCTTTTGCTCAGGCTTCAACCATTTTACAGCTAATCCTCTGATTCTCTGACTCAGAGCCCTGGGTGTTTCATCCACTGTCAATGTAGTAGCTCTAAACATTCGCCTATACTCTGAAATAGACAACCCTAGGCGATCTCTAATAGCAGCCTTTACATCCTTATAATTCAAAGCCTGGGCTGCTGGCATTGCTCTATAAGCTGCAAGCGCCTCTCCAGTTAATGAGGCTGCCACCCTTACTGCCCACTGGGTCTCTGGCCATGCTAATGCTTGTGCCACTCTCTCAAAAGACTCTAGAAAATCATCAACATTATCATCTGGAGTTAGCTTCCCAAAACTAAATGCCCCAATTCCCTGATTGAGTCCCACACTGTCCACATGTGGTGTACTAGTATTTACTGCTGGTCTTGCATCTGGTCCACTTTGGTTCTGCAGTTTAACTAGGGCTTGCACCAGATCAAACACTGGCCTCTGCCGGTCCATTAAGGCTTTCATAGCAGTGTCCTGAACTTGCTGCGATAGCTCCTGTTGCCTGCTAAACTGGGCTGCCATCCAATCAGCTAGTTCCCTTGGATCCATCTTGATCCCTGCAAGAAAACACAAAAAAACCCCCACAGTGCACCACCTTCCAAACAGGTGTTTTTTTCTACTTTTTTTTTTCAATTAACCCTGTGCCTTACTCCCATCCAGCATTAGACATGCCCAGGTACTTGTTACCTTATGCCAGTGATGAATCCCGCTCTGCACAGGGTCTTTTCCTCCTGGGACAGCTACCTGGAACAGCCACCTCTCCTCCAAAGTGCAGTTGAGGGAAAATCTTTTCTTTCAGCTTTTAAGCTTGAACTGTCTTTTCCTTCCGTCTTGAGTTGTAATCCTTAGCAAGTAAATCCCTTTGCGCAAAAGCAATCCGAAAAACTACGCCATTTGTCAGACGGATGCCTGGGTGAGAATGTTCACAGTCTTGGCAAAGGCATATATCAATATGATTTGCAAGGGATTGTGGGAAATGCAGTCCATTCACACCAGACACAGCCGCTCACAATAATTAGTTGTGCTTGAGTGTAAAGCCAATAAGATATTTATTTATGGGGTTATTTCTCCCAACACAGATATGCTTGGTAGCACATAAAACAGGATACTTGCTTTCAGTGTTAAACTTAGAAAAACAAAATCAGGAAAACAACAGCTGAACTTGTCAGGCAATCAAAGCAAAGAATAAAGACCAGGATGGTAACAGAATGGTCTTTTCTGTAGACTTTAGCTAATATTTTCTTAGCAGTGCTTTAATCAACAAACAAAACCCACAAAGTAGGGAAAAACTGTTCTTTTCAGGTTAACTTCTTATATCTTCACACATAGACTCAGAAGTGATTCCCTCAGAGCTCACAAGCAATTAGGTAAGGCTCAATTGTAGCAGTTATCCAGCTGAAACCCCTTTAGCTGGCTTACTTTCTACTGCGTGGCTCAAAATCCTACTCAGGAGCTTTTCTGAGTAGATTAAAGAGCAAGTTTGTATTTCTTTGTGATGGTTGTTGTACTTTTTAACAGTAAATTACCAAAGGAGTTTAGACAGAGAGCAGTCCATGTATTCACAGCCTGTATCTATCACCTCTCCCCCTTCTTCAACAATCATGGGTTCAATATCATGGATTGGCACAGAAGAATTTCTCAATGGAGCACTCTCAGGAGAATACTTGTTTCCCTGCTGTCTTTAAAGGGTATAGCTAGGGCATAGATCAGTGTTCATACCTGAGCTTCCATTGCTGTTAGAGTTCCTCTCTAAATAGCCTGCCCAGTATGTAGTCCAGTTCTTATGTCCAGCCTTCCAATCAATGTTCCCTCTAATTTTC
Source organism: Ichthyophis bannanicus (assembly GCA_033557465.1). Taxonomy (NCBI): domain Eukaryota; kingdom Metazoa; phylum Chordata; class Amphibia; order Gymnophiona; family Ichthyophiidae; genus Ichthyophis; species Ichthyophis bannanicus. The sequence continues at coordinate 387,165,236 of CM066038.1, read as the reverse complement.
TGTAGGCTGTGCGCGCATAAAATATCAGCTGTGCAGCTTTTGAAGGAAGGTTAAATTTTTGTGCGCCACATAACGACACTGAGTTATATACTTTAAAATTTGACTACACGTCAGAATACAGTATGTACACCACATTGAATGCACTAGAAAATATTGTAGAACTTGTGAAAACCGTAAATACAGAACAACTTTTAAATTTTAAGACGTCTGTGTTGTTTTCTATCAGAATCAGAACCGTCATTTTTGTGCGCTCTGTTGTAAAGTATGTGCGCTCACTCGGCGAGGTGTGTGCGCGCGCACACGCGCACAGCTTAGAGGGAACAGTGCTTCCAATCCAGATCCCTGGACACTGGATCTCTCTTCACATACCTTCTGGCACAGTCCTAGGGTCCCTTCCAAGTGCAGCCATCTCCCTCACAGGTACCGTCTGGAGATTCTTAGCCCTGCAGCACCACTCCTCTGGTTTTCCCCAATCCAATGGTGTATGCTGGCCTTTTGAATGTCTCCCAGTATACGTACTGCTCTGGACTCCTTTAGACCTCCCAAATGCTTTTCTTTTCTTTCTTCCAAAGGGTTTCTTGCCCTCTCTGTCCGTCCGCTCTGGCGTCTGCTTCTGATGATCCTCCAGATGATGAAGCTGTCCAAGATCATGAAGATGTCCAAGCTGAATCTGAGGATAATTCTCTGTAGAATAAACTCTACCTTTATTCTGCTTAGATGAGTGCTCCTCCCTAACATAGCGCAGCTGTGCTGAATCAGGCCCTGCCCTTTGAGATGAGTGCTTGGGGATTACCTCATAGCCCTCCTTATTGAACACACGTTTTCCCACTTCAGCTCCTCTAATGGCTGTTGGAAACCTGGTGCATTCTGGGACTGGTAGTCTTTTATGGAAAAATTATGTTTTCTTATTTCTACCAGAACTGACAGGTTGCTTGTTCAGAGTCACTTCACCTTTACTATAACTCCTTCCTGAGCTATGATAAGCTTCCTTATCACAGCGCACAGCGCACATTAGCGCATGATTAATCCCGGTTTGCTTTTTCTGACTGAAACGCCCACTCCTTATATGGCATCTCGCACAATAGCGCAGCGTGCACCTAACGGGGTTTTAGTAAACATACCCCTTAGCATCGGTGATGGCTCTGAGATGATCGGGGAGTAAATTACAGATGGAATTTCTCTTACAGATCCTCTGTGTTTGTCCTATGTTTTCTTGAATTCAGATACAGTCCCTTTCTCTACCAACTTCATGCATCCACCAGTCTTTCCATAAATAAATATTTCCTCAGATTACTCCTGAGTTTATCCCCTTTCAACTTCATCCTATACCCCTATGTTCCAGAGCTTTCTTTCAAATGCTTTTTATGCCAGAGATGTATTTAAATGTATCCATCATGTCTCCTCTCTATTGTCTTTCTTCCAAAGTATACACATTGAGATCTTTACATTTATTAATATAATATAATATAATATAATATAACACCTAATCAGGAGTAAGTGGGCCTGATTACCTGAGAGCAGCTGAGGGCCTGCATAAAAGGCTCCAGTGCCCTGCCCTGTTCAGGCTTTCCTACAGGAGCTCTCCAGATCAACCAACAGTAAGGATTTAAGGGTTTGTTTTGTTATATTAAATTGTTAGCTCTCTGACTGGGAGCTCTTAAAAGGGTTTTTTGTACATTTTTAAAGCAAGGTTACTTTCTTTTTGGTGCTTTAGTGGGACTTTCCTTGAGCACAGTAGGTGGTTGAACTCCAGTAACCTCTTCAGCTTTGGGAACTGCTAACACCTAACCAGATGGGATACACCTAAGAATACTGAGGGAACTTGGGGACATTCTAGCAGCTCCACTGACTGACCTTTTCAATGCCTCATTGGAGTTGGGAGTGGTGTCAAAGGACTGGAGAGAGGCTCATGTGGTGCCTTTACACAAAAGCAGAAGTAAGGATGTGGTTGAAAACTACAGGCTGGTTAGTTTAACTTCGGTGGTGAGTAAATTATTGGAAACGCTGCTGAAAGAGAAAATAGTGAGGTTTCTGGAGTCCAGCGGATTCCAGGATCCGAGGCAGCATGGATTCACCAGAGGCAAGTCTTGTCAGACAAATCTGATTGATTTCTTTGACTGAGTGACCAGGGAGTTGGACTGAGGGAGAGCCCTAGATGTGGTGTATTTAGATTTCAGTAAAGCCTTTGATACTGTTCCTCACAGGTGACTTATAAACAAACTGAGCACCCTAGGGATGGACCCTAAAGTTACTGCTTGGGTTCATATTTCTATGTTTCTATGTTTCTATATTTAGCAATGCTTATAAACCATTTTTCACTGGGTCAAAGTGGTCTATATAGAATGAAGGTGAAAATTTATTGCATAGAACATTCATTTATAAACATAGAAACATAGAAAAATGATGACAGAAAAAAGACCACATGGCCTATCTAATCTGTCCTTCCATATCAACATCTAAAACAGTCCCCTTTTTTCCTTTAGAGATCCTCTGTGTTTGTCCCATTCTTTTTTGAATTCAGATACTGTCCTCATCTCTACCACCTCCACTGGGATACTATTCCACGGATCCACCAATCTTTCTGTAAAAAAATATTTCTGCATATCACTTCTGAACCTTTCACCCTCATCCCATGTCCCCTCATAGCAGAACTTGCTTTCAATCAAAAGAGGCTCTCCCCCTGCACATTTATGCCACAGAGATATTCTCAATCATATCACCTCTATCCCACCTTTCTTCTAATGTGTACATATTAAGATCCTTAAGTCTGTCCTCATATGCTTTACAATGAAGACCAATAACAATTTTAGTAGCCACTCTCTGAACTGACTCCATCCTGTTTATATCCTTTTGAAGGTGCGGTCTGCAGAATTGCACACAATACTCCAAATGAGGTCGCACCAAAGACTTATACAGAGGCACTGTCACCTCCTTTTTTCTGCTAGCCATTCCTCTCCATATGCACCCAAGCGTCCTTCCAGTTTTTGCTGTCACCTTTTCTACCTGTTTAGCTACTTTAAGATCATCAGACACAACCACTCCAAGGTCCCGCTCTTCTTTAGTGGACAAAAGTACTTCACCCCCTATACTATATCGCTCTTTTGGATTGCTGCAGCCCAAATGCATGACCTTGCATTTTTTCACATTAATTCCCAGCTGCCAAATTCTAGACCATTCTTAAAGCTTAGCTAGATCCCTCCTCATGTTTTCTACATCTTCCTGGGCGTCTACTCTATTGCAGATTTTGGTATCATCCGCAAAGAGGCAAACCTTACCCGACAGCCCTTCCGCTATATCACTAACAAAGTTATTAAAAAGAATTGGACCAAGGACCGATCCCTGGGACACACCACTGATAACTTCCTTCTCCTCAGTGTGAGCTCAATTTACCTGTACCCTTTGTCGCCTCCCACTCAACCAATTTCTAACCCAAGCAGTAACTTCAGAGTCCATCCCTAGGGTGCTCAGTTTGTTTATATGTTGCCTGCGAGGATTGGTGTCAAAGGCTTTACTGAAATCTAAATACACCACATCTAGGGCTCTTCCTCGGTCCAACTCCCTGGTCACCCAGTGAAAGAAATCAATTTAGATTTGTCTGACAAGATCTGCCTCACTATTTTCTCTTTCATCAGTGTTTCCAATAATTTACTCACCACCAAAGTTAAACTAACCGGCCTGTAGTTTTCAACCGCATTCTTACTTCCGCGTTTGTGTAAAGGGACTACATGAGCCTCTCTCGGGACCTTTGGCACCACTCCCGACTTACACTAGTAGTGTAGGATATTAGCTTGTGTACATTTGACTTAACCTATATACAAATTGCGGGGAATGGGGGGGTTATGTAGTGGGGCAAAATGTTCATTGAACTGGTTGGTCTTTAGGAGTTTGCAGAAGGTGTGGAAATCCATGGTGTTCCTGATTTTGTCAGGGAATGTATTCCAGACTGTTGGTCCATATAGCTCAAATAATCTTGCACAGGTTTGTTGATTGCTTTTTGTTTTTGCATAGGGGATGATGAGTGTGTTCATTGTGGACTGTCTTCTGGTTCTGCTGGATTGAAAAGTTTGGAGTAAGGTTTGTAGGTGTGATGAGGGGTTTGCAGTGGATGGTTTTATGGGTTAAAAGGAGAATATTGCTTGACCTAATACAAGCATTGCAGAACCTGTGTCTTTTGGGGAAACTGCTAGGTACGTATGACCTAGATTGGCCACTGTTGGAAACAGGATACTGGGCTTGATGGACCTTGGTCCGACCCAGTATGGCATATCTTATATTCTTATGTTCTAATATTGTATTTGATCCAGCTGTTTAGGGGGTAGCTGCTTCAGGATGAGTGTAATGTGGTCATGTTTTGATGCTCCTTGTAAGATCCATGCTGTTGTATGTAGAGCTATGCATAGGGATAGCAGGGTAGATTGTGGCAGACCTTGGTAAATGGAGTTGCAGTAGTCAAGGTGTGGGAAGATTAAGGCCTGGAGCACAGATCGGAGGTTTGGTAGTTCAAGAAGTGGGCGCAAATGCTGCAAGGTTCTGGCCTTATGGTAGATTGCTCTGGTAGTCTTCTTTACTTGTGGTTTGAAGGAGAGGTGTTGATCCAGGTTGATGGCAAGGTATTTCACTTGAGATTGGACTTTTGACTTGTACGTTGCTTAGTGTAATGGAGTTTGGCGATGTGAATGTGTTGTCTCTGGTAAGGAACAGAGCTTCCATCTTCTTGGAATTAATTGACAGATTGTTTGTCATTAGTCATTGGGAGACTTCTGAGAAGCATTGTAGGAGTTTTGTGAATTAGCTTGTTTTGTGTTGAATGGTGCATAGAGCGACGTAGATGTGGAAGTGAATGTTGTGTGATTTGATGATTAGGCATAAAGGTTGTAGGTATATGTTGAAGAGGAGAGAGGACAGGGTGGAGCCTTGTGGTACGCCTTGCATTTGGAGGTAGAGGGTGGATATGGTAGTTCCCAGTTTTATTTGTTGTTGTTTGTTGGTTAGGTAGGATTGGAACCATTGTAACATGGTGTTTTGGATTCCAGTGGATTGCAGTCATTACGTGAGGATGGTATGGTTGACAGTGTCAAAAGTGGCAGAGATATCTAGCAAGACCAGGATGTATCCTCATTGCATATTTTGAATTCCTCTTATGAGCCTATTTAAGAGGGAGAACATCAGTGTTTCTACTTTATGGTGGGGTTGGAATCCGTGTTGCTGGGGGTCTAAGATGGTGTGATTATGGATGTGGTCCTGGAGCTGTTGTTGGACAGCTTTCTCATTGATCTTCACAACAAAGGGAAGATTGGTGATTGGTCTGTAAGATGCTGGGTCCATTGGGCTGAGGCCAGGCTTCTTCAGGGTATGGAAAAGAGTTTTAGGCAGTCAGGCATTCATCCTTGGTATAGCGCTGTTTCAGTGATCCTTGTGAGTATGGGGCTGAGTTCTTGTTTGTCTGCTTTGATCCATGTGACTGGGCACGGATCGAGGGAGGAGGTGATCATGTTCAGGGATGAGATGATGGATTCTATGTTGTCTTTGCTGATGGAGTCAAAGGAGTACCAGGTGTTAGAGGTGGGGGGCCTGAATAGGAGGGTGGGTGGGGAGTGGGGTGGGCTGAGAGTGAAGTTGTTTGTAGTGGTTAGCTAGGTGTTGGGGGCTGATAGTGATGTCTGGACTGTTGTTGGTGAGTGGTTTTGTAAGTTGTTTTATGAGGTCAAGAAGTTTTCTAGGACCATTGAGAGATCCATTGATTAGTTTGGTATGGTATGTTCATTTGGCATTGTCAGTTGTAGCACGATATTCATTCAGTAGTTCCATGTAGAGATTGTGGTCAGCATTGGTTTTAGATTTACGCCATTTTCACTCAAATCTTCACAACTGGGTTTTAAGTTTTCAGAGGTTTGGGGTGTAACAAGGAGTCTTTGATTGTTAGTTGTCTGGCAAGGGGTGATTGTTGTGGTTGCTGCTTTTCCGATTACATGATTCCAGTTGGTTATGAGTACATTGATGTCATTTGATTCTATTTCCAGTGGAGAGAGAATGTCGTTGAGGAAATCTTCTTTGTTAAATTACCAAAATCATCTCCTTGTTTGTTGATGGAAGGAGTGATTTGTTGAGGCGTTGAGCAACAGGGAGAAGATTATTAGTCTGTGGTCTGACCAGGGTCCTGGGAGGGCATGCATTGTATGTGGGGCACTTGTTTGTGTTGAATGGTGACTGATGAAGACTAGATTAAGCGTGTTCTGCTTATCATGTGTGGGTGTCTGGATGATTTGGGAGAAGTCCATGGCCGCCATGGCTTCTAGGAATGAGGCAGCGTGTTTGAGTTGGACTGAGGGGAGGTTGATGTCATCCAGTAGGAGGAGGTCCTTATTTGATTTGGTGTTCTCAATCACGTTTTCCTATGTTTGATAGATCTGTGGCAGAGGTGGTTGAAGTTCTGTAGGTTAGGCATATTGTTAGTTGCTTGTTTGTTATAGTGAGGGTATCTGTTTCTTCCATGCTTTCAGCAGAGTTGAAGTGGAAATGTATTTGTGGTTTGGCTATAATTAGTACCCCACCTCCTCTTCAGGTTGTATCCATGTGGTGTCAGATGGTTCATCAGCACCATGTCTGTGTCGGATAGTTAGGTTTCTTTTATGCAGAGAATGTCCAGATGGAGGTTGTGAGGAAGTCTCTGATGATGTGGATTTTGATTCTCAATTAACGGGTGTTTATGAGAGTGCATTGAAGCATGTGTGTGAAAGTTGTGAGAGCTATGGATGTTTGAGAGTTCATTTCTGATTGGTTTACATTCCGCTGCTTGGTTTGGTGATGGAGAGCATTCGTTAAGTGGTGGGTGCATGTTCTGCATGGTAATAGGTGTTTAGTAAGGAATGGATAGGCATTGGAGGCGGAAGCTAATAAAAGGAGTGCTAATAGAGTATATAAGATCGCATATAGTGGCAGCATAGTGTTGGTATGTTTGTAAGATGTTTCACTTGTGATGCTTTTTCTCTGGAGGTGCTTGTTTGCTCGGCTTGACGATGTAGTATAGAGTCTGGTCCATGTGGATGGTTGGTTTTTCGATTGAAGGGGGTTTGTGCTTTGTAGTGTATCTGTCTGGGTTTGTGCAGGGTATAGTCTGCTCTTGTTCTGGTCCCCACTGAAGGGCCCTGATGGCAAGGACCTATCTGGAAGGTAGTGGGAATAAGCAGCGAGTGATAATGCCTCTTAGGGGGTGGAGCTTATTGGCAGCCTCTTTGTCTGATGTAGCTTATTGCCATTGTTTATGGGCTTCCTGGGTGGTGGAAACTGGAGGCAGCGGGGACTGGAGGTTGCAGGAAACTAATGGAAGAGCTGTTTCCTCACCAGTCTCACACGCAGTCTACATCTGTTCCCATATACTTTATGATAAAGGCCACTGACCATTTTAGTAGCCATTCACTGCACCAACTCCATCCTGATTATTTCCTTTCAAAGGTGTGGTCTCCAGAATTGCACAATGTACTCCAATGACTCACCAATGACTTATAGAGAAGTACTGTCACTTCCCTCTTTACCACTACTAGTTCTATTAATCATTTTTAGGGCACTACAAGGCATATGCAGCCCTGTACAGACACATATAATAGGACAGTCCCTGCTCATCAGAGCTTACAATTAAATCAAGACAGACAGAACAACAGATGAGAGCAAAGGTACAATAGGGAAGGGTAAGGATACAGAAGAAGAACAAAGGATTAAGATCCAAAAGCAGCCTGAAAGAGGTGAGCCTTTAGCATAGATTTGAAAAGGGAGAGAGATGAAATTTGACGTAAAGATACAGGTAGTTTGTTCCAGGCATAAGGAGCAGCAAGGTGAAAGGATTGAAGTCTAGAGTTGGCAGTGAAAGAGAAGGGCATAGAGAGAAGAAAGCCAGAGGAGGAGCGGAATTCACGATGAGGGATGTAGGGAGAGAAGAAAGAGGAAAGGTAGTGAGGAGTAACAAGTCAGAAGATGAAGTTTGTATTTGATTTCTGGTGGTCATTCCTCTCCCTATGCACTCAAATATCCTTTTGCCTTTGTTGTTACCTTTTCTATCTGCTTGTCCACCTTAAGATCATCAGAAACAATCACCCCTAGGTCCTGCTCTACTTTCATGGACGGAAGTACTCTACCCCTTATATTGTACCAACCCCTTGATTTTTTGCTGCCGGAATGAACAATCCTGCATTTTGTGCCATTAAATCTCAGCTGCCAAATTCTTACCCATTCTACCAGCTTCACTAGATACCTCCTTGTGTTATCTACATCTTCCTGGGTGTCTATTCTATTGCATTCTTTGATATGATCCACAAAGAAGCAAACCTTACCTGACAGCTCTTCCTCAATATCACTAAGAAATTGTTCCCTGCGGCACACCACTGGTAATGTCCTTATTCTCAGAGTGATCTCCATTTACCTTTGTCATCTCCCACTCAACTGGTTTCTAACCCAGTCTGTCATTTTAGAGTCCATCCCTAGGGTGCTCAATTTATTTTAAAAATTGCCTGTGTGAAACCGTGTCACAGAATCTGCTGAAATCGAAGTAGACCACATCTAGCGCTCTTCCTCGGTTCAACTCTTTAGTCACCTAGTCAAAGAAATTAATCAAATTCATCTGACAGGACCCACCTCTAGTAAAAACATGCTACCTCAGATCCTGCAATACATTGTATTCCAGAAACCTCTGTTTTAACAGTGTTTCCATTCATTTACTCTATGTACAGGTTTCTTCTATTCACACAGCAGACACTGAAAACAATTAATCATTATAGTTAAGAGACAGATAATCTAAATTCTAATGTACAATTATTCTACAGGCATGATATAGTTGTGGTCAACATTATTGACACCCTTGCATTTTAGGTATGTTATGTACTATATCTTGAGAAATAATTGGAAATATTACTACTGTAGGTCATGATATTTTAATAGTACTGTATATTCAATGGTATACAACAAAAAAAGATGTCTGTGCAACTTAGACATAGCAATTTCTGAGAAAAAAATAAAATATGACTTGGAGAGAATTAATGGCACCCTTCACTAATATTTGGTTGCACATCCCTTGGCAGTGATGACAGCCTCCATCTGTAAGTTTCATACATCTGTCTGCTGATAGTTTCTCCTACTCTTCAACTGTGATTTGTTCTAGCTCATGAATGTTTCCAGGATTCCTTTTACCAATGGCAGATTTCAGCTCTTTCCAAAGTTTCTCGATTGGATTGAGATTAGGACTCATTGCTGACCAGTTTAAACCAGTATATTTGTTCCTTTTTAGCCATTGCTTTGTACTTTTGGATGCATGTTTTGGTTCATTGTTCTGCTGGAGGACCCATGACCTTTAACCCAGACCTAGCTTTCTGACACTAGGTAGAACATTTCACCCATAATACTTAGTAGTCCTCTGACTTCGTGATTCCTTTAGTATGTTCCAAGACTCCAGTTCCTGAGGCAGCAAAATAGCCCCACAACATTATGGAACCTTCACCATATTTAACTGTAGGAAAGATGTTTGTTTTTTTCCTTATAATCTTCATTACTTCACCTGTAAATATATCGTTGGTTTGCATTGTCGACGAGCTCAAGTTTGGAGTCATTTGTCCACACAGCATTTTCCCAGAAGAATTGTGGTTTCTCAAGGTGGGTTTGGACAAAGATCAGGCATGCCTTTTTATGTTTGTCTTGGAGCAGTGGGGTCCTCCTTGGCTTTTGCCCATGAAGTCCTTCTTTGTTTAGTACATGATATGTGATGAGGGTTGAAACCACCACTCCACATTGCTCCAGATCAGCCTTAAACTCTTTGGATGTTGTATGTGGTGCTTTTCCAACAGTTCACACTAACCTTTGAAGACATTTTGGATTAATTTCCCTCTTTTCACCATGTCCTGGGAGGTTCTTGACAGTTCCATGAGCAGAAAACTTCTTAATAACAATTCAAACTGTAGACACAGGAATTCCAAGGTCTTCGGAGATGACCGTGTAACCCTTTGAAGTTTAATGTTTGGTGATAATGGCTTTCTGATGGTTTCAGGCAGCTCCCTTGTCTCCACCATTGTGAAAATGGAACAGGGAATGAATGTGGCCATTTTAAAAATTACAGTTATCATTTATTGGTTCATTCAAGTCATGTAAGTACTGACACTTGATCACAGGCACATCTAATTTTACTGCAGTAGGAATATGGTTCTTCTGTTCAAACTGTCAATAATCATATCCTGGCAATGTCCCAGTTTTTATACTATTTCCTACTATTTCCTTTTTTAATTGATCTTGTTTTATTTGATTCTTTTGTGTGTCAAATATGTGTGTATATATAGTACAAAGTTATTTCACTGGCCACTATTTTTAGGAGTTATTGGACAATAAGGGGCTTGTTTACAAAGCCGCGGTAGCGGTTCGCGGTCGTTATCGGAGCCGCGGCCCCATTGAAATCAATGGGGTCGCGGCTCCGATAACAATCGCAAACCGCTACTGCAGCTTTGTAAACAAGCCCCTAAGAGGATGAACAGCAAGGGTGCCAATAATGTTGACAACAGCTGCACTTGATTGTCAGATTAGTAACATGCAGTAATAGAGTTTTAACAACATATATATTCTGACCTACTAGATTTAAGTGACATTTATTTATTTAATGGGTTTTATATACTGCCTTATCATTGATTCAAAGTAGTTTAAATTACAACTGAAAATTTACATTGAACAGGGTCCAATAACTTGAAAGCAAACAATCTAACAAACAATCTTAACTTCATTTGCTAAGGGAAGCAAATCATTGAATTTGAACCTCAAATTTCAATCTACCATAAAAACGTACACCTGACTATTCATAAAATGACCATTGCAAAGAGGAATTCTTCCTCTCTCTCTCTCTCTATTTAGTAGTATATGTTCAACTGAGAGGTGGCCTGTTGCCCCTGGAGTTCAGAAGAGTTTTGATATTGTATCTTTCAATAAACATTGGCTTTATAAAAATGTGTTGCCTGTTAACCTAGCACTTGAGGATAGGGTGCAATTTTGGGATGCAGAAATGTCTAAGTATTTGCAGGTCACTTCACTGAGTCAGAATGGGAATATTAGGAGATCTGAGTGCCTTGGTATGCTAAAGAGGCCAGATAAAAATGTACGCTATTGCATAAAGCAGAATGGCAGTGATGTCATAGCCATTGAGGTTGGAAGAATGAGGAATCTTACAAGGTTGGGTAAGTACAAGCTTATTTGGATAACTTAAAGTGCAATTATTTTACAGCAAAACGTAGGGGTTCCTTGTCAAGACCTGCCGTGCTCTTTGCCTTAGTGAGAAGATTGACTAATACTCAGCTGTCTTTGAATGGTGCATATAATTTAGCTCAGCAAATTACTGATTATTTCAGTGAGAAAGCTGACATGTTGCCAGTTACTGCTGGTTGGCCTAAGGATGCTGATTGCCAGATTTGACATGGAGTACTTTTGAATTGGTATCTGCTGATCATGTAATTGAGATTATTCAAAAACTGAAGGTAGCTACTTGTTCTTTGGATGTGGTGACTGTGACAACAATTAAATGCTGTCGAGAGTCAATGGGGTATGTTTACTAAATTGTGGTAACGTTACATACCGCGCGCTAAGTAACGATCGTTAGCGTAACTGGCCACGGTAAACACCGCGGAGGGTGGAGAGAGGGCAGAGAGAAGGGATCAATGGGCGGGGAGTGGGCGGGGAGAGGCTCCCTCCACACTAACGTGCTGAAATGAAGGGCTGAATTCGAATGCGAATGAAAACCTGCCATTAGATGCACATTTGCAGGAAAGAGAAACCATTTAATTGTCAGCAATGTACAGCATAACCAGTGAGCCCAAGAAACGTGATAGTAGTGCTCCATTCCCAGCAACAGCATAGTGCCCCAGTATGAAAGGCCACTATGGTGATGGTGCAAATGGGGCATAGGGGGCTGCAGGCGGGACATGTAGCGGGGGCAGCTGGGGCACAGGGTGGACAAGGCGGGCGCCGAGGTGGCACATAGGAACATAGAAACTGGAAGTGTGAAAGACAGCATCTGACAAAGGCCAAACACAAGATACAAATAACTTATCCACATTAGGCAATAGTTGCCAGGGCAGAGACAGGATGCCCCTGCATCCATCCCAACACCATGTTGAAGGTACAGAATGTTGTTAGGCGCTGATGTGGGGGTGGGGGTGGGAATGTCCATGTATGCCTCCCCACCCTAGACGCTGCATCATAGGCACCTGCCTACCTGAACAGTGGATGGCCTAAGATGGCACACAAGAAGCACCACCAGCATATGGTTATGTTAGCACAGCATGGGGGGGGGGTCCATGCCGGAGGGGGCAGTGACACCTGTCTGCAGTGGACCCAGCCATGCCCTGTACCAGTACGTGGTGTGCAGTGCAACAGAAAAAGCCTTTCAAAGGAGACATCAAGGTATGGTCCACGGAGGGCTGTGGACCTGTGGCCCCACTGCGGTGCAGTACACACAGACAGTGCGATTTAGAGCAGTGGGTCGCAGGTTCAGGTCCCAGCTACAGACCCTGCAGAACACATCACAAATGCTTGCCCTGCTACGTAGATATAACAGAAAAGCAGGATACAAAAGGGAAATGTCTGGCTGAGGAGACGTAAAGGTATGGCCCAGGGAGGGCTGTGCACCTGTGGCCCCACTGTGGTGCAGTACACACAGCCAGTATGATTCACAGCAGAGGGTCACAGGTTCAGGTCCCAGCTGTTGGAACCTGCAGAACACATCCCAACATTTCACCCTACAAAGCATATACAACATCAAACCATGCAATCCCCATAGCAGTGATCAACAGGGGTAGAAACACCCACCCACTCACACAGGCTCCACCGTGCAAATCATGCTGTACAGGCAGGCTGCTGGCTCCAGAACAGATTTGCAGGTAACATCACAGCACCTCTGCTATTTCCTGCTCAGTCCGGAAATGTTGGCAGTGTGGCAGCTGGGGTTGCCAAACACCCCTACCATTGCACAGTGCTGCATTAGGAGTGTGTGTATGTCTATCCATAGCTTTGTGGCTGAAAACCTTCCCCCCCCCCCCCAGCCCACATTGTCCAACTGTTACCAGCATCAGCCTGTAAATGAGCATAATGAGGAGCAAGGTAGTGTGGGTATGGGCCAGATAGGGCGAATTGGGCAGGCTGCATCTGCACAGCAAGTATGCCAATGTCTGATACATGCTAGTTTTCAAACTCCACCTGCATGGACAGGGTGGCTAAATCATGTCATGCTGGGAGGGCAGTCTCACCCTGATGTAACAGTGACCATGGAATGTCCAGGATCCCATATAGTCATCTATTCTATCTGTCTCCAGTGATATCTGCATAACCCTCCCCCCCCCCCCCCCCGTTATAGGGCCCAATCACTGACATACCTGCTTGGTGTGTGTGCATTGACCAGCCTATGCCTGGATGAATGTGTTTTCTCACTGACCATGTACCACAGACTGGCTGGTGGCATGTTCTCAATTAGTCTGTGAATGGTGAGAACACTGTGTATGCTGGTGCAGTCAGACAGTGTTGTCTTATGATGCATGGCAGACTGTGGTATGTAGCAAGTGAGGATTTAGACAACATTAATGCTGTTCTGCTGATGCTCCAGTCACAGGATATGTCTTATGCGCACCAGCCCTAGAGGGATATTCCTAGCCATCAGGAATGAGCTTGCTGGTCCCATGGTCTCAGGTGCCTGTCCCTCCACACCCCCACCTACAAAATGGGTATTATGGGGCCCTTGGGGGCACATAGTGTATAATACCTCAAGTGTAGGGGAACATGGCACACAACCCTCATAAGACACTGGACACCCCTCTGACCTGCTAAAGGCAGCTATGGAAGCCAGACCTTAACACTGGGCACACACAGATCTGCGTGGTCTCTGGTCCCAGGGGGACACCTGTGACTGCATAACACAGATGGGAACAGAGGTGCCTTTGGCACACTGCCTGGGACACCTGCCACACACTGCCAATGATGGGGATGTGCAGCAGGACCTATATGTAGCAACACATGTACACCCAGCAGCCATCCTTACCCTCAGGGTGAATACAGAACCTGCAAAATGGCATGGTCTGTAGCTACTCTGTGCCAGTATCTTGCACGGCAGTCCATCTTACCAGGATGTGGTAACAGAGAGGTGCAGACCCCATTTGGTTACCTGATGTAGACCACTGTTCCTCATGTGCAATGCACCATGGGTGCTGGTGCAGTTAACCTAACCTGGCACACAGAGCAGATGGTCCATGCGGTGACCTGCAGTCGCTCTGTACCCAGGCACTGCTGTACAGCAGGCCATAGAGGTATAGCCCACTGGTTCGTAAAATGACCCTCGAAAATGTGTCCATGGGTTCAATCCCCTATTGATCCCCCCCCCCATGCATGCCCAACTCAGATACCCTGCATGCCTCTAACACTCATCTTTTTGCAGATATGTGCTGCCAGTCCAGGATATTAATGCTTGACCCAATACAAGCATTGTGGAACCTGTGTCTTTTGGGGAAACTGCTAGGTACGTATGACCTAAATTGGCCACTGTTGGAAACAGGATGCTGGGCTTGATGGACCTTGGTCTGACCCAGTATGGCATATCTTATGTTCTTATGGTCATAAGAGACTCACCACAGTGGGCGACAGTCCTCTGGTCTGGCTATTTGCGTCTGTCAGCTGAGTAGAGTCCGGACTGCCTGTGCAGACTGCCACCACAGGTCATGCACTGTGCACCTGTCCTGCCTTGTGCCTCCATGTTGCCTATCTCGCCTGTACCCCAGCTGTATGGTACAACCACCCCTCTGTCCACCCCTCATCGTAACCATCATGGCACCACATACACCCCAAGGGGACACATATGCCCACCATCTGTCACCCACTGTTGTCCCAGTACATCACATTACCCTCAACCAGTGCTGTGGTACAGTTTCCCACAACATGTATGGCACCAGTACTGGCAGGCACATGGTCTGGCCACAGATATGGCACGTTCAGGAGCCTCAATCCCTCACCCGCAAGCACCTGTGCAGTGGCACTAAACCGTAGTCAATCCAGTGCTAGGTTGAAATCAGTAGCTCTGGACATATGTAATGCATGCCAACCTGAGGCACCTTGCAGGCCGCAGGGCAAAGTAACCTAGGGCAACATCACATTGTTATGCCACTATGAACTATGGTGAAATATCCCAGGGAGCCCACAAGGATGACCTGTCCAGGTGTGTCCAGTATGGTGCGCTGCCAAGGGACCCCGAGATGGTGCCACAGAGGGTGCTGCACAGGGCACATGATGAGCAATCTATATGGCACCGTACAATATGGCGCCCAGTTACACGGCCACCAAGGCGCGCTCGTTCAATATACCATAGTACAAATCCACTAACGTGCCAAGTTCTGAGGCGCGGCACTGGACGACGTACAATGTGCTATTATGGCTGGGAAGCGCCAGGATGCATCCCTAACGTAGCGTTGCGTAAGGCATGCACCAAAGTGCTGTAAGCAACCTTAGCCCAACACGCGCTTGAGGCCCAGACAGCTGAAAGCCTGACACTCTGTAATGTCAGGCCCCAATGCCCACAAGAGGATGGCCCATCAGAATAATATAACGTGGTATGTGTAGCGCAGTGGTTAAGCAATATATCAGAGTACAATGTCTTGCAGGTTCAAAACCCAGAAGGGGATACCAGAATGGGAAAGAGATGGGGATAGGGTATGTCAGAAATAGAAAGACTAGTTGTACTCAGATTTGAAAAGGATACTTTTAACATAAACAAACAAACCGACAAAACTGACCAACACACGCTGCAAAGGGAGGGTACGCGCGTTGTCAGACGGCTGCCTGGGTGAGAATCCTCACAGTCTTGGCAAGTGCATATATCTATATGATTTGCAAGGGATTGTGGGCAATGCAGTTCATTCACACCAGACACAGCTGATGACAATAATTTAGTTGTGCTCAAGTGTAAAGCCAATAAGATATTTATTTATGGGGTTATTTCTCCCAACACAGATATGCTTGGTAGCACATAAATCAGGTTACTTGCTTTCAGTGTTAAACTTGAAAAAAAAACCAAAATCAGGAAAACAACATTTGAACTTGTCAGGCAATTAAAGCAAAAGAAATAAGACCTGGTTGATAACAAAACTGGTCTTTTCTGTAGGCATTAGCTAATGTTTTCTTAGCATATATCAAACAACAAACCAAAAGCCACAAAGAAAGAAAAAAACTGTTCTTTTCAGGTTAACTTCTGATAACTTCCCTCATAGATTCAGAAGTGATTCTCTCCTAGCTCACAAGCAATTAGTTAAGGCTCAATTGCTAGCAGTTATCCAGCTGAAACCCCTTAGCTGGCTTGCTTTCTACTGCGTGGCTAGAAACCTTACTCAGGTGCTTTTCTGAGTAGATTAAAGAACAAGTTGGTATTTCTTTGTGATGGTTGCTGTACTTTATAACAGAAAATCACCAAAGGAGTTTAGACAGAGAGCAGTCCATGTAAACAGATTCTTCATCTGCTATCATTCCCCCTTCTTCAACAAGCATGGGTTCAATATCATGGACTGGCACAGATGAATCTCCCAAAGGAGCACTTTCAGGAGAATACTTGTTTCCCTGCTGTCTTTCAAGGTTATAGCTAGGGCATAGATCAGTGTTCATACCTGAGCTTCCATTGCTGTTAGAGTTCCTCTCTATATAGCCTGGCCAGTATGTAGTCCAGTTCTTATGTCCAGCCTTCCAATCCAGATCCCTGGACACTGGATCTCTCTTCACATACCTTCTGGCATGGGTCTTAGGGTCCCTTCCACGTGTAGCCATCTCTCTCACAGGTATCGTCTGGAGATTCCTAGCTCTGCAGCACCATTCCTCTGGCTTTCCCCAGTCCAATGGTGTATGCTGGCCCTTGGAATGCCTCCCAGTATACGTACTGTTCTGGACTCTTCTAGACCTCTCAAAGGCTTTTCTCCTCTTTCTTCCAAAGGGTTTATTTCCCTCTCTGTCCTTCCGGTTTGGCTTCTGCTTCTGATGATCCTTCAGATGAAACTGAGAATATCCAAGCTGATCATGAAGATGATGAGGATAATTCTCTGTAGAATAAACTCTACCTTTATTCTGCTTAGATGAGTGCTCCTCCCTAACATAGCGCAGCTGTGCTGAATCAGGCCCTGCCCTTTGAGTTGAGTGCTTAGGGATTACCTTATAGCCCTCCTGATTGAACACACGTTTTCCCACTTCAGCTCCTCTAATGGCTGTTGGAAACCTGGTGCATTCTGGGACTGGTAGTCTTTTATGGGAAAATTCTGTTTTCTTATTTCTACCAGAACTGACAGGTTGCTTGTTCAGAGTCACTTCACCTTTTCTATAGCTCCTTCCTGAGCTATGATAAGCTTCCTTATCACATACCCCCCTGCTTAAGTTATTACGGACTGGTGTAACTGGTAAAACTTCTTCTCTACAGTCCGTAATACGGGAAAGGGCATCCGCATTCTTGTGTAACTTCCCAGCACGATGTTCAACTTGAAAATCAAACGCCTGTAAGGCCATGTACCAGCGTGTCAACCTGGCATTGTGGTTCTTCATTTGCTGCAACCACTTAAGTGGGGCATGGTCTGTGACCAACTGGAACTTTCTCCCTGTAAGGTAAAACCTTAACGCCTCCACTGACCACTTAATAGCTAAACATTCTTTTTCTATTGTGGAATACTTTTGTTCAGCCGGTGACAACTTCCTGCTCAGGTACATCACAGGATGCTCCTCCCCTTCATGACACTTGGATAGAACCGCTCCTAGCCCTACATCCGATGCATCGGTTTGAACCAGAAAGGGTTTCCTGAAGTCCACCCCTTTTATTACCGGTCCTGTACACAATTTTCCTTTTAGGACTGAAAACGCTTTTTCAGCTTCAGGTGTCCACTTTAGCTGGTTTGGACAATTCTTCCGCAGCATATCCGTGAAAATTGCACTTTTCTCTGCAAATTGCGGTATAAATCTGCGGTAGTATCCAATAAGTCCCAAGAAAATTCTTAGTTGTTTCTTTGTTGTTGGAGGAGGAAAATTCCTGATGCTATCTACTTTACTCATTAGAGGTTTAATTTTTCCTCTTCCCACTAGGTGGCCCAGGTATTTTACCTCCCTATTTGCAAAGGCACACTTCTTCATGGAGCACAAGACTGCCCTGATCCTCTTTAGATGCTCCGCCCAGGTGTTACTATGGATTATGACATCATCCATATATGCAAAAGCATAATTTTGGTGGGGTCGAAGTACCTGATCCACTAACCTTTGGCAGGTAGCCGCTGCTCCATGCAGTCCAAAAGGCATCCTCTTGAACTGGAAAAGGCCAACGGGGGTGCTGAACGCAGTCTTCGGCTTCGACTCCCTGGTTAGAGGGATTTGCCAATATCCTTTTGTCATATCAAGGGTGGTTAAGTATTGAGCCTGTCCCAGCTGGTCCAACAGCTCTTCAATTCTTGGCATTGGATATGCATCAAAAACTGATATTGCGTTTACCTGCCGGAAGTCAATACAAAATCTTAAAGATCCATCAGGCTTCGGCACCAGGACTATGGGGCTATTCCAGGGACTCTTTGACTCCTCTATTACTCCCATGTCCAACATCTCCTGAACTTATGCCACAACTTCCTGTCTCTTGGCTTCAGGCAAGCGGTATGGCCTTTGACAAACTAATTTCCCAGGTGGAGTTATTATTTCATGGGCAACCAAATGTGTCTCCCCAGGTATGGGTGTCAACACATCTGGGAATTCTTTAAGCAATTTCCTAATTTCTTCCTGTTGTACCACTGTCAGGTCCTCACCTATTTGGGGCTCTGATTTTTCTTTACAATCAGATACCTGGGGTCCCAAATCTTCTTCATTCACCTCCCTCTCTCGGGTACAGGTGGCAGCTAGGCTTTTAACCCCTTTGACGTCAGTAGAACCAAAGCCTTTGGTTCCACGCTCAGAATTTTCCAGGGATGTGACCTCCTCCACAGGTGGAAAACCCAGCCTCTCACAGATCAATTGGGCAATTCTGTCTCCTGTCTTCACGTGATAATCATTCTGTCCAAAATTAAATAACAGAACTTTAATATTGCCCCTGTAATCGGGATCAATTACTCCCGCACCCACATCGATGAAATATTTAAGGGCTAATCCGGACCTTGGGGCTACTCTCCCATAGCATCCAATAGATATTTCCACTTGGAGACCGGTGTCAACCAGGGCTCTCCCTTGGCTAGGTACAGTCACATTTTCTATGCTGCACAGGTCAAACCCAGCAGCTTGAGGGGTTGCCCGCGTAGGAGCTTGGGCCTTCTCTGTGACCCTATGGTACTTTAGGACGAATGTCTGCTTTGGGGTAGCTTGGTCTTCTGGACGCTTAACCATCTTTTTAGCTGGGGTCTGAGGACTTCCAAATAAAGTCCCGGGAGCTATTACCATTAAACCTTCTCCCTCCTTCTTTCCTAGTCCTTCCACTAGACCCTGCTTAAATCTTGGCCAGTCTCTTCCTAGAACCAAATCAAAGGGTAGCCTAGGCACCACTGCTAACAGGACTTCCTCTTGTTCCCCCAGGCACTTAACCTTTAGCCTATAGGTGGGATATGATGTTGCAGCACCATGAATGCATCTGATGTGAACTTGGCTTTCAGGGGTTCTAGGCACAAATCCTTCTTGGGCCTCTATCCTCTTCCAAATCCTTTTTGACATCATACTCTGGTCTGCCCCAGAGTCTAACAAAGCATTTGTGGTAATTCCTTGCACATCAACCATCAAAAGAAATCCTTCTTAGGGCTGTTTTAAATCCACCCCCATTAAGTTAGTGTGTGTCTGGCATCTCTTTTCTAAATGTCCCCATTTTTCACACTTGAAACATTTCTTTCTATTCTACTGTGTCATCTGGTTTGATACAGTACATTCATTTTCAGAAACATTTTTAATTATTTTCTTTTCTGATACAGCACATCTTGCCTCAGCACCAATCTTCAGAGGGCCACCCATTCTATGGCAAGCCTGCGTGGCTTCCAAGAATCTCTCTGCTAGCATGGTTGCCTCTCCAAGATTTTGGCAATTTTGCTGTATAAGGAAAGTGTGCAAATCTTTAGGGACCGCAGACATAAATTGTTCAAGCATTATAATGTCTAATAACATTTCTACCGTCTTTTGCTCAGGCTCCAACCATTTTACAGCTAATCCTCTGATTCTCTGACTCAGAGCCCTGGGTGTTTCACCCACTCTCAATGTAGTAGCTCTAAACATTCGCCTATACTCTGAAATAGACAACCCTAGGTGATCTCTAATAGCAGCCTTTACATCCTTATAATTCAAAGCCTGGGCTGCTGGCATTGCTCTATAAGCTGCAAGCGCCTCTTCAGTTAATGAGGCTGCCAGCCTTACTGCCCACTGGGTCTCTGGCCATGCTAACGCTTGTGCCACTCTTTCAAAAGACTCTAGAAAATCATCAACATTATCATCTGGAGTTAACTTCCCAAAACTAAATGCCCCAATCCCTTGATTGAGTCCCACACTGTCCACATGTGGTGTACCAGTATTTACTGCTGGTCTTGCATCAGTTCCACTTTGGTTCTGCAGCTGAACTAGGGCTTGCACCAGATCAAGCACTGGCCTCTGCTGTTCCATTAAGGCTTTCATAGCAGTGTCCTGAGCCTGCTGTGCTAGCTCCTGCTGCCTGCTAAACTGGGCTGCCATCCAATCAGCTAGTTCCCTTGGATCCATCTTGATCCCTGCAAGAAACAAACAAAAAAACAAAACAAAGTGCACCACCTTCCAAACAGGTGTGTTTTTTTTTTTTCAATTATCCCTGTGCCTTACTCCCATCCACCACTAGACATGCCCAGGTACTTATTACCTTGTGTCAGTGATGAATCCAGCTCTGCACAGGGTCTTTTCCTCCTGGGACATCCACTTCTCCTCCAAAGTGCAGTTGAGGGAAAATCTTTTTTTCCAGCTTTAAACTTGAACTTTAGTTGTAATCCTCTGCAAGTAAATCCCCTTTGTGCAAAAGCAATCCGAAATACTACGCCATTTGTCAGACGGCTGCCTGGGTGAGAATCCTCACAGTCTTGGCAAGTGCATATATCTATATGATTTGCAAGGGATTGTGGGCAATGCAGTTCATTCACACCAGACACAGCTGCTGACAATAATTTAGTTGTGCTCAAGTGTAAAGCCAATAAGATATTTATTTATGGGGTTATTTCTCCCAACACAGATATGCTTGGTAGCACATAAATCAGATTACTTGCTTTCAGTGTTAAACTTGAAAAAAAAAACAAAATCAGGAAAACAACATTTGAACTTGTCAGGCAATTAAAGCAAAAGAAATAAGACCTGGTTGATAACAAAACTGGTCTTTTCTGTAGGCATTAGCTAATGTTTTCTTAGCATATATCAAACAACAAACCAAAAGCCACAAAGAAAGAAAAAAACTGTTCTTTTCAGGTTAACTTCTGATAACTTCCCTCATAGATTCAGAAGTGATTCTCTCCTAGCTCACAAGCAATTAGGTAAGGCTCAATTGCTAGCAGTTATCCAGCTGAAACCCCTTAGCTGGCTTGCTTTCTACTGCGTGGCTAGAAACCTTACTCAGGTGCTTTTCTGAGTAGATTAAAGAACAAGTTGGTATTTCTTTGTGATGGTTGCTGTACTTTATAACAGAAAATCACCAAAGGAGTTTAGACAGAGAGCAGTCCATGTAAACAGATTCTTCATCTGCTATCATTCCTTCTTCAACAAGCATGGGTTCAATATCATGGACTGGCACAGATGAATCTCCCAAAGGAGCACTTTTAGGAGAATACTTGTTTCCCTGCTGTCTTTCAAGGTTATAGCTAGGGCATAGATCAGTGTTCATACCTGAGCTTCCATTGCTGTTAGAGTTCCTCTCTATATAGCCTGGCCAGTATGTAGTCCAGTTCTTATGTACAGCCTTCCAATCCAGATCCCTGGACACTGGATCTCTCTTCACATACCTTCTGGCACGGGTCTTAGGGTCCCTTCCACGTGTAGCCATCTCTCTCACAGGTATCGTCTGGAGATCCCTAGCTCTGCAGCACCATTCCTCTGGCTTTCCCCAGTCCAATGGTGTATGCTGGCCCTTGGAATGCCTCCCAGTATACGTACTGTTCTGGACTCTTCTAGACCTCTCAAAGGCTTTTCTCCTCTTTCTTCCAAAGGGTTTCTTTCCCTCTCTGTCCTTCTGGTTTGGCTTCTGCTTCTGATGATCCTTCAGATGAAACTGAGAATATCCAAGCTGATCATGAAGATGATGAGGATAATTCTCTGTAGAATAAACTCTACCTTTATTCTGCTTAGATGAGTGCTCCTCCCTAACATAGCGCAGCTGTGCTGAATCAGGCCCTGCCCTTTGAGATGAGTGCTTAGGGATTACCTCATAGCCCTCCTGATTGAATACACGTTTTCCCACTTCAGCTCCTCTAATGGCTGTTGGAAACCTGGTGCATTCTGGGACTGGTAGTCTTTTATGGGAAAATTCTGTTTTCTTATTTCTACCAGAACTGACAGGTTGCTTGTTCAGAGTCACTTCACCTTTTCTATAGCTCCTTCCTGAGCTATGATAAGCTTCCTTATCACAGCGTGCATACGCGCAGTGAGAAGTGCGCACTGCGCAGGCGCAGGTTTACTGCATCATATGAGGTCTGACCACATACAGCAGAAAAGATGGCTGCCAGGTCGAGAAAGCCTGCATTCACCAATGCAGACCTGTATCTTCTGGCAGAATTAATCTGCCTCCGCCAGGAGTGCCTCTTTCCTGGCTCCTCCTGTAGACAGGACTTAAGCCAAGTTAGGAGGGCCTGAGTGTGCCTCACCAGGCGATACAATAGAGGCTCAGACTACCCACGTGAGGTAAGTGCATGTGGACAGGCACCCAAACCTAGGACGTAAAAAAGAAAACCTGGTAACCAAAACACATATCAGACATGCACGGCAAAGGAAAGGCAGGTGGCAGTGTGTCCAAATGGGATTAATGTTCCCCCCCCCCCTTGATGCTAACAGATCCTCCCTGTCCCCAGGGACTCGCAGTATCCATTACAGAGATGTCTTATCCATCACAATGCTATGGCATTAGGCCCTGTTGCAGTATCACTGATGTGCCCTATCCACAGGATGCCCCAGGCCCACTACTGAGGCCCCCTATTCATCCTGGTGTTATGGTACCTGCCCTGTTTAGGTTATAAAGGTCTGCTATATCCCCAGGATGCTCCAGGCCTCACTATAGTGGCTCACTATTCATCCTGATGTTATGGTACCTGCCCCTGTTTATGTTATAAAGGTCTGCTATATCCCCAGGATGCTGCAGGCCTCACTACAGAGGCCCATTATCCATCCTGGTGTTATGCTACCTGCCCCTGTTTAGGTTATAAAGGTCTGCTATATCCCCAGGATGCTGCAGGCCTCAATACAGAGGTCTATTATCCATCCTGGTGTTATGGTACCTGCTCCTGGGTAAGTTATACAGGTCTGCTATATCCCCAGGATGCTGCAGACCTCACTATAGTGGCCCACTATTCATCCTGGTGTTATGGTATCTGCCCTTGTTTAGTTTATAAAGGTCTGCTATATCCCCAGGATGCTGCAGGCCTCACTACAGTGGCCCACTATTCATCCTGGTGTTATGGTACCTGCTCCTGGTTACGTTGCACAGGTATGCTATATCCCCAGGATGCTTCAGGCCTCACTACAGAGGTCTATTTTCCATCCTGCTGTTATGGTACCTGCTCCTGGTTACGTTGCACAGGTATGCTATATCCCCAGGATGCTTCAGGCCTCACTACAGAGGCCTATTATCCATCCTGGTGTCATGCTATCTGCCCCTGTTTAGGTTGCAAAGGTCTGCTATGTCCCCAGGATGCTGCAGGCCTCACTACAGAGGTCTATTATCCATCCTGGTGTTATGGTACCTGCTCCTGGGTAAGTTATAATGGTCTGCCATATCCCCAGGATGCTTCAGGCCTCACTACAATGGCCCACTATTCATCCTTGGTGTTATGGTACCTGCCCCTGTTTAGGTTATAAAGGTCTGCTATATCCCCAGTATGCTGCAGGCCAAACTACAGTGGCCCACTGTCCATCCTGGTGTTATGGTATCTGCTCCTGGTTACGTTGCACAGGTCTGCTATATCCCCAGGATGCTGCAGGCCTCACTACAGAGGTCTATTATCCATCCTGGTGTTATGCTACCTGCCCCTGTTTAGGTTATAAAGGTCTGCTATATCCCCAGGATGCTGCAGGCCTCACTACAGAGGTCTATTATCCATCCTGGTGTTGTTACCTGCTCCTGGTTACGTTGCACAGGTCTGCTATATTACCAGGATGCCGCAGGCCTCACTACAGAGGTCTATTATCCATCCTGGTGTTATGGTACTTGCTCCTTGTTATGTTGCACAGGTCTGCTGTATCCCCAGGATGCTGCAGGCCTCACTACAGAGGTCTATTATCCATCCTGGTGTTATGCTACCTGCTCCTGGTTACGTTGCACAGGTCTGCTATATCCCCAGGATGCTGCAGGCCTCACTACAGAGGTCTATTATCCATCCTGGTGTTATGGTAGGTGCACTGGCACATGTGTGAAGGCCACTCAAACCACCATGTTGAGTCTGGAGCCTGCACAGCATATAGGGGTATGTCCCCAGGGCACACCTGGGTGCGGCTGTTGCTGTGTGCAAGGGCCACAGGTGAGACACATGACCACACCCATGTCAATGTATACAGTGGCACATGGCTATGCAGTCTGTGCATATGTTGGACAAGGACTGGAGGCAGGCCGATAGGTCCCGCAGACATGCTGACATAGTGGTGCATATGTATGGGATGTGGCGTATCGCCGCCCGCCCCCCCCCGGCACACTGTGCATGTATGCCGATACCATGCAGCCCCCCATGCATGGCTCCCATGACCAATAGTACGGCAAAGGCACATATGGTCAGTGTCATATGCCCAAACACGGATAGGCCGCACATGCAGCAATGGGTGCCAGGGGGCCCGCACACAGGGCACATAGGGGCCAACCTGGACAACGCACACATGTGCGTGGCAGGGGCTACAGCTAGGGGCCATCACATAGCACACAATAGGGACAACCACCTGCTGCATGCAGGTATCTAGGTGGTGCAGCCACAGCTGGCGATGGATGTCTGTCTGCTAATGTCCCCATACTTTGCCTCCCCTACATGTCAAGGACCTGCGCAAGAAGGCCCGTGGGCTGTGAGTCAGGTACCCTCACTTTCCGGCGCAGGTGCAGCGGGAATGGCTGGCCCACCGTGATGGTGAGTGATGTGGCATGGCCCTGTGGGGCAATGGCCTGCGAGGCCACAGGGCACGTGTGAATGCTGTGCCTGATGTGTGATCATGGTGGTAATCTACATACCTCTCTCCCACAGCGGACACATGTGCAGACGAGAGCCCATCAGGGCTGGATGCAGTAGCCAGGCAGGCAGTGCCAGCTGAAGATGCCCCGGAGGCCATATCAGCAGCCGATGGTGGGGGGTCCATGGAGGAGGGGGGCGCCAGAGGCAGAGAGAGGGAGGAGGAGGGGGAGGGGAGAGAGGGGTAGGGTGGGGGAGGTGTGGGGGTGGAGGGGGAGGAGGGGGCGAAGTGGGTGAGGTCTGGGGGTGGAGGGGGAGGAGAGGGTGGGGTGGGTGGAGGAAGGGGCGATGGGGGAGGTACAGAGGGTGGAGGGGGAAGAGGGGGCAGGGTGGGGAGGTGCAGGGGGCGGGGAGGAGGAGGGCAAGGGGGAGGTGCAGGGGCTGGAGGGGGAGGAGGGGGGCAAGGGTGTGACCAGTTCCGAGTGTCATGGGCCACCACAGGGCACCAGGGGCCCCAGCTACCTGCCCCACAGTGCCAGCGATGTCCCCCGTCTGGCCGCAGGCCTGCCCCACATAGCTGCAGACAGGCATGCTGTACATGCAGGCACACAGACAAGGAGGGATGTGTGTCTGTTTGGCTGCATGTGCGGCCTATGCCTGGCTGCAGCTGTGTGTGCCCAGGCACACACCCACCGGCAGCACACCTGCATCCTAGGGCAGGTGCTGGAGACCATGGTCGTGGTGGCTGAATGGCTGAGCAGGCTGGAGGACATACGCACAGCAGGTGCACCTGGCCAGCCACCCAGCGATGGGGGACCCCAAGGGGTATAAGTGTGGGCACTCCACATGTCACACCTGCCCTGTGCTGGCTTATGCCATGGGTCTGCCACCTCCGCCTGGGGTGGTAGGGCCCCTCCCACACAGGGTCCCACAGCTGTGTCCCCACCCCAAATAATGTAAATATGTTTGACATACCCACGATGGTCAGCTGTCCCTTATTGCTACATGTCAGTGGTGTGCAAATGACAGGTTTGAGCATCTACATGTGTGTCTGTGCACATGACAATGGACCCATACATGGTACGTAGCCATGGCAAAGGTGGTGGGTGACCATGGGAAGTGCACGAGGTAGCACCACAGATGGACACAAGCACACACAGGACAGGGACGGCACGGAACAGTTGTGGTGGGACGTGCACAGGTACGGCCAGCAGTGGCGACGGGTATGAAACAGGGCGGATGCTGCAATGCACATAGACATAGGGATAGTGGACACAGGGGTGAGTGGGGCATCTGGCCAGGGGTGGCCCCAGAGACTGGGACCATGGACGCAGGGTGACGAGGGATGGGCGGCGCACATTGGGCCTGGGGTTGGGGCCTAACCCGCAACAGTGTGGCTGGACACGCACAAACGGGGAGGGGGTGGGGATGTACCTGGCCCTGGGGTGGGCCACATTGCAGGGGTGGCGTGCCATGTGATTAACCATGGGGTATCCACAGGACACCCATCGAATGCCTGTGAACTGTTGCAGGCCCTATGGGATGGGGCAATGTGGCCAGGCCACGCAGCATGTGTCTGCCTACATACAGCAGTATTGTCTATGCATCCCAGGGTATGCTCCCGCAAGGGGGGGCACATACACGGCACGCATCACACTGAACAGGACAGGGCAGGATAAGGGACACCAGCAATGTGCTACCAGTGTGCTACCAGAGATGGACGTGTGAGCGGGACAGCATGGACTTGTCAACAGACATACATGGTACAATGTCCAACTGGTGAGATGTGGACAGCACTGCACTGAGAAGTATCCAGTGCCACACCAACATGCTCTAAGCAGGTACCGGTGGGGACAGGTGGTGGGGAGGGGACAGAGTGACAGGGGGGCAGGGGGGGCTACAGAACCTGGTGGGGTGGCAGGGTTGCTGTGGGCCGAAGTGTGGGTAGGGGTGGCATGGCAGCTGGCATGACCCATGGTAACTCCGGCTGGGGGGCGACAAAGGCTGGCTGTGTTGGTGGCATGGGGTTGGTCCCAGGGGAGGACACAGGTGGGGCAGGGCATACATTGGGCTTCCACAATAGACACATGACACAAGACTTCCAGCAATGCCACATGTGCACCATTTATTTTCCACGTGCATGGCCATGCCTTGCACGGCCCCTCCCACCCCATGGTGGAGGTGCCATGACTGGTGCTGCTGCTGCTGCTGCTTTTGGCAGGCATTGTTGTCCCGAGGGGGTCCCACGGCCAGCCGCCAATAGCTCAGTGCTGGCAGCTATGGCCACGCTGATACAGCCAGGCCCAGCATCTCTCCGAGGATCCCCTCCACAGCGTGGCACATGTGGCTTGCCTCGTTGCCCCTGCTGTCACTGCTCATGGAGGACCACATGAAGCACATGCCGTATACCTGTGGGGGAGACAAGTTGTGCACCATGAGACATGGTTACACCTGCCACCTGCACACAGGCAACATCATATGACCACTGTTGGACACTCACCCTCTGCATCGCCATGTGCCGCCTTGGAGTACACCCGCATCTCCCCTATGACCTCTGCCAGGGCAGACCATGCATCCCATGTGGCCTGCTGAGGGGCAGCAGGCACAGCCTCCCCGGTCGCTGTGGTGGCAGATGGCACTCTGTCTTCGGCCGGCCCCTGGCTCTGCCCACCGTCACTCTCCAGGGATGTTGCTGGACCCCCCACCCCTACTTGTACAGCATTTGTCTCTCCAGGTGGCACCACCTCTGGCCCAGCATCATCATGGGGCTACGGCCCGGGGTTCATGTGCTCCGCTTCCTCCTCCGCCCCCTCAATGGCATGTATGTCACCTGTGGGGGAACAGGTTACACAGCTCAGCTGGGGCATGGCTGCCTGCCTGCCCCATCACACCCTTTATCTACGTGCCATGTAAGGCACAGGGCACTCTGGTCAGTATGCAGGTACCCCGGCTGCATACGTGTGGCCATGGACATCACCTGTACAGGGATGTGTGTGGTACTGTCCCATGTCTGTGTCCCAGGTGACTGTGGTGGGCCACAAGTGACCATGTGTGTGTGTGTAACTGGGGGCATCCAATATGGCCAGGCATGGCTGGTGGGTGGGGCCAGGGTGCTGTGCTGGTGCAGCCGGGGACAGGTGTGCCCTGTGATGGCGGGGATATGTGTGCATGGTTGCATGGGTCAGGATGGGGTGGCCACTTGCGGTGCGACTGGCAGTGGTCTGTGGGTGGCTGTGCGTAGCTGGCACATGTGTGGGCTGCATGGGTCTTTGTTGGGGCCCGTATACCCCCCACTGGCACCGCCCCTTCTAAAGTGGTGCCTCCTGTGTTCTGCATCCAACGTTAGGGGGCCATTCCCCCCCGTGCATGCAGCCATCCACCCCGTGCCACCCCATCACCATCTGTGTCCCTGCACCCAGTGCCTATGGCATGCACAGGTGTGTTGCACCTCTGTCTCCCCCGCATAGTCACCCGTGTGGCCCTGCTGTCCTCGCCAGCTCTGCATTGTGTACCCACAACACACACATTGTCGCCCAATGCTGCTACCACGGGCCTGACCCCCCCACCCCTGCACCCATCCACTGCGCTGTGCTGACCCCCTGCTCTACATTGCCATGTCCACCCCCATACTGGCCCCTGCACCTACAGCTGCACCTGTGCTGCCATACCCACTGCCCCTGTGTCTGTGCCCTCCCCTTGATCTATGGCAGCCATGCGCTGCTTCCACGGCTCAGACCCCTCTATGGCTGCCACCACACCACCAAGCCCCCTCTGACCCTCTCTCAGTGGAGGCTGTTGCCCCCAGGACCTGCCCCCCATGGGCCGCTGTTGCTACCTGGGGGGGATCAGCACACAACATGCCTGTTGCACTTCCATGGCCCCCACCCACCCCGCGACCCATGTGCTTTCCGGTACCATGTGTTGTGCACACCCTGCTCCTCCTGCCCCAGCTCCCGGACATGATCCTCATATCTCTGCTGGGAAGACCAAGCATGCACTGCCAGACACCCACTGGCCCCCTGACAGGTCCACACATGGTTCTGTGCTATGTCCTTGGGTCCCTGAGTTCATCCACACCCCCCGTTCCTCTGGCCAGGGTGCTGGTGTCAGGCCTGGCATCCCCCCCCCCCCGAATGCCAGGCCAGCCCCCCCCTTTTGGCCCTGTACCAGCACCTCCACCATTGACTGCTCCATCCAATGTTGGACCCCCTCCGCCCACCCCCCACTCACTGGGTACATCCTTGTGTCTGTGTTCTCAGCTGGGTGTATGGCTCTGTACTGTCCTCGGTGTCCCCACACCATGCTATTCCTGTGTGTGTACCTGTCGATGCACCTCCACTGCTATGCCATCCCCAGGAGTTGTGGCCCCATGGCTCTGTTCATGGCCTGCTTGTCCCACCATGTTAGTACAGTCCCTTGGTGCACTACGGATGCCCATGTGTGCAGTGGCGGTCTATGCACCTTGTAGGTCTATTCCTGGCACAGAGCAACACATGGCAGATGGTGGCGTGCTGTCCACACCTATTTCAGTGATTCTGAGGGCTGCCAGCCCATGGATGGGTGTGTGGGGTCCCTGGACATGGCTGTGTGCCATTGCAGGGCCCTTCTGGGATTGGCAGGTGCCCAGGGGTGGCAGTGCATGTTGGCCGGTGGTGTGCTTGGCCACATGATGTGGTGCCGGGGATTTGGTTGGGGGGGTGGGTGGGATGGTGACCCCCATTGGGCCAGGTTCCGGCCCCTGCATTTGTGGGGTCTGCGTGCGGCAGCCTACGCAGTGCATGGCTGACAGGGGGTTGTGGTCCAGGGGCAGTGTGAGGATGGTGCACCTGGTGTGGGTCACGCCATATTTTGCATGGGACTGGCTGGTGTCATGTGTTTTTGTATGTCACTGGCATGGCCCCCCACACACACCCCGCACCCCTGTGTCCATCCCTGCATTCGCTTGTTCATGGTCTGTCCCCAGTACACCTCTCTCCATCTTACCTGCACTAGGGTGTGCTGTATCCAGCGCAGAGAGTAGGCCATATATATACATAGGCCTGACTCTGCCCACTAGGCTCTGCTCCAGGCTGCTCAGGGTGGCCCCCTGTACTGGGCCCCCGCCAGTGCCCTGTGCACTCTGCCTCTCCTGAGTGAGTTGGGCATGTATGTTGCATTTGATATCACAATACCATTTGCGTAGACTATCAATGTCATGATGCAGGCCCCTTGCTGCCGCCACCTTGGCCTGTACCTCAGCCTGTACCTCGGCCCATGCTCTTTTGCGGGTGACAATGGTGGTGGTTGCGCTCATCCTTCCAAACAGCACCTCAAACCTCTCGAGGATGCTGGCCAGGAGGCGGTCATTCTCCTCCTGGGTGAAGTGGACCCCCTCCTCCTGGCTTCCTCGGCCACCGGCGTCCTGAGGTGCTTCTGACCTGGCACACCTCCAGGATGGTCTGGGGGCTGGGTGTATGGCCCCGGATGGGCCTGCCCTCTCACTCTCCGGGTCTGCATCTGTGGTGGCCACTGGTGGTTGCTGGCTGCACTCCCCTACTGCCTCTTGGCTGCCTCCTGGCTTGTCCTCCATGCTGTGGTAATTTGTGTTTACCATAGCACTTGCCGTTCTGGGCATGCTGTGTACAGTTATGTACCTTGGGTGTGGCCCTACGCGCGTTCTGCATGGGCATTATGTGCATGCTTAGTAGCGCGTGTAACCTTTTACGCATGCCATCTGCCCATACGGGCACCTCTCCTGTTCTGTGCGCATGTATGCACCTTATGTACGATGTATCCTCACGCGCCTTGTGTGCGTGAGGCGCATTGCTAGGCACGCGATGCACTTTCCCTATGCTCTATTTCCTCAGATATGTCCTTGTCTCTGCTGTTGGTGTGCACTGCTCCATACACATGCCGTTTATCCTCTGGCATTGTTCATGCTGCATGCACACACACTCTGCTGGTTCTCATTGCTTTCGGTGTTAAGGCACGTTCTGACATGCCTAGGTAGTTCATGCTATGTATCCCCACGCACTACTCTGCATCGGACGTATGTGTCCCTGTGATGCCACCGTGTGTTGGAACGCGCCTTGCATTCTGCTCTCACTTACTTGTCTGGGTGGGGCATGTAATTCAGGGTGTCAGGGAATGTGCGTTTCTGTGCACATTACGCTTCTGTATGTGCAGGGTGTTGTCTCATGCTGTTGATGGTGTACGTGCCAGCATCAACAGGTGTGTAGGGTTTGCTATGATTATTTGCCGCACCCCACACCCTATTTAACATCTACCTGTGCTCCATCCCATGTCTATCATGGCTTAGATAGTGAATGCGGGTTGTGCGGTGGTGGCGCTGGTGGAGCTGGCAGAGCTGTGGTTGCCTGAGGAGGGAGATGGTATCCCTGGGGCTGTGGAACTGGGCATGGGTGCAATCCAGCTGCAACTCAGACCTGCAGCTGTGGAGGATCCACAGGCAGAGGTGAGACCAGCATGGCGCTATAGGCGTGCTGAGGCATGGCCCTGCCTACCACGCCTCTACAGGCCCAGGCCCATGCTCCAGGACATACGTGAGGACCAAGTCATCTCCCTCTACCATCTGGACACAGGTGCTATTAGGGAGCTCTATGAGGATCTACCACCTGACGTTGAGCCCTGGACTTCCTGGTCACATGCCATACCAGGATTGGCCAAGCTCCTGGCTGCCCTACATTTCTTTGCCTCTGGCTGTTTTCAATCCTCAGTGGCCGCAGTAGGCAGTATGAGCAGGCCAACATTCTCACGCTATCACCACCAGGTACTCCGGGCCATGGTCAGCCGGGTTGGGGATTACATTACGATTCCTAACAGTAGGCAACATTGGGGGGCCCTGTGCTAGGCATTCCAGTGGATTTCAGGGATACCACATGTGATGGGCGCTATTGATTGCACACATGTTGCCCTGGTCCCGCCATGTGACAGGGAGGTTGTGTTCTGCAACTGCAAACACTTCCATTCCCTGAATGTGCAGGTTGTTTGTGATGCAAATATGCATATTCTGAATGTAGTTCCATGGTTCCCAGGGTCAACCCATGACTCCTATATCCTGCAACACTTGCCACTGTTCGGCCAATTTGAGGCTGGACAATATGGGGACTGTGTCCTGCTGGGTGGGTATTCACCATATCTAACATGCGCATACAGTTTATGATATCTGGGGTCCCATTGTCACCTGTGTCCTCTGCATGACTTTCCTTGCATTGTGGTTGTGGGGCTCTGCCTTGTTATGGGCCTTTGTACAACATCACACCCTGTCACCGGGGATGTGGTCACGTACCTCTGTGTGCTGCTAAATGTCTCTATGTATACCATGTGTTTTTATTGCTCATCTGGGTGTCTCAGCACACATGCAGTTGTGACTGGTATCTGCTACTGCTGTTCAGTTGCACAGGTCTTATGTACAGGGACACTCTGAGCACATATGGGGCATCCCTTCTATGGCTGGGTGCGACACCTCTGGTTGAACCATGGCTCCTGCACATGGCCTCAGACAGACAGCACATGCAGATGTACATGTTTATGCCTTTGTGGTGTGTCTCTCGTGGACCCCATATCCAAAGTGTGTGAGTGTGTGCCATCCAGGAGGGGGGGTAGTTATGCACACATACCTATCCTCATGCTGTACGGTGTCTATGGGGCCTTTTCTCTGTTGTCCATATGTGTGACAACACATGGGTGGAGCTGTGGTCACACTTGGTATCACACATGTATGCTGTATGTCTGCCCACATTATCTTGTCTCTACTGCCATTCTGACCTGGACCCTGGGGTATGTGTTCTGGTGACTTCTGCTATGTGTGCACTGTATCATGGGTGTCACATAATTGCACACATACGCATCTCTGCCTTTTCCAGTATGCTTTGCCACTGTCAGCCAGATGCCTTCACACCTGCCACTGCTGCCGTTTTGGCACTGGTTTTTGGCAGTGTTTTTTGCCTAGAAATAGTTCATGTGTGTTGACCTAATTAGTCTTCCCCAGGTTTCTGGGTCTCCCAGCTTCAGACACTGGTGCAGTGCCAACATGTGTCATTCTATAACGTCGTATGTTTATGCCCCTGTTTATATGCTGTCAAGTTTAACATTGCTACTTCTGTGCTTTTGTGTGTCCATCATCTCCCGATTGACTGTACCACATTTCTTTCTGCAGGTGATGCGGGATATGGATGTTGTGCCTGGTTGCTGACCCCTGTGAATCTCCCATGGCCAGGTGCAGAGATGAGGTATAATGAGGCCCATGCCTCCAGCCGCTCTGTCATTGAGCGTACATTTGGCGTTTTGAAGAGTCACTTCAGGTGTCTGGATAGGACCGGCGGTGCCTTATAGTACAGACCCATGACTGTGGCACATATCATTCTGGCCTGTTGCATCCTGCACAACATTGCTCACAGGCACAATGTCCCAGTCGAAATTAATGAGGAGGAGGATCCTGTGTGCCCTCCTGCACATGGCCGTAGTGACACACGTGAGGGGATGGCAGCTAGGCAACATCTGATCGATGAGCTGTTCTCCTGTAAGTTCTGCATATGTGGGGATGTGCATATGTGTCTACATGTTTGTGGTGACCTGTGTGTTTCACGACACTACCATGACATATATCTATGTCACTTGTGCTTTTAACTCCCCAGGATAGGCTGCCGATCCTGCCTGGTGCTGTGGTGCATGTGGGAACTGTGAGTATGTCATTACGAACTGCAGGTGACTGGGGTGGGTGGACATACAGGTAAGTGTTCTATGGTGGTAGTACAGCATTACACCTTTCTGTGTTTCCCTCTCCACTGCACGTCTGTTGTTGTACACATGTTTGGCCTGCGGCTCCATACCCCATATGTTCTGACTGACACGCATATGGCCATTGGCCTGTGCACATTTCGGGTGTTTACACACTGTACCTAGGGCACGTGTTACCGGGCTGTGTGTATCTCCAGGCACAGGGTGTGGGGTAGGTGGATAGCACATACAACCTTCCCTGCCATTGTGGCATTACACAGTATCAGTGTATCCTTGCATGCACTGTGATGCTTGTCTCCACTGGTCCCTGATTGTGCACGGACCTGCCATATGCAACTTGCGGCATGCTCACCTTGTCTCACGGTGTATGTCTCTGTGTCTTTGGGGCATGTCTAGGTGACGGTACCTTCTGCTTCCCCCTGCCATTGTCTGGTGCAGGGATGTGTCTAGCTACCTGTGCAGTGGTGTTCATTCATCTCTCTGTGCTTCTGCTTTTGCCCTTCTGTACATTGTGCATGTGTCATGTATTGTTCCCTTATGTGTCTCATGTTTGCTGACAGGACACTACACATCAAAGTTTGGGTTACATGTAACTCACCATTCCTTAGACCTGCGCCACTGATGTCTGACCATGATGACATGGTGATAGATGCAGTTCAGTGACATCCACAGCCTCTACTGTGGCCCCTTGTGCCCTTTCCCTGGCTCTGACAGTCCCCATCAGAAACTTGCTGTACAATTAAGGTAGGTTGCACCTTAGATCTTATGTGACTAACATCCATGTGTAGATGTTTCATTTGGTATGTTTGTATCATCGTGCCTTTCTGTGGGATCTCTGTGCACCACCACTGGTGGACATGCTGTGGACCTCTGGGATGCCTGTGTGACATGGGCATTGACATGACCATGTTGAGATGGTAACCTGGTCTGCAGTGCCATCTCCTGCTGTGGTCAATATGCACTGTGCTGTGTGTTGTGAGCGTGTCATGTTTTAATAACTGGGCATTCATTATGCACATAATGTGCTGTCACTGTCTGCATTGTGACATGATGGTGGGTGTGGCATATCTTTACCTTTTCTTTACTCCTTTAAACACAGGGCACAGCCAACACACATGGCACATATACTACGCTGCATCTGGAGTCCTCATTGCCCAGATGTGGTTGGACAGGACACCTCCATGCAATGGTCCCTGGGTGATGGTGCCAGTGGGAGATGGACCTATGTGAGTCAGACACATGCCTATGTTGGACATCATTGTTGGCCTACTACTTTGGACATCACTGGGGAGAATGACATACCGTCACTGCCGTGCTCTGTCTGGGTGTTGTGTGTATTTCAGCACAGAAACATCACCTTTGCATTGTTGTGGAACATTGAGACGTTACTTGTGACTTTGCATGGCCATGTAATCTGGAATGGTCATAGGCGAACTTGTAGGGTCACAGGTGGCCTTTGCACTGTGGACACTTGTCCGTACATCTACAGAAAGAACTCACATGCACACTCTATGTTGTACATCCATCTGACATTGTGTAGCTGTGTGTGGGCAATGTGTGGGGCTCGCATCGCAAGCATTGCACCAATATTTGGCTACACAGGTACATGCAGCCACGTATATGGCACAGGAGGTACATTCTGTAGGTCCTGCTTATTTGTGTGTCTAACATCCACTTGTACATGACACACTATTTTCCTACAGAACACTGTGGTGCATGCCATCATCTCTGATTGCTGTTTGGCTGTCACAGGGGGTGTTACAGTGGATATGGGGCATCACTCTGTGGTGTTTAAATGTACACGGTGCAGGTGCATGTGCATGTGCCGGACTCATCTCTTACACTGGTGCATGTGATGGGGTGGGGTTTGTGTGGGTACATGCACCATTGTGGGCATCTCTTTGTAGCTTTACGTACATGTTATTGTGTGCGTTTACTGGACAGATGTGGCAATGTACATTGATTTGCTGGCTAATGTTTGCATGTGTGCACAGTCCTCTTTCTGACATGACATTGCTCTACTCACATTGCATCAGTACCTTTGCACTGTGGTGGCGGGTGTGTCCATTTCCAGGCTCCATTTGTGCAGTACCTGTACATTGCCATATTGTGACTGCTCCTGTTTTCACGGCACCCATTGCGGTGCGATATCCACATAGTGCTACCTCTGTATGCTAGTGGGAGCCCATCTTCTTTGCTGTTTGCCCACATGTGACTCTCGTCCTGATACCGTGTCCTCATGTTGCATTGTGTCACTGTTGTTGATGCCATGTGTTTATGTTTATGTTTAATTAAAATTTGATATACCACCCACACCAAATAGGTATCTGAGTGGTTTACAATTAAAAAAAAAATATATGGCTGCAGAAATAGAAAGGAACGCCATCATTTAAAAACAGTAGAGAGGAGAGAAAACACAAAAACAGATAAGATAAAACATAACAACAGGAACAGGTCAGAGAGAAGATGGGGAGGAAAAACAGACAGGGGGGCAGGGCTATGGGGGGAGGTTAAATGCCAAGGTAAATAGGTGAGTTTTGAGCTTAGTTTTAAAGTGCTGGAAGGATGTTTTGGAACAGAAGGAAAGAGGAAGCGAATTCCAAAGTCGTGGACCCAAGAAATAGAAGCGGAAGAACGAGTGGATTCCATGTGGGCATGTGAGGGAGGGGGAAGGAACATACGGTTAAGATGAATAGAACGAAGAGTGAACAGTGAGGGGTGTGAAAGTGAACCTGGTCAGCAAGATAGAAGGGAACACCTGTGAAGAGTGCCCTGTGAACAAAAACAAGAATCTTATAATGAATACGAAAGGGTACTGGTAACCAGTGTTGTTGCATGAGGAGAGGGGTAACGTGGTCATACTGGGAGGCGTGGGTTATAAGACGAACTGCAGCGTTCTGAACGCGCTGAATTCGGATGATTTGGGACTGAGGGAGATCTGCTAAGACAACATTACAATAGTCGAGCCGAGATATAACTAAGGAGAGGAGATGGAGTGGAGGAGTGGCCTAGTGGTTGGGGCAAGGTACTTCAGGCCGGAAGGTCAGGGGTTCAAATCCCACTAGAGGACAGCAACCTTGGGCCGGAAGGACTGGGGTTTCTAGTCCCACAGGTGCTCCTTGTGTTCTTGGTCAAGCCACTTAACCCTCCATAGCCCATGTTCCCTGTAAAATAGTTATCTCCAAGTTATAATGCCCTGTTAAATGTAATTTCAGTTTGTTCAATGTAAACCGCACTGATGCAGAATAGCGCGGTATATAAGAGAATTAAATAAATAAATAAAGAAATAAAGAAGCGTAGCTAAGGCAGAAGAAGAAAGAAAGGGGCAAACGGCCCTTAGTTGT
The DNA here is from genome assembly GCA_033557465.1 of Ichthyophis bannanicus. Lineage (NCBI taxonomy): Eukaryota > Metazoa > Chordata > Amphibia > Gymnophiona > Ichthyophiidae > Ichthyophis > Ichthyophis bannanicus. The sequence goes on along the minus strand of CM066038.1, from coordinate 387,127,822 downwards.
TTAAGAGAGAATAAGGACCGCTGGACAACCAAAGAAATGTGTTCCCTAAAGGAGAGAGAAGAATCGAGGACCACACCGAGGTAACGAAAAGAGGAGACCAGGGGAATAGACTGGGAAGAGAAAATCGGAGCACATGTGGGGGAGGTGCTCCCTAGTGTAAACCAAGTGGAGAACGACTTAGAGGGGTTAACGTGAAGAAAATTAGAGGAGAACCAGGATGCGACAGCGGAAAGACAACAGTTAAGAGGAGAGATGTCCGGTTTAAGGGAATCAGTGTGAAGTAGGGAAAAGAATATCATCCGCATAATAGTACGCGGCGATACCAAACTGCTGGACAACAAGTGCAAGGGGAGCCAGAAAAACATTAAAAAGGAGTGGGGCAAGAACAGAGCCCTGGGGTACACCACAAGAAAGAGGGGTTGGGGTGGAGGAAGAAGACCCAGAGACAACAGTGAAGGAGCGGTTGAGAAGGAAAAGAGTGAAACCACTGAAGAACAGTGCCTGTAACACCAGCATCTTGAAGATGAACGAGAAGGGTACGATGATCCACCAAGTCAAAAGCCGCAGAAAGATTGAGAGAAACAACAAGAGAGATAAGTCTGTGATCGTGTGCATAGTGAAGTTCATTGAGGAGAGAGAGAAGGATAGATTCCGTGCTGTGGACAGAGCGGAAACCAGATTGCCGTGGGTGAAGGGTAAGAGAGGCTTCAAGGTGGGAGGAGAGTTGATGAAAAACAAGTTTCTCAAGAAGTTTCGAGAGAAAACAGAGGTTGGAAATAGGGAGCCAATTGGAAAGAAGAGTAGGATCGGAAGTGTGTGATTTCTGAATTGGGCAGACAATAGCGTGCTTCCATGGTGTAGGAAAGATAACCGAGGACAGACTGGAATTGAAAAGTGCAAGTATATAGGGGGACAGGAGCAATGAAGGCTCCATTAACCACTGCGAGGGAATGGGGTCAGCAGAACAGGTTGTTTGGCAGAGGGAAAGAAAGGTCTTATGTAAGATGGCGGGGGAAATCGGGTTGACAGAGGACCAAGAGTGGGACAGTACCGGAGAGGGCGAGGCACGAGAGGGCGTGTGGAAGGGGGAAGACACAGAAGGGGGGAGAGGGGGGGAGGGCATGAAGGGAAGGATTGACGGAGGGTGTGAATCTTAAAGGTAAAAAAGGAGGCAAGTGCAGAAGAGTCAGGAGAAGCAAGGGAAGACGAAGAAGGAGAGGAAGAGGATGAATGTGATGCGATGAGAGAATGGAGAACAGTATGTAGTTGACGAGAAGAGTTAGAAGAGGAAGAGATAAGCCTAGAATAGTAGTCGCACTTAGTGGAGTGAAGGGAGAAGGCGGTAATGTCTGTGGCATGAGTGAAAAGACTGCAAGGTAGAGGAAGATGGATGTTTACACCAATGACGTTCAGCGCAGCAAAGGTATTTCCTTTGCAGAAGAAGGCCAGAATGAAGAAGCCCAGAAGAAAGGGTGGCGGGGATGACGTCGGGGGGACAGGCGGGGCAGAGAGGAGCAAACACTATCTGGGGCAGAGGAAAGAGAAGAGTGCCAGAGATGTGCCTGAGCATCAATAGGAAGAGATCCAAAATCGTCCGGGAATAGAGAAGTGAAGGAGGAAATTGAGATAGTGTGTCAGAGGTAATCTTGTGGACAAGCAACGGTTGGGCTGATCTGGTGTTAGAAGTGTTGCCAAGGGATTGTAAGGATGGGCCCAATGAAGAAGACGGAGCAGGAAGGGAGAAAAGAAGGCAGAAGTGGTCGGACCAGGGAAGGGGGAGGGAGGAAAGGGAGAAAGCAGGGGCAGGGGAAGAGGCAGAAGTAATAATGAGGTTGAGGGAATGTCCCGCAGTATGAGTAGGAAAAGAGACAAACTGGCGGAGGGACAGATCAGACAAAAAAAAGTAAGAAAAGAAAGATCTCTTGCTCCCACAGCGCGGGGCGCACCGGAGCGGATGTTATACAGGGCTGAGCTCCTCCGTTTCTTCCGGCGGGTCGGACCAGGTAGGGTGTTGTAGGAGAAATGGTAATACCTGGAGAGACACAGCACAAGTACGTCTGTAGACACAGTAGCAACAAATAAAGCAGCAGGCAGTCAAGGAGGCAGCAAGCAAATAGACAGCAGCAATGGTCAGGACGCCTCACCGGAGCGGATGTTATACAGGTCTGAGCTCTCCGTCACTTCCCCGGCGGGTCGGACCAGGTAGGGTGTTGTAGGAGAAATGGTAATACCTTGGGAGACACAGCACAAGTACATCTGTAGACACAGTAGCAACAAATAAAGCAGCAGGCAGGCAAGGAGGCAGCAAGCAAATAGACAGCAGCATTAAAGGTGTGCATTAAAGGTATTTTTTACATGACTACCTGATGTCTGGCCTTTCTCAGCACATCACATGCTGTTCTAGGGACATCTACACTGCTGTAATGACCCACTGACACCCACACATCAGGTTTACACATCTGATGGGTGTTGCTGGGCCATTGGGACATGACATCATTTGGCATGTTTGTGCATTTTGCCTGTGCACTGCATATGCACTTCACTGTGAGGCTGCATCACATTATACATCTTTGTATCTTCCCTTCAGACCTTCTTGCCTTGTATGTGTGTGGTCAGCCTGGTGTGCCTGCATGATACATGCCACCTATCAGCTGTGTGTTCTGGTACTGTGGCCGTGATGGTGCAGATATGTACTTCTACCACTACGGAGCATTCGCATAGTGCTACATGGCAAATGTGGCGCAGTGCCGACAGGTGGGTGACATGTTCTGCGCATCAGTGATTACTATCTAGTCAGCACAAACACAGATGGGGTGGGAGGGATACCGCTAGGGACAGTGGGGTGTGTCAGGGGAATCAAGCTTCTATGGCTGCAGCGAGGATGTGTGGTTTCATCCTGGACCTGTGGGGGTTTGGAGAGGACGTGCCTGCTGTATGGACAGCGGAGGTTTGCTCACGGCGTATTTGGCATCATGGAGTAAGGGGCAGAGTGTGGGGCTGGCCAGTAGGGGTGTACTGCACAGGTGGTGGGGTGTCCTTGCTTGGGCCAAATATTTTCAGGGGCGTTGTATGGGCAGATGGGAGATGGGGGGTGGGGGGTAGCCACAGAGTCTCTGCATCTTGGCCTCAGCAGGGGGGGGGGGGGGTTAACATGGGTATGGTAACGGGGAGGGAGACTTGGAGGTGACCGGACAAGGGGGGTGGTGTGGCCATGACTGGCCTGGCACACAGTTGGATTCATGGGCAGACTACTGAGATTCTGATGGGATACGATTGGGCAGTGCATGGCACTTAACACAACAAAAAAGCACTTAACCTTTTAGGCGCCCAACGTTCCACATGTGGAACATATTTTGAAATGATGATAGATTTATCAATTTTCAAGCAAATTAGATGAAACTTTGTCAATGAGTTTATAGACATTGACCCCCTTGAGCAATAAATTTTTTTTTTCCAATTGGCGATATACCCCCTTCTACAGTATGCCAAAGTAGACCAAAGTTGGCACTTTATGGTTTTATGTAATATATCCCTCTACAATTTTGTGTCTCACATGTCCGTCTGTCTTATTAGGTGAGATTCAAACTCTGGAATGTTTTATGAGTGTGTTGGTCAGGTTTTATGCATGTCGATAACCTATTCATGTTTTTGTGATTACTTCTTTCCGTGTGTTCCACTTGTGGAACGTTGGGACTTCCGGGTGTCATTTTTTTCATTTTAACAATTTCTGCCATATTTTTTTGCAGGATTGTTATTCAACTAATTCTATATAGTTATAATGCCTAAATACCGTTGCCTGATGCTTCAAGAAGCCGTAACACGCATTGCAAGAAGATTCAGATGTAGAAGAAGCCGACTTTTTATTTTGCCACCCAATGATGAAATGGCTGCTTCAGACATTGAAGAAATTGATGAAGAAAATTTGGAGTCTATTGAGCCTGGCGAAGTGTGTTGTGAAATTAGATCTGGATATTCAAAAAGTTGCTAATGTGGAATCCGAGGGAAGTGATCAGCTGGTAGAAAGTGACAGTGACAGTGAGCTCTTATCTAATTATCAGTCAGCTCAACCAGCAAAAATAGTAAGTGGATAAAATCAACCCCAAAATGGATGAAGAGGGACGACTTTTTGACTCCAATGCCAGAAGCATCTCCCGAAAAATTAGCCGATCTTCACACTGATTTGATCGATAAATTTCCCTTTGACCTCTTTATGCAAATTTTTGGTGATGATTACGTTGATCATACTTGCCAGTATGACCAATATTTATGCTCATCAGAAATTGGCAAATATTGATACAAATGATACAAATGATACAAATGAGTTGATTCGTTTTTTTTTGGACCATTTTGCTCTTCAGTGGATACCACCAGTTTGCCCAAAGAAAGTCACTATTGGTCGACCCGCCGAGAATTTGAGCAATAATATTGTCCCAAAGATAATGAGTCGCAAACGTTTCTGGGATTTGAAAACGTACTTCCACATTGTTGATAATCTCAATTTGCAACCTGGAAAAGTAGCAAAAATTGAGCCATTTTACAATCACCTCACAGCACAGTTGGTGAAAGTCGGTGGAGTGTTCAGTGAAAACTTGAGTATTGATGATCAATGGTGCCATATTACGGGCACCACAGTTGCAAAATGTTTTATTCGAGGTAAGCCAATTCGATTCGGTTACAAAGTGTGGATGTTTGTGCTGCCCTGCTGAGTATCCATTTTTGATGCAAATTTACCCTGGTGCCAAGGAAAGGTGGTCCTCAGTACAACGTTCCACTTGGCACTAGAGTTTGTTCTTGATTTGATATCAGTTGTTGAAACGCCAAATCATCACAGCTTGTTTTTTTTGACAACTATTTCACTTTCATATGATCTCATGATTGATCTGAAAGCAAAAGGCTTTCGTGCTGTTGGAACTGTTTCGTGAAAACCGTACCAGCAAGTGCCCCTTGGTTTCTTCAAAGGAGCTTGCCAAAAAGCCTCGGTGGTGAATATGATTACCGTGGTGATGGTAATGTGGTGTGTGTCCGTTGGAATGACAACAGTGTGGTTACAGTCATGTCAAATTGGATGCAGTCAAAAACCTCTTCAAAAATGCCATCCGATATTCTGTCAAACAAAAGCAAAAAAAATCATTTATCAAGCAGCCAAAATTGATTGGAGCTTATCAACCAAAGTATGGGTGGTGTTCGGACTTGTTAGATTCGTTTGCTAGTATCTACCCAGTCCTAAGAGTTACGAAGCAAAAAATGGTGGTGGAATTTGTTTGCCCAATGGGCTAAAGCATATGGCCGTTTGTTGGCTGCCTGGGCGTTTTTGCAATGTCATCTTTTGGGCAAACAAGCCCTGAAGTCTACTTGGATTTCTTGCTGCTAGGAGGGTTTGCTTTGTGTGTGGACTATGAAAGTTGGACTCGAGGGCTATTCGTTTCTCGCAAAGGTGGCCCAACAGCTTCAATTCACTCCCTCTGCTATTTACCTTCAGCTTCCGCTAACACCAAAGGTCACTATTATGTCTTCTACACAGCGCAAGTCCGTTTGCATTGGTCTGCGTCGAAGAATAACAAAAAAATGGGTGCCAGTTTTCTGTTTGTGGCAGCGCCCTGCACAGAGAAGTGTTTTTCCCCAGATTTTTCACTCTCTGCTGAAATGTTTCCCCTTCAAGCTTTTATTCTGTACAGTCATCTATCTCCGTTTTTGTGTCTAATTAACTCCTTTTTAAAAAATGCTTAATATTGAAGTATTTTATTTGTTTTCCAGTTATGATATTTCAATAAAAAGCAATTACAAATTTTATGAAAAAATGACCTTGGAGGGGCCCAACGTTCCACAAATGGCACATGCTTTTTTTTCCCCCTAGGAAGTCACATAATCCCAAAATTATCTGAACAATTTAATATTTGGGTGACCATATTTACATGTAGTGTACTAAAAATACATAAACAATTCTAAGTATTTAGAAACGCAATTGTCTTTCTATGAGAGCGCCTCTCAAAGGTTAAATAACAAATGAAAATAATTTTATGAAGAAGAATGACAAAGTAATAGTAAAAGTTGCAATAAACACAGTCCAAAATTGCAATACTTCTGTTTAAAACATCAGCATTGTCCTCGTAATGATGGATGTTTTTTTTTTTCCGTTTCCGGCCTGGTGACCAAAAAAAAACCCCCAGCATATTTTATGCTACAATAGCTGCCTGATTAACTTCTGTTTCCCTAATTCATTGTATAACAGTTTGGACTCATCAGCTTGTGGGAAGTCTTTTATTTTTGTTCTCTGGAAGGGCTACGGAAGTATTCCATCTCTTATGTTATTTTTGTAGTTTTTGTACAATAAGAGGAGAGAATGCATTTTCCTTTTTTCTCCTTTTCTCCTGTTGCGCACTGCTTGCACTGCATGCAGAGTCTTGGCTTTTCTTAAGGTTTTCCTCTCTTTTCTCCCAGCACTCTCCCCAGTGGTAAGGAAAATTCAGATAAGCAGAATGTCAGATTCCCAAAGACGGCATTTAAGCCAAAAAAAACGAAAAAAAAACCCAAAACAAAAAATACTCAGTGTCGTGCTGCATTCGTGCTCTTCTGTGATGAAACATTCAAGTTTTAATGTAGCACTTGTGGAGAACAGAGGCAAAGACTGAACGTGTAGCTGCTGAAATAGATAAAAAGCTTGAGGGGCAATGTTTCAGAACCACTTAGTCCCAGTAGTCAGCTTTGGGTGTTGAACTTGCCCTAAGTGCTCTTTTTTTAAATTCCCCCAGCATGAAACAATTCATCCCTTTTGGTCCATACAAATTATTCAACCTACTATAGCCAGGATGTTTTATGCATTTGAAGCCTAGAGGGATTTGTGACAGCCCAGAGTTGATTTCTAGATGTTAATGAAGGTCACATTTTTAATAAAAACTTTAATTAGGTAGCGAAAGTCAAATGGCTTGCCTCTTATTGCACCCCTCCTTTATGGACACATAGGGGTATGTTTACTAAACACCGCACCATTTGGCGCATCCACACAATAGCGCACAGATGAAGCAGCACTTAAATTCTGCTTAAGCGCCCCGCACACGATGCGGGTCACCCCGCCGGCTACTACGTGCGTGGCAACACTAACAGGCCCCGCACATAGTACGTGGCCCGCAAATTGATCCGATAGAAGGGCCCGTGGAAAGGCTAACGGAGGGCGGAGGAAGGCTCCCGTAATGGGCGGAGAGGAACGGGTGCAAGGGCGGGGAAGGGGAGTGGAGATGCCCCTCGCAGTAGTCATTATTCGGGCCGGAATTTCCATGTAACAACTACCCGCGAGTGAAACACTCGCGGTAGAGTGCCTTTAAAGGGAAGAGAAAACCCATTCTCCGTCAGCAATGTACATGCAAAAACCTGGTGGAAAAAACCAACAAAACGTGCGCAGTGTGATACATGTGCACAGAACAAAAGTAGCAAATATAAATTGTAAAAAGACCACAGAACATAAATTTCTAAAAAATTTATAATCCTAGCTGGGCAACATTTATATTAATGGGCAAACAATAACAAACACTCCCAGTAAAGCCCCCCAAAAAATATCATTAATTATTTTTGGAAGGGTCTACGGAGCGTAGACCCTTCCAAAAATCATTTCCTTTTTTTGGGAGCTGTGCTGGAGTGCTTTGTTTCTATGGTCCGCATCCATATAATATCCACTAAGTTGCCCAGCTTGGTCCATCATTTTTTTTTCCTCCCCCCTCTTTTCAGGGTCATGGTTGTTGGGGTGTATTTCGCAGCACGTTTTTTGCCCCCCAGACAAGGTGGAAATGAGCCCACAGTACAAATGTGCAAGAAACAGGGTTTAGTATTCCGCCAGGCCAGGGTTTTCCAATCCCACAGGGACAGCACTGCTCTCCTGTGGCCACAGTGTGGTGCAGGCAGACCATAGCCCATTACCTACAGGACCAGAGAGTCCACAGGTTCAAATCACCAGCTGGGGCTACTGCCAATCGCCTGTCCCACAAATGTGTTCCCTTAACTAAGCCCATGAATAGTAACACAAACCTTCTGTTGCTGACGGACATACACATTGGTAAAATAGACACCTGTCCTTTTACCACAAGCAGCCGAGCACAGACACCATGAACAGACGCAATTACCTAGAGCAGAGTCCTCGCCCGATATGCATGCCCTATAGGACCACACACCATTCAGGTTCTAATGCCTGCCTCTAAATACAAATGCCGGTGCCTGCATGATCTATGCAACCACCCCCATGGGCATGGTTAATGTTAGCCTCATGGCATAAGTCATGAGGTACAGCAGACTGGGAGTTGGGAAACCTCTGCCGTAAAGCAGCAGCCAAACATGTGTGTGGCAGCACCACCAACCCACACCAACCACTGGCCCCATTGGCCAATGCCTGTCCTTGGAGGGGCAGGGACCAGTTGTGGCCACTGCTGTGATCATCTCCCAATAACTAGGCACCTGCATACCTAGCAATGGCAATGCCAATGCCGAACCCTACACCTGGGTATAAAACGGTAAGAACAGCTCTCCAAAAAACGTTTGCTATGAGTAGTCCTGGCACAGATAGACATTACTACGTTAAGCCACGTTTGGCTCTGTGGAGCTCCATCATAAAAATCTTTTCTGATTTCCCCCCTGCGGTGTGCTGCTTCAAGGTCTGGCCTGTGGACAGTGGTCCACCACCCTGGGGAGTGACCCACAGCAGTATTGCGTACCATAATCCAGAGCCCTGTACTGGTTGGCCCCATGGACTGGTGTGGTGGGCAAGGCTGAACATAACACACTCCTCTATAGTAGACAGAATGCTGGCATAGCGGTGTGGGATTTGGGGTGTCCTGTCTAATAACAGTGTGTGTGTTGGCTTGCAAACACCTTTCCCACAGCCCACACTGGCCAAGCACAGTTGCCATCATTGGCCTGCCCAATGTGCTACAATGAGCAGTCAAGGTACCATGGGGTATAGCTCAGACATGGTGGGCTGGTCCAGGATGCATCTGCACAGGGCATAGGGCTACTGCCTCGGAACAAATTGTTTCGTGCCCGGGCTACCACCTACATCAGACATGGATGACCTCTGTCTGTCCTGCTGTGGGGATCACATCCGTCACCCTGAAACTGTGCAGTGACTCACAGCATGTCCTAGGCACCCCCATAGTGCTATATAGATATTTTCTCTCATGTTGATATATCTGGGTTGTCCTTTCTGGGGGTTCCAGGTATCACTGACTTTATCTGCTGGTTTGCACTGCCATCCCAGTTTCTGGTGCAGTGTGTTTCCACCCAGGACTAAACTAGCTGACTGTTTTTCAGCTGGTCTGTGTTTCTTGATGGAGTGCCTTGCAGGGTGCACAGCACGCTGAAGGCTTGCTTGCAGGAGAATATCAGATAGTGGTGGGGGTGGCAGGCTTAACATAACCAGGTGTTAAATTGTCTGTCTGATGTTGGTTTTTGGATGTGTTATAGAGCTTGCTTTTGACTTACTGCCCTGTAGGGTGGTTCTGTTCCCCAGGACAGGAACTAGGGTTTTAGGTGGTTCCACATCTACTTGCCACCCAGTGCAGGGAGGTATAAATGTGGATCTGTTTTGATGGGAGACCCCTGTTCTTCAGCCTTTGTGGGGGGGGGTGTGGGGGGGGGGGGGGGGGTGGGGTTGGTACATAGGCCACCTAGGTGTTCCCATAAGAGTGGATTCCCTGAAACTATGGACAGAAAGGAGATATCCAAGGTGTTTTTTTTCTATTCTTCCAGAATCCTACCGTAATACTCACAGATTAATACTGCGTTGAAGCTCTGGCATGGGGCCTCCTTTCATTTTTCACAGCCATGGAGGGTGGTGTTTTTGGACCCTGGTCCTGAGTGCCTCTTTTCACACCCTCAGTGTTGAGCGACAGGACCCGCACAATGTGACGGTGTGTAGACTTACTCTGTGCCAGTAAAACGCTCCGGATCAGTAACCCCCTACTCCGGCCGAGGCGCTGTTTTGGGTGCACAGACTGGCCACACACACATTCCCCCCTACCAGCCGGGAGAGCGTTTTTGGGTGCATTCCCCCAGTCCCTTGTGTTTTCAATCTGTGACAGCTGATTTGCAATGTGCAGTGCCATCATGGGTACGGGTGGGACCTAGCCCTAGCCTGGTCTACCAACAGCAGACTGTTCTGTGTGGTGACAGTGGCAGGCCTCCTCTACAGCCAGCCAGGGACTTGCTGGCAGCTGTAGAGTTGTAGCCCAATGGTTTACATTCACCTGCCTGAGGAGACCGAGCTCAATGGGTTCAGACCCCACAGTGGGGTTATTTTGATAGGGGTGGTTCCAAAGTTTGTTTTTTTATATTATGTACAAATATAATTGATGCCAGCACAAACCACCCTCGCGTACTTGTACCCATAAGGGTTCCTCTGAGGGTACTTTATAGGGCGCCCTATAGGGCATCTTATGGTTTGCCGTCCCCATATAAGGTGCACTGGTACATTATTCTGTGACGCAACATATATGGTGCCCCTATAGGGGGACATTCTAGGGTGCCTTGGCGTACCAATTGAACTTTAACATGTAGCCCTTATGGGCCGCCTTATGTTTAACACGCTTTGAGATGAGGCGTTTTGCTAGTCACTGATTACATAAAATAAAATGAATATGCCTCCTACAGCCCTCACTCCCCATAATATGTACTGCCTCAGCCAGCCTTGTTCATTATGGGCAAACTTGTGGAGGGATTGAAACCCCTGATGCCTGCCATCCAATTGTCAGTGTCTTTAATCCATTGTGCTGTGGCTCTGCCTCCAAAAAGAAAAGTGTTTGGACATTTGCTGCACTGCCTTTAGGCCCTTAGAAACTTATCGCGGGGGCACCGCCTTCTTCCGCCCAAACCGCACGAAAATTAACAGCGCAACGCACCCAAATGCCCCACAATTTTTAACAAGTGCTATTTCCTTATGACCACACACACCTAAACAGTGCAGCCGTCCCTAATGACCGCCCAAAATTAACAGTGCGCCGCCTTATAAACCGGCCCCAAAGATTAAATAATGCCTTCCCTACAGCACTTATTTTTTTCCCCATTAAAGTTAATGCCTCAGACCAACATTTTCCCTTGTTTGCAACACAATGGGGGATTGGAACGCCCTGGCCCCTGCACCATTGGTCTGTGTCTCCTTCACCATTGTACTACGGCTCTGCTCGTTTTCTGTGCCCAGCCAGCCGCGCCACTTAGCCTTTTTCCACGCTCTAATGTTGACCACCCGCATATCATTAGCGCGCCGGCGCACAAGTACACGGTCCGCTGCCTCTCGGTGTTTTATTTCTTTCTTTTTCTTTTTTCTTCTGCCTGAACCGACCCACTGGTTGGGTCCTTATAAATTGCAAAGGCACACTACCGATGGCCCCCGCACAATTTCGGAGTTTAGTAAAACACACCCCATGTTAGTTGGGCCCTTTCAGTAAAATGCACTAAAAAATGAATGTATGGATTTAAGCGTGTGTGTAAGCATTTAGTGTAGGGCTGCGATAATTTTTTTTTTTATTTGTGCTGGCGTGACAATTACGAATGTTGCTATTTTCCAACATTTACTGCTCATATGAGGGGATGGGGTGGGGAATAAGGAAGGTTTTTCTTGGGTGGAAGAAACTGGTGGTGGGTTAGTACATTGAAAATTATCATTTAATATTTATTGTGCATGGTTCACTGTTGCGGAAAATTGGCCACAAGTGCAATATCCTAGCAGGTGTGCTTAATGTGGCCCTCAATAGGAAGCATGGAGGTATAAACCTCACAGTAATTGTGGGAATGATTCATACAGTAAGGGAATTTTCAGTGCTAGTGCTCTGTTAAATCTACATGCATATTTTATAAAATACATATGCAAAAATTCCATGACTGTGCATGAAAACTCCAGTCCCAGCCTCAGGCCAAACCCTAGCAAACAACCAGGGTTGCCGCCCTACAATTTAAGTCCATATTAACAAATAGTTGGTAAGGCAATCTTGACTCCCTTGTAGTAGTTTGCCATAAGATTACTGTTGGGGTCAAGGGTACCATTTGTTGAACCCAGCACCGATGGAATGATTGTAAGTGGGGATCATAACCTACTCACCCTAGATCCACCACGGGGACTTCTGGTAAGAAGCTCAAGGGATGTGTCTATGCAAGGGGGGAATGTTGATGCTGTTGGGAGGGGAATTGGAAGTTTTCCAGAGGGCCATGGTGATACATCTTTTTGTAGGGCTGTCAAGGGAATATGTTAATTTTTTTGTAGGGGGCCTATGAAAGTGTGGGCAATTCATGGCCTGGGAGGAAAGGGTTTTGGGAGTCTGAAATTTTGGCAGTGGAGGAGATCAGGTGGGAGTGGGGATATATGTTTTGGTTGTTGGGATCAATCCAGTTTTCAAAAAGCTATTCCCACAAGATTATTTGGGTGATAGAAAAGGGCATTATTTTTCCCATCAGCCAGCGTTTTTTAAAATCACCTCCTTCTGCCACTCCTGCACATTTCATTCAAACACCCGTTGTATTTGCCAATAGTTCCCACTGCCAGGTAATTTTATAAAAGCTCTTGTGTTCAGCAGAACCTTTCTAAAATAAATACATGGGAGCTTTGTCAATGTCCCTAGCCTGGACAGCATCAAACAGAGCCTTCCTTGCTCTATGCACCAAATCTATAGAACAAACCCTCCCTCATAACATTGTTATATTTACCCAGGAGTCTCAGGCGAATTTCCACAAGAAGGTAAAACTGCACCTATTGCAGGGGAATACTTTTGGGGACCTAATACCACATCACACACCAATTCCCGGCCCTCCACACTACCTTTCACCATCCCAATGCTCACTTCCTCTAATTCATTTTTTTAGTTTTTACCTAATTATCCCGTTTAATTAAATTATTAAGAGCAGTTTTATTGCCTTTCATAATTAGGTTAACAAGTTCCCCTAGTGGTTATGTTTACTATGTTTATTTTTACTTTGCATTTGCTAGACCTCTGGATCGTTTGCTAGACATCTGGATCGTGATGTGCAGCAAGAAGAGCTCCCCCCGCAATGGTATTAGCCGAGTTGCATTCGGGGGAGCTCTGTTCGTGGGTGGGGAGGAGGAGGGCCGTTGGAAGGGTGAGGATTGATGGGTGGAAGCGGGAAATGTAACAGGGCCTGTAAATGGGGGGACTTATTTCCATCCCAGGAGGTCAGGGCCCGTGGAAGCCTTGGTGACCCTCAAAAATTTTAGGTAACTGCAGGGTGAGCCCCACAGCCTAAACCCTGGCCCCATGGGAGGTCAGATCAGGGGTTTGGCTTAATGAGTTCAGAATCCTTTCTTTGAAGACTGGGGATTCACGGCTCCTGAATTCAGCAGCAGTGCCATGGCATACAGGCCACCAAGGCAACTGCATCTTCCCATTTTTTAAGAGCCCCTGGCCGAGGTAGCCTTTGGCTCCTGCTGGTCATTCAGCCATGTCAGAATTGGGCCACAGTCTGCACGTCCAGGCCTATAGAAAACCGATTAGGAAATTGGCTGTAGAGGGGCAGGATGCCCAGGAGAAAATTGCCCCTCGCAGTGCATAATTGCCAATTTGTACTTTGTTATAATAACGCTCCCAGTAAGATTTCTATTGTTTTTTCTGTTGCTTATTACAGACTAACAGATAAACTGCTCCCCGTGTTTTTTGTTGTTATTAATAGAGGTTACGTGTGAGTGGAGAGCAGTGTTGTATTTGAACATTAACAGATGCAAACAATCCAGATACCATATCAGCAAAATAAGGACATTCAGTGATTTAAATTAATACAGGTTATTTGTTGGTCATTATTAGACTTGGGATTAGATGTTGTGCAGGCTCTAATTAGAAATAGAGAAAATATAGAAACAGAAACAAAACATCGCAGAAATAAAGACCACAACAGCCCTATCCAATCTACCCTTCCATACCAAAAACCGACTTAGCTCTATGAATCTCTACAATTTTTCCGCATAATAATCCCTCTGTGCTTGTCCCATAACTTTTTTATCAGTACTGAACCACAAAATAATATTAGCACCTGCCAAAGGCCACCCATGGTGCCAAAGCTCATGCTTTGGAAAAAAGAATTGAGAACAGCACTGTGGTGCCCTTTTTCCCACACTATCTTGTTTTATGTTACAGTGCTGATAGAAGAAATTTTTGCGATCAGTAGCATTTAAATATACAGCATGTTTTCAAAAAGAATTACCCGATTATAAAAACCATTTATATTTATAGAACGACGAACCCTTGTGAATGAAAGTTGTGTTGCTCGAATGGGCATGGCCTAGAGTTTTAGCGAACCGACCCCTAGATGCCACTCTGCGCATTGGACACGAATTCCTCCATGCAATCCGTAGAGCATGAGCGAGAGTCACCCAAAGTAAACCGTTGTTTTGTGTGAGTTTCGTCATTACAAAGATTTATGGGCCATGAGTCTTTTTTTAGATTGAAACACAGTGAACGGGGTACTGAGGGCTATCTTGCAATTTTATGCTGCGGGGGGGACCGTGGCTTTTTTACCAAAAACCTTCATGGAGGACTCCTGAGTGATTTGCTATATTCCCAAGCAGGACGGACCCCCCCACCCACACTGGCACAACAATGTATGGCAATTCCTCAATGACACACTTCCCTCAACACATAAGAAGACTGGTGATAGGGCCAACATGGGACCCGCCTAGACACTGCCAGCTACACTCTTGGACCCTGGCGCACCCCCGGCCGTCCTCCAGACAGATCTCCAGATATGACCCCATGCGGACTTCTAACTTTATGGGGATACATGGAAAGACCCCCAGGTTTTTGTGTTCCACCGTTACCACAAGCGTGACCATAGATGAGCCTCAATAACAGGAATATCAGCAGCAGTGAATTCAGTCGAGGACAGTTACCGTTGAGAAAAGTGTGGGACCGAGTTTAGCTAGTTGTCTTGATGTATGTCCGTGGGGCTTGCTGTGGAGGGACCATATAGAACAATTTTGTAATTGAAAACTATTGTTCATTATCTTGATTGGTAAAAATTTTGCACTTGTGTTGCCAACCCCCACGACCACCACACCCCCCATTATGTTGTGAATGCGCTCTAAATCAATAAATAGTAGACGTTTCAGAATCTGGTCATGGGGGGAAGATCTTTTTGAAAAAACAACACACGTATAATTGGATATCTTTCCTTAATATTTACCATTCAAAAATTATACCATTAATTTTTTTATGGGTTGTACTCATACATCAGGACCCCCTAACCACAGTGGTTTTTTGCCGAAAGCTTCCAAGACCCCCCCAAAATTCAGGTCCTGATGAACCATCTGTGTATCCAAAATGCTGTGGTTATTTCTTCATTCTCTCGCGTTTTTTTTTTATTTCTTATAATAAGGAAAGTAATTTCAAAATAGGTCCACATTAGGAAACAAAATACTGTACCATGATTCTGTTAAAGAGAACGTCACAGATTTTGCAAGCTAATTTTTCGAAGCATAGAACTTAACGTGTGCAAATGTGTATTTAGCCTTAAGAATTTTTTAATAGAGCTGAAAAGTGCAATCTACGTCATATAATTTCATTCCTCCAAGCAAAACAGGTCCCCCTAACCATGTGGAACAAATACATCTACTTTTAGCAATATTGATGGAAGGCAATTTTAAGATCAGGCAGTTAAGTGGCACATAAAGCCATTCTTTCGTTGAGAATTTTTTTCCAACTGAATTATTTTGTCTTATTGATAAATTAAAAAACAGAAAATCTTAATATTCCTATTCACTGAAAAATTAGGATTCTGATTGATTGCTTTTAGTCGCTCATGTTTTCCGAGTATTGCTTGCTGCACCAGATACTACTAGGACGACTTCATTGAATGGTGTTGGCCAGTGTTGACCTGATTGTGCTCTTCTTGGTGCAGAGGTTACAAACAAAGTTAGGGTCCCGAGTTTTAAGAAAATACTGAAAATCGTTTTTTTGTTGCCTGGCAGAACGATAACGGTGCTGGATTTTCCAAAGGGAGAGTGCATAAGGTATGGGTGTGCTCTATGTTACCCATGTGTAAATCGCTTAATTTTAGAAGGGGGACCTGTTGTTAGTATGGGGAGTGAAATAGGCATGGCTGTTATTTTCCGCATGGCACAGGGGCAGAGCATACGGGTAAGAGTAGAAATTTAAGTTGCAAAACAGACTACCCTTTCCTTGCAGTTTCTGAATAATCTAGAAAGCAGGCATTTGTGCCCTACCCGCGATCTGGGAGTCAAGTGTGATTTACTGCGTGGGTGACTTAGGAGGAGATGCTTCTTTACATCCCTATTTTTGAAAATGTAAAGTAGTGCATGGGTGCTTCACTTTATGAAATAGGCCCCAATACACACATGGTGATGGCACATTCACCGTGGCGCAGAAGTTTTATAAAATTACTTAATCACTGTAATCACCTAATTTATCAGCAGTTTAATTGATTTTGTCAAGTAGTTTTTTGGCTTTTCCCTCTCTTGCCTTTCTCCATCATTCCCTGAAGGGTTATCATCTGGTATTGTCAGGATGGCGTCTGGTACAAATTATCTGGTTATCACCCTGGTGGTAGAGGTATTTTTTTTTTAATTAATATAGCACTGGAAAGGATACCATATTGAATGATGCCTGAGAAGATCAAGAAAAGGTAGAAAAAAGTACATAGAAATCATTAATGGGGCCATAATAATCTGTTCCTTATGATGGAGGAACCAATGGTGATGGTTAAAGAAAGTCAAAGAAGTATCCAAAAGCAAAAGAACAAAGTGCTAGGCTTTGCATAGAAATTCCTATTGAAGTATTACCAGTGATCAGATGTGGTTATTGCCATACTTACAAGGCTCTATCAGGAAATTTGGACGGACACAACATGGCCGGAGGTCATGGCCGGCTGACATGGGAAAAGATCTTTTCCTGCATAACAATGCAGAAGAAAAATGATCTGACTGTGGAAATTATTTCACAATCACAGAAGAAAATCGTATCCACACACGCCAGCAAGATTGCACCTCAAATCATTCAGTGGAGACTACAGCCGTATACCTTGAACCCCCACGCACCAAAAGTGCAATAGGGTTCAAGAAAGGGCAAAGCAACAAGAGACATTATAGGCAGATGAGAGATGGATCTTTTAAATAAATGACAAAAAAATATTAAAAGGTTAACTTATATGTGTTTCATAGCGATTGCATACCAAGCCTTTGATCAAAAAAATCAGAAATAAAAAAGCTCTGCTTCTGTGCTGGCTGGCTACATTAAGAAGGCATGGGGTGGGCATACCAAATCATTTGAATATTCCTGATAGTATTCCTCCTCATGCACGACCTTCACATGAATCACGGACTTTCACTGTGAGCATGCCACAGGGTCAGAATTTGGGTACAGCATAGGCAAGTACAAAGTTGTATGGGCTAAATTATAAA